>JAWNOF010000022.1:3702187-4936250 GCA_035046165.1 Drosophila rubida
TTGTTCAGTTAATTGCACCAATATATGTAGACTATAACTATTTTAGATACTGAACTCGCCTAACTTTATATACGTTATATATTTTAGTGTGCAATAAAACCTAATAAAAGCGTATGTATGTAACGCACTTTTATTTGCATTATTATCGCTCACTCAACTAATTTAGACATTGAGTTTGTTAGTTGCTGAACTCGTGCTTATACGAGTATTGTGAAAGGTTTGTACCGCGATTCATTCAAATATTTGAGCGCGCCAAACTTGCCGCAAACATTCAGATAAACACATTCACATTCAGATTCAGATTCGCCGGATTACTCACAAAGCACTCACAAAATGGGCACAACGTGCACTTAGTGACTGCACTTTGGGGCAAGTGTGTGTGCGAGTGTGTGTGCGAGAGTGTGTGTTGATTTGCTTGTGCATTTTCGTGAAATTGTAGACTATTGAACTGTGTGGTGTTTGAGCAGCGTCTGATGGGTGACTAAGCGACACTAGGGAGTCTGTCCCTCGGTCCCTCCCTCCCGCCGTCCTTCGTCTATCAGTCTGTCTGTCTGGCCGGACGTGCGACGCCCAAGTGTCTGTCTGATGCGCATTCTATTCACACTCGGTCCCATGTGGCACTGCCAGTTGCATGTGCCGCGCTCCGTGGCAGTTGCAGTTGCAGTGTGACAAGTCTGTGCGTCTAAAAATATCGACTGCAAGTTTATTTGAACCGCTGCTAAAACGTCGTCGTCAACGTTCGCCGAAGGTCTGCGCACTTTCTGGCGAAAAATTATGCTGCGCATTTTATGGCCAACAAATTTTAGTGCGCTCTTATTGTAGTTGTTGCTGTTCTTGCTGCTTTTATTATTGTTGCCTTTCTGATACGCTTAGAAATAAATAGTTTCACGCCATAAAGCGGCGCGTTGTGGGGGAGTGACCCTCTGTCTGTCTCCCTCCCCCCCTCGATGTCGCTCTCTCTCACACTCTTTGTCTCTCTTGCTGTTGAGTGCAATAAAAGTTGTTTACTACATTTCAGCCCGCGGCGAGCATAAAAATGCAACGCAACTACATCAACAACAACACATTAACAAGATTTTGTAGTTTGTTTTGATTTTCGAGCCATTGGCCAAATGCCGCGTATGCCACAGGTGGCGCAGTGCCCCAGTCGCAGTTGCAACACACAATCGCACAATCGCACAAATAGCCAATGCCAATAACAATACCAATTGCAGTTCCAGTTTGCCACGCAGATGAGCAGCGCGGAGTCGTAAAATCAATATTTATGATTTGTGTGCAGAGTAGGCCGACTGCTGACAGGAGCTGCGTGTCCTGCCTCCACCCCCCCCCCCTCGGTCTCTTTCTGTCTGCGCGAGCGATCGCTTAATTCTAGCAAACCTCTTAACGACTGCACGCCCCATAAAGTTGTGCTAGCATTTTGCTCTGCGCTTTTCACACGCTCCACACACAGCGGCAACTCGAGACGTGCAATTGGAGCACCCGCCACTCGCCACTAGCTGCTCGCCTCTTGCCACTCGCCACTTGCCACTGGTCGTGCGACAATAAAGCCAAAAACTACACAGTGGACACATTCATTTCAATGTATGACATTCTATGCCCAAATGATCAAAGTTATACGAGGCATACGAGTGGCAAACAGTGGCGAACAGCAGCGGCGCAAAGGTTCGCACGTTCCTCGGCGAAATAGAAGACGGACGGCGAGTTGAGCCACATACGAGCAAAGGCAATTTTGAACAGGAAGTGCAAGAGCAGCCAGCTCGAATTCCACATGCACTTGCCAAACACTTTTTTACTTGCCTCAAGTCGCGAATATTCGCGAAATTCTAGCGATATAAGTATACGATATTTTAAAGAGCTATAGTTCTTTGTTTCGGCATTTAGCTTATCATTTAAGCATGCACTTGTCAGATGTAGTCGCGGATTTCGGGGTTATATGCCAATTTAAGAGGAGCTTAACCTTTTTTTGGTGTTTAATTCAGCAATTCTACATACATAAACTTATCAGACGATGTAGAGGGTTATTGCGATTTACACAGCATAGCTCAACCTTCGTGGATCATTTAGATATATATATATATACAAGTTTTTTTATGTCATATTCATCAACTATATATATATATATATATAGCATAGCTCAACCTTTTTCGGTGTTTAATTTATCATTTATACATGCACTTCTCAGACGAAATCGGCGATCATTGTGTATATATAACATACTCGTATATATGAAATTAGATATAGCTCAAGGTCTTTAAACTGTCTAATTCATTAACTATAACTATATGTTTTTGTCAGATGAAGTCACAAATTATTGCGATATACATATGCGATAGTGGAAGCTTTTCCTTTTAGTTTACAATTCACCATTTATACATATATGTACTCGTCAGATGAAGTTGGGGATTATTAGGATAGGATATAACACATACGAAATAAACTAGATCTTAACCTTTTTTGGTGTTTAATTTATCGTTTATACATGTAGCTGTCAGATGACGTCGATGATTATTGTGATATAGATGCGATATTTGAAATCGCTCAACCTTTTCCTCTTTGGTTTTCAATTCAGCATTTTTATATGTACTTCTCAGATGAAGTCGCGGTTCACGCAGCCATATACGAAATTAGAAGAATCTCAATCTTTTTTTTTTAGTTTTTATACATCAATGACATAGATAAATTTGCGGATTATGGTACTATATATGAAATTAACTAGAGCTTAAGCTTTCTTGGTGCTTAATTTATTGATTATTCATGCACTTGTCACATGAAGTTGCAGATTATAGCTATATTCATATTTGATATTAAGAATAGCTCAACCTTTCCTTTTAAGAGTTCATGATGCTATATACGAAACTAAGAATAGCTCAATCATATGATTTATACATGCACTTGGCAGATGAAGTCGCGGCTTATTGGGATATATTATATATATATATTATATATATATGAAATTAGGTAGAACTCAAGCTTTTTGTTATAGTTTTTAATTTATTGCGTATAAATTCATTTGTCAGTTGGAATCGCCGATTATTGGGAGATAGATTAACCTTCTTGAGAATAGCACAAGCTTTTTTTTTTTTGGTGTTTGATTTATTAATAATAAATCCACTTGGCAGATGAAGTCGCGAATGATGAGAAAATATACGATATGAAGTAAAGAACAACCTTATATTCTTATTTAAATTGTCACTTAAATGGAAAACATTTTAAAAACTAGTGTAAAAAAACTTCAGTTGGCGATTGCAACCAAAGACAAACGGATTTCAAATGCATTTGCCACTCAAATAGAATGTACTGCATTACTTAATGCAATCAATCATAAATTGTATACTGAAACAGGATTACAGCTTTAAATTTTGTCGCTGATCGTCGCAAGTTGGCTGGCACAGCGAAGTGACCTCAGAGTAGTTGTAGGGCATTTGGGAGGAGGTGGGGAGAGGAAAATGGCTGGCAGGCGCGCGCTAAGCGAAAACGTGACGACTTGTCTTGACCCAGGCCCAAACGAGGGCAGGCCAAACGACCAAAAAAAAAACACACACAAAAACAACAACAAAAAGAATGGAAAATAATAAGGGGAAAAAGTTGCTCATACGCCACGTGCAACGCGGTCGCAGCTGCGAGCCTAGCAAAAACACAAACACTCCACGCAACGTGGACAAATACAAGTTGTGGCATGTGGCAGACGAGGCGGGCGTTCAAGATCTACACACACACGCACACACACAGACACACTGCTAATATTTATGGCAACTGTAAAAATCTGGCGCTGTTGGTGTTTGTGTGTTTGTGTGTTTGTGTTTGGCCAGCCACACGTCGTGGTTATAAATTATTTTTGTTGGTTTCTTTTTGGCCATGTGCGGGACAAGTGTGGCGCCCTTCGTGTGCCATCTTCGTCCTGTTACCGTGCGCCGAGTGCGGCGAGTTTGTTATTGTTTCGAGGCGCTCTAATTTGATTTGTGCGACAGACGGCGTCGCCAGCGCACTTAGGCGCATTACTCAAATTAGATGGCGACCACGCAGGACAACTACGACTCGCGACTCACGACTGACAAATGAGGAGTGCGAAGTGAAGATTCAGGAGTGAGTGGTGAGAAATGTGTGCGCTTTGCGAGCTCTACTCACCGCTTGCGCTGCCGCTGCTCGAGCGCCATGTGGACGGGCACATCGACGTAGAGATCCTCGACGTCATCGATGCTGCTCACCATCTTCTCGTAGGCCAGACGCTGTGGGCAGAGGGGCGCAACGGACGGGGGCGACTCCTGGGCGAGCTCGGGACCGATGCGATTGCTGATCAGCGGCGAGTGGGCGATCTCCGCCTGCAGCTGCGTGCAGCAGAGCAGCAGAACGATGACCAGCGGTTGCCGTCGCATGCCGATTATTATTTGTCTTGCTATTTTTAGTGACTTCTAGATTATTTTCGTCAAGTTGAGGTGCGATTTCCGGTCTGCGAGCACACAACAATCAGCTATTTCATATTAATGTTCATCTAAATATTTTCTGCTCTTGCAATTCGGTAGCACAAACAGCCCTACACCTGACGAAGTCTTAGAAATCAGCAAAAATAAATCACTTCAAATCAGTTGGCGTAATTCTAACAAATATTTTTTGCTATTGCAATCCGTATATAGTAAAGAATTTTAGACTTTAAGCAGTCTTAGTTAAGAGCCCAAAAATTACTTCAAGCGTTGTCTAATTCTAATTTTGCAATCCGAAAAAGAAAGAAAACTACTTTAAGTAGTTCTACAAAGCATTATTATAAACTGTGTTTGGTAGATTATTTTCATTAAATTTAAGATTTGATTTGTGGTGTGCTCTCATGCAATAATCATCTATTTTGTATTAGTCGCTCACTATATATAAATATATTGTGATTTTTGTAATTGCAATTAGAGAAAGAAAGCAGTTCTAGACTTGTAATAATCTTAGAAATGTGCCATGTAAATTACTATTAATAAATCTAATATATATTTTTTGCTATTGCAAACCGAAAACTAAGTAAACAGTCCTAGACTTGAAGTAGTCTTATATATTAGCTTGAAGTAAATATCTTCAAAGTAGTATTCAAGCATTACAAAATCTAATACATATATAATTCGCTGTTGCAATCCGAGAAAAAAGCGAGTCCTAGAATGCAAGTAGTCCAAGAAAGTATCAGATATGAGCCAAGTAAATCACTTCAAACTAGTTAGCGCAATGCTATCATTAGTAAATCTTTTAAATACCGAATTCTATCAATTATAAACCTATTATCTCTTCAATCTATTTCAGTTCGCTGCTCAAAAACAGAGAAATCCCGGCTGTTTTTGTTGTCAATTCAATGGGAATCTTTGCTGTCAATTGCATGTCTCCTTCTACTAATCGATCAAAGCCTCAAATTCTATGCTTGATTCGGCGGCTTAACCCACAGCAATTGTTTTATTTAGCTGCTAAGCTGCCTCAAGTCTTCTGCTTGGCCATCCCTGCTGCCAACCCCAACCCCAACCCCAACCCCGACTGAGCGCTCCCTTCGTTTTAGCGCAATTAAGGCCTGTCGAACCTTTGACACGCATCACTGTTGCTTTTGTTGCTGTGACAACTTCTTTAGCCTGTCGAGAATCGCCAAAAAAAATACAAAGAAATTATTTTTGGCAGCGCACTGCGGCGGCTTTTTAAGAGTTTCTCTGTTGTTCTTTCTTTTTCGGGGTTTCTTACAATTTTTTCTTTTTTGTGTATTTCTCTCTGCTTTACTTTTATTTTTTGGGGGCTTTGTTTTGTGTGCTGAGAGGCAGCCAATTAATTTTTGGCTGCACTGAATCGATTCTTGGAACTGTTAGATTTGCTAATTGCGTCCACACGCCCCCTTCACACACACACTCACACACACACACACACGCATGCAGGCACGCACGCACATACACAGTGGCAATTAATGTTCTGCGAATTTGCGTGCGCCTCAACAATTTGGCAACGCCGCGGCGCTAAAAGGGAGGCTGGTCCTAGGCAGGGGGTTGCCACCTGTTGTTGCCTTGCCAAGCAATTAACGACAACGAAAACGACGATGACGACGACGACGACGACGTCGACGCACGCCTACCACATGCACATACACAAACGCAGACACACGCGCACTCATTCACTTGCTAGATTTCGGTGTTGTGCATTGCCGTTAGCCGCAGCGTGTTTGGCTTTAACCGTTACCGTGTCGCACTAAACCTTGCCTTTGCGCCCGACTACAAAAACATCGCAGTGTCCACACAATCTCGAATACAGTTAGAGGAGGAATCGCAGAAGCACGCGCGTACGTCGGAAGCTGAAGCTGCTGCTTCCGTCTGCCTTGACGAGCAAACACAAAATGAGAGTCGTGCGCAAAGCAAATGAAATCCCGAGGGCAGCTGTCGTCTGCCGACTGCCGACTGGCCGACCGCTCTGCCTCAGCCAGCAGAGAGTAGGCAGCTAGCTAGCAGCGAGTGGCCGTCGCTGCTCCCAGCAGCAGCAGCAGCAGTGTTGACGAAGATGCCGCCCCAAAAAAGCACGAAGACATTTGCCGAAGTGCCGACTGCGCAGCCAGCAGCACAGCGGACTGCAAACACACACGTTTATTTGCATGTGTTTGTGTGAGCAGGCATACACACATTTGTATGTATTTATGTGTGCTTATATATAGCTCTCCTACTTTTTTCTTCGCTTTAATTAATGTGCCTGCCTGCGCCTGCTTCGGGGGCTGCTCCATTGATGAGACGGCCAACTTCGACTCATTCGCATTCGCATTCGTCTTCCGTCTTCCACTCACTCACTCACTCACTCATTTAGCTACTCGCATTCTCCGTTTTCCCATTGTTTTAGGATTGCGCCTTGTTGCCCGCACTTGTTCTTGCTCGTGCTCGCGTTCTTGTTCTGTTGTCGCAGCAACAATTTTCAATTTTTGAATTTCATTTTCATTGAGCGCAAAGCACAACGCGAATAAAAGGCAACAACATGTAAAACATAAAATGCGTTTGTTTTATGTGCGGCACGTGACTTTCAAGGCAAAAACCCGAGCGCCACTGAGCCGCAACAACTCTGCGCTCTCTGCGCTTGAAATCCGATATTGCTCCCCAAGCACACGGAAGATAAACAATTGAATCAGATCCAAATTGCGATACTCGCCATGCCTTGATCCGCTGCCTCGGCTGCTCGCATCTCAATCTCCATGCGCCGACAGTCCGTGCTCAAGCCCTCGTTTCGCTCACTTGCCAACTTTCGGTTCATGCTTCTTGCAGAACTCAAAGCACCATCGAAGTTCTCTTAGCTCCGACCAAAAACAAAGTGCTAAAAGTCACAAATTTAAAACGCGCTTATTTTTTTTAATATCTCGTCAGTTTAACTAGTTGTAAAGAAAGCTCACGATCGGTAGTGAGCTATCTACTTTGTTATACGATCGCAATCAAATCATTACTATATATCAATAGTGTAATTTATATTTGAGGCAACATTCACCGAGCTATTGTGTGTAAGAAACTGAATGCAAATGAGGAACTTTCCGCGATTTGTCTATATGCTAATATAATAATTTATGAGGACCTATATTTATATGGTCTTTGCCAGCTCTCGATCATCTATTATCAGAAGTTCCGTTATCACTACTTTCAATACAAGGTATAATTATTATCTTTTGAGCAACGCAGAGAGAACAAGAAAACTATAGTTTAAAATTCCCGCATGGATAATACGAGAATACTCTATATTACAAAATTTAACCAAATTTTAAATCGAGAAAAACGTTTTGGATTTAGCATTGCCTACAAAAATGTTAAAATTACTTTTTAGTGTCATTATCAATAAACTTAATTAATATTTTATTGAACTAATTTGTTTTATTTTTACTAAATATTTAATTGTCTTCGTTCTTTATTTAATTTATTTAGTTGAAGACAACAATGCCCAATCGACTGTAAAAAAAAGAAACAAATTGAGGGAAAATGTAATTAAAATTTAGGTATTACAAATGTGAAATAAAATTATTATTATCTATACAATAAAAATAATAATTATATAGTAATTAATTAAATTTGCGGAAAACCCCAGAAAATCTTAATCAGTTTAGTTGGATGGATGGTTAGTTAGAGCTAGTTATTCAGTATTCAATATTAATAGTTATTATTCTACGAAAAGAATAAGAAAGAAGAAAAAAATGAAAGAATAAAAAAGAAAAAAATGGAGGTTTTATGTTCGCATCAGAATTCAGGCAATGAACTTCGTAAACAACAGATTTTCAGTAAATATAGTAAAGCAAGAGGATTTCCTACTACTCTACAATTACAATTATTAATTAAATATAATCTCTTTTTTAGATTGATATCAGACTATCTTAGAAGTTTCATCATACAACATCAACAACCTCAATCATTCAGTAAGCCTTACTCAAAAATTGTTTTGATTTTTAGGATTCCTCAATTTATTAATACGCCTGCACGACTTTGAAATGGAATGCAAAGAAGGCATTCTTACACTCGAAGTTACATATTTCTTTGGTTCTTACACCTTACATTCCATAAGCATTGATTGCGTTTTGCTGATGCCTCAATTAGTGACTGAAAGTAACTGTCGAGTGGTAAATTAAAGACTGCAGCGAACACTTTATTGTTACTGCTTGTTGCATTGTTTACATGCAATAAAGCTGACGCTGCCAACTTTTTTTTACCTGACTCCGCCGGCGACTTTCCCGGAAGCCTGGCAGTGCAAAAGACGCAACGGCAGGAAATATACAATACCATACAATACAATACACTTTTTGGGGAGCCGCCGACTGCGACTCATAGCGACGAAATTTCCGAAAATTGGTTAGATATGATACGGTCAGAGCAGCTGCAATTAAAGTGATCTAATCAGCGGCACTGGCAACGAGAGACGCGCTGCAAGCGGACGCCGCACATTCGCACAGTGTACCACGGTTGGCTCTGCAGCTTGTGGCGACTCCCGACGGGGCAGTGGGGCAGCGGGGCAGCCTTGACGGCGCCCTTTAAGAGCTCCGCTGAGGTCGCTGCCTGCCAACTCCAACTTCAACTCCAACTCCAAGTCGAAGTCGCCGTTGAAGTCGAGCTCATGCATAATGCAAGGCTCTGGGTCGGCTTTGGCTTTGGCTTTGCCTCCGGCTTTGGTGGTGGCCCTCGAGCGGCGTTGCGTTGCATTTTTTAACAAATTAATTATCGACAAAAAGGTGGAACGAGTCCGCTCGGAACCCACTGAGTGACTTTATGAGGAAATGAGTGAGAGTGCAGATAAATCACTCGCTCTGCTACCCGGCACCCAACACGCACCACAGAGTTGCACAGCTCAGCGGGACTTCGCGGAGAGTTCGAGAACAGTTAGGTAACATTGTTTGCCAAGTCTAAACTGTCAATTGAAAAGCCATGCAACATTATAACACTTAAGTTAGTTCTAACAAGTTTGCTTTTAGAAATTTAATTATTTCTTAGTTGCCAACAATTGAGCAGCTAAGCGACACTTCAACACTTCGGTTAGTTTTAATAAGTTCGTTATTAGTATACTAAATGTAAACTAAAATTTTAAAGTGGGTACATTTCTTAGTTTCCAACAATTGACTATAACACTTTAGTTATATTAACAACTTTGCTAATGGAGTGTGAAATTTAAGCTACACTTTTTAATTACGTACTTATCTTAGTTGCCAACAATTGAATAGCTAAGCGACACTATTATTTCAGTTAAATCAGCAAATTTGCTAATTGACTAAAAAATTCAAGCTACAATTTTTTATAAAGTATATTTCTTTGCTGTCCACAGTAGAGTAAGCTTTATTTAGATACAAAAATTTGACTACAGTAAATGAAATTTCAACTGCAATTCGCACCGAAGTGTATTTGCTATTAACATGACATATAAATAGTGCGAAATTGTTGATAAAAAGCGGCTACACTTCAACAGAAACTAAGAAATCATTATGCAAAGCAATAATATTAACAATGTTTGTGTGCTGAGACTTTTTATGCATTTAGCCAAGCTATGGAAATATTTTAGATAAACAGTGAACAGTTGAAATGTTTACAATTCCATATAGTACAACAACTCATAATAAAACTTATGGCAAAATCTAATAATTATAAGAATTTGACTACTAAAATTATAGGGTCAATGGAGCACAATATCTTGTAGTCGAAGCCTCTCTCTTGTTTCTGTGTGTAAGTGTTAAATGCAACTAATTTCATAATTAAACGCGAATTACAAAGAAGCTCAAAAATCAATCAATTGGTTGATTGTGGCTTTCTTAACTAAGGCTAAATTAGTGTTGAATTTTACAATTGTGCAATTGTCAACAGCAACTAAAAAATTATTATGCAAAGCAATAAAGTTAATAACATTTTTGTGCTGAGACTTTTTATGCATTTTTCGAAGCTATGGAAATATTTTAGATAAACTGTAAACAGCTAAAAACATTTGAAATTTAAGGTCTTCTGCTAAATTATTGAAAATTATTAAACAGTGAATACTTACAAGAATAAGAATACTTAAACTATAAGGTACAATATCTTGTAGTCGACTCTTGTAGTAGACTCTCTCTTGTTTTGTGTGTGTGTTGAATGCAGGTTATTTTACAATTAAACGCGACTGTTAAACGAGTAAAATAATACGACAATTGGTTGACTAACACTCTTGTTGAATTTAATAATTGTGTAAGCGAGCATAATAAAGTGGCTGCCGGGTAGCTGAGAGTCGAATACAAGAATACTTGAATGCACGCACTTGACATTCAATGCCGCGTGCAGTGGACACAGTAAGCAACGTCTCTATAATCTATGTGTAATTGTATTGGAGAATAATGAAATGAATCATTAGTTTAATTCACATTTCGCGAGCAGCCATTTCAATTTGTGCCCCTTTCGTGCTTTGCTCATTCGCTGCTGCTGCTGTTGACTGCTGACTGCGTCCAAGTTATTGGAACAGCATTTTTGCCTCACACTCGCACTTCATCAACGCGAAATGATTGGCATGCCATCGTCAACGTCAGCGACAACGACAACGACGACGACAACAACGACAACGACGACGACGACGACAACGACGACGACCAGAAGGAGCAGGAAAAGGCGCAGGAGCAGGAGCTGCAGCAAGTGAACCGAGCCGAGATGCTGGAATGGTGATTGGTGGCTGCAGCGGCGACAGCCTCCGACATGTGTAAAGGAATCGTTTAAAATAAATGACAGCCGCGCCCCACTCCGCACTCGGCGCTCCACGCTCCACTCTCCACGCTCCACGCTGCTCGTTGCTCGTTGCCTGCATAATTACCCAGCCGAGAGGGCCAGCACACGGCAGATCACAATAATCAATACGGCAATGGTTGCAACATGCCACAAGCCCTGCCGCTCACTTGTTGCCCTTTCGGTCGTGCAGTCTGCCATACCCTGTATTAACATTCACTTGCTCTGCTTGGCAATTTCACGAGCAAAAAGTTGAATTAAATGATGCTGGAAATCTCAATTGAATTGCTGAATAATATTTAAAATTCGTAACTATTTTCGATGGCGTGAGAAACTTAATTAAATTGATGAACAATATCAAAAATATAGATTTCAACACAACTACTTTCAATGACTTTTTATCACTCTAATCAAACTCTAGTAGCCAATATTTTGATTTCGTAAATCTTCAACTAAGTGTAGAATTAAATATGTTGACGATATCAATTAAACAATCTGTAAAATTTGTACATCAACATGATAAATTATTACTTAATAAAAGTGTCAAATTATTGTGAGAATCCTTGGAAGAACAATATCAAAAATATAGATTTCAAAACAACTACTTTCGTTGACTTTTTGCTTTCTTCAACTTAAATTTATCACTTAATGAAAATTATAAACTCTAGTACCCAATTTCGATTTGGCAAATCTTCAGTTAAGTGTTGAATTGAATGACAGGGAACATCTCAATTAAATAATATGAACAATATAGATTTTAATATCAAACTTAACTATTTTCGATGGTGCATGGGAATTCTTTGCTGCCGAATTTTGGCTACTTATTGCTTTTACAACCGAAAGTGATCCATAAATATCAACATCTTGTTGAAGGATTGTGAGAATCTCAATTGACTTCTTGAATAATATGATATGATTTTTAATATTAGATATTTTCGATGGAATATATCTTTTTGCTACTCAAAAATGTGACTTATTATTTTACTTACAACTAAAAATTATCCATTAGTAGAAATGTCAGACTATTTTACGCTGCTTTCATCTAAGAGTAGAAGAGAATAATTGTGAGAATCTTTATTAAATTGACTAAATACTTTCGATGCCGTATGATTACTTTTTTCTAAACATAACTGTGAAGATTCATTTTGCAAATTTTAAGCTAAAAGTAAAAGTGAATAATTTCCAAAATCTTAATTGAATTTTTAAAGAATATAAGCAGTAGGGATGGCAACACTAAACTTAATCATTTTTTTTTTACGAATTGCTTTACAACTTAAACTGATCCCTTAATGAATCCCATTGGAGTTTCGCAAGTTTTCAGCTAACAGATGAGTTGAATGATTTTTAAAATCTCAATTGATTTGATGAATAGTAAAGATTTCAATACTAAATTTAACTGTTTTCGATGATGTATGATAACATTTTGCTAATGAAATTCATAAATTCATAAATGAAACTAAAACGCCAAACTCTCGCAATTGCGATATCGCAAGTTTTTCGCTTATAAAAGAGTTGACTGCTGGTAAAAATCCTAATTAAATTGTTGAATAATATGAACAATATGGATTTCAACAGTAAATTCAAGTATTTTTCATGACAGTTGATAACTTTTTGCTAGCAAATTTCAGCGACTTATGCTCTTTTCAGTTAAAACTTTCAATTTGGCAAGCTTTCAGCTAACAGAAGAGTTAAATAATGGTGAATATCTCAATTGAATTCAAAACTAAATAAACCTAAATATTTTCGATGACTGTGCAATTTTTCTTCTAAGAGTAAAATTGAATGATTGGCAAAATTTCAATTGACGTATGATATGCACAATGTGGATTTCAACACTAAACTATTTTCGCTGGCCTATGATAACTTCATCGACTTTTTCTCTTAACCAAATTATGTATTGTTAAAGATGCATAAGACAGTAGAGAGCTTTTGTATGTTAAGGTACTCAAAAATTAGTATTTTTCGGCAAGGTGAAGTTGTCAAGACTCAGTTGGTTACAGGGTATCTGTGAGTGCAGCGCCGTGCTGGGCTTGCTCGCTTTGGTGGTCCAGAGGTTCAGATGTTTTCGGTGACTTCGTTTGAACTGAACATGGAGCAGCTTGGCAGCGGCAGAGAGCAAGCAGCTCTCAGCTTCTAGCTCGCAGGCGTGCCTAGATCATTTGTTTACACGCAGCCATCGAGCGCTGCAAATCCATCATTCATCACCCATTCGAATGCATTTTGCAGCCTGAAGGGGGAGGGGGAAGGGGAGCGAGGGGGCAGCACAGGGGTTTTTAGCACATTACAACACCTTCGTCTTCTACCTGCCGCGGGCAGCAAATAAATGTTACACATATGCCGGGTAAAGCAGCTGCCACCAGCACCTGGTGGCAAGACAACTGTTGCTAAAGCCGAGAGAAGGCGGAGGAGGAGTGCGAAGAGGAGTTGGAGGAGCAGGCTGAATGACTGACGGCTGGGCGTGGCAGTTTGGCAAGAAATGGCAAAGCAAATTGAGGGAAAACTTTTGCTTAGTCCTGGCGGGCTCAGCGCTTTATCCTTGGCCCGTGTTTCGCGTCCGTCGTCGGGTCCCTCGGGAGGGGGAATGGGAATGGGGAAAATTGTCAACTTGGCACGCATTTTATTAAATGAAAGAATGTCGCCCAGCCAGTCCAAGTGGAAGGGCAAGTGGAAAGTCACCGAGGGCTCAGCTGCTGTCAAACTTATGCCAAGCAAATCGAAAGATCTCAACGTCCCGATAGTGGGGGGGAGCGGAGCGGGGCGGGGCTCAAAGACGACAAAGTGAAAATTTTTTAATTGCATTTTTGCCAACTGTCGCTGCGGATTATTGGCAATGGCAAGCGATTCATTTCGCTGGAAATTGCAGTGCGAAATCTCCACTACACAAAAGCTACATTAGGCTAGGCGACCAAGGGAGGGGGAGGGGACGGCAAATGCAATGCCAGACAATGGCAGCTTGTATTCAAAATGTGCAGCGAAACATTGCTCCAGCTACAGCTGCAGCACAGGATATTGAATAAGGCTAAGCGCAGGGATACTTATGCTAATGAGCAACTGAGCCAACAGCCAACAGCAGCAGCACAAAAGGAACGGCCTTAATTGCAGGCAGCTTTTAAGTAACGAAAGCTGGCGCATTCTTGGCCAACTCGTAAATTCTAATTCCGATACTTGGGCTTATTTACTTTGTTCAACTTGCAGAAATATCACAGCCACTCAACAGCACAAACTTTTCGAATTACAGCTGCCGAACAAGGAATCTGAAATGTATCAAAACATTAGCAACGACTTCACAAAGCGTCTGAAGCAAAAGTGTCGCTTGTAACTGAGACACTTTGCTCAAGAATTTCTTCATTACACCGAATAGTTTCAAATATATATATGCACATATTTTAATGAAGAAATTCTTTAATTTATTATTGAAATCTTCTGCTCCCACTCACGCTTTAATGGTTCACAGCCCTGAAACTCGTTACTATTAATTTGTTAAACTCGATCATGACAGTTCATTCAATAAGTCCATAGGTATTAAACAAATTTTTGTTTGACAAAACTCGATTTTATTATTCAACATAGTCGACTTCCAGATAGCGAATATAACAACTTTCCAACTTTTCGATATCATTTTTCAAATACGTTTTGTGTTGCTCTTCAAAATAGGCCTCAGTTTCAGCGATTACTTCATTATTTGAATTGCATTTTCTTCTAGAAAGCATTCTTCTTAGACAGAAAAAAGATGCTGGAGGTCAAATCTGGCCATCACTGCTTTAAATTATTGTAGTCTCTAAACTTTGTCGTTGAAATCGCAACAGTCGATGGCTTGATTGCTATAATCTTGGTGAATCTGCTTGACCACACCCACTCAGCACATTCGCCCACTTTGATGTCTCGGTCCCACGAGTAGCCACACATATTTATATGCATTTCGCTCACAGACTCTTAAATTTTTGCCACTACTCAGACGCACACGAATCGCTTAACAGACGACTCTGTTAATGTCCTGCTTCTATCTACTGAGCATGTTAAGTGCTAAGCACAGAGCAGAGAATGAGAGAGAGAGGTAAAGTTCGAGTGTAGCGGTATGTCTAACTTGCTGTTGCAAATATCTAACAGAAATTTGTTCTGTTATTTAACAGTAGCAGCATTTGAGCTGAGACACATACGCATTAACACCACAACAGGCTGGCAAATATTTTCGCAGCTCTGCTGCTTAACCACGCCCACTTGGCAGATCGTGTGGTGATAATTTCCGGGTCCCACGTGTAGCCACACACATTTACATGCATTTCGCACACAGACACTCAAATTTTTGCCACCACTCACACACACACACAAACTAAGCGATTTGCAAATGATTAACAGCAACTTTACAACTCTGTTAATGATTTAGAATTCTACAAATTTGTGCACATTCAGTCGCATACGAGTATTCAATTATTTGAGCAAGGACAGACACTTCAATTTCTTTATGCTATAATGCGACCTATGGCTAAATTCTAACCTGAATTGGAAATTTATTTCAATACAAAAATCGCGACGAAATTCCTCATACATATAAAATGATAATACTTCTGCATATATAAAACGCGTTAAACTAGCTAAAACTAATTAATACTAATCAACAGGGCACTATAAACATACAAACTTTTTAAAAAATATAAAATGTTAAGAATATTTCATATTTTTTTAATGCCCAGCTGAAATTAATTAATACAAAGCAACATTATTAAACTGAAGCACTTTAAATACTTGTTACATTACTACATATATTTATTAATACATAAAATTCAACGAATACTTAACATATTGTATGTTAAAATAGGACTGACTCTTGTGTATATATACTTTACAGTATAATTACCTAAATAAGAATACTTATCGTATGCTTAAATGCGACTGACTTTTGTCTAAATACTTCTTACATTACTATAAAAATACATACGTTTCTTACGAATACTTATCGTGTGCAAAAATGGGATTGATTGTTGCCCACTTTCATGCAACTTTCATCGATGTTTGCATATTAAATTCGAAAATCAAATAAAACAATTTAATGGTACAAATCTTCAATTATCATAGATACAGATTATCATACACAGTTAGGTCAAAATGACATAATCTTTACGAGTTCCAAATCGAAATTCTTTGCAGTTCCCAGCAGAATCGCAAAGCTACCAATGTTTGCTATGAAATATTTGTCGACCTGTAAACGTTTGTTCTGCGAAATGAAATAATCGAAAGTTCAATTATGTCGCACAATAATTTCAAAGCGTAAAACGTGTTGTTAAATAGATAATAGTTGAGATAGGTAGATAATTGAAGAGTGACAGGAACTGGAGCTGAAGTTGCGCAGTCCAGTTGCGCTTAACTTTCCCTTATTGCGCGCATTTAATTAGCAATACGAATTGTCATACATAACTAAATACGCAGCACTTAGTAGTGGCGGCTGTATTTTTAATTTTTTTTGCAAATCTCTTTGTTTTTTGTTTTTTGCTGGCGTCGTCAATGTTGCCTTCACTTCTTGCTGCTGCTGTTGTTGTTGTTGTTGTTGCTTTTTGTGCTGGCTTTAAACGTTTCGGCTGCTTGTCATGCGATGAAAGAGCTTTTGTGTCTGTGTGTGTCTGCGCGTGTGTGAGTGTGTGTGTATGTGTGTAGTGAGCTGTTACGCGTTGCCACCCAGAAACTCAAGTTTATACGAGCCTACATATTCCATCATTATCACCATCATCATTACCATCATCATCGTCGTCGTCATCATCAGCGAGCTGCTGTTGTTGTTATCGTTGCTTTCGATAAGTTGTTGCTGCCACGCAACCAGCAGCAGCATGCCACACAAAGGTAACCCAATGATGAGGCAGCATGCGAATGATGATGACGATGATGATGATGATCGATGCCCTTGCCAAAACCAATGCCAAACTGACGATGACGAGGGCGAGGACGAGGACGATGGCGATGATGATGTCGACGGCAGCGTTTGATTTGCTTCGCCTGCAACGCAGCCCATTAAAAGTACAATGACCAGAAAATAACGTTATTAAGCAAGCGCCTTTTGGACCGCGCAGGCAGGCAGGCAGGCCAGCAGGCCAGCAGGCAGGCAGACACGCAGACAGGCAGACAGGCACTTCGGCAAGACCCAAAAACCTCGGAATCAAAACAAAGTATACAAGAATTGCCCCACAACACGCACAGAACAGCACGCTGTCTGTGGCCGCCGCAGACACAGTTCTAGACCCAGGTTGCGAGCTGCGAGCTGCCGCGAGTTGGGGCAAGAGGCGCAGCGGCGACGAGAGCCCAGTTTCTGCTGCGAGTCCCAGTTCTTGCAACAGCGCGATCGAAAGCGAAAACGTTGGAGGTCCGCTACATAAACAAAGCCCGGCAGAGCAAAACAGGCTTCTTCAAACCCAAATGTCAACATAGAATACCCTGCAATTTTCTCGATCAGCCGAAAGCATTGCAGACTTCCAGTATGCACAGCGAGAAAAATTACTTTCCAAATTCGAGAATGACTAATGCTACCAAAGTTAAGTAAGTAGAAATTGAAACTACTCTCGATTGGATATACCATAAGATAGTGAATGAAAGTTATAAAGTTATGTAAATAATTGTGAGTTAAGAAAAATATAAAATTGAGAAAATTAAGTAATAGTAAAATATGTAATAGTAAAATATATAACAGTACAATAAGTAATAGTAAGTAAAGTAATTAAAAAAAATTATGAATAACAGCCAATAAGCAAAAGTGCGATATAAAAACAAAGGTTGTTCTTTCTTGATTTAAAAATCTATCTTCAGGATTAATTTTCTTTTTTATTTTACAATCCAAGGTTTTTCCCATTTTTCCAAAATCAAATACTACCTTAATTCAAGCATGATCCATATGTAATTATTTTAGAATTTTGAACTTTATTTATGAATTTAGCTTCAAAGTCGACAACGTTTAGTCTTGCTTTAAGAATTTATTTAATAGTTTTAAAGTATTTGAAACCAAATATAGATAATTATTAATTAAGAGAAATGCGCAATTGAAAAACTTTTTTCTGCTGTTTTTTTAATTTTATTTCATTTTGAGTCTAAGAATTATTCTTTCCTTTTCAGAATTTGCATTCTTAAGTTCCTAATGTTTCACATTGGTCTACTAATCAAAAACTAAATTCACTATATATGTATTCAAATTTTTTTAATATGAATTACTCTAGAAATTTATGAATTTTTTCATTATCGACACTCTTGGCTTAAGAATTTACTTAATAGTAATAATGTATTAGAAATTAAATATTAATATTTTTTAATTCATAATACAAATAAGAAAGAAAAACATTTTTACTGTTTTTTTTTTTAAACTAAATTTAGAATTGAAATTTAGATCTTGATTTAAGAATTCAATGTCGACATCGTTTAATGCGAATTTGAGAATTTATGTAATAGTAAAAATGTAATTAAAGATAATTTTCAATTTAAACAAATGCAAAATAGAAAGTAAAATAGTTGTATCTAATTTTAGGAATGCTCAATCTTGATTTACGAATTTAGCTTCTAGGTTCAACATTTTTGCATTCCTGAATTGCTAAAGTTTCGCAGTCGTTTACAAATAAAAACTCTCTTAATTGAAGAGTGAGCCAACTGGAACTATGTTGGAAATGTTTGAATTTAGCTCGATATCAATTAGTCTTGATTTGCTATTTATGCTTGATTTTTGCTCGTTTTTTTTCAGTGTGCAGTTGAAAAAGAGGCCGAAACGCTTGGCAATTTAATTTTTTGTTGCCGTTTGCTGGTCTAACTGTTTATCACATGAGGCCCAACTAATTGGTTGGCCCTTTTGAGTTGGGTTAGTTTTGATTAGAAGTCGCAGCAGAGCCGGCAAAAAGCAAAAAGCTGATGGCAGGTAGTCAGTGTCGAGCAAACAAGCCAAATTAAATGGCAGTACAACAAAGTTGACACCCGCTGTCTCTCCCGCTCTCCCTCTAGTGCTCTACCTCTCTCGCTCAGGCACACAAAGTGAATGCAGGATGCAATGCAATGGCGAACGCTGCCCCAAATTGCAGGTCGAGAGGCGGCCAACTGCAAATGCCGCTGCGTGTGTGAGTGTGGCTTAAAATTGATTGAAATTATCAGCTTTGGGTTTTGGCATGTCACTGTGAATCTACGCATATATATACACACATATGTCGGTCTATCTGTCGCTCTATATATCTGTGTCTGTGTGTGTGAGAGACATTTAATGGGTTAAACGAGGCAATGTGTCGTCGCTGTCGCTTGCCAAGTGGCTTACGCTTGTTACTTAATTGGATTTGGGTTAAGCTACAAAATTACGGCCAACACAGCGCACAATAACAATAAACTTGTACTTAAAGTCCTGCACAGCCCCAGCATATGTGTCTGTGTGTGCGTATGCTGATGCGAGCATTTAATGAAATGATTGCTCAAGTGTCCTTATCGCACACCAGCAGCAATCCACGGGGGACGTGGCAGAGGTGGACTGCTGCTGCCCTGCCCATGCAAGCGTGTCAAAAATCAAGCTGAGGTCACATTCCGTGTAATTAGCAGTGGCAGCTCCTCAACATTCCATATGCATGCCGAATGCCGAATGCCGAATGAAATGCTTGCCAACAAGCCACCAACAACAGCAACTGTCAACATTCAAATGCCAACAAAACAAGCGCGACACGAGCTCCAATAAAAAACAGCACAAATTCAAACGAAATGCGTAAGCATCAGACTGACTTGCATAGCCTCTGAAATTTCTAGAAATGTCTGAAACAATTTCATTCCATTATCAAGAGTTAGTTCACTAACATTTAAAGAATAGAATATAATTGGATTAGACAATTGATTGAAATGTTATCTACTCTAGCCATCCTAAAACACAAACTAAAGTTAGTATGACAGAGTGAGTTGAAAATATTTAAATGTAAATGAAAAGATTGGCGACTCGGGAGAGGCTTAGAAAAGTCTTATACAAATTTCATATAGGTGGGAGGATGCGAAACTTTGTTCGTGTGTTTTTTTTTTATCATTATTGTCTTTTTAATGTTAGCAATTTTAGGAGATGGGCGTTGTCATAGTGAAAAATATTAAAAGCATTTACAAGTGTGTTAACAGAATTATTAACTAATCTTTCAAAGTACTGTCAGTCGACTGTTTTGCTTTCTCCGACCTCATGTGATCCAAATATATTAATTGCCATGTATTGCTGTATTTTCATAGACAAACAAATTAAAAAGTTCCAATTAGAACTAAACTAAAATGACGTAAAGAAAACAACATTAGATCAAAGTGCGAAACTGTTGTTGTCCGAGAGGATCGACAGAAAACGTGTGGGAAATTTATTAAGAAAATGACAGAGATATGGATTGTTTATTAGCTCATCGGGCACACGTTTTGCGAAATGAAAAGTATTTGAAATAGTTGGCAGAGTGCCGAAAATTAGGAGAAGAAAAGTATTTGCACACGAGTTTAATGCGTGTGGTGGCGCACATGTGTGGAAATTGCAAGTACCATAATTGATTCATTGTTTGTTTTCGTTTCCGATATTAAGTGGTTTTTTCCCTATTTATTTGGATATTTGTGGATCACGCGGTTATTTCGGGACCGCTCAACGAAAACAAACAAAGTGGAAATGTGTCGAGAGAGCGCGAAACACAGTTGTGAATCAATTTTGATTAGTCAAACAACTGTTGATCGGACTGCGGACTGCGGGTGTCGGATCACTCTGACTTGCAACAGAGAAACAATTACTCACTCAGTGGCATGACCGAAAAATACTTTGCTCCCTGCTATGCGGCATTTGGCATGTGGCATTTGACATTTGGCATTCATAACGCAGGCAACGCAGGCAACGCAGGCAACGCAGCCAACGCTGCCAGCAGCTCGCAGTCTTAACATGCTTTTTACATCTCGAACACTGCTCGACTTGGCCGGGATCGCAAAACTATATTTCGCACAACATTGTAATGTTGCTGCTGCTGCTGTTGCTGTTGCTGCTCCTTGCTGATGTTTTTGGTCGGGTGGCTGGTAACATGTTGGCATTGCCGTCACCATCGCTTGACGTCCTTGTCTGTCATTTCCCCTTGTACAACAACTGTTAGTTCGTCTATGCACACACACACACACACACACACACACTCACACACACTGACTACCAAAAGTATACACGCTCACAAAACATGTGCTAGTGCTGTGCTTTTTACAACCTTTGAAGCCAACAATACAACATTGACGCAGAGCTGCGCTACAAACTGTTCTTATGCTGGTGATTAAAAAGTATTTACTAATAATTCAACTTAACACGTGGCTTTACAACATTCTCTAAGTCAGATACTTTCAAGCTTACATTTAACTTTCGAATACTTTACTACTTTTAATACTTAAAAGCCTCTACTTAAAAGCCAGTCAAGAAAAACAAGTCATTGATTAGAAAATTTTTAATTAAGATCCTGTTTAGAGCATGTTGAACTTTTTAATAATATTTTTATCTTATGCTCTTAAGCAAATATTTTAGAAAGCTCACTTACCATTTAAGAAAACTAAATTATTGATTAGAAAATGTTTATTAATGTTTCTTAATATTATTTCTAACTTATGGTTTAAGCATCTACTTAGAAACTACACTTGCCTTTAAGAAAGAAAAATCATTGATAATGAAGTATTAAAAGATTATGTAGAACTTGTATAAATTGATTCTAATTTATGCTTTTTATCATCTATTTAAAATAAACTCCACTTGATATACATTGTTAAATGACACAACCAGTTAAGATTGTGCAGAACTTTTGAATATTTTTTCGAACTTATGATTTTTAACATAAACCTCACTAAATAGACATTTAAAAAACATTGATTGATTGATTGAGGAAGTATTTTTGTTGACTTGTAGTTTACTTCATTTAATTTATTTATTAAATTATCTATTTAGAAGAAACTAAACTTAAAGTAGAAAGAACATCATTGATTTGTAGTATTTAGGTAATGTTGAACTTTTTACGATTGCTATCCAAATGCTTTGTTTCATATGCTTGTAAGATTATGCAGATATTTTTAGAGTTTTATCATTTAATTCAAATAAACTGAACTTGATATTACTCAATGAATAATAAGTATTATTTTCAGATCACTAGAGGATTTTAAACATATATTTGAAAGAAGGTATGTTTGATTCAACAGTTATAAATTATTTGATTCAAATGTGAGACAAAAACTATTCTCATCCTTTGAATAAAAAAAGTACTTCAAATATTGCAAATGATTAATATTAGCATATATTTCCAGAATACCTCAATTGATATAATTTGAAAAAATGATTGAATATTGACGTAGAGTTGTGATAGAAACTAATCTATAACTTTTTATTAAAAAGTTCTGTATTCAGCCGGCTTTTAACAAAACAGGCTCATATTTTATGCTGCTTTATTTCAGATCCTTGGGGAACTTTTTAATAATTATTTGGAATGACGATTTGTAGCATTGTTTTTGTGACTTAATGTGTGTCTACTTGTGAGGCCCAACAAATGGAAAGCGTATTAATCTAAATGCGGCGCAAGGCATCAGAGTTTTGTCGGACACTATGACGCAGGGGGCGGGGGGGTGGTTGAGTGTTGGCGTGCTTCTGGCCCGTTTTTTTTTTTTGTATTGTGTGCTGTGTGGCAACATATTTCACTGCATAATTTCATAGTTGTGCTCGTAACGCATGCAAAAGACAATAACAATAGCAACAAGAGCAGCGCCCATTGAGGGAGCAGCGAACTAAAAACTTGACATGGGACAGCCGCAGCCGCAGCCGTCTAACTGACAGTTGTCGTTGTCTCCTCTCCCCTGCCTTGTTTTTGCCTGTGCTCCTGTCGTTGTCGTTCCCGTCCTCGTCGTCATCGTCGTCGTCGTCGTGGTCGTTGTTGTCGGGCGCTGGCTTGTTATCATTTTTTAATAACATTGTTGCGCAGAGCAACGAATTTGCATAAAACAGAGCGCAAAGCGAGCGACGTCAAAGACAGTAACAAGGGAAACGACGACAACGACAGCAAGCAGGAGCTTTAAGGGGAGCGCCGCCTGTCCAACACGTGGTATGAGTAATTTCAGCTTAAGCACAAGACAATGACACGCGCGTGCACTAAGTAAGTGTGTGTGCGTGTGTCTGCGCGCGCGTGTGTGTGTGCGCGCACTATGAAATAAAACAATTTTCATACAAATTCCGTGCATTTGCATAAATTTCATTGGAATGTCGCCAGCGTAGTCGACGAAGTGCAAGTGCAAGCACATCCAGCTGCAACACTGCGAGCTGCAGCCTTTAACGCAGGCATCAAAGCGCCACATTTAGCCAAGTAAGTGCTCGGCGAGAAGTTTGCGTGCGGCCAACTTTTTGTCGGTTTGGCAATAATCATAAAATTTCACTGCAAATGAAACACGAAACAAAAAACTATTCAAACACATAACTACTCCAACAAAAAACTAGCAAGAAAGCAGCGTGTGATTGCAACATAAAAGCGTCATTTACATGAACTTGTTGTTGTCGCTGTCGTTCTCGCTGTCGCTGCCGTTGTCCTGCGCTCGTCCTGCTGCTGCGCCTGCGCCACAAACTTTTCCGTTTGTCGTTTGCCGCCTCAATAGTTTTCAACGACCTCCAGCGGCCACTCGCCCCCACCTCTGTCGCCCCTTGAGCACTGCCCATCGGCTTTATTGAGGTTTTGTTTAAGCTTTTAGCGTACTCCTCTTTTTCCAAGTACTCGCCAAACTTGTCTCTGTGTGTGTGTTTGCCCGGCAGCATTTTTGCAATTAGGCAACAGTTTCAAATTGTGTGTGTGTGTTTTTTTTTGCTTTTCCGTGCTGCTTCTTTCTGTTTCTGGTAAAATGCAATGGAACTTTTCAGTTTCAGCCACAGTTGCACAGTTTTCATTGCTAACAGCGTTCACAACACATACAAAAATGCTGCGTAATTGAGACGGATTGTGGACACGGCCGAGGGGAAGGCAGCAGGGCTGAAGGGCTGAAGGGGAGCCTGATAAAGTTGAGCCCTCTGCTGCGTGTTTGAAGTGAGTTTCAAAATTGTATTTGCACTCATACGAGCAGTGGAGTGTGTGTACACGAATGTGCTTGATTGCCTCATGAGATAGAATCATATCGCATCGAAAAGTTAGTTAACAAATTAAGTATTCTATAAGGATTGCGCGCTCTCGTTCGCCTACACAGCGCACCAAGTGCACAAGTGCACAATAAACATTTCCACTCAGATTCCAAGCACCAATGCCCAAATTGCAATTCAACTGCAAGTTGTATCGAATGTGATGCTGATCGAGAAATAGCATCCGAGTCGTAGCAACCAAGTTGAGCAATAAATATTTACATATTTTCAAAACTTTTTAAGCATTGTGGCTGCCAGAATAAGAGCGAACTTTGGTAATAAAGTAGAAATTGTTAGAGTTTTCAAATTACAAAAATTCTTTTGTTAATAATTATGTAGAAAGAAGGAAAACTAGAGATTGTTACATATTACCATATTTAAAAAATAATTATATTGTTAAATTTGGCAAACATATATTACATTTAAGAAGGAAAACAACTGCTTATCCGATTATTACTTATTATTATGAAAAAAGTTATAGTATTAATTTTTGTTAATTTCTTAAAACGTTGTGCAAAATATTCTAGAATTATAATAACTGATTTTTATGGACAACACAAATAGTTGGACAATATAACACACTTTATAACTTTATAAATTTTGTCAACAGTGTTAGCAAAACAAAATCCTTGATAGAGTTCGTTATAAAATGGAAATGATTATTACTGAATGAGTTTGCTTTACGACGTAAAATTGAAAGAAATTACACTTTCCACTCTACACTCTAAGTTCTGTTAAGAGAAGCAAATTTTGCTAATTTAAACTAGAATTAGCAAATAAACATATTTACTGAAGTATCGATCGTAGCTGTAAAATATAAAGACTTATTTTTCTTTGATAAATTTGTATTCATCTACAAAAGTCTAATATGTTTAATTTTCTAATATATCATAGGGTTTGAGTACTCAACAGGCATAAAGAATAATCTATCTGAATTTGCTGAACTTAGTGTTTGAGGTGCAATTGTATAGGCCTTCTTAAGGCAGTTAAAAATAAGGACAATTGCCGGAAATATTTTGCAGTAAATAAATGGCAAATTAAGTTTTTGCTGCTTCAGTTCACTTTGCATTGCCGTAACATTAAATGCCCCGAAATTGAATGTGGAACCTTGGAGGTTACATAGAACTAGCGTAGCCTTGGTGCAAGGTGGCAACGGTCGAGGCCATCAATATAATGTGCGTGCCACATTATCAAACCTATTTATTTGGCAAACAGCTTCGGCAGCAGCAACAAAGATAAACTAATACGCACTTATCGCTGCCGAAGCGGCTGCTGGACCCAAGATGAAAGCAAGAATAATGGCGCAGATATTCGGGACGAAGCCATCGAGGGGCGCAGGAAAACGTGCGTGAAAAGAAAAGGGACGCTTCACGCTGGACAAGCGAATAAGATACAGAAATGTCGGCCACGTTGACAGCTTAACGTACAAAATTAATGTGACAATCTAGCCGAAAGTGCGTGAGTGTCTCTCTATCTGTGTGTGTGGGTTGAGCATAAATATGCTAGCTAGTGTACACATGCTGCTTGGGCAGTGAGGCAGATAAACATGTTGCCAAAATGACCAACTAGCCACACACGAAGTTGGAGGGGGGGCGAAGGCAGGACGAGAGCGAACTGTTGTGGGGCATTAATTACGCACAAAAAATGCCGTTGGCGGGAAGGCGAGACGGGCAACCGCCGAAAGTCCAACTCATTAAATGGGCCGGTCAAGTTTGGGGCGCACAACAACAACAACAACAACGGTGCGTATGCGTGATGTAATCTAATGCGATGCCAGCGATATGGCAGCAAACAAACATTAAAAGTTTTTATTGCCAATGCCAATGCTGCATGCCCCACGCAGCAGAGCATGCACTCGACGCTCTCTTGTCGGACTGACAACAAAAAGCATTAAATTACTTTATAATCCGTTTATAGCTCCAGCCGGAAGTGGCCGAGACATGCACACACACACACACACACACACACAGCCTCTCGGCGACTGGCGGCTGGCGGAGAAAGTGAGAGATAAAAGGACAGCCCACCACGTTGTGTGCGCCCCTAGGAGGCAGCTCAACAACATAATCAAATCAAAGATTACGTTGAAACATTGAAATTACGTACCGAGCAGCCAGACAAACAAACACACACACACACACACACTCAGTTGGGGGCACACACACATACTCTATAAGAATGAAATGTGTGCCTGCTCATCACTTTAGTTGGCAACAATAAGCAACAAAACAAACAGCGACTGCAGTATACTCTGCTGCGCACTTTTTGCATTTATCGATTGTAAAATTATCGCAAATTGGCAACGATATAAAAGTGCGATTCATTTTAAGCTGCGAGTATTTTCGATAATTACGAGTATTTTGGTATTTTTTAGTCTGTTGAAGAAAGAGAAAGAGAATTGGACAATTTCGCATAGAGTTAAATAGCAAATTTGAAAACTGCGCAAAGAATTTTAAAATTTAATAAAAATTAAAGCGAATTAAATAGCGAACTTGAAAATTGCGCAAATAATTAAAAATGCAACACAAATAAAAGCAAATTATAAAATAAAAGTATTTTGTGCGACGACAACGACGACAGTTAATGAAAGTTAATTATGTAATTAATGCAGTTTTGTCTTGTTGCAGGGTATTCCTCGATTGAAAGAGTATGCAGGAGAGACGGCGCCAAACAATTGCACACACACACGCACACACACAGGCACACTACGAAACGCACGTAAACAGGCTGCAAGTGCTGGCTTCATTCAGAAGTAGTGAACGTGGCGTTCGCTTTTAGCAGCCACTGTTTGGCCAGGCATGCGCAGCGCAGCACTGCCGAGGTCTGGCAACGCTGGCCCAGCCAACGACGGAGGCAAGCGAAGCCAGACAGTCGCTGCTATCAGTTGGCTCGGTGCTCTTGACGCGACAGCGACGCGACGGCACTCAGCGCGTGCTTCCGTCTGTGACTGTGTGACTGTGTGTGTGTGTTGCGTGTTGTGACAACAGTGGTAGTGTGTGTATGCGTGAGAGGGCGCCAAGTTGTTGTGTCTTTAACAACAGCAGCAGCAGCAGCAGCGGCGGCAGCAGCCATAAACAGCAACATTAAACCACCTGCGAGCTATAAAAAAGCGGAAAAAAAGCAAGAGTAAATATACACAGTGAAAGCTGACAGCAGCGACTTCCGACTGACAATTTGCATAAAAAATAAAAGACGCGTACGCAACTAGAGAAAGTTGGCAGCGAGCGAAATTGTCGGAAGCTGTGTTTAAGCAGCATCTGTGGCAGCAGCAACAACAATAAAACACCCACAAAATTGTCGAAAGCAACTCGGTGCGCGCATAAGTAGGCAACAGTTCTTGTGCTGGCCACAATGGAAATGGATGTCAATCGCCAGGCGCGACACAATGCCAACCTAATGACCATATCCGCCCACTGTTGTGCCAACAACAATGCAGCCGAAACAGCTGCAACAGCAGCGACCACAGCAACACCAACAGCGACAGCGACAATGGAGTCGACGGCATACGGCTGCTGCGGCATCTTGAGTCGCCTGTTCTGCGTGAGTCGCCACAAGGCGACACGCTCGGTGGCAGGCAGCGAGTGCAGCCAAAGCGACACGCTGTTCATGCAACGCAAAACACTAACGACCCAGTCGACGGCGCAGCGACGGCGACGCACCCCACAAGAAATCTACTTCGAGAGTCGCGGCAAATCCTGCAAGAAGCTATTGAAATTCAATGGTAATTCCAACAAGGTGAGTGCCACAAACTGCCGCGCCGCAACTCAGCCGCACACAGCGCAAAGCGAGTAACTCACCAGCCAGCAAACAGCGTGTGTTGCTCTGCTTCACGTCTGCGGCAATGACGAGCGGAATGCGAGCTGAAGATATTCGCCTTAGCGAGAGATTGATCCAAAATTTAAAAGCCCCAGATTACGGGCATAGCTGGGATTAAAGTCGTCCAACGGCTCAGACTGCAGCAGACACAGAGACCCAATTCGGCGACATCATTTGAGCTTAACAGTTCAATGCGCCGATGATATCTCTTAGCAAAATTGAATGTCATTCACTCTGCTACAATTGTGCACTAATATGTATAGTACACTCTAACAAATGAATATTAGAACTGTTGCTGGGGGTTAAAGTATATAGAACTACAGTGGAAATAGAAAAGCTAAAGCAAATTTAAATTTAGTGACATCATTTGAGCTTAGCAGTTCAATTCGCTGATGACAACTCTCAACCAAATTGAATGTGGTCATTGAAATGTCATTCACTTTGCTACAATTCTGTACTAACATATATACTACACTCTTTTAAATGAATATTATAACTGTTGCTGCTGATTAATATTATTATGAACTTCAAAAGAAATAGACAAATCAAAGCAATTTAATCATTGGAATTTAACAGTTCAATATGGCAATGATATCATTCAACAAATTTAAATTTGTGTGTACTAAACATATTGTCACTAATATATATACTAAACTTATACTAACTATCTCTAGTATTGCTAGACTTTAAAGTCGTTTAAGACTCCAAACTAAAACATAAAACGACAGTATTCGACTTAACTGTTCAATGTGCTGATGATATCTTTCAGCCAAATTGAATGTCATTTACTTTACCTAAAATGTGCAAGAATATATTATATATAATACACTTTTTTAATTAAATATTAAAACTGTTGCTGAAATTAAGATTATCTAGAATTACAAGATAAAAAGAAAAGTCAAAGTGAAATCATTTGGACTTAACGCTTCGAAAAGCTGATGATATCTGTCGGCCAAATTGAATGAGATGTCATTCACTTTACTCCAATTTGGCACAAAATATATTGGGCACTAATATATTTATATAACCTATACTTATCGTGTTTAATACCTAAAGTAATTGCAATTCAAGTCAAGACACAGTAAGCGAATTCGGTGCCATCATCATTTAGACTTAACAGTTCAATGCGCTGATGATATCTCTCAGCCAAATTGAATGTCATCCTTTAGATGTCATTCACTTTGCCACAACGGTGCATTATATATATGTGTCTGCATATACACACTACTTATTTCAAAGGAATACCCGAACTGTTGCTAGAACTAATATTATATAAAACTCCAACAAAAGGGAAGAAAAGTCACAGACAATTTAGTGAAATCATTTGGGTTTCACAGTTCAATGCGAGACTGATTGAGTCTTATTGAGATGTCAGCCACTTAGCCACAATTCTGGACAAAATATACTTGCACAAATACATAAAATACACATTTTTAGTTGATATCTAGACTCTTGCTAGCAATTACTATAAATAAGATGGTATTAGAGTGATGTAAGACTTCAACAGAAAGAGAAAAGTCAAAGCCGCTCAAGTGAAATCATTTGGGTTCAACAGTTCAATATACTGATAATATCTTTCAGCACAAATTGAAAATTGAAATTGAATTGAAGATGCCAGCTACTTGGGCAATATATTTGCACTTTTGTATGTATATCACAGATTTTTTAATTAAAATTCGAACTGTTGCTGGAGGAGATATTGCGATTGCGTGAAAAACTTGCGCATCAATCTAGAATCGATTTTAAAGGCGAAGGTCTTAAACGAAATTAGAATGCTTTATCACATAGCTGGATTTTAAATTTATAACAAACACTATATACATTTTATTTTTATATATACATTTAAATATTTTCAAATAAAATGACGGATTGCAAAGGGATTTTCTATATTTGACATTATAAATGTTTTTTATTCAAAGTTAGATTGCTTTATCAGCTTTTCTAAACTGATAACAATCGTACTACACTATCTTCTTATTAAATCAAATTTCAGGTTGATTTTCTAAATGTGATTTTTCAAAATAGAAATTATTCGTTATCCCTTTTCGAAATTGATAACAATCGATCTTCACTTTCTTCTCTTCATAAACATTAAAATATTTTCAAATGAAATGCTTGATTGTAAGCGAATTTCATTATTTTGCAATAATTAAAATAAGACCCCTTTATTATTACACAACTTCCTGTTGCCCTTTGTTTGGATTTTAAATTAATAACAAACACTCCCTACTTACTTCTCTTTATAATCATGAAATTATTGTGAACTTAAATGTCTGGTTGGAAGGAAATATGTTTATTCTGCATTATAAATGAGAATTATATTAAATGAAATGTCTGATTGAAAGCATATTCCATTATTTTACATTGTGAAAGAGAACTTCTAGCTGAGCTGCTTTCGGCTTTTGTGGAATTCATGGCTTTTAATTAAAGCCGAGCATTCACAACTCGACTGCGCGAACTTTCGCAAGCAGTGAAAGGTTGAACAACGCAACACGAAGAGCACATGCAATACACAAGTGATTTCACTCGACACATAACACACACTCACATATATATATATAGTATATATAGTATGTGCGCGCTATTGTTAGGAAATTTGTGAAATTTGTTGTGCGGAATAAAAGTCGATTGCTGCGCTTATTGTGCGGCGCCTGGCAAGGTGTTCAAGCACTAAATTGTGGCGCCCCACACGAGTGTGTGGCGCCTAAATCTTGAACGCCTCATATTCGAGAGTCATAATACTTTGCATATAAATCATGTGGCATTGTGGCAGCGTCGCACTGCGCATCTGTAATATTTGGGTCTATTCAAAGGCAATGCGACTCCGTGCGGCATGCCACGTTCAGCTTGCAGCACATGCGGCTGCTGCTCTCCTTGGAGTCTGCTAATTAAAAACGTGCAAACAGCAAACCAATCAAACAGGTCGATGCACAACAATGGCCTGACCGAAAATCGCTTATGTAAACTCGCATATATGCAACGTGAGTGTGTGTTTGTGTGTGTGTTTATATAGTGTGTCGGTGTGTGGGTGAGCTGGAGGATACAATGCAATGTGCCGGCTGTCCTCCGGCTGGCATCAGGCACGCATCGAAGCGCAAGCAACAGGATGAATTTGTTAAACAACACGAACAGGCACTCAAACTCAAACTGCAACTGATTCCCTCCTCCGTCTCTGGACGCTGCGAGAAGTGAAAAATGAAAAACTCATTCGCCCTATCAAGTGACATCATCAATTTCAGTCTATTTTGCACTGACCAGCCGAGTGCTGCATGCCACAAAAAGAGCAGGCACTGCCTCGAAGCACATTAGCCAGCCCCGACACAGTTGGACGGGACAGCAAGATGTTTAGGCAAATCAGAGGACGAAAATAGTGGAAATCGAAAAACAGAACCCAACTTAGAAGGCACAAACTTGTGCTCATAGATTCAGAATCAAAATGGAGCTTTAATTAAACCGTGAACCTGCCGCATGTTGCAGCAAAGTGCAAGGACTGCTTAAAAGGACATTAAGCAAGCAGCTAGACGGGTCAGAAGATGTTTAGACAAAACAAAAGGCGAAAAAATAGAAGTTCTGTAGTTCGAAAAGCAGTATAAAGCAGATTCATTAAAGTCTGAATAGGACTTGAACTGAAATTAATCTATAAATGTAAAGTCGCTATAAGCAAAACTACTTCAGAAGATTTTAAGCAAACCAGCCTACTTTGGGCCGGTCTAAAGATGTTTGGGCAATTCTGACGGCAAAAATAGTAGAAATCGAAAAACAGATCTTAATTTAGAAGGCGCAAACTTGGGCTCATAGATTGTGAATTGAACCGTAGCTAAATTTAAACCATAAATGTAAAGTAAAAATTAGGAAGGAAATCTGATTCAGAAGACATTGACTCAGTTGGATGGGACTGCAAGATGTTTAGGCAAATCAGAAGAAGAAAAAATGTAATTTTAAAAACCAGAAACAAATTATAGAAATCGCATTCTTTGCCCCAAAAATGCTGAATTAAACTTGAGCTAAAATTATTCCCCAAAGTAGACGAATGGTGCAGCAAGAACTGCGATGGAGGACATTAAACATGTCTTAGAGATTCATTAAAGTTTGAATGGCGCTTGAGCTGGACTTAAACTATGAACTAGCCGAATGCTGTAACATCTTCTGATGCAGGTCAAAACAAAAAAGAAATGTTCGCATACTCACCGCATAGATTCATTGAAGTCTAAATAGAAGTTGGGCTGAAATGAAGCACTAAATGTAACAATAGGGAAAACTGCTTCAGAAGACAAGACTACTTAGGGCGAGTCTAAAGATATTTAGGCAAATCAGAAGGCGATTATAATGGAATTTAAAAAACAGAAACAAATTTGGAAGGCATACACTTGCCTCGAAGATTGTTAATTGAACTTTAGCTAAAATTACAACATAAACCAGACGAATACAAAAGAAACTAGCTTGGACGAAGCATCACAAAGTTTAGGCAAATCAGAAGGGAAACAATTAAAGTTCGCTATTTCGATAAACAGGAAAAAGTTAAAATTCACATACTCACCTCATAGATTCATTGAAGTCTGAATGGGACTTGGGCTGAAATGAAACCATAAGCGTAAAGTAGCAATAACGAAAACAACCGCCACTGTTTCTAGCTGCTGTAACAATATGCGAGCTGTTTCCCCTGTGAACCCCTCGCGACTCGAGTTTAATTTACACCTCACACCACCGCATCGATTTTGGAGTGAAGCTCCACAGCCTGAGAACCTGAGAGAGGAGAGGGGAAGGGCAATCGAACCACAGCCATTTACAACCACCGACGAAACCTACCCTTTAAACAAAATGCTTGGGATTAGATTGCACTCCGGAAATTGGGGGCGGCTTTGTTGCCCTTAGCAGACACTCTAATATCATTACTTTTATGTCATCATCTGAGCTTTCGGGGGAGGCAAGCGTGAAATGCAGTTAGCCCAAAAAACAGAGCAAAACATTACCTGACTTGCTTGCAAATGAATTCAATTTTAAAGCCAACTAATTTCGCACAACTTAGATGTGTGTTGGCTGCAATACAAGTTATGTTAATGTTACTTAGTTGCCAGCATCCAAGAGTGCTTTCATTATATTCGCAATTGATAAAACAGAGCTCGGGGTGCACACTTGCTTTTAATTGTGTGCACTTTGTGCACAAAGTGCCCATTACGAAGTAAACAAGCCAAACTATCGTAAACTTTGGACAAAGCAGCTTAAAGGCTTCATTTCTTTCAGTTTATCAGTGTCAGAGGCACTTCCTGCTGCCCTCTCCCTCACTCTCACTCACTCTCTCAGTCTCGCTCTCGCTCTCGCTTGCTGGTGGCTGTGATTCTGTCTCTGATTGCTAAACATTCGCTTTGCCAAGTTTGCGCTTCAAAGAAATCATCATGTGCCAACATTAGTGACTCAGCACATGCATAACAGACTCGCTGGACCCCCGCTTCCTCTCCCACCTTCGCCCTCCTCCCTTCAGCCCTTTCAGCGCCCATAATTATGCTACAGCTACGACGAGGAGCTGCCTGCTGTCGACTGCCAGCTCCCGGACACGGCCCGACTGCGCATGCAAATCAAGCAACTGCCCGGCAACAAAGCCGTGGGAGCTCAAACAAAAAAGGGTATTATAAAATGGACAGGCTCGCTTGCCAGCGGAAGTGACTGCCCCGGCCTTCTGCCTCTCCATCTCTCCGTCTGTCTGTCTGTCTGTCTTCCTGCCTGCCTGCCCTATGCCGTCGTGTCCTTCCCAGCCCGTCGGACTGTCGCCTCTCTGTCAGCATCAGCGCAGATATGTGTGTGCCCGAGTTCACTGTGTGCCATCATTGCTGCAGCTACAGCTACAGCTACTGCTATAGGCCATGGGATCGGCCGGACTTTATGAGTATGCGGGAAAATAGTGCCTTCAGAATTACACAATTTTGAGTCGCAATAAATTTTGGCTGGCGCCAACAAAGTTACATTAAAAAAATGTAACTACATAAGTATATCATTTGAGTAACGAAAAATCGTTTCAGATGCCAAAAAACAAAATTTCTATTTAAAGAAAAATCAGTTCATAAAGCTAGCTTCAAAAATATATAATTATGAGTAACAATTTATTATTTCTCCCGATATAAAAGAAAATCAAAGAAATATTTAGGTAAAATAAATTCGCTTGAAAAATACTTCAAAAAGATATCATTTTGAGCCACAGTAAATTGTTTCAAGCAAGAACAAATAAAAGTTATATTTAAAATATCTTAGCTTCAAAAATATGTATATAATTTTGAGTTAAAGTATATGATTGATAAGAAAACAATCACTGCATGAAAATAAATTTAAAAATAAATAATTTTGAGGCACAATTAATTATTGCTGGCACCTACAAATAAAAGTTGATTTGAAGCAAAATTATAGCTTGAAAGGAGCTTGCAAAATATATAATTGAGTTGAGTAGCAATACATTTTTCTGTTGCTTTTTTGAGTGACAGTAAATTTGTTACAACAACTCTAATTAAGATTGAAAATTAAATCCATTAATTGAAAGTAGCTGCAAAAATAAATAATTTTATTGCAATGCTTGAAAGTAGCTTTCAAAAATTAAATTTTAAATGTATATGATGCCAACCAATCAAATTCATATTAGAAATATATCATTTTGCGAAGCAATAAATTGTTTTCATCACCAACAAGTCAAATAAATATTTGAAAAATATCATTGCATGAAAGAAGCTTTAAAAATATGTAATTTTGAGTTACAATAAATAATTGCAGGCGATACCAATTGAAAGATATATTTAGGGAAAAATCATAGCTTGAAAGTAGCTGCCAAAATATACAATATTGAGTCACAGTAAATTGTTTCCGGCGCCAACAAGTCAAATTTGTATTTAAAAAAAGTCATTGGGTTTTTTGGGGGTATATTCAAATCAGGCAACTCTGGGAGCTGTGTTCATTTGGTAGAAGAAAAATGCAAAAAAAAGGGCAACAACATTGCAATGTTGTAATTGCCAAGAGGCAATGAAAAGACAGCAGAGACAAGGCAAAGAGCAGGAGCAGTCCTGCCAGCCGCAATATGTCCTGCATCTGGCTGAGCTGAAACTCCCTCAGCGCGTTGGCCATTGAACGGCACTTGAGTGCTGGCGACGTCGCAGCTTTGGACGGACGCGGATCGCATCCGCAGCCAGTGTTTTGCGGTCTGATGAGCTTCTCGCTTTCCCGATGCCGATGATTGGCTGCTACTACTGTGCCGTGCCATTCACTACAATCAGGCCTGATTATGCCCGGCAAAAGTTAAACAGGAGCCAGCGACAACAACAGAAAAAACTGCACTCAATTCGGGCGCAAATTTATTTGAATGGTAACAAAAGCGCGCTCCAACTGCGACCCCTTCGAATGCGGCACACAAAAAGAAAAGACAAAGTGGAGCTAGACAAGCTTCAGCTTTGAAAGACCATGTAATTGAAGTGAAGCAAGATTGTCAGCTCATTTCTGCGACCAAGATTCTTGCAACAACTGATTACTCTTCAATGAGTGAAAGGTGAATTTCGATTTGCCAAAACACAAACAAACTAATTCAAATGTTGTGTTGCTTGTTTAGGTATACAATTATACAAATGATGTGTTGCTTATTTAGGTATACAAACTAATTCAAATGTTGTGTTGATTATTTATGCCTGCATTCAATAGAAATGTGTCAAGAATTTGCTAGTTTACATTGGCATAATTAAGAAATGTGTTTAGCAAATTTGTTATTTAGCCACGCATCATATTAGCAAATTAATGATTATAATTATAACATATATATAGAATTATTGCAATATATATTAAAGTTATTATCACATAGGTATATGTGTATAAGACTCATATAATACGATAAAGGTATAATGATATATGTAGTTGAATATTAATACGACGGTAATATTAATACACTTGAACGGCTTAATAGCGATAGTCTGCTGAACACACGCAAGCTTTAACACGTCAACAGCTGATCACAACTTTTATCGTTCCCACTGCTGATTCATACTGCTGGCTCCAACTACCGACTCATTCTGCTGGTTCAGTCAGCTGATTCTTACTGCTGGTTCCGACTGCTCGTTCATACTGCTGGTTCCGACTGCTAATTCCGACAGCTGGTTCCGTGTGCTGAGTGGTTCTTAGTGCTGACTCCCATACCGATACCTGCTCACGCCGATTAATCGTCAATTCCGTCTACATGCCTTTACTTATGAGATTAACTTTTTTATCGCTCTTTTTATATTTTTCCCGCTTTTATATATAGTGCAATTTATTAATCAATGCAAATAGATTGTAGATATTTTGTCTAACTTGAGCCCTTGAGATTGCATCATTTTTAAGTCGCCTCCGTCTGTTACACACGCGTCGGCCAACTTAATAGACTACGCCATGGCTGCAAACACGCGGCTGAAGTCATAAAAATGAACTGTTAATCCAAGTAGTTGAGGCAATGGACTGCGAGTCAGTCAGCCCTTTTTTTCTTGCCGAGCGGATGAAGCGTTTGCCTTTTATTTTCTTTACTTTTTTTTTTCGTTTTTGGCTGTCCGCCCCGCGATGACCCCGCTCAGATAGCAAGCAAGCGTCGACGATGACAAGGGTGCTTTGCCGCCTCACTGACTAAATAAAATTGGAATTTATTATCCTGATTTGCAGCAAGAAACAGCAGCAGCAGCAGCAGCTTGAGTATCGGGAAAGAGATAGAAGCGCCAAAATGGCAGCGGCGAAATCCAGCTTCGCTTAGCACAACTGACGCAGCGTCGCGACGGGGCGACTGAAAGCCAAGAGACGCCGATAAGTAAGCAGGCACTTTTAGATTTATGCGCCATGGCACTGATTTAAATACCCCAGCAAGTTCCAGTCACGCCTACAACTGACAGCTGGCCGTGGGCGTGGCTGCCTTCTGCGGCTGCAGCGGGCTGCACAACGGCTTAACTATGCATTTCAGCTAGTTTATTAGAGCTTAAAACCCACCAAAGCAGCTAAGGCGATTTGCCCGGCTCCATAAAACCGGCGCAGCCCACCAGGCGTATGCTTAATTTTAGTTTGTGGCGTTAGCGAAATCTTAAATAGATGGCGATTACCGAACTGCTGAGTGGCCAACTTCTCAGCCAACTTCTCAGCGATGTACCAATGAAAAGATGTGCTTCCATTGCAATAGCTTTAAAGTCGGTAAAGAATTTGGCCACATGACTAGCTTTAATGAGTGCTGAGTGCTGCGTTCGGCTCTCGGCAGGGCTTATGGATAGACGGTCAAAAGCAGCGCTCAGCTACACCTGCTGCTGTTGCTGTCAGAACGGCGCGCACAAAAAACTAAAAACGGGAGACGCTCTCAAGCAGAGTTTTGGGCGCAAAGTGCAGGTGCCGCTTAACCCGCAAGTGGCACAACCGCAAACTCGCCTGCACTGTGTGTGTTTTACACCTTGTTTGGGGCAGCGTTCGAGCGAGGTAAGCCGAGCGAAACTAAAACTACCACAACATACAGCATGAGTAGGTAGTCTGCTGTCAATGCTGAGGAATTTTTTAATTTTCATGCCTTTCGCATTCAAAACAAATGTGGTGCGGGAGTGTGAAAGGCTGCCAACACAATTCTCTTTCACCTGTCGGATAAATGTGCCGCTCTTGTTGCTGTTGCACAGTGTACAGAGCGCTGCCGAGCTGTCGAGCGGCTGTGACAAATTGCGTTAATGCCGAGTTAAGAGCCAGCAAAATGGCTGAAAAGAGTCGCAGACTTGGCTTCAACAGACTTGCAACTGTCTGCCATTGTCGCTGGCCTAATGCAGTTAATTATTGCAGCATCTATTTAGCATTTTGGCCAACTGACTGACTGACTGACTGACTGGCTGGCTGGCTGGCGATCGTTGTCCAAATTGCTAGTGACTGGCGCCTGAAAGTATGCCACAATTTGGGGGCTGCAACAACTGGTGGGGACGGCAACAACTTGATGGCACACAGCTGCCGCTTGATTAGCTTTGTGTGTGGCAATTTCGATGGCACATGTGCTGTCGTGCCACGTTTGGCACGAGAGAGTTCGGAATTTGATGGCAAACTAGATTCGTGTGGACGCAAGCTGTGCGCCCGTTTTGTCTTTTGCCAGCCAGCAAAGTAAAATTAAAAAGAGATTTGTGCCAAAATTAAAAGCAATTTCCTTTTCAGTTGCTGCTGCCAAACAAGCACAACTCGATTTTCTGGCGCATCAATTTAATTCAATTTATTTTCTCGCTCTACACATCGTCTGTCTCTCTGTGTATGTGTGTGTGTAGCTAATTCAATGAACTAGACGGCAAAATAACTTAAATTCTGTGTACGCAAAGCTGCTGAAAGCGGCAGCTTTAAAATGCCTTGATACACTCGAGTAGACTTGAGCCGGGCCACAATATTCGCATTCAGCCTCGCACGATTCCGCCCAAAAGGGGACTGACAGGCTTTGCAAATTTGACGGCTTGACAGGAGGCACTCGGAGTCATCCAACCAGCATGCATACACAGCATGCCATCCCGTTGCCCCCTCCCTCTCTCGCTGGCGAACAGCAGCAAAAGCGCTTGATATTTGATGGATGGTATCGCAGATATGTTAACGTGCTGGCAGCCAACGGATTCGCGGAATGGCGACATTATACAGCGCCCCGTCACGGCGCGCCTTTGATAGGCGCTTCACAATGGGACTCGGGGTTGAGCCCAATAGAAACTCTTTACAGAATAGATACAAAATCTGGAGCACAATGAAGGCAAGCCAAGCACGCTCGATTACAATACAAAGCCCAGCAGCGAATAGATGAAGCAAACTTCAAATTTAGTCTAGAGACAATGTATTTAATTAAAAACAAATTTAAATATTTAACAGACTCTCTTACAAGTACTTCGCTTATTTTATTACAATTTCCATAGATGACGAAATCTTCAAATGCAATGTAGGGAAAATGTATTTGATTTTAAACGAATTCAAATATTTAGCAAACTCACTTGGTTCTACATTTTGAAGCACTTCGCTTATTAAGCATTGACAATATTTCATTGCAATTTCCGTAGATGAGGAAAACTTCAAATTTAGCGTAAAGACAATGTATTTGATTTAAAACAAATTCGAATATTTAACAGACTCACTTACAAGCAGTTCGCTCATTCATTCTCAATTGCTACAAATGACGAAAACTTTAAATTTATTGTAGGAACAATGTATTTAATTAAAGCCAAATTTGAACATTTAATACGATGACTCACTTAGTTATTCATTAAGAAGCACTTCGCTTACTGTAAACATTTAATTCCAATTGCCATAGAGAAAACTTCAAGTTTATTGCAAAGACAATGAACGTAAGTAAAGTTGTGGCATTTTTCTTATACTCTCTTAGTTATACATTTCGCTTATTAAGCATTAACAACATTTTATTTGAATTCAATATGGAAAATATTTTATTATGGCTACTTGGAGCATTCAATTAAACTGTTGAGAGATCATTGAAGAGAGTTTTCCACAGTGCTGGATTACATTAAACAATCTGCTGCCTTTAAAGCAGCCGCGAATAAAAAGATTTTATGTTAGGCACGGCTCGGCAATGAAATGAATTGCGAGAGAGAGAACGGAAGAGCGGAAGGTCTGGGGCGGGAAGCGGATTTTATGTGGCGCCATATAAATTCGGGGAGTCCGTACTTCAGGCGCCGCATTACGTTTATGGTTGGCTAAATTAAACACAAGAAGGCAGAGCCGCCGAAGTGGCAAGGCAGTCAGTCAGTCGGCTGGATGAAAGGCAGCCAACGAGGGCGGCCGACGTAGACAGCGACGAGGCGAGGCGAGGCGAGAGAGCTGAGCAGGAAGGGGGGAAATTGCTACAAGTTGCTTTATTTTATGCGCATATTTGCGCATATTACTCATACGCCCGGCTGGCATACATCTTCATTTAAGCAAACGTCTTCGACGCCGCCCCCCTCCACCGCTCCACCGCTCTTGCCACAGGCTCTGCGTCTTACGCTTGGCTGGCGCTGCTTGGGCGTACGAAGTCGTATATTTTTATTTTATTAAATTTTCATTTCATTTGGTGCTGCTTAACATGTTGCATGCCACGTCCAAGGGCAGCAGGTGGGCGGTGCGAGGCGTGGCTGTTGTGGCTGTCATTAACAATAATTGAAACAAGCAACTGGCAAAATTTGCACTGATTCGTTGATTGGTCGAGAGCATTTAAAAGCAGACGTTCGGCATTTCATTTCCAGCAGCGATTTATGCGCAGCTCCCGCAAGTCCCAGCACTATTAAAGTATGAATGCAAAGACGGACTCGAACCTCAATCCGAATGAATGTGAATCCACGCATAACACTACGCCGGAAATATATATATATATATATATCCCTTTTGTGCACTCGCATTCGCATTGAAGGCAAGGCGCTTTTGGTAAGCTTTCGAGCTCCATCCGGCTGTGGATGGTAGAGGTTGGCTGCCACACAGGTCAGATCACATCTAACCTCGTGCCTTTCTTGGGCCTAGCCTTGGCCAAATGGGTTATTGATGAGCTATTTTGCAATACACTCGGGGAACTCAGCATTGACTCACAAAAAGCGCCAACTTTTGAGCGCTGCTGGCTGACTGGCTGGCTGGGGATTTGGCCCCTGGCTCAATGTGTGAATAGGAGCATGACTGCGACTATTGTGGCTGTGGAAAATACAGCCAGCGACTTATGCTGGCTAATGAGAGTTTAAGTCGTGACTTCAAGACTGTGTCAATTTTGTAGCTGCAGCCGTAACTTGTTAGCGTTTTAACGAGAGACCTGCTTACGGAAACTATAACTCAACTTGTCTAAACAGCTATCTGCTGAGCCGGGCAGCTGCTCTATAAAGTTTTGTTGCGCTCAGCTTATCCTGTCACGCATTTTAGTGCCTCAGCTCGCACACAAAAGCAACTGTACGAGTACTGTGTGTGCTCGCTGCTCATTAATGCCACTTTAAAATTGTGGCACATGCGTGGCACATTGTCTGCGTTCGCGTCTCCAGCGCTGTCACATAAATGTGCTTAATCTTTTACACACGGTAAACCCCACAGCGAACGATACCTGCGAGCACGCCAGAAATTGTGAATATATTCGAGTATGCCAGATAAGCGCTCGCTCTGTGTGCAAAGTGTTGTTGAACGCGACTCGACGAGTGACGGGTGCGAGGAGATCAAGTTATTGCGCAGTGTCACGATGAATCCGGCAAGGGCAGACAGAGTCCACAGCTAATCGGGGCTCAATGGTTTTACATTGCAATGCGATTTCATTGTTTATTCTGTTGTATTTGTGCTGCCACCTCAAACTTTGCTGAGTCATAAATTAACAAAAGTGCTGTGGTTGCCAACACAGTAACAACAGACAACAATAAGAGTCTTGTAATCGAACAAAGCACAAAGAAGTTAGTCAGGCAATCATTTTAAAGTAGTTGCAGCTGCTGGGATCAGCTGGCTTTGTTCCAAATGTGACCGCGTTTAGTATATTTTGCATGCTTTGGAAATATACTCGCTTGCGGTATAGTGTCAGTACATTTTCGTTATACTTCACTGGTATATTAATACAACATAGCAGCAGTCACACAGTTTTGGCGGGTATTACACAGTCAAGCAGACTCAGCCTACGCACTTGCTTGAAAACGCTTCGTGGAAAATTGTTTTCGTTTGAATATTACGTTGCGTAAATGTTCGTAATAGGCCGAAAATGTAACATAATATGGTTTTAATCTAGCTGCAATAAAAGTAAAAGCTGCTGCGAAATGTTCGCATAACTCAATTTATGCATAATGGATATTTTCTAAAGCGCTCGCTTATATTTGTATTCATCGATCTTAAATATTCAGCAGAAGTTTGACATTTTCGCACTTTACTTCAAACATGCTAGAATGTTCTGCAATGCACAATAAATAATTTAAATTGGACAAATCTTACAAAGTTGTATAACATGTGATATAACTCAACTGTACAACTCAGTTGCAGTTGCTGTCGACGTCGCCGTCGCTGCCGCAACAGCGCTTGTCTAACATATCAAATTTGTAGCTACGCATATCCTGAGCCTCCGCATGTCAACTGCGAAAACTTTCCGGCGGCGCTTGTACTTTGACCAAGAACTTTAATTTGTGCATTACAGGCAGTGCCGCAGCGACAGCGGCAGCGGCAACATCCGAGACACATGAAAAGTTTGCCATATAAAGTTGCGCTTAACAACGCGCCAAAGTTGTGGCGCCCCCCAAAATGCTTAAGACGCTGAGGGGAGACAGACGGAATGCGGGTGTGTAAGGAAATAGTTGGCCTTAATACAACTCATTAAATTTAGAAAATACTCGCGGCAAACTTTTGAGGCTGCGGCATCTTTTGCGTCGTTTCCCCAACATCCGTTGACATCTACATTTGCCGCACGCCACGCAAAGTTGCTGCCTAGCGGAACGCTGCGCAGCTGCTTAGGCCACAACAACAACAACAACAACGACAGCAACGACAACGAGGCGAACAGGAAGAAGAAGAAAGGATAGCGGCTTGTCCTGCAGTGGCTAAGCCAGAGAACATTTTGAGTTTAATTGCAACGGATGTTGGCCGTGTAAATTATTTTGTTTCGGCTGCCTCATTTTCGCTGCTAATGAGCAACTTATTAAAACTCGAGCATTGCTCACAAATCCCGTATTCTCGTGCCGCATGCGGCGCGTGAGGCGCATAAATAAGTGCGCAAGAAGAAGCTGCAGATAAGTTGAGACGGAAACAGCTCGGGAGCCAGCTCAAAGTCAAGTTGCGAAAGGGTCCAATCCAATAAAAATCGGCAACAAAAGGTTTTATTGAAAGCATGCCCTTGAAGCGTTACTTCCCCCCTCTCTCTCTCTCTTTCTTACTTGCTTGTTGTGCATTGACCAGCTTCCAATAATACTGTGCAGATGTCCTGCTCTTTATTTAATTAGAATGCAGACAGCATTTCAGGTTGTAATAAGCCCAGCGAATGAAATGAAATTAATGTTGAATGAGCACGCAGGGGGAGGGGGTGGGGGGTGGTTCTGAGAGCTGCTGATGCGAATGCGGGATGTCTGTTGGCAAGTGTTTTTGTGTGTGTGCCTCGAGTGCTTAGACAATCGTGTTGAAGCTTTGATTTTCGAGCTTACGCTGGATTTAGCGACGCAGCGTAGCATACTTTTAAGGGCGAGTAATTAACTTGAAGTGCCCCAGCACACTCACACACACACAAGCACACACACACACATACGCACTGAGCAGATTGAACAAATTTGACTAAGTAATAGCCAACTGACAAACTGAGTGACTGTTAAAGTGTTGAAATATCTGCGGCAGCACTTAATTAATTAATGTCAGCGCCCGTCGCACGAAATGAGAAAAGTTTGCGAAAGTTGCGCGGCGGGGGGCAAGACGAAGGAGTCGACGACGACGAGGACGGCAGCAATGTAAGCGTTCAATATTTGTCAATGAACTCATTAAGCAAATTAATAGACAAAGTTGCCAGCTGAGCGCCGACAATGCAAGTGGCTAAAGTAACTGCCAGCTTACTCGTATTTGCTCCACTGCTCCGCTGTGTGAGTGTGCTGTGTGCTGTGCCAATAAAATGCCACGCAATAAAAAGCAAAGTCAACAAACAGTTGCGTGCCAGCAGAAATCGATTATGGACGCCCCGAGGCAACCGCAGTGGCAGCCACGTTGTCGATTTCACCAGCGACAATGCCACCACCTGATGCCCCGTCCGTGCCCCGTGCATTGCCAACGCTGCAACTCGCCGCCGCCCCAAGCGGAAGTGATTTTCCACAGCGGGTGTGTGTCGTGTGGGGGGGTGGGGGCAATTTTATGACCCTTGATGGTGGCAAGCGATTTGTTGCGTTGCATTTTCAATTTCGCAGCATGCACTTCGGCAACTTTGAATAATGCAATGCGGACTCGACTCGCTTGCCGCTTGCACTCCTCAGCCAGCTGCGCATTTCGGCAGCTTATTAAGGTGCTTCCCCCCTCCCGTCGCCCGTTGCACCCTTTGCAGACGTCAGTGCACAATTTGAGCGCAGCACAGCGATTGCCATGTGGGGCCAGTTGACATATATGCAGCACGTGCGACCTGCCACAACTTGCCGCTGTGTCTCCATTTGAACGTGAGCGCTGCTCGCCAATCCGACCAGTCGATTGATGACCCCAACAGGCGCTGCAATCCCACACTAACACAGTGACACACCGACACACAGCCAACTGGTGATTGGCCAACAAAACTGTGGTTACACTTTCGGGCTTTAATGCTGCAATCATGCGCTGCAACAGCGACAGCGCAATAAAGTTGCTCGCAACGCTAATTATGTGACTAACGACATCATTCTGCGGCCTCCAATTAAGTGCCAGCTACACAACTAACAAACGAATCGCCCAAAACCAAACTATTTTTAAACCCATCACTATTTGTGCTCCATTTGCAATCAGTTCAATGGAATGTGAACACAGCAAACACTCTCAATAATTCACATAGAGTGTGACAACCGAGGTTAAAAGCGAACTTTGTTACATAATGATCAGGAGAAATTAAATAATAAACCTTATAAGTAAAATAGTAGTTAATAGTAGTTAATAGTGGCGTCTAGGTTCCTCAAAAAGGTTTACTCAATCGTGAACAAAAACTGATAAGTCCTTATGACATATACAAAATTTGTTTAGGTTTGGTTGATTTGAGATATTCCTAAAATGTGTTCTTATGGTGCTTTACTGTTGGTACTGATTCAACTACTAATGTAAATAAATGTATATCAAAAAAAGTAGTTTCGGTAAATGTTTTACCAAGTTTTTAACAAAACTTAATATTCAATGCGCACCGATGACGTAAATACACTCTCACTTTTTTTGCAATAACTTCGCCTCCACTGCAACAAATATCATGATTTTTACTGGGAGCTTAGGCTACTTACATGTAGGTGGCGCCACTTAGAATTTAACTATTGAAAAAGTCTCGATTACTTTGAGACACACTGTGTATTTTTAAGCCCAGCTCTCAAAATTTGTGCTCCCAACAGCTTCATTTGAAATCAGTTCAATAGAATGTGAACCCAACAATCACTTTCAATAATTCACCAAGCGTGTGACAACCAAGGTTAAAAGTAAACTTCGTACACGCAATGATCAGGGAAAACTAAATAACAAGCTCTTATTAGAAGTAGAATAACATATAGAATAGTTTATCTGCTGTTTGTTATACCAACTGCAATAAGTCAATAACTATCTATAATAACTTTTTGAAGCTCAATGGCCACAGCGTATAACATTTTCATTAATTTTCCTCTTCTATGCCATACATATATACGATGCCAATCTAACTAACATAACTCTATCTATATAATTAAAAGAATTTATATGCGTAAGGTTATATTAGTCTATCTGAATATTGTTACAATATATTTATAAGTTATTGCAACTACAATAAAAGCGACAAGAGTTGAAAGCACTTGAGAAATCAGCACTTTAACATATTTTGCAAATTTATGCCTAATTCATAGCCATATTTCTACACATTCTCAGATTGGAGCGGACGCTAATAGAAGTAAAGAAAATCCCTTTTTTTAACCTAATTGACAACAGAGTACAATAAGACACGATACAAAACTGTACAATTCCATCTATGACTTTTAAATGCATACAATGTAATAAAAGTGACAAGAACTTAAAGTGTATAATGATCTAAGTGAGCATTTTAAAGTTTTTTTTTATATACATTTATTTACATAAGTAGATGAACCAGTACCAACATAAAGCACCATAACAACACATTTAGGGAATATATCATAAGAACCAAACCTCAGCGTGTGTGCCATAAGGACTTATCTATTTTCATTTACGTTCGAAACGTCTTTGAAAAGCATTTTCAAGTAATTTGAAAAATCAACCTTCTTTCTACACATCCTCAGATTGGAGTAGACGCTAAAAGATATCGCAAAACCCCTTTTTTAACCTAGTTGACAACAGAGTTCAATAAGATTCGATGCCAAGCTAACTAACTCCCTCTATGAGACTTTATTGAACTTACAGACGAAAGATTGTTGATGATTACGTATTGCAACTGCATCAAGAGTTTAAAGCGCATGATGATTTTCTTTATTTGATATCAGCATTTTAAAATAATTTGCAAAATTAATTAAATTTTGAACGTAGGTACGATGTCAAGCTTTCTAACTCTTTGACAATTAGATGAACGAAAGATTATTGTAGTTTAACTACATATTGTTCTATAGTCACAATAATATTCGACCGTTTTATTAATGAATACAACTACAACAAAAGGGACTAGAGTTTTAAGCGCTTGATAATATATCATCAAGTATGTAGTATGTATTATACACATTCTCTGATAGAAATGAGCGCTAAAAAGACTCGCAATATATTTTGTAGTAAGTTTATCAATCGTAAGTCCGGAGAGATGTCGAGTTATAAACATGCAGTTGTCACAAACCTGATTTAATTTACAACAAAATAGGCAATTTGAGGCGCCGCAGAAGTTAGCTGCAAATGGCAATCATCAGCTAATAATAATTGCAGAGCGAGTGGCAACATTGCGCGTATGAGGGCAACGGCAACACGACCCTTGGCAGCCGCATCGGTGGCTGCTGCCTCTCAATTGCGGCCACTCGAAAATCGTTTAATTTTCATTAATAGTCAAGTGGGTTTCATTCGGGATTAATGTAGCGCGCCCGTGGCAGCTGCGAGCACATTATTACTGCTGTTGTTGCAGCCGCTGGATGCGTTAAGAGCAAATAAAGAAGAAATAATGTATGCATTTTTAAGCGCTGTCTGCGGCACATTCATTTTACGCAATTCACCTGGCCACAGCAACGGCAACAGCAACAAAAAGGAAAACAAAAAACAATCTCATAAGCGTTTAATGTTAAAGTCAGCAAAGCGAGAGAAAGGAAGCTGCAAGCTGGAGGCTGGAGACTGCAGGCTGGTGGCGTTATCTCCTCGTGCTGCTGGCCAGCAGTCAGTTGCCACTTTTCCGTTGCCGCTGCCGCTGCCACTGCAGCCACTTCAATTTCGCATCGCCCAGCGCAGGGGCAGTTGCTATTTGGCCGTACTGGCCGCCACTGGCAACATGCCACCACAACTCCGGGAGCCGGGAGGCGGGAGCTCAAGTTTTCTTTGCTGCTTCACGCTGCGCTACTTTATTTCAATTCAGCTGAAAAATTTCCTTTTGAATTCCACAGATTTGACCACGCCCCCACCCCCAGCGAGCCGCTGCTCCGCTGTATCCGCTTAATGCAGCGCTTTATTAGCCTTGCCTTGGCTTATTGCGCATACGCACGGGGTGACGAACGTCATAAATAGATGCATAATGAAATTCCTTGCTGCGGCAACAGCGACCGCAGCTCAGCATAACAGCCACTAAATCAGAAACCAACTAACGCATTTTATTTATGCGCTGCTCTTAATAAAGACGGCACATGTCACATGCCAACTGCCGGCGACCGCAACTGCAAAAACGAGTTACATTTGCGGTCTGCAGCCAAACGCAGAAGAGCCAAACACACTCAACTAAAATCGATGCAATTGCATTTAAAGTTTGTTACTTAATTAACCAGAAGTCGCAGCTCAAATTAGGCACAAAAATATATAAAGTACAAGTTCGCCAGATTGCAACTTCTGAATTGTGTTGACTCATTGTCAAAAAATATCTAGTTAAATTTATGATTAGTACATAGTTGTATAATAATTTACTATCTGACAGAATTATTCAAAGAGAACATATAGAGAAAGAAGAAAAGCATAAACTGAAATCGATATAATTGCATTTAAAACAAGTTATTTAAGTTCGCCAGAAGTCGCAGCTCAAATTGTGGAAAGTTCACCAAATAACTCATAATTTCTAAATACAACTTCTCAATTGTCTTGACTTCTAGTTAATAAAAAAGCTAGTCACATTTATAATAAATACGCAAATCTTTCTCAATTTGGTTTCCTAAAGAATTACTATATATGAAGTGCTTATTGCATTATAATAATTTGCAAAACAGTTAACTGAAATCAATGCAATTACATTTAAAGTAAGTTACTTAATTAAATTGGGTCACAAACATATGCAAATAAACCAATAAGAAACTAGAAGATTACTTACAATTTCTATATTATCTTGACTCTTAGTTAATAAAAAAGTTAGTTAAATTTCTCATTAGTTCGCAGGTTTATAGTAATTTAGTTTCTGATAGAATTATTTGTAGACAACTTGATTACAGGAAGTGTCAAGTGGATTATAAAAATTTGCAAAACAATGAACTGAAATCGCTGCAATTGCATTTAAAACAAGTTACTTAATTAACCTAGAGTAGCAGCTCAAATCGAGGCACAAATATATGAAAATAAACCAAGAAGAAACTAGAAGATTACTTACAATTTCAATATTATCTTGACTCTTAGATAATACAAAAATTAGTTAAACTTCGCATCCGTTCGCAGATTTATAGTAATTCAGTTTCTGATAGAATTATTTAAAAAGAAACTGATTATATGAAGTGCCAATTGCATTATAATAATTTGCAAAACAATAAACTAAAATCTATATAATTGCATTTAACGCCAGTTACTGAATTAACCAGTATATGAAAATAAATAAATAAGAAACTTGCCACAATTTAAATTTCTAAACACAATTTCTCATTGGTCTTGACTTCTAGTTAATAAAAAAAAGTTGGTCACATTTATAATCAGTACGCAGATTTAGTTTTTGATAGAATTATTTAAAAAGAAACTGATTATATGAAGTGCCAATTGCATTATAATAATTTCCAAAACAATTAACTGAAATCGATGCAATTGAATTTTAAAGTTTGTTAGTTAAACTAAACCAACAAGAAAGTCGAAAATTATTTACAATTTCAATATTGTCTTGACCTTAGTTAATAAAAACGTTAGTTTAATAACTAATCAGTTCGCAGATTTATAGTTATTCAATTTCTGATAGAATTATCTCCACGTAAATATATATAGCAGCAAGTACATCAAATGACTCACAATTTCAATATCAAATACAATTTCTCATTTGTCTTGATTTCGAGTTGATAAAAAGGTTACTTCTAGTTAATAATAAGGTTACTTTAAGAAGTGTTTTGATAATAAGATTGTTCGTTTGAAGAAGTCTATTTCCTCAGAAGGGTCTTTTTGACGGGGATATAGTAAATTTCGATGATTGATAAGTTATTTTAATATTTTACATTTTCGGGTTCTTGTTTGACAGAATGTATAATCAGTTCGCAAATTGATCTTAATTTAGTTTCCGATAGAATTATTCAAAGAGAAACTTAACATATGGAGTGCTAAGTACAGTCACAACTCAAATTGGGACACAAAAATGTAAAATAAACAAATTAGAAATTATGCTGATTGCTTACAATTAAAAAAAAACAACTTCTATATAGTCCTGACTCTTTGTTAAGAAAACATTTCATTAAAGTTATGATTAGTACATTGTTGTATCGTAATTTAGCTTATGATATAATTGTTTAAAGAGAAAATTAACACATGAGGTGCTAATTGCATTATAATAAATTGCTAAGCAATAAACTGAAATCGATGCAATTGCATTTAAAGGTTTTTAGTTAATTAAGCAGCAGTCACAGCATTGTCATAAAATTTAGTACAATTTAAAATCATTACCTAGTTATCTCGTTTTAAAGTTCTAATTGCATTATAATTATTTGCAAGCACGTAATAAATTATGCACATTAATTACAATTTATAAATTCAATTTTAATATTCTAACGTCTGTCGACTCTCCAATTATTAAAAATTTAGTTAAATTTAGATAGAACTATTAAAAGAGAAACATAAAAAATGCAGCACAAGTTCAAAGTAAGATATTAGCCAGCTCAATTACAATCACAAAATAAAATACATTGTTATATCGTATCATTATTTTTGGTGGATTTATGGAAAGAGAACCATAATCAATGGAGTACTAATTGCATTATGATAATTCTCACGCAATTAAGAAATTAGTCAGAATACCTTAAATTTCACTATTGTCTTGAGTCTTCTTTATTGCGAAACTTAGATGTTTTTGATAGACTAATTAAAAGAGCAACTTAATAAATGTAATACAATTTATAAGCAAGAAATCATGCAGATTAACTTCAATTTTTTATACAATTTTAATATTGTCTCATTTGTCGTCTTTCCATTAATGCAAAATATAGTTAGATTTACAATCATTGTGTAGGTTAATTGCATCAAGGTTTCTGATAGAAATTGAAAAAGAGAAATTTATAAAATAAACTTCTAAATGCATTATAATATAATACTCTGCAAACAACAAGAAATTATGCAGATTGATTGCAATTTCTTACTTACAATAAGTTCAATATTTATTGACTTTATTGACTCTCTGTCGAATAAGAAAATAGAGTCAAATTTGTACTGATTATGTAGCTTTATCGTATTAGAGTTTCTGATAGAAAAGAGAAACCTCAAAATTGGCGTACTATTTGTACAGATTGCAGATTAACTGCAATTTCTGAATATCATTTTAATATAATGCCATCTAGTGCAAAGATTAGCTAGATAGTTGCAGATAGACATTTTGAAGGACAAACAAATTGGAATAATTTCAACAACCGATTCTCACTTTTTCTTCAGTTTCGCTAATTAATTAAGCGGGTTCTGGGAAGGTGGCGTGTTTGGGGGCCGCCTTAATAACGAGTAGTCACAGTGTGTGTGTGTGTGCATGCAGATCTTGGGCAGCTGGCGATTTTTAATTACGATTTTCAATTAAAGTGCGACAGCAATGGCATGTCGCACAGAAACCAATTTGCAATTGGCCCTGGCTAAATCTGAACCGTTCTCTCTTTGCTCCGATTTGCTTTGCTCGCCCACAGATACTGCTGTATCCCGAGGAGGGCTGGGCGCGCACCGCCTCCTCCAGCTACTGGACCATCACGCCCTGCTGGTGGCAGCCGAATCGCTGTCGCATTGTCGAGTGCGCTGGCACGCAGCGGCAGGCGACCAAGGCACGGATGCTGCCCATGGAGCAGCAGGGCTCGCTGCTGATTGCCGGACACTTTCGCAGGCCGTCAATAGCGACGACACCAGCAGTGGCAGCCACCCCACAAGCACTCCGGGACGGCGAACAGAGGCGCGGGGCGGCAGCGGCAGCAGCACGAGGAAATGAAAGCGACAACAGCGGCGGGGAGCAGTCGGCAAAGTCAAAGTCGCAGTTGGGCTACAATGATGAGTTCAAGCTGTATTTGACATCGAACATCTCGATGGAGGACTACAACATGGGCTACTGCCTCACCGGGTTCGTGGAGCGGCGCTGCCAGCAGACAAACACCTTCCAAATGACACACTTTGCCGTCATCAAGCGGCAGTGGCCGCCACCGTCCAATCTCGGCAGCCACTCATAGGCCGCCGGTGTGTGGGGAAGGTCCACTCGTCCTAGTCCTTAAGTAGCCCAATTCGCCACAATTTCAGCTAAAAACAAAAAAGACTAGCATACTTTTCAGCGGCCGCCGAAAAAAAAACCAAAACACATAAAACAAAACACAAACAAATTTCGAAAGTTAGATGGCGCTAATTACGGCGGTGCGCTGAAAGTTTTCAACACTCCTTTAATTTCCGTTAAATATTTCTATGTGTGTGTATTAGTGCGTAATGTGTAATTTTAACTAAATGCTCTAGACGTGCTTAATTCGTGTGCTTTCAGTGTTACATAAACTACGAAACCGAACAAAACCAAACAGCAACAAAATTAAAAAAATAAATGCAATAAAACACAAATTCACACGCAAAACTGTTATGCCGAAGGCCAAATACCCTTGCATAGTGAACATGAGGTATTGCTTAATACGTATTTCTGTACTCGAACTATTTCAGCGCTTTCGTTGACAGTTTAAACACAAATATTTTTGATTTAGCTACAAATTCGTCTTGCCAGCTGCAAATTGCAAGCAGTAGCTGTTAAAAGCTGAACTGCAGCTAAACTGCTTTGCCGGCCAATGCACACACTCGCGCACTCGCTCGCACACTTACATTGCGTTGAAGTTCTGACGCTTGGGCAGCTACTTAATGCTTAAAAAGTGCAACAAATTGAAACATGCGCTTGTCGAAGCATGTTATTGTGTGCCAAGAGGCGAGTGTACGTGTGCTCGCAAGCGTGTGGGTGTGTGTGTGCTCGTTTAATACGCCTGGCAAGCAGTAGAGTTTAAGCTGCAAATACGCAAGTCGTTTTTAGTAGCTGCTATCAACACACTCAATAATCGGCATCGCGTAATTTAGATCGCATGACTTTTTAGTTCAAGATTTCAGTGTTAGTGCTGAGGCTGATAGTATTGCTTGCCGTTCCACGCTATGCTATCTAATCTACAACTAGAAGACTCACTACAACTCTCTCTCTTAACTCGTGCATTCTCTCTCACTCTTTGAGCATAAACCGCAACGTATATCAACAATTCGTCCAATAATTGGAGTCTTTCGGCGCAACAAATGGCCTCACGGCCACTACAAGGCCGAAGCTCCAATTGCCAAAACCCTAAGTGTTAAAAATAAAGGCAAACAAAAGAAAATGACAACTTAAACCAAAGTTAATTAAGTAGCTACAACAAAAAAGAAAAAGGAAAAAGAAAATCGACTTTTAAGTGCTAGGTATTAATATGCAAATCAAACCCGAAAGTATTTACAATGTTAGAACATAAATATTAGTCAACTAAACTGCAGAAATATATAAGATATATTATATATATATACATATTAACTATTTATGTGTGTGTAGGCTTGAAGTGAACTCAAAGTTTTTGCCATACTTGTATCGATGTACTATTTATGTATGTAAATTTATATATATACATCTAACTATGTATACAAAGGACACGAAATCAATCACTAACATTTTTGCAGTAGAACATAGCTCGCTTTTAGGCGCTTTTACACGCAGGCGAAAACAGAAAACAGAAAACCGAAAACAAACCAAAACTAAACGAAAACAAATTCGTATTTCTACGCGTATACTTTACAAGGCCCTTATATAGTTGATTTGCATTCTGACCCACAAGCAGCTTTGCTCCGAAATTGATATAGAAGTATCAGGTACCTGCCAGAATATTATTAAAGCTAAACGAGAATCCAAAAAAAAGGAAAAACAAACAAACGATTAACACAAATCAAAATGAACGTCCAGTTTGATAGTCCAAAAGCCTTTAATCATTTTTTGTACTTAATAGTCGCGAAATTGTCTAAGTCACTAATCCCACACTTATATACACTCTCATACACGTATCGATATTGTTGCTGTTTTTCTATGTGTTTAGATGAATATGTGTCTTCGTGTATAGCATATTGATCAGCGCTTAACTTAGGAACAACTCAGAATAAGACACTAAACTATCTATAATCGACTCCTCAATATCCAGAGCAGTCTAAAAATACGAAACAGTTGAGCAGAATGTAACTGGCAAATCGTTACAACTATCTAATAATGCAAAGAGCTTTTTGGTAATAAATACAGTAAAAAGCAAACCGTCAACGGCAGTCGTCGACTGGTTATTATAAATAAATTACTAATTAAAATTATGATCAGCGTCAGAGAAGAAATCAAACCCGAAAACAAAGCGAACACAACCCCGGTTAGACATAAAATTAAATCATTTAATTAAGCTGAATTATAATAGTAATAACACAGACGAACAGTTGATGCTATTTTGTCCTTCAATTGGCTGAGCTCAAAAATTAATGCAAACACAAATGGAAATTGAAATGCAAGCGACTCGACGTGCTGATGGTAGTGTTAAAAAGTACGCAAATCAAATAAACGTGAGCCAATTTTTTATCGAAAACTTGTAAAAACGAGTGAATAAGCAAATAAATAAAGTTAAATAGTCGTAGTTTTGGCCTGCTGCAAAGTAGCAAATGCGTAAAAAATGTAAAAAAAAAACACAAAATAATAATTCGAAAACAAAAATAAAGAGAAAAGAACTAACTATCTAATGTACGTGTTTTCATTGCAGTATTTATATATTATAATTAAAGACAACAGCAATTTTTTTCAGCAAATAACATTATTTTCGTTGAATAAATTGTTGGACGCGGGTTGCTCTATATAAGTCTGGCCTAGGTTGTAACCTGATATTTCTATTGGAAATCTTGACATTTTTTATCATTAATATTATTTGCATTTTCATCTTAGGTCAAACATATATCTAGCAACCCTCGTACTAGTCTTTCGTCTGTTTCTTTTAAAGCGTTTCAAAATAATTTCGAAAGAGAATTTTGAGTTTTTATAGCGTACTCAAATCATATTAACAAAAAATTTGCCTACATATTTAACCCTCTTTGTTTTTAGCCTTGTGTTGTTAGTTTTGTGAGACAGCATAAGAAATCATTAAATAAATTAAATAAATTTGCACTTTTTACATTTTAAATTTACCCCTTTTTTGATAAACCTATATCATTCTTATTACAAGTTCGAGAGACAATTTTGAGGAAGTATTTTGAAGCAAGCCATTATTATTTAACTATTTACATCAAATATATTTTAACAAAAGATAAATAATAGACATATCTTAGATATCTTAGACAAGCCTAAAGAGAGAAATTATTTTGAAGTCATTATTATTTATGAAATCATATCAACTATATGGTTGTCTACAAATTTTAGCAGAAGAAAATATAATTATAATAAATTATAATATATTAAGCCTATATCTTCAATAGATAAGGCTTCTTCGATAAGGCTATAATTTAGCTGTTATAAATAATTTTTAATATAAGTAAGAAGGCCAATTTAGAGCAAGTATTTTGAAGCCTTTATTGGGCAATTAAATCCATAAAATATATTGCTATCTACAAATTTCAGCTTAAGAAATATAATATATTTACATTTATAGTTTTTTTTATTTTAATTTTACATTTAATAAAATAATTTTTAAAATAAGTTCGAGAGGAAATTTTGAGGAAGTAAATTAGCATTTATAGATTTTTTCCATTTTACACTTACTCTATATCCTTGATAATACTATATATACTATATATTGTTGATTCAAGTTTCAGCAGAACCAAAATAATTATAATAAATATGATTTTTTTAGCATTTTATATTTACTCTTTATTGCCGATAAGCCTATAATCCGGCTGTATTTTAAATGAAATTTTTGGCCTTTATCATTACTTTTAATTATTTCATTGGAATCGCGAAAACTTACAATTGCTATTACAGGCAGAAAATGCATATTTTCTGTTTTTTTTTTTTTTTTTTTTGGTTTTTCTTGCGCTGTTGTCGTTTTTTGTTTGATTTATTTGCTTCAGTTTTTGCGCAATTAAATTTATATTTACAGCAATCCTTTATGCGAAATACGCGCTCGATACGTCCGACTAGATATATGACACAATTCGGATGTCCCGCGAACATATATTCTACGTATGCGCATAAAAACAATCCAACCCTGCCCCTCGGCCCATCCACCCCCCCCCCTCCACCCCCTCCATGGATGGCTATCTGACTCTCTTTTCAGGCTGCCAGCGCAAATTAAAGGGTAACGTCGAGGGACGGCACAATTTCATTTTATCGCGAGTGTGTGAGTATTTTTTTTTTTGTGTTGTCAGTAACATTTGAAAACTTTATTTGATTTTGATTCATTTTTCGTGATGAGCTTTTCACATGCGAACAATTTACGCGTCAATTTTTCATAACACATATGAAAATGCATAAAACATGAACGATTTCTCTCCGGTTTAGCATTATTTTTTTTCCCCCCTACATAGCGAATATATCAATAATTACTAGATTTCCAGTCGATAGGCAAAACAAAACAAAGAAAAAAGTAATAAAATAATTACTGATATTTATTTTTGAAAAACTCTTTACACGTATCTCTGTGTGTGTCATCGCAATTAAAATATTAAACGGATGACAAACTATCGGGGACCAAATACCTCCAGCATAGTGACACGCTTGTGTATTGTTTGCTGATTGAATATTTAACGCACCGTTGGACTAAAACTGATTTTATTAATGTCTAAAAAAACACTGGCAAATATTTAAAATAACAGCAGTAAAATATACAGTGCTTTAATTTACTCACCTAACATTCTCCGAGTTGCTATTTGTTTGCTTAATTAATCTACATTTTCCATCAAATCCATATAATTTGAATAAACTATTGACTAGAACTAAATATGCTTCTACTTGCAACGAGTAATAATAAGCCTAAGTAAGTATTGTATTGTTTGTTGTATTCTATAGAAGAAAGAGTTCAAGACTTGAACTTCAAGTAGTATAATTACTTTCAGATCTTGTGTTTGATACCAAAATAGATTCTAATATTCAATGTAATTTATAAATCTATTTTAAGCAACTTCACAACTCTAAAATATGAAGTCCTTATTATATCAGATAGTAAAAATAATAATGTATTACAGATTTGTCTAAGATGGCTTTGCTTTGCTATACAGAACATTTTGCTACGATATGACAACAGATCTGTTTTATTATATTACTAAAGTTCGTCTCGGGTCTTCCTCTGTTCTTCCTTACGAAATCTGTCTCAAGATTACCTGAGATAAGTTAAATTTAAGAATACGTCGCACCATGAAACTCATTTGATGTTAGGCAACGTTCTTTTTATTGCCTCACACTCTCAATGCATCTAGAAATCTCCTTCCTCTGCACTACCACGCAAACGAAAAAAAGTAGCGTGTGAATTTATGACGTATGCGCTTCTCATGACGTAAGCAAGTGGCGCTCTCAAGTGAGTAGATAGCTGCGCTTGCTAATTTGGCTGCGAATAGCCAACAACAACTACAGCCACAACAACAACAACAGCAACAGTTACAGTTGCGCTATGACAGAAATTGGAAGACGGCAAAAAGAAAACACAAATCAAAACAAAAGTCAAACAACGACAACAGAATTTGACGATGCATTTTGTTGTTGCGCAAGCAAGCGCGAAAGCGAAGAACTCGAAAGCGGAGAGCTCGACAACTCACACGTACACTGTACAACGCATATTTTTGCATGTGTTGGTAAACGTTTTTCTGTCACTGCGCGAATTTGCTGCATTCAATTGAAAAACTTATTTAAGAGCACTTCTTTCTCAATGTGCGCCTATGTAATTCATTTAGAATTATTACGAATGAATAAATCTTCTAGGTGCTACAACTGTATATATAGAGTACAAGTAAGTAATATGAGAAATCTAACCTTTTTAATCATCGGCAACTCAAGGACAATTAAGCAATTGTAAATATGTACATGCAGAGTTTGGGAAATTTAAGTAGTTTGTATGCAGAGATGCTCATAGGAATCGAGCCCATTAGTGGCACCGCAGCACGTAGGACTCAAACCTGAACGGCATAATAATTATTTATAATTATTGTTAATTTTCAAAGCAAGCAACCGACCGAAAACAACAACCACAAACAACAACAATAAAAATGGTGAAAAATGCTGAAAAGCATTAAAAAAGCCTCAAAGAGACCTCAATTAAAATTCAAATTAGAGCGCTTGGGAAATTTTCACGCGAACGCTGGGGGAGGGGGGAGGACTGGAGGCCAAAGTGCGAAAACTTGGAACCGCAGCCAGCGCCGCAACGGCAGTTCGCAAACTAACTGCCCAAAATGAAATATGAAGCTGGAGCCGTACTCAGAGCTGGAGCGCAACTAATAAGAAATTTGTGAACTTTGCAAATTTGGCATCATTAATTCTGAGCAATCCTCCGCCTGCGCCTCCGTCTCCGTCTCCGCCGCCGCCACAGTTCCAGGGCCACTTGTGCTCTGAATAAATAGACGAATTCGCATGTTCCGCTGCCATTGTGCTCGTCATTGTGCAATAATTGTCGTGCAGTTTAAATCCAAGCTGGAAGCATAATAAATTGTCATATGAAGGCGCGTCCCCAACTTGCCAGCTGGAACATGTGGCAAGCTCGCCCACCCGGATACCCTGTGTGTCTTGTATGCCAGTAAAAAACTTTAGCTGGCTTTTATGTGGCATTTGCAGGGTATTAAAAAGGTAATGAGGAAGCGGAAATTGCTGCCGGAAGTGTATCCGAAGGCGGAAGCTCATTTTGCAATATTCACAGTCGACTGATTTCTAGCGACTTTTTGCCCGCTCGCCAGCACGTTGGGTTGGGCACTGGGCGCCTTGAATTGTAAATTGATTGAAGCCAAAGTCGTCGCCTGCTGCCGATTTTAATCATTAATAACGAGGAGAGCGAAGGCGGAGCGCCACTTGGCCAGCAGCCAAGACGCTGCCAAAGCACACTGAAACAGAATACATTGAGACACAGAGAGAGAGACGAAGAGAGCGGCAGCTGCAGACGCTGAGTGAGCACTTGGGCTGCGCCTAAGGTTAGGCAACGACTTTTCAAGAGCCTTTCGAGCGCTGGCAACAAAATGGCTGCGCACACTTCCCCAGCTAAACGCTCTCGCCGTTCCTGTTGCCAAGTTGTTCTTTGTCAAGAGCTGCTCAAATAGCAAAGCAACGGCAACAGCAGCGGCAGCGGCAGCCGTTAGTTTCATTGTTGACATTGCAGCGAAAAAAGGTAGCAAGGCAACAAAAAGCAATTAACTTGGCTTACATCTTTGTTGAAAGTTGAGACTCATGGCGCGATTTATGCCGCCGGTCTCGCTGCTCACCTGCTCAGCTGCTTCACGTTGTTGTTGTGCCTCCTCTTCTGCTCGCTGTCTGCGTGACTGTGGATGCGGGTGCAATCCTCGCCGGGCCATCAGGATGCGTGTCTTTGCTCGGCAAACGCAAGATAAAACTTAATGGCTTGCTCCACTTGAAAGGTTAGATCTTACTCTGATTTTGCGGCAAATTGTGCAAGCAGGCAGCAGGCGAGCAGCGCCACAGGATGCCGCACTCAGCCACGGATTGCGAGCAGTTATTGTGTTTAAAATTAAACGGCAAGAATAACATTTAACAATAAAACAGGTGCTTAAATGCGAATGTGAAGATGCTAAATAATTAAACTACATTTAGACATTAGACAATTAGAAATTATGCAACTTTGTGTAGAAGTTTGAAAAGTAGAAGAAAGCAAAAGCATTGAATATTAAATCTGTTAATATTTTAGTTCTAAGTAGCAACATAAAGTAAGAAAATTCAGTCATCAGTTAGTCGTCCACAAAGTTTTAGTAGAAACATGTTTTAAGAGAGTCGCTAATTGCAGATGAATTATTAAGTTTTGTGGTTTAAATGTTTATTTGCTTATCCCAAGAAGTGCTTCAATTAACTTCATATTTTTTAAATTCGAAAAATACTCTTGTGAAATGAAAAACTTGTGAGATTAGATACCAAATAACTTTATGTTAATTTTTCATTGCTACATTTACTCTTTGGTAAAATCAAAAACTTCTGCGATTGAATCTGATTTAAATAATTGTTAAATTGTTAAACATTTATATTAGATGGATATATTAACTAGGAAAATTTTTTTTTTTATTAAAAGTGTAATAAAAAATCCATAAATATAATAATATTATTTTATATTATAAAATTTTTTTGTTTTTTATATACATTTATTTACATAAGTAGTTGAACCAGTACCAACATAAAGCACCATAACAACACATTTAGGGAATATATCATTACAACCAAACCTCAGCGTGTGTGCCATAAGGACTTATCAGTTTTCATTTACGTTTGAAACGTCTTTGAAAAGATATTATAAAATACATTAAACACTTAGTGAAACGAAAACTTATCAGATTACAAGTAGACACCAAATAAAACAATGTTTATTTGTTATTGCTACATTTAAATTTTAGATAGATCAGATTTAAAAGATTAAACTCTTAAATGAGAACAAAAACTTGTGCGATTGAATTCCAAATGCTAATTTGTGATTACTAAATTATTTATATATTAGATGGATACGTTTCTTCCGCTAAAAGTACAAATTAAATGTCACTTTGCCTGCGATTTCTTGACAAAGACAAGTTGAATTTAAAAACAGTTTGCTTTGCAGGACTACTTATAAATATAATAATATAATAATATAAATAATATAATAATAAAAAAAGGGTCAGTTTATATACCAAATAAATTAACGTAAATTTGTTATTGTTACATTTATTTTATATAGATACATTTCTTATCTACTTTCTACTTTCCGTTAAAAGTGTAATAAAAATACCACTTTGCCCACGATTTGCAGGAAATTTTAAGTAACAAGCTAAATCTAAAATTAGGTTTCCTTGCAGAAATGCTTGTGAAAAAACTATTAAAAGATAATAGCTCGTTCCTTCTTGGAAATGTGTCCAGCCATTGAGGCGTTTTTCAATAGAATTACAGCACAAATAATATGACATTAATATTACGTAGCCGAAGCGAAGTTACTGTGAATAACTCTGCGCTCTAGAGAGTGTTTATTATATTTATTAAATTTAGCTATTTGCATTTTAAATATATTTTTTAAATTGGTCGTCTATATTAATTAATAAGGAAAATAATAATTTAAAAAGCATTGATTTATATTTTATATGATTTGTTTATATTCAAATGTGTAATGCATTCCAAATACATTTTTTAAGGTAGTTATAGCTCAAACTAAAATTTCGGTTAATTGAGCTACACAATAAAGTAAATAATTAATAAGTAAAATAATAATTTAATTCAAGAAAGCATTTATTATACTAATTAAAGTTTTTAATATGCATTATGTATTTTAAAAATTAAATTAAAAACGATTTATATTTAAAACTGAAATTCCTGTTTATTATTTATGTGTATATATTTTTTAAATTTATTTTATAAACTACTTATAGTTAAAACTAAAATTGCTGTTTATTTTGCTGTGCAATAAATTCAAAAAAATATTAAGGAGAATAATAATTGAATTAAAGAAAGTATTATACCTATTAATCTTCATTATATTTATATGTATATAGTTTTTTAAATATATTTATAAAGTAAATTAAATTAAAGCACACTGAAATTCCAATAAATTTAATAATTAATAATGAATATAATAATTTAATTAAAGTGTTTATTTAGCTTATAAAACTTCTTAATATTTATGTGTATAGATTTTTTCAATTTATTTTATAAAGTACTTATAGTTAAAACTTAAATTCCAGTTTATTCAGCTACACAATAAATTGAGTAATTAATAAGAAAAATTAAAGGTTAATTTATTTTTTAAACATCTTTATATTTATGAGTATATATTTTTTAATATACATATATTTTATGAAGAAGTTATAGTTAAAACTAAAATTCGTGTTAATTCTGCTATGCAATAAATTTAATAATTAATAATGAAAATAACAATTGAATTAAAGAAAGTATTTATTATACATATTGAACTTCATTATATTTATGTGGTTATATATTTTAAGTATATTTTATAAACTTATGAAACTGCTTTATATTAATGTGTATAGATTTTTTAAATGTACTTTATAAAGTACTTATAGTTAAAACTAAAATTCGTGCTTATTCAGCTACGCAATAGAGTGAGTTATTATTAAAAAATTTCACAGTGATCAGTGCAGCAAGCTCTCAAACTGGCAGCCACTTGAGAGTGAGCCACTTCGTATTATTAGCCAGATGCTGGGAGAGAGCGAGACAGAGTGAAAGAGGGAGGGGGATAGAGTGGGTTACTCATCTCTGGGGTCGGCGGCAGGCGTTGGTGGAAATTCATGTTTTCAGCTGGAATTCAAAAATGTTGCGTAAATCGTGAGCACAAAGCCGAGTTGAACGCTGAATGTGAAGCTGGGGACGTGGCGCTTATCTTGGAGATGCGTGGGGCTGCAAGGCGGGGGGTGGAGGCAAGGGGCTGTCGGCAGGCCCTCGAGCCAAAGTTAAGTAAATATGACTCAAGGACACTTGGCGCATGGAATCCTTTGGCCACTTACTTTTGTGCACGCAACGGGCCGAAGTGACTGCGCTGCTGTGAGCGACGGTCAAGGGGTGCTGCAGGGGGGGGGGAGGCGGCTGGGTTGGGAGTGACGTTCGAGAAACGATTTCGGTGCCGTCGCTGGCACAAAAGCTACTTAAAGTTTTGCGCTCTGGCTTAATTCATTTTTTGTCAAACAACAACGAACAACGAACAACAAACAGCAAACAGACAATAAAGCGAAAAACAAAAACTTTTTTAAATTGAGTTAAGTTAATTTTTTCTGTTGTCTTCTTGCGTTTTCCTTTCTTATTTCTCTCTCATTTCTGCTGTGTCCTGGTGAGGGAAGAACGCCGTGCTTTGCTTTATAAATGTGCGTGCAAACAAAAGGCCAGATAAACAGTTGGCCAGCGAGCTAGATAAAGAGAGCGAGAGTTAGGAGACACACGGACAGATGGACAGACGGACGGACGGGCGGGCGAGTGACTGACAGTTGTAGCGACAGCCAAAGGATAAAGGATAATGACAGTCATTAGTATTAAGTGCGCGTCGGCTACTTTGGGCGCTCGCCACTTTCTTTTTTCTCTCGCCCGCCGCTCATTAAAGTTGTTAAGTACTTGGCGTAAACGCTGCCACTGCCAGCGAGCCTCCGACGGCGTCTCTGGCAACAGCATTCGAGCCATCTGTGCCGGAGGGTGTGACTAATGGCTATGCCGGGCCAGGGGGACGCCGGGGTTACGCGATTCAAGTCAATTTAAATGAACCTGAAGTGTGCAAACTTCGTTCATTGCGCTGGCCCGCAGAGCATCACGGAAACCGAATAAAGAGCTTCGACAGTTCCACAATTAAATCTCGGATGCGACCCATAATTCGCACCAGACACCGCAACTCCTCGGGAGGATTATTCTGAAAGTGGAGCACATACGATTACTTTGATAACTGCTATTCACAATTTGAAGCGATAATGATTTAAGGAAGTTGACATATCTGGATCTGAGTAGTTGCATATTACACCTAAATCCAACGTTTGGTTACTCTAGCTCTTACCAGCTCTGAGACCTAGGTGTTCAGACGGACACACAGACAGACGGAAGGACGGACAGACACACAGACGGACATGGCTAAATCGATATTATTTTCGATTCTGATCATTTTGGTTGTAACAACATGTGGTCTGCGAAGTCTCCTTCAACCTGTTACATACATTCGAACGAACTTAATATACCTTTGTACCTATAGGTATATGGTATAAAAACAACTCCTCGGAAAGATTATGTTTAAAGTGGAGCACATGAGATTACTTTGATAAACGCTATTCACAATTTGTAGCGATAATGCTTTGAGGAACATAATAAGCGATTCAAATAATTTAAATCGGATTCTCAATAAGGAGTTCATTAAATTTTTATAATTTTAATAATTCGGATCAAACACCGCAACTACTCGGAAGGATTGCCTAAACATTCTTCAGCACATACTTTAAATTGATAATTCACAATTTATAACAACAACCCTTTACACAATCTTAAACAATTTTTCTTTAGGAAAGTAAGTATATGTGCATACCAACATAAAAAAAAAACAATTAAAGTAAATAAAATTAGATTCCCAATTTGGAACCCCCAATATTGTTTATTAAATTTAAGAAAGTAATTACATTCAATTAATGGAATAAAAAACATAGTCTCAAACATAAAGCAATTAAAGTAATACAAATTCGAATTACAATTCATAACTGATAATCATTTTTAAAAATTGTATTAATTTGCAACAAATACCGCAACTTCAGAGAAGTATTTCTCTCAGTACTACATAAGAGAATTAGGCATTTTTGCATTCAAAACTTTATGAAAAACCCCCATGTTTTCACAATATTGATTTAAATCATAGATTTTTTCAAACTTTATTATGAAAGCATATTCTTATTCACATTCGCTGTTATTATATACGCAGTTCGTGGCAATTATTGTCCTATTCTAAGCGATTTATTTTCGGAGTTTGCTTGTCATTTTGCAATTTGGAATTCAGAGTTTTAATGCTTATTTACGGCGCGGTTCGAGAGCAGTCGCAACATATTTACCGTCAAGTGTCTGGCAGAAGAAAACAAACTGTCAGCAGAAATTTGGTCTGCAAATTTCTTTTTATTTTCAATTGTGTTTATGCATTTCATGTTGCCCTCATACTTCTATATGACAACTGCTGCTGCTGCTGCTGCTGCTTCTTCGTCGTCGTTTATGGCGTGCGGCAAAACGCCACATTTGCGTTCAATGAGCATGCGATAATGTCATCATCAACACCCCCCCGCTTGCCACAAGCCGCCACACGACCCACCTGATCTCTCATCATCTGCAGTGCAACATCATCCTTTCGACCGTGTCTTTGTCGCTGCTGTCTCGCATCTCGTGTGGCTCGGGGGCAGGTGCAACGCTGCTGCCATTGTCTGGCTGGCATTTTGCTGCAGAAACTGCATTCAGTTTAATGAGCACTCCGTTTTTAATTAAGTCGTGCTGTATGCACGGGCCAGATAAATGACTGCTTGCAAGCTGGCTGCTTATGGGCCACTAGATAGATAGATGCTGCTGATAATTATGTCAATTATTATTAACGAGACCGTCAACAATCAGCCCGAGCACTGCGTTTATTTGCGCCACTCAAGTAGTAGCCACGACAATGCTCTTTGCTCTTTGAACGTTTCCTCAAGTTCCGTCTAATAATTGAAGCTCCAACCAAACTACAGTTTATCCCCGCGTTTTCTTGGTCATGCTTGCAACATATATAAATGAAATTGAGCCCCTTCAACTAGTTTTCGATAATAAGAAAGCACTGCTGTGAGCCATATAGCGAATGCGAATTGACAACTTAAAGATACCATATGAAAATGAGGAAAACAGGCCAAGAGTTGTCACACCTTTTTCGGTGCATGCTGGCCGCAAAAGAGGCCTGTGAAAGTTAGTTGTCCCGTTTTTTTGCCCATGTGAATAAGTGATGGATTTTATGTGAGAGGAAAGGTAATCAAACCAAACCAAACCGACGCAAATTTGAGCTAAATCGTACAATGTTTAATATGCTGAATAAAGCGTTGAAATTTGATCAACAATAAGAAACTACTTTTTTCTTAATCTAATATTATACTCAAATATACCATAGACTATAAACTATACATGTGCACAAGATTTAAATTCTTAAAGTATTTTTAAGTTTTCAAATTGATTGATGTCAAATTTACATGAGTCTCTTTGGTCTATTAAATAAATAAATAAATTATAAATATAACTTTAACAGGATGACAGACACACCGAAATACATACATATATGTATTTATCCTCTCTATACTTTGGCGTCAAATATGTAAGATGGAATGGGCGGTTAATTGACGTGAGCAGGTATCGGTATCGGAGCCAGCACTAAGAGCCAGTCATCGGAATCAGCAGTTGGAACCAGCAGTCGGAATCAGTAGTATGAATGTGTTCCGACTTGTGAATCAGCAGTATGAATCAGCAGACGGAACCAGCAGTGTGAAGCGGCAGACGGAACCAGCAGTGTAAAGCAGCAGACGGGACGAGAGGAATTGCGATCAGCTGTTCAATTTGCAAAGCGAGTGTTCAGCAAACTATAGCCGTTAAAGCCGTTGAAGTGTTTTAATATTACGCCATACCGTCGTATTATTCATATTAAAATAAACTATCTGGCTTCTAGCCTTATGTATTTTTGAAGTTGAGCTGAAGCCATTGCCTTTTATTGCCTTTTATATATAAACAATTATTCATGCATAACTTTCACATTTTGATTCATCTGCAAAACACTTTTAAATCTGCTGCAAAATGCTGCTGCGTAAAATTTGATGTTAATTGTACCAGAAACAATCTGTGCAATCAACAAAAGCAAACTACAGTTGAGTGTTAAGCCAAGTAAAATTCCAGTGCAAAAAATAGCACAATATGACACTACTCTTGTGTTAAATAACTAGGCAGTGATTTAAAAGAAATCTATATTATTTTTGCGGTCAAAGTTGCAGGCGTGTTGCCTTTCGAGTGTCAATAATTTTGTGCAGTCTGTTGGCGGCTTCCCTTCTGCAGATGTCCGAGTAATCCAGATGACGCACCGCAGACACATTGCAGCTAGTTGGCCATACAAATCCAATCGGAGTCCAAAGCGGACGGCAGACAGCAGACAGACCATCAATGCGCCACATAATCATTTGCCACGCACTCTCGCGGTCGCTTTAATTAGCAGGATTGCATTTTCAACACGTATACGCAATTGCAATTGTAAATCACACAGGCAGTTAGGCACATGCAATAACAACGACTCCTCTGCTTACACATAACACTGCCATATTCATAAATAACTGCGGGTATATATTACTACATGCATGTTGACATCTACATTCCAAATGCACTCGAACTTGAAAGACTATTGCATTTTCGCAGAATATAAATTAGTTGTATTAAGTGAAGCTACAAGAACTAGCACGCCAGTCAAATTACATTTACGGAAATGAACAAATAATCAACAATATTAACATGAAAAATTAGTTGCTGCGGAAGTAAAAATTTCAGACGAAGGTTAATACTTTCAAGTTAAACTTATTTGTCATTTTCATTTTCTATATAAATCATTTTCATTTTGTAATATTCTCTATAAATTTGCTTAAAATCCGTAAAAACATGAAAATTATTGCAGAAACTGCTAACTTTAATATTTAAATAATATACTTAATATTCTTGTACTATTAATTCTAGTTTCATATTCATATTCTTAATTTGTTGGCAGCAAAGACCACCTTGATATTTACAAGAAAACTTGAAAAATTAAAATTAATTTGCGTAATGATTTAATTGACTTAGATTTTTAATGTAGCTTAAAGGAAGCTGAAAAAACAATTTTATATTAATTGAAAAACAAACTTGAACAATTTAAATTTTTAAATTTAGTACTGATGAAAATATTACCACTTTAATATTATTTGATTAACCAATTTCCTTAATATTTTAAATTAATTTCAATTTTAAAAAACAGTTTTACTGCAGATATTTCAGGCAGTCGTTGAGCACAAAGAATTTTGTAATATTAATTAAAAACACAAACTTGGAAAAAGGCAAATTAAGTTTTAAAAATGTATAATTAATTCAAATTTAAAATAATAATAAATAAATTGCTAAAAATTTACATTTAATATTCAAAAAACACTTGATAGCTCCGATTTATTATAATAAAGTTTCAAATAATTTCAACTTTAAAATTTCAGCTTTACTGCTGATATTTCGGCCTGTCGAATAGCATAAAGAGAGCACAAAAAAATTCTACATTCAATATTAATTAAACAAAGTGGTTGAAAACAACAAATTTATTGTCATAAAGTTGTAAGTCATTTGAATTTACATACTGCTGATGAACACAACGAATTTTAGATATTAATTAAAAAACTTAAAAAATTCAAATTAATTTTTGTAGTTGAAACTAATTTAAATTTTTAAATTTACCGCGCATATATCATCACTTAAATATTATTTAATTAACTTATTTTCAAAATATTTTAAATTAATTTAAATAGTCTTTAAAAGTCTTTAATGCTGATATATTCGACCGCCGATAAGTGCAAGGAGTTTTAAAAAATTCAAAATTTGTTATTAATTTGATTTTTTAGTTTTCGTTTTACTGCTGACAGAAAAATTGACACTTTAACATCATTTAATTAGTTATTTTTCGTAGTGTTTTAATTAGTTTAAGCTTTTTTAAAAGGCAGCTTTACTGTTGATATTTCAGCTAGTCGCTGAGCACGAAGAAGTTGGTATTAGTTGTCATCCTGGTATTGCTGAAATATAAGTGTATTATTTAATTATTGGAACTGACCTGTTGCTGACTCTTGGCCGTATAATCTGTCCCACACTGCAGCAAATTAAAAGCTGCGCAGTCGCTTTGGCCTGCAAGTTGACGGTCGAGGTGTTCGATGCGATTATGGCTGGCAGGAGGATGCTGCTGGGTTGCCAGCGAATTACACGAATTACGAGCACTCGCGACCAGCATTAGCTGCTGCAGTCCATCGACCCTGCTGGTGCTACGCTGCGTATACTTAATGTTACATTTACCTTCGCATGCGTATACGTAATGCCGCCTTCAGCACTTGCAGCGGCTCGCTAATTGAGTGCAATTGTTGCAGCTGCAGCCGAATCAGCTGGGGCGCCTTGCAGGTGGGCAGCCAGTGCCAAGCCACGTATGAGCTGCTGGCATCGCTCTGCGTGGACTGCGGCGAATATCCTATTGGATCGTGCGAGTGCGAGTGCGATTATATATGCAGCCATAATTTAGCCAACAAAGCGGCCCCAAAGTTTCATTTCGCTTCGCTGTATGCAAAAGTTTTTATTGGACTCAGGAGTGCGCCATTCACACCCCTTTCCCCCTCCCACACACACACACACACACACACACAGTGAGAGCGAACAAACAGACACACACTGTGAAGAGACGGCTTTAGTTTCGGTAATAAAAGTTATTTGAATTTAAATGCGTAAACGAGCTGCCTGCCCAGCTTCCTGCCAGTTGTGCCAACTATTGTAGCACGTTTGTTATGCCACTCGCCACAGAAAGTCCCTCTGATTTTCCAAGCACTACGCAACACTTCGGCAGATCAAAGTAAAGTCAAGAGAACTACATGAGTTTTACATCTGGTTAAGCAGTCTAAGAAAAATAATAAAAGTCTCATGCTGCTGCTTATAAATGTTTGTTCATATTTAAGCCGTTACTTTCATTAGTGCGGCTAAGGCATTTTTTATTCGTGAGGATCCGCTACAGTCCCGTTTAATACCCTGTAGTCATGTGGCACAAAAGCTTGATAACTCAGCGAATATTTGAAACATGTTTACAAACAGATCTTTGATCGTATTTTATAGATTTACAGCAGAATTCTTCAACATTTGTTGGCTTGCAACTTTAATCGTTTAATAATTTAGCATGAAGTTCTAGAGATTTATCAATCAGTGAATGTTTGAAAAAAGTTTACATATAGATCGTATCTCTTTTTTTGTTAATATGTATTCTTTATCATTAGTTGGCTTGCAACTTCAATTATTAAATGATTTGGCATGTAGTGTGATCAATAATTGAATGTGTGAGAAATGTTTACAGACAGATTTTGGCACTTCTTTTAGTGATATACACGCTTCATCATTAGTTGGCTTACAACTTCAAATACTAAATGATTTAGCATATAGTTCCAGAGTTTGATCCAATAGTGACTGTTTGAAAAATGTTTAGAGACAGATATCTGCTCTTATTTTATAGATTCTACATTTTACAGCACATCACTATCACTTCATGATATGCGAATTGTTTACAGACTGCACTTATTTCGTATTTTAGTGATGTACATTCTACAGCAACATTCCTTCGCATTAGTTGGCTAGCAACTTCAATTACTGATGAATCAGTGAATGTTTGAGATATATTGAACTATAGATTCTAGCTCTTATTTCACGATTCATCATAAGTTGCCTTCCACTTTAATAGCTAAATGATTTAGCAGGCTTAAAGTTGGCGTGCGTCACAGTCGAGCACACTCGACCTTAGTTGTGCTTTGCTCCCATTATTTTTTTGGAGTGCAATGTGCAGCAAAAGGTGCGCTCAACTTTTAGCCCGCCTCGCTGCTGGGGCACGGCAAATGGCTGTCCACGGCCACGGCCCGACAAACTGCACAACACACATTACGTATACGCCAGGTTGCCTTAAACACTTTTTGTTTTCGCACACGGCACATTTAAATTTTGTTGCCGCCATGAAATATGGCAAATAAATCGCGCTCGTGTTATTGTTGCCCAAACTTTATGGCTTATCTGTGCGGCGTGTTGCGGGGCGCGTGCTCAAAAGGCTTACCCTTCAAAGGGGGGGTCGCAGTGAAGTGGCATCCGAAGTGGTTGGCGCCAAATGCTTGTTAGTTATTAGGCTAAGGGCCATGGCAATTGGCTTTGCCTCGACTCGGGAGCGCACACAAAAAAGAATAGCACTGCAAACGTAGCGTAGGTTGTATGGATTTAAAGTTTCGTCCAGGTAAGACACAGGTGAGCAAGTTTGACAGGCAATAGATAGTTGCCGAATCGCTTCTGTGGCGCAGTCATAACTTTAGTTCATACCTCAACCGCTCGAGAGCTGCATCCGCCCTTAACTAAACAAATACGAGCAACTTGCTAAACTGCTTTCTCGGAAAAAAAAACTGCAACTGCAAGAGCCATGTTAAAGCGTGCCGCTTCGCGTGGCAAGTGGAGACGAGAACAAACAAGCTCAGAGGCAGCAAAATTGGTAAGCAAATAGCAGTAGGCGATGACTCCTTCGAGTGGCTGGCGAAGTCAGACGAAGCGCACGATATTTTGTGACACTTGACAAACAAACTTGCAAACTCGCTCTTTCTATTTGCTGTTCGCCTTGTCGCCTCGTCGCCTTCTCGCCCCGTCTCCCATTCCCACCCCATTCTCACTAATCGCTGGCCGTGCGAATAAATATTTATGCGCAATTCTCCGGCTGACAACTAGCAATGTATCTCTTCAAGTTCAACAGACTTTGCGACTGCGATGTGTGAATCACAAGCGGACATCAAAACGATTGACAGAGACAAAGATGAACAGATTAAAGTTTCTATTTAGCGACTTCGACTGTAAGCATGGGAATAACAATATCCAACTAAATAACTCACTAACCTGCAGCACTGCTTTTTAAAATACACAAATATTTGCAATTTGTTTAAGTTGTTTTTTAACTTTTAGTTAGTTTCAACATGCCGTCGACACGAACTTGAAACGGCCAAAACGCAAAAGACTTTTTAACTTTCGTATTTACATATTTAAAAAAAATCACTTAATTCTATGATTCACACGCTTCACAACTGCATTGAAATGCCATGTTGATCATCTGAAATACCAGGCAAACATAAGAGAGGAGTAGATGGAGCTACCCTAGCTTAATTGCTTAACAGTCACATCACAGCAGCGCATCTATGTATGTACATATGTATGTAGACTCTAAGAGCAGGAGAAGACGGACACTCTCTGAAAAAATCCGTTTTACTCTCTCTTCTTCTCCCTGATCTCTCTTACTCTTACGGACACACATCTCTCGTTTTAAGTGTTGCGCACTTCTCTTAGCCTGCTAGGAAATGTCAAATTTTACATTTTTTGCTGTGGACTTTCAAATTATTCAACCAAATATAACTACTTGTCCGAACAAACTGAAACATAATGAAAAAGATTTTTTAATTTGGTATACATTAATTATTTTTAATTTAATTTTTTTTTAGTTTGTCTTAGCATAGAATAGCCAAAGCCTCTACAAAGCTTTGTGATTGCAAACATATCGGCATTTGAGTTTCTGTTTCCATGTGCAGATTGCAAAGAGAAACAAATTTAAATTCATAAAAAAATACAAACACGCAATTGTCTATGCTGACCATTAGCGGAAAAGAGATCGCAAAAGCACAGCTGCATTTGAACGCAGCAATAAGAAGACATAGATCAAAACAAAGCTCAAACAACTTTCCGTCTATACACATACATACATACATATGCATGTGTTGTGCGGGCCATCGCGAGAGCGAAGAGCTCGACAGCTCACACCTACACTATATTTCGAATACTTGCGCTTGTATTGTTATATGTATGTATATATGTATGTATGTAAGCAAATTAAATGCGCACATTAGAAATAAAAATGCTTACTACTATATGTATTTATGTACATAAATGCACTTGAAAATGCAATTATGCAAAATCATTTCGTTGCGTACGCCTACGTAAATTACTTCCTAATCAGAACATAAAACGTAACAAACACAACTTGAATTTTTATACATGTGTATACATATACACAATAGAAATAGATAGATAATAGATAGATTTAAAGCTGTGTAAAAAAAATAATCTTAAAATGTCATATAGTTTTCATGAACTAACAGATGAAAGTTGAAATTGCAAACAATGTTTAGTTTACAGAATACTATTGCGTTTATATTGAATGCGAAGCGTAGCTATTGTTTCAATCAGACGAACTTTAATAGTTTGCAATCAAATATAAATGCATCTATGTAGGCACAGACATTAAATCAATTGAAAGATTCCAAGGGACCTGCACATCGTGAGTGTTTGTGCAACAGCTCTTGTGTGTATCTGCGTGCACTTCCGCATGCTTTGTGTCACAATGAAACGGAAATAGCATCCTGCATACACAGGGAAACGACTCCAGCCCCACACTGAGGTCCTGAGATAGCCACATGAATGACCCGCCATCTCAGCTCAAGTACAGTGGGGGTGGGTCACATCGTAAATTTTCAAGTTTTCGTAGGCCTCCGAAACTGCAGTCCAAAGGGAAGTAATGCTCGAAATGAAATTGATGGATTTTCACTGTTTTTTTTTTTATTACATTTATGGTTGTGTTATACGATAAAACACAAAATCAACTAAACAATAAAATGGGAAAACAGACCTCATAAGCTTCATACTTTACATTAGACAGTTAATTATGTTAATCATAATGTACATCTCTATATATGAACTGGAATTGCTAATTGGCCAGCCTTCGAATCCTGCTGGTGGATGGGCGTCCGATTCAATGTGTTCTACATTCATTCGATATGTCAGCGTGTGTGTGTGTGTGTGAATGTGTGTGTGTCTGGGTCTGTATGTCTGCTGGGTATACACTAGGGTTTGTATAGTTTCCAACGTGTCGGGAGCACATCTTAGCTAAGTTCGAAGCCCACACCAGACTGTATGGCATAGAGCAACTTTTCACGCATTTGATCCACGCTATTGAAGGGCGGCAGTTTCAGCAGATTCGTGCAGGTGCTGGCCGTGGGCAGGCGCTCCATATCGCCAGCATTCTGGATAAAGAATGGCGGATCCAGGTCCTGTATACAACATTATTAATAAACTACTTATATGAAGTACATTTGAAGCTCACCTTGAAGCCCAGCAGTGGCGGACGGGAGCAGCTGGTGACAAACTTGAGCAGCTGACGGCGCTGCAGATCATCGAAGCCCTCCACAGCTGTCCAGAACGCCACTATGGAGGGATGCTCGGGCGTGTACTCGCCACCATACTTGCAGTGCTTCTTCAGATCCTCCAGGTCGATCGGTATCTCAGCGCCCGATATGAGAATTTGCAGTTCCTTGTTGCTAAACATATAGAGCCACTCAATGGGCAGCACATTGGATAGACCCTTGCGGAAGGCTTTGCAGTGGCTCTTGATCTGCACATTCAGCTTGTAGTTGGCAATCAGTTGCAGATACTCGATGCGATTGGAGTTGGTCACCGGCGTGCTCTGTCCCTGCGGCTTCAGTTCCACAATCTGTGTTTGGCCTAGCGAACTGCTGGCCACTGTGAAGTCCAAATTCAATTCACTAACATCTCCGGTGTAGTCTTTGAGATACAGAAGATTGCGATACAATTCGGGATCCAGCGAGGCTAGCTGATGGATATCCACATCCGAATATTTGCCAGCCAGTTTGGTTAAAAAGAATTCCGCCAGCGGCAATTCCACCAGCAGATTTTCGTAGATTGCTTTGCCCACAATGCGACCAATGAAATAATAGTGTTTCTCAAAATCACCAAATAAATCCGCCACATTCGGATTAGGATACAGTTTGTTGTCCGTAGTCACCCTAAAACCGAACGTTTGCTGTTATAGCACTTGAAATATAAGTAAATGGAGACGCTTACATGAAAAAGCCCCGATTGGGATCAAAAGCAGTCTTGATAAGTTCGGAGAGAAATTCACGAAAAACGCCACCACCATCTATGCCCGCCTCATCCAGACCCAGCGACGACACGAACTGCACACGGAACTTGAGGCGCAAGTCGGGCTCTGCAAGTGGGAAAACAGTTAACAAAATTGTAGAACAAAATCTGTGCTATACAGTACCATTCTCGGGGCGCAGCTTGTCGTAGGCATCCTCGTACAGATGCGAACGCCGCACCGTGATCTTTATGGAGGGACCCTGGAGAAAAGCCTGCTGATGGCCCTGGATTCGCATTTTGTTCGCCGCAACCAGGCCCTGCAGAATGCTGACGCGCTTGTTGAATGCTACCACAAAGGGGATTTCGCGCAATATGGTAATGGAACGTTTCTGCTTGGTCGACATGGGCGGACCATTCTCGAAGTCCTCGCGCGTAAAGTCGCGAATGGGCTGAAACGGGCGAATGCCACGCATGCGACTGCTGTGTGTCAATGGCAGATCCGTCGGCCGGTCCAGCGGCAAATCCAGGCGGCTGACTGTCCAGTGTCCCTCCGGGCAGAAGCCAAGCCGCAAGTCGCGTGTGTGGATCTGGTTGAGCACAAACACGACCACGTTGAGGAGATTGGCCCAAATCTGCTTCTGCTGGCGCAGCTTCTTGCCGTCGGCATCGGTGTGGCCGAGCACAGTGCGAAAGGCCAGCTCCACCAAGCCAAGGCTAATGTCCTTCAGCGTCTTGGACATCTGAACGATCTCGGCAATGGAGAAGGGCATCAGTCGAACGTGCTGGATGGCCGCCTGGAGCGGCGTCACCAGCAGCTTTTGCTCCACAAACTCAACGTCGTGCAGCGTGGGCAGCAGACGCCCGAACAGCATGCAAAATGTGGCCAGCAGCGGAATGGTGCGATCCACGCCCTGTTGCTTGGCTGTAAAAAGCAAACGATGAATATGCAATACTTTAGCAATATTTCAGTTGCTTTCCACTTACGCACAACGCCCTTGGAAATGAGTGTGAGTGGCGCGGAGAAGCCCAGCTGTGTCGACTCGGCTGCCAGCTTGAACCAGACGGCGCGCACAAACTTGGGCGTGAAGGCCAATGTGTAGAGCAATCTGCAAGCGAACAAGTTGAAAATTAATTGGAATAGGAATAGGAAAAGAGCGAAGCGAAGAAGCGAACGCACTTATACTCGTAAACTGCATGCTTATTGTATATCATCAGATTGTGACAGATCTCGCAGAGTGCGTAAATGAGCTGAGTGTGCTCGATGTGCGGCTCCATTTGCTGTATAATGAAATCCACACGTTGTGTCTCGTTCAAAATGGCTATTGATTCCAGAAGACAATTGCGCTCCTTGCCGCTCAGCTCGCCAGCAGGGCGGCACGGCTGCTCCATGTCGTAGTCGAGGGTGCGAGACGTGGGCTGGTCCTCATCGTCTTCGTCCGACTCATCAGAGTCGTCATCCTCATCAGAGTCTGTATGGCGATGTGGTGTCGCTTGGTTGCGCAGTGTCGACTTCGACAGCTGCAGTATGTTGGGCATCATTTCAGCAATAACACGAACGTAGACAATTAGCAAGTTACTCTGCTCTAAAGTAGCTGCAAAACACATAAGAGAAATCACTTTATGTTCGCAGCGGAGACCAAAGCGGTGACTCACCCAGTTGCTTGCGATCCAGCACTAGCAGCGAGTTCAGTAGAAACGAGCTGAACACTTCACGGGGCTGCGACTTGGACTGCTTGACCTCGCAGGTCTGCATGACGCCATGGAACAGGAAACTGCGATTCATCTCCTCATCCAAGTCGGTGGACTCGGCCGCCGACCGTGAGACCGCTTTGGACTCGAGTAAGAAGTGCAGCGACTGCATCAGCAGTGCAAATGGAAACTCTGCACACTCCGCCAGGTTGGGCAGCACAAAGTAGCGAATTGGATCGGTGTGCGACGTGGCCAAGATCTCAGCAATGAACTTCTGGCAGAAGAGCTGAGACTGCTCGCTAGCAGCATTGCGCCTGGCCACTGTTAGCGGGCGTAAGAGCAATTGGAGCACCGCCTCCGCCATCAGACTGGGCGCCTGCAATGTCTCACCGTCCAGCGGTGGAGACTTCTCGTCGAGCAGTTGACGCAAACGCACAAAATAGTTGCGGGCAATGAGGAAGCCAAACACACGCTCCAAGTACTTATACAAGAGCGTCTCGTCCTCCACGTAGCGCTCCACGGCCGACACCGTGGTGAAGGTCTCCAGCATACGCAGTGGTATGGCCTGAGCACTCTGTGGCAGTGTCAGCTCCAGCAAACAGGCGTCCAGCAGCTTGCAGACGCGCAGCATCCAAATGGGGTCGTGTGCTGAATGCTGCAGAAGACGCGACGGATTGCGCAGAATCTGCTGGCAAATTTCAATCTGAAAGAAAGTCGAAGGCATATAATTGAAGTGAAGGCAAAAAATAAGGTCAAGCCACTCACCAGTCGTCCGCTGTCCATGGTCTCCCGACTGCTGTAAAAGAAGCTGAGGCGCCGCAGCAAGAAGCACATGCTCTCATCCTCGTTTACGCGATCCCGATGCAGCTGCAGATAGGCATCAAAGGCCTCGCGCTCAGCTCGCTTGCGACGCTGGCGATGAATGAAGGAGCGAGCGTAGGACTGCAAGACAACGGCACCGTTCGCCTTCTGGCGGAGTTCGTTGCGTTTCTGGCGTTCGAGCGCAGCTCTACGAATCGCTGTGTCCCGGTCGCATGTGTGCGACGCACCACCAAGACTTTGCACCGGCCGACGCCGATACTCGCCATCGAAGCCGAACATGACACTGCACTTGTTTTGAACAGTTTCGCTGCTGCCTTTGCTGCTACTGCTGCTGCTGCTTCTGCCACTGTTATACTTTTACCCAGCTGATCAATCGCTTCCTACTCCACTCAAAACATCATTTACGATTCTCAAGTCTTTAATGGAAAGCGTCAGTGCATCAATGAACTGCTGTGTCAATCTACAACAGACGGCTGTTGATCTTTATAACTTCGAGATTTGTTAGCAGAAATGAATTGCCACTTTTTTCACTTGCCTACGATAAATTTTCTGGCTGCGTAAAAAAACGAATGATTTGTATATTTTCTCCGTGTTGCATAAATGTACTAAAAAATGACAAGAGCGCCAGCTGTTCCAAACTGTAGAGTGGAGGCGGAGAAACATCGATGGCACTATCGGTATAACTTCCGATGGCTGGTCACGCTTTACACGGGATATTTCAAAATGTCGTTTAAATGAAGGCGCGAAATTTTAGACATTTTTCTATATCCGGGCTTGTGATATAACACTTCAGCCAAGAGTAGCTGAAACGAAATGTGATACTTTTAAATATTGTACAGCAAAAAATTATCCATGACATGGTTTATGGTCTCACTGTGAAAATTTGGTATTTTAAAAGTTTAAGCATTTTTACATCGATGTTTCTTAACCTGTGCTGTGAAGCACTACACAGTTAAGAAGTGCGCGTAAACGACGCGACTATTTGCATTTCGCTGCGTCAGCCCTTATACTGATTGCGTTTAATTTTGCGAAGGAACACTTACTCCTTTCGCTGGAGTATATTGCGGAAATATTATTTTAAATTTAAAACGAGCCTTTTCTTAATTGATCTAACAAACAGAAAATTACATATCATTCGGTTTCTGGGTATCCTCAGTATATTTATTTGAGACGGATGGTATATTTAAATCGTCGACTATGTGGCTATGTATATACAGAGCGCCAGTTTGAAAATAAAATTGGACAAGTATTTAAAATCAGCTGATGTGTAGAACAATATTGTTGCGAATTTTATTGGTAAAATGGGAAATGAAAAACTCGTCGTACAATAAATCCGATACTGCTAATCAGGCGTTCCTAACCAAATAGTTTATTATAACAGTATATGTAATTTCATACATAAATATAGTAAGATCTGTTAGCTTCTTTTGTTTTCCTATCATTAATAAACAATTAGCACTTAAGCATTTGGAACTGGAGCTGTGACAGGTTATTCAAAGCGCTGAGTTTGCCAACACTACGGCTGACGTTCCGTTAGCGACGCGCGGATGGCGTAACTGATGACGCTGCTCGACCAGAGCGAGGAGAGCGTTTGGCACGTCCATTGTTTGATCATCCACGAGCACAATATCAAAGGTATTCATGTACTTCTCCATGTTTGCTTCCACGTGATCAAAGAGAAAACCTATTTTTAAAATGTGCGACGAAGCGGGTACACCATTGGCCATTTCCGCATCGCCAATCGAGTCGCCCATGACAATGATGTGGTCACGTGTGTGCACAAGGTCGTAATATTCGCTGCCCACCAATACCGTCTCATTCTTATTGAAGGTGTGAATCATGGGCAACTGGAAGCCGTCGAGCAGACCCTCCCGATACTGTAGAAAGTTCGAAATGACTTTGACATTGGCATGCATGATGCCCGCCTGCTGCATCACTGAGACCACCGAATTGCCAAGGCCAGCGGAGAACACGAGCACCGGTATTTGCAGATGGAGCAGTGTCGCAAAAAGCTCATGCGTACGGTCACGTAGCGCACGTTTGTACTTGCTGGCAGAGTGATCAAGCTCGCTCTCGTCGAACGCGAAGCCGCTGACCAACTTGGAGGACTGAGTCCACCACTCGATCATGTACTGCACCTTCTCCTCGACGGGCATGTGGGGATCGATCTCGATGGGTCGATACTTGTGGAAGAGCTTGTCGGTCGCCTCCTTGAAGTACGGCGGCAGCGACTTGCACTCGTGGAAAATGCCAAAGCTCGACAGCACTGGCAGATTATCCTCAGTTCTCTGCTTGGTGATCGTATAGTCGAAATCCGATACGAATTGCATTCGCTCTGGGCCGCCGTTCACGAACTCATTGATGATTCGCTCCACCAGTTGTGGATCGCGCATTTTGCAGTGGCTCTGGTTCAATGCCGGAATATCCTGAATGTGCATGTAGCCCTCGCTATTCTGCTCTTCCTGAATGTCATCATTATTGCCCATTGTGATGGAGTGATATATATTTATTTCAGACGGGAACGTAGTGCGATCGCAAATATTGCTGTGTTCTCGCCTCGGGCTTTTTGCAACGACTGAAAGCTGAAAAATACCAATGTTTAGTGCGAAGAGAACTTGTTGCGCTTTTGTTTTTCGCGACATTTGCGAATTTACACGTATCGCACATAGATACATATACATTTATTTATATAGAGTAGCCCAACTCTGTACTTGTATTGCGGTATTAACAATTAAGCAATTGCACTTACACTGTGGCTCTAAATTCAAATTATAATTAATTCAACCGACTTTCAGTGCAAATTAATTCACTGTTACCCAAGTTTGCGCATCACTAGCCCACGCATTGTGCGCGAAGGAACACACACACATACATAGAGCGAGGGTACATTTTCTATTTCCAATGAGCGGCGACTGACCTTGGATCGTTGTCGCCAATTTCTTCGGTTTTTTGTTTACGGTTGGCCTGCTCTAATGCTGAGAGTGCTTATCACAGCTGTTTATCGAAGCTTTTACGCTTTGTGTATTTTTGATTAACAACAATAAATGCCGGACAAGTCAGTTCATTTATTTACCTTTCGTTCCTTTGAATAAATCAGACTTTGAGAACTGTGCGCTCTCAAACGCACCACAAACAGCTGAGCAGTTGCGGAACATTATGCAAGTGAAACAACGCGCTAGAGAGCCGCAAGCCCATAAATTGTGACAGTGGAATTGAGATTTTTTGTTTTGTTTATTTTTGTGCTCTCGCCCTCCCTTGGGCCTTAGTTTCTATCTCACTTGCTCACATTTTGTGATTTCTGTAATGTTAGGAAAATGTAACAGAGGAAAAAAAAAAAAATACATTTCATTAGAAGTTAACATAATGCGTTAAACCTATATAAAGTAATGTGCTTATATGCTACATATCAAATATGTCTGAGTTATTCTCATTCAACTGTTGCGCGGGTGTATGTGTATGGTTATGTTTGTATGTGTATTGGGGAGGCTTGAAAACTTCGTTTCCAATAGTTGCTTAGTCTTCGATAACGATTGGCATTGTCATCGAGTCCGCTAGAGACTTTGACGTCGCACGTTGTTGTTGTTGTTGTTGTGATTGTTGCGGTGGAGTGCTCGCCTTCTGCACGCAGCTCTCGAACGGCAGAAACTTCCAGTCTCCTGGCAGAAATGGCTTCAGACTTTCATTGCGCGCCAACTCACTGTAAATAGATTTAAAAACTGTTACAAGCTACTCAAACTTTGAGTGTGTTTGCAAACTCACCGATTCAAGTAGACGCTGGCGGCAGCGCAGCTTCGGAACGCATAGAGGCCGTCAGAGGGTATTTTGACCATGTACTTGTTGGCGACCAGCTTCACACGATAGCGCGGCAGATCCTTGGCCACCAGGAACCCGTACTGTCCCTTGCTGCCAGTGGACGCCGGCGCCGGAGTCGGCGTCGGCGTCTCTGCTGCCACCGACTGCTGCTTGGCCGGCAGCGAAGCACGCGCCTCCTTTGGCTGAGCTGGCTGCCTCTGTGGCAGGGACTTGCGTGCGGCCGCTAGCTGCTGCAGCTTTGTGGGCAGCGGACGCACCTGGTGCAGCGGCAGATTGCCAATCGATATTGTGGTGGCCGTCTGCTTCACAATCGTCGGCGACTTGCTGCAACTGCTGGCTGCGGCCACTTGTCTGGCTGTGGACTCCGTCGCCTTGCGCTTCATGCCAATCTTAATGGGCTCCGTGACACTTGCAGTGGAGTGCGACGACGACTCCTTGGCCTTCATCTTGGTGATGGTGACGCCGGCGTTCGCCTGGCCGATCTTGATGTTCCCGTTGCCGCCGCTCAGCAGCTGCTGCAGCGACTCATTGATCTTGGCGGGCTCCTTGCCAGCTGCCGGCGTCTTGCAGCGCTGCACCGAGATGCGACTGATCTTGGCCGGCCGTGGCTCCGCCTCCGTCGCGCTGCGCGCCGACGTTGACGTCGTGGCCACCATCGGCGTTTGTGTGACCTGCACTTGCGGCGTCAGGAACTGCGTGGACGGCGCCGTGCGCCCCGTGGCCGGCACATTGGCAATGAACGGCAGGAAGCCGCCGCTCAGCGAGCCATTGTTGGCCGCCTCCGGAGTGATGGGAGCTCGCACTATTTGCAGGGCGCCGCCGTTGGTCGAGGGCATTGCCTGTATGGTGAAGTTGGTGCGCTTCGTTGGTGGCTTGCTGGCCTGCTCGTCGAGATCGTCGTCTATGATCATGCAGTCGTCATCATCATCGTCTTCGTCATCGTTGGCATCCTCCGGCGACTGCTCGTCGGCGTCGCGGGCGTTCAACTGCGGCAACTGCTGCTCGGGCTCGGTCTGCTCGAGCTTGGTCACCAGGCCGCCGGAGGCGGTCATGTCGATCTCGAAGTGCACCTGGTTGTTGATCTGCAGCACCCAGAAGGCCATGGTGCGGCGCTCGGGCTGCACCTTGATGTGGTGCTCGCGCTGGTACACCTCGCGCAGCATCATCTTGCCGTCGACGCTCTGTAGCAGCACCAGCACCGGCGGCTCCTTGTCCAGCGGCAGCGGGCCGAAGTAGATCTTGCGCTTGGACGCGGGCGTCACGAAGGCGTCGTAGGGCGCGTCCTTGAAGAACTGCAGCTTGATGACCTTCTGCGAGTCGTGCGCCACGCGCACCACCTGATAGATGCGGTCCAGCGAGATCATGTCCCTGAACGCGGGCACAAAGATGTGCGAGAAGTCGTCGTACAGATTGAGCACCAGCCAGCGATGGTTCTTCGGGTGCTGCTCCGGTATCTGCAGCGCGCTCACATCACTCTGCTGCACCTTGCGGAACTCGATGTTGCTGCGTATGATCAGGCCGGCGTCCTTGCTCTGGCTTCCCGTCGACTTGGCTGGCGGAGCGCTAGCAGCTGGCTTAGTTGATGCTGCCTCCTGAGCGGGTTTCGCTGCGTTGACGGTTGGGGGAGCGGCGACTTCCTTGGCCTCCTTGGCGGCCTTGGACTGCTCGAGTTGTTTGTGCTGCTCGCGTATCTTCTGCTTGACCATCAGCGAACAGAGCACGTTGATCTTCTTGGTCAGTATGGGATGCGACTGCGGCGTGGGCTTCGTGCACGCATTGCCCTCCATGTAGCGCAGGAAGCCCTTGACCAGCCAGTACTGCTGCCTGCCCTGCATGACGACGGCCAGGCGACCGGTGTTCTCGTTGCGCTTGCTCTCCAGCAGCATGCGCGCCATCAGCGGCAGGGCGGCGACGTCGGGCGCGAAGCGCGTGTTGACCACGCCAATGGCGCCGCAGACGGCGGGCATCATGTTGGTGATGGTGGCGGCCAGGAAGCTGTAGTTCTTCATCTGCACGTCCCAGATGAACACGTACTCGGACTCGAAGGCGGCCAGGAAGTTCGTCCACTTGATGATGCACAGTATGTCCTCGTTGGGGGCGGGTATGATCTTGCTCTCGCGCTGCAGCGCCAGGTCGATGTCCTGCATTTTCTTGCTCACGTGCGTGTTCATCTTGAGTATGACATCGTTGTAGGAGGCGCGGAACAGCGCCGAGTCCACCGACGCGCTGTCGTCGAAGCTCGTCGCCGTCGACATCGCAGCGGCTGGCTCCACGGCGCCCGCGTACAGCGAGTAGCACGACGATATCTTCGGCATCTGTATCTCCGGCAACGGCTCAGCCTGCGCCTCCGGCTGTGGCTGCTCCTCGGCGGGCGGTTGGCGCTTGCGCTTGCCGGCGGGCTGCAGCAGCACCTGCTGCTGCCCGGCCTCGCTCTCGTCGGAGTCGTCGCGCACAACGATCACGTGCGGCTCCGGCACCGGCTCGGGTTCCGGCTCCGACTCGGGCGCCAGCTGCGCGGTGAGCTGCTGCTGCTTGAGCTGCTCCTGCTCGTGGCGCCGCTGCTGGTCGAGCTCGGCGCGATAGTAGTGCACCGCATTGGAGATGCGGCGCCGCAGCAGCTCCTGCGTCTGCGGCGTCTCGCTGCGCCGCACCTCCAGGCTCATGCGCTCGGCGCGTCGCCGATTGAGGCGCAGGTAACAGTTCCTCGGCACGGTGACGGCGCGTCGACAGAGGTAGGGTTGGGAGCGGTAGTAGCTGAAGATGATGTCCAGCTCGGCGGGTCGTTGCGACGACGCCACGGCCGCTGCCGCCGCCTTAACAGCCGCCAACGGCGTCGTCGCAGTTGCGCTTGACGCTGGCGCTGGCGGAGGCGGCAGCTCGACGGCTTTGCTGGCCGGCGAGACGTTTGGTTCCTGCTTTGGTATCAGCCTGGCAGCCGTCTTCACGGCCGACGGCTTGGACGTCTCCTGCTTGTTGTCCCTGCGTCGCTTCTTCGACTGCTGCGTCTCCTCGGGCGGCCGTTCGAAGCTGTAGTGCGCGCGGGTGGCCAGCTCGGGCACCAGGGGATTGAGCGGCGCGTCGCCGGCCTCCTTCTCGATGACCACCGGCTTGCCGTCGACGGCGGTGCCGCCGCAGAAGCACTTGTACAGCTGGTGGGTCATGCAGAAGGTCGCCAGGTTGGCGACGTCGGGCAGCCGGCGCAGCGACACCTCGCAGTGCTTCAGCTGCACAAAGTCCGTGTCCTTCACCGAGCACACGGCACGCAGCGACGGCAGCGTGGCGCAGGCGCCGCTCTTAGGCGGCGTGGTGCGCGCGCGTTTTGCGCTAGCTTCGCGCTCACGGTCGCGCTCCCGCTTCGTGGTCTTGGCGGGGCGCACGAGGTCGTCGTCCTCGACGGAGTCGTCGAAGTCCTCGTAGCGCTTGGGCGCCTTGGTGCAGCGGCGCTTCTTGTCGCACTGCGTCTCATTGATCAGCAGCGTCTCGTTGTCGGTCAGCACCAGCGTGGACGTGAAGTCCTTTTCCATCTTGGCCAGGCGCGCCGTCGCCTTGCGCCGCAGATTGAACGCATCCTCGTTCGAGATGCCGCGACCCTGCGAATGCAAAACGTTTACAAATTGCGCCCTGGTGTATGCCGTTCCTACTTACGTCCGTCTCCACGCGCATGATGCGCGTCAGCTCGGCGCGCGTGCAGCGGCACTCGAGCACACAGTCCGCGCGTCCACAGTGCTCGCGGGCGGGCAGCTCCCCGGCCAGGCTCTCGCAGACGCAGCCCATCTGGCAGTACTCCTTCAGGCACGGCTTGTTGGCTGCCCGAGAAAAACATGCACAATTAGTCAAGCAGTCAACTTCAGCGACGGCACCACTTACCGTCCTTGGCCATGGCGGCCGCATCGATGATGGTGGCGTTGAGGCGTCGCAGCTCCTTGGCCAGGCGCTGCTGCTTGTTGGGGCGTCGCTGCTGCTTGGCTGTCGTTTTGACGCCACCGGTCTTGTCCGCCTTGCCGACGTTGGGCTCATCCTTCACCGGACTAACGTCGGCCACGGAGCTGCTGCAGCTGCTGGCGTCGGGGTCGGCGCTGACGAAGGAGTTCTCGCTGCAGCTGATGGCCACCGTGTTGATCATGTCGCTGATCATGTCCGCGCAGTCCAGCTCGACGGCATCGGGCACGACGGAGAGCTGCTGGCGGAAGTCGAACTGCTGCAGCTTCTCGGGCGGCTGCTCGGCGCTGAAGCTGTCGTCGAGCTGCTCGGAGCGGTCGACGACGCGCCGCACCAGTATGTGGTTGCGGTCGTTCAGGTAGGGTATCACAAAGGTGAAGCTCTTGCGCCTGCCCGCCGGCGTCTCGTTGCCGGCGGCGTTCGCCTGCTGCAGCGTGGACACGCTGAACTCGGCCCACTCGCGCGTGATGTCGTGATGCGGCAGTATGTGCTGCAGGTAGCGCTTGGCGATCTCGTCCAGCGGCCGGCCCAGCTGCGGCTGCACGTCCAGCTGCACCGTGGGCATGCTGACAATGGCCATGCTGCCGCCGGCCAGCAGCAGTGCGGCCGTGTCGTCGTCGAGCGGCTTCTGGAAGGGCTTCTGCGAGAGCGGGCAGGGCCGAAAGATGGCGGGCAGCGGGTACTGGCTGAGCTTCTGCAGCTTGCCCGCCTTCGCCGGCCACGTGGGCAGCACCTTCAGCTCACGGCTGACCGCCGCGTCCACACAGCTGCGACTGCAGCCGATGCTGGCCAGTTCCTGGGCGGTCAGCTGGCTGCGATGCGGACGCTTCTCGCGCTGGGCGTTGTTGCCGCGACTGCCGGCCAGGCGCACCATCTCGCCGTCGATGCGCATCACCTGGTAGTAGTAGTTGTCCAAGTCGGTGGCCACGTAGCTGGCCGCCTGCCAGCCCTGGCGCGTGAACGGCATCTGGCTGCCGGGCGACTGCAGCTGCTGCATGGCGGTCACCTTGACCTTGCGCTGGCGCTGCTTGCGCTGCAGCTCGCGGTACACGTTCGCCTCGTTGTTGATGATGGCCATCTTCTGGCTCTTGCAGCGCTGCAGATACAAACGCCGGTCGGCGACGGTGCGCAGCCGCTGCAGGCCGTCGGGCACCGCCGGCATGTCCATGTGCGGCGGCACGCTGTGCGCCGTCACGCGCCCGTCCTGGTACATGGGCTCCAGCAGGCCCGACTCGCGCAGGTTGTTCTCGCGCATGTACGCGTCGAGCGCGTCGCTGACGAAGGCCGCGTTGCCCGCCACCGTCTTGCAGCTCTGCGGCACCAGCGGCGTCAGCAGCATGCCCGGCTGGTGGTCGCTCTCGTCGAAGCCCACGAAGTCCTCGCTGGCGTCGTCGTTGAAGCTGAACTCGCCCCCGCCACTGTCGCTCTCCGCCTTGACAGCGGTCGCGCTGCTAGTTGTGGGTATGTTGGACTCCTTGGCGAAGTTCTTCACGCGCACCTTGCTCATCAGCATGTCGAGGAACTTGCTGCCGCCCGACTTCTCCGACGCCTTGGCAGCCGTTGAATTCTCCTCCTCGCTGGGTGGCGCATCGCACTCCTCGTTAGCCAACAGCTCGACGGCGGCTGGCTGCGGCTCGACGCACTTCTGCTCGAGCTGAGCTTCAGTCTTGACTTCTGGCGCGGCAACTTTGGCTGGCGCCTGCTCGACAGCGCTGTAGTCCTTGTCCAGGCGCAGCTCGACGTTCCGGTTGGCGTCCTCGATCAGCGAGATGCCGCGCTTGCCGTTTTTGAGCAGCTCGAGCTGCTGCTTCATCTGCTTGGACAACTCCTCGCCGTACAGCTCCGTCTCCTCGTACTCGGTCACCTTGCCCATGCGCTTGTGCAGTCGCACAATGCTCGACGACCACTGCTTAACGTTCGCCAGCCGCTGCTTGATCAACCGCTTGAGCCGTGGATCGAAGAGCAGGATGCGCAGGCGCCGTTGGATGACGACGCGATTGTCCCGATTGCGCCACGCGTAGTTGCGCAGCACGCAGCGCGGTTGCAGCGCATAACGGATGAAGCGCTTCGCGTTGCCCCAGTTGCGCTGCAGGAACCCAGCCGAGACTGGATATTTGCGCTTCAGTTGCCGGAATTTGCGTAGGTCCTTGCCTTCCAGCACGATTGGTGGCAGATCTTGCGTCATTCTGCGAAAGAAGAAAACGTTGAAATCGCGTTAAAACTAAAGACAAGATCACGCTTTTTGCAATATTCACTATTTTTTGTTTCTGGACTCCTTGCAGAAAGTATGAAATACGAGAAGACGTATTACACAAAGACAAGATCACAATATTCGCAATATTCACTATAGCAATAAAATTCTTGATTTCTTGCAGAAAAAAGTATGAAATGCGAGTAGAAGTATTACACAAAGACAAGATCACAATATTCGCAATATTAACTATGACAATTAATTTGTGGATTTCTTGCGTGAATAAGTATGAAATACAAGAAGTATTACACGAAGACAAGATCACAATATTCGCAATATTCACTTTGAAATAACTTTAAAATACGCAGGTAAACAAATTTACGACATGCTCAAACAATTTCTCAGAAAGCTCTCAAATAATGGTTGCAAATAAAATGCAGGCAAGGTCCGCCATTGCAGAAAAACTGTAGTGATAGAAAGATCTAGAATTGCTGTCAAGTGCTGCCAATTTTTGCAAGACAATGTATACTCGCAAAAGCGTGCAAAGCACTGAAGCAGGTAGAACTTCCGTGCAAATGGGCTGCACTGCAAAGTTCACAGTGCTGCCCATAACAACAGATTTTTCAGAGCAAATGGGTCGCACTGCTGTTATAGATACACACACAAAAGAGCACTTTGCACATTCCGAGAAATATGCATTTGCATGTATGCATATAAATTGAGGCAGGTAATAAAATCATAATTTTACCTGACACCGTTTTTCGCAAGGGTGCGCAGGACTTCTTAACTTTGCACTTTATTCAACTGTACACGAAATCTACAGTTTACGCATACATACGCAAATTGCATTCAAAGAAAAACGTGCAGATTTTTGCACTAAAGATTTGGACTAGTTAAAATAAATACGTACTTTACTCTATGCAGCAAAAGGAACGAAGAACGGTCCCCAAACAATTTGAGTTGGAGTTAAGCTAAAGCATAACAGACACCAAAAGCATCAGCAGCGAAGGCGGCGAAACATTTTCCACACTTTGATTATTGAACGCACTAAATAGTCGTTGGTTCTAGTTAAGAACTGTATATTATTGAAGACTTGTCGATAGCACTGTATACGTATTTTATTTAATTCGTTGAATTATTAAAACTTGTGAATTTAGTCAACAACCGAACGCGAGCAAATTACTTGACGATGTGATCGCAAACAACGTTGTGAAGACCCTGTGACGGACTGGTTGTGTGTGCCATGCTCACGTACAAATCTACCGAAGTGAGCGCATATGTGTGTGTGTGCGTGAGTACATAGTGAAAACCAATTTCGAGCGTTCCAGCGGAATGCAATGGCAATGACACAACAGTAGTTGTCCCGCTTATGTCACGACGACTGCATGTGTACGTACGACGCACATTTGCGTGCATGTCTGCGTGCGCACGTGGTTACCGATAATAACCGATTATTGTTGTCCAATGTATTGAAAGGGACATTCCAATTAAATGCAATTACTTTTCTCTTTGATTAATTAGCTGAGCACATGTACAAGCGGCACTTCTCTTACTTTGCATTAGTGATTGATTTTCGATTAATAATCTGCACATGCATAGATGCATAGCTAGTCAGCCTAATTACTTTTGTTTGCAGAACTACAAATACATGCACTTACTTTAATTTATATCTGTTGTGATCTGCACTCTTGCAATAGTTAATACATTAATAACTGCGTCTTCACTCCAAATTCAGTTAATTGAATAATGACAAGCACGGCGTCCTTTTCACACAAAAGTTTACTTATGAAATCATTATGTGAAATAAATCGATAACCTCAAACGAAATCCAACATGGCGTCAACGGATACATACATACGATACCGTCGATCGCATGCGTCAGATGTAAGGCACCGAACTACACCCCCTCACAGCGCGCACACACACACATGCACGCGTATGTGAGACGGCAAACCGCAATCGAAAAAATACTGCAGAGTCCTGCCACATATTGAAAATAAAATATAATTAATGCACTCACCTGCTGGAAATCAGGCACACCGAGGTGCCTTGTCTTTGCCCAATATCACAATATCCACAGAAGCCTCAATTTTTTCGCTTTTAGTCCACTTCAACACGCAATTACTGACGCTTCTCGCTGCTGACGTCTCTAAAAGCTAGCATACAGAAAACCAATACATACACAAAATTTACTCACACATGTGTACAATTGGTGACTGCATGCTAAATTTCAATATGGTGACCGATAACAACGCGCCAAGGCACCAACTGGAATGGAACACAGGGTTGTACCTCACGAAAAAAATATGTAGCCTGATGATATTGAAAGCTGAAGAGAAGCGCGCAAGACAAATTTATGGTATGATACAAACACAGAATATAAACATTAATCATTTGTTTATTATATAGCGCGTAAGTGTGCAAACCTTGTTCTAATATTCACGTGATGTACATAACATATGTGCATACTTTATATTGTTGCATAATTCGTTTTGCATCCACGACATATACTTACAATATCAACATCTATAACACATGCTATAAATTCTGCTTAAGCGAAACAAACATACAACATAGACGTTGAATTCTACTTTTAAACAAAACGCTCTTAATGTTCGCATAAACAGTGCGATATTGTGTACCAGGTGGCAACCATGGTTTGGACTTCCCACCAAAAAATTTTATGAGACGTCACGCCACTCTTTTGAGGTTAAGGTGCTTGTAGCAGACCTGTATTACAAATAATACACATTTCTTTACTCATTATTTATTTTATTTAATATATTTGTACACAGAGAAAGAAAAAACCTTCGTTTATACAAATGTAAATCGAAGAAACGACATAGTATAAAGTTTTACCTGCAATTACACGAAAAAAAAGGAAAAGATAAATATTTAGTATATTTTCATAATGCATACAATTTGTTGCAATAAATTTTTTCTCAGTAGGACCTATTTTTGAGGATTGTGTTGTTGCGGTATTGTGAATCATGCCACATTTTCAGCTTTCCTTTCTCATCATTTTAATTTCTGATTTACAAATTTTGTTTTATTGAATGAGACTCACCTTAGATTAGCACACAAAACTGCTGCCAAATATAAAAGCTGTAATAAAACAAGATAAACGCAATTTATTAAATACATGTGGAATATATCCATAATTTAGTTTTAACTTATTCTATTCAGTAGGACCTATTTTTGAGGATTGTGTTGTTGCGGTATTGTGAATCATGCCACATTTTCAGCTTTCCTTTCTCATCACTTTATTTGTTAAATATTACGATATATTTTAATTAAACGCACCTTTTCCACTTTTCGCGTTTCTTCGTGTTTGTTTTATTGTATCTATAAGAAATAAACATTTGGTTAAAAGGTGTACATTTCAAATTTAGCTGTATGATAGTGAATAACTTTCAGTAAGACCAATCTCGCATTCAACATGAGAAGTTTCACTTAATTTTCAGCTAGGGGCGAAAGTTATTGATCATCATTTACAAAATGTATAGCTAAAAGTAACTGGTAACATTAATTTACCTTTTAGCAAATTTTTATTGAGTTGAGGAACTCTCTAGCATATTCTGAAAACAAAAGACAGCTTATAAGTATAAATTCAAAGGAATAGTATGTATACATGTTGTTGCATGTATTTTCAGTAAGACCAATCTCGCATTCAACATGAGAAGTTTCACTTAATTTTCAGCTAGGGGCGAAAGTTAATGTTCATCATGTAAAACCAAAGTTGGTCATCAGAATATAGGCGTACCTTAGAATGCATTCGGATGGACTGACCACCTGCACCATCTTGAGAATGATCTGAAAAAGTGGACATCATGTAAAATCCATAACAATATATATATTTTTATGTATGATCGAAATCTGTCAGTAAGACCAATCTCGCATTCAACATGAGAAGTTTCTCTTAGTTTTCAGCTAGGGGCGAAAGTTAATACTCATCATGAAATTTCATGTGGCCGTTGTCTTTAAAGATACTAACCTTAATTAAGAACGCAAAAGAATATACCAGAAGAGTCGAGTGTAATCTGTTGTAATCTGCAAAACAAAAGAAAGAGGAAAATTTTAAAATGATTTCCCGAAAATCTCCGCCTAGGAGTGGAAATATATAATATCAGTAAGACCAATCTCGCATTCAACATGAGAAGTTTCACTTTTGTTTTCAGATAGGGGCGAAAGTTTAACACTCATCAAATATTAATGTATTCTTTTTATAAAGTGATATAAACATACCTTAAAAGTAGCGCATATTGTTCCAATTACTTTATCCAGCTAAAAAGACAAGAGAATGAATAGATAAATAGAAATTCTATTTTGTGGGTTTTCATTTTATTAAATGTTTTTCTTTTCTATCAGTAAGACCAATCTCGCATTCAACAAGGGAAGTTTCACTTATTTTTTCAGATAGGGGCGAAAGTTAAAAACTCATCAGAAGAAAAACATTTAAAGTTACAACAAATTACAAAATAATCTTACCTTTTTGTCAAAGCGATGAGGAAGCTGCTGAAAATGTTGAGGTAAGTTTGTCTAGACTACGTCGAAATCAGGAAGACTTGACAATTTACAATAAAAATATTTGTTTATTGCATTGCGAATGTCACTTATAAATGCATTAAAATTTGCATTCTTACAGCACTTCGACGTCTGCAACTTTAAAACTTAACGACTACAAAAAATGCGCTCAGAATAGTGGAGGATATAAGGGCTAATTCCTAATGTAATTATTCATAGTAAGTGTGGCTACTATTCCTAAGCCTCTTCTCTGTCCCTATCTTTGTCCTTCTTCTTCTTTTTCTTTTTCTCTACGGTGGTATCAGCCGCATCCGCAACAGCTTCGGCCTCAGCTGGCGCCTCCTCATCGCCCTTATGCTTCTTCTTCTTCTTTTTCTTATCCGATTTCGCGGGCGCGGCTTCCTCCACACTCGATGTACTCAGCTTGCGCTGCAGATAAACAATTACAATTAATTATCGTTCGCTCAACTGTCGTCGAATATACACTGCTGTACCTTGTTGATTTCACCTGCACCATTGGTGGGTGCTTCAGATGATTGGGGCGTCACAGCCGCAACTTGCTTCTTGGCATTGTAGTCCACAAAGCCGGTCAGCCACTCCTTGGGTGTGTTCTCATTGGGCCTGCCAAACTTGTCTAGCTTGCCGGCGGCAATAAGCGCCTTCTTGGCCGACGCCTTAGGGCCAAGACCCCATTTACGCGGATACGTATCACGCTCCATGATGACGCGCTTGATCTTGGCGACGACGCCGTGATCGCACGAGGACATGGTCGCTGTGGTCATCATCGCAATGGCTAAGCAAATGGCCTCGCCCTTTGTGGTGCAGATAACGATTTCCTGTTCCACCTCAATGCCATCCTCATAACGCAGCACACCGGGCAACATGATTTTGGCACCATAGCAAACGGCATTTACCTGGAATAGTAAACAAGGCATGGATTTAGTATTGCAACTTTCAATCAATCGATTTAAGAGCTGGTTATTTGAGGTATTGTAGTCTGACAAAATCTTTGTCGGATACGCTGAGCAGGCGCAATTCCAACATACACACATCAGCGGCATTACTGTTCCCAGTCATAGTCACAGACGTTGCTGGTTAAAATACAATCGTCTGCCGGCTTAATATCATGGGGTAGATGGAGAGGAGAATTTCGGATTTAACTTGAGACTCACCGAACTGTCCTTCATGATGATGCGTTTGTGGTTGATCAGCAAACCCTCCAAGGGCTTGATGACGCGTCGCAGCATGGACTCATCTTTGTGATTCTCATACAGCCACATGGCGTCCAGCACATCGTGCATTGTGACCATGCCATCGCGCTCCGATTGAATGCCGGATCGTACACGACGCAACTCCAACATTTGACCACCAACGCCCAGGACTAGACCCAGATGGACGCACATCGTTCGTATGTAGGAACCAGCCTCGCAGCTAACCCAAAAAACACCTAGACACGTGAGTATTGAGGCGAGACAAGACAAGAATGGAAAGTGTTACCAATAAAACTGTGCATTTGCCATCGCAAATACTGAAATTTTGATGTATTCATTTGAATTGGGGAATCTCTGCGCGTCGCTGCCTTAAGCCAGGCAGCAACAGGCGGGTTCCATGACATGGACGACTTAAGCATGTGTTTTGATTAACTTACCCATGTTACGCGATTCATCGTAGTCCAACAGCTTGCTGTCGTAAACTGTGCGCACACGTAGCTGGCGTTTGACGGCCGAGATTAACGGCGGCCGCTGGAAAAGCGCGCCACGCAGCTTCTCCAAGCCTTGGCGGACTTTGGCAACCGATTCGACGGGTCCGTGCAACTTGAAAATGGCCACATACTCCTTGCCAGCACTCTGCTGTGACTTCACCAGGCGCGTGGCACGGTCGATGCACACAATGAGGCAGCCTGCGAGAAAATGTCAAGAGCACGTGCGTTAGCTAAGTTTGAGGTTAGGTCGGAAAAACTGCGCGGCCAAGTTGAAAAATAAATGACAGCACCCTTATACAATAACTTAAAATGAATTTCTTAACTGAGTATGCGAGTATTTCTATAAAAATGTGTGGCATCTTAATCATTTCGCATTTGCGCCATTTGGGAAATTTCAAACACATGGTATCGTGTGCTTACCTGTGACTTTAGGATCTAGTGTGCCCGAATGTCCGGTCTTTTCCACTTTCAGTATCTTTTTAATCCATGCCACAACCTCGTGGGAACTGGGATTTGAGGGCTTATCCAGGTTGATGAAGCCAGTTTTGATGTATTCCTTGATGTCGCGGTTCAGCGGCGAGGAACCATGTGCCAGAGGTGTGTAGTGATTTGACCGTATGTTCAGCTTGTCAAAGTTTTTGAGCAGCAGCGGCCACTGAGATGTGTCCAACTCTGCGATTTTTGATGAAGGCTTGATCTGGAATTGATTCTGCTTTTGCAGAGTTCCAAGATCTTCGACGCCATCGACTGGCTCCTCCTTAATTTTCTTCTTTTTCTTGCGGGAATCTGCAAAAAGTGACGCGGTCTTGTCACGGGAACACTTTGTTTACTGTTTTTAATTGATTGCTTACCGACGTCAGTCATTTTAATTATTTTATTTTAACCGCAATGTACGCAATACCAAGGAGACGTTTGCACGCGGCGCCAGATTGAAGAAAATGGCCGAGGAACACACGTGTTGCTACAGTTGAAACCATTAGAAGTATCGATAGTGTGTCTTTATCGATATGTTTTTAAAAATCCGATATATTGAATACCATAAATTAAAATATTGTTAGCTTTTTGTTGTTATTAACTACAGTTCTTAAATAATTATTAATATTAGTGATTATTAGTATTATTATTAAAATCATGTGAAAACAATGTACCATTAAATTGTGTTTTTGTATTTGACTAATTCACGAACGAAATGAACGAGAACCAGGGATACAACACTTTTGCATTTTGAGTCACTTATCGAAATATCGATGAACACTTATTTGTTGTCAACAGATGGAGCAAATGGATAAAAGCGAGGATGCCGTCGCTTCAATTGCCAGTAGCAAGGATTCAACAGTGCTTAAACCCACGGCCAATACAGCTGTTAAGTGCTTGAAATGTGACAAAGTGTTTATATTCCCTGCGGACAGAGATGACTGCCTGGCGCACCTGTATCTCATGCATCGCTTGGTCATTGCAGATGTAGATGAGATTGCGCTGCTGGAGGAGTATTTGCAGTACTGGGAAAAGGAGTTTCAGGGTAAGTGCGTTGAGTATTCAATATCCATGCTCATGCTTACATTGTTGTCTATGACCAGCTCACGAATTCGAACAGTATTGCACAACAATGTTTCTGGATCAACTTCCCGATGGAAGCTACGCAAAGAATGAGAAATACTATCTACTCTGTGATATATTGCCGAAGGACTTTGAGCTGCGCAAGCGGTTGCAGGAGCAGCGGCTGAGTGCAGCGCTAGTGCGGCACCAATTCGAGCTGACGGACAGGGGCTTCAGTAAGGAATGCCTCTTCTGTCGGACCATCATCAAAGGACTGCGAGCTGATTACTTGGATCATCTGTTCGACAAGCATTTCCTGCTCGTGGGCAAGCCCGAAAAACTTGTGTATGTAGACGAGTTGCTCGAACTGCTCGAGGAGAACTTGAACAAATTATTGTGTCTGTTCTGCGAAAAGACATTTAAGGTGAGTCTCTCTACAATTGGAAGATGGGCCAAAGTATTGATCCACAACTGTTGCTTCAGGATCGTCCCACGTTGAAGGAGCACATGCGCAAGAAGGGCCACAAGCGCATAAATCCCAATCGTCGCGAGTACGACAAGTTCTTCCTGGTCAACTACAATCGCGCCACTTCGCCGAACTCGCATCGAAAACATCCGAAGCCCAGGCAGAAACACAAGTCTATCGGCGAAGACAACGTTAGCGTGGACTTCGATAAGCACTTCGCTCGCCAAGACTCTGATGGAGAAAACGATTCGGATTGGTCTGATTGGGCGGGCGATGGAGAACACATTTCGATAAAGTGTTTGTATTGTGCCCAAGAAGAAGCTCAGTTTGGCGCACTGAAGGAACACATGCTTGAGGCTCATGGCTTGGATTTTGAAGCCGCCACAAGTGCCCTGAATTTTTATCAGAAGATTAAAATTGTGAACTTTGTGCGGCGACAGTTGTGCTTGATGCGATGCGTGTCTTGTGACCTGCAATTTGACGGTTTCGATCTTCTTGCCGAGCACATGGCTCTGGAGTCGCATTGTGGCATTGGCGATCGTGCGAAGTGGGATAAACCAGAATTTTTTTTCCCGTATATGGAAAACGACGGTCTTCTCTGTGTACTTGATGACACTACGGGCGACGAAGTGGAATCCGATGTAGTGCGCATCATATCGGAGGATAACTTGGCGCAAATCAACAAGGATGCGGAGCGTTTGTCGTTAGAGAACTTCAAACTGTAAAACATATATTAATCTGTGCTTGAAGAATCTTAACATTTTCTGAAAAACGCGGAAATTAACTTTTTAAAATATCGCGCCTCTTTCCACGTTTTAAAAATATACCAATATATCGGTTGGCTATTTTGGTGAGTTGAGATACACCAATATACCAGCTGACCATTTTGGCGGTTTATATATTTTGGTATTATTTAGAAATTTGGTTTAGTTTTACTCATTTACCTGTGTTAAAGAATACGGCTTAAAGTGAAACATTTTCATAGGAATAAAAGAATTTGTTAAATTTACTGTAAAATCTATATTTATTCAATATAAAAACAATAATTGTAGAAATCGATATTTGTCATTTAGCTTTGAAAATCGATATTCATAAAATAGTCATCGATATGCTGATAGAGTCGTCGATGATTCCTCACCTCTAGTGTTTTTGTTTTGCAAGTTTTTGCACTGACATCATTCCGTTATTCGACCAGGAAAAAAAAGTACACCACTAAAAATGGAAGCATTAGACTTACTTGAGAAAAGAATAGATGCTCTGTCGCGAGTACTTGGCCCCACGCCAGAAACTCATGGCGAACACATCGACGGCAGCAATTCCCATTCCCAGACAGCCAACATTGTCGATTCCCTGTGCTCCGCCAACGCCTTGTTGAGCGAAGCCACCACGGGTCGCACACAACTGCAGCAGTGCGTGGGACGGGCAGACGAGCTGGAGAAGTACTTGGATCCCAATTTTCTAGAGGAACAGCAGCAGGTGAGATCCAAAGAGGTCTATCTGAATGCGGTGGCGCCCGAGTTGTATGCGCAAAGCGAGCAATTGGATCGCGTGAAGCAGCTGGAACCCGCACTGGGTGCTGAATACTTTCGCAGCATACCCAACGAGTGCCTGGACAAGCTCAAACAGATCACCGAGAACAACGGGGAGTATGCGCAGCAGAGCGAACTGATTGAGGAGAGCTTGATACTGGCCATGAAACGATATGGAGAGATACAAGCTGGGCTGCTGGGCTCACTGGACGCGATGAGCAAACGATTGGATAATATGGAGCAGCGCATGGAGCAGAAGAAGCGCGCCGACTTGACCAAGGATGTGGCCTTACAGGACTGATTGAATCGCGATTGCTGAAAGTATTTACCCCTAGACATTGTTCCACTGTTCGCCTGTAAGATTTATTTAATACGCTAGCACAATACACGAATCTAATAACTAAACCTAAAGCTAACCCTAAACTAAATTGTATAACTAGGAGCTGTTTTCTAGTTGGTAACCAATCCTCGAAAGCCGCAAGTACACTAATCGTGTACACAATAAGATCAGGATTCTCAGAAGCGCAACTCATTGCGTTGTATGCTCTCGTAAATGGCTGGTGTCAGCGGCGCATAGCTGCCATTCGGCTGCAGATAGTGCAACTCGTCGTCGCTGGCGGCGGGATCGAAGCTCTGCTGTTGCAGTTCCACCTTGCGCAGCTTGAACGTTCCGGTCAGATCGATGCGTCGCAGAAAACGCAGGAAGATGGGGCGCGCATAGTTGGGCAGCGTGGCCGCCAGCCGAGTGCCCAGTGTGGCCACGTTCACCTCTCGCGTTGGATCATAGATGGCCGCCATGCCGGCGCGTCCCTCCGTCTGTGGTATGCAGACGCCGTAGACAATGGTGTCCTTGTAGCCGACTAGATTGCTCAGCTGCGCCTCCACCTCGCTGGTGGAGACATTTTCGCCCTTCCAGCGGAACGTGTCGCCCGTGCGATCCTTAAAGTAGAGGTAGCCGCGCTCGTCGGCCACCAGCAGATCGCCGGATATGAACGCCATGTCACCCTTGCTGAACACATCGTGCACCACCTTCTTGGCGGAGGCCTTGGTGTCGACGTAGCCCAGAAACTCGCGACACGGATTGCCCTTCACAATCTTGCCCACGAACACGCCCGGCTCCTGCACGCCGCACAACTCGCACAAGCCCTTCTCGTTGCGTATGGGCTCGCCGGTGTGCAGATCCGCGCGTATCACTGAGATGGGATACAGCTGGGGCAGTATGCGCGACACGAAGCCAATGGCGCCCACCGTGCTGTCGTTGTTCATGATGTTCGCATTGCCCTCCGTCGCGCCGTAGAATTCACCCACCTTGGCAATCTTGAAGCGCTCCACGAACTGTGTCCAGATCTGCGGCCGCAGCCCGTTGCCAAAGACCATGCGCACTTGATGCTGTCGGTCGTGCGGCGCCGCTGCAGTGGCCAGTATGTAGCGCGCCATTTCGCCTATGTACTGTGCAATCTGAAAGCGGGAATATATGCGTAGAGTCAAGAGTCGAATGTTTGGCGTAGTTTTGACTTACGGTGCAGTTGAAGCGGGCGCAGTCCTCGAAGTAGCCCGAGGCACTGAACTTCTTGCGGATGACCACCGTGGAGCCGAAGAGCAGCGCCTGGCCCATGCTCATTACGCCGCCTGCTGTGTGGTAGAGCGGCAGCGGCGTGTAGAACACGTCGTTGTCCCGAAAGCCCAAGGCGTAGTGTATTCCCGCCGCGATGAAGAAGTAGCTGCGGAGTGGAAGTAGCAAAATGGCAGATTGAATCGCTGATTACACATAGTAGCTTATCGCTTAAGAATATCATTACGACTTTTCGTATATATTTCAATTAAGCATCAATAGTAATCTTTTTAGAAACCGAATTGCTTGTATAAATCTGAACTCACAAGATTATCAAGCTGCGCGACTCGTCGTCTTATCACTGGCGTATTTATTTAGACAAACAAATTGCTGATTTCTGCTTAGTCTAATTGCTTTCGTTGCAAGCAACAATCTATTGTGTGTGTTTAATTTGCAACTATGAGCATTCTTTATGCATTGTGCGCAGTTCTAAGCTTGCTTTCGCTGGCACTAGCTCAAGATTGGTCGGTAAGTAGATACTCATATTCGCGAAAACTAATTGCCATTGCTGTGTACATTTTTTGAGTACAGCGCTGTGTGTTGTCGAAAGAGCTGGAGACGCAGTGCGCTTCCTATTGCTACCAGGTGGTGAAGCCGCTGCTTCATGTGGCGCAAGACTGTCAGAAGAAGGATCAACGAGTGGCGGAACTGCAAAGCCAGCTGGACGCCTTAAAGCTCAAAATGGCAGTGCTGGAAACTACGCTCAAGGAAAAAGCCATACAATGCGATTTGAGGGTCGAACATGCCAAGCAGTTGGTGGCTATTGAAATGCGAGGCGAGTCCTGCGTTCAGGCGGGCAAAGAGCAAGTGCCCAGCAAAGCTTTGTGGCCCTCGAGTTGTGCCGATATTGACGCCTCCGCCGGCATTCACACGATAAGGCTGCCTTCGATGGAGCCGTTCCCAGTGAAATGTGACAGCAGCATTGCCGGCTTGGGCTGGACAGTGGTGCAAAATCGTGTGGATGGCCGCACTAATTTCTATCGCAACTGGCACGAATATCGCATCGGCTTTGGCGATTTAAAGTCCGAGTTCTTCATAGGTCTGGAGAAGCTGCATAGGATCACGTCAAGTGAGCGTCACGAGCTGTTCATATTCATGCGAGATCAGAACCTACAACTGCGCAGTGCTCGCTACGACGACTTTAAGATTGGCAGCGAACAAACTGGCTACAAGTTAGTCTCTATAGGCAATCATACCGGTTATTCGGATAATGCGCTGCGCGACAATTTGCACATGAAGTTCTCGACTTTCGACAGGGATAACGACAAGTGCGGCAACTCGAATTGCGCAGTCGATCTTCACGGTGCTTGGTGGTACAATTGCTGCTCAGATAGGTCTGATGCGAGACAAATCATTAGAGTGGCTATTTAACATTCAGTTTCTATTTTTAGCAATCCGAACGGCGGCTATAACGAGACTGAGCAAAATCGACGCATTTTCTGGCATTACTCCTCCGACAAACTGAAGACTGTGCACATGCTCATAAGGCCAAAGCGCGCCAATCTCTGCTAGATTTGTGATTCAGAAAAACAACTACTGCTATAACTGTTGACAAGCAATAAAAAGATTCATATGTATATTATTTTTTTTATTTTTGATGATTTGTGTTAATTTGACGCTTTAATAATTAAAGTAGAAGAATTCTTACTTGACTTAGTAGACCTATATAAAACGTATCGACTGTGGGAAAACTATGCACATTTTTATAAGGCAAAAGCGCGCCAATCTCCGCTAGATATATGTAGGTATATATATTTTTTTAATTTTGCTGAATTGTGTTAATTTGTGAGTGATTTAAAAGCAAGGTGACTTTATTATAAACTAGTTTTGTCTAACGCTTTAATAAAGTAGAACAATTTTTACTTAGTAGACTTAGTAGACTTATTAAAAACGTATCGACTGTGGGAAAACTATGCACATTTTTACTAGGCTAAGTAAGTGATGATTAAGTAGAAGAATTCACTTTTAGAAAACAAATGTTTTAAGTTAAAGCTATTTTTAACTTATAGAAATCATGTCGAATACGGAATTGAAAAGCTATTGTAAGATAATGGTACTGCATTATAACAAAAGCAATAGCTTTGTGTAACACTTTAATAATTAAAACAGAAGCATTCGTACTTGATGAATTATTAGCACAATTGTTTCAAATGGGAGCGGTTTTTGAGTTTAACTTATAGAAAACATTTCGAATACGGAATTGAAATTGACATGGGCACATGTTTATAAGGTGAAAGCTCGCCAATCTCTGTTTTAAGTTTAATTCCGAACAACTACTACTGTTATAAATGTTGACAGCCATTAAAAAAGATTCACAATTTTGTTAGTTTTGAGTTAATTTGTGCATTATAAAAAAGTAGTTGGTTTATCTGGCATTTTGATAATTAAATTAGAAGAATCGTGATAATAAACTATAGAAATAAAATATTTGATACGGAATTGAAAACTGTGTGCTTGTTTATAAAGTCAAAGCGCGACAGTCACTTAAAGTTTTCTGATTCTGAAAAACAATTAACAGCTACAACTGTTGAGAGCCAACAAAAAAGTTCATATTTTTCAAGAAATTTTGGCAGTTTTATGTTAATTTACGAGCTATTTCCAAATTAATGTGACTACACTATTTAAGCTAATTTTGATAATTTAATTAGAAGAATTTTCACATAATCTCTTGATAAACAATAAAATTGTTTTAAGTAATAGGGATAATGATAACCTATAGAAAACATATATTGAAGATGGAATTGAAAACTGTGCACATTATAATGCTAAATCTCTGTTAGACAACTACATCTATGATTTTCGTGGAAATTTGGCAGTTTTGTGTTAATTTGCCAGCTATTTAAAAATTAATTTGCCTGCACTATTAAAGCTAATTTTGATAATTAAATTAGAAGGATTTTCGCCCAACTAAGCAAAAACAATTGTTTTAAATAATAGTGCTAATAATACCTATAGAAAACAAATATTAAATATTCAAAATGTAAAACTGTGAACATTTTTATAAGGCTAAAGCGCGTCAATATCTGTTAGACATTGGAAAAACAACTACAACTGTTGATAACCATTAAAAAAGTTGAATATTTTCGTTGAAATGTGTCAGTTTTGTGTTAATTTGCGAGCTATTTAAAAATGAATGCTTTATGAAAGATAAGATGTTATCTACGTAGCACTTGAATGATTAACGTTAGAAGCATTTATCACTTGATGACTTAGTGAAAAAAGCAAAATTGTTTCAAGTAATAAAAATGTTTGAGATTAAGCTAAGTTCTAACACGAAACATGTCAAATGTGAACGTCTTTCTAATGAATTCTCAAGTGGATATATATATGTATATATAGTAGGAATGTTGACTCACCGTGAGTGCGTGATGACGGCGGCCTTGGGGAGTCCTGTGGTGCCCGAGGTGTAGATGTAGAGCAGCTTGTCGTGGTGATCGGCGCGAGTTGCGCCAGCGGCCACTTTGTCCTTGGCAGCGGATTCCAGCAGCGCATTCAGCTGCTGGGCCAGACCCTGCGAGAGGCCGTCAGCGGGGGCAGCGGGGGTGGCAGCGCTGTCGTTGAACTGATACAGCGCCACGTGGGCGGGCAGATCCTTGGCCACATCCATGACGGCCGTGCGGTAGCTGCTGCTGTAGATGAGGGCGCTGCAGTTGCCCACCTTGATGCTGTGCTGCAGCGAGGCGCCGCGCAGATTGGTGTTGATCAGCGGCGTGATGACGCCGAGCTTGGAGAGGCCCAGCCAGGTGGCCACGAACTCGCAGCGGTTCTCCATCAGCATTCCCACGATGTCGCCCTTCTTGTAGCCATGACTGTGGAACACGTTGGCCACACGGTTCGCATGCTCGTTCAGCTGCCGGAAGGTCCACTTCTGCGACTCGCTGACAACGGCCAGCTTGTCGGGCCAGCGTGCCACATTCGCCTCAAAGATGTCGCCCACATTGAGGTTCTTGCGCTGCTGCCGCCGCACGAACAGCAGCACGCGTATGTATGCAATCAGCGCGCTGCAAAACAAGAGGCGGATTAGTTGCAGTTGCAGCTGGAAACGACGACAGACTGCAGCTTACAGGGTGTCACGTGGCGTCGTCACTGCGGCTATGTAGAACCAGCGGAAGCCGGGCTTGATCAGCAGCAGCAGCAGCAGGCTGCAGTAGAGCCCGAGCAGTCCATAGTAGACGCCGTGGAAGTGCCAGATCAGCGCTGTGCCTGCAGCAGCCAGTGACGTCATCAGCAGGAAGAGCATCCAGCGACGGCGACTGGCTCTGTTGGGGCCGCTGGAGATGTGTTTGATCTGCTCCACGCTGATCTTGACGTCCTTTGCGTTGGAATAGAAGAGTTGAGTATTGAGTTGAGGTGGGTATTTGCCTCGACACTAACTGTGTCTAATGCGAGCGGCATATTCGATAGGTATTTCCAACTATATGCCGCGTGAACTCTGAGTTCAGGCAACTAGTGTAAAAGCAATTACAATTTTAAGTACATACTAATCTAAGGCTGTTTGCCATTTTAATTTGCGATCTTTAACCCGTCGTGATTGAGTTAAGTAACATTTGAAAGCTAGTTTATAAGCTTAGACCCCGAAAACAATCCCTGCTTTCTAACGCTCAGCTTTTTATTCACATTCATATACTTCTCAAAGTTATAAATTGACATTTTCTGGACAGCAGTTACTGCAAATAATCATCTCAAATTGGCCTTTAATTGAAGGCACGAGTCGAATGCAATTTTGTATTATTATTTATTCAAGTCAAGTGAAAATAGTTAAGACATCATTTTGTTTTCCTTTTTATTTGCATAAATTTGAATGCAACATGCGAGTAAACAAAACAACATTAGCGGACTTATCCACACACATATCGTTAAAAACATATAATGAACAATAACCTAAATAACAATAAACAAATATCTTAAAATATGTTCTTATAGAATTTGGCTTAAAAGCAATAAAAATTTCACTATAATGTTCTTAAATTCATTCATAAGACTATGTGTGGTTAGGCATTCATGTCTTAACTCGCCAATCTCTACATTTCTTATTAAAGTATATATATATCAACTTCAATAGACAGATTATACGTAACGTAAGTCTATCTATAAGAACAAGTAAGCTAAAGCAACCAACTAGCAAGAGATAGAATCGTCAAAAGGTCTTATGCAATTCGATTGCAGTTGGGTTAATGAACCTGGAGGTTATTGAGGAAATCATTTATGAGTCCTATTACAAAAGTTGCTTGCAGCTGCATTGCACATGTTAGAAAATTTAACTGCTGTTTTTGGCATTTAGTTCAGCGCTCATAACTGGCTAACATAAAATTTGGAAAACGTCATTATTATGTTCTCTCTTGCTTTTAAGTATTGTGTGCGCTACAAGCAATTTGGGTATTGGCAAAAGGCTAATTCTAACGATATCATAGAATTTGTTTGGAATGGATTGTAGAATAACTCTTCATTGAGCGCAATCGACTGGATTCAACGATTTGGATTTTATTTGAAAAACTGGTTAAAATTAGCAAGCAACAACAACAACAACAACTACAGTAGTAGAGACTAGTTATCAAATTTGTGACCTATGCGGTTCGATATCTCTTTGAAGTGCAGCATTGCCTTGTGCTCGGCATCGGCCGCCAGCTTATTGGACAGACGGATAAGAACACAGATTGTGAGGGCGGACGTTAGACCCAGCATGTAGAAGAGTATCTGCATACGATATGGGAGTCAGCTGTGCAGCAGTTCGTGGATTGTTTACCTCGTTTACCTTGTGCCATATCGTGAGGCGATAATCGTTGCCCGTCTGTTCGCTGTCCTCGACTAATGGTACGTCGTCGGTGCTTTTCATCATGTTTTCCAATGTTTGCCTGAATTCTTGACTCTGAGCAAAGATCACACTTGTTCGACAAACAAGCTATGGTGCAGTTCCCATAATTTGACTCTAAAGTCCAAGCTAATTATGTTCAGTACTGTTCAATTTGATTTTCAAAAACTCAATTCAAATTCTTATTTTGTACTTCATTCATTTTTGACGCACATCTCAAGACTTCCGCATACATTACTGAGATAGAGCCATTACTTTTATTGTATTTACTTTTATTGTTTGGGTAGTTTAGATCTCTCAGTAATCATTGATAAAAGCTTTAAAGATCTCAAAATTGTTGACTGCAGATAGCCAAGCAAACAAGTCGAAGAGCAACAGTCGAGTATAATAAATTGTGGAAAATGCAAATAATACAAGTTTGACAAAAGTAACCCAAACTTGGAAAGTATTTCTTTAGTCACTTGCGTGTCGCGCTGATCAACAATACATACTTTTCATGGTTCCCAGAACCTTTTGCTGTCTGTTTACTTTCGCTTGAAACTTAATGATTTCGGCCTCGTCAACAATTTTCATGTTGACCTATGTCATGGATGCGATGTCCAAACTTAATCATGTTTTTACAACAAGCCAATAAAATCGAGTTGGGACTGCAGCCTCAGCAAAGTAAACAGGTTTCTCTGATTGGTCGCGGTTATTCCACAGTGTTTACATTCTGAACTACATGAAAATTAAATATAGCAACTCAAAACTGATCGACTAATTGCTACTCTACAAATGGTTGAAAGCGCAACTTTGGATTGAGTTGTAATCATAAACTTTATAGCTTCGTTGGGGCTTTCAGCATATTTACATTGTTTTTAGGGCACATTTTTGGTTGTTTTTTGTTTTAATACACACTTAATTATGATATACCCCTTCCGGGTGTAACTAATGTGGGAAAACTAAGTTTGTAAGTGATCGACTGTAAGATAGCTGTTAGCAATAGAGTGGTTCAATAGCTACTTCACATTGAATTAAAACATATATACCACATATTATTATTTTGTGCACTCTGTGTATGATTAGGAATGAAATGATCAGTTATGCGCAGTCGGCACTGCCTGCCATACGCTTTAATAGCTTGATCAGAGCCCCTTTAACAAAATCGTAGCTAGTTCAGCGCTTACAAAGCATCAGAGCGAAAACTGGTTTCATATCTGCTTGTTTCTTTATGGAGCACAATGTCAGATTGCTGGTCTGTCGTACGCCGGCTTGCCGGTGTGTCGATTGTGGGTAGCGCATTTATCGAGCTCCAAAGCCAAAATTGTCGAATGTAAAGCGGCACAACGTAAATCGCATAAATATATATGGCTTACCTGAGCGGAGTTCAAGGCTGATGGACTGTGGCCAGGGGCAACAGCATCAGTCATTTTGCGATCTAGTTGCGAGTCGCTCAGTAACAGCCCGTTAGCAGAGCATTAACAGTTGATTTACAGCGCCTGTTGGTGTGGCTAATTAAGCAGACGCTTTGCACTTTTTCGCTTATTTTTTTGTTGTTTGCCTTGTAGTTACTTTCCAAATGAAATTGCGGGTAATTAGGTTTGGGTGAGATGTGAATTCCAATTGCAGCACAGCTGACAGAAAGAAAAATGATCGTTTCTTTTTGTTTAAATTTGTTTTGGCTTTAAGTTCAGTTTCAAATGGAACGCAGCTATGACTGTGACTGCGACTGCGACCGCGACGGCGACCGCGACTGCGACTTTGACAGCGGAGATCTTTTGTTGGGGGTCCAAGGTGATGCTTATGCTTTGTATTAATTATGGTTATTTTGTTTTTTTTTTTGGTGTATTGTCGGTAAGCGGCTGAGGTTGAGTTTTATGTGTGTCAGTCAGTTATCGGGAAGTGGTTCCGAAAAATTTCAAATTATGCAATTTTAGTGGGTCGTTAAATGGCATGTGCAGTGTGACGAGTTTACGATCTTTGTGTTGTGTTGTCGTCAGTCGCGAAATATTCAGCGTATTATGGCAATTAAAGTGTTTTTATTCGTGCAACAGCCTAGCCCACACCTATGTTGTATTTTTAATGCTACAGCACATTAGGCGCAGTCAAAACAAAAATGTATAAATCAAGTGAACAGCCAGCATTAAACGCGCATATGAGTCGCAAAAGCGCAATGCGGTGAAATTTGTGCTTGCCACATGCACCTTCAGTTATTGCTTCCTTGTTGCAAGCAACTGCACTTCACCATAATTGTAAGCTGTGCGGCGCAACCGCAATCCCATCAGTCAAAAGCAGCGTTGTTAATGATCTTGGTAATCGCGCTGATTACAATGATGATGATGTTAGTGATGGTGATGATGATGACGATGATGTGGATGGGGCATCTTCACTTTCACTGAGGCTTTTCTTTTGTTTCACTCGTTTTGCGCACTTGATGAGAGAGCCACTTGCCAACAATGGAGCCGCCACAATTGACCAACTTCAAGATATGGCAACTATTTCCTACTTCAACGTCCATTCGTTGCACACACTAAGAACACACATACCACACAGACACTCACACACACAATGACTGCCGCAATCAGTTCAGCGAGCAGTAGCTTGTTGGATGCGACTTTAGGCCAACAGCTCGGATCGTCGACTGCGCTCGTTAGCCAAACGGCTGGAGCTAGAGCCAGACTCAGACTCAGACCCGCAGTCGAAGCTTAGGTTTGCAGCTTTGCTGCTGCGGTCGACTGCAGCGTCAACGCTAACTGCGACAGCGACAGCGACGTTGGCAACAGGTTGATTTGAACTCAGCGCTGACTGAGCGTATCTTTCGATTGTTGTTACAAGTATCTCAGATACATTTGATTGCTGCCTTTGCTGGAGGTTCGTTTCTGACTGTAGCACGCAACTGGCAACCGCCGACGCCGCATACCCTGTAATTATACACAGGTCTAACAAGCAACAATGCAAATTTGTCTGCAAATGGCAGCTACAAGTGCAAACTAATTCTAATTCCCCGGCTAACAGTGCTTGCAAGTGCATCCACTGGGCTGCTATTTACACCTCGCATGTTTTTTATGTGCAACTCGCTGGGCTGCTGCCGTTAATATTTCAGCAAGAGGCATAAAACGCACATCGCATCGACAATGTCACCATTCAGCAAAAGAGCTAGAAGAATGTCCAATAGAATTGCGCGCAGGGGCGAAAGAGAGGGGCGCAGAGGGAAATGCATTTAATTCGAAACACGTGTTTCACTCTGCACTCTTTCTCTTCCCATTTTGTTCAGTTTGTTGCAGCTACTCGATTCTTTCTCTTAGACCCACCAATTCATCCATTACGTTGTCGTTCTGCTCGCATCGAAATGGGGGCCATGCCTCCGCTCGCTTGCCACTCACTCGCATGTATCCACATGTGCAGCCAGTGTAAGTGCAACAGCGTGCAGAAAAGCTTAGCACAAACAAACTTACGACTCTACTCGACTAAAAAGCATATAACTACAGATTTGCATGACTTGGCTCAATCGCTATATGAACGCGGCTTAAGCAATTATGCGGATTGCCGAACGAGGTTAAGTGCGATTGCAAAACTTTTGGGTGAGCGATATTTGAACTGCATCCATATCCATATCTGTACATGTATTTGTATCTACATCTATATCTATATCTATATCTATATCTATATCTATATCTATATCTATATCTATATCTATATCTATATCTATATCTATATCTATATCTATATCTATATCTATATCTATATCTATATCTATATCTATATCTATATCTATATCTATATCTATATCTATATCTATATCTATATCTATATCTATATCTATATCTATATCTATATCTATATCTATATCTATATCTATATCTATATCTATATCTATATCTATATCTATATCTATATCTATATCTATATCTATATCTATATCTATATCTATATCTATATCTATATCTATATCTATATCTATATCTATATCTATATCTATATCTATATCTATATCTATATCTATATCTATATCTATATCTATATCTATATCTATATCTATATCTATATCTATATCTATATCTATATCTATATCTATATCTATATCTATATCTATATCTATATCTATATCTATATCTATATCTATATCTATATCTATATCTATATCTATATCTATATCTATATCTATATCTATATCTATATCTATATCTATATCTATATCTATATCTATATCTATATCTATATCTATATCTATATCTATATCTATATCTATATCTATATCTATATCTATATCTATATCTATATCTATATCTATATCTATATCTATATCTATATCTATATCTATATCTATATCTATATCTATATCTATATCTATATCTATATCTATATCTATATCTATATCTATATCTATATCTATATCTATATCTATATCTATATCTATATCTATATCTATATCTATATCTATATCTATATCTATATCTATATCTATATCTATATCTATATCTATATCTATATCTATATCTATATCTATATCTATATCTATATCTATATCTATATCTATATCTATATCTATATCTATATCTATATCTATATCTATATCTATATCTATATCTATATCTATATCTATATCTATATCTATATCTATATCTATATCTATATCTATATCTATATCTATATCTATATCTATATCTATATCTATATCTATATCTATATCTATATCTATATCTATATCTATATCTATATCTATATCTATATCTATATCTATATCTATATCTATATCTATATCTATATCTATATCTATATCTATATCTATATCTATATCTATATCTATATCTATATCTATATCTATATCTATATCTATATCTATATCTATATCTATATCTATATCTATATCTATATCTATATCTATATCTATATCTATATCTATATCTATATCTATATCTATATCTATATCTATATCTATATCTATATCTATATCTATATCTATATCTATATCTATATCTATATCTATATCTATATCTATATCTATATCTATATCTATATCTATATCTATATCTATATCTATATCTATATCTATATCTATATCTATATCTATATCTATATCTATCTTCCATCTCTTAATAATTTTGATACCTGCTTCACATCGACATTTCAACAACAGAATTCAATGGCATTTCATTCCAGGGCTGTATACGTTTTTATGGCAATGGCAATCAACAGTTCCCCGACCATTTATAAGTAATATGCCTATATACAACTTATAACAAGGCACCAAGCGAGATGCTCAGCACTCAGCGCATGTTTTCACACATTGGCCCGGTTCATAAAAGTGTCTGATTCTCCCTCGGTCTGTGCAAAAAATAAATGCAGTGACAAGTTGGTGGTACTCGGTGTGTGTGTGAGGCATACATTTCTATATGCATATCTGTACATAAGTATTTATATAGGGCTCTACCCTTTAGAGCCACCGACTGCGCCCTTCTCCCATTGTGTGAAACACTTGAGCTGCCGCTGTCGCTGCTGCTGCATGCATTGTGTCAAGTGGATTCTTTGGGCTGAGATCATTAAAATAACATCGTTAGTGCGCTTATAATGAAGTACTAAACGGCAAATCCCGAAAACTCGATTTCCAGTCAAGTGGAAAGTGGCTGCGACTTGCTCACTGCCGTCTAACGATTAGTCTTAGTCTAGAGACCCAATGGCGTCGTCGTCGTCGTCATCGTCGTCATCGTCGTCTCGCCAAAATGAAATTCGAAATACATTTCTATAGATTTCTTGAGTTGCGACGTCTTATATTACGAGACTACGTTGGGCCCGGCCATTGATGGATGCGACCGTGAAAAGCGTGGCGTGGAAAACGCGCATCAGCGTCCATCAGCAGCTCATGCTATAACTCTGAGTACTCGTCTCTGTCTGTGTGCGAGAGTGTGTGTGTGTGTGTGCCTGTGTGGGTGTGCGTGTTTTGGGGACGCTCCCGCGCTGTCAGAAATTAATCTTTTCGGCTGCGCGGCAGATGCCAGATGTTGCCTGCTTGCGGTTCGCCTCTGGGGTTCCGCTGGCGCAAAGTGTCAAGCGTTTACATCAAATGATGCAGCGGACAGTGCTGGCTTTCGTACGCGCCGTTCCCAGAAGTCCGCCCTGCCGGACTACCAGCCTCTATATACGCTTATATATATATATATAAAATAACAGGCACAAGACAGTTTTGTAAACGGTTTCCATTTCCTTTCATTTACTTTTTTTTTTGGGGGGGAGTTCAAACAGGCGTTTTACTTAGTTACTTCCTGGCTGCCTGCGCGAGTCACTAAAATCATTTTGTGTAAATAAACAAAAAGTGCGTCGATTTGGCGTTGTTGCTGTTGTTGCTGTTGCTGTTGATATTCCATTGGCGACCGCCAACGCTGCGAGCAACGCGCTGCTGTCGCTGTCTTCTTGCACATCTTTGGGCTGTGCTTTTTTATGAACGCTTTTTTGTTTATAGACAACAACTACATAGGGGTTTATGTGCTGCGCATCTTCGGCTGAAAAAATATAAAAGGAAAATATTTATGCGACCGACGCAAGACCCGCCTTCACTACAGCCAGCCAACGGGACGCACGACGCATGGAGGGACGGGCGACGGACGGGGAGGCAGCGAGAGAGCCGACAGAGGGACGATATTGCCCCTTTCGCGCCTCTGTGTGATTATTCAATCTCTGTGCTCTAGTCGGGCATGCCGCAGGGTATATTTGCTTCGGCCGAAAGTCAACAAAATCAACAAGTTTTTGGGAAACTTCAATATTTATTTGCATAACTCGTTAGGTTGAATGCATTTAAAATTGTGTTGCATACTTTTGGGAGCAGTTGAAAAATAGCCAGCAGCGGCTTTAGAGTTTTCTTTACTTATTTTAAAATAAATGTAGATGTTGTAAATGCAGGGTATGTGCAGAGTTCAGCACTGCCAGCGCGTCACGGCAATATTTGTACTTTTTTATGTATTTCTACGCGCAGTCGATTGTACTAAATGTTTGTATGTATTCACATTAGCTCGTCTAGTACATTAGCTATTGTTGTTGTTGCTGCTGCTGTTGACGGGAGGCTGCCAGCTCTGGCGGTTGCCATTAGTCAGCTGGGTCAACTTATGAACTTTGATCGCTGATTGATCGGCAAATGCACTCGAACGGCTGCCAACAACAATAACAAAACAAACTGCAGTTGTTGCTTTTGTTGCTGTTGTTGTTGCTGGTCCAGTTCGACAAATGCCTATACACCTCGACGCGAGAATATTGATTTTAATTGCTCAGACTCAGTGCACATTTTGTTGCTGGCAGCGTTGCATGAAGCAGATGTTCAGCCGCACATAGTGATGGCCACTAAGGGGAGCCAACTCTGCCGTAGAGCGACGGGGGTGGGCGGGGGAGAGCGCGGCCGATTCTCACTAAAAATCAATCAGCAGTCCACAAATGAGCCCGCTTGCCTTCTGGGTCACAATACGACGTGTTCGGCCCGGCCTTCGAGCGTTGCGGGCTTCCGTTCTCGCGCCCGTACTTTGAAATCTGAAACGCCTCGTATACTTTTTGGACACACCATGTTGCAAGTCGCTACATGGGAGCATGTGTCTGTCCGCTGCGTGCAACGGGGGCTGCAATTCATTTCGATTTTGTTTAAATGTTTCAGCGGCCTGCCAATAAATACAAATATTCGCCGAAATCATAAATATTCCTCACCAATACTTTACATGCAAATATACTCAATAGTTAAGAAGTCCTCTAGTATCATCGTCATAATCATTAATATATTACAAGAAAATTTATTAAATAGTTAAGAAGTTCTTCATACCACATTAATACTGCTAGTATCACCGTCATTATCATAAATATTCGCCATCAATACTTTAAAATAGTTAAGAAGTTCTTCTATAGTATCATCGTATACTTTTCAATCACATACCACACTAATACTTCTAGTATCATCGTCATTATCATAAATATTCCACATCAATACTTTACAAACAAATATACTCAATACTTAAGACATTCTCCAAGTATCATCGTCATAGTTATAAATATTCGACATCAATACTTTACAAGCAAATATATAAAATAGTTAAGAAGTACTTCTAGTATCATCGTCATAGTCATAAATATTACTTTACATGCAAATATATTATATAGTTAAAACGTTGTTGTACTATCATAAATATTACTTTACATGCAAATATATTAAATAGTTCAGAAATTGTTTTAGTATTTCATTTGTTTCTTTTGGGCATCTTTAGAGCGATCTTCTAAGTAAAGCGGAAATTACTAAAACTATGTTAATACCTAATGCATTTTCTGAATTTGTGCTACCTTCCAATAGCAGCAGTATTTCATGATTTATGTGCCCATTTCCTTCGCATAGCTGCATCTCAGTCGAAGTCGAAGTTGAAGTCAGCAGCATTAAGCGGCGCCTACTTCAAGCCCGAGCAAGATGAAAGGAATAAAAACAACAACGGCAACTTTGCTTACTCCCACACGCGTTATTTTCATTTCATTTATGAGTCGAGTTGGGCGCACATATGTTGGGAAAACTCTCGGTGGTAAACGGTAAACGGCATGAGGTCGCAAGTCCTGGCCCAGGACCTCGCTGCGATTTGCAGAGCCGGCGCATAGCACATGCCATTGATGTTGATTACCATGTGCGCAGACGTCCCTTCGGTGGCCATGTGAATTTGCCATGCGAAAAAACAAAGGAACCAACAATAATAGGAAATACTAGAAAATACAAAATGGCAACTGGAAAAAGGCCTGTCCTTGCTCTGAGCACCTCATGTGTGTCTGTGCCTCAGTTCGAGTTTGAGTTTTGAGTTTGAGTGTGTGAATGAATGACTCCATTTCTAAAATTAGTTACACAATTTATGCGTCTCCGTTATTTGAGATGATCTTAAATAGATTTTTAGGAGCCCAAAAAACTACAACATCGCCATGCATCAGCATCAGCATCTTGGGGGTGTTGACACTTCCATGTTGGGGTAGTCCAACATTGGTCCCTGCCCTCAAGGTGGTTGCCTCAGCTCTTGAAATAAAACAGCTACCAGCGACGAAACTCAATCGCTCTCTTCTATTGCGTATAACTTAAAGTGACTTCTTCTTAGAGAAACCCTTCTTTCGTGTATCAAATAACGTTGCTTGCACTGAATAACGAACCATATTTGTTTACATTTCTTGAGGTTCCTTCATGCGTGTGGCTTAAAAAACGACTAAGCCTTTCTCTGTGTTTTACAATAGATAGCAAAATTTTTCGAGTCATCGATGGTGTCTAAGTTTAACGTACTATTCATTTTTAGAAATAATGTGTATATAGTAATAATATCATATCTAAGTTTAAAGTACTATTCATATTAAGAAATAATGCGAATATAGTAATAATATCATTTGCCAAATGCAAACAAAAATAGATTCAAATTAAGATTCCTTGTTGAAGTGTGTAAAGTGCAATAAGTGTAGTTTCAAATTCAATTGAAAAATCTATTCAATAAAGTGTCAAGTGATTCTAGTAACGAACTAAGTTTGTCTAAGGTCAAGAATTTCTATTTTTATCCTGGCTGTGAACAAGAATTTGATATTTTTATTCTAGTAAGAGGCAAACTTCAAGTAGGCTGCAAAATTTAGTTTTTATTCGTATACCTTCATAACTTTTAAGCTGTGTACGCATAAGTTATCTAGCTGTAAATCACGAATTTATTACTTTTAACATTTAATTAGATGAAGAAGAAGAAGAACACATGTAAGCAGCTAATTGTTGCCTAGAGTTGGTTATTAAATAGCAAACATATATTTTAACATGTTCTATTGGTTCTTCATCATAAGAAAAGAAAAACTTAAGAATTTGGAGTGCTAAGATCTCCCAGCAAAAATAGGAAACGTTTTGTGGATGTTTTCAAATCTATCTGCTATTATGTGTTTATCGTAGATATAATGCTATGGCAACAAATATAATATACGAGTATATATATTAATGTTAAGCCTTAAATTTTACGCACTAAATAGATTTTAATAGCGCGTATTTTCTTATCGCTAATCGGCAGTCAACCAAGAAGTGATGCTTTGCTTTCTAAGTTGCAAATCATTAAATTATTGATTTTGTTTTGAAATTAGTATTTTGTATTGTTTTAATTGGCTTTTGAAAGCAATGTCTACCATTAGGTAAATATTTCTCGATGCATCTTTCCAACGAAGAATAAGGTATGATATGCTTAATAAGTACTATTGAGTTATTTCTTAAATATAATAAAGAGAAGTGTATTATAGACATCTTTAAGAGCTCATATTTCTTAGCATATATGCACATATATATTTAGATAAATATTTGTGTATGCTCCTTTCAACCATAAATAACTACTCCTGACTTATTTCTAAAATATTTCTTAAAAAGTTTATTTTACTATCGTCGAAATTCCTAGAAATGTGATCTATTGCATTCAATTAGATTTTAAAATGTTTCCAGACTTGATCCAAGTCATAATTCGAGATTGTAGAAGGCGTATTTATCATTTCAGTAAATAAATCCGTAGCAATTGGCGGACATTGATAAAAAGAAGTGTATTATAGACAGCTTAAAGATATCATTTTACTTATTCGTAAATATACGTAGGTAAATGTTTCTGGATGTTTCTTTCAACGATAAATATGGTAATAATATACTTAATACCGACTCTTGAAATATTTCTTAAATATTTCTTAATAATTCTAGTTTACTATTATCGAAATCGCGTGCTGTATTTTCAATTGAATAGAGCTAGATTTTCAAATGGTTTCAGCCTTGATTCAAGGCAAATTTTTTGATTCTAGAAGGTTTATCATCTCGATGCATAAATCTCTTGCAATTGGCAGACATTAGAGAATTGTATTATAGGCAGCTAAATATCATGTTTTGCTTCGCAAATTTGCAAATCTAAATAGGTAAATATGGTATGATATACTTAATAACTACTCTTAATTTATTTCTAAGATCTCTCTTAATGAATCTACATAGTTTACTATTGTCAACGTGCCGTGATGTTTTTTCCATTGCATTTAGTTACATTTTAAAATGTTTTCAGACTTGATTCAAGGCATAATTCCTGATTGTAGAAAGTTAATCATCTCTGTACATAAATCTCTAACAATTGGCAGACATTAAGAAAGAGAAGTGTATTATAGACAGCTTAAAGATCTCATTTTACTTAGCATGTTCGCAAATATATATGGGTAAATATTTCTGGATGATACTTAATAACTACTCTTCAATTATTATATTTCTTCAAAATTTCAGTTTACTATTGTCGAAATCTTTTGGTGTTTTTCAATTGCATTCAGTTCCTTTTTGAAATGTTTTCAGACTTAGTTCAAGGCATAATTATTGATTGTTGAAGTTATACCAGCTCTGTGCATAAATCTCTAACAATTGGTAGACATTGATAAAGAGAAGAGCCTTAAGATCTTGTTTTGCGTAGCATATTCGCAAATATATTTCGATATATATCTCGGGATGATTACTTGAAATATTTCGTAAATAGTTCTTAAAAATTATAGTTTACTATTGTCTAAATCTCATGATCTATTTTCAATTGCATTTCGTAAGTTTTCCTACTTGATTTAAGGCATTATTCCAGATTATAGCAGGTTTGCCCTCTCTCTAGCAACTGGCAGAAAGAGAACGAGAGAGAAGTGTATTATAGACAGCTTTAAGATCTTGTTTTGCGTAGCATATTTGTCCATGTGTTTGTCTAAACATCTTCGGTCTTTCATGTGCTGCGATCTAGCCCACTTATGAGAGTCTGCGAGTCTGCAACAACCTGTCAACGGCGGGCGATCTATCTATATATATTTGCATATATGGTAAAGAGATCATACGCACAGTACTTTGTATGCAACTCAAAACACTCATGCCAGCTGTCATTTAAAAAGCAATTAAGTCGAGCAACTAAAAATGATATTTGTTGCGCCTTTGAAGCGCTGCAGAGACTAAATCAACTGACTGAGCTAATTATGTGCATTTTAAATATGCATTTTTGGGCGACATAAATACTATTCAGTCTACATTGTAAACACTTTTTATGTCGCAACTCGCAGCGCGCGAGCGAGCGGGACGGCGACACAGCAGGCAAAAGAAATAGATAGAGAGAGAGGGAGAGCGAAGCAAGCATAAAGAGAATTAAACAAATGCACATAAATCACCGGATGTGGATGGTGTGTGTGTAGATGTTCCCAGCTCCCTCGGCAGACTCCAGCTTCGCTGGCAACTCGCTGACTGCTTCCCATGGACAAGTGAGAGCGCGGCAGACTGAGATACAGGCGAGTATCTTTGAGATACACGCTGTCTGTCTGTTTGTCCGCATGCCGATGGTCGCATGACGTTACGCTCTAAGTATGTCGTCGTCTTTGTCGCGTCCGCATATTCATGCGAATCAAGTGCTTATATATAAAGTCGGCCGGACCCCCCTCGGAACGACAACGACAACGACAACGGCAACATTTTCGCGCCTAATTTAATGGGGGAATGAGAACAACAACAGTAGGAAGGAAGAACGACACCACCACAACAATGGCAACCGCAGCGGCGACCCCAACAAAATGGCGAAACTTGGCTTCATTTTTGATGCATTCATTTTTTCATTTTCGTTTAATTTATACAATTTAATTTAGTTAGCGCTAGACATACTCGTACATATAATTAAACCTACAATAATTGATCTCGGTTCTCGCTCCCGATTTCGCTGTGTTTAAATAGTACGTTAGCTTAATCATCTATAAGATATGGAAAGATCTGCAAGTGCGCGCTCGGCACTCGCCTTGGAATTGTTCATGCTGCTGCAACTGGAAGCCCCAATGGCCAATGGAGATGCTCCACTCCAAGCTGGAATCATGCCTTCTGATGCTGGGCATCGCCCTCCATGCGCCACACACCAAACAAGTAGCTGAGCTTCTCCGGCGGAATGATGGGCGCACCATTCGCCTTGCGCAGACACTTGAGATCGGCCTCGGCCCCGTTGGCGGCGCTCAGCAGCGTGCTGGCGTTGCCGTAGCCCGTCGTCACACTCGGCGACTGTGCCTCCAGCGCCTTCAGCAGCGAGATGTCGCTGGAGCTCAGCATGCGGCACAGAAAATCGATGTATCTGCAAGTGGCAAGAGTATGGGAGATTAAAGTTTGACTGTTGTTTTGGGGCAGAGTTGCTAACTCACCTGGTGGCCAGCTTGAGGGTTTGGATCTTGCTCAGCTTGTCGCTGGGCAGCGTGGGTATGATCTGCTGCAGCGCCTTGAACGCATCGTTGAGGCTCTGGGTGCGCTGACGCTCCCTCACATTGGCCATCACCCGCTGGTTGCTGAACTCGTCCGTCTCCTCGCTCTTGCTCGGCTTCCGTTTCAGGCGGCGGCGCGGCTTGCGGAACGCCTTGCCGTTGCCATCCACGGCGTCCAGCAGGCTGCCATCGTCGCCCAGGCAGGCGGGCGAGAGTCCCTCGATGTCCTCCTCCTTGGCGTAGCCGCCCACCGAGCTGAGCGCCGTTTGGCGGGCATACTCCATGTCGTCCCGGTCGGAGCTCGAGTAGGCGCTGCCATTCAGACTGTTCGCTGGCTCATACGCGTCGTAGTTTTGTCTGTCGGGGCGAAAGGAAATCATTTTTGGGGTCAGACCATGATTTGGCAAGCGAAAACATATACCATAAAAAAGTCACAATTTTCACGATTTTTGTTTTATCGCAAATTCAACATTTGTTTACAATTTTCTCTAAAAATGCGCATTTTTATGTCCCTTTCTCAGTTTTTTTTTTTTATTATATTTGCAACTCAAAAAGCAAACAAACTTTTATTCGCTTTTCAATGTTTTAGTTTTCTTTTTGCTGTTGAGATGACACACAAATGACGCAAACAGAATAATCTATGTTTGTTTTTTGAGTGTGCCTCTGTTGGTTTGGTTATGATTCTAAAACAAATTGTTTATATATGATTATATGATTATATGATTTCCAATTTATAATAATATATGTTTTTTGCCTATTGATTTGGTTGTGATTGCAAAACATATTTTTATGTATTCCTTCATTTCAAATAATGATTTCAAAGTTATATTAATCTATGTTTGTTTTTTGAGTGTCCCTTTGTTGGCTTGGTTTTTGTTGTAAAACATATTGTTTATGTATTCCTTCAAATCAAATAATGATTTGAAATTTATTTTCTTTCCTGTTTGTTGTTTCTGTATTGGTTTGGTTATTATTGATAAACATATTGTTTATGTATTCCTTCCTTTCTAACTTCAATAATAGTTATCAGTTCAAATAATTATTTTTGTTTATTTAAATTTCTCGATTGGCGAGGGATTTAAGTAAATAACTCTGCTACTTTTCTTATAATGCTATGCTCTGCGATTAAAGATATGTTCTCTATATATTTGAAAAGCAAATGAATGTGTAAGTTTTGCAATTTAGAAGAATGCAACAAGCTCATTGAATTTTGTTTAGTTAATCTTTAGCCACCCTTTGTGTATATATTTCCACAGATTCTTTAGAAGACATTTTGTTTTTTATGCCTTTCATCTGTTTGCAAATTTTGAGTGAATTTTGTCACTTTTCTATACCTCTAAAGATCAATTACTAACTTCAATTTGCATATTTTTGAGGCTGTTGTTGCACTTTAGATTTTTGGAGCAGTGACAAACTTTGGCGATTCTCTACGCATGGATATGTCTACTTACCCTGGTCTATAGCTGCTCTGGAAGTGAAGTTGCTGCTGCTGTTGCTGCTGCTGTTGTTGCTGCTGCTGCTGCTGCTGCTGGGCAAGCGCTTGAGGATAGACGCCGAATTTGAAGAGGTGCGGCTTGTGGTCCTGCATGTCCTCGTCGGCGGCAAAGTCGAAGTGCGAGTGGGAGTGAGAGTGCGGGGAGACGCACGAGCTCTGTGCTGTGGCCTGCGTCTGTGGCTGCGACTGCGACTGCGGCTGAGTCTGCGCAGCGGCCACTTCATCCACAGTTGTGGGCAAGTAGTCGACATAGAGTTGGTGTTGCTGCTGCTGCTGCTGCTGCTGTTGTAGCAACTTCTTGTGCTCGGGCTGCATGGTCAGTGAGTCCGTCTGGCAATCGTAGTCGCTGCTGCTGCGGGCCCGCTTGCCATGCTCGTTGAGAATGTAGCCATGTGGCGTCTGTGCGGCAGCTGCAACTGCCACAACTCCAGTGGCAGCCGTCGTCTGCTGCTGCTGCTGCTCAAAGTTGTTCTGATTGTTGTTCAGCTCCAGGCTGCTCTGAGCGCTGTGATTGCTGCTGGTGCTGAGCACCTCGTTGCTCGGAATATTGTAGTCGTTGTCCTCCAGCTCCGTGATTCCGTAGGCCGCATAGTCCGCGGCATTGGGCGCCAACGAAGGCAGCGGAGCATATTGCTGCTGCTGCTGCTGTTGATGTTGTTGCTGTTGATGTTGCTGCTGCTGCTGCTGCTGCTGCAGTTGATGCTGCTGGTGCGGCATGTAGTGGCCAGTTGGCTGCTCTATCGCCTGAATGTACGCCTGCTTCTCCACCTGAATGAGCTTGATGACATTCTGCTGCAGCTCCATGATGTTCGGCAGCGTGGGCTTGTAGCTAATGTCCAGCAGCACCTTGGGCGACACTGAGCGCGCGCTCATCGTTTGAAACTCAATTTTGTTTGCTTTGCTCTTGCCTCAGCTTCACTTGCAAATGCAACACGCGCTTATAACTTATTTATAAAATATATATTTTTATATGTAAATTGTCAACACTTTCCGACCGTACTCGTTTTACCGTTCTGTCTGTGCGAGATGTGCAAGATGTGCGCGCAGCGGCAATGACGAAACACAACTGACGCACGATCCTGCCGGCCATTGCTCAGATTAACGTTTTGCGCATTGCTCGTTCCTCATTCGCTGCGCGCTCTTCGCCGCGCGCTACACCAGTTGTCTCGCTCTCGCGCACGCCTGCGCCGCCTATCGCTGCGCGCATATGGCGGACGCAGCGCGACGCAGGTATGACGTCAGACCTGCTGCCGACGCATCGCTTGCGCTCAATTCGCCTCGATTCGTGCTCTGCAAATTGTTCTGCGTTCTGGGTTTTAACGCAGTTTTCGCTGCAGTTTCGGAAATTCACACTCTTTTTGCTGTTGCTTATCGAAGTGGTTTATAACTGTAATAAACCATGCTGTATGATGTAACATCGGCAATGTAAATTTTCTCCACATTACACATATTTCTCTTTAGTTAAATTAAATTTAATTTAATATTACTTTAATTAGTTTTTGATCTTGCAATCAATATTTAAGTCCTATATTGAAATGCAGGAATCTCCGAAAGGGCTTCATTATGCGTAATTAGTAAATTCCCAGTCGCAGAGGGTCCTCATAAACCTCATCTAGAAAAACACAGAAATCTGAAAATACGAGCGAAAAGTCAAATTTCCGGATATCATTATCCGCCTGCCTGCCTGCCTGCAAAAATACCCGATTAATGCGGCGCTCGAACTTCCGCTGGAAAACACAGCGAAAGGACGACAAATTCACGTTCGCGGGGCTTACCTAACTTAGACCTCGAGGGCCGAGTAGAAAACCCACGTCTGGGGTTTTTTGCATAATAGCCTTCTTTACCTGCCACGTGCTATCATTACAAATCAAATATTATTCTGCATATAAAGCTTAAGCACATAATGTACTTTTAGTTTTATAAAAACATTTTAATTCTCTTCGTATAGTTTTTTCTTCATTTTAAAATGCACATAAATAAGATGATTTTTACTTGTGTTGCTGACTTTTTTATGTTTTTCTGTGCATCGGCAAAGACTATCACAAAATATAGTTTTCATCAGATATTTTAATTTATTAAAGAGTAAAATATTAGCATATATATGTATATGTATATTAACTAATTTTAATAAAATATAAACCTCCAATTTGATGAATTTTTATGGAAGTTCAAGACTTAATTTATAAAACATCAACCTCATATTAGAGAATACATTGGTGTATTTTTCTACGTAACTTTAATGCTCAAATTCAAACAATTGAAATTTAATTTAATAAATAATTTAAGCCTGATAAATTGCTAATTCACGTGCACCGAATTAAGCAATTTTTCAAAAATGCTTATAAACTTTCTAGAACTTTCTAGAAATTACATTTCTATTGTAAAGCAAATTTTTGCAATATGCAAAAATTTTAATAAATATTTTTTGTTATATTTGTGGTTTGCGAAAGATGTATATTTATACATATTTTAAACATCAGCTTATACGTAAATATCGCGTAAAACTAATAACAATTAAATAAAATTAAATAACGATCATTTATACTTATTGATTTGACAAAATATCAGACAATACTTTAATTCTTCCATAGCATTTACATATTTCGGTTTGTCCTCTGGCGGTTTAGGGATACGATGCATTTTCAAAGTAATTAGCTGTTATGATTTAAAGCAAATGACGTTTGACATTTCTGAACTATATTTATATGCAAGTTTGCTATGATTAACTCCAATTTTACTACAATATTGCTTCACATTATCATTTAAAAGTATTAATACAATATTTAATTAATGCATTGCATACTTTCAGGATGTGCAAAATGCACAGCCAATTTGGTCGGGCGGTTGTTGTCTTAGCTAACCGCTCAGTGATCGTTTACGCTTTTATAGCGTTAATTTCGATGACGCTCAAAAGTATGCAGCATATTAATTTTCGCGAATTATAGTACGTCATTTGTCGCCACTGGCTTTCATTGTTGTTGCTTTTTTTGTAACGTCTGATTTGCTGGCCATACGCATTGGCTACGCTGAAGTCACGTACTATATTGATTTCAGTTGCGTTTATGTTGATTTGGATTCGGGTAAAAAAAACGTAACGTCAAAGACAATACGAGTAGGCGAACGCGAGTGTAAGAAATGGGAAATCTCAGTTGGGCACTTTGTATTTTGCGTGCAAGAAACGGCAGCACAGCTTTCCATTTCCCATTTTCCACGTTGACAATTCGAATCCTAATCCTGCCATCTAAGTGCAGCGTCTTTTTGTGCGTGTGTGTTGGTGTGCTTGCACAAGAGCGTGAGAAGAAACTTTTGGTGCACGTAAATCTCGCTCGACAATCAATTAAAATTAAAATATTTTTTGTGTCTCGCATTGCGGCATGACAACAAAAGCAAAGGCAAAATCAAATACATACGTAAATACGAAGACCCAAAATAAAAACGATAACAGACAGAAACAAAAGCAAAAACAAATGCAGCGTTGTCTACATATTTGAATTGACTTTTGATGATGTATCACGATTTATTGTTACCAAAAATGGTTGTCAAAGCGCGTGGAAAAGTGGATCAGCGCCGTCTAACGGTGCAGGCAAGGCGAGCGAGCGAGACAGAGTGCGAACTAAAGCAGAAGAAAAACTCCCACAGATGCCAAGCAAAATGCCTTTTTGTCTCATGTTTTGCTCATGTGCTTTCGCATTTGATCCGCATTTGCTTCGTTCACCCATTCGCCACTTCGCCTCGGCAGCAGATGCTGAGATTAAGCTCAACATATAACATGTTTGATGGACGTGCAAGCAACTAAAACAAATAAAAAAAAACAAACAAATAGAAAAAACAACAAAATATCTGTCACACACATACAGACGAACGCTTTGTATTAATTGCCTTTGGGCGAGAGCCGTCAGCCAATGAGAAACGCTGGCGCCAACACCTACGCCAAACTTGTCACGCGTCTGTGTGTGGCATGCATGTTAATTAACAGCACACACACACACACAACAAAGCGGGCAGCTTTACATTCACGCGCACACAAAAGCATAAGCTAACACAGTCGTGTGTGTGAGAGACAACGTAAACAGTTGGCCACCCAATAATATGCGCGCCAACTTGTCATTTAGCCTAGCTCCACCTTAACAAAACAAACAAACTGGCGAACACACACACACTCGCTTGAGTATGTACGTATACAATACACACACATACAAACACACAAACTTACAAAGCTATCGCCAGAGCTGAGCTGAGCTGCTCCAACAGCGCGGCGCGCAACATGTTTGCTCAGGCTAGTTTCATTCCAGCAGCGAACGTGGCGCTAGTCGGTCGTGTGTCGCGCTTCGTTTTCTCGTTCGTTTCGTTTTTCGTTCGTTTTCGTTGATGATTTCGTGTTTTGGTCGGCGCAGCTTTGCTGGCTGTTAAATGGTACAAGCTTCATTTGCGTTGCTTTCAGTGTAAGTTTATTATGCGACCGATAAAAACGTAAGCAGCGTGCATTGCCTGTGTTTCAGTTTCGCTCGTTTCGCATCTCGTGCAATCGCAGCCGGCATTCGTGTGCTACGACTACTGAGTTCTACGCGTGCGTGCGTGCGTGCGTGAGAGCGTGCGTGCGTTTGATTTAAATGGCGTTTTAAGACGGATGTGCTGTAATTTGCACATAAGTACAAGTACATACAGCAACACAGCAACGTGCAGTGCGGAGTGTCAATAAATTTAAACACGCGGCAGCCCGTGGGGCGTAGCATGTGCCTAGCCTTTTTGATTACAACGACAACGACAACGGCAACAACAACGGCGCGTGATTACAACGCCCCAGCAATAGCAGCACAGCAATCGCAATAGCAAAAGTAGCATCGGCAACAACAACAACAGCAACTACGACAACAAGAACATCAGCAACAGCCGTTGATCGAATTAAGTGTGCATCGTCGTGTGTGTGTGTGTGTCTGTATATGTTTTCGCTGGCTGCGTTGATTGCTGTTTGCTGCGCCCGCGGCTGCGTGTCCGGCAATTGAGCGGATATGCAAGAAAAGTGTAACAACACCCCCGCCCAGGAAGCTGGCTGCAATAAGTGCTAATAAGTGACCCACCGGATGTATTTATGAATTTATGCGTTTGACGCCCAACTCAAATTGCCAGTCAGCAGCAGCAACAACGGCGACGACGACAGCAACAAGTGCGTTGGAACAGTGGAACATTGGAAGTTTGGAACACACATTTCGTTTATGGCCTGCCGCTCCGACAAATATATTGTTTGCCTGTGAGCCAGCAGTGTTTCGCCCTCTCGCTCGCACACTGCACTCTCTATTTCTATGAACTGTCCTCTCCCCTGCTGTTGTTGTTCTCGGACTGCAGCGCGTCACGCACCGCGAAGCTTTTCGCTTCGTCTGCAAAACTTTGCACAATGCGGCTGGCGACGTCGCTGCCCCCGCCGCGTTGGCTGCGCCGTCGCACATTTGCCTGCCGTCGCTAAAACTACGACTACTACTACTACGAAACTACAACGAAAGCTACGGCAAGAGCGCCTTAACAACAACAAAGAGGAAGCAAAGCAATTGCAGTTTCGTCTACCGCCCGCTTGGTGCGTTGCACTCCACTCCACTGCACTCCACTAAGCGCGCCAGCGAGCGCGAGTGCGAGTGCGAGTGAGACGGTCGTCGTTGTCAGTGCTCGTTCAGTGTGCATCGGTTGTGTTTTTGTTGTTGTTGTATACTCGTGTTTGGTTATCATTGATTTGGCGGGTAGCATGCGGCAAAAGCAAACGGTAACAGCTGCTGCGACAATAGAGACTAACTACAATAGTTGCAGCGATTATTTCAAGCACCACCGCCGTCGTCGTCGTCTTCGCCTCCGCCTCTGCCTCCGACTTCGTTATCGTCTTCGTTTTCACCCTCGTCTCCGTCTTCGTCCGCGTCCTCATCGTCATCGTCATCGCGTCGTCGCAGTTGTTGCCGCAACTCCAAGTCGCCGCAGTTCTGTAACGTGGCCAGAACGTTGCCGGGCAATTATTATTTTGTAAGACGTTTTACAATTTAATGGTTTTCATGGTAAGCACCACTCGAATCACCACTAAGCCCAAACGCCAACGCCAACGCAAACGCCATATGCCATATGCCATGTGCCAACCAACTGCTTGCTTGCAACGTGCCCCCGTTTTCAGTTCCCTGTACTTTTAAACTACTCCATTTCCATTCCCCTCCACTCCCCCCATTCTGAGCTCCCTTTTCTCCCCGGCCACACAGTATTTGCTCAAGCTCGAAGATGGCCAACACCTCTGTATAATTAGACAACACGTTTCTCTCATGCTGTTGTGTTCTGTTTGCTTGCAGAATGGACTGGGATCCGACCCTCTGTCAGCAAAGGAGGTGAGTTTCGCTTAAATCATAATTAATACACTTCAAACACAGCTTTGCTTTCCTATTTCAAACTGCCCAAACATTGAATGTTTAATTTTTCTTAGTTTTCAAATTTTGATTGGCTTCGATATCGGAACCACATAGATTTCTGTTTCTAAGTTCGTTTTAAATTATTCACTTTTGATAATTTAGTTGACAATGTAAATAGACCAATTTGTAGTAAGTTATTAAAAATGTTAAAAATGTGCAACATTTCATTACTTCCAACATTTCTGTGTCAGCGTGTTAGATTGTAATCTTGTAGTATAAAAATTAGTCTTTGATTTCCCACACAACCTTAGACAAACTTAGGCGTATTTTCATTAGTTTCTATTACTTTTTGAAAAGTACTTTAATCGCCTTCTAAAAATGTGCGTGGATCTTTTGGCAGATTCCCCTTTCATTTTACCGATTTTTCCGTCTTTAAGTTGTCACACAAACCTATAAAAATTTCATTAGTTTCTAATACTTTTTGAAAAATGCTTTTATAGACTTCTGCAAATGTGCGTGGATCTTTTTGCAGATACCCATTTGATATATTTGTGCTTACTGAAATCTGTGAAAAGTTCGAAGATCTGCCTATTACCAGCTTAGTAAACAACAAGCCCATTTTCCTGCAAATAACTGCAAGCTATATGCGCAATTTCTGTATTTAAATAATATCTATAGCATCCAAGTCAATGTAAAGACAGTATTGAATACAAATTAAGAGGTGGGTAGCTTTCTTGTTACTCTACTATAACAATGCGATAAAGAACACTTCAAATTATAGATATACACTTCAAATAAATATCTGAGATCTGAGCAAGCATTTAAAGCTTAAATTAAAGTTGAAAGATATCAATTGATTTTGTAGATTTAATTTATAATAATTAAAGATTTATCGTGCATACTTGAACTTTATAAGTAGGCGAATGCGAATGAACCACATAGATCTTATTCGCAACAAATGTAATGAAAGAAGTCTCTTTAAGCAGTTGACAAATTTAACAAATTTAGTGAAATAAGCGTTCTTAGATGGCGAGCAGTTCTAGATTTATTTGAAACTCTTTGTGTATGAAGATAGGATGGGATAGTTCTATTAAATCGCGACTGATTGTTTGACAGGCATTACGTTTATGGACTTTCAAGTAAGTGATACAGTTTGTCTGTTTGTATTACCGCAGTCATAACAGCAGCGACATCAGGCAACAATTCCCAGCTCTGCAATTGGTCGCCTCGTGGAACTCATCAATCGCCGCCAATTACGAGAGCGGCCCAAAGCGGAGAAAAAGCGCAGATTGAAGCATGTGTTGGCTCGGCTTTTTGCTCTTGGCTGGAAAATTCCAGCAGCAAATATCATTTGCCAGCTCGCATACCAGCCGGAAAACAATCCATAAAACTGGCCATCAAGCGCTGGCCAGGAGCAGCAATGATCAAAGCCAACTAATGGCCAACTTCTCTCGATTGGCGATCGGCGATCGGCGCCTAGGCGAAATTTCTGCACGTCTCACACAAATTAGCGCAGCGATTGCCAACGCCAATAACAATATAGTAAAGAAAGGGCAAGGCAGCAGCGGAGGAGCAGAGGAGCAGGGGAGCAGTGGAGCTGAAGTGTGGTCCGAGATCGAGATCGCTGACAATAAATCAGATGAGTTAAGCGAGGCAATTAGATAAAATGGCCGGACAGTTGCTGGGGTCGCATATCAATTGCAATGCATCTCGTGTCCGCCGATCGCCCGATGAAGTTGTTGCCAACAACAGACAGCCCAAAACTCAGTGCCACAAACAGATCTTGACTCAGCTACCAGCCCAGCTCCAATCAAAGTCAAACTATCTAATCTAATGTTGTTCTCCAAAGGCAATGAGCATTTGTTAGATCTGCTGCTGCCGTTGTTGTTATTGTTGTGATATATAAACGCAGCAGACGACAGTAAAATGTGCATTGAGTGGGGGGCTCGACTGTGGTTATACCTTGTAATTATTACTGAAAGGGAACAGCATTTAATTGCAGCTGATTAATATCAACAACAGTAGCTGCCGCCAAATGTATGTTATTATTTCACAGATACACGACTTTAGGGTTCCGCACACGAGCCCAAGTTTCGCTGTTTCCCCCCAATGTGATTTATCTGTGATGTGCAGCATGGTTAAATTTATGAAGCTGAGGCTGCCAAAGAACTTAAGGCAACAAATTTGCCAGCAACAAGTGCAAATGTGACTTTAATAAGTCAACCAATCCATCAGCCAAAAAGCGCAATGGACAACTTTGCGAATTTGTGGCAAAACTATTAGAAAGCTGGAAGTTATTTTTGAACACACAAATTATATTCTATTTTATGAGTTGAGAATTATATGGTAAAACTATTAGAAAGCTGCAAGCTTTTGTCGACATCACTAATTATATTTTCACTACTATAGATATTCCTACAAAGTATGAGTTAAGGATTCGTTAGAGATTTAGTAACAAGTCACTCTATAAAGACAGAACTCGAACAAGTTTTAAAAGCTGCTTAAGTTCAAGCTACTTACACTTATTCATTGCTTTTGCTTCAATTGCTCTTATCTCTTGAGCTTTAGTTACTCTAGGTATAGAGAACTAGAAAAAGACTTAAAACAGGATCACGTCTAAATTTCTTATAGTTATTAATTGCCTTGGAACAATTATTCTAATCTATTGAGCTTTATGAGCAATTCAGCATAACTAGAGAACACTAGAATAAGATTTAAAAGCTGCTTCAAGTTCAAGTTACTTACACTTATTTATTGCAATGGCTCTTATAAGAAGAGTATAAGAAGAGAGTAGTAGAACAAGATTTAACAGCTGCTTAAGTTAAAGGTACATTAGTTCTTATCTCTTGTGATTTGGAAATCTATCAGTATAACAAGAGAGTACTATAACAATATTTAAAAGCTGCTTAAGCTCAAGTTACTTGCACTTATTAATCTTTTTTACTATGGCTCTTATTACTTGAGCTTTAGGATGGAAACTTATACTGAGAAGGAAGTACTAGAACAAGATTTAAAAGCTGATTAAGTAACTCCTACTTATTAAATGGTTTTAGTACAATTGCTCTTATTTTTTGAGCTCAGGCTGGAAGAACTCAGCATAAGAAGACAGTACTATAACAACATTTTAAATATGATCAGGTTTAAGTCACTCTTACTTATTAATTGCTTTTGCTACAATTTCAAAATAAGCTTAAAAGCTAAGTTTAGCTAATTTCCTGAGATTAATTGAGATTAATTTGTTTTCAAATGCATGCAATTTATAATGAACACAAGTCGAACCAATCAAACTAGTTCAAATCGCAACCCAACTTTAGAGTATTCAAATGCTGCATAATCAGAGCATCCATCAACGCTATAAGGTTGCTAAATGGCAAATTGTGAACTGCGGCACAAGCAGACAGACAGGCAGACAGGCATACCCGTTGTGCGGCCAAGTGCGCGGTATGCTGAACGACATCGCGTGGCCGGCTGGCGAAGTGTAAAAAGTCGCAGCATCTAGAAGTTGGCCAGCGTGTAAATCGCCCACTCGCCGCTGACATTTTTTCATAATTTGCACTACAAGCTTGACAATTGTCGTTGTTGCCCACTGGGCAACAGTTTGCCTGCTAGTTGTTGTTGTTGTTGTTGCTGTTGTTCTTTGTTGTTTTCTTCTGGTGCTTCGTGGTGTAGTTCTCGTGGCTGTTGGCAGCTTGTTGTTTGGCTAAAAGTCTTGCGATTGCCGCCGCGAGCCTCGAAGTGTTGGCGCTTTCGCACCTCCAGTTACTGCTGCGCTGCCCCTGCCCCTGCCCCAACCTCTGTGGCTGCCCCGTGCGCAGTGTGTGCCGCTTGTGCCTCATGTGGCCAATGCATATGCAGTGCTAAATTAAAATTTATCCGTTTTATGGCGCTGCGGGCAGCCGATAACTGTTTTTGGCCACTTCTTGTGGTTTTTGTGGAGTTTTATTATAGCTTAATAATTTTCTTCGTTTTTTTTCGGTATATTATTATTATTCGCGTTGTTGTTGCTGTTGGTTCGGTTTGTTCGTTTCGTTTTATTGCCGTTATTTTATTGGTCAAGATTTCGTAAGCGCACAATGCGCAACAATTGCGGTCTTCAAATGGGGCAGATGCCTCGCCGCCCGTCCGTCCGTCCGTCCGTCCGTCTGTCCGTCCGTCCCCAACGACGGAAGTCATTTGCGGTTGTTCCACGCAGTTGAATTCAATAAGCCCAAACAGCTACCAAACACGCAGCTTTATAGATAGCAGATAAATACCACAAGCACACACACCATCAAGCTTATACCAATATAACATATATATATATTTTTATATATGATCGTGGTCAGACTCCCCGCCGCTGAGCAGTTCTCGCCGCATTTTGTCAAACTTGATTAGCCGCGGCTGTAGCTTATGGCCTTATTGTTTACTTGCATACCTAATCAGCTCCATTAATGATGATGCCGATGCTCATCATGATATTACTCACCCTCTTTCACTGGCTCTCACTCACACACACACACTATCACCATCTCTCTCTCTCTCTCTCTCTTTCTTGCAGGCAGAGGGCCCTCCGGTTCAAGTTGAACCAGTTGATTTGAGTTTACGCTCGCCGCGCGGTAAGTTGCTAATTATATAGTATAGTATACGCATACGTTTTGTTTTCTTTTCTCTCTTTTTTTTGGTTTTTTTGTGTGTGTCTGATAGCAACACTTACCGTTTTCTTGGCCAGAGACAGCGAGAGAGACACGTTATTAGCATAAGGCAACGCTTTTGGTTCTGAGCAATTAATCAAGCCGGAGTCGTTAAAGCGGGTCAACCAAAATGTAACCAATTTGCATGCGAGCTCTTAGACTAAACGGTGGAAATTTGTTTTAATTATGCCCCATGACAGCTACCATAGATCTTCGACTGTGGCATTCCGCATTCCCCGTTTTGTGGGTGGCTGGCCCTACAAATTCCTAATTGACATTTTCTCTACGCAATTATTCACACTTTCCACAAAAGTTGAAAGTTGCTAAATGGCATAGTTATATACTATTTAAGTTTGAACTGCTTATCAAGTGATTGCCGCTCAATTCAATTACTTTCTGATTTGCATTTTTTAACGCTCAATCGTTCTTGTCTCGGCCACGAATCATCCCACAGCAGCAGGTTCCGGTTTCACTTTTAACGTAACACATTGTATATACATATATGACTGGCGATCGTGTACAATCGAGTTTCAGTTGCTCTGTTCCGGGTGCTTCGCCTAATGATTCGCTCTCAAATGGCAATAACTCAGTGTCAGCGTTTAGCTTTTATGTTAATCATTAAATTACTAGTACGACTATATCCAAGTTTCTATGGCTAAGTCGCTTGGCTTCCCAGCGATTATCACTTGCAAAGGGCACAAATGTATTCTAGTTTAATGCCAAGCGCAAATTTATGAACCAGCCAAGAACTAAGAAAGTTTATATTTTAATTTGTGTGAGCGACACTCTGCGAGTACTGAGATCTTAGAAACTATTAGAGTTACAGTTTGCGACAGTTTCAGTGCATTAAAGAAACATTTGCTACAGAATTAATTGCAAAATTGAAGGTAATGTCAAGATAAAATTTGTGAAACCCACAAGAAGGTTTATATTATATTTGTTTGTATTAACAGGAGATATGGTTATGTACTAGTGCCTTGATCTTATAAACTATCAGAGTTAGGGTCACTCATAGTTTGTGATAGTTGCAGTTCAATAAAGAATGATGTGCTACAGAATTAATTGCAAATTTGAAGGTAATGTCAAGCTAAAATTTGTGAAACCCACAAGAGTGCCTAAGAAGGTACTAGTACCGTGATCTTATAAACTATCGTATCAGAGCTGAAGGCAGTCACAGTTTGCTAAAGTTTCAGTTCATTAAAGAAATATGTGCTACCTTATTGTTTGCAAATTTGAAGGTAATGTTGCACGACAATTTATAAGCAGCCAGTGTGGTATTTACAGAATATAAGAGTCTGCTTGTATAAAAGTAGAAACTAGTAGAACTGAAGTCACTCACAGTTTGCCACAGTTTTAGTTCATTACAGAATGATGTGCTACAGAATTAAGTGAAAAAGTTAAATTTTTGAGGTAATGTCAAGCGAAATTTTGTGAAACAGCCACGAGTGTCTAAGAAAGTTTTCGATTTGCTTTAGCAGTATTCAGAGGGGAAAACTTGAATACTAATACGTAGATCTTAGAAATGATCGGAGTTGGGTTCACTCTCAGTTTGCCGCAGCGTTCAGTACATTAGAGATTGATTCGCTACAGAAATAATTGCAAATTTGGAGGCAGTGTTCAACGAAAATTTATAAAACACACAAAACTGCCTAAGAAAGTTTTATATTTGCTTGAGCGGTATTCAGAGGGAATAGCTTGAAATCTTGTACCTAGATCTTAGAAACTAACAGAACTGAAGTCACTCACAGTTTGTGATAGTCTCAGTTCACTAAAGTATATTATGATGATGAATGAATGATGAATTTATGAAACAGCCAAATGTGCCCAAGAAAGTTTATATTTGTTTGAGCAGTATTAACATGCATCTGCTAGTGGCTAGATTTCGGAAACTATCATAGCTGGCAGCATGAGCTGTATTCACAGTTTGTGACATTGTTAGTTCATTCAAGAAATTATATAATATAATTATGTACACGTTATTATGTGTAGCATATTCAGATTGACTTTAAATGGCGTTCATTTTATTACGTTTCTTTTTTATGTTTGTTTTGTATTTGCTAAATTGATAACGAGTGCTGCAGAGTCGAGTTCACTCGACTTACTAGTGAGATTGAATATTGGTATATAGTAAAAGTGTAGAAAAAACACGCTGCTTATTAACAGTGTTTAATGAAACAGATGTGTTGTTGCAGATTGAGTTAATTCCAAAAATTATATTATAATACACACAATAAATATAATAAAATATAAATATAATTAAATGTATAATAATACACATAATAAATAGCAACCAATTTAAATTTGCAGGCCACTTAAATGGGCTTTTAATTACGTAAACTTAATTACGCTTTATGGCATTTTTGTTTGCGTATTTCTAAAAACTCATAGCGAGTGCTGTAGGGTCGAGTTCACTCTACAAGTGAAATTAAGTATTGATGCGAAAGTGAAACTTAGCAAAATTATGCAGTTCATTAAAAGTGTTTAGTGAAGCAGACGCGTTTCTTTAGATTCAGTTAATGCAAGAAATTATATCATAATATGATATACTATATTCGGAATTCATTTGAAATTTGTGGTCATTTAAATGGGATTTAAATGATATTAATTTTATTAGGCTTTGTAACATTGTTTGCTTAGTTTTTTAAATTGATAGCGAGTGTTGCGAAGTGGAGTTGACTCGACTCGTAAAATTGAATATTGATGCGAAAGTGAAACTGGTGGAAAAACACGCTGCTCATTAACAGTGCTTAATGAAACTCAGGCGCATTACGCGTCCACATAAACTGAACGTGTGCGCTTCAGCTGCGCGCAACGCGTTGCGCGTTGCAAGTTGCCAGTTGCCAGTGGCCAAGTGGCAGGCAGCGGTGGTAATCACGCTGCTTCTCGCCAAGTGTAGCTCCATTTCTAACGCATCGCCACGACAATGAGCCACAGCTGTTGGCTACCCACTGAGCCAGAACTGAACCCTGGCCCATTGGCTAGCGAGCAACAGTTGGACAAATGGACGGATGGACAGCTGGATGGATGGATAGCTGGATGGATGGATGGCTGGATAGAGGGGGGTATAATCTAGCGCAACTAACAAGCCCATAGAGAGAAGTTGCTGTTGTTGGCTGTTGGTTCTTGTTGGTTTTTGCCACTTGACCGACCACCAGCTGTTGACCATTTGACCTTTTTGGCAGCCTTTCTCTTTGACTCTGTGTGTGTGTGAGTGAGTGAAGTTAACAGCAACGCCCCAAACTGTTGCCCACCAGTCCCGGGGCATCAACTGGGCTCCACTAAGCTTGGCTTAGCTTAGTTCGGTTCAGTTCAGTTCAGCCCCACTCATCAGCAGCGACATCATCAACGGCTTGGGCAGCTTTTAGATGGATGGTGCTTCGACTTCGACTTGGACAAATATGCAGATAGATAGAGCGCTGGGCTGCTGCTGCTACGGTGCCGTAGGGTGCCCAGCGGTACACATAACATAATTTAATTAAGAAGCAGAGCTTGGGATCAGCTTGGAGGCTGCCTTAAATGGCTATACAGTAAGCTGAACAGCTAAGACCCGAAACGCGCTGCGTTCATTAGAGCCAGCTCCGCAAGTTACAAGCTCTGTTTGAGTCTCAGCCTCAGTCTTAGTCTCAGTCTCAGTCGCAGTCTCCATTCGCAGTTGCGCATATTAATCAATTAGGCATGATATTAGTGAGGGCATCATTAATTTTGTCAATACACCGACCTGCTGCGCTGCGCCAGGCATTGAGAAGCGCGTAGAAAGGTTCGTTCATACGTTTTCCCTCAGTTCGTTCGCTCGTTCTTTCAGCTCGTTCGTTCGTTCGCTCGTTGCTAGTTCGTTCGCTCGTCTCTTCGGCCGCTTAATGGTCGATCTTTATGGCGTGCTACCTGAGCGTGGAGTTGTCGACTTGTCTGCGGATCTGTGGCAAATGTGTTAAATAGCGTTAAAATTTGTAAAACAAACGGCACATAATGGGCGACCCCTGGCTTCATTTTCAAGTTTAACGGTCATCGATATTTATACACACACCAGCACACACTGCCAGCTATACCTATATAACCACCATACACTTGACTATTTCGCTACATAAATTACGGCTTTCAAATAATTATGTAATTAGGCAGCGGACCCGATAGCCCGAAAGCCGATAGCCCATTGCCTGAAACTGCCAACCAACTAAACGAAAAAAGTGATGCAAAGCCAAGTGACGTTATTGCTGCACCACTAGATATCCTGTAGCTGACAAATTAATTTTCAATTCATTTTTAAGCTTCTTTATGTTTTCAACTGTTTGTAAAGCTATAAACCTCTATGCTCTACAATAATAATAGATATACTATAGCTGACATATGTTTCAATTAAGCAAAGCTTGTCAAGGTTTCAAATTTTATACATTTTCAAAATTGTTTAGTTACAAAGCTATTTAAGTGAATTTTTAACTGTCTGCAAAACTTCAAATCTCTATTCCTTAAAATAAGGAGAATTTTATTGAGGATCAATGTCGATTTCCTTATCGACATTCACATTATTTACAATAAAAGTGCATAAATTTGTAGTTTGACTTGCAAAGTATTTTCATTGTAAAGTTTTCAAATTAGTTACATTTGTTGATCTGCGCACTTTTTAAGTTATTTAAATTCATTTTTAATTGTTGGCAAAACTTCAAATCTCGCTCACCTTTAAATAAATTATTTTCATTGAGGATCAATTGATAAATAACTAATTTAAATGTAAAAACAGTTTCTTTTTAACATGCAAACTATTTACAATATAAGTACTTACATTTTTAGATGTGTTATTTGGCAAAGTATTTTCTTAAATTCAATGTCAAGTTAACACTTCAGTTCTCTATTGAAATGCAAATTATTTACATAATTGCAATATTGCATAATTGTATTTTCTTCGTCTTCGTAAAAAGTTCGCAAACAAATTCTGAACTGGCATAAAATTTACTAATTTGCAAAGTGTTTGCTTAAATTTAGGCACAACAATACATTTAAAAAACATTACTTTTATTGAGCATCAGTCGATTGATAGCTTTTAACTTAATTTCTTATTGTTTCTTGTTGACATGCAAATTATTTACAACATAACTGTCTCAATATTTAGTCAAACTTGCAAAGTGAAGAATTTACATAAAAGTTTCTTCCCGAAATGAAAATTATTTGTTACCAAAGTATTTTCTTCAACTCATTGTGAAGAATTTGCAAAAATTTTACTTCCGAAAATGAAGATTATTTACTTGCCAAGTATTTTCTCAAATTTGTTGTGAATAGTTTAAAGAAAAGTTATTTTTTTGTTGAAATGAAATTATGAGTGAAATTATGAAATTCAATGAATGAAATTATTTATTTGTAAACTATTTTGTTAAAATCATTCTGGAGAGTTTACAATACAGACAGTTGCTTATTGACATGGGAATTATTTGGTTTCAAAGTGTTTGCTTAAATTAATGGCAATTCAATACAAATAATTATATCACTGAGCAGCAGTTAGTTTAAGTGCCTGTTTCAAAATATGAACAGTGTATTGAGTGCTAACAATATATGTTCCAAAATGCTTAGATTTGTTAATTGTTGAACTACGCGTTTTATGATGCGGCAATTGCTTAACTCTAAGCAATTTAAATTGAGTCTCAGTTGAATCGCCGCACTGATTCAGTTTAAACTGAATGCTGCTATGCGAGTGCATTGTTGTTGCATGTGGCGCACAGGGTATGAGCGAGATGTGGCCGAAAGCTGTGCAACTTTTGGGATGCCTGAGTGCGAATTCCCACCAAGTCTAATTGCAGGCTGGGAAGCGTTGCAGCCAAAGCGAAACAACTACAACTTGATTTATTTAAGCTACCCAAACAGCCCATAAATAAAGCTGTTGAACCAGCGGCGGCGACGACGAGCTGGGTCCACCGAGGGGAGTGGGCAGGTGGGGCGGGGCATGGGGCATGGCGATGGTGCCGTACCGCCAGAGACTGAGACAGAGACTGCGACTGGGACTGGGACCGAGTCTGCAGTGCTCTTCGGCTGGCACGGCACTTAGGGGCATAGGCTTTCAGGTTAAGTAGATGCGCCGACACGCGGGTCGCTGCCAAAGCGAACGACCTTAAGACGGCGGCTGCATGGGGCACCTCTCTCTCTGTGTCTCTGTCTCTGTGCAGGCATTCATTGAATGATATGCAAGTTTTGTTGTGTTGTTACCGTTGCTGCACTTCATCGATCCGGTTGCTGCTGATTTCTGGCATCTGCACCGATAGAGATGGGCACACCAAACCAAAGCCGATCGCTGTTTGCCATCTCATAACTGGAGGCAGGCCGCTCCTCGACTGCGCGAGTGAGTGCAATCGCGCCATGGCGATTGTTTTTTAATTATGCTGCAGTTGGAGCTGGAGCTGGAGTTGAAGCTGACACCCAGCCAGGTACATACTCGCTCGCAGGTTGCGCGTACTCCAAGCGAGGGGGGGCTGTTTAACATGGCGCGTATGTAGCGCGCCTTGTCGCGGCTCCTTCGCAGTTGACTTGGACTCGAGTTGACTGAGTGACTGCCTTTTTGAGGTTATGTGAAAGGTCAAGTTCGTGATCGCATTCAAACATTTTTGCCAACCACTCATCTCGCTGCGCAGATCGGCAACAGTGCCAGCCACAGTCAGTCCCAGCCCCAGTCCCAGTCCCAGTCGCAGTCCCCGTCTGCTTCTCCGCCTCGATCTCCCGGGCGGGGGAAACACGAGTGTGAGCCCGACCCAAAGCCAGAGCCACAGCGAAAAGCCTCAGCAAAGCGACGTCGGTCGCATCGTAGAAAAATTGAAGATGAGCGTGCCACCACCACGCCACGATTCTGCCATTGCCACACGGCTGGCTCTCTCGCTCACTGCGCGCTGCTCGCTGCTCACCTCGCCGCCTGTCGCACCAAATTGAGTGAATGTAAACTGTGGTTTACTTGTTTCCAGCGTTGTCATAGTAATTTTTCTGCACTATAACAACGGGCCAGCGTCGCCTCCAACTTTGCAGCTCGACTGCGATTTCGACTCGAACAACACAACCAGCAACGAAAACAGAAACAACAACAACAACAACAAAAAATGGAGATGCTGATGACACTGGAGACACGTTGTCTCGCTGGCAATCGTGCAACTGACACAACAGCAGCAACAAAATGTTAGGGCAGCATATGCCACACGAACCAAAAATTACACTGGACTACACAGGGTGCGGCTGCAACTGCAACTGCGCTGCGGGGCGGGGGGCATGGCCGAGGATGCGCATTTGCATCCCAGTGTTGTTTCCCAGTCAATTTGCTGGCAAAGACGGCGCTTGCATTGCTGCGGAATGCGGCTAATTGAAAGCCAATGCTTTACTTTAAGCCCCACTCACACTCTCGCAGTCAGCTGGCGAGCAGGTTGCTGGGCGAGCGTTCCATAAATCAACGCAAACCTGCTGCACAGTGTTGTGGATGTGTGAGCCGCGCGCATCTGCCCAAAAGGAGCCTAACACATATAGTCGGCTATACACACAATAGACACGCTGCGGAGACGCAGTCGGGCGAGATCTTTTGTCGTTGTCGTTGCTGTCGAGGCGCAGGCGAGGCCGGGAGAGGGTGGAGCAAGTAGATCCACGGTTTCGTGAGCAAACAATTCGAAAGCTGACAAAAGTGCTGTGCAATAACATGTTAACGACGATCGCGGCTGACGATCGATACGAGCGAGCAGTCGCGTACTCGTTTCCAACTCCCAGACTCATTCCAGCCAGCCCACACGAATCATACGCGACGCGACGCAACGACTTAGTCGACTTCGATGACGATGGCTGCTCCTCAAAACGGGCTGCAAACAAAAAGTGCTTATCGATCTGGATATGGCATCGATTGCATCTGCATCTGCAACTGGCTCGCTGCTCGTGTAGCTCATTAGCTGGCAGCTAATTTCGCAAGCGCAGCCGGAACGCCAGACAATGCCACAAAATTGTAGCTGCATATTTATTGGTCATAAGTGCCGCCGACAAAAAGCCCCCAAAAATTTGTCTCCGCGCCAATGTAATGGCAGCCAGCGCGACCAAAAACGCGCTGCATATTACCAATTTGCATTGTTTTCGGGGGCATGCAACATGTGTGCACTGCACTGGTTTCGCAGCCTTTCCAACTCGGCAACGGGCAACTGCCTGGCCTTATATAAACCCCAACAATAGCCGCCGTGGAGCTGCTCTGCTGCTTGTTCGTAGCTGTGAAAGAATTCTTGGCCACAATGTTGCTGTTGTTGTTATTGTCTGGCTGCTGTTGTTGTTGTTGCCGCTGCATCCGCCTGCAATTCGTGCCCAGACAGCACCCGCGCACATGCTCCTAAATGGAGCCTTCGTGTAAACAGAAAAATTTGACTCATGACTTCGTTGCGGCGGCGGGCAAAACTCCGGCCGTCTCCTTCTGCTCCTCACTTGCGCCACGACACCACAGCACAGCACAGCACACAACAAACACCACACATTCACATCCTTTTTTGGTGGGCGACAACAACAGCAATAGCAACAACAACGAGAAGCAGAGCAGCAACAAGAGTGCTACACTTTTAGTTTTGCCTCAAATTAGTCAGCGGGATTTTTGCGGCTGTGTTTCTACAAATTAACGCCAATTTCGTATCACGTTATTAATAGTAACCATTAAATTGTCCGATCCACGCTCAGATCATTATCTGGCGGCTAACAAGCCAACAACAAAAGCAGCCAACCGCCAATGGAAGCGGAGGCTGCTGCGACTCCAGCTTGGCTGCTGGTGGGTGAACCGCTGTGATTCCTGGCCAGTCCGAAATTGGCAGCCGCAGCTGGCTGCAGGCTGCAGGCTGAAGGCAGCAAGCAGCAGTCTGGCAACGTCTTGCCTTAATTATCTGCATGGCCAAAAGGAAAAGAGCAACAAACTATACTAAATTGTTTTGTTGCTCTACAAACAGCAAGCAAACAAAACAAAACAAAAAAAAAAAAAAAAACAGCTGCAGTCGCGTCACCTTTTGTTTGCCGTATAGAGCGCGATAAGCTTGTTAACTGTTAACCAAATCTGTAGTGGGCCACTGCCACAAAAAATCGTTGGCCAAAACGTCAGAGTACGCCCACATTGTTGGCCACGCTCCCTCGCTGCCGTCGAGCACTCTTTTTTTTTTTTTGCTTACTTATTCGGCTAATCAATGACCCGAGCGTCTAATTAATATTCGCTTTATAGATGGCAACGTGCGATTCTGTGGGCGCTTTAATTGAGTGAAAAACGGTGGGAACAGCAATGCTTAATTGAATGCATTCAGCTGCAGCGTTACGCCTTCCCAAGCCAGCTATCTATATGCTATCTATCGCAGCAATTTGATCTCTAAGTAGATCCTTGATAAACAATAAGCACATGCTTTAAAACTGGCTTCCACTTAACGTGCCAACTAATTGAAAGAACGATTTAGATTTATGTATAAAAGTTGTCTCTTTTGTTTTCGTTTTGAAATATTTAATAATAATAATTTTGTAGAATACTTAATCCACTTTGTTTTGATCTTTGAGCTTGTAAGCAATAACCAAATGATATAAAACTGAGTTGTCGACTAAATGCAAGAAAGATTCAGCTTTTTGTATGAAAGTTGTCTCTTTTGTTTTCACTTTGTAATGGAAAAATATTAATAATGCATTTAGAACTTGAACTCTGCACCTAAATAATTCATTGAAATAAAATTTATTTGACAACTAAATGCAAGAAATATTCGTATTATTGTATGAAAGTTGTCTTTTTTCCCTTTATAAGTTATTTCTAAGTTGTCTTTTTTTCTTTATGAGTTATTTCGAAATGTAAAAATATGAATAATGCACTTAGAATTTAAGCTCTGCAGATAATAGAACCTTCAGCTAAGAAACCTTATGCAAATGGTTTAAAACAGACTTCTATTGTTAGTGAATTAGCACCTAAGTACAGGAACCATTCAGATTTTCATATGAAAGTTATCCCTTTTGTTCTCATTTTAAGATATTTAATAAGGTATCAAAATGATTAATACATTTTTAATGCAATCTTTGCACTTAATTAAAGAAATATTTTAAAACTGACTTCTATTTTATGTAAATTGGCAATTAAATGCAGAAAAGATTTAGATTTAAGTAAGAAATTGTTTTTGTTTTCATTTATTAAGTTAAATTTTGTAATTAATTTATGTATTATGCAATTTTTGAGCTGATGAGCAATAAACAAATAGTTTTCAATTAAATGGTGAATGACAGCTAAAGGGTCGAAAGATTCATATATTTGTATGAAAATTATTAATAAATTTTTAATTAAATCTCTGCAGCTAAATAGATCTTTCCGCTGACAAACATTAAGCAAATGGCTTAAAACTGACTTCTGTATTATGTAAATTGACAGCAAAATGCAGGAAGGATTTAGATTTTTATATGCAAGTTGATGTTATTGTTTTAATTTTGAGAAATTTAATAATGTAAAAAACTGATTAATACATTTTGAATATAATTCCTGCTGCCGAATACATCCTTGAGGTGATGAGCAATTAGTTAAATGGCATCAAGCTGACTCCCATTTTATGGACATATGCAGCTAGATGCAGGAAAGAATCACATTTTTGCATGAAAGCTGACTCTTTTGTTATCATCGTATTTTTTGACTTTAATATATTTATTGGGGCACATCTTTTATTTGATCGCTGCAACTTTAAAGATCCTAAAGATTCGTATTTTTTTATGTAAATTGATAATTTTGTTGCCATTTAAAGATATTTTACAAGGTTATTTAATAAGAAAATCATTAATACATTTTGAGATTGATCGCTGTAGCTAAATAGATTCTTGGACTAATAACTAATAAGATAATATTAGTAAACTGACTATTCAATGAGAGTTAGCAATTAATTGCAAAAAGGATTCACATTTTTGTTTTCATTTTAAGATATTTGATAAGTTAAAACAAATGATTACCAGAATTTAAAAGATAATATGTTTATTTAGCTCGAAAAATGTCAAAATTGGAAATATTGCAAGTTGAACTTAGTACAAAAAGTTTGTTATATTTTTGATTATCTATCTTTATTTTTTGCTAGGAAAAATGTTAAAATGGTCATCAAAGTAAATGTTAATTACTGCCTTTGTTTTGCTTTCTTGGGTTTGATTGTATAAATCTCAATCACATTGATTGACACTTTAGTTTCTGCAACCCATCAACTCATGTCTATCATTTCTGACTTTTATACAAAAGCTTCCAGTTTAGATTATGAACAATACAACGTAACTAACATTGAGTGAATTAAATTTAAATATGAATCATCAACTAATTTACAATGTAAATTCTCAAGCTTTTTTCGTGGCTCGATATTAATTGTTTCCGTTTTGAGGCGTTGCTGCAACTGACTAGATTTGAACGTTTTAATAAACGATCTGCAGATCTTACGGTCGATAGATAGTTGGCTTAGTTAATGCTGCTGTCGATATTAAAGCAGCTAATGCGATTTGCGATTTGCGATTAGCTCGCATGTCCATCTCAGACGCCACAGTGACCAACTTTGGCAACAACAGCAACCGAGCAGTGACGTCGCGCTGCCCGATGCAGTAGATAAACAAATGCGAATTGGATAATGTCATGTAGCCATGTCATATGTTAGCTGCGGCACAAAAAACTGGAGCACTAAGTCAAAAGCAAAGCAAAGCAAGGCAGCCACAAAAAGACGAAAAAAACATTCTTATCGATTACACCTGAGACCTCAATCAATAAATTGATTGTTAGCGATCAGTTAAAGGCAGCCAGCCAGCCAGGCAGGCAGGCAGGCAATGCCAAGTGGTGCAGTGGTGCAGTGGTGCAGCGGTGCATGTGCCGCGCATACAAAAGACTTTGGCTGCTGCTGTTGGTCGGCTCTTAAGATAAGCCGCCGTGGCTGCCGCTGCCGCTGCTGCTGCTGGCTGCTGGCCAGGCTGCTTGGCCAGGTCTCAGCCTCAGTTTGCAGCTTGCTCTGGGTCCAAGTCCAAGCACTTTGATCGCAGCCAAGTGATAGCCGGCGAGCGCTGTTGTTGTTGCGCGCTCGTCGTTCGCTGGACGTTTGTTTGTTTTGTGTTGTTTGCTGTTCTCTTGTCGTCGTCGTCGTCGTCGTCGTCGTTGCTGTTCTTGTTGTTGTTGTTTCATTTCGTTGAGGCATAAAGCAAGATTTGTGTAAATGTCAGGTGGTAATAGTGACACTGTGCGCCACTTGATTGGTTTTACTTCTGGCCACAGCAGGAAAACAGCCACAACAGCAACAACAAGAGCAGTGTGTGTGCCAATTTTATTATTTCTTATATATTTGGCTCGTTTTTTTTTGTTTTTTGGGTTCCGAATTGGTCGCAAGGTTGTTGTGGTTCTTGTTGCTGTTTGCATTTCTTTAATTGGCTGATTTTCGCAGCACATGTTGTTCGGCCAGAAACGAAACAACAGCAGACGGACTGACAAAAAATGGTAGCCAAATATTTATTGCCGCCAGAGAACTGCGCGAGTACACGACAATCGCATCTAAGCCATCATTGCGAACATGTAAATCAATTGCGCCGCGCATACATGGCGTATGAGTAATGTTGATTTCCTCATCCAGTGGCAGTTGTCAACTTGCACAGAACGCCGACAACTGCACGAATGTGACAGTTGTGCCAGCGTCGTGCTTCAAATTATCTACCCCATTCGCCTCATTATACACGCTCATTCAAAAACATTGATAATTATTTAGCTACTCAATCCAATACGTTCACCAAATTTGATTATTTATTGTCCTAGTCTAGTAATATTTATATGCAGACAGGGCACATTACAGTCAAGCAGTATTGATAGATGCTTTCATTAATAATATTTATAATGATTTGCTTACTTCTAGTCTGCTCTAGTAGGCTCATTCATTCTTCAGCTCTCTAGATTATTTTTGCTTGACAGGGCACATCGCAGCCGAGCAGTATTGATAGAAGTTTTCATTAATAGTATTTAAAATTATTTGCTTAATTCGAGTCTGCTTACTAGACTGGTTGCGTACTCATTTGTTGTTGCCTTACTCTTCGTCTCTCTCGATTATTTTTGCTGTACAGGGTACTTCCTAGTCAAGCAGCTCATTGTTGATGCTTAGGCTACCAAAATAATGTTTGGTCTGGTTGCCCTGGACAATTTATGAGTCTGCTATTATTATGAGAAACTCAATTTGAACTAGACAGGGTATATTGCAATCGAGCAGTATTGCAAGTTGTTTTTTTTTTTTTATTAATTATCTACATTCATGTCTGCTCAAGTGTACTTGAATGCAAACTCATTTGCTATTTTCGTGTGTTACTCTTCGGCTGTTTTAATTGTTCATAGCTGGACAGGGTACTTACCGGTCGAGCAGTATTGATTAAAGTGCTTAGCGATAATATTTATGCTACCAAATTAACGTCTGGTCTAATTGCCCAATAATTGCACAGTCTATGAGTCTGCTGTTTTATTATTGTGTTTCACATAATTCATCTGTACTAGACAGGGTACATTGCAGTCTATCAGTATTAAATGATTTTTAATTATTAGCATCATTCAAGTCGGCTCTAGTAGTCTTAATTACGCATTTTTCTTTTTGTAACTTTATCCTGCTGAAAAATCGTGAGAATTCTTCGGGGCTTAGCCGTTTTTGTAGTCGAGTAGTGTGGATTGAAGCGCTCATCAATAGCATTTATAATTATTTAGCAACAAAATTCTAGTCGTAATTGCAAACCCATTCGCTCTTTTATTGCCTTACTCTGAAACTCTGACTATGCTTCAGGATTGGGCAGTGCACATTGCGGTCTTGAAAGAAGCTTTCATTAATGGTATTTTTCATAAGTTGCTGTCGGCTTTAGTAGTCTTAAAAGCACACTTGTGTTTTTATGAATTTATTCTACTGCTCTCATCATTCTTGAGGACTGGACAGAGTGCATTGCAATTGAGCTGTACTAGTTGTCGTGCTCATCGATCGTTCTTATTGCGAGTTCGCAGTATTATTGTTAAGTTTCTTATGATTCTTCCATGCTAGACAGGGTACTTAGCAGTTGAGTAGTACTGTTTCTCGCGCTCATCGATACCTTTTATTAAATTCATGTCTGGTCTAATTGCGCTCACATTTTAGGCGGCTGCTGTTTAATTATTACGATTCTGAAGATTCCTCAGTACTGGACAGGGTACTTCACGGTCGAGCAGTGTTGATTAAATTAATAGTATTTAAAATTACTTGGCTACCAAATTCAAGTCAAAAGTAGACCTAATTGCATTCTCATTTGCTGTTTTATTGCCTCAACGTTTGGCTTTTTAGTTGGGCAGGGTATATCGCAGTCGAGCTGTATTGATTGAAGCGGTCATCGATAATGTTTAGTAGATGAATGTCTGGTCTAATTGCAATCACATTTTACGAGTCTGCTGTTTTATTTATAAGTTTTTCACGACTTCTCAGTGCTGGACAGACTACATTCCTGTCCAGTAGTCTTGATTACATCAATGGTATTTATAATAATTTTGCTGCTAAATTCCAGGCTGTACAAGTAGGCCTCGTTACACTCATCTGCTGCTTTATTGCCTCAATAGTTGGCTCTTCGGCTGGTCAGGGTGCAATGCAGTCGAGCTGCATTGATTGAAGCGCTTGCATTGGCTTTTTAGGTGTTTTGTTTTTTGCATTTGCTCACATCGTTTGTTACACCCAAACTCATCAAATGGCAACGCCAAACTACAGGCAGCGTCGAGCAACGCCCACAAAACGCAGCAAGCAGGCATCAGTTATGGCTGAAGCTGTTGTGGCAGTTGCAGTTGTGCTGCTGCTGCTGCTGCTGCAGCCTTTGGCAGTAAATTGAAAGCACTCGCTGCGTCATCAAAGTCATTAAACTGTCGACTGCTTACGGAAGTTTCTTTTTTTTTTGTTGTGTTGTGTTTTGTTTCTTCTCGATGTTGTTGCTGTGTGTTTTATTGTTATTTTTGTTGGTTTTTTGGGGTGTGGATCTGCGTGCTTGTAACTGATACGCTCATGTGCGGCAAGAACGTCGCCCATGTGTGTGGGAGCCCGCAGTGTGGAGGTGTAGAATGTGGCAAGCTAGCCAAACAGACAGACAGCCAGAGAGCCAGAAGCTGGCTGCAAGCGCTTTAAAAGAAATAATAATAAAAGCGTTAAAGCTGTGCCCTCCCAGCCCAGAGTCTCTCTCCAGCATCTGTCTGTCTGCCGGGTGTGTCAGCAAGCTGGCGACAATTTCGCAATGCCAAACGATGGAAGGTGGCTGAAAGGTGTGTTCTGCTGCCACTTGCCTCCTCTGCTGCTTTGCGCCGCTGCTGCGCTCTGAGCGCAGTCGGTGCATTTCAAACGAGTCGCTGTTTTAATGATACGCAAGTGACAGACTGTAGTCAGCCAAGCCACTTGGGTAATCGCACTTGCAGCAAATTTGTCACCTTTTGAGCCGAACCGACAAATTTCAATCTCAATTTCTGCCACAGATACGTAATGATTCGTTTGAGCCACAAATGTACAAAGAAATAGAAAAGCACAAAGCAGAAAATTTGGGAAGAGCAATAAAAGAGTGAAGAGTGGAGACGACGCCTCCTCCGATTTCGATTGTGACTCCTCCGTTAATCGTGACTTTCACAATCAACCTTCAAAAGGTTTTTTGCTGCCACAAACGAGTAGCGTGTACCAGGCGCAAAATGGGCTGCTAACAACAAAAGCAGCAACAACTACAACAACTACAACAACGGCGACGACGACGACGACGACGACAGCGACAACGACAACTGAAAATCAAGAGGAAGATGAAGAAAATGCTAACAACATTTGAAGCGTTTACTTTGGCGCTTCATCGAATAATATTTCTCACGTTCTATTTTTGTTGTTGCTGCCATCGTCGTCGCCGTCGTCGTCGTCGTCGTCGTCGTTGCCCCCTTTTGTTGCTGTTGTTGTCATGGGTGATTTTTCGTTGTTATTGTTCGCCATCGCAACTGAGATTGAGCCGCATGCAGCTTCAGCAGACGGACAGCACGACAGACTGATCTGTTTTGTTTTCTCTGTCGGTTATTGGATCAATATTAGGCGCATGCTTTATGGGAAGCAATTGATATGGATAATGGCAAGCAAGTATAGCACAGCGATTTGTTAATCCGCAGTTCTGCATTTGCTGGCTGCTTTAATTAAGCCATAAAAGCCAGTCAGAGATTCGCGCAATTGTGCGAGTGCGAGTCCAAAGACTGCGCAGTGTGTTGCTGGTGTTGCATGTTGGAAATCATAAAAATGTTAAACGACAAGCGGGTGCATGTACGTTTTAGTGTCTGTCCGCCGCTGCTGCTGCTGCTGCTGCTGTTGTTGTTGCTCATATTGTCAAATTGCGATCAAAAACGCAAGAAACGAAACATGCCACACGGTGCTGCTAACTGGGAGACGCAGTTGCCAACCAGCAGCATCATGAATCAAAGCCAACAGCCAACTGGCAACGACGACAGCAACAACAGACAGACAGATAGGCAGACAGATAGACAAACAGACGGACGGACGGACAGACGGACGGCAGTCTGACTGAATGCGTTTTAACGGCTACTTGTCTTTGGCTATTTATTGAAAGGATTTTCAACACTCAGTCGCCAGTTGGCAGTCAGCAGTCGGCAGTCATTCATGCATTCAACCATTGACAACGACGGCGACTCGACATCGAATACTATTCAAAGCAAGAGCAACAAGTCGCACTTTTGCGCCTGCCGCACGTTGCCCCAAAACTTCTGCGTCGGTGATGCCACTTACCCACGATGCAGCGACACATTTGATTATGAAAAGCCGCAGCCGCAGCCGCCGTTGACTGCGAACGAAATCGATAAAAATAATTGGTTGAATGAGAATGAGCTGCGTCTGCAACCGCACAACACACAACTGCAACTGCAACTGCAACTGCCACAACGAGTGAGCAACTTCAACTGCAACGGCGACGGCGACGAGCGCTGCTCGAATTCTGTTGAATTTTCAGCTTGACATGAATTGCATCTGATCGGCAGTCTGGGGAAAACAAGGCGACCGAGGAAGCATTACAACATGGACACTACATCAGACATACACAAGACACACACACACACACACACACACACACACACACGAGACAGTTGAGCTTTTCCCACGTTCGTGAAAATATTTGTGCGCAAATTATTGGAAAATAACCAAATAACGAAATAAAAAAAAAAATAAACAGAAAAACAGAAAAAACCGAGCGCATTTTGGCTAACGATTTGAATGCGATGTGCTTGTAAATAATGTGCTGGGGAATTTATCTGGCTGATCGAACCAGCTAAGGAAGACGTGCAATGCAATTGTGTTTGCCATAAAAAGCTATAGCTCAATTCGACTTGCCATAACTTCGGCGCAACTCCACGACATTGCTTTATTTCTTGCCACACGTACTACGAAAATGCCTCAAATGAGTTTTCCAAAATGTGCCAGCAAGAGTCTTTAAAATGTTAGCAACTCGTAGGTATGCAAATATTTCTGCTTCCAGCACATTAAATATTTCAAATAGTTTGCATTTCTATTACAATTTTATATCTACTTAAACCGAAAAAGGAGACACCAATAACTATTTGTCACGTCCACTAACTTGAATTGACTTTTCTTGCTGCCATCCTTGTAAATATCTTAACATATGAATCTATAATCATTATCTAAAATTTCTGCTTCCAGTACTTTAAATATTTCAAAATGTTTGCATTTCAATCCATTTTTAACCGAATAAAGTAAAACACCAATAACTATTTGTCACTTCCACTAAGTTGAATTGACTTTCCTTGCTTCCATCCTTGTGAATATCTTAACATATGAAAATACTATATACAGAAGTACCAATATTTTTGATCATTATCTAAAATTTCTGCTCCCAGTACTTTAAATATTTCAAATTGATTGCATTTCAATCCATTTTTAACCGAATACAGTAAAACACCAATAACTATTTGTCACTTCCACTAAGTTGGATTGACTTTCCTTGCTTCCATCCTTGTGAATATCTTAACATATGAATAACTCATTTCAAATAGTTCGCATTACAATTCGTTTTTAACCGAAAATAGAAAACACGAATAACTTTTTGTCACGTCCACTAAGTTCATTTATCTGGCTTCCATCCTTGTGAATGTCTTAACTTATAAATACTACATACAGAAAAAAACTAATATTTCTGCCTGCAGCATATTATATATTTAAACAAGTTTGCAATTTTATTTCGCAATTTTAGTCGAAATAAAGGGAAACACCAAAAACTATTTGGTACTTCCACAAAGTTCAATTCACTTTCCGTGCTTCATCCCACGTCTTTGCGCAATTGAGTTTATTAAGCGTGCTACTGAAGTCAATGTGAATATCTTAACATATCAATGTTGCACACAGAAATACAAACATTTATTCTCTCCACGATTTAGGTGATTAAAAAAAACTGTTGCTTAATAGCATGCTGTGAAAGATTTATCTGGCTAATTTAGTAGTCAGGCACATAAAAGATTTTCTTGGCATTAAGAAAGCAATCTTAACAACTCAAACTGTTACTTGATCTTTATTACCGATGTCTTTTAAGTATTACAAGTGCTCTTGAAGTTATAAAAGCTCTCAACTAAAGGCATTTTCAAAATTGCATACTTGCAAATTTAATGCATTTTTAAAATATAACACTTATTTTATTATATTATTAATATTCAATGGTATTCTTATTTATTTTCAATTATTTTGATTTTATTTCATTTCGTGGTAATTCATTTCATTTATTTATTTTTTTTATAATTTGTTCAATTTCAATTTATTCTTAATTTTTATTTAATTTTAATTTAACTTCATTTAATTTTCTTGTTTTTTATTGCATTTCATTTTATTTGGTATTATTTTAATTTAATTGGCTTCATTTTATTTTATTTTGTTTTATTTTATTTTATTTTATTTTATTTTATTTTATTTTATTTTATTTTATTTTATTTTATTTTATTTTATTTTATTTTATTTTATTTTATTTTATTTTATTTTATTTTATTTTATTTTATTTTATTTTATTTTATTTTATTTTATTTTATTTTATTTTATTTTACTTTATTTTATTTTATTTTATTTTATTTTATTTTATTTTATTTTATTTTATTTTATTTTAATTTATTTTATTTTATTTTATTTTATTTTATTTTATTTTATTTTATTTCATTTACGTTTCAAAAAATATTATCTATTAAATTTAACAACCAATTCAACAACCAACTTATTGCATGTTTCTTCCGAATGCAAGTGGAAGATTTGTTTTTTTTTTTAATCATTTGATGAAACTGAACCTATCTCCCAGTTAATTTAAAGACTTAGCCAAAATGCAAATACCATTGGAGTGAAGTTAAATTAGTGGTCGCAGTAAAGTCCTTTTATGATGGAAACTGATTGCAAATAGATTGCGTATACATAGCACTTAATTGAAGGCAACAACTGATTAGACGAACGTTTATATTTTGTTTGCAATTGCGAACTTTTAAGAGCTTGATCCTTTCGCGCAGGTTGAAGACTTCTTGCGATGCTTTGTTAATTGGCGTCTCGGCTCCCATTCAATTCGAGCATTTTAATTAGAGTCTCAACAGTCGTTTAGCGTTACGCAAACGTGCTTAAACAAATCTGAGCAAATTTCATTCACTTAACTCGCATGCTTGTGGCAAGTAGTCGCTGACAGTTGTCACATGGCTGCAGTTGCAGTTGGAGTCGCAGTTGCAGTTGCATTTGCGGCGACAACACTTTAAAAATTAATTGCTGAGATTTATGAGCCCAGTTAGCAGTGGATGGCGTCGCTGGCCCGAAACCGCGCGAATGCGTGCTCAGTCCGTTACTCAGTTGGCTGGTTGGCTGCCCCAACTGGCGGCAGCCATATAAGGCGGCAACGCTGGCAGCTCTTATGCATAAGCTGAACCACATTTCCAGCCATTTCACACTTTTATCAGTTTAAAATATGAAGCGGCAACTATGGGAAAATCTTAGTTTTATAGAGCTGCAGTTGCCTGTGTCTGTGTGTGTGTGTGTGTGTTTGTGTGGAGTCGCCGCTGGCGAAGATTTGCGAGCGCTGATAAAGAAACTTTGTGGCTTCGAGTTTGAGTCTGGGCCCCTTGGATGCACTCGTGAGCGTCGTTGGAGCTCGCAGCATGGGTGCCCAGGCTGGCAGATGCTCGCGGCGCGATTCGTCTGGACAAGCTGGCCCGACTGGCTATTACCCCGGACGACTCGTTGTGGCTGTGGCTGTGGCAGCCACAACTGCCTACTGGCCAACTGAATGCTATAATTAGACAATAAACAAAGCCGCAAAACAAAGCACAGCTTCGGTTATTGGGGCGTCGCTGCGCTCCAACTCCCCACAACCCACTCTGCCCACTCGGGGATCGCGACGCTGGCAATTGCAAATCGGACTCGTATTGAGACTTATTGCCGACACTCAGTCGGTGCTGCGGGGCTGGCCAATCCGAGTGCTGGCAATCAAAAACCGCGACAAATTGTGCATTTTGTGGTCACAAATTGAGTTAACGCTGCCAAATTAGCAGCATAAATTTATCGCTTGGACTTCGAGTCCGACTCCAACTCCGACTCCGAGTCGAAGTCGCAGTCAGACAATGAGAGGGAGAAAGAGCGAGATAGGCGAGATTGGGTCTTAATTAAGTCTTTACGAGGCAGCGGCCACAATTTCGAATGGGTGCACAACTTGGCCGCTTAAATAAATAAATCTGGTTGTTGTTGTCGTTGTGGCTGTTGTTGCTGTTGTGGCTAACAATTGGCGCTTGGCCGTCGCGCCGCCGTCTGTGGCCAATAAAAGATCGCAGCGCGCTGATTTGACAGGTGAACAATTTTGGGTTGGGCTGCGCTCCGACTGCTCCAGCTAGCCAAGCAGCCAGCCAACCAGTCTCGCAGTCTCGCAGCCAACCAACAAACTACAGCAACAACAACAACTGCGACAACAACATCATCGACGATAACTGTTAGGCATGTGTCGCTGCTGGTCGTTGCCACCCACCTGGACGCAGCTCTGAGTCCGGACTGAGGCCGGGCCCCACACATTTGTAGCGCCTAAGATTGCTCTTAACTGGACTGGTGGCAACAAATTAATTTCGTTGCCGATTGCCAGATATTTGCTTAGCCTTATTTATTTCATTTGCCGCACTCTTTGTTAACTCCAGCTGCTGTTTTGTCTTGTACGAGTGTCAATTGTGTCTTGTTTCCGTCGCCTCCATCGATAACTTTGCTATAACTAAACAGCATTGATGACTGCAGTCTTTTTACAGATTAAAATCCGTTTAGCTTAAAGTCTTAGCTAATTTACAAGTAGCATTCTAGTTGAATGCAGTTTGTGGCCACAGCAAAGTACTTTTATGATGAAGTCATTGTAAATAGAACGATTTAGCTTAGATTGAATTGGCAACAACAGCCGACTTGTCCAACGTTTATATTCTATTTGCTATCGAAAATAGATTTAATTGGCAACAACAGCCGACTTGTCTAACGTCTATATTCTCTTTGCAATCTAAAACTTTCAACTGCGTGAATCTTTACTCTATGTATTGCAAGTTGAAGATTCACTTATATTACTAATTATACTTGGAATTATATACATATATATAAAATAGATTTAATTATCAACGACAGCCGACTTGTCCAAAGTTTATGTTCTATTTACAATATCAAACTTTCAACTGCGTGAATCTTACCTCTATGTATTTCAAGTCGAGCATTTGTTTTACATTTCTTTAACTAATTATACTTTGACTTTCTTTTTTTTAACTTAATCGTCACCTACATCAAAAAGTACGCTCCTAACTAAGCACGCCTGTGGAAACTACTTGATTAAAATGCGTTTAGTTTAAAGTCTTATGGTATTTGCAAATATCACTCTAGTTGAATGCAATGCGTGGTCAGAGCAAAATACTTCTGTGTTGAAAAGTGATTGTGAATAGAATGCTATAGAATAGATTGAATTTGCCACAGCAATCGACTTCTCGAAAGTTTATAATTCCTTTTCAATTGTGAACATTCAGCTGATTGCTGCTTTCTTCCAACGAGTTCAAGTTTAACATTCATTTATTTTAATAATTTTACTGTGTGCCCTCAATTGTCACACTTTTATATTCTATCGCGAACTTTGAACTGCGTGATTCTGTCCTCTAAGTTTCGCATTTTTTCTTTTTCTTAACTTTCGCTGCTTTTATCGTCGCTTGTATTAAAAAGTGCGCTCCTATCCAAACAGAGTAGAGGAAATTGAAATTGTTTAGGTTTAGTTTAAAGTATTAACAAGTATACAAGTAGCACTCTAATTGAATTGCAATCATGGCCACCACAAAATCCCTTTATGATGAAAAGTGATTTTCTTATCAACTGCTGGATTGCAAGTTGCAGAGTTGCTGATTTTAATTATTATACATGGTGCCTCCTTTATTATTTAGTTGATGTTTTTGTCTTGCACGAGTGGTGTTAAATGCATCTTGTTTAATTCGCTCGTTTCGATAAGTTCGTAAAAACTAGTGAGAAAGATATTTGCCAAATGAAAATGCGTTTAGTTAAATGGCTTAATGAATACACAAATGTTGAGTTTTATGATGGAAAGTGATAGTAAATAAATCACTTATACATGCAATTCGATTGGAAGCAACAACCGACTTGTCGCCTGTTTATGTTTGCTTTTAGATCGCAAACATTCAGCCAAATGATTCTTTCTGTCAAGGATTGCAAGTTTATTTAAATCATTTAACTTTGTGCCCCTTTAGCTGGTGTTTTAGTGTGTACGAGTGTCATCTAAGTTGCCAACTAAACAGGACCCATGAAACTCAGTTTTGCATCAAAAAAACGTGTTTACTTTAAAGTCTTAGCGAATGTTGAAACAGCACTCTAGTTGATGGCCTTTTATGATGGAAAGTGATTGTGAGCAGAGAGTTGGCTGCGTATTTAAATGGCAGTCGGCGGAGTGCGGTTTGGCTGTTCCATTTCCTGGCCATCCTGGCCAAATTGTATGCATTTCACTCGATCAGTGCTCGCCCCAGTCGATGACTTCATTTGTAGCTGTCTGGTCGTGTCGCTGTTGTGCTTTATGCAAATCTTTGCCTTCCAATTGATTGCACACTTCAGTGGGACTGGCGCATGACGGATGCGATTGAGGCGAGCACATAAATATCACAATGCCACGACAACAACAGCAACAACAACAACGGCGAGAAGTTAGAGGGGGCAACAGAATTGGAAGTTAATCTAAATTTGCGGGCAGAAAAAGTAGCCAGCTTCGAAGCAAGGTCAAACGGAGCGTATGCGCAATGTGGCTGGACTTGCAGAGTTGGCGGCCCTTAGACTTTTCAAAAGTCAACAGCAGTTTAAACTCGTTTGCAAAACACTAACGGGCTCGCCTCCCTGCCACCCTGCCCCACCTGACCTGCTGCGGCTGTTGCTGCTGCTGCTGCTGCTGCAATCGCTTCCACTCAATTTGTTTGCCCAGCGGCACTGAGAATTGGAGTGTCAAACTTTCAGCTTTCAATGCACGCCAGGATGCCGCAGTCGCAGTTGCAGTCGCAGTCGAGTCAATGACGATGGCGTTGTCGATGTCGATGGCGATGTGGATGCGGATGGCGATGTTGCCACAGCCAGCACAACTTCTGTGGCTGTTGAAGCCACAGTCGCAGCCGCAGCCGCAGCTTGCTTGCTGTTTTTGTATTGACATTAAATGAAATAATCTGCGATGATTGTGCATTAGTTGCAGTCAGCAGGCGGAGACCGGCCATGGTCAGAGAGTGGGACTGGATAATAGTTCTAGACTGCTGTATTTGGGGAGAAGCGACGCTGTGCTCTGCTGGCTGAGCTCGTGGTTCCCATGGCATGATTTTGCATGAAATAATGTGGCGCACGAGTGGGCGGGCGAACGCTGGAGCTCGGGCTGGGGGGCCACTTGTCGTGGCAATCGTTGCCAGAGCTTGCCTGCCCGACTGCCTGACTGCTCGACTGCTCGACTGCCTGCCTGCTTGCTTGGATGCTTCTATTCAGCTTGTCTTTCGGTTTCTGTTTCTGTTGCTCTGTCTGTTGCTGTTGCTGTTTTGTGTCCGCTGCCTTGGCCAAATTTGCGACGAAACAGGAACCGTTAACTGCGGCAATTTGTGCTGCCAACGTCCCTCAGTTGTTTCCCACGTTATAATTCGTTAGATTCTCAATGCCTGCCTATGTTAGCTGGCGACCTGATACAGTTTGCTCTCGTTCTCCGCATTTTGATCGTGTACTTTTTGGGCTGCTGAACTTTCAGTGATGCGCGTGTGCGCCCAAAAACAAAAACTGCAGCTCCTGCTCCTGTTCTTGTTCCCGCACAACCTCGTTCCTGCTGCCTCGCAGTTTAGTGTCATTCGCACGCTTGATTTGTTTGCTGCGAAGCTGTTGGGATGACACTTGGTCTGGACTCGTGCGCATTGCGTGAGGCCGTCGCCTTTCTCTTTTTGCCAGCCGCGCTTGTTGTCGTCTTTCTTTTTTCATTCATTTGCTAAGTGCGCATCACGTGCAAGCAATTATTTTATCAATCATTTAGGCGCTCTTGCCGTTGCCGTTGCCGTTGTTGTTGTTGTTGCCGTTGCTGTGGCTCCTCGCCTGGCTGCCTGGCTGCCTGACTGCCTGACTGCCTGTGTCTGCGACTCGGTCGCGACTTCGGGGCTGGTGCTCAAACAGCGAAAACGCATTTAATGTCTGCTTAGTGTGATTACGACGCATTAATGCCCGCTCGCCGCCAGACCCTCCCCTTCCCCCTTCGATCTTGCCCCCTGTTGCATCTCCGATTTTACTGTTTTACAGTCACCGGCGGCGGCACGTCGCTCGACTCGCTGTTGTGGCTGTGTGTTGTGTTAGTTGTTATATGTGTGTTAACTTTCAAATAAATTAAACATGAAGCTGGGATCATTTATTTCACTCGCTCCACCTAACTCGCTAGCTCGTTTGGGCCTGGCACCTGGTACGTACACCCAAGCCAAGCGATGCCATGCCGAGCTCAGCCATTCCATTCCATTCCATTCGACTCGATCCCAGTTCGCCAGTTCGCCAGTTTGGCAGTCTCGCAGTCCCGCAGTCTGGCAATGTTTCTTCATCTTCACATTAAATGCACAATTCCCCGACATTTGTTTGAATTAACACGCAGCAATTACCGCTCGCCAAACTCCAGCTCCAGCTCCAACTCCAACTGCAAACTGCAGCTCCAGCTTCAGATTCGGCTGCGGCTTCGGCTTCGCGCTGCATCTCCGCATATGCGAGACACACGTTTTCTTGCCCAACACACACACACGGGCAGTGGCAGCGTTTTACGGCTAAAGGATGTGGCAACTTAAAGAGCACATAAAGCTCTCAACAAAGGCTCGTTAAATGCGCGCGGACACAACTCGAAAGGAGCTGCATTCATTAGCCTATTCCTGACTACGAGATGCCAACAATTAAAGCGTCACATTAAACCTCCTATTACACCAATTTGTGTAATGAAGTTTTTAAATGTTATGCAATCAATTCAAATATGTTCAATGTGCCTTTTAGTGCAATTCACAAATTGCTTAAAACTGCACAAGGAATTTCAATTAAGAAGTTTTCAGGACTGACCACAAAAGACTGCCGATTTACAATTTTAAGCAGCCAAACAAAGCTTAAATGTTGTTTAGTAAAGTGTCAACTAAAACAAGAACGTCTCAGCTCAAAAGTAAAAGCAGAACTGCAATTTTTATAATATTTACATTGACATGCAAAACATTGAAATATGAAATTCTAGCTGAACCAATGAACTCTGTTCCACATTTTGTAATTTCTTTAGTTCAATTGCTTATTAGAAAATACAAATAAATAAATTAAGTACATTAATCATTCATTATTGTTCCTTTATCCGTCTTTTGGCTCTATGCTAACTTCCCAGCAATTTGCAGACAAATCGGTACAGCTGTTCTTGAGCTATATATAGTATAACTAACACGACTTTCCTTTATATATAGATAGTCTACTAAATTGTTAAATAACCATAATAATAACGAAAGCTTGTGTTTTGTAAAATCTCTTAGACATCTCAATGCAGATTAGGGAAATAAATAAGTTAAAATTTATTTGATAGCAAATGAGCTGAAATTTATGTAACAAAAAAAAATAAGTATTAATTTAACGACAAGTATGGTAAGTTAAGATTTAATTAACATGCAAATAAAAGTGTATTTATTTAACGACAACTACGCTAATGAACATATAAATAAATGACTATTTACTTAGCAAACAATTAAATTGAAATTGATTTCGCATCAAATAAATAAATATATTTTACAATTACAACTTCTTAGTCCCTTCCTGAAGACATGAAGATAAAAAGAAGAAGCCCACTTTATATATACGATATAGCTAAGCTCACTAAGTGGCTGGACATTGTGAGAATAGTTTGATTGATTATTAGCAGCGCTGCCGTTCGACAGTTAAATCCGTTGTCCTGTGCTCTGCAAGTTGCGGTCGTCTAATTAATAACAAATGTGATCAATTAATCAGTACAATACAAAAGCGCTGTAAATGGCAGCAGAACGTAAGCTCGGAAGAACATGCGCTTAACATAGACAGAGAGCGAGCTGGAGGGAGAGCGAGGCAGAGCGCGAGAGAGGGAGACAGTGGTAGAAACCACTTTAAGTGAGCAGCGCAGCGCAGCGCAGCGCATCGCATCGCATCGCATCGCTTATCTGCTGCAGACAAAGAAATGCATAAATTATTTCTCGCTAGGCATTTTAAAACGCCTGTTGGGCAACTTTCCGCTCAAGCTGCAGTTGAAGTCGCAGTCGGAGTCGTCGTCGCAGTCGGCGTAGCCTTCGTGCTGAGGCTGACTAACTGCTGAGCGCTGTCTTTGGCTAGTTGCTGGCTGCGGGCTTGGATGCTGCTTGACCATTTGGAAAGCCTTCTGCTTCGTGTCCACGCTTTTGTCCATATTTGTACACAATTAGCAATGACACAAAAACACACACACACACTAACACACACTAGCACACTGGCGCAGTCGTTGTACACAAAAAGCGAAACAAACTTCACACACCATAAATCGATTATCATTGCGAAAATATATACAGCTACACACACACACACAGTTGCAGAGTCGCGCATTAAATCAAATAGCGCATTTTACGCCACTTTCGGGTGTGCATAAATTTATTTATCGATTGCCGCTCGACGTCTTATCGCGACACGCATCGCCATCGCCATCGCCATCGCCATCGTCGTCGTCGTCGTCAATCAGCGTTGCGTATACGCCATGTACGTCGTTGCATGCATAAAATGTATAACAAAATTGTCATTAGCGTAAAGCATTTGTTAACCGCTGCGATCGCGCGATAAGCCAACGCCTCCCCTCCCCCAGCGCCCCTGGGCTGGCACTTGAGACTGGGCCCATCTATCAATGTTGCCGTTGCTGGCCAGTGCATCAAGCGCTGGAGTGTGCAACACGCGCTGACAATCAGAGAAACGGGTCCAGTTGCAGTTGCAGTTGCAGCTCGCAATCTTCGCCTGCCTCGCATTGCTTTTCACACCTTCGCGCCGACTGCCGCCGACGTTTGTGGCAAGAGCTCACTACTGCTGCTGCTCCTTGTGTGATTTTTTTTGGCCAGGCCGGGACCAGGTGTAAAATGGCTGCATGATTGGCATTGCGTCCGTGTCGCAGCAGCAGCAGCAGCAGCAGCAGCAGCAGCGTCATTGTCAACGTTATCCGCGTTGCAGTTGCAGTTGCAGTAGTCATCGTTATTGACAATGCGGCTGACGTAGCACTGCTTTTGGCCAAGGCAATGCTTTGTCGTCGCTGTCGATGTGGTTGTTGTGGCGGCTTTGGCGGTGGTCGTTTGATGCCACCAGCAGGCAGCAAACAACGCACAAACGCACAACGCCAACTCGGAAAAACAAGTTGCGTTGACATACCAATTAACTTGACAAATACATAATTGGTGGCAAACAATTAAATGTTTTTCCTGCACCGAATGCGCCCAATGGCCAATGGCCAACAACACAGGCAGTTAACTAACAACTAACTGAGCCGCCTGAGCTGCCCGAGTCGCCTGCCAACCAGCCCCATTTTGCTGTCAGCTTATGAGCGCAGAAATTCATTTAAATTTATCTAGTTGTCAGTTTTGCTAAGCTTTAAGATATTTGCACAATTTGCTCGTAAAAAACAAATCGAGCCGAGCGAAACAGCCAAATGGGCAAAAGAAATACAAATCGAAATACAAATACAAACAGAAATAAAACGGCAACTGCTAACGAAGCGCCAACAACGCTCGCCGTCGCACTCGAAGACGGAGTTGGAGTCGGAGTCGGAGTCAGAGTTGAAGGCAAAGGCGAAGGCGAAGGCGAGGAGGCGGAAGATGGGGACTCGGCTGTGGGCAGCAAATGCTATACGCTGCACTGAAGTCCAATGCACGCAGCCGAGCAGCTTGCAACAGCGCGACTGCAACAGGTTTTTGAGTGCAGCCATAACTAATAAATGTGCGAAGTAGACTGGATAGATCAGCGCAAGAGAGCTGCTCACTTCTGGTAGCAATAAATGTGTAGAAATAAAGAAAGCATGCGAGTAATTCTAGAAGATATGCTATCTAAATATAAAATTGTCACTTGATTTCGTTGTGGGAAAAAGATATAATGTGTTTGTGAGCAAGTCTATAAGCTAGACGTTCACACAAATTTATCTTAATATTAAATTGCCACTAAGAATTTGCTAAGTTGTGATTTAAGTAATTCTTGAAGAAAAAGAAGTTTATCTGAATATGAAATTGCAACTTTGTGTTAAACTTCAAGAAAACTTTGAAGGATAATGCTGTGTTCAAGAAGCTAAGCAAGCAAGTTGTTCTGTAAGACTTTGGCTACGAATATTTAAGTATACAAAATCATTCGCAACTGACCAAATTGAGGCACAGACTGAGTAAAAAGGATTGCCGAATTGTTGAGAGTATTTTCTTTATATTTCTAAAGCGCTGCTTTTCGAAATTTAGCAATTTAGTTTTTTCTGAAAATACAATAACTTAAATAATAAATGTATTGTTTAAGCAGACAGCCAAGCAAGCAAATAATGCTAGTAATTCAGTAAAATATTTCTGAAGAAAGAAGTTGTAGTTGATCTTAATATAAAATTGTCATTTGTAATAAATACCACGAATTTTGGAATGCATTTGCTAAGCAGTCGTCTAAGTAATATAAGAAGTTTTTACTTACCATAGAGTTGCTTACTGATGACACTTGTGATAACACAAACTTTTAAAGTTAAATCTTCGATTAAGTAAGTTAAGCAATCAAATTGTTCTATAAGTATTTGCTAATAATTGTTTTCTCATGCTTTAGTGCATAACATAAAATGCAGCGAATCAAATTGAAGCATGAACAAAAGATTGCCGAAAATACTCTTGTAATTTATTCATATTTCTAACGCTTTTGTTTTCCAAATTTCGAATTTCTGTCAATACAATAAATTATGTAATGAGCAAATAAGCAAATAATGCGATAATTCTAAAGAAAGCAGTTTATGGAAATATATAATCGTATATTTCGTGCGTATTATATTGCTAAATTAACTGTAATATATAGACAACGCACTTAACAAACTTCAAAAAGTAGTGTATTGTAAATGAGTAAGTAGATTGTATTACATTCCCTATTCACTACTCTTCAAAATCAATGCCTAAACAATAAAATTGAGTTCAAAGCTGGCCAGTTGTTGTCATTAACTTTATATTACTTCGATTTGCGTTTGAAGAGTGTGTGGAATTCGTGGTGGAGCGGAGTATTTAGCCATTAAATGACTGTGTTTGTGTTTGTTTGGCCGCTTGGCAGGTGCAGTTTGCATTCGGCAGTGTTGCTGCAGCTATTGTGGCGGCTGCGCTGTCAGCGTTGTTGTTGTTGCTCATTAGTTTTTTTGCTGCCACAAAGTCTACGTCTGTTACCATTTTGGGCTGGCTGGGAATCGGCCGCTGGATTAGCAAGACTTAGAGTTAGCAGCTAGCAGTTAGGAGTTAGGAGTTAGGAGTTAGGAGCTGTTGTGGCTGTGGCTCGATGCGGCTAAGACAGATAGCAAGCAGGCGAGCGAAAAGGAAAATCGAAGCATTTGACTCGTATCGCAAGTGTGGGAAACTTTTATTTCAAGGTTCAAAAGACGCCCGCAGAGTGTGAAAAAGGCCAGCAAGCGAGAAGAAGAGGAAATATATCAGTGTGTGTGTGTGTGAGTGTGAGTGGTGGTGATAGTTAAACTGGCGGCCAAGTGTTGCCCGTTGCCCGTTGCCCGTTAGCTGTTGGCTGCCCCCACGGCGTATGCGCAATGCCATAAATTCAGATGTGCAGCAAGCGTTTAGATGTGGCCGAAAGTGTTTGTCGGCAGCGCAGTGTGTTTGTGTGTGTCTGTGTTTGTGTGTGAATTGCTCATACGCCATGTTGTTTCATAATTATAACTTAAATACGACAGTTTTATATAAAAATCTACTAGTAAATCAATGTGCGCGCCTGGCAATTAACTGCCAAGAAACGTAACAAACATAACGACGACTCTCAGCCAGCCAGTCAGCCAGTCAGCCAGTCAGGCAGTCAGCTTGTGGTGCAGCGAAGCACGTCGCGCCGGCAGACAACAAGACAGTCTGCCAGTTAGCCAGCCAGCTAGCTAGTGAGCTGGTGAGCTTGGTCGGGGCAGCCAAGCGAACTGTCAATTATAAGCAATCGGCACACCAAGTGCACATTAAACCCTATCAACTGTTTTTGTAATTTATTGTTTGGTTTTGCCAACAAGTCGCATTTGGTGCGAGATCCGCATTGCATCGCTCAGTGCCACGCTGGGCGATGGCAACCCGTCTTGGCCTGGCCCGGCTTGCTTCGGCTTGCCAGCCTCATCATAATTATCGCTGTCTGCTCGGGCGGCACGTTCGACGCAATGCAACGCAATGCAATCGCTTGCCGGCTGCGGCTTCGAGCTGCGGTTTCGAGCTGCAGCTAACAGCCAAAGTCAAATGAGCAGTTTATGGCCAAGACGACCATTTTGAAGACGAGCCAAAGGAGCTAACCGCATGCAGGTTGCAGCCAGCAATACCACGAACTATGTGTGTGTGTGTCTCCCCGTCGCTGTGTGCCCCACTCGGGGCAACATTCACTTTTTTTATTGCACCACTTTGGCAATAGGCACAAGTGTGATTTCGAATCTCTGGGTCGCCGCGGCCCGGGCCACTAAATTGGCAGAAATATGGAAGTCAGCGTGTGCATTTCGGTAAAAGCGGTGATTATATGCCCACTGAGCGACGGAGAATGGACAGTTTAACTCGCCGTTGTCTATGCGACCATATGACAGTCAGTCGCCAGCGACTACTGCTGGCCACGTAATGCGCATTAGCATATAGTCGACTCTCGCTCGCTCACTTGCTCACTTGCTGGCAGTTAGCAAAGCCAAATGAATGGTCCCTTCTAAGCAACGCAATTGCAAATGGGGCAACACACACAGAGCGAAATGGCCAAATGGCAAAACGGGCAAACGGGCAAACGGCACTGTGGGCTGACGTTGATGGCCAGTTCAATTAAAAGCCATCAATTTTAATAACACGGGAGACGGGACACTGGCGAGGGAGACGGCTCGTACCTTGGGCGCTGTTAGGCCGAGCGCTGGCTTGGCAAATTACAAATGCATCAGTGCAACTTCCCAACTCGAACGCACTCGAGGCACTCGAGGCTCCAGTCGGCGACCGGGTCCGTGTTAACGGTCAGCCAGCTTGCGGTTGCCCAATGCCCGCTGCCAGTTGCCAGTTGCCAGTTGCCAGTTGCCAGTTGCCAGTTGCCCTCGGTCATGTTGTTGCTGCACACACAGAGACAGACGAAGCACTTGAGCGTGGGTCACTCGCACAGCAACAATAAGCAGAGCAACACCAACGGCGACAGGCGAGCAGAGCAGAGCAGAGCGAGTGCAGAGCGCAGCAAGTGAAAATTGAAAGCAATTGCAGTAGCCGGGGAAATCGCATTCACGGCTACAACAATGTGGCTGAAACTATTTCGGTTAAGCAGCGAATATGCTGAGCAACATTTGCATTTCAAATGTGATTTTTTATTAGTCGCTGCTACCGTTTCCAACTGAATATGTTAAGCTGCGATCACAGCGAAGTTAAGTTATAGCTGAGCGCATCCTCGCTCAAATGAGTGCGTGTTTCTTTCCATGTGGAATTCAAGTTTCGGCGACGAAATTAGCTATGACGAAATGGCTCGCAAAACAAGCTTGCTTTATAGCTGCAGTGTTTTGAGAGCTGGGCTGCCAATCAATTAGCTGCCACTAACCCCGTTGCTAGTTGCTGGTTGCTCGTTGCTGCCACAAACGCCCAGGATTGACATAAACATGCTCAATCAGCGCGCATTCAGCGCACTGCAGTCGCAGCTCGTTGCAGACTTTGCCGAGCACCCTTCAGAGAAATGATAAGCAGTTCGTGTCGAGAGCGGCAACTGAAGAAATATTAGAGGAAATTGCCAGACGTCAGACGACTGAACCTCAACTGCAGCCAGCTGCCGTTGTTGCCGCTGTTTCTGCTGTTGGCAATTGATGTCGCGGGCGCCAAAATCGACACACTTGTCCCTCTGCCGACTGTGTGTGTGCTTGTGTGTGTGCATGTATCTAGCAGGCACTGCAGCCATCGACAGTCAACAGTCGGCAGTCGACAGTTGGCAATCGCTGCTGAAGTACAGGTTAAATGGATCACGACTGCACGGATTTGATATCCGTCTGTCCGTCCGTCTGTCTGTGAGTGTCCGCCTGGCTCCGGGGGCCCATAAAATACGCGACATGCAAACGTTTTTGATGCAATGACTCGGTCCTGTGCTCAGGCTCCAGCTCCAACAAAATTAGGAAATTGTGTACAACTGTTAACTGACAAGGCAAAGTGTTTCAGACAGTTGAGTGGAGTTGGCTTCGTGGCCACTGCGCGGTGGGAGAGGGGAGTGATGATCTTCGTTTCGACTTGGGCTAAGCTGATTTTTATGCCAATAGCTGGTGCACTTAACGAGTCTCATTAAGCTTTCGTCGACCATAAAAACTGCACAACAGTTGGCCATTTTGTTTAACCGACTTTATTCCATTGCAGCGAGCACTTCGCACGCCAGCGGCTCCGGCAGCAGCAGCGGCGGCAACTACGGCAACAACAACTACAACAAGTCCGCCGCCAGCAAAGCAGCCGCCAGCAGCAAGAGCTACAGCAACAGCAGCTACAGCAATGGCAAGCAGCCGGGCGCAAGCTCATCCTCCGCCGCCGGCTATGCGGCAGGCGGTGGCGCAACGCTGGCGGCCTTCGGGCGCCAACAGCAGCAGCAACAGCAGCAGCAGCAGCAGTTGTACGCCTCCAAGTTGCCATTCTCGCCGTTCTTTGCCGCGTCGCCATTCTTCTTCACCTATCGCCGCATCAGCAAGCAGGAGGACAACAACAACAGCTGCAGCTACAACAACGGCAGCAGCAGCAGCGGCAGCGGCAGCCACAACAACAACAGCAGCAGCCACAGCCACAGCAGCAGCAACAGCCACAGCAACAGCCACAGCCACAGCAACAGTGCCAACAGCAACGCTCTCATGCAGGACTACGATCGCAAGTTCAGCTTGCTGAGTCTCTTCAAGAATCCCTACAAGTTCAACGACGCGCAGACGCAGCGCAAGTGCGCCGCCAACGCCAACGGCAGCAGCAGCGGCAGCAGCAGCAAGGCGTCGCTCACGGGCAGCGCTGCAGCGGCGAGTGCGGCGCCCAGCTGGAAGAGCTATGCGGGCGCAGGCTCAGCGCATGCGGCGCTCAATCCGGCCTTTGGCGGGATGGGCAGCGTGCGCAAGGACGGCGGCAGCAGCTACAGCGGCATCAACTTTGGCGGCAGCAGCAGCAGTCGCGAGACTGCGGCCAACGGCGGCTACAATGATCTCTCGAAGAACCGCAAGGTACACAAGTGCGACACCGAGGGCTGCGACAAGGTCTACACGAAGAGCTCGCACCTCAAGGCGCACAAGCGCACGCACACAGGTGAGTCTGAGCGTTGTTCTAACTAACGTTGTTGTCTAACGTGGCAAGTGGCACACTTCCGCTCTCCTTTCGCAGGCGAGAAGCCGTACGTGTGCACCTGGGAGGGCTGCATCTGGCGCTTCGCGCGCTCCGACGAGCTGACGCGCCACTACAGGAAGCACACGGGCGTGAAGCCGTTCCGCTGCCAGCTGTGCACGCGCAGCTTCAGCCGCTCCGACCACCTGTCGCTGCACATGCGGCGCCACTGAGTGCCCCCGCCACGGCCATAGGGCGGCACTCGCCACACATTCCAATTGCAGTACTACATACATATATATGCCCCAATGAGGCCGCTCTCCTTATTATTATTTATGAAGAAGAAAGAAAGCATGTTTCACGACGACGACATCTACCACGTGTAGTGGTGCAGCCTAGTGCCTAAGTAGCTCAATTTAGCACTGTAAACGGACTTCAAGTCCACGCTAGACATATGGTACTACTATATAGATATAGTTATATCCTTTAGCTCGTAAGCGGCGCGAAAAGAGTTTGTAAAAATCTTTTCGCCTCTCCACAGACGTTGCCTTCAAGAAGCCAAGTTATACAATCGACTATCGACTACATCTAAGTACAACTCTCTCTCTCTAGCATATTTACATGTATAAGCAGACGCATTCGTAGACTTACTTGCATTGGTGCTAGCAATTTGTGTGTACATAGCTTAAACTAGATACGTTCTACATGTAATGCAGTTTAACTAATTTTACACAACTCTATTTTATACATCGGACATTAAGTAGCGAAATTTTGTGCACAACTCGACAGCAGGCAGCTGCTGCAGCCAAGCAATATTTATGCGATACGACAATCATCTATCAATACAATACAATATATAACATTTTCAATGCTCATAGAATTACACTAGCGCTACGAGTTGCCAGCGATGTTTGGCCAAGAGACACTAAGAGCTGTTGATGCCTGTTCCATCAAACTTACGCTGGACCTGGACGAGTGCCCAGTTTAACGATTGTGCTCGTGCAGCGCTTAATTGATTTTCACTGTAATCGCCGATCAGCAGCGGAGATAGCTGGCCAAAGATCCGCAACTGCCACGTAGACTTAGCGACGATTTAACAGAGAGCCAGCTCGAGATAAACGAGAACAAAGTGTATTATTTTGTGTACGCCAATATAAGCCTTATACAACATATGCGAGATGCATACATCTATTTTTTGCTGAAAATACAAATAAAACTCAACTTTTTTGTACCATACGCAGCAGTGTGTTGTCGGAAAGGGGGCGGGGGCGGGGTCGGGGGCTAACATATTTACTCGTTGGCTAAGCTGCACAATAAACTGCAACGACGAGCGCTCATTAGGCCGCAGCCGCGCGGCTGGGACCCAAATCCGTTGTGGATTTTCATTTAAATGAAAAATCAATTGAGCGCACAATGGCAACCAAGTGGCCAGCCACTGGCCACTGGCCACTGGCCACTCTCCGCTGACCAAAGATGTGTGGCAAGTTGTCAACAGGCAGCTGGAGTCGCGCAGGCATTTCTGTGTGTGTGTGTGTGTCTAGGCCAGGCCTGCCACGGTCGCTTGGACATCGGACTCCGCTGCTGGCTGCTGCTGCTGCCTGGGTCTTTGTGGCACGCACCCGCCAATTGTCCAGGGGCAGCGGCATTGTCGTTGTTTGTCGTCGGCTGTGCGCGCGCTCGTTGTTTGCAATAATAAAGATGACAAATTTCTCGTCATTTGTAATTTCAATGTGGGGCCTTGGATTGGCCTTTTTGCTAATACGCGCAACTGGTTGCCTGGTCGAGTGGGGGGTGGGGGAGGGTTTGTGGATCGCGCTGCTCTTTCTCCGCGCCTGACACCTGCAGCGGAAATCAGTGCATGAATAACGTTGCGGTCATTAAGGTAAAATTGTGAAATATTACGTATACGCAGCTGAAATTTATTGGTAAATTAATAATAACCACAGCCGACAGACAGTAGCCGCTTCTGCCGCCGCCGTTGCCGCCGTCGCTGTCGATGAGGCCAACGCGTTTAGCATAAAGGTTACACACACACACACACACACACACGCGTATATAGATATACCGGTTTTGTGGGTTAATTAATATGAAAAAATATACTCCCAATGTATAGCAAGCACACTACAGAAATGTGTGCCTTTTGGTCAGGTCAACTCGATGCGAGACTTGCGCCAGGTTTAATGACCCGCAGCATGCAAATGAGTAAAAGTAAACATTCGAGCATCACCCGACACTGACTGCAATAATTCTGCAGACGAGTACGCCTCGCAATAGCTTCGCACGGGGCAATTATAATACTCACTTGATTGATTATGCTCTCTCCATAAGCCGAGACCGTAGCAAATGCCCAGCCACATTAATAACCCGGCTAACTAGTGAAACTTCAGTGGCCAAAACGTGTGAACTCAATAGCTAAACACAAAGGTGAGTGCGAAAATATCTTAGGGTTACTTATCATTTAACATCACTTCAGTTCGGGCTCTTACTATGGATGACATTTCACTCGTTCCAGAGTAACATATTAATACAATTACAAAATAAATTTGAATATGCTTAAGTCATCATCACAGATTTAACAATATTTCTGTCATCGGTAGAAAATGATTAAGATTTTATTAACATATGCTGGAGAATCATATGGACTTAGAATGCAGAAAAGTTAAATAAAATATTCATTGATCGACGTCATATTCTTATCAGATTAATAAACAAGTTTAATGTCTCCACACTGAATTTAGAGAGTTTATTATGAATAGTAGATTACTCTAGATTTAAGATTTTCTTTTGGATTTTGGAAAGCAGTTGCCTTTTAAATATGAAACACATTCATCACATTCACATAATCTAAATTTGTAGGAGACTGCAGTTTCTGTTTTTAACAATTTTACAGAAGCTATGATAAGCAAGAATAAATTAATAAATAACAACTCTATTTAATTTTGTCAAAGAAGTAGAAAAAGTATTTGATTTAAATTTTAGCGTAGTGTCATACATAAATCACTCAGTGACTATATTTTGTCTGTAAATGCCTACAATTTGTCATCTTCTACCAGGTCAATAGAAGTAGACAACGCGTTGGAATACCAAAAGAAATATTAATCAATTCAATAGAGTATTATCTCACGCTTTCAGGATCCACCTAGATGAGCTGATTGAGTTGTGCGTCCTTTGGAAAAACAACTGTCTTTTTCAACATTTACACTGGATTTATTTAAGATATCTTATCATTTGTTTTTTCTTTAGTTTTCTCCAGTTTGCTGACTTTATATTATCATTTATATAAATGTTGAATTCTCATTTAATAATTAATGAAATGTTTGAAATTTATAAAAAAAAAAAAAACAATTGAAAATATGGAAATCTTTTAAAACCAATTTCGAATTTAAGAAAAGAATAGAAAATATATTAATGTAAAACCAGCGAAACTATGACAAACATTTTATTGATGTTTGAATAAACAATATGAATTAGTGAAAAATAAAAGTTTTCTTGTTTTGTCTTATAAAAATAATCACTTTACAAATATGAGTAACGTAAGTATTTAATTAAAATTTAAAGGTACTGTACAAGACTTTCTTTTCAGTACCAATTGGCAGTAAAGATTATAAATTTTGGCTGATTAAGGAGGCCAGCAAAATTAGGTAGCACATTGCTAAGCAAAATGTTAAAAATTCACTTGAATCAGTTAATAAGCGTTCATTAAAAGAAGTAAGTGTTGCTTTCAGAGAACATTAGCTCCTGCTCTTAGAATCTATCTATATCAACAAATGCTCCAGATAGTATTATTTTCCGCTCTTCAGTTGCACAAATATCAAGTATTATATGCTTAATTTAAGTGCGTGCTGCTTTCTGTTTGCCTCGTATTTGGTTTGAAGATTCAGCATTGTGACATTTTGGAATGGTTTCGAAGAACAACTACGTGAATTACAGCAATTACAACAGGTACTGCAACAAAAACCGCTGTTTCGGTCAAGAAAAGAAACAGAATTGCTTGAAAAATGCCACGTAGATTATCTGAAATACCATGTGAATAGAATTCAACAAGAGGAAGCTTTGCAGGAAGTCAGTAGCGCAACGTGCTGCAGTTGCAAGGAACGCGGACGTCATAAGTCCACTAGCTGCTTTGTTAAGTTCGCCTGTTACTACAGATGGTCCAGATGATAATTTGCAAGGAACTTGGGGGAGATTCCACGACACTTCTCGATTGATAGGCAATATAATAAACCTTGCCTTTCATTATTAAACTGATTTGTTCTGAAATTTACATAGTGAATTTACAGTGAAAATAGCTTGAATGCAGTAGTGTAACATACATATTGCATTCCAATTGTCAGAGACAGACAGCCATTTACATTACAACAACAATTGCAATTGATGCTGATTGAGAAAATATGTACTAAGTAGGTTCGGAAATGCCTTCCACTTGGTGCATAATTTGGTGAAGTTGCAGAAGTTCGTTGGAATCAATTGTGAGCCGGGCATCAAATACTTTCTCAGCTTGCAACGCCGAGATGCAGAGCAGGGAGTTGCAACAGCGAAGTACATAGAACTCATTAAAAAGCAATAAAGTTGCTGTTGCTGCCACAGCAGAACAGCGAGCGTGTCCATCAATGGGAGCTGGCAGCACCAGCCGATGCACAACTGAATGGGAATTCGGGACTCGATCGAGTCTGTCGATCAGCAAAACGCTCGATATAACCAAAACGTTTGCGCCGCGTTGCTGCAGGGGCAGCGAGCTAAGCTGTGCTTGCTTGTGGCAAGCCTTGCAGACTGCAACGCTGTGCGAGCGTGTGTGTGTGTGTGTGCGAGTGTGTGTGCCTAGGCAGGCACTTGGCCATTTTTAATTTATTGTTATGCCTTTTTAGCTGGCTTTTGCCTGCCGTTGCCGTTGCAGTTGCAGTTGCCACTGCTGCCGCTGCTGGTCGGCAGGTCATGTGCAATTTATGAAACTGTGCAGCATTTGCGGCCTGATTTTTGAGACACATTTGGACGGTTGTCGCAACGGCGGCCACGGCGGCAACGACGGCAACGGCGGCATTGGCAACTGCGGGTCTCGCTGTCTTTGTTATTGGTTGCTCGTTGCTTCTGTCCGTTTGATTTGTGATCGATTGTGTGTCGTTACTTTGCGACATGGCGCATGAAATCTTTGACACCTAACGGTAACTGCCAGCCAGATCGCAGAGTCACCGCACAGTCACACAAACACCACTCACATAGTCAAATCGCCCCCGACGACGCGTCGCCCAGCTGCCTTGAAGCTTCTGCATTAAATTGGAACAACTGCAGCAGCAGCAGTCGGAGCAGCGGCAGTCACAGTGGCTGCCACGTATGTTATAGTGGTTGCCCCCAAGTTGGCGGCGCAGCTTGAGAGCCGCGAGAGTTGTCAGCGCGTTGCCAAAGTGTTGGCAGTTTTGCCATTTATTTTACAGGTGAGTGAGCATAATGGACAGTTGCCCGTCGTCGACGTCGTCGTCGTCGTCCCCCGATGTTGTAGGCCTGCTGTGCGCGCTTCGGCTCAATTAAAAATGGCCTGGTCCACGTCGCCTGCCTCATTTGACAATTGGCAATTGCCTAATAGAGGCAAATGCTCAACACGCTCGTCCGTCGCAGCTCGCAGCCGTGTTCTCCACTCTGCTGCTGCCGCTGCTGCTGCTGCTGCTGCTGGCGACTCCTTTAATTTGGTTGGCAAAAATGCTGGAATTAAAATTCCCATCACACCAGCAAACCCATAAATCATCTTTTATCTAAGCGAGTCTATCGGCGCATGCGCGCGCGCCGACATTCAACTTGCAACTCTCTGCATTCGTATTCGCATTCGTTTCCTTGTGTGTGTGTGTGTGTGTGTGTGTGTGTGTGGAAAACGATACTGAACTGGGAGCTGAGAGCTGGGAACTGGGAGCTGGGGCCGCTCAACCTGCTTACTTGCCTTAATGAGAATTTAATATTTTTCAATAAAAATTTGTAAAAGGCGCTGCCAGGCTCTCTCGAAGACGTCCCAGCCGCGTCCATTGTGTGCGCCTGCCGTCGCATAATGGCTATTAACGCACTTCTATTTCGACCAGTGGCGTCTCCTCAAGGGGGGCGCCTCTAAATAACGTTTGCCAAGTGAAATGTAGCGATTTCATTTGTGTGTGTGCAGTGCAACTGGCAGTCATTGAGATAAGCAGTTGTTATTATTGCAATTAGCTGAATTCTTTAATCTCCGCTGCAGCGCATAACTCGCGAATAGGGGCTCTTAAACTGCAGGCACAAGTGATTAGCTTGCAATGGAATGTGCGCTTAACATAAAGCTGGTAGAATAACAATTGATGTTTTTTTGGACTTCGGGTTTTATCGATTTGCATTGACGAAATTGTGCACTTAAAGCTGCAGGCAGCAACGACAAACTTGAAGAGAGTGAGAGAGAGAGAAGCGTAAGAAAATTAAGAGTGTGTAATCGATGCAAGCAATAGCATTGTTCAGCACTATTCTTATCGATAGCCGTATCGATATTGTAAACAGAGCACGACATAGTATCGATATTGTAAGTAGAACACGATATCGATACAGATAGTTGTAGCCACGCGTCGAGACGCAACTTTGGGTTTTGGCGTGCATAAGTTAACAAGGCAAATGCAAAAGCTATTTAACCCAAATATACAACAAACCTACAAAGTTATGCTACTCAGATGCAACACATATTCCTTCATAAATGTGAAAGAAAGAGTTTGTTTGCAATTTAAAATTTTACGTGTTTTTGAATAACATTTGGTATGTGTATTATATGTAATTGACTTGGACTAAAATAGAAAGCTTTAAATTTATGCTAGGAGATAATTACGAATTACAAGAATGGAAAGAACTATAAATAGAAAAAAATAAAAATAAATAAAAATAAGTAAAAACAAGGCGACTTCAAATATACAGAAATATTGCAAGTAGAGAAAACAAATTAATTGAGCGCACAAAAAATCAAGTGTATTGAACTTAAGTTGCAACAAGTATTTTAGTTGTAGCGTTAGCATTATTAATGTAAATAAATAAATAGAATTAAAGCTAGTAAGTGCTAGTGTTAAGTGAAAGTATTTTAATTATAGCGTTACAATTAGGAACGTAAGTTAATATTATAAATGAAAATTAAAGCTAGTGATAAGCAAACAGAGCGTTGTTTCAAAGTATTTTCTATTTATAGCGTTCGCATTGTTAACGTAAATAAATAAATATAATAATAGAATAGCTACGAAAAAGCGAAGAGAGCCTTGTTTTCAAGTATTTTAGTTATAGCGTTACAATTATGAACGCACATAATAAAGTAAAATTAAAGCAAATTAAAGTATTACTGAAGATTGTTGTTTTAAAGTATTTTAGTGGTAAACCAATACATATTAACGTAAAAAATAAATGAAAATAAAGCTATAGTTGTAAGAGGGAAGAGAGCGTTGCTTCAAAGTTAGTTAGTTAAAGCGTTACAATTATGAACGTTAATAAATAAAAAAAAAACAGCTAGTTAGAGAGAAGAGGGCGTTGCTCAAAGTTTTTTTTTAATTGTACCGTTCGAGTTGTTAACGTAAATTAGTAAATACATAAAAATAAAGCTAATAAGAGAGAAGAAAGCGCAGCTTCAAAGTATTGTAGTTGTATACTAAAGCATGTAAAACGTAAATAGATAAATAAAGTTAAAGCTAGGACAGAACGAAGAGAAGTTGTTGAAGTAGAGCGCTGTGGCAAGTGAGAGGATGCATAAACACTTCAATCGATCGCGTGGACCCCCCTTCAGTTATTCAGTTATTAGAGGGGGCAATGTCACTGCATGCGTGGACTGCTGGGAACGGTGTTGTTATTGTCGAAGTTGTAGTTGAGGTTGTTATTGTTATTTGTTGGCTGGCCCTGCCCCTGAGTGAAGAGAAGAGAAGAGAAGAGGAGAAAAGAAAACAAAGCAAGGCGAAAGCCAACAACTGCTGCATACGAAATTGGCAGAAGTTCAACGCAAGTAGGACTCGCAGTCGGAGAGGAGTTCGCGAGTTGGACATGAGGTTGGAGCTGGAGCCAAGTGTCGCCACTTGCCTGCCACAGCCGGGCCGTTGTCTAGGCAGACAGTCTCGTTGTCGCTGGGCTCGGTTCGGAGCGCGTTGCTTCGCTGGCGGCGCGTGCAGACTGCTGAGCCTGTTTTAATATGCCAGCAATGACAATCAAATGTCACCTCTGGTGCGCCGTGTCTAGACGCAACAACAGCTGCAACAGTTGCCGTTGCCACAGCCGTTGCCGTTGCAGGCCAAAAGAAATTGCATGCAAGTGAGTGCTGATTGCAACAACAACAGCAACAACAACGACGACGACGACGGCGACCGGCAGCAACATATAAATATGTCATTTGGCTCATTATAAAGATAGCAAACAGCGCTGAGCAGAACTCCGCGATTGCAGGAGCAACGGCAACAGCAACAGCAAGAGCAACTGCAACTGCAACATGTTGTTGGCGTTGGTGCGGCTGCGGCTGCGGCTGCTGCTGCGCCCCCAGAGCGGCAGCGCAACTGCAACGGCGTCACATTTAAACGTTTAATGATAATTTATGAATGTTGTTGTTTTTTATTGCAACAACAATGCCGTAAACCAATAAATCTTAAGGATCACATAAATCTTGACGCTAACTGCGCAGTCGTCGTCGCTGCCGACGTCGCCGCCGACGTCGCCGTTGCAGTTGCGAGTGCAAGTCGAGCAGTGGCTAGCCGCAGCGCGCAACGTGCCACAATAATTTGGGCCTTCGCTCCAAGCAGCACACTTGATCAAACGGCGGGAGTTGCTCTATTGACAGCCGCAAAACCTTGATGCGAGAATGATGGCTGCTGCCTGATGGCTGTCGGTGCGTGGTGCCGTTGCCGTTGCCGCTGCCGCTGCCGCTGCCGTTGCTGTTGCCGTTGCGGTGGCTGTGCTGCACTCCTGCGGTGCCGCGGTGAATGTGTTAATAGGCCAGCTTATTGACTGCGACTCTGAGCCGCGTTGACCAATTGGCTTTGGCTTTTTAGAAAGGCTCGCATAGGCTAATTTTTTTGTTATTGCTGCTCTTTGCTGCCGTCGTCGTCGTCGTCTTGCTTGTTGTTGTTATTGTTCTTTGTTAATTTAATTTTTGCTTTTCATGCTTCGTTAACATATTTTGCTTATAAGGATTTCCCGGCCGCTGAGCAAAAAGAAATCACAAGCTGATCAGTGGAAACATGCCGCCGTTGCCACAGGTTGCACACAGGTTGCACGGGTTACACGGATTGCACAGGTTGCAGCCACAACAACAACGGCAACGGCAACGACGACGACGTCGACGTCGACGGCGGTGGCGGCGGCTTCATTGTTGCAGGTGCATGTTGCCGCAACAATGCCATAAATTGTGACATTGGCTTTTTTGCCGCTCCCCCTCCCGCTCTCGCTCCCTCGTCGTCTGCTTTTTTGCAGCGCCTCCCCCGGCCGCCGCTGGCCACGTATCGCTGCCTTGGCTAATTCTTTTTGTAGTGCAAAACGGCAGCACGGCACAAACAAAAAACAAAATAATCAGGCAAAAAGAGCTTAGAACGAGTTTTGGCATTTACGACTCACTCACTGCGCTGCTCTGGAGCTGCTCTGATCGGAGGCTGTGCAACCGACGAGGGGCAAGCGGGCGGACGGAGCCGAGAGCCAGCGTCGACGGTAGCCAGCGGGCAGTACGTGGTCTTGTTGCCGCTGCTGCTGCTGCGGCGGCTGCGGCTTGCCGCATTATGTTGCTGCTTAATTGGTTATAAATTAATTAAACGTCGATTAATAATCCGGCTTCTTGTCAGTTAAACGCCGCCGACGCCGTTGCTGCCATTTCTTAGGTACTGGGAACAAGAACACGCCAGCAACAACGACAACACGAACAACAACAACAACAACAACAGGGAGAACAACACCAACAAACTCAACTCAGTGGCCAAGAGAGTCTGGGCCTGAACTTCGGCTTCAGCTTCAGCCACGTGATGAGTTGGCAATAATGAACTTGTTGTTGTCGCCGCTACCGTTGTTGTTAGTTCCCTGACTGCTGTCGTTGCTGTTGCCGTTGCTGTTGTTGTTGCTATTGGCGTCCGCTTGAACTTTTCCCTTGAAGCTCGCACTCATTAATCGCCCAGCGATTTGGGGATTTCTTCGACCATTTGCGTGTTTCGGGCCACTGACAGCGAATTGTCAATTGAATTGCTTGCGCTTGTTCCATTGCATTCCAAGTAATATTGATAGTTGGTGTTCTAGACAACAAGCGCTGTAATTGGCAGTGCAGGAAAATACAAGAAGTTGCAGCTAATTGGAACAAGATTAATTGACTGCTGATAACTACAATCACAATTATAATTATATGAATAAACAACTGCGTTTCTCGCTGATAGCACTGCGTCTAGTTATTAAGCATATTTTGCCGACATATGTAGAAGAGGGACTATTTTTATATGCTTAATAAATAGGTATTGGGAAAACAGAAATTGTTCGAATTTTTACAGTCGTGAATATGGTATATGCCATACTCATTATTAATTACTTATTTAATTATTATGTGCTATTATTTATGTAATATATTTCTTAAAGACAAACAAAAACTTTAACGCCTCTTACGCTGAGTTCTATGTATTTTGTTCTCTTCAGCCTGTTACGAGTTTAAATCACTTTAAACTTGCTTCATAAGTTGAAGAACACATAATCATAATAATACTAAATAATAGAATATAGCAAAAACAGCCACAGAGACAGTTGCAAGAGCTCAATTCCGAAAGTCGAAAGTGTGGTATATTCTAATGCATTCATAATTTAAGGCTTTTTACAGAAGTTAAGTATTTAATTACAATTTATACTTTAATTAAGTCTATTTAATTGTGTGCAAAGTAAGTATGTGCATTTTGTCGTAACCGAAAAATAAGAGTTACTTTAACGACAATAAATAAATTGCATTTAAAATAATAATTAAAAAGTGAGCAAGCTGCATACATATAAAAGCAAATGGCTTGTGTGATTTGCAGTGTGACTGCTGCTGTAGTATTTACTGTAGTATGTACTACAAATGCGCCAAAATATACTGTTTCAAATATACCGCACATGACAAAAATATTCAAAACACGGTTACATTGCCCAGCAAAGCCAGCCAAACAGTGCAGCTGCACTTGATTTAAGTATGTACATACATATGTCCTATAAATTGGTTTGTTTCCATGCACAAATTATGAAGAATGCAGTTATTATTGAGTTTCGCTATATTCGAGTTTTGAAATTACATGCTCTATTCGTTTTGTTTTCGATTTACATGGAGGAAGAAGGCGTGGCTACAATTGAAAACAAAAACTTGAACAATAACACAAGATTGGAAACATGCAAACATTAAATTACTGTAAATAGCCAGAAAAATTGAGTAAAAAACAGAAACCTGATTTCTTTTTTCTTTCAGTTTTAAATGCAGCACAATAAGCGATTACAAATTATTGCAAATTACAAATGCATTCTTTTATAGGTTTATGTCGCGGATTTATTCGTTTGAGATCTAAAGAAAATTAAATGCCAGCTAATAGCTCATCTTCTTAAGTTAACGACAGAAAGTTGAGAATGACTGAGTAACTGTAACTGTAATACAATGATAATGAAGTTACTTGAATTGTTCTTGCCTTTAGCTTCACATGCTTCATTAGACCGAACTTGAGTTGTATAAAAGGCAGCTCTAATCGAAATCGATTTCAGTTGGCCGGCGAAGTGCTTGAGCAATGAGGCATGGCCAAAGTGTTTGGCAATTCATAAGATGATACGCATATTAGTTGAGGAAGTAGCCAATGATTCAGTGAACCAGGCTGACGAGTTCTTTCCACTCTCCGTTCTCGCGAGCGCTCGAAAACAGCTGATGCTGGGGCTGCTGCTGTAGGAACTGCTGCTGGGGGCGAGTGCTCTTTAATCTGACAGTTATTTGATTTGGTTGCCGCTCCAAACTGAAGCGAGCGAGAGAGAGAGAGAGAGAGAGAGAGAGAGCGTATGGCTGTTGTTGTAGTTGCTGTAGTTTATTTCAACACTTTGTGCCGCATATCCACTCGAGGCGACATCCAAGTGATGCCTTTTGTTGATCGAGTGCTTGCTACGCACTCCACGCACTTCACCAACTGGCAACAACAACAACAACAACGACAACAACAACAATGCAGTGCTACATATTCCACGCTACTTTAGCGCGCACGAATCGAACGTGGAAAGACGAGTGCTCATAACTTATTATAAGTTTTTGGGCAGTGGCGATTAAATCACTGCCCCGACCCGGCCCCAGCGAGCGGGCCCCAAACAAGGCCAAAGCAGAAGAGACGCGCTGGCTGCTGGCTGCTGGCTGCTGTTGTGTAGGCTCAAGTGATTGTTAACCCATAGACGGGTCGCGTAACGAGCCCAGAAATCGCGACGCGCACTTTCTCACGTTGTTGCGCCTGCGTCTAGGCAACATGGCCACAACAAGTGCTCCCTCTCTCTCTCTCTCTCGCGCACAGACGTAAATTAAACTATAGCCTGCAAAACGTCAAAATATACGAGCACACTGCGATTTAAACTGTCAACGCGCTCGTAAACACTGTCAGAGCGCGGACTTGGCCAAAACTGGAACTCCGTCTTGGCCAATGTGCTGACGGGCCGCCAGTAGCCAGCCAGTTGGCAAGCCGAGAGTTGCCAGTTGCACGCTGCTCGCTGCTCGCTGGCAACTGCAGAAATTTGCTTATGAGCCCGCAGACCCAGATCTGTGGCAAGCCGTTGCTGCCACCGTTGCAGCCGCTGCCGTTTTCGCTAATGCGCCTCGTAAATCCTGGCCAGCAAGCCGAGCGGCCTCTTGGCGACTTCGCGACTTCGCGACTTGGCGACTTGGCCACTTGGTTGCGCGGCGCCTGATGAATGTTGTGATGTGCTGTTTGCTGCCTGTTTGTTAGATTTACGCGCCACAATTAACGCTCTAATCATCGCAATTTGTACGCCACGCCGCCAGATAATCCCACAAGTCTGTTTCAATTGAGATGACAGCGCATGGAAACGGATATGTTTTCTTGTTGCACGTCAAATTAGTCGAAAAGACTGTGTAACATTTCTATAATAACACTTATTGTATATAATTAACACTTTTATTGAGCGCACAACAGTCAAAATTATAATTTCAAGCTCCCCCTTTCTGTCAAGTTGCCATAAAAGCTTAGCGTGGACAACAACCGGCGTGCGAGTGTTGCTATAAAAAAGCTCAGTTGGTTGGTTGGTCAGTTGCTTGGCAGTCGTAGCACCAACACTTCCCCCGCACTCACGCACACACACACACACCAGCCACAACGTGCTGCTCGTAGACAAGCAAAGTTCACGTAGTCATTAATTTTTTAACTTTTTTCCCTTCGCATTGTTGCTTAACTAATAAAACTAAACTAAGCGTAAATACTTGCAAGAGCATGGGGTACGCAGAGAGAGAGACGGAGATTTCTGTTATTGTCATCAGCTCGTAGAACAATTGTCCTGTTGTTTCCCTTAACTTGGCCTGTTAACGGTGCACGCTTAGCGTGTGCTTTGCCCTGCAAGTGTGAGCGTAAGAGTTGGCGAAGAAGGAACACTGTGAGTGTGTGTGGGAGCTAAACTTTAAATTGTCCAATGTTACGTGCTTCGCATGCGGAGTTCATAAATCCAAACGCTAAATGTAAACATCAACAGTTGGGAGAACTTGCGACTCGCCAGCCAGCCAGCCAGCCATCCAGCCAGCCAGCCAACGGAAGGCAACAACAATGAGTACGACTTGCAAACTTCAAGCGCACACTAATGCAGTAAGAGAACACAAAGCGGGTAAAGTCAATGCGCGCCATCCCGCTCTCGCTTGCCTGCTGAGCAGGTCGCCAGTCACTTTCACCGTTATTTCAGGGTTCTTGATGTTGTTGCTGTCGCGCTTAATGCACGACATTGCTATTGTTTGCATGTGCATGTGTATGTGTATGTGTGTTTGGCTGTAGGTGTAACTGTATGGACTGCTGGTGTTGTTGCTGTAGCCAACGCAAATAAAATAAACTTGCTGGTGCTTTCGTTTGTCGAATAAGCAATGGCTTTAAGCGCTTTCCTGTCATCCTTACGCATGTGTCCAATGTTAATGACCTCCCACTCACACTCATGCACACCTTCCGCCACACACACACACGCACACAATAGCTGACCTTCTCGGCTTTGTCTATGTGTGTTAAATGAACTGGATAAAAAACGCTTGCTGCACCAGTTTTAGTCGCCGCATTTATAGAACGACGCGACTATTTAAGTTTCCTGTCAGTCCGTAATGATTCTTTAATGCAACGCGAAAGCTGCGCACGCCTCTGTAACATGTGAATAAATTAAATACTGCATTGATGTTTCAATACGTTTTGCAGCACGTTGGCTCTGTGGGGCAAACGCAAATAATTTAATAAATAAATATACATAGTTATTTCTTGCTAACTATGTTTTGGTAATAATAAGTTAGGAAGTTATTGTAGACTGCGATCCGCTTTGAGTTATGCGTCAGGCATTTTGTAATTAAAATGCCAAATCACAAAAAATACCATTAGATTTGAGAGTTGTTAAAATATACTAAAGTTTATGCAATGAAAAGTTGTAGTTGCTTCGTGTTCCTCACATTTGCTGATGACCCAGAATTGAATAACAACTTTATTCAAAGTGGATATCATAATTATCATATTTATATTTTAGCCATAAAATCGAAACAAAATAATCTTATCAGATAGAAGTGCGTCATAACTCGTTTTAATAAATATTGTTTTTCTACACCCAATAATCTTATCCAGTTCTCATCTAGCAACTCAAGATAAATTTTAGCTACAGGCCGAAAATCAAAACAAATTTTTTCTTATGAATCTTAAATTAAACTCTTTTGGCTGACAACTAATACTATATTCCATTTAGTTGATTGGATTTGCTTTAATTCAAAAATTATAGTTAATCTTACTTATATCTAAACTTTTTGGTTTAAGTTTCAATCGAAATATTACAAGTTCTACATTTAAAAGTGTCTAAAGTTTCGATATTGAAGTCTGAATGAAATTATAAATAGATTGGAAATAGTTCCAGTCCACAAATATGAAATTGAATTGTGTGCCACCAAAACAGATATTAATTCAAATGTTTGCCGTGCTAGTTTACGCTTTCATTGAATACGTCCATGTGGATTGATTTAATTGTAGCATTGGCGGGATTTATTAAATGTTTACTGGGCAGTAAATGTAATCAATGATTTCTGTGATAGTGGACATGAACAACTGCAAGTCACATTTTGGTGCATTATTCAATCAATGGGGAAATTGTCGGCCGGTGATTAAATAATTTATGATCCAGATTTCACTTGATAGAGCACTCTAACCTGTCACGACATACGATTATTGGCCCTGAACCTTTCTGGCGTGAACTGAACAAATACGAAAATCCAACCAAAATACTAAAAAAAAAACATTCAAATCGCTGCCTAATTTAGTTATTATTTACAACAAATACACAAACATTACGGTAAATTGGCATATAGCAAACAAAGCTCAACTCAACGAATGCTGCATATTAACGGAATACAAACAACGAGCGAGCAACACAAACAAGTCTTGCTCGACGGCGAAATACCATAAGAAAGCACACGCATTTCGCCGCCCCAAACTCAGCACGCGCATAAAGAGCAAAGTGATAGGAAGAGAGCATGTAGTGAGACGAGCAGTCGAATGAATGCGCGCATTGATACTCCTTTTTCGGGTACGAGGTATAATAAAAGCAGAGACCTGCGGCCACTTCACAGGCACTTGTGAGCGGCAGCGCGAGCGAGCGAGCGAGATAGACGCTGCATGACAAGGAAAACAAAAGGACACACGTGTAAATTTCGACACTTGATTTGGAGTGACGTCGCTGTCTATTGTTTATTGTTGCTGGTGCTGTTGCTGTTTGCTGTGCGCAAATATAAATAACTGCAAATATTTAACAAAGCAAAATGAAATTATTGGCAACAATTGTCTAAGGCTTATTGGCTTTCCGACGAGGCCATCAGACAGTTCGATAGCAGCGTATAAATCTTATCGCCCCAACAGGAAATTCAATGGCTTTGGCTTATTCAATTAATTAAAAAAAAGCACCCTAGACAATTATCAATAGTTGTGCCAATTGATTATAATAAATCAAGTGCATGTGGATGATAACAAAAAAAAAACTACAAAAAGCAAGAAGCGCAAATTTAAATCCAGTTAGACAGCAATCACATCAGCTGAGTGGATTGCGTTATCAAATGCAGCTGGCAAGCAACAATAATTGCCTTAGCAACATGCAAATACCTGTTGTTTCAGTGTGCGCAACATGCGCTGGCAACATTTCAGAATGTTGCCAGCAACATGCACGACGTGTGTCAACCGACTGGCATTCGTGTGCCAACGAAGTTGTTAGCATTGGTGTGGGTCGGCCGCCTGCCTACTCTACTGGCGCTGCTGCTGCTGCTTCTGCTACTGCAGTCGCTGTCGCTGCTTCCATCGCTGCTGTCGGTGCTGTGTGGCTGTTGCTGCTGCTGCTATTACTGACTTCTTCAGTACGTTTTGGTTCCTCGCACGACGAACAACGCGGCGCGCTTGCGTCTCAACAGTTGCTGCCAAACTTGGAAAGTGTTTGAAATCTCGTGGCCGATCGTCGCGCAGGTGTGAACGCTCTCAAGTATTCAATGCGAAAATAATAACAGTTAATCATTTACTTTATTTACCTCATCACTTCACATTAATTGACTGCAAAAAAACACAACAGCGTACACGCAATGTCTGCACACTCGCAGTAAAAATAAATATAGACAGAGAAATAAATAATAAAAAGAAAACCTGATTTCTATGCCGGCACACACACAGCTCGAGTGCGACCGGGCGAGAGGCTCGTCCGACTGCATTCCTTGTGTCTCTTTGCACTCTTTCGGATCACGTGCTGCCCCGCGCAGCTCTCGACCCACCACCGCTGGCGATCACTTTCAAGGCCCACTGTGGGCCACTGCAATGCAATCTGCGATGAGTCTTTAAAAATAAGACTCGTTCAATTTCGTTTTCGTTTTCATTTTCGTTCAATTCACTTCGCTCCGCCACAACCGGGCGTTCCGCTTGCCGTTCCAATACACTTGTTTCAGTGCCTTTAAGTGTTTTGTTTTCTTCGCTTGTCAATTGGACGGCGAGCAGCGAATCGAGAGTCGAGAGTCGCGGGCACCGACAATTGATCATCGCCAATTTAGTTTGCACGAAAATGCACAATCTTTGCCGCAACGCAGTCCAGTCCAGGCGCAAAGAGAATCACTCTAATTGCACAACAAATTAATATGTAGATGCTGCGAAGCAAAGCAATAGTCTTTAGTGCATGCAAGACTGAAATCAAATGAATGCAATTTACGTCGGTCAGAAATGTCGCCAAGCGTTCAAGTCTATTACAGATGCCGGGTAAACAATAACTGACCTCGCCCAACAATAACAATAATGCTAGCAATGTTTTCTCGTATTTGTAAACAATTAATTGAAAATAAACAAAACCCATTTTCGAGAAATATGAAAAGATATTGGAAATGCGCCTTTGTTTATTTATGAACACTAAAAGTGCTTTAAAACATATAACATCATAAATATCAAGCAACACACACTCACTCACACACACAAACAATACACTCACACGCACACACACACACACCCACCTGCAGCGATGCAACAGAGTAAAAACAATAAAAGCTACGATAAAAAAGGGGCGACAAAAATGTTGGCAAAAAGCCCCGAAATGTAAAGCAAAATTCGTTTTGATTCCACTGCTTTCCTGAGTTTTGTTTTTCATTTTTTCTTGCTTATTCTCACGCCTACACAATTTCATATAGCGAATTACAGGGTAGCGTACACCGAGTGGGGCATATTCGCTTCGAGACGCAGTTCGACAGTGCAAAAGAATTAATGTTTGTGCATACTAAATCAATGTGATTATAGATGATAATATAAACGTTTGCGATTAGATAGGAATAATTTGTATGTAAATTACTGTTATTGCTTTTGAAATGATTATTGCTTTTACCTTCATTAGACGAACAATATCTTCCTACTCGTATTTTGACACAAAGCAAAATTAGTGAAAACAAAGCGGATAGTGTTTGAAAGGTTCGCATTTATAATGATCAAACATCAAATCTAATTACTAATTGCGCAGTAAAAAACTCATTTAGATTTGCATACACGAATGGCGAATATCCAGTCACTAGTCTAATTACAATATACAATGGGAGTGACTATTATGAAGCGCAAAGCTATAATGATTTTTACTAGGCACACTCTAACATTACATTTAAAAGCCATTAAAAGCCGTCTGCGAACGGTATTTTATATAGTATTCTGACTGAATGGGTTAATACGTCGAGACAGAGTACAGTGTACTTTGAACCCATTTCTTTGCTCGTCAAAACAACACGAATTCAAGTTTTCGAATGCTCAATTTTACTCGCAACCCATTCTCATTCAAATTCACTCATTCCCGATCTAGACGAACCGATTTTTTGGCTAGGAGATCAAGAACAACAAATACGAACAACAAATTTCGACGTCGCTTTCGGCTTTCGCTTTTCTTCGCATAATTCTTGTATTTATAGAATTTGTTGTCATTTTGAGTATATTTGTTAATTACGTTCTTAAATTGACGAAAGCTATAATTGGCATTGCATTTAATAATCAAATGTCGTGAAATTTTCAACCGATGCTTCAATATTATTCATTTATACTTAGAGCAAAGCACAGTAATATATGATAAATAAATAAATGATAATTACGGGATTACATTCGAAATTTTGCACTACTCGGATATTTATCGAATGAATGCTCTTGAAGTTATGTTTTTTTTTTGCACTTACAAAAATGATATGATAAATACTTTTAACATCAATCTAAATAACCAAGAAGCGTGTACAAGTTGAGAGGCTGAGGAAAAAATTTGTCGATCAGCTTAAGATTAGTTCTGTACTTGAACAGATGTTTCTTTTCTATTTACAAGAATGAATATGATATATAAATGATTTCCATCACAATTTGGCACTTCCCAGATAGTTTATAAATATGCCAGTAAGCTATTTAAATAAGAAAGAATAGAGTGTAAAAGTTCGATCAGCTTCAGATTTAGTTCCATACTTGATGAGATGTTTTTCTGTATTTACAAAAAATATAATTATAAATACTAGCACATTTTAACACTTCCCAGAAAGTTTATAAATATTCCAGTAAACTATTTCAATATTCAAGATTCGCCGATCAGCTTAAGATTTAGTTCTATACTTGAACAGATGTTTCTTTCGTATTTACAAGAATGATAATGATGTATAAAGATTTCCAGATAGTTTATAAATATTCCAGTAAAGTGTTTAAACTACTAAGAGTAGATGAGGTGCTGAGTGAACGATTTGCCGATCAGCTTAAAATGTAGATCCTTACTTGAACACATGTTTCTTCTGTATTTACAAATGTTTTTATAATATATACTAGATTTCATTCACAATTTGGCACTTCCCAGATAGTTTATAAATATTCCAGTAAACTATTGAAACGACTAAAAGTAGATGAGGTGCTGAGTGAACGATTTGCCGATCCGCTTAAGATGTAGATCCTTACTTGAACAGATGTTTCTTCTATATTTACAAGAATGATAATGATATATAATTGATTTTTAACGCTTCCCAGATAGTTTAAAATTACTTGAGTAAACTATTGAGACGACTAAAAGTAGATGAGGTGCTGCGTTAACATTTTGCCGATCAGCTTAAGATTTAGTTAAATACTTGAACAATTTAACAAATTATATATATTCCAGTAAACTATTAGAGTGCGCAAGTTGAGTGATAAATTTGCCGATCAGCCCAAGAACGAGTACGCTTCTAGTTGCATTAACACCTGCTTGTCAATTGATTGTGTTTTCGTTGTGACCTATGAGCAATGTAACGTTTCCTATTTCGTTATCTTTTTGTTTTGCCAGTCGTGGGACATCACCGCAAATGTCTTGAGGCGAATAGAGGGCAAGGCGAGAGTGCGCAAAAGTGTGAATTGCAGTTGAGAAGTGAAGCGAAAACAACGTCAAAGCGCACGCCAAAAATTATTGAAGTGAATTGCAAATTGCAAATTGCAAAGCTAACAAAATGCAACGCTTCGCTCGCAACTGGCGGACGGCGGCGTCGCTGCTCGTGATGGGTAAGTGCGAAATATGTGAGAAATGTGGTCTGATGCTCGTCACTGGCGTCACTGTGTATCATCAGGGTCGGACGGCAGCCCGTGTGACGTTCTTATCGGCGTCTGATCAGACGAGAGCTATCAGTCCGTTTAATTGACAGTCGCGTGACTTCCGCCACATTGGCGCTGCATGCTCGACGTGGGCCAGAGGGAGTGAGGGAGCGAGCGAGATGGTCGCCGGAAATGTTTGCTGCGAAAAACCGAAAAGTTTAAATTTATGAAATGCCAATTTCACTTACGCCCAACTTTATTACCCCTGACGCACATTTGCAACTTTGTGTTGCAGCTGCAAACGCGCTGCGACTTCGGGGAGAGCGAGCGAGCGAGAGAGCGAGAGACTGCGAGGAGCAGAGTCTCAGATTGCCTTTTAGCTTTCAAGTTGAGCACTATCCGCTGTTTGTTTGCCAGTTTGTTTATTTGTCTCCTTCGCTCGCACTCCCCAACCATCGTCGACTGTGCGCTCTCTCTCGCTTTCCTCCTCTTCCGTGCTTCGCCGTTACATTTTTGTACTCGAATTTCACAATGAAAATGTGTGTGTGTGTGTGTGTCTGTGTGTGTATTGTGCCAAACAGCGCTCCTGATGGCGGTCGTAAGGTCAGAGGAATGCGGCCAGGAGGAGTTCACCAAGTGCACCGAACCACTTGAGATGCTGCAGTTAACAACGGAATTCTCGATTGGTGCTGCCAAAAAGGAGGAACTGGACAAACTTTGTCAGTAAGTTCTGCTTGCATAGCATTCGCAATTGAAACAATGGCATTAACGCCAACATGTTTCCCATCCGTGTCTCTAATACGAACTCCCGGTCTCCCCCTCTTTCGCCTTATCCACAGTGAGCTGCGGAAGGGAGTGCGCTGCATTCAGAGCTACACACGTCGCTGCATGGATCTGCAGCAGCGGAACCAGTTCAATAAGCTCTACCACGGCACCAATCAGTTCATTAGGGATCTGTGCAACAAGGGCGAGTTCCAGGAGGGTAAGCAGCTCCCCGCATCTACCTTTAATAAGTGTTCCCAGCCTAGTCCCGTCGATTCGCAGAGTATCTGAAGCACGCGCCCTGCTCGGAGATGGCCAAGAAGGACTTCGAGGTGTGCGCCACGCGCTACAAGGAGACGATGGTCTTCCTCAAGCCCAACAAGAACCAGGAGAACGCCGAGAACAGCACGCTCAACGAGAACATCAAAACCATTTGCTGGTGAGCGCATTGATTGACAATCACTCTCTCTCTCTCTCTCTCGCTCTCTCTGTTTGTTTTTGTTATGTCTGAGCTCATTTGGCATTCACTTTATATGCGAGTGCTTGTGAAACCCGTTTGGAGCAGCTATCGCTAGCTGATTTACAAATTAAAACGAAGTTAATATTTTGCCAAGTCCATCTCAACTTGACCTTCATCTATTTTGCAATTAACGAGGCTGAATCAATTTGAATGCCAAAAGAGTTTTAGTCGAGGCACTTTAGTAATTGATAGACCCACAACTACGCTTGACTCTTTACTCCACAGCTCCATCAATGAGCTGGTGGACTGCTCGGAGAACGCAGCGCGTAAGATTTGTGGCAACGAGGCGGCCAAGTTCACAAGGGAATTGGTCGACAAATACGCCGACAGCTTGACCAAGGTGCCTATAACACACACATCAAGCTAATCATCAGCTCATTGCAGCCCCAAATTCGCGACTCTGTTTTGTGATTTCAGATCTATTGCGAGGACTTCACGCGACATCCGGAAATCTGTCGAGACGGCGACGGCGATGGCGGCAACATGTTGCAACAGAGCGGCTTGGGCGTGCTTCTGGCGGCGCTGCTGCTGCTGCTGGTCAGATAGATGGAATAGCGTTCGCAACGCGCAACAAGCCCCCCCCCCCCCCCACACACACACACACAAACGTTAGTTAAGGTTTCTGAAGAGCACAGAGATATTCGTGGAACATCTCCCTACAGTCAGTTTCTTAGGCTTACAATGTGTTGCATAGTTATGCGGGCTGCAAGTGAGCCCATTGGTCAGCACACTTCACATAGTCATAAGCTACAATCGTATACATGAACATACTATATATACTATGATAGATTAGAGCAGGTTTAAGCAGGTTAGTGGAAAGCGGAAAATCGAAAGTCTTCGTAGGTTTAGTTAGTGTTAAATTGAAGGCGGCGCGCGTCTGTTGAATGTTTATTGTGTAGCATAGCCAATGTTAATGTTGTTAGTTTTTGTGTGGCACTTGCAACCAAAAATACTGAGTGCAATACTATTTTGTTTAACGAGCTCTCTGCGGCTCTCCTAGTGCTTAAATTACGCATAATACTTTTCATTTCCAACCACTGCTTCGATTCGAGTTCAGCATTTTATTTTAGGCAATACTTAAGCTAATGGATTATTATTATTACTACGGCCAGCACTCACACAATACAGTTTAGCAATTGAAAGCATATTTAAGCAACTCACATATCTGCAAAGCTAATGACTTCAAAAAACAGAATACTTAATTTACCAACTAGCTGCAACTGCAAATACAATATATAACATATATATACGTGTATCTGCAAGTACGAGTAAAGCACTAATTTAAAGTCAACGCAAATGTAAATAAACTTAAACTGTATTAAAGTCGAGTTAGGTAACGAACAAGCAGAAGAATGCGAACAGCTGCAATATGGAATATTACAAGAACTAATAAACACATTAGTTGAACTTATCGTAAAAACTGTGAATAACTTATCATTAAAGAGCCACGCATAATTTAAGAGAACGCTGTACACACACACACACACACGGAGAGAGAGAAAGGGAGAACACACACACACACAGTTGAAGAGTAAAAAGAACAACAATAAAAGGAAAATGAAAATAAATTAACAAAACCCCAGAAAAAATGTGCGAGAGCCGTGCCAAAATGCTTTTTACTGCAACGTGTGCCACAAAAACAACTCGTGGCAAGGGAAGGGGGGGAGAAGGGGTTAAGCCAAGCAGAGGCTGCCAAAAAAGAAGAAGGGCAGCAGGGAAGAGGGGGAAGGCAGCGCTGCAACTTTCGCAGCTATTCACGTATGGCGGCCAAAAGTATGCTGCGCAAATATGCGCGCATAAGCCGAGCGCGAGGCATGCCGCCCAGTGTGGCATGCCCCATAATTTATGCTTATGTGGCGCCGTTCATTAGAGCGCCAGCGGCGACTGCTGACCGACGACTAGAGACGACGCTGCCCCCGGAACTGTTGCCGGCGCAGCTAATTTATGCGGCTGCAGATACAGCGACATAGCTCAAGGACAACTGCGGCATGCCACAACAGCATTAATACAGGGCAAGTGCAGCTCAATAGTCCAAACAATGCTTTAAGCTTTTTAATTTGCATTCGCTTTTAATTGAGTAATTTTGGGCAGTCAGTCGAAGTCAGCAATCGATTTAGTTTGTAAGACGCCAGCGGGAGGCTGCAAAGAAAGTGCGGCAAGACAGCGACAGCGACGGCGACGGCGACAGCGTGATGAGGTGGCAACATCAAAGGGGCAACTGGAATGGAATTTTAGTGGCACTAACTATGAGCAGTTGCAGCCATTTGCCATTTGCCATTTACCAATTTCGAGTGGCAATCGAATCGAGCAAATCAATATGGCAGCAGTTCGAAGCGGTGACGATTACCTGATTGTGAGCTGCAGACAGGTCAAGGTGGGCAAGGTGGGCGGGTGGTGGGCAAGTGTGAGTGCAACTGCAACTGCTCTGGACGTTGCAGCTCAAATATTTACGTTCCATTTAAAGTGGCCAGCAACAACAGCCACTGCGATGTATAGTGCTTGAATCAAGCACTGCCAAAGCAAGAGGGGCAGAGACAGAGGGGGCGTGGCACACACTCATGCACTGGGCCAAGCCATTTTCAACTTCATTTGTTGTGCAAATAGGCGAAACGCATTGCCAACCTACTGAATGCTGCCCCTCCTTCGACCCCCCCCCCCCTCGACTGACTGTCTGTGTGTTAATTTGAAGTCATATTTCTGAGTGAGTTGTGTGCAGCTTGAGCAATGTGCAACCATAATGCCGAGCAATTGCTGCTCCCAGTGCTGCATACTTGAGGCCAAAAGCTTCTAAGCCGCTTGTTGTTGTACTTTTTTGCCGTACGTTGGGTTTTAATTAATTGAAAATATGGCATCTTTGTGGCAGTGCCCAAAAGCCCGGCATTTGATTGAGCGAACGAGCGCAGCTTGAGTTGCTCGCCAAATTGGCGCAGTCAGTTAAATGAATGAATGAATTGGCCCAGTGTCGAATGTTTCAAACACTCTCGATTCGTTTACACTTCCCCTGCCCCTGCCCCTACCCCCTTCCGGCAGTCTGGCAGTGTAATCCACGCTTTTTAATCCCTTTTAAGCGGCAACAGAACGATTACAATTTGTTTTGCTTGCGCTTTGTTTTTGTTTTTTCCTTTTTTTTTTATTTCATTTGTTTTGTTTGTTTGTGCGCCCGTTTGTTTTATTTCGCATTTCCGCTGCGACTAATCTGCAATTATGTTTTACATAAAAATCGTATCACATGCCACACCAAACACCAACAACAACACCAACAACAACAACAGTGACACTGCAGACGGGGACAGCAAAACTTTTTCGGAAAGTTTTGTCGAGTTTGTCGCTCCTTGATTGTTTGCTGGCTGCGATAGTCGCACAAAAAGGACACACCAGAGCAACAGCATCAACTATCTGCCAGTCTGCAGTCGAAGTACATATATATGCGTCTCTCCGTTGTGCTCTCGTTGCTATTGTTGCCCTTGGATCATCTGCAAATCAACGTTAATTAAAGAGTTGCCAAACAACTGCGTCCGATTTCGGGTTACTTTTCAACACTACTTCCTCTTGGCATCGAGCTATCGGCTGCAGCCTCATTCTTGGCTCAGCTAATTATGTCATATTGGTTGCTCTTGCTTATCACATTTAACAATTGCATACTGCACAATATATCTATTACTCTTCCAATCTATATAAGCAGCAAACTTGAAATCACAATTGCTCTACTCGCTTTCTTTTGCATATTTGTTTGCAATCGACTAAAAAAGTATTTAGGCGCAAACAATGAGACTCTGCAATAAAAGAAGCGTTTACAGTGTGACCATAAAAACAGCAACAAACCTAGAAGCAAAGATTATATTGCAGAAACATAGAAACACAGCTAAAAACACAAATGTTTTTGGAGAGTGTCTTCGAAGCAAGAACCATATGTTAATAACAATGCAAAACAAAACAAATCAAAACATGAAACAGAAGCAAAGCTAAAAATACAAATATTTCTGTTGATCTACGTGCTTAATAATATAAACTATACTCATTGACAACGTAAATAGCAACAGTAAATTTAAAACAAGTGAGAACGGTTAGCTAGCTCGACTGTGATATACCATGTACCATTTGACAAAATAAAATTTAAGACAAACATAATAACAATAATAATACATGGAACCCAGCGAATACTAAAATACAGCCAATTTAAAAGAGATCACATCAAACGACATTCATAACATTTCATTGGAAAAGCAGCAGTCCAGCTTTGTTGTTCGAATATACAAGCATACACATATACAAGCAAACCTGTATATCTGTATGCATATGCACAAATATACTAAAAGACTAATGCTTCTTCTTGTTCTTGCTATTGTTTTTGCGCCTGCGACTTGCGCTTGCTTTGCGTATGTCAAACGTCTTTCGGTCATAACAAAGCTAGTTTTTATCCGATTTCAACCATCTTTTGGATTTCCGTAAATATAATAAATATCTACATATTGCACTTTAAATTTACTTTCTAGCTCTCTAGAGTTTCTTGTGGTTTGTGGGCAAGAGGAAGGGAGGGGGAGAAAAAAAACATAAACTTGATCTGCGTAGTTGCATATTACACTTAAATCCAAAGTTTGGTTACTTTAGCTGTTACCATCTCTGAAATCTAGGTATTCATACGGGCAGACGGACAAAAGGACGGACAGACAGACAGACGGACATGGCTAAATCGATCTTATTTTCGATTCTGAACATTTTGGTTGTAACAACATATGGTCTGCGACGTCTCCTTCAACCTGTTACATACGTTCGAACGAACTTAATATAGCTTTGTTCCTATAGGCACATGGTATAATTAATAGGCAACATCTATGCCACAGCCTCGAGATTCTGCGAAAGCTGAAAAGTGAAACATTCAAAGTAACTGAGAGTAGTTAGTGCAGTTATGACGAAAGTACTTTGAGCAAACGAGTGTAGAGCGGCTAGTCTGAGATATGCTCTCGTGTTCAATGTGCAATGGGCAGACCTCCCCTGGCAACGAACACTTTAACTTATAAAAGTGCAAGTCTCCTTTTTTGCACTCTTCCATTCCAGCATGATCGAGCTAAGCGCGTTCACTACACTTACGATGGAGCCAACTTAATGCTAAGAGAGCACGCTTTCATATCTATGTGTGCAGCCTACTGCATAAGAGAGAAACAGCCAAATATCAGAGAGAGCGCTCTGTACGCTCATATGTATGCATGCATAACCAGCCCACTGCTTAAGTGTGACAGTTGAAAAGCCGAGAGAGCAGTCTGTACGTTTATATGTATGTGTGCATAACCAGCCTACTGCATAAAAGAGACAACCGAACAGCCGAGAGAGCACTCTGTGCTTTCGTTCGTACGTGTGCATAACCAACATGAGCGCGTCTAAACAATGAGTGTTATCTTCTATGACAGTATGCAGCGCAGAGCGCATTATATTCTGCTCTTAGTATCCACATAGATCAACTGCGAATAACTGTGTATTTTAACTGTGTTAGATTCCACATACTACTACTATTATGTTATGCTACATTATTATGTTATGGTTTTCAAGCAATTCAAAGAAGCTCTTGTAATTATTGTTTTGGTTTAGCTTTAACATACGTTAGTTGTTGCTGTCATACGAAGTTCGTGTGAAGTGCCAGGCCAATATTAAAAGTAAGCTGTTTATGCACCCATGTATACAGAGATCTCTCTTTCTCTCGGCTACATGGCTGACTCTCTTATGCAGTAAGTGGCTCAAGGTATTTGATATATGCAGGCGTAGAAATGGCAAATTTGAGATAGCTCTGTTAACTGGCAATTCTTTGACGACTCTTGATAGTCTGTCAGTGAAAGTTTAAAAAATAACTTCGATGAATGAAGGGAGGCAAACAAAGGAGCACTGGCTGTTGTCTAAATTGAAGGATATGTTCTGTGTGGTATTGAAAGACATTCATATGCACATCGGACTCAAATCAGAATGGAGCTCAAGTGCCTGCAGCCCAAACAAAAGACTCTTAATTGGACCTGCGTCAAGGGCTGTTCCGAACTTCAGTATTTTCGTTACCAAAAAAGAAATATATTCAATGAAATGGCTTTTGAATTGCGTTTTAGAGCGCGTGTTCATACCTTATTTAATTGAGATAGATTATTGGATGCTGCAACATGGCTTTGCGTGGGGCGCGTAGCAAACTGCAACAGTCGTTAAATGTTGGCGGCGATCAAAGCGCGCGGCGGACACTTGAGCTGCTGGTGGCAACGACTGCCTCCAGATGTGGCGCAATCAAAGCACAAAGCGGAGTAGCAGCGTGGTGGCGTGGAGGCAGGAGATGTCCCGCTTTGACACCTCAGCGGGAAAGTGGCCCGCGGGGCGCAGCGAGGCAGCCAACAAGTGTTTAGCATTTTGTTTCCACTGCAATTAAAACGCACAGCTGCGTTCAGCTGCTGGCGCCGTTCAAGTGCTGCTGTTGTCGTCCCAGTTGTCGCCGTAGTTGTCGTTGTCGTTGTCGTTGTCGCTGCTGACAAACAAACAGCCACAAAAGACGAACACAAAGCCAGCAGATTCGCCAACAACACAACCATCGGGCCAGCCCCTCAAAGAGCCACGTCCAACACTCGAGCATCGTTGCTACCCGGCCCCAAAAACGTCGAGCAGAGCGGGCATATGCGTTGCAAGCGACGCGAGACTCGCTGGCAGCGTGGAGAGTATAAAGCAGTGGGTGCAACTGCAACTAAAGCTGAAGTGTGACACACGACAGCATGCGGCGGAATCAAAAGGCGGCGACGATGGCGTTCTAAGTGCGCCTGGGGATATGCAGCAAAAATGGCATTTTAAGCGTGGCGTATACGTAATTTATGAGCAGGCTGTTGAACTTGCCACCACACAGACACACACACACAGAGGACTGGTAGTGGACTGGCTGGCGTATGCTAATGCAGCACGCTTAATATGCAATAATTGCAGATTCTGCAACAATCAGCAGAAACGAGCGGCCGCCCAAAAACTCTGGCAACAGCCAGGCTTAAGTATGGCCAAATAATTTAATAACTTGTGCAAGACAGAAAGAAAAAAGAAACAGAAATATGTGTATGCGAATGGGAATTCGAGTGCTTGCATAGTTTAGCCATCAAGCCACGTTGGGCTAAGCCCACAGCAGGCCTAAATACGCTTCAATTATTCAAAACATGTAACTGATGAAGCAGAAATGCAGCAGCAGCCGACAGCAAGCAGGACGAGCATGAGTCTCGTTGCCAGCCAGTTGCAGTTGCAGTATTTTTGAGTGCAACGTGTTATAGATATGCACATGCACCGCAAGTGCGTCGGCCTGTGTGGCACGCACATTACCTATTATGCTACCAAATGAAAGTGGTAATAAATTGGACAAGATGTTGCTGCAAACCACACCCCGAAATGCAAATGCCGCCTGCCCGCCTGCCTGCCAGTCGAGCAACAATAATAAGTCGAAGCCGGCGCACTGCACACTCGCACATTTGGCCAAAACGTGATTATCGTCTACGCACAGTTCGGCCAACAGCTGACGAGGCCGCCTCCACTTCCACCTCCACTTCCACTGCTGCCAGTTGCGCTGCCCTTCTTCCATTCATTTGGCAAGCCAAACACGACCCCCTCACCCCTCCCCGCTCGCAACCTCAGCTGGTTAGCTGCCCATTTGTCGAGCCACACCCTGCAACCGCAAGCATCGGCAACAACAACAGCAGCAGGCGGGGCAGGTTGGCCATTTAATCTGCCAAAGTGACTTGAAATTGAAAGCAAAATATCAAAGTGAATACTCGTATGATGACAGACTCGCAAAGCGACGTCGAGCACTCCCAAATTCCCTGCTCCACAAACACTTCATTCAGACTCGTTTCGATTTCAACTTGCCATAATTATCAATAATTGCAGTTTGAGTTCAACTCAAGCTCTCTTAGCACACAAAATTAACATGCGACGGCTAAACACTGTTTTATAGAGCTCTTAAGTTTTAATATCAAACACTTGAATTAGTTGCTTGCCAAGTTGGACCAAACTCGTACTGCTCTTAAATATTATTATACATCAATAATCGCAGTTATACTCAAGTCATGCTTCAAGCACACTAAATTTTCATGCGACATTTAAATATTGTTTTATAGAGCTCTTATGTTTTATTATCGAACACTTGAATAAGTTGCTGACTGCTTCTAAGTATTATAGCGAAGAATATTGGACCAAGCTCGTACTGCTCTTAAATATTATCATACATCAATAATTGCAGTTATACTTCAACTCAAGCTCCAAGCACACAAAATTTCCATACGAAAAGTACTGTTAATTATGCGCTAAATACTGTTTTATAAAGCTCTTATGTTTGCTTTTCAAACACTTCAATTAGCTGCTTACTGTTCTTTAATATTATGCCTAAGATACTTGGACAAAGCCCGAACTTGTAAATATTATTATATTATATATCAATAATTTCAATTTTAGCTAAACTCAAGCTCCAAGCACAAGCTTTATTTTTAAACACTTGAATTAGTTGGTGACTGCTCTTAAATATTATGTCCCAGCAAGTTGGACAAAGCTCGTGCTGCTCCTAAATATTATTATACATTACAAATTTTCCATGTCACAGCGAAAATCAGTATTTATATTTATGGAGCTCTTATATTTTATTATTAAAACCCTCAACTCTTAAATTAGCAAGTTAGACTAAGCTCTTACTGCTCTTAAATATTATTATACATTAATAATTGCAGTTAGAGTTCGGCTCAAGCTCCAAGCATACAAATTTTCCATGTCACAGCGAAAATCAGTATTTATATTTATAGAGCTCTTATATTTTATTATTAAAACCATCAGTTGCTGACTACTCTTAAATTAGCAAGTTGGACCAAGCTCTCACTGCTCTTAAATATTATTTTATATCAATAGTTACAGTTGGAGCTCAACTCAAATTCTGTTTTATAGAGCTCAGACTGCTGACTGCTGCTGAATATAAGAGCTAATAATGTTGAACAAAGCTCGTACTGTTTTAAAATATTATGCTTAAGCAAGTTGGACAAAACTTGCAAATTCTAAAGAGTAACGACTTGTTTAATGACCACAGTAAACAAGCAGTGTGCAAATGTTAATATTTACAAATTAGTTAAATACATTCTAAATCAAGCATCACGACTATAATTATTTGTATTGCAATTTTTGTTTCTCCCTCATTAAGGACTTTGACCACATCCAGCGCTGCGATCAGATTATTTGTAGATCAACTGTTTTATGCTTGCCTAAGTGGTGCTCCAAAGAAAGTTGCACACAACTTGCAAATACTGAAGAGTGACGACTTGTTTAATATACACAATGTACACAGTAAACAAGCAGTATATAAATCTTAATATTTCTATTAGCATTACTACTCTAATTCATTGTATTGAAATTTTTGTTTCTGCCTAAAAGAGTTTCGCTGACTGTGTCATTTCAATTCGATCGTTAAGGACTCGCTCTGCTTTCAGATTATTTGTAGGACAACTGTTTAACAATTGCCAAAGTAATTCTCTTAAATATAATGCCAAAGAAAATTGCATACAACTTGCCAATTCTATATAGTGACGACTTGTTTAATTGCCATGCATACAAAAGTAATTAAATCTTAATATTTCTAAAATGAAATACATTCTAAATCTAGCACCACTACTACAATTCATTGTTTTGCAGTTTTTGTTTCTGTCTCAAAGCGCTTCTCTTTTTAAATGTACTTCATTTCAATTCGATCGTTATAGACTCGCTCTGCTTTCAGATTATTTGTAGGACAACTGTTGAGCTGCCGAAGTTGTGCTCTTAAATATAATGCCTAAGCAAGTTGGATAAAACTTTCCAATTCTGAAGAGTGACGACTTATTTAATTACCGCAGTCAATCGCAAGAATTGCATACTGATTATTCTTAAATAATAATAAATAAAAATAATTCTTAAATACATTCTAAATCTATCATTACTCCTATACACAATTCAATGTATTGTTTTTGTTTTTGTTTCTGCCTCAAAGAATTTCGCTTACTAAATGTACTTCATTTTATGCCAACAACTGTTTTAACCTTGCCGAAGTTGTGCTCTTAAAGCAAGTTTGACACAACTTGTAAACTCTGTATAGTGACTACTTGTTTAATTTCCACGCAAGCAGCAGCATTAAAATCATAATATTTCTAAAATTAAAGAAATACATTCGAAATCTAGCATCCCTAATATTATAATTCATTGTATTGATACTTTTGTTGCTGTGTCAAAACGTTTCTTTGGCTAAATGTAGTTCATTTCAACTCAATCGTTATGAACTCTTCCTGCTCTGAGTTTTTTTGGAGAACAACTGTTTTAACCTTGCCGAACTACAACAATTGTATTTCAGTTTTTGTTTCAGCCTCAAAGCGTGTCTTTGACTATATGTACTTAATTTTATGCCCATCGTTATGGAGTCTCCCTGCTCTCAGATTATTTAGAGGACAACTGTTTGAAGCTTGCCGAAGTTGTGCTGTTGAAAACGGCCAGAACACTTGGCAAGTGGCGGCCAAGTTGTTGCGCCTATTTATGGCAGTTGTTTGAATATTTATAAAGACGATGCTGCGGGTTACACTGCGATGTGTTAGGTGGATGTTTAATTAAGGTGCAACGATTTGTCAGCGGTGTTGAGCGGGAGTTGCGCGACTCTCCCGCGACATTTGAAACTTCGAAAATAATATAATTTTGAGCGCGCTGGCAAACTAACAAGTTCGTCTGCGACGCTGGGGCGCGAGACCGAGCGCGCCCCAACTTTTGTCGAAGGCACGAAAACTTTTCGCCTGCACTGTGCTGCAGCAGCAGCGTAGGAGTCTTGGACAACAGCAGAGACACCCAGAAACACACTGGCGCACACTGTTTAATAGCAAGAAAGTTAGCTTGGCTCGGCTTGGCTTGAAAACGCTGCGTTTTGGCAATGCCAGCTGAAGCAGCCGCATCAGCGTTGTCTTTGGGGAAATTAAACATTTTCTATTTGAAAAGTTTGCAACGTGAGCATGTGTGTGTGTGTGTGTGTTGGTGTGTGTCGCCTTCGCTGGGTTAGAAAGCAACAGTTGCCCGGTTGCGAACTTTTGGTTACATGGCTTCCCGATGCTTTGTGCGCCAACAAATTGCGGAAGTCATAATTTTTCTAATTTTTCGAGACTTCGCCTGACAAATTCAGCAGCAAATTGCTGACAGATTTCGGACACAAAGGTGTCCCAAAACTTTACGGCCAACTCTGTGCAGAACTAGTCCCAATCCCAGTCCGCCTCGTTTATGCAACACTTTCTCTCTGTGCCGCTCTCTGGAGGCCACGATTCTAAATGTCAAGCGGGCGCCTGTCATAGATGTTGCATATTGAATGCGACGATGCTGCCGCTGCCGTTGCCATTGCTGTTGCCATTTGCCAAGTGTACCCCAAAGTGCATGCAAATATTTTTGTCAACGATTGTTCTATTTTGTTTTGTCGACACAGGGACAGGGCAAAATAAAAAAGCTGGCAGTCTTGCTGTGACGGTAAACAGCGCTCAGGGTCGTCCTTGTCACTGAGTAATTGCTGCGCAAGTGAAATTTGGCAGCGTGCTGCAACATTGCATCGATGTTGTTGCAGCGAGCAATCGAGGAGGTTTAACTGTTGAATCTGATCAACTCGCCGCGCTTTCAACTCTTGTTAATTTCGCTGTCTTTAAATCTGCACTGGCATTCGGCAGAATATTTGAATAGTGGCAAAGTCAAACGATGGATTGTCACACGACCGGCGATTCCATGCAACAATTCTGCAACACAAACGCGAACAAAAAAACGGTGTAGTAAATAATAAAGTGCAAACTGCACACGGCACGCGGCAGTAAATGAAAAATAATTTGCAGCATTGACGAGTTCGGTCCGCTTTTTGTGCACGTTCGAGTTGAATTCGGGGGTCGGGGCATTATCAAATAATTCGCATGTAATCTGTTTTAATCTGTCCGTATTTGCCGTTTTGTGCGTAGGCAAAAGCATCGGCAAAATGCTTTGCCACAGCTTGACTACACGCATTTCCCATTTCCCAATACCCATTTTGTGCATGCATTTATTTTGCCATTTTACTAAACACCATGCAGCATTAAATCGATGGCTGTGACACCGAGCTGCACACACTGCGTATACGTAACGTGGGTGATTACACATATTGATAGAGCTGTCAAAAAATGTTTGTATGGCACACAGGTTTTTGCCTCTCTTTTTTCTCGATGATTGGCGCGTGCATATTGCATCGGCCATTGAATGGACAGAAATATGCAGCTGATTAAACGCACTCAAAGCGGCTTAGTGTAATGGACAAATCTAAGCGAAAAAATCGCCTCTGCGGCGGATTAATTGCAAAGCATAATTCGGCAATAAATTAAACACGCAAACAGCCAATAAACTTGCAGTACTTCAACTACTTTGATCAAATTATACTATTGCTTGTGCGTGGCTTTTAAGTCGATGTGCACACATAAATAATCATCAAATAAAATGATAGATAGATAGATCATCAAAGTTTTAAGTAATTTAGAGATCATCAAAAAGCAGTTGACAACTCCAAGAGAGACAGAGCTAAAATTTAGTGCCAAAAAAGAAAAAATAGTTTTAAATTCAAATAAATAAAATGAATATGCAAATGATGATACTACAAAGGCTTTTTAATTAAAAGTGTTTTCTTGAGCCTCAATTATAAGAGAGTCTGTTAAATTATGGAAATAAATGAAATTAATCACTAAATAACTTTTCAATGGCAAGAATTTTCCATAAATAGAATAGAGTGTTCAAAATAAATATTCAAAATGTAGAACTAAATAACAACTTTTTATGGCCGAGGATTTGCTAAAAGTATAATAGAGTTTTTTTGCATTTGAAAAGTTTGCAAAATAAATAAAATAAAGAACCAACTGATAGTTTTTGAAGGCCCAATCTTTGACGAAAGCAGAAAAGACTCTTCTTAATTAAAATAAGTGAAATGAAGCAGCTAATGATAGGTTTTCAAGGCCTACCATTGTAAGGATTAAATGTCAATTCTTTTACATAACTTCATCGCCGTTTCTCGATCGGGCAGTTTGCAAAAGGAATTCGTTTTGTGGGCAGTAGTTGTGTTTGAATTTGCATTTTGCGCACATCATTATCGGGTGAAACAAATGTGTTTGCTTTGGCCGACTGCTCCACTGATTGCGGTCGACTTGGCCCAGCGAGAAGGACACTGCAAATGCAATGCAAATGTGGCTAGTGGCTGGCTCAAGTGACCACTGCATTATTCATCTTGCCACGGCAAAAAAGACTTGAGCGTGTCGCTGGCTTTTTGGCAGTCGCCAAGACGCCCTGCAGCCAGCAGCTGTACTTAAGTTAATTAAACTTTATTCTAGCAAACTGGATGTCAACTCGAGTAGGTCGAGCATAAAACCAAAGACAAAGCATAACAGCTGGCTAACGGCTGGCTGCCTGATATACGATGTGGCGTGGTGGCAACATCATTTATACGGCGCCAGGCGCCGCCATTCATTTGTGTGCAACCGCGGCAGGTAATGAAGCTGCAGCTGCTGCAACTTGACAGCTTACCACACACGAATCTGTTAACCGGCTGCTTGCTGTCTGTTAACTGTTGGAGTCGAGCAACGCTTTTAGCGCAAATTGAAAAGTTCGTTGCTAAATTTTCATTTGGCATTTGTGCATTGTGCTGGTTGCTTGGCCCAAAGACAAATATGGACAGTGAGCGGCTGCCACAGCTGGCACTGAGGCATCGATACAAAGCCGCTCTGACCATTTATCAGTTCGATGTGTGTTATTGGCCCGCACAAAAAAAAGAAGCGAACAAGCGACGAACAGCAGCAGCAAAGCAAAGCAAAGGCAGAAAGCCAGAAACAAGAACAAATGCAATAAAATGCAATGTTTCTATTACGACGATTTACGTTCCACACACACACAGACACAAACACACATGCAGTTGGTGTGGTGTCGTCGTCACTCCGCCCCCTCCCCATTCGTTCACTTTGAACATTTCGCGTGCTGAAACATTTTTATTACTTCAGGAAACGAACAAATTTCAGACGGCCAGCGCAATGTTAGCAAAGTTTCACGGGTTGTTGTCCTCGCTGCGACTTCCACACACGTCCCTACCTCTCCCTCTCTCTTTCTCTCTCTCTTTCTCTTTGTGCGTTTTGTTGTTTTTTGAGCAGCAACTTAAGATGAGCAGCTTTGCTATTGCTTCCATTGTCGCTGCGCTGTCCCACTCGTATTTATTTCTTTTTTGGAAATTTTAATTGCTGTTGAACTTGGTGTTGCCAATGCCCCACAACAACGGCAACAACAACGGCAACAACACTCGTTAATGACGGCAATTACAACAATTGCTGGAGCAACAAAAAGGGCGTGTGCGCCATATATTTGATTTAACTTGTTGGCGCCCAAAGTTTGCACAATAATTTGTTGCAGCGCGCAAATAAATTTGTTTCGCCCTTTAAAAACTATTGCGGGAATTTAGAGATTTGTGGCGCCCCCACACACACACACACACACTCCAGTGCTTTGCACGTACACACATCCGCGCAATATGTTTCACTTTGTGGCACTGCCAAGTTGCCAAAACTTTAAGCCCATCAACAATAAGTTTAAATCACCACAGAACATTGCTGCAGTCGAGTGTGTGACGAACCCGCCAAAATGTCATCATTAAAACAATTGTTTAAGTCAAATAACGGCATCAATTAGATACGCGATAAACATTACTATTTTCATATTTAGTGTGGAGTTCAAATTTAATGCCTCTACAAAACACTCGCGTATTTAGTTTTAAAACAAACCCTTCGTTATCGTTAAGCAGATTTATTCACAAAAGATCTCAAATTATATTTTTTAACTTGTCTACAGAAATGATTGAAGCGTAAGATATGCAGATTTTCGCTTTTCTGTGATCTTTACAAATGTAATTGGGAAAGGTTAGATTGGAAGGTTGGATTATAATAAGTAAGCTACCTACTCTAATCAAGCGAAATTTCTTCACATTAATATTTAAATGCGGTTTAACAGCTGTAAGATATGTAGATATTTCGAATCAGAAACCGCATGTTGATTCTGTTAGAAGTTGTTCTGTGTTCTTTGGACATGTACTATAAAGCTGAGATTATAATAAGTGAGCTTACCTATTCTAGCAAACAAAATTTGTTGACATGAAAATAGGAATGTGATTCAATGGATTGCAAACTTAAAATATATACTTGGGAATCAGTTTGCAGTCGCTGATTGAAGCATTCTTTACCTGATTCCAGCAAACAGTTGTAGTAGATGGCGATATTTCCACCACATGTTGATTTTATTACAAGTTTTTCAGAGATTTGCGAAAGTACACTTTAATAATATAAAGTTGGGATTACATTAAGTGAGCTAAGTATTCTAGGAAAACAAAATTTGTTTACATGAAAATTGGAATGCGGATCAACAGATCCCTAACTTAATAGCCTAGTTACAAATGTGGCGCAATTAAGCCCCCGACTGGTGGTGGTGGTTGGGAGGGGGGCTATTTTCAGCTGCCCAATGAAGTGGATATAATTGCCGTGTAGTCGCTGGTATTGTAAATCATGGCCATATGCCAATTGATATTATTTTAACGCAATTTCCATTTGCAATTACGTTTAATGGCGTTTTAATGCTGGCACTATATATATTTAATTGAATTTGCAATGCAAAGCGATTGTTGTGCTGTGTGCTGCTCCCCTAATACGGCAATCGTTTTGAATATTTTGCTAATTTTCGCACGACAATTACCAAAATGGACGCGCACCAAATTAAAGGAAAGCCGTCGTCGCACGCGGCGTATGCGTAATAACAAAAGCACGCCATGTAAGTGGGGATCAGCAGACTATAAATATGGCAACTGTTAATGCGGCCGGCACATAGGCTTGGAAATGGGCAACTGTTTAACCAGTTGGCCAATTTCTTTGCACTGCGGGCATATTGATTTCGGCCAGAGTCAAATAAATTTATGCCCAACGGGTCCAGCGACAGTTGTAACCAAGCAGCTGCCCACTGACCATTGCCCATTGCCCATTGCCCATTGCCCATTAACCATTGCCCATTGCCCATTGCCCATTTGTTTGCCAGCATTTGGACTGTTGCGGGCCCGCTCTATCCTCCGCTATCCTCCCCCCTTCCCAGCACTATCGTTGTCCTGCTCGCCGGCACGTCATCGGCTGGCGCGTATTTTAAAATTATATTATTTTGAATGGCTTTTTAGAAATTAATAATTACATATGACAGCACTATTCATGTGTCCGCATGTCTGCGTGTGTGTGTGTGTGTGTGTATGTGTTGTGGGGGCGAGGGCGTGGCCTGCGTACGTGGCATTTAATTTCGACATTATGCAACTCTCGAGCGCGGACCGGGCAAATGGCTTTAACTGCCATTTAAATTTCACAGTCTGTTAAATGTAAAATGCGAATTAAGTTTGCAAATTTCTTAAATAAGGAGGCAACACATGAACATAAAATTGCCAATACAGTCCGACAAATAATCAAAATTTAAATAAAGCAACAATTTTATAGACTGCATAATAAGTTGAAGCTTCAGTGGCTGCCCTTTGATTTCAGCGAGTCAAAGTTTAATTTTTAAAATGTATTCTTTGGGTAGTCACAAGAACTATATCCTAGAAAATTAAGAATGGTAAGTGCAAGTCAAATAAAGGTCGCATTAATTGAAATTTTAATAAAATATTTACATTTCTGTATTGCTTAAGAATTTAACTTATTTAAAAATATAGAAAATTATATAGAAACATTTATATTTCTGTCTTCTTTAAGAGTTTAAATTGTTTTTAATTATTATTATTTATGAATTTGACTTATTTAAAAATATCGAAATATATTTCTAAATATTTATATTTGTATCTTATTTAAGAGTTTAACTTATTTTAAAACATTTCTGAATTGGTCTTTTGGCTTTTTTTATTAAGAATTTGACTTATTTAAAAATTTATCAATTTATTTAGAAATATTTATATTTAGGGCTTATTTAAGAGTTTAACTTGTCTTAAAACATGTATGTAAAAACTCTCGATATTTGATAATAATAATAATAATAATTAAATTCGAAATCATTAATTAGTCGTAAGCTGCAATTTTTTTATGTTATTACTCTGTCCCCAAGCTGTAGGAACAAATTAACTTACACATTAAATAATACGTCAGCGGAAACATAGAATTTCATTTCTTTTATGTGAGGATTCTCTCTGGGAAATCCTGAAGGAGGAAGTCCAATATACATATGAAGAATATGCCACATAATTTATTTTTATGCCAGTTAAGGCCACTAAAGTTCGTTCAAATTAAATTTGAATAAAGTTATCGAATGGAAAATGTTGTTTATTCAAATAAACCGGTGTGTAAATAGAATAGCAACATATACAGTTTCAGATTGCACTTATTGAAAACATAAAGACAAAAACTCTTTGTGTTGCTTATAATTGCGACGTAATTGCTAGTTGAGTTGAAGTTTTCATGTGCAGAACAGCAAAGAGAAACGCAAAACGAAATTCGCAAAGCAACAACACGCAATTGTGTATGTCGACATGCTGTCTGGCAGAGATCAGTAATGCGCAACTGTATTTCAAGACAGCAGCATTAAGAAGGCATAGATGAAAACAAAACAAATACAAAACCAACACTCGTTGTGGAAGTGTGCTGTTGTTGCGTGCGCGAGTGCGAAGGGCTCGAAAGCGGAGAGCCCGACAACTCACACGTACAGCGTTCGCCGCATCTTTTTGCATGTATTGCTAAACGTTTTTCTGTGTGCATGCAAATTTAATGCGTGCATTCAATTAAAAATGTTATTTGAATATACTCTCAAATGTTATTATGAAAACACGTGAAACATAGAGCACCTAAAAAACTATACATAGTAAAAACTATTATATTTGAATATTTTGTTAATTGCAAGTAGAAAATTAAAAGTGTTCTTTGGCTGTCCGACGACGAGTGTCCGTCATAGAAAGTATTCACTGTGTTTAATATTTCAACTGCAATTCCCCCACAGATATGTGCTCTTCAAGGTATCTATTTCGCCGCTTTCGAGCATTGACAATTGGCCAACTCTTTAAGCCAACATCGGTTGAACATACTGCAGCTGTGTCCTCTTCTGCGCTTTTTTACGAATCGCCCATATCAGCTCACTTAAGTCCCTGTGCACAGGCCACCAAATGTCTACGTCCGTGCGACGTCCGCTGTCCACTGTCCGCTGTCCGATGCCCGATGTCTGTTTATTCCCACTACTTTGGGCCATTATTAATTGCTAACGTGCGCTGATTTCTTTGCTACACTTTTTACGAGCTCTTCTAGTTGCCTCTCTTACTGCTGCTGCTGCTGCTGTTGCTCCTGTTGTTATTTGTTAGCATTGCCTTTTGCCACCGCTCGCTGTGCTCACCACCAGCTAGCTACTCCCTCGCTGTGGCGTGTTCGTTGTCTTGCCCCGTTTCGCCCAGCAGTGACATTCATGCACCGGCGAGCAACTGAAGTAGGAGAAGGCGACAGGCGCGACGGAGGGGAGGGGGAGGCGCAGAAGAAAGTGTCCCAGCATGGCAATAAATCAATGCGAAATTGTGTGTTCGTAGTCAATGTGCAAGCGGCAGCGGATTTTTTAAGCCCTTCGCTGCCAATTTCATTCGCTCGTCTAATGGGCATGCAGCGCTCTTTTTCCAGCCCAGCGCAACTTTAACTTTCATATTCCAAAGCAGGCAGCAAATTAACAGAGCATTCCAAAATTCGTCTATCCACTTTTGTAATTCAGGCATTTGTGAACTTGTTTCAAATGGCGGATATCGTGACGGATACGAAGTATTAGTCTATTAAATCCATATGTTTGCCAGACAAATCTACTTGCAGATTGGTATTTTACTGCTATCAAGTCCTATTCCCGGTAATAAAGTAGTTTTGAGTTTTATATAATAATGATAACATTTATATAATAATGATAGCATTTATAAAATAATGATACAAAAAAAATATAAAAAAAAATGTTTACCATACCAACTATAATATTAACCTGATAATATTAGCCCATTAAAGAAACCGTGTAACCATACCAATTAAAATATTAGCCCGATACAAAATATATAAATATATATAAAATATATAAACCCGTCAACTAAATTAATAGCCTGCCAATATTACCCTGAAACCAAAATTACAATAAAACCGTTAAGCATCATACCAACTAAATTATTTGCCTGATAACACAGCTTGTCGCCCCCAAAACAATAAAAACCATCCTCAATTTCCAAATTACACTTTTGGGTGCCTAAGTTGTTGTTGCGAAAAGTTCGCGATAATATGATATGACTCAGAAGTCAATGTGTTCATTCAACTGTTGGTGGAGTTAAAGCATAAACACAGTCACTTATCTGCCTGTCACATATTTTTCGATTCGTCATAAATAAATTGCAACTCCTCAACGTATAGAGTTGAATTGCAAATCTACAAGCTTGCATGATAATTTTAACAGCTGTGTGTCGAGTTTCAGCGGCAGGCTCAGCTTTACAATGTGCAACTATTAATTATTCACTTTGAATTGAAATGCCTTTGACGAATCGGATTTCAAAGTAGAAAAACAAATCTGAATATTCAGCAGACACTTGCATTTACATACATTCTCTGATGTATTTAATGCGATAAGGAACTTTATCGCATGTTACAGTTACACTTACTGCTCTTGTTGTTGTTGTTGCTGCTGCTCTTGTCTCGTGCAGGCAGCCAAATAAGCGGAATGCAACAAGCTGTGGAAATTGTTATTGAAAACACTGGCCGACAGCAATCCCACAAGCAGGACAAACAATGCAGCCGTAGCAGCCAACTGGCAATGTCAATGCGACTGCAACTGCAACTGCAACTAAGTTACTTACAGTGGTTTTAACACCAACAAAGAAAAAGCTTTCGAACCAAGGCCAACAATGCCCAATCTCCGAATATATTGAAAAAAAAGAACAAAATATACGTAAAAAATACTGTAGGATAAACACATTCACACACACACACACAGACATGCAGGGGCAGACTGTTTTCCTGCAATAAATCTGCTGGTGCAACACTGAAAAAGCAGGGCGGTGGCTGTGGCAGGGCGTGGCGTGGCTGCTTACAAGTTGCCATGACATTGTCATGCATATGAAGTGCCTTTCTGGCCGCTCACAGACGCACACAATGCATAACACAATACAAATACACTCGCACACACACACACACACACACACGCGCGCGCACTCGTATTCAGTTTTAATTGCTGTTGGCTCTTGGTGGCTGCCGCCGCCACTGTCCAGCATCCTCCGCTGTCTGTGCGGTGCCCAACAGCAGCTGAGCTGCTGCCTCCGCTTGTTTACAAGCTGCGCCAATTTCGCGCTGCTATTAAATTGTATTTAATATTTGCAATATCCCCAGCGTTGGCCGGGCCCAAAAGCCAAATTGGTTGCACAATTTAAGCAGCAATTGTTGCTGTTGCTGTTGCCGGTGCCGCTGCTGTCGCTGCTGTTACTCATTTTAGTTTAATTTCTATTTAAATTCATGTCGTCGTCATTCGCCAGCTAAAACTTTGCCCAGTTACGGGTGTATTTTACGGCCCGCCAACGTCAACTACGACTATGACAACGGGAACGCCAACACTCAGCGCTTAATTACCCAAGCTTATCAAAACATCTACGAGGCGATGACGCTGATGACAACATTGGCGTAGGGCTGCGGCCCAGCGGAAGCTGGGTGCGCGGCTGGGGGAGGGGCACTCTGCAAGTTTTCTTAATGAATTATTTAATCTGCGCTGCATCTTCCCGCAACAGCGCTCTTAACCAACATTTTTTGCACTCGACTTGTCAACCCTATATAGCTCAGTTATGCATAAGTAAATAGCGCATCGACCGCTTAATACACTGCACATTTTCTGCATAATAGCGCAATAATTGAAGCTTCATTACAAGCTATTCGATAGTTCGTATTAAGCTCACGCACGCTTATCGGCGAGCTGCCCACCTCTCTTTTACTCTTCGCTATCGAGCGACTATTTAATTATCGATGTATCACTTTTGCAATTATTTAAATACCATAAAATATACTACACACACACTACTTAATTTATTCTGACAAAAGCGGCCACATAGCGAAGCACCCAACTGGCGCAGGGTATTTAAAAGCAACGAAAATGGTAAAGCTAATGCAAATAGGCCACAGAGCTGGCCAAGCTAATAAGTTAAACGACACCGTGACACAGTTACGAGGGCAAATATTAATGCCGAGGCGGCGTGCTGCCCGACAGACACAGCCCGAAAAATCAACCCGAGCCCGCACACGAACCTGTAGCCCGCAAGCCAAGAGTCGAGACGCGTGCGGCGCGTGGCATGAAGGCGTTAGGCGACGCAAGGGTGCACGGCTGGCTGAGCGTATTTGTTCACCTATTTACCACGCAAATGAAGTTGAAAATAACTGTGAAATGAAGATGAAGTGCTTCAGTCAACAGCAGCGACGCCAGCAACACTAGTGGCAGCAACTTGCCGAGCTCGCCCAGACAGCTCGGCGCCTAAATGGAATGTAAATATTTGAGCAGCGGCAAGGAGCGCGTTACGTTTACGGCCAGCTCGAAGACAACGACGAAGATTCGGCTTCATGCCAGCCAAATGTGATTGTGTGCGAGTGTGCTTCACTTGGCAGCTCGTATGTTGACTCTACAACACTCTCGACTCGACTCGACGCGACTGACAGCCAACCAAAGAGGCCCCAAGTGCCGGCACAATGGCCATGTGAAGTCTGATTACGTGCCTGTCTAAAATTAAAGGCAATTAAAGCGCCAAGTATGAGCAAGTGTAACTCTTTCTATCTCTGTCGCGCTCTCTGTTCGTCCGGCTTATTAGCAGCCGCCTGAAAGTAGGCAACACAATTTCTCGAATAAATCAAAGCGAATGGCTTTAAGTGCTGGCAGCAACACTACTAATAAATGCGAGTGCTGCGGTGTGTGTTAAGTAGTCGAAGTAGTAGTAGTGGTTGGAGTAAAGCTCGTTGTTGCTAAACTCTGAAATGGAATAAAATGTGGAATTAATAGAAATTCAAAGAAGTCACTGCAGCAGCCTCGAAAATGCTGTTGTCTTGAGTGGCCAACATGAAATTGTCTAAATAGCATTGTGCAAATACTGTTTGCGGAATGCTCGGGCTAATGTTGCAGTCGACTGTTTTCGATGCAAATTAAAAACAAATAGTTAAATCCCTACCAAGCATTTATTACTTAAAGCTAAGCTGCTCAACGACTGTCTGCCCGTTGTTATTGTTCTTATTATTGGATCATAAATATTTGCCGTATAAAACAGTATGAAATGCAGAGCAGAGCAACAGTTTATTTGTGTTGCAAACAGCAAGTGCTCGAAATCTGTTCTTGCCACGTGCGACGTGCGAGCTGCAACCTGCAATCTGCAATCTGCAGTCTTCGTGCGGTCTGCTTCACGTGCATTTAAATTTAACAACACTTAGCAGCAATTGTTTTATGACTTGGAAAACAATGGGCAAAACATCCACTAGCGAAATCACTGAGGAAAACCAACACAAAAGGCATAGAAAAGCGAGCAGCAAAAATGATTTATTCAGCGCGAATAAGAGAAAATACGACCGCCAACAACAACAACAACAACAACAACAACAACAACAACAGCAGGGAAATGGGGAAAAAACTTTTCAGCACAAACGAAAATTTGCTAAAGTTGCGTTTTCTTAATACTCTGCTGCCACCAGCCCCGTGTCGCGTCATGCAATCCGGAGTTTATCTTGCGGCAGACTGCACCTGGCTCCTTCGGTGGCGCCACCACTGCCACTGTTGCTGCGGCTGTGGTCACGCTTTTCTAAGCGTTTTTCTTATCAAGCCAGGAGAGCAAAAAGCAAAGGCGACGTGACCGCAGCAGAGCCGCTTTTCAGATTGCACTAAAAGATTCGCCAGCAGCCGGGTTTCGGCCACTTTGGCTTTTGTTCCGCGCCCACCTCAGAGCCTTTTGTATTTCAACTGCGACTGCAACTGCGACTGCGACTGCGACTGTGGCTGGCTAATGGGCGACGGCGGTCTTAGCGCGCATTAAAGCTGAACTCTTTGAGCCGCTGCACTCGCAATTAATAAGCCCCAATGCAACTCGCTCGCCGCACATTTGCATAATTAAAAGGTCGAGCTGCCGCCTCGAAGGAGGGCGAGAGAACAACTGTCTTAAAGATTTAACGTTGCGCGCGCGCGGAAATCGAGTTGGAGGCCTCACATAGCTGCTCGTAAAAGCGGGTTTAATTTCATGCAACTCGAAAGTGGCAATAAACGTGGCCAGGTATGCCGGCGGAGATGCCAGCACGAGGTCGCATTGCTGCACCTACACTGCTGTCCTGGCAACACGCTCGCACTCCACACACACAAAGGATAATAAAGCAGCTGGCACACACACACAGACAATCGAGCATTTCTATGCGCTTTCGCATTCAGAATCGTATTCGCATTCGCATTCGCATTTGGATTCGCATTTGGATTTGGATTGACATTCAGCTGCGTCCAGCGCCGAGATGCCAGCAACAGTTTGTCGCGCCGGGCTTTAAGCAGCAGCCCAGCAAATCATTCAGCTCGGGATAATGTCCTAAACGCGACGCGAGAGCGAATCAAATAACAAAAAGTGGCAAGTGGCAAGTGGCGAGTGGCGAGTAAAATAAATACTCAGCTAACGACGAAATCAAGCAAAAGCAACAGAGGCAGCAAAAAGGATACAACTAGCCTGATCCCGATGCTGCTACTGATGCGGATGCGGATGCCAATCCCTTGGCCAGCTGTCGAGTCAGTCGAGGCAGCTCAATTGCAGGACAATCAGCACAATTGATTTCCCCAAAGTGCTCGCAAGTCGTCGGCGACGACGACGGCGACGGCGACGACGTCCCTCGATGCCGGCACCCAGCATTAAAAGGATTTAATGCCATTTAAGCCAAACAATGTGAAGACAGCGCGCAGAGCAACCGTCAAAGAATCGTCCAACGTTGCCGCAAAAACTCCGCTGCCAGCAGCCACTCCACAAAAAGTTTATCAATAAAATAACTTGTCGACGAGGACGACAAGGACGGCGAGCAGCCGAAGCACGAGAGCAAGTTCAACTCCTTGGCAGTCAAGTCGAAAATTGCAGCAAGTTTCTGTCAGCTCTGACTGAGACCTACTCGACGGCTTGTCAGCGCACAAACACACACACACACACTGTTAAGGACATCGAGCAGTGCAATCTTGAGGCACTGGCAAAGAACTTCAATGGCACTCACAGTTTCGCAGGCGCGGCACAAAGAGTTATTATGTACTCCGTCTGCACATACAATCAGCATATGACGTATACGCAACGTATGCGCTGAGCAAAGGCAACTTTCGGTCTACAAATTAGTGTGCAGCGTATGCGTATTGTGTTGCTGCATCGAGTGAGCAGCGAGAGCTTTAACCAGGCCCAGCTTACGTTGCACATTACTCAGCCTGCTCCTGGCCACTTTGCCGCCTGCGTTTCGAACCAGCAAACAGAAGCGCTGACTACAGGGTCAGTTCTCACTCTCACTTGCTGGCCGAGGCAATTGTCTGGCGTTGGAATCCGGCTGAGGCGCCACCCAGCATTTCACTTAAGGCACACGTCAATTGCTATTGTTGCAGCAGTCCGTGTTGTTGTTGGGGCGGCCTGTTGCTGGCACTCTAAGCCAAATGGCAAAGTGGTAAACAATGTCCAATGCTTTGGACTCTGTGCAAAATTAAAACAATAAACGTAGCCTGGCAGACTTCAAACGGCAGTCGCCGCCCGGCATCGTCGAGGCTGCCAAAACTTTTGAATACCTCAATTTCAGGCGCACACACACACACGTGCGTGTGCGTGTGCGTGTGCTTGTGCGTTGCATGCAACATGAGGCACAACTGCTGTTGCCGGTCAACTGGCATTTTACCTTTTAAGCAGCTCTCATGCATGAAATTGGAAGAGTAGCAATTGATTGAAAATTTGCCGAGAGCTGCCATCAAAATCCAACAAAACAGCAGCAGCCGTAGCAACAACAATGGGGCGCAAACATACGGAGATGGAGACGAAGACGAAAAATATAGATGGAAATTGCGGTTCACATGATATTTTTTGACGTAATTCGAAATTTGCAAGTAAATTTCCAAGCAAGCAGCCCAGAGAGAGACGGCCCCAATGTAAATTGATAACGCAGCATTATTACGCATACGACGCTTAGGCCACACACACACACAGACACACAGATACACTCGCAGCATGTGGAGAAATTCGCATATAAACAGAAACGCATGCACATTCGCTCTACAACTACGTCGAGTCCAGCCCACTTTGGGGTCGGAGGTCATAGGAGGGGGCGAGTGGGGGGGGGGTAACTAATGCCTTCAAATCCGGCAGCCAAACATTAGAGTAAAGCGCAATTCGAGGCAGCGAGCGAAGCAGCGCATTTTGGCGCATTTCACTTTTCAGGATTATTTAGAATTTATGCATAAACAAGCAAAAGGACGTTACCCGAAGTCATTTGTTTAAGTCAGCGCGTCTGCTTCGCTCTCAACTCGCATGTGCCACGCCCCCAGCTGGAGGGGGGCTGCAGAGCACACGAGCAAGAGCCAAACAGCCAAAAGCCATTTATAGCCTTCACAATGCTACAACGCTGACGCTGACAGTCAGTCATTGCCTCAAGCAGTCAGCGACTCAGTCAGTCAGTCAGTCAGTGAGTCAGCTAGTTCGTCCATCTGTCAGCTTGTCTGCCATTTTATTGCCACTAGTAAAACAATTTCACAGCCCCACTTACGATGGCTGCAAATTGGCGACACATCGCCGATTCTGGCCAACATCCGCCTCGCATCCGCTTCGACTCAAGTGGCTCAGTCGCCGTCGCTGTCGCAGTCGCTGTCGCCGTCGCTTCAGAAAGCAAATTAGGCGAATGCGACTCGAGACCGGCGAGAATGACAATGTCAAGTCTAACAAGGCCCTGCAGCTTGCCTTGCTCTGAAGACGTCAACTAGCAGCTTCGCAGGTACTACAAACCCATTAGCATGCAGCATTCTCGCAATTCTCAGCTGACGCCCTGCAGACAACTTGACTTGGCAACTGGGCAAGCAAACAGAGCCCGAATTCCTCAAGTTAACGAGCTGCAAGCAGCCATTCAGGAGGCCAGCAATCGAGCATATTAAGCGCAGTTTCAAGCACTAATTAATATTTGGCCCTGTTTAGAAATTAATACACATGCACTTAGCACACACGGCATTCGGGTTAACTACATCTGGAGAGCTCCCAGGCCTTCCTCTAGACTAGGTTGCAATTTGAACAAATTATAAATTACAGATATGTAGGTAGACAACCAACATGATTTGGACAACTTTAATTTATGCGCACTTCAAGTAATGCTGAAGCCAAATTGGCAAAGCGCTCATAATAGAAAAGATTAAACGAAGAGTTTTTTCTTTCCCTGTCTCTCTCTCTCTCTCTCTCTCTTGGCAACCACATATAGTAGATCAGCTGCTATGCGTTCTCTGTGAATTTAACTGTTTTTTTTTTTGCAGAGAATATTATTCGCTGCTCTTAGCACTAAATCGAATGCATGTGTGTTGTCTAAGAGAAGATCTGTTGTTTTTTTATTATTCATTTATTTCTTGCCTCTCTTAGGGTCCTAATGGAACACATGTGCGTTCTCTGAGAGGTGATTTGTTTTTTCGGCAGTTATGCTGCTTTGGCTTCTCTTTATATGCGCCTGGTAGCTCAGAAAGTCCATGTGACACTTTGCAAGAAATTTAAGCAAGTTATTGCTACTTTATTGTGGTTGTTGTAGATGCAGTTGTTGTGGATTATTCGAAGCCATCGTGATCGACTGTAAGTGCCAAAGCATCGGGTGAAATGCCATGCAAACTTAACTCAACAGCAAACAACTATACAGAAACTCATTCGCGACACGTGCTAACGACATAATCCACCAGCTACTCTGTTGTCTTAGATATTTAAAATACAACGTAAATAATTTGGAAAGGATTTTTTGACGGCTCATTAAGGAGTGCCTGGCAGTAACAGAAAAATACAGAAAACTGAAAGCCACTTGCGCCAAATAACTTAGAAAAGACTTCTCGACGACACATTAAGAGTGCCAGGCGGTAAAAGAAATCGTTGCCTATCACAAAAGCGTAGAATTAATTATACGCAGGCTATTCATAAAATATTTGTAGTTTTAGCTTTGCTTCAATTTTGTTTATTGTGTTTGTTGTTATTTATTATGGGCAATATGAACTCTACGCTTTTAAAAACGTGTCAAATTGCTTTCGCTTAAATACCTTTATTTATTGCCTGCATTGAGTGCAATCAAAATGCGCACTTCATGCTGCCACATAAAATTATGAGGCGTTATTTGGGAACAAAGTTTTAAGACTTTAATACCAAATTAATATACTGCCTGTTGGTATATTTCGCGGTCAATTTTGAAGATCAAGCCAGCACATAGTGTTTCGTTTGCAGTCAAAAAAAAAGAACTAAAAAGTTGCGCATCATTGGTCTGGCAACATGTAACCAGGGCTTGGCAACATGTTGCGATCGGCAGCAGACAGCAGGTGGCGGCGACGCGAACGCCAACGCGAAGGCGAACGCGAACGTGAGCGCGAAAGCGCTGTGAACAGCTGCACCCGCAACCGCAATTTTCAATGTTGTGACAGTTAATATTGACTAATTTGTCTAAAGTTTATCACTTATTGATGATAATGATGGCGCTGTCGAGGCGGCAATCTGCACAATTTATGGCCTGGCAATCGAATTTCGGCGAATAACTGATTATGAGGTTGGAAACCAAATTAGTTTTCCAATCGCTGTGTTAATACACAATGACAAACGCTGAACTGCAGTCAAATGTAACGACTGATAAATACCCTGTAAGAGGTTACATTGTCGTAATAGTAATAATGTGCTTACAGGGCATCGACGAGTCGCGCAGACTTCAGCACTTGTCGCTTATTGAAAATCGTTGAGGTTATTCGGCAGTTTTGCAGCCGATACTGTTGCTGCTACTGTTGTTGTTGTAATTGTGTTGCAGCTACGGTTGCAGCTTTGTAACATCAACTGTATTTGGTTTAGTGTGTTTTGTGGCTTTCGCCGGAGTTGCCATAAAGCCCGATTTTATTGTGTTTGCACTGCTGCGTGCCAAAAAAAAACAGACAAAACCTAAAACCAAAAAATAAAAATAGCAAAACGAGAGATTAAAAACTTTTCCCATTACGTAAAAATTAACAACTTTCTGTTGTTGCTATTCTGCTGCAGCACGGCCCGGAGAAATAGTTGTGCCGAGTGCACAGCAAGCGGCAAACGCTTCTAAATTCTCTAAAATAAAGTAGTCCTCCTGCTCTAGGCGCCGCAGGGCGCAGGGCGCAGGGCGCAGGGCGTAGGGGGGACTGGTAATGGGGGCAAGTGCAACTTGAATTGCCAGCCAAGGTCCATTTAACAGGCGCCTCTTAGCTGCAGCTCAGCTCTAATGAACTCGGCCGTCTCAGGTAGACTTGCAATTTAAGTCTTCAACTTGCAGCACGCAAACAAATTAGAAATATTTGGTGAGAACTGTGGCGATTATTGGTAATCGCATGCCACATGTTGCTTGTGACAGCAGCAAAATAAGTAATCAGCTCGTCAGGCTGCTGGTTATGGCTGCTGCTGTTGCTGTTGCTGCTGCTGTTTGTGTTTGTTTGCGCTTTTAAAACTTCCCAGGACGCATAAATTTCAATCCCGCGCGGGACGCAACGAGTGCCAGCCCGAAAGTTTTGACTGCCCCGGATCCGACGACACTTTATGTCGCATGAAATTAGGCAACGACGCTCGCAGCGGCAACTTTTGTCGCCAGTCAGAAGACTGTTGGCCGTCACTGTGGAGTGTTGATGCCACTTGTTACCGCTGTCGCCTCGGGATCGGCAGAGGCTTCGGCCGAGTCACTGCCACACACACACACACAGACAAAGTATTAAAAGTGTCCAAATGATGATTGTTTTGGTTATGGCACTGCGAATGCTCGACGAGCTTAACCAGAGCGTGCAGGGAATTGCGTCCTGCGGTGGCGGCCACAGCCAGCGGCCAACTGACATCTAGCAGCCAAACTGCCAAACAGCCAAGAGCCAAGAGCCATGGGCAAAACAGCAAGAAGACAAATGTCTTCTGTCTGCAGGACAACTTCCTGCCAGCTCCAGCAGGATTTATTTCAATCCACACGCTCCTTGCACTGCAGCAGCAGCTCCGCAAAGTTTCGGCTTTAATGCTTAATGCTGCACTGTAATTATGCTATTATTAATTTTCAAGCCACTAGTCAAAGTTAATCTCCATAGAGCCTTGTTAAGCATGCACTACACTCGGCCATCGACAACAGTCAACAACAACAACAAGCTCAGCGCACTGAAAGCTACTCGACCATAAAATACTTTAGGATTCCATAAAAACTGCTTTTAACAGTTTGTTAGCAGGCAAGTTCGTTGTATACTTTTAGCCAAATAATCAAATTGAATGAATTGAAATTGAAAGCTTAACAAATACACAATTGCATGAAACACAATAAAAAATATTCCTCATCGAAACTAAGCCTAAAGTTGCATTAATACCTTGTATTTTATTTGAAATTACATATTGCACAATTTTAAATAGAAATAATCACTTAATTTTTCAATTTGTAATTCTATTTGGAATATTTATTTCAATTAAAGAAAAGTCAATAGTAAAAATAAACTTTTGAGAAGAAACTTAAAATACTTGCACAACTTACTTGAAATGAAAACACTTAATTCAGTGTTCAGCACTTCATATTCTGCTTCCTAATTATTTGCATGTATACTAAATATTTAATTCAACTTAAGCTGCCATTTTTGAATTATTAAATAGGTAAATCAAACATTTGATAATAAACTGCAAATACTTGCACAAATTATTTTGAATTAAAACACTTAACTCAGCGTTCCACACTTGCTCATAATTCAATATTTAAATATTCAATATTTAATTCAACTTAAGCAATATTTGATTTATTAAATCCGCCTTTGAAAATTAAACTGCAAATACTTGCACAAATTATTTGAAATAAAAACACTATACTACAATTCATATTGCACTTCATAATTATTTGCATTTATATTCAATATTTTCATTAAACTTAAGCTACAATTTTTGAGTTATTATTATTATTAAAACAGCAAATACTTGCACAAATTATTTGAAATAAAAAAAGTATTCTACAATACGTATTCTACTTCATAATTATTTGCATATGTATTCAATATTTTATTAAACTTATGCCGCAAATTTTGAATTATTGAGAACAACTCTAAAAAGGTTTTTAATTCAATTCAAACAGCAGACAAATTTAACACATTTTGAATGCGATGAATACGTAGTTTTGATTTTACTTTTAAGTTTAATAAAGCTTCTATTCTACTAATATATTTTATATATTAAAAGTGCTTATCAACAGGATTCTAGTTGAGCATTTTGCCACTATTCCCACAACAATTACTTTTAAGTTTACTAACTAGATTTGTTTTTCAAAACCAATTTCATCTGCTGTTTGAGTTTGAAAACACTTTTAATGCAATGCTGTTTTGTAAACAGCCAATTGGCCATGTTAATTGAGTTTTAAACACATTCCTCGCTGGATGCAACAATAGCGACTTTCGAATTGAGGAAGCCAGCAAAAAAAAAACTGTGAGAGAGAAATAAAAACAGTGAGTGCAACAGGGTAAGCAAACAGTTTACAATACCCATTGCATCTATCAAGCAAGTTATGTAAAAAGGCGTTAATAATATATGTGGACAGCCAGCGAGCTGGCGGTGGCGCGAGTAAAGAAGTTCGCGAGAAATGTGGCAACAAAAAACCCACAAAAAGCAATTATGCTTAAATTAAAACTCATTCATTTGTGCAGAAAATGTTAAAATTCATATGAGACGCCGCGTGCCGTGTGCTACACACATACATTTTATATATATTTACATATGCGCGCATGTGTGAGTACAGCGTCTGTGTGTGTGTGTGTGTCCGATGAACACACACACGCTCAGAAATATGTTGACGTGGCCAACAACAATGCCGAGTCTATGAAACGAAATGAAAATTCAATGGCAGTCCAAATAAGTGAAAAATGTATGCTTCACTTTTATTTTTGGCTAGCGTGAGTGAGGGCGCATTCAGTCAGCTCCGCATTTGATTGGGTGCGTTTCAGAAGAGGGGGGGGGCTTGGGTTGAGGGGGAATTGTTGGGGGACATGTTGTATTATTGTTTCGGCATCGTTTTCATTTTCGAAATGCTTCGCATGCCTGGCGCGCTGTTTGTTTTAGCCGACGATCCAGCCAAGCAATTCAAAGAAAATCGGCGGTCGCAAATGCAAAGTCGTTTACGTGGCGTATGCTTAATTTGACGTCGAACATTACGCATACGCCATGGTGGCCTGGCCCCACTGCAGCCAATTAGCCGGGCCGCCGCATGCTTAAATTCCTTAAAGTGCGCCCACCGACCACCCCCCTTCCCCGCTCTGTGCGCCCCACCAGCGTGTGTATCATACACAGAATTTTGATTTGCGCTGCCGTTTGAAAGCCAAATGCATAACGGGGAGGGACTATTTCTTTTGTATTCGTTCTTGCGCCGTCTTTGCTTTGCCATTTATTCTGTTTCTTCTTGGTCGCTCGCTCGCTCGCCATTTCATTCGTTCGCTCGCTCGTTCGCTCTTTATTATGCAGTAAACTTTGCCAGCAAAACTTTTCTTCAAAAATAATTTGTGAAAAAAAGTTTGCCGGTCATATCTAGGAGTACGTGCCTGCTACCTTACTCTAAATTCAATTTCATTGTATTTTTCGTGTGCTTCTCTTTCTCTTTTTTTTGTTTTTTTTTTTTGGATGCGAAGTGCGTCTTGATACTGTTGCCCGGTTACGTGCGCCTGATAAGTCCGATTCGGGCCTAGTGCTTTGGTCTATTTTCGCTACAAATTGAAGTGCTTAGACGACGACGCTCGCCAGTTTCTACTTAAATACTACACGTTGACTGAGTTTCACTTTTAACTTAAGCTTCAGCAATGTGCATAGCGTAATTATTCACTCCTCATCATTATGGCAGCATTGCCAAAGTTCAGCTTAAAAGTTCTTAAGCAAACTATATAAATGGTTACAAATAGATTTCTCCGACTTATCTGCGCAATTCACTTTTAACTAAAGCTTCAGCGATGTGCACAGAGCCATTAAATATGCTTCAAACGAACTCATCGCAAGATCTGTTATAAGCGCATTGCCACAGTTAAGCTAAAAAGTTGTTAAGCTGCGAACAAACTATTTAAAACTCTATTATTGCAAATGGATTTCGGATTAAGCGTACAAATTGAAGTACTCAGATATTGTTGCTTTCAGTTCAGTTTATGCTTAAGTTCAGCGTCCATCGTACTTATCGCTTTTTAATTAAGATTAAGCGTTACTCATTGAGCAATTCAAACAAACTCATCGTAGCATCTTTTGCCAAAGTTATACTAAAAACATAAACATTGTCAAAGTTAAACTAAACTGCAAGTCAACTATTTAAATCGCCATGGTTGTAAATATATTTTAGAATGGGTAATATCAGAATTATTTGAGCACTTAATCGATACAAACTTTTTAATTGGAGCAAAGTGCGCAAAAATTTTACCTGAAGTTGGCCTAAATCAGGAAGCAGCAAGTGCCGCACTTCACACTTTTTTGGCGGTCGCGTAAGCTGAACATAACTCAGTCAAGCTTTAGGTACAAATTGGAGTGCTTAGACGATGTTACTCTTACAGCATAAGTCTAGTTTTGACTTAGGTATATTTTTGAGTCCAACTCAGTTTCACTTTTAACGTAAGTTTAAGCACTGTTCATGAATCAATTTAGAACGCTGCAAACGAACTCACTCAACAACATTATGAAAGCTTTTTCTGTTTTGCAAGAAAACTATTTGAATCGCCATTGTTGCAAATATATATTAAATAAGCATTATTCGAATTATGTGGGCAATCAATCGACAAAGGCTCTTTCAATTGAAGTGCAAACTTAGCGCAGAATTCCACCTGAAGTTGGTTTAACTGAGGAAGCTTCAAGTGCTTCCTTTGGCGCTCTCTTGGCGGTGGCATAGGCAGAACATAACTCAGTCAGTATAAGTATAGTTTTGACTTGGACATAGTTGGGAGTCTAGCTCATTTTTATTTTTAAATCAATTAAAAACGCTTTAAACAAACTCACTCATCAATATTATGAAAGCTTTATCCAGCAGCAAACAAACTATTCGCCATTGTTTCAACTAGACTTCTGAATAATATATTTGGGAAATCAATCGACAAAAATTATTTGTAATGCAAGCAGGTTTCAATAACAATAAGATAAGATTCAATAACAGAAGATTAAAATGCTTCAAACGAACTCACTCATCAACAGTCATCTAAGCTGCAAAGAAACAAACTGTTGCAACTAGTCTTCTTAATAAATACTATCCGAATTATGCGAGCAAACAATCGAGAAAGACTCCCGCAATTGTAAGGCAAGTTTGCACCTGAAGTCGCACTAAACGAGGACGAAGCGAGCGCTTTTTTTGAAGACTAGCTTCACAATACATAACTTAGTAAGCTTTCGGTGCAAAGTAAAGTGCTAAGGTCGCATTGACAGCATAAGTCTAGTTTTGACTTAGACACACTTGAGTCCAGATGAGTTTAATTTTTAACTTTACTTTGCCATTGTGCAGTTAAAAACGCTGCAAACGAACTCACTCATTAATACTCATCTAAACTGCAAATAAACAACTGAAGTCGCCACTATTGCAACAAGTCTTCTCAATAATCAGAATCGGAATTATGTGGGCAATCAATCGACAGACTCCCGCAATTGTAGTGCAAGCAAATTTCCAAGTGAAGTCCTGAGCTAAACGAGGACGAAGCGAGCGCTTCATTTTAATCATACGATGGAGTTGAACTTGTGACACTTGGCACTTTCTTGGCGGTCGCATCATGACTAGCTTGACAGAACATAACTCAGTCAGGTTGCACATTAAGCCATCGTCCTGCCGCCCGCGATCCGCATCCTAATCCCCGGCAAGGCGGCCGTGTCTGCGGCTGCTGCCGCGCACTTTACGTGTATTTTGAGCATTTTTATGGTGCTTACGGTGCGGCATCGGTGGCGCGTTGTTGTGGCTCAGTTGCAGCACAGACAGCGAGTTGTTTGTAGCCGCTGCGCTCAACTATTTAATAATGTTGGCTGACTACCACGTTATGCACTTCACAGCAGCAGCGCCGCGAGCATCATTTATGTGCCGCGCCTTGTGGCAGCGGAAGGGAGGGGAGGAAGGTAGGGTGGCAGGCAGTAGGACACTACCTGCTTGGAGCACTGTTCATTTGCATTCCATTTATTTCGTTTCTTCTCGTTCTCGGAGTTCTCTACGGCTGCCACAACAGTGGCAAGCTGACTGCAATCCACTTTTGCACTTAGCAGGGATAACGTGCGGCTTGCTGTCAAGGACGCACAGGTTGTCGCAGACAACATCACACCAACTTGTCGTGTCCAACAGTTTATGTTGCTGTCAAGTCATGTCCGCTGGCCACCATTGAAAAGTAGCTGCAAATGCTTCCTGCGCGAGCAGTAAGTAAATTTCAATGAGACCCCTGATAGCTCATATCGCTTGCCCTTTGCTCCCTTCGCTACGCTTCGCTTCGGCTTTGGCTTTGGCTCAGCGCCAGGGTGCAAAGACACCAAAAAGCGCTACTAATTGCACACACACACACACACGAACACACACGCGTGCTCGCTGCATGGCCATAATGAGCCGTGGCCACAAAGCAAATCCAGCACCAGGGAAAATAGTTGCACTTGCTACAGTTAGAGTTACAGTTACAGTTACAGTTACGGGCACGGGCACGAGCACGGACTCGGTTACGGTTCCAGGATAGCGCAACTGGAACTGGGGAGCTCTGCTAATGGCTCTCAGCTTCCGCCGCATCAGTGCAATGCGAAGCACAAAAATGTTGCAGCTTCTTTGGCGTTGGCAAAAATTTAATTTAGAGCCAAAAACGTAACGCAGCCAGCGTGCCGCTATCCGCACAGCAGAGACACCGAGAGGGGAAGGTGGCAATGGAGGCAATGGCTACCAACTATGCTAGCAGCAGCCCAGCGATCTCGGACTTCGCTTTGCCGACAACGTTATTTATGGCATTCCAGAACGGCCTTTGGACACTGTAACCGCATTTCTTGCCGCCGCTGCTCCAGCTCCAGGTCCTGCTGCAACCACTTGGACCATTGCCCTGTTTTGGAGCTGCCGACGAAACACGAGGCAACGCGCGGGCCAACGGCCCAAAACTGGGCAACGTGGCCAAAATGCATGGCCAAAATTAAAAGATTTCGACAGCAGCAAAATTAACGCAAATGTGTCGAAGGTTTCAGCCCAACTACAGCAAAAATGCTGTAATGTGATTGAAGCACGTTGGTTCCTTAATGCATGAGCAAGCACATTAAATTTAATATATGACAATACAATTGCACTTGCCAATAGGTCAGATAATAGAAGCACAATTAAAGCCACATTCATGATAATTAAAAGAGGCAACAAAATTCGAGCTAATGTGTCAAAGGTTTCTGCTGAAGAACTGCAGTAAAATGGAAATGAGCTCGATGGGTGAAGCATGAGAAAGTATTTTCAATGTGATATTGAAAAACACAATTGTTATTTGCAATAGGGCCGACAATAGATGAACCATCCAACCTATTAGTAATTATTAAAAGAACATTAAAGCACTGGGATTAAAATGTAATAAATAAATAATGCATATATTAAGAGAAAGCATTTTCAATTTAATATATATCAACACATATCATTGACTTTGGCATTAGGTCAGTTAATATAAGCATAATAAAATCACATATTAGTGATAATTAAAAGATTTCAACAGCAACAAAATTCAAGCAAATTTGTGGAAGGATTTTGCCTGGCATAAGTTCTGCAATATGATTGAAATGTCTTGGTCGAGTAATGCTTGAGAAAGTTTACTAAATGTCAGATTTAGGAACACAATTACATTTGTTAATGGGCGATAGATAATATAAGAAGATATTCTTAAAATTGAAAGATTTCAACATCAGTAAATTTAAAGGAAATGTGTCAAAGGTTTCAGCTCAACAACTGCAGTAAAATGTAAATGAGCTCGATGGGTGAAGCAAGAGAAAGTATTTTAAATATGATACTGAAAAACACAATTGTAATTGGCAATAGGGCCAAAAATAGATGAACCTATTAGTAATAATTAAAAGAACATTAAAGTAGTGGGATTAAAATGTATTAAATAGAAAGTATATTCAATTTAATATACAATTGCACTTGCCAATAGGTCAGTTAATATAAGCATAATAAAATCACATATTAGTGATAATTAAAAGATTTCGACGGCAACAAAATTAAATCATATGTGTGGAATATTTCTGCCCGCCATAAATTGTTTAATGTGATTGAAATAAGTTACGTGGTAAATTCATGAACAAGTATTAGTATTAAAGTAATAAATGTAAGATTGAGAAATACAATTTCATTCGTCAATAGGCAATAGGAAATAAAAGAAAATATTCTTAAAACGATTTCAACAGAAACAAAATGCAACAGGAACAAATTTGTGCCCAACAACTTCAATAAAATTAAAACGAGTTAGATAAGCATGAGCAATTGTTTTAAAAGGATATTGAAAAAACACAAATGTAATTTGCATTAAGCCGTTAATAGAAGAATCTATTAGTAATAATTAAATGAAAATTAACGTAATGTAATTGTATGTAATATGTGAGATAGGAAATACATACAATACAAAAAAATATATTAAATGTAATATTGAGAAAGCACATATAAGTAATTAGTAATTAAAAGTCTTTGACAGCAACAAAATGAATACAAATTTGTCGAAGGTTTCTGTCCAACTGCAGCATAAATTCTGTAATGTGATTGAAATGCATTTGGTGGTCAATGAATGAAAAAGTATATTAAATTCAATAATAAGAAACACAATTGCCTTTGCTAATAGATCAGATAATAGAAGCACATATTATTAATAATTAAAAGATTTCGACGGCAACAAAATGCAAGCAAATATATCAAAGGTTTCTGCCTTCCATAAATTCTGTAATATGATTGAAATGAGTTGCGTGGTAAATTCATGAACAAGTATTAGTATTAAAGCATTAAATGCACGAGAAAGTATATTAAATTCAATAATGAGAAACATAATTGTATTTGGCAATAGGTCAGATAATAGAAGTATACTAAAAGCACATATCCGTGATAACTACAAGATTTTAACACCAACTAAAATTAAAGCAAATGTGTTGAAGGTTTCTGCCAACTTAATACTAATAATAGATGTATGAGAAGTTCTCATCGCAAATAACTGTCGACCGTTTCTCTTTGTCTGCAAATAAGTGTCTTTTCCTGACTCTTTACGAAAAGACTCAGAGAGCAACCGATTTATGGGTTCGCGAACCGTTTTTTTCTATTCGGTTTTGTTCTGGTTGTTCCAAGACCGTTTTGTCGAGTTTCGTGAAGAAAAAGGTCTTTTGCTTATGTATTGGTATACATTCACACGCATAGGCAAGGAAATCGTTAAGGGATGTTTTGCAGACCAAATGTATTAATCGCGATCGTGAACGAAGGCCGTTTGCGTTGAGTTTTTCGGTCAATCGGTCTTTTGCTGGCTCTCATTGTGCGAGCGTTTTTCGTTCCGCTCTTTATGCACTGCTAATTGAAAGAGCGAAATACAAACAGCTCAACGAAAAGTGCTCAACAGAAAACTTAAATGACGAGAGCTAAAGTCTCTTTCTTGCTCAGAGCAAGACGAGAGAGTATGAACTTTTTCGGTTGTGCTCGCAACGAGAGCGCTAGAAGAAAAACGGTCAACAGTTATTTGCGAGATCTGGTTATTACTAATATAATATATGCTTTTATTATAATCGGTCTATTAACAAATGCAATTGTTTTCTTTCAATATTACATTTAATATACTGTCGAATGCATTGTCCATCTAAGGAAATTTAATTACTAATATAATATATGCTTCCTTAAATTGAATATTCGTTCTCATCAGAGCTCGCAAATAACTGTCGACCGTTTTTCTCGTTGCGCTCTCGTTGCGAGCACAACCGAAAAAGTTTATACTCTCTCGTCTCGCTCTGGAAAAAAAACTTTTGCCATATTCATTAATGTTTTCTGTTGAGCACTTTTCGTTGAGCTGTTTGTATTTCGCTCTTTCAATGAGAGCCAGGAAAAGACCGATTGACCGAAAAACTCAACGCAAATGGCCTTCGTTCACGATCGCGATTAATACATTTCGTCTGCAAAACATCCTTCAACGATTTGCTTGCCTATGCGTGTGAATGTATACCAATACATACGCAAAAGACCTTTTTCTTCACGAAACTCGACAAAACGGTCTTGGAACAACCAGAACAAAACCGAATAGAAAAAAACGGTTTCGCTCTGAGCACGAGCGAGTTCGTTCGCGAACTCATAAATCGGTTGCTTTCTGAGTCTTTTCGTATCGAGTCAGGAAAAGAAATGCGTTAGATGGGTAAAGCATGAGAAAGTATTTTATATTTAATTTAGTATTTAGAATCGGAATTGTATTTGCCAATAGGGCCGATAATAAAGGAATGTTTTGGTAATAATGGAGACGATAACTTAAAGATTTTAACGGCAACAAAATGAGCGCGAATAGAAGCACATATAATCATTAAGTGGGAATACGTTGCCGCCAGTCAATGTCAATAGTTTCTACTGGTCTGATTAGCATGATCACCGACTTCAAGCAGTCGCCGTTGGTCTTGAGCGGGTAGTGCCAGTAGATGCAGTGCACGGGGTCGTCGTAGATGCCGTTCAGGTTGCTGAAGGCAGGAAGCGATAGTGAACGAAACAACTGATTATAGACTAAAGGAATACACACCTGTCGGAGCAGGCGTCATGCCACCAGGCATCGTGTTGGTAGCTCGCACAGTTCGCTGTGCTGTGCTTGTCGTTGTCGCGATCGAAGGTGGTGAACTTCATGCGCTCGTTGCGGCGCAGCGCGTCCGACGAGTTGCCCGAGTACTGTCCCAGCGTGAGCAGCTGGTAGCCGGACTGCTCGTCGCCGACGCTGAAGTTGTCGTAGTGTGCGTAGCGCACAGTGCCGTCCACGTGCTGCATCCAGACGTATAGCTCGTGGGGTCCACGCGCCAGCAGCAGGTGCAGCTTCTCGAGACCAATGAAGAACTCGCCCTCTGCGCTGAGGTCGCCGAAGCCGCTGCGGTAGGTCGCCCAGTTGTGGTAGAAGTGCTGCACGCCACTGAAGCGCTGTTGCACCACAATCCAGCCAGCACCTGCGATGCGATTGTTGTAGAGCACCGGGAAGGCGGCGTGACCCGGCACCTTAATCATGTCCTTATTCTCCTTCAGCTCACTGCCCGCTTTCATCTGGCTGAGTAGTTGCTTGATCTCAGCAATGTTCGCTGCCATCGCCAGCAACTCCTTGTTCTTCGCCTCGGACTCAGTCAGCTTGGCCACCTGCGCTTTAAGCTCGCCCACCTGCTGCAAGAGCTGTGCGTTCTTGGCGTCCTTCTGGTGGCTCTCATGCGCGATGTGCAGCAGAGGTCTCACGACCTTGTAGCAATACGATGCACATTGATTCTCCATGTGCTTCGACAGCTCACAGTTCTACAGAACGAAATGATGATGATCAATTTAAAATATATATTTCAGCACTTTAAGAACTTGCTACTTTTGCGTGACTTATAACAGTTCTAACGTGCAAATAGATTAACTTTATATAAATATTACTCAGAGAATTATTGTTTATTTGAAATGAAAACTAAAACACGCAGTGGCAGTGTATTGAAATTATGCTTATTAAAATATTGACTAGATACACAAAATATGGTAAATTTATAATGCAAATTGCAGCGCTTAAAATATCTCTTTAAGAACTTGCCACTTATTTATTTGTGAAAGCTCACATTTCTAACGTGCAAAGATTGAATTTATGCTTTTTCAAATATGGCACAAAGTATGGGATTTTGTAATGCAAATTTTAGCGCTTCAAATATATTTGTAACTTGTCACTTTCTCCATGATAACTTACAGTTCTATCTTGGAAATTAAATAAAAATATATTTCCAAGAAATTTCCACTTTTTCTCAGCAAACTCACAGTACTAACTAGTAAATTAATTAATATTACGCTTATTATTATATTGCTCAAAATATGGTAAACTCATAACGAATTTCTATTTAACAACTTGCCACTTAAATAATTTATAATTAAAATTTCAGCACTTCAAATATGTCCTTAAGAATTTGCAACTTTTTCCGAGAAATCTTAAAGTTCTAACTTGTAAATAAATTTAAATTTAGAACGAAAATTTCAGCGTTTAAACTACACCTCCAAGAACTTGTCATTTCTTCCCTGAGAACTAACAGTTCTAACTTGGAAATTAATTGAAATGATGATGCTTATTAAAATAACAGAAAATTTCAGCATTTCAAATAAATCTTTAACAACTTGTCACTTTTCCGCGAAAACTCATAGTTCTAATGTGCAATTAGATGGAATTTTTGCCTCTTAAAAATTTTGCACAAAATGTGGTAAATTTAGGAAGAAAATGTGTGCTTTTAAAATATTGTATAAGTTTAAGAACTTGCCGTTTTGTCCGTGATTTCAGAAGCGTGGTTGGACGAAACCACGTGATATAGACACGTGTAGAAAATGCCAGCGAAAAGCAGCCGCATTTTGGCGATGTGAATGCAGCTTGAGCTGAACAGCGACTCAAATCAGAAATCGAGCTCGAGTGTTAGCAATAATATGTTAATGTTAGAAGCCTTATCAATTGGATTTCGAATCTTGTTGTGCACCTTGACTTGACACTGCGGACGTAATCAGCGAATTTCGAAACGGAATTTCCCTACGAGTAGATGGTAATGTTTACTGCGAAATGAAAGCCATTCTAGTATAATAGATTGCTGATTGTGAGCTAGATAGAAGTTTGGCCTGGTCAAAAGTTAATTAACAACAAACCCAACAAATCACAACTAACATAGCAGGCACTTTAATGACCACAATCACACACACACACACACGAGATTTCAGAGCACAAAACTAGGGGAGCTCGCTTGACACCTCGAATTCATAATTAGTACGAATTCAGCTCTCAGAGCCATGCAAAGTCCGTCCGTCCGACGAATAGCCGCACACGTTTTCCGATTCGCTGCACTTGCGGCACGCAGCAACGAAATCTAGCTTGCAACATGGCGCCGCACAAAAGAAAAAGTTGAAATGCTATTTGCTGTTGTGTTTAGTTGGCTTTTTATTACATTTGCTGTGCATTTGAGGGTGAACAATGCGGCTGCTGCTGCTGTTGGCACGAGGCGAAAGGTAGCACGGTAGAAAATATCAAAACAATAGTTTTTATGCACAAAATAAGTTTGAAAGTCGAGTTGATTGCTCGCTCAATTTGCTAGCTTCGTTGTTTCGTTGGGCATTTGTGGGCTTCGTGTGCGAGCCCGCAGTCAATTAAAAATGTAGTCGGTCTGTGCCTAAACAGATTGCTAGCCTAAGGAGGCATCCAGCTCAACGGCAGGCCCAGCCTGTCAGCCTGTCAGGGGGAGGGGGGTAGGGGGAGGGGAGGCGCCCCAGCTGCTTGTACGGCATGTACGCCAGCTAGCGTATATATATTTATTTTTATATTTATATTTATGTGCTCAAGTGCGCTGCTTATTTCCTGTGCTTATTGTCGATTTCTTACTTATTTTTGCGCACTTTCCGCAATATTTGCCAGCGCATTTTTCTACGATTTATGATCCGTGTGCGCTCCCTGCCGGCAATTGCAGCGGATATAAACATTTTTGAACTCATTTCAACTTCATATACTATCTGCCAGCTATCTGTTAGCTATCTGGCAACGGTTGCGTGGCGGGGACCGCTCTGCGTTTATGCAGCTACCTCATGAAGTGGCACGTGTCGTTGCTTCCACATAAGCAGCCACACACACACACGTTATACATTCGCCGAGCTGGCCTGCTAAAGTCGCTGCAATCCAGCGTGCTTATGTTTCACTTTTCACAACATAAATCCCCCAAGCAGCCGAAGCTCTAGCACAGTTCATAGACACACACACCCCTCTTACACCTGGACAAACTTCGCTGAGCCGAATGTAAAACGCTGAGCGATTTTATTTAGATATACGCGCGGCTTTGCTTCGAACAAAAAAGTATAATAATATATAAGAAAACTGCAAAAGAATCTGAATTTGAGCCTGGCATTATTATGCTTATTACTCCGCCCGACAGCCAACGGCTTAAGCTGCTCCTGTTGCCATTCCCGCTGAGCTCGTGTAGAACTCTCTCTCTCTCTCAATCCGTTCAAATTCGCTGTGTCAAAGGCCAGACTTATTGCTAGATTCGAGTTGCGCAATTTGCGTCAGTTTCTTGCACAGTTTTTATTTAATTCTTTTAGTCGACTGGCGGCCATTCAATTTTCCATATTTTCCATTCTTTATTTAGAGCAAAGTAATGGCCATATTAAAAATACAGTATACATATTTAAGTGCATCACTGAGCAGAGTGCAACAGTATGCTGCGGCTGGCAAGCAGCATCCAGAGGCGGGGCGGGGGCGGGGGCGGCAACGTTGCGCGGAATGCGGCAGAATGTTGTGTAGATTGTGAAAGCAGCAACGTCAGAACTTTGGAAATTATTACTTTGCTTTGTTTTCGCGCTGCATTTAACGAACGCGCTGCTGCTGCTGCTGTTGTTGCAAGCTCCAGGCCCGCGGCAGACAGCGCTGCACTGGACTTCTTGTGATTCCTTCCAGAAAATGAAAGCACCTGCAAAGTCGGCGCCGCCCCCAAGCTATAGTCTTAGCAAGCCGATGATTAGTAATACTAGAATATTAGTTATTGCCAGCTGAGGAAATCTTTAGTTTGTCTTTGACTGGCTTTAAAAACATTAAACCGTCTCGCAGTCACCTCTTAACTGCCGCTGTTGCCTCCACTTTCTCTATCTCTCTCTTTGCTTGCTGCTGTCCGCCGCATGCTATTCGACTTTTGCTCATTAATAACATAAACCAAGCGCAGAACAACGAAAGTTGCAACTTGCAGCAGCAGCAACAACATCAGCAACAGCACAATAAATTTGAAGGCGAAGCAGATAAGTTTGCAGCGTTGACTGGCCACAAAACTTGCACGAAAAACCAACTCAAAATTGAATTATGAATATTTAAAACGAATTTAAGCATTGCGGCTGCCTTCGCCGACTCCGACGCCGACGCTCAGCCATTATGAATATCCAAATTATAGGCACGCTTGCCAGCTGCAACTGAATCTCAATCTGAGGCTGTGAACTACTACTGGCGACTACTACAACTGTGCTATAATATTTCATGGCAGGCGGGCGCAATTAATAAATACTAAATGCGCCCTAAAGTATGCACTAAAAATATATATTCAGCCGTAAATTGCGTCGCACGTTGGACGACAGCGTAGTCTAAGTAAATGTCAAGCTCGGCATAAATAATTCACCAGCATCACAGCTTCGCAGCGGCTCTGGCAACATCATCAACATGTACAAACACACTGCCACACACGCGCACACACACATTCATATTCATATACGTGCATTTGCATTGTCCTTGCGCTGCAGCGGCAACATCATGCCTCATAAATTTCAACAAATGCAGCCATGTCACTCACTCGCTCACTCACTCACTCAGTCACTCAGTCAGTCACTCAGTCAGTCACGCAGTCAGTCAGTCAGGAAGCCAGCCAGCCAGCCGTGTCCAGGTCCTGGCCTCTGTGCCCCTGTCCGTTGCAGGTAAAATCGCTCGAGGTGAAAATCTTTGCACTAATGGCGCTGTTTTACATAATTGCCGTGACATTGTACAAATTTATTCAACTGCATGCGGGCATGTGAGCATAAGGTGACCTCGAAAACAGCAAAAGAGTACGAGACTAAAAAGGTTAACAACAACAACTTATGCACTTGCCGCCAAAGGGGCGGGCTGTCGTAGGGGGAGGGGGGGGGGGGGGACAGGCAAACAAACAAGCAAGTCGTGTATCAAAAATGAATAGCTCACTCGGCTCGCATGTCCCCAAGCCCGGTGCTAGTCTCATTGTCCAACAATGAAAAGACTACCAGCGCAGGCTTTGTGCCGCATGCAACTATGTGCTTCAGAAATATAATAAGGCTGCAACAGCAACAGCAACAACACCCCGTAAACAAGCAACCACTTCAAACGCTCACTCTTCAATCCCCCCCCCCGCGCTCGCTGTCAGCGCAACTAACTCGACTGACTGAGTGACTGAGTGACTGACTGACTGAGTGACTGTGCCTTGCCTGCATCCTTCTTTGCAGTGTGTGCTTATCCTTAACCTCGTCTTCGTCCTCACCACCGTCGTCGTCTGCGCCATCTTCATCATTGTCACCTTGAGCTTTGGGTTATTGGGTTTTTGCACACTCGTCCAAGCGTGTGCCTTGCACTTCACCCGATGCTGGTGTGAAAACAGCAGCAGTTGGCACCGTTGACCACAAAGAACACCAGATGCTCTGTAACAAAAAGGTACCACTACAGACTACAGAACTACTGCTACTAGTAAAACGCATATATATAAATAAATTTGAAGACTTAATAATCAGTTCATGTTTGTCAAGTGTTTAGCTAGTATCAACTAATAAATACATTATTTACTTCAATTCTTTAATTCAATATATACATTTATTGAACATTGACAACACTTTGCATAAATTCTATTTGTTATTGCCATTCGAATAAAATCGTTTTTAAATATCTATTTATATTATTCTAGTGAATTAGTATTTTAAACAGTAATATTTTAATTCACAATTCCTGCCATAAATTCAATATACAATTTTATTAAACATTTACAGTCCTTTGCATAAATTCTATTTGTGCTTATCACTATAGCAAGATTTTTCTAAACAGCTAAACAGTTTATATTACTCTAGTTTAACTTTTTTTAACTAAAATATTTGCTATAATATGGTTATAGACCCCAAAGTATTAAGCTAGTGTCTGCAGTGATTCATCAACTAATAAATAAATTCTTTACTTGCCCCTCACAATTTAGTCAGCATTCTCAATTCTTTGCATAAATTCTACTTGTTCTTCCCACTATAGCAAAATCTCTTTTAAGAACCTGTTTATATTATTCTAGTTCCACTTTTTGTTAACTTAACTACTTGCTATAAATATGGTAATAGAACTCTGTGTGATTTAATCGTTTAAACACCAATATTGTAATATTTTGAACATAGTTATAATATGACTTTAAAATTGAAAGCTTAATTAATTAATTATAATGAAGTTTTATAATTTAGCTTTTAACTTAATTAGTTGCTATAGTATGTCAATAGAACTCTGTGTAAATTAATATTTTCAATAACAATTCTCAATTTATATAGATTTATTAAGTAGTTTAAACAAAGAGACAATAAAAATAAAACTTTAAAATTGAAAGCTTGAATAAAGAATTACAGTTATAACATCTATCTATTTTAGGTTCCAATATCCTCAAACATGAACGTGAATGAAAACAGATAAGTCCTTATGGCATACACGCTGAGGTGTGGTTGATATGATATATTCCTAAATGTGTTGTTATGGTACTGGTTCAACTACTGATGTAAATAAATGTATATAAAAAAAAATATCCTTATATTGGGAGCTGTTCAAATCAATCGCAGTATCAATGTGCCGCGCTCAGTTGTAGGGTAGTTGAAAAGGCAGCAAGCAAACAAACAACTTTGACTTTGACTTTCTAACTCTGTGCCTTCACCCTGCACTATAGATCTAACCCTCGTTCCCTGACCCCTTTTTGGCTGGCACAGCTAACGGCTCAGCGCTCTCCCTCACACTCGCACTCACTCTCCCTCTCCCGCTCCCGCTCGTTCTTTGTGTGTCTCTTTTAATCGCCTGCAGAGGCCAGTGTAAAGTTGAAAAATATTTGCTTTTGTCAAAATATTTGTGCATACTTTCGGGCGCAACACTTTTACGGCTCACTTGATTCGATGCTGTCGCTTTTTTGTTTGGTTTTAATTGTGCCTATAACTACCATCTATTCCTAGCCCAACGCCAGCGCTGTGGCATTGTGGCACTGTGGCACTGTGGCTGCGACCCAACATCCGTCTGTGGCCGTGCAAGCAAGGCAAACAAGCGAACTCGAACTCGTGCCTGTTATTTATAGGCAGCTATGGTTGTAAGTATGTGTGTGCACTCGAAATTTTAAACAGCGCCAACTACATGTCCATGCTGTTTGACTGCCGCCTCAGCCCCACGCTGCTGCCACTGGCGACCACCGACGCGTATTTGTTGTGCACGGCACATGGGGAGTTCGTGTAGCATTTTATGGGGCTGTTGCCCAAACCTCACTCCAGCTGCCAGCATCTTGGAGACTTATGTTTGCTATTTATGCCCCACTGTCTCTCCCTGTGTGTATGTGTGTGTGTGTGGTCTGTTTAGCTACAGTCCACGTGCGCGGCATAATAAGCAGCAGCTGCAGCGTCTTGCGCGCTCGCTTTTGGCGCTCGCTGCAGGTTAAAAGCGCATTACGGCTGCAACTTCATAAATTGCGGGCGCCCGGCGCACACAATGTCTACATGCCAAGCAGTGTTGGTTAAGGAATCCGAATTCGATGCGCCCCATGTGCGTTCGCCATTCGTATTTCCATTTGCCATCCGCAGCCTGAAACTCAAATTTTCGCTTACAAACGTGCAAAGCACGCGAGCGCCTGTCAAAGGCCAGAAAGCGAGCGGGACAAAGCTCATTAAAGCCAAAGAATCAAGCGGATTGTGTGAAAGTGTTTGACGGCACTTTAACAAAAGAACTGCAATTATAAGTTGTGATTGTGCCCCAAAGCAATTGTCGACTCTAGAACGAGTCTCAGATAACAGTTAACAGGCGTAAACAGCCATTATCTGGGCCAGAGTGGATGCCACACTGTCTTTTGACAGCTGAAAAGCAGTTGCAGTTGCCGTTCAAGTTGCACTGCCAGTCGCTGTTTCAGTCGATTGCGGCTGACAGTGTGCGAGTCAATCGACATGAGCCAGCACATCCGGCACATGTCCTGGCTGAGACGAAGGCGGAGCTGTAGTAGGAGTAGGATTGCCAAACGCACACGCATAATTGACAACATTTCCGCGGCAGCTGCTTTTGTTGTTGCGCGGCCATTGAAATCATTTTAGCTGAAACTGAAATCGAGCTCGCATTGACTGCCATTGACAGTAACAGCAGCGGCAGCCGACACAGACATGATACACGGGACGCGGACACGGACAGGGACAGGCAACGAGACAAGGACACGACTACGGCTGGGAGCGGCGACATGGCACCGCGCAGGATGCCATCATCATCATCATCATCGTCGCGGCCCGCGGTGCGCTGATTGCCTGCAGGCAGCCCAGGCAGCGCTGGCTGCACTCGGGCAATTGCCGTCGCCGCATCCTGGTTGCGCCGCAGCGACTCGCCTCATCAGTGTTTAGAACAATGCCATCAATTTGCGCATTGAATTTTAATCAAGTTGACGTTGGGGGAATATGATAATTAAAACTGTGTGCCCAGTTGCAGATGCTGCAAAGCGCAACAATTACAAAGCAATTGCGCCGCAACGCCGCCACAGCTACTTGCAACTTAGCGATACCCTGTAAGAGTTGCCAACAGCATACATATATGCCATGGAGTACAGGGTATTTGCCACGACTGGCAGCGAGGCAAAGTGCGCTTTATTTGTGCAATTTGTTTGCGGTCCCATGAAAAGTTCAACGCTTCAGTGCAACCCCCCAAAAAACAGTTCGATTTAAAGCTGCTGTAAAAGTGAAAATGAAAATGGAAAAGCTGCAGACTACAGACTCGCATAATTTGCATGGCAGCAGCCAGCGATGCGCTAATTTAAAATGGCCACAAAACCATCGATTCCTGTGCAACTCCACACTGTCTCTTAAATTAAAAACACTCCGAATAATCTATTTAACTTATAAGTAATAATGAATCTTCACTTAAAATATGAGCAAATACGCATAATAAGTGGTTAAGTTTAAGTTAAATACATATATATCTATTTTTTAGCTGCAATCTGCTTTTTTACATCCAATTTATAAATGACAAGAAATTTCGATTTCAAATATTCAAACCAAATTTAAGTTGAATCTATCTCCATTTGTTAGTTTTGCATCCAAACTTTAGCTACAAATTGAGACATATTATCTAGATTATAAATGACCAGAAATTTCGATTTAAAATATGTGGAATGCCCAACCAAAAATCTATTTGTAAACTTCATGCAGCATCTCCGTAAGCTTATTTTCAAACAGAGCACTAATAGATTTTTAAATATTAAACCTTCAACATCTTTAGGTAGAACTTATAACACAATATCTATAAGTTTAATAATCCTGTAGTCATCATGTAAGCTTCATTTAGCTTCTTCGCAGGCTTCATTCTAATTCTATCAGGTTGGATATATTAATATATTTAAATTACGCATATATTCTTAAGGTGCAAGTTTTAATCTATTACCTAACTAATGAATAAGAATAATTCCTAAATTAAACAATCAACAAATTCAAACCACATTTTAGTTAAATCCATCGCTAATTGAAAGCTTCATTCAGCTTCTTCGCAGACTTATTTTTAATCCGATCTCTAAACGATTTCAAATTATCCTACACACAATCCTGAGATACAAGTAAAAGCATAATTTCTTGAAAATTAATTGAAATCCATTTGCAAGCTTTATTCAACTTCTTCGCCGGCTTCTTTATAATCTTAGTTATAATTTATTTAGACATATTCTATATTCTTTAAGTACAAGTTATGATATATTATCTAAGTTACATCTCGATTTAAAATTTGAACAAATACCAAACGTATTTATCTTTATGCTATTTTCAGCTTCGTTGTCGGCTTCTTTCTAATCTGAGCTCTAATTGATTTATAAATATTCATAAATTATCTTATATTCATAAGTTATCTTTTGATTTAAAATATGGAAAAATACAAAACTTGTTTGAGTTTCTTTGCAAGCTGCTTCTTAATCCCAGCTCAAATCTATTCATAAACTACTCACGTTTAGGTACAAATTATGGTATAGAATTATATATATATAGATTTAAAATATAAAAAATTACATTATGGTATAGAATTATATATATAGATTTCAAATATAAAAAATTACAAAACATATTATTCAGCTTCTTTCATATTGATATTCATATATCACACGTCCAATCTTTAGCTACATTTTCTGACATCTGAATCTCGAAAACTTTGCACATAATTTAACTTAAGTTTTCGCAGCTTTGTTAAACTGTTTAAAGAAGAGATACGGCAAAATTTATTAGATTCGTGAATGTATCGAAAAGTGATTAGAAGAGCTATAGTTAAATAAGTTGCTTCGACTTTTCAGTAGGTTTTCGCGCTTTATTCAGTTTCTTTGCAGGCGTCTTTCTAACCCAAACTATAAACAATTTGGTTTATTCATATATAACACCCTCCAATCTTTAGCTACCAGCTCTGACATCTGAAAATCGAAAGCATTGCATGTAATTTAACCAAACTCTTTGCAGCTGCAAAAGCGATAGCAAGACACACATTCGAGTTGCGTCATTCCAGCGAAAAGTGTTTAGAAGTGTTATAAATAAATAAATTGCAGCGACTTTTTGCTACGTTGCCACACATAATTGTTTCTCATTTTCGCGCCGATAAATTAGGCTCATCAGGAACTCTTTTCACTTAGGCAAGAATAGAAAGCGGCGGCGTCACTCTCGCATTGACAGGCCGGGTGACCAACGCACTAAACCGGGCTATTGCATTGAGTGACTAGTCCCGTTGATAAGCTCGATACGGCCGCAGTTGAGTTCGATGGTCGCTGCTGCTGTTGCTGCTGCTGTTGCTGCTGGTATCGCCAGATGATGTTGGTGGAAAAAAGCGTTGCAACCTCAAAAGCCGAAACCAGAAATGCACTCTTTCACGCGCGCTCCAATTGGACTGGACACGGCGAGTGAAAAGTTGAGCATGGATTGCGGCGTGTGACGAGGGGCGGCGCGGGTTGGTTGGGTTAGTGTGGTAGGCGGCAATTGCACCGTTAATTTGGTGTTATACACGCACACATATACACACACACACACACACACGCAGACACACACACACACGTGCAGGAGTTGGGAATTTTGGGCTGCCGGCAGCGTCGCCAAATGAATTCAATTAATTAAATTAGTTCAACTCGCAGCTGCAGTCGTTATGCGCCAGCATCGCGCAAAGGGATCGCTATCAGCAGTCGCGCAAGGAGTCAGGAGTCGGACGTCGCGACCATTACGCAGCTGCATAAAAATGGCGCGCTGCGGTCAGCGCTGGACGCCGCAGTCGGCAGACGGCAGTCGGCGTCGCCGTCGACTCAATTATCAGCTTTTATGAATGGCCAGCAAATTTTGCAAAGCGCCGGCGACGCGCGACGCGCGACGTCTGACTGCACTTCGGCGCATACCCTTTCCTTGCGGGCATGCCGGCTTTGTGGTGTAATTTATGGACATGGCCCGCGCTAATGGGCGTATACGTAATGAGAGTATTTCGCTAGCGAAACTTCTTCGCTGCCACTGATCGATCCATGGGACTGCAGTCTAGTTGACGGCGTGTCCCATAGGTCTCTGGCGCGCCTAGAGGAAGCGTTTTTCTTGCTGGCCGCCGACTGCGATTGGCATTTGCGCAATTTGTGCATCGATTTTTCGCCGGGGATAATTGTGTTAAGCGCATAATTAAGTTGGCCAACTGCAGGTAATAAATTATGAGCAACCGTAACGAAACCCTTTGCGCTACTGCGCCCGGCCTCATTTGGAGAAATTGAATTTGATGCGCCAGCGGAATGAAATTAGCAACATTTTTTACACACACACATAAAATATGTTTAATTTAATTTGTTGTTGCAGCCTGCATACAAAAAACCCATGTTAAATGCGCACATAAGCCGCGAGTCCCCACCGCTCGCCATATGTAAAATGTCAGCGCAAAAACAAATATAGCCCGCCAACATCAACAACAACAACAATATTGTTTGGAAACAGCTAAAAAAAAAGAGAAAAAAAAGGTTTTCGAGTTGGCGTTCATCATGCCATGAATTACGGGGCGTCAAACTGTCAAGCACCCCCCAGTTCAGCGCTTGACAGATGAACTAACCGGTCCCGGCCGCACTAACTGCCTACAACTGCGCCCGCCCCCCTGCGACCCCCTTGCCGATCCCATGCCCCCGGTCTAACTGTGACTCCGTTACGCCGCCATCTATTGCTATTCATACAAAAAATTGCTCAATTCCGCACGCGTTGCTATTTTTGTTGCAGGCCGCGCGACTGTTGCTTTGTCTCTTTCCCTTTATCGCCGCTGCGTGAATTGTGAATGACACCAAAAACAGATGGATAGGCGCACTCGTCTACTGCCACATGCCCCAACCCCTCACTCCCACACACTTATACAACACACAGTCGCAGGCAGCATTCAGCCCGCGGCTGAGATTTCCCGGCAAACAAGTGATATTTTTGTTGACAACTAAAAACCCCAACACGGCCAGCAAAAGCTTTGCGAAGCCTCCCTTCGGCTGTGCTCGACTCCAAGATACCCCGACATTTCCATACTTAAATTAGTTAAATAGAAAATGATATACAATCGAGTGGAATAATTCAAGTCAATACATACACAACGTAAATGAAAACTGATAAGTCCTTATGGCACACACGCTGAGGTTTGGTTGTTATGATATATTGCCTAAATGTGTTGTTATGGTGCTTTATGTTGGTACTGGTTCAACTACTTATGTAAATAAATGTATATAAAAAAATACTTATTACTGTGTGTGACAAAAATAGCAGGTTCTTTGCTTGTTTCGATTTATCAATAAAAAGACTTGTGATATTTATTTTATTCTCTGAGATCATAACATTCATATGCGATCAGAGAGAGATAGATAAAGATGTCTACATTACCTCGGTTTGACGGTGAATTTGATCATATGCATATATGTTATATCTATACTTTAGGGGATTGTTGACGCTTCCGTCTCCTAGTTACTTATGCACTTTATGATAAATACTAAATAATATAAATATGTATATATTATAAGGTGCAGTTCGTAAATGTTATTTTGCAAAATTTGCTTTACAACTATATATAAATTTAAAATAATTATATATTACATAAATTGTTGTACTATATAAATACAATTATTTATAATATATTAAATTTTTGGAAATGTTATTTTACAATAATTGTTGTACTCTGTACTCTTTGGAGGAAGAGATAGGAAGACACACGAGCCCCTATAACGACTGGCTGATTAGACACCGAAGGAGACTTGCTAGGAGACTCCTACCTGCTAGACCACAGAGAATTTACTCAAAGGTGAACGAATATTGGTATGACATATATTATTGAGGTTCGGTCTAATGCTTGTTCTTGTTGTTGTTGTTGCGCACGCCACTTGCGCTTGCTTTGCGTATGTGAAACTTCTTTCGCTTATAACAAACCTAGTTTTTATTTGATTTGAATCTTTTGGATTTCAGTTATTATGATAAATATCTACATACTGCACTAAATTAACTTTCAAGCTCTAAGGATGCCAAAGATCCAGTTTGTGGGCAATGGGAAGGGCGGGAGAGCAAAAAAAACCTAAACTTGTTGCATATTACATCTACCATCTCTGAGATCTAGGTATTCATACGGACAGACAGACAGGACGGACGGACAGACAGACGGACATTGCTAAATTTTCGATTCTGATCATTTTGGTTGTAACAACATTTGGTCTGCGACGTCTCCTTCAACCAGTTACATACATGCGAACGAACTTCATATACCTTTGAAATTGGTACATGATATTAAAATGTAAAAAAAATTTAAATGTTGTTTAAAAAATTTAAATGTCAAAAAAAGTGAAAAATAATCTAAATTATCAAAGAAAATTCGAAATCAAAAACAATTTTTTTTTGAAATTTAAAAAATAAAAATAAATTTTTTTTTAATTAAAAAAATCAAATACAATTTTTGTTTAAAAAATTTAGATGTGGAAAAATTTCAAAATAATCGAAAATATCATTCAAAATTCGAAATCGCAAAATTTTTTTTTCCGAAATTTAAAAAATAGAAATAAAAATCTAAATTTTTTTTTGAAATTTAAAAAATAAAAATAAATTTTTTTTTAATTAAATAAAATCGAATACAATTTTTGTTTAAAAAAATTAGATGTGGAAAAATTTAAAAATATTCGAAAATATCAAACAAAATTCGAAATCGTAAATTTTTTTTCCGTAATTTAAAAAATAGAAATCAAAATTTTTTTTTTGGAAATTTAAAAAAATATAATTAAATTTTATTTGTAAATTTAAAAAAAAATATGAAAAAAAAATTTTTGTTTAAACAGATTAGATGTTGAAAAATTGCAAAATAATCAAAATTATCAAAAAAAAAACAATTTGTTTTTTTATTTTTAATAAATAAAAATAAAAAAAAATTTTAATTAAAAAAATATTTAAAAAAAAAATTTGCTTAAAAAATTTAGATGTGGAAAATATGAAAAATAATCGAAATTATCAAACAAAATTCGAAATAAAACAAAACGAGAATTCGGAATCATAAAAAAAAAAATATTTTTTTCGAAATTAAAAAAAAAGAAATCAACATTTTCTTTCAAAATTTAATAAATAAAAATTATTTTTATTTTGTAAATTAAAAAAAAATATAAAAAAATATTTGTTTAATAAATTTAGATGTGGAAAAATTGAAAAATACTCAAAATTATTAACGAAAATTAGAAATCAAATCTTTTGATTTCGAATTTTGTTTGATAATTTCGATAATTTTTTAATTTTTGAAATCAAAAAAAAATTTTTTGTTCGAAGTTTAAAACTTTAGCTCTTACCATCTCAGAGATTTAGGTGTTGATACGGACAGACGGACTGACAGACAGACGGACAGACGTACGGACAGATAGACAGACGGACAGACAGACAGACTGGCAGGCAGACAGAGAGAAAGACAGATAGACAGACAGACAGACAGACAGATAGACAGACAGACATGACTAAATCGATTTTATTTTCGTTGGTTGTAACATGTGGTCTGCGACGTCTCCTTCGACCTGTTACATACATTCGAACGAACTTAATATACCTTTGTACCTATTGGTACATGGTATATCAAAGGCAGCACAGACAGCCGAAAGAATATTTTGAATGTATAGTAAATTAACAGCTTTACATTATCTTTAAACGAAGTTCACCTCCAATTGAAACACCCTATAAGTATGCAGTAATATGCCGGGTAGAAGCGTTCACGCTCAACATGTGCTGGCAAAAATAAAACGCATCGCGATGCGAAGACAACAAACACAAATGTAAAGTATGCGAGCGTGGGAGCGGGTTAAATGCCAACGAGTTCTCTGGCCTACCCTCGTGTTATTTAAGCCCTGCTGCGGCGTCTAAATACCAACAGCACTGTCATTGGCCAACATTGCTGGCTGCCTTTCCCGCTCCGCCTCTCCGCCAGCTCTCCGGCTCTGCATTTGACTTGAAAGGCCGCGGGATGGTTTTTTAAATTATTCCTACAAATTATGCTATTCCATGTGTGAAACTTTGACTAACAAAAAATGTGTTTTGCCGTGCTTGCAAATTTGCGGCAGCCATAAATAATATTTGATTCAGCTTTTAATGTTACGCCATAGGTGGAGGGCTAGAGCAATACGTTCCGAAAATAGTCGGAGTTGCTAAATATTTTATGCAACTGTTGCACATTCACGGCAAGTGCATACACCAAAAATAAACTGTGTCAGTTCCGGACGAACACTTTAAAAGGTCAACAAAAAACCCAAACTAAACAAAGAACTTCTCTCTTTTTAATCTCTGCAACTAGTCTTCTTTCAAATTGCATAGCGGAGAAGGTAAATAATTGAATTTATACATGGAACTCGCTATTGCGGTAGCTTGCCTGCCTTGCAAGTAAATATTTTTATTTGAAAGCAGTTATTCTTTTAAATTTTTCATTTTATTTCAAAATAATATTGATAATGAGCCTCTTTAATAATCTCTTTTTATTATTTTTTTTTTTTTCTTTCTTGTTAGTTATTATTTTAAATTTTTTCATTATATTTCAAAATAAAGTTGATAATGAGCCTCTTCAACAAGCCTCTTCTTGAACCTTCTGAAAAAGTTGAATAAGTTTTGTTCTTGGCTAACAACATAAAATTTCCGTTGCAAGCTTAAATTTAAAATTCCACAGATACATATGCTAATAAGTGATTAAAGACAGTAAGAGTTGGAATTGTAAGAAATTCTTATTGTGTAAGACTGACTAACTTTGAGCTCTATAGATTGATGACAATTTGAAGAAATTGTACAACTTTTTCCGCCAGTTAATTTTAGTCAGAATTTTTTTTAAAACACTATTAGAATTTGAGACTTCATCAGTAAGTAGTAGGCGGAACGATAGCAACTTGAATGCCTGAAAAAAGTTAAAATTCAACAACTTTAGTAACTTTAGATTGTGTTTTACAATGACGTCAATGTGGGGAACTGAGCCGAGAATTCGCGCGCTGTTGATAAACCGCTTTCTGATCGCCACTCTCAGATGCATCCAATTGGAGTTCGAGCTGCTGAGCATCTTCCTGCTCTGCCTGCAATGCGACTCGGGCAGTCCCCGCATCTATATCAAGGCCATCGCTGGCTGGCTGTTGTGGTCCTGGTACACGTGGTTTCATATGATTGGACTGGTGTTCAATGCGGCCCTCTATGGAGTACTGATGTGCCGCAAACATCAACAGGCACCCATACGTTGTACGCAGTGGAAGGCATTTCTGCAGAGGGAGTTCGTCTTCAGGCTGGCGGTGCTGGTCGCGCTGCTCGGCGTGAGCTATCACAGCAGCTGCTTCTACATTGGCTACGTGGACAGAATGGACGTGGATTTCGACGTGCGCTCCACGAAGAGTTTTCTGGTGATCAGTAGTGTGTTTTGCACTGGTTACTACTTCGTCACCGAGCACCTTGCGCTAAACAAGGAGTTGTGGAGAACGCCGCTGCTGCAGAAGCGCATGACAATCTTCTACGGCCTGCCGCAAAGCCACCAAGTGGAGCACATTATGCAGGCCAACATCATGCCCAGTTTGATGGCGGCTGTGCTCTGCTGGCCGAACATGGGCCGCAATTATCGCGCCACGGGGCAACTGCTCGGCCTGTTCTGCTGCCTCACCACGCTGATCACAGCGCAGCTGCATGAGATCCGCAATATCTACGCCAGTACCATGCAGTCGCGCTTGCCCATGACGCTGCTCACGGAGCTCAAGCAACAGCTGAACGAGCAAGAGCTGCCGCTGATCTTGGGCTTGGAGACGATAACGCCGTATGGATTTCAGATGCTGGTGGCCAGGGACTTTTATGAGCTGATGATCAATCGGCGCAGCAAGGAGTGCAACAATCTCTATCAGCTAAGCGGATTCACGCGCCAGCTGCCCAAGGATTGGCACATGGTGCGCGACATCCTGCTGGAGAGAATCACAGCCTTCACGCAACGGCTTGAGCAGTGCCTCTCCATCAACCAGGCAGAGCCTGTGCTCATGGAGGAATCCTATCTGCGGCACCACATGCGCTCGCTGCTCAACGAGTCGCCGAAGCCAGCCAGATATTGGAGTCGTCGCGGCGTGAACTGTGCGCCGCAAGTACAACAGCCGCTGCCAGTAAGAAACAGACGCTGGCTGCGCAATCTGTGGCATGAGAAGATGATCAAGCTGGAGGAAGGCTGTTGCAAGTACATCGTGAGGGCAGTCGAATATTGCTGCGTTCAGGACGACTTGCTGTTCGAGATAAGCTGTGGCGAATCGATTACCTGGTTGTTGCAGGGCTTCGTTGAGGTGTGCGTGCGTTCGCTTGACGAGGACAAGTACGGCACGATACACGGCGACCTGGAGCAAATTTTCCAAACGATAGTAGACTTGAAGAGAACGCTTTGCGTGGCCAAGAAGACGAATGCGGATGTTCGCATCAAGGTGTTCTGGCAGATGACTTCTAGCTCGCTTGCTAAGATGCTCTACTATTTCAAAGAGTATCTCGAGTTCATTGTGAGGAACGACGAATTGCTTGAGCATCTGCAGCGCCTAGCACAATCGAATGGAAACAATTGGAGATCTATTAAAGCTAAGTACCACATTCAGCAGTTACAAGACCTTCAGTAATCAAGTGGTCGGTTGTGGTTGTTTCTAGTTCATGCATTTCAAGATTTTCAGCACAGAAAATAAATTTAACGACCATTTCAAATGGCAATAAATTGTTAAACAGCAACTTATTAGGAGGACAAAAAGAAGAATAGGAAAATGTATAGATGACCAATCTTTTATGAAAACTAAAACTTGTTTGTAGCTTTGTTTGTTAAAATTGTTGTTAATTATAAGTTAAATATCAAATATAGAGAAATCATAATAACAAAAACTCAAATATTGATATCTATATATAACAACAACACGAACGTGTTCAAAATGTGCAGAGTCAAGTGCAATAATCAAAGTGAACATCAAGGAGTGGTAAGTCAAGATGCTCTGCGAGGTGAATGTGAAAGTCAAACAGTTGCATATTATTTGTGATTATACTATGGCACACGTCTGAAGGAATGGCTGATATGTGATGTGCTGTGTGGTATAGCATTGTAGGTTTATTTGGGGAATATTTGGGACAGATATGTAGATTTTACAGTCGTCTTAGCACATCCAAAGATGAGTCTTGCTAAACGCGTGCCGACCACTAACAGTATCGATATCTTACTCTGTTTTTAATATCGATACTAGTATCGATGTTAAAAGAGTGTTAAACAATACCATTGTTTTAATCGCTGTTTACAAGCTGTTAACAGCTTTAGCTTAAATAGCAAGCATTCAGTTTTTACTCGCTCCGGTCTCCACTTCTTACTTTCCCTTTCAACTTGCTTAGGACCCATAATTAATCAAACAAAATGCCTAATTGTATTTGTTGTTGGTTTACGTTTCTGCTTGAACAAATGTCACATATATTTTAAAGTCACAGATCTTCTTCAGCCAACAATTACGCAGACGGTACAAGTATTTAGTGCCTTCAGGATTCGCGGTGACACCGCGGCGAACACATAAATTTCAGCAATCGCTTAGTCAGCGGCTGCGTTGAGTTTTCAGTGCTCCGCCCAAAAGTATGCAACAAGTTTATGCAAGTGCACGCAAGTTGACGTTTGGCGTAGTCTCATAAATTTGCCAGGCATCGCTTCTAAAAGTCCCCTGACAAAGTGCAAAAACACAAAACGCTGGCACAAGCCGCAAACAAGCCGGGCCGAAAAAAAGCAACTGCGAGTGTGTGAGTGGTGTGTGTGTGGTGTGCCTGGGCAGTGCCAACTGCTAAGCACGTGTCAAGTGTGGGCCAAACTTTTAATTTGCACAACGTTCCGACGACGAAGCCAGCCAGCAAGGGGCGTGAGAGGGGCGGTCGGGTGGTCGTAGAGCGAGCGAGAGCGAGAGCGTGAGCCTGAGTGACGCTGAGTGACTGTCAGCCCTGTTAGTCCTTTTATAGCCTGCCTGCTGCGCCTTGCTGTCTGACAATGTCATCAGTTGCAGCTGACGCAGCAGACCCCCCTTCCAACCCCCTTCCATCCGCCCCAGTCGCATTCGAGCGAGTTAAAACAACTGCAGAAGGAACAATTGCAGCTGCACTCGCTTCCCAGTGGCCCATGTCCATTTTTTTTGGCGAGTGTGTATCGAATACTTTGCCTTATTTTATAGAACAAGTTCGGTATGCTACATCACCCGACTTGCAGCAATAATAATCTTTGCAATTTATTTTGTAAATATCAGAAGGACGATTAGATGAACTTCATTTTGAGCGATGCAACACTTTATAATCGCTTAAGCAAAATTCAATATAGGGGTTTTTTAATTTTGCAAATATTTTAGTTTCTATTTAGAAGCGATTCAACATTTTAAGATCTTAAATAGATTTTCTCTTTTTTCTTTGGTTAGCAAATATGTTGCAGTTGCATTTGCTTAGTGTACCATATTTTATTTTTTTTTGAGTGTGTATTGAATACTTTGACTTACTTTATAGTAGACTTAAGTCTGTATTTAATATCATACAGATGCTTAAATCGCTTGGCTTTAAAAATTCAAGACCATTTAAGCGAAAGTCCATAGAGACTTTATTTACTTAGCAACTATTTTAAAGTCTGTTCATATGCATTTGTTGCAACTGCTTCCGTTAGAATTCGGTTTGTAATGGACCACGTCTTTGTTTTTTTTTTTTTGTGTATCGAATACCTTGCCTTATTTTATAGAATAAGTTCCATATACTAAGTGCAATAATCATAATCTTACTTGTCTTTGAGTGACGAAACATATAAGTAACGTTTAATCAACAGCCACTTTTTTTGGTGTGCAAATATGTTAGTTTCTACTTATACTTTTTTTGGTTAGCAAATATATTAGTTTATATTTATGGCAAGGAGCGTAAATAAGTGATGAGAATTTGAAAAAACTTAAGTCCAAAAAGTTCTCCGAGAACAGCACAACAAACACTCATATTTTTTACCATAAATTCTATTGTGAGTAAACTACAATCTTATTTCCAATTAGCATAAACTTTGGGCATTCAATTAAATATATAAGCAACGTTTAATCAACAGCCACTTTTTTTGATGAGCAAATATGTTAGTTTCTACTTATACTTTTTTTGGTTAGCAAATATTTTAGTTTATATTTATGGCAAGGAGCGTAAATAAGGGATGTGAATTTGAAAGAACTTAAGCCCAAAAAGTTCTCCGAGAACAGCACAACAAACACTCATATTTTTTACCATAAATTCTATTGTGAGTAAACTACAATATTATTTCCAATTAGCATAAACTTTGGTCATTCAATTAAATATAGTTATTTAGTTCTAAAAATGGCGTAAACTTAATACATTCATTTAAATATACTAGTTCTTTGGGTTGCGCTGCACTAAAATGAATAGCTATTAAACGGAATATTTTGTGTTCTTGAACTAATTTTATATAATTTGCAGGTGGCAAATTGATTTAGCTGGCACTGTTCAGAGAGAGAATTGTTATAATATAAAGCAGCGCTAGTTAAGACTTATTTAGCATATAGCTACTTCAGCTGGCATTAATCTGAAGATACCTCAAACTATTACACTATAACTGTGTACCTATAAATGTGCACCACTTAGACTAATAAGCAGCGTAGAGTGGACAGTAGTCGATGGCAGAAACTGCGCCACTGCAGCGGGTGTCCATGACAAGTGGTGTGCGTGTGTAATTGTGCGTGTATGTGTGTGTGAGAGCCTTAAGAGCAGATAAAGCGACGCTCAGCGCTCGCTTGGACGCTGTCAGTCAACCAGCCGCCTGCCCGTACGTCCGTCCGTCCGTCCGTCCGTCCGTCTGTCCGGCTGTCCGTCAGTCAGTTAGCCGGAGACTGCGTGCATTTACAGTTTCTTTCGGCGCCCCGGCCGCCCGCAAGTTTGCCGCCCCACACTCAGAGTCAGAGTCGAGTTCATACGTCATTTGGCCCGGCAGCAGGCTGGTGTTAAATCCGTTTGGATTTTTGTTTTGCTGATTGCCGCACGCCTCAATGACATTTCATTTATTAAGTGGCGCCTCCGTCCGCTTCTTGTTAGTCGTGCAATCATTTCATCTGCTTTTTTTTGGCAATTCAGCGGGCCGGCAATTAACTATGGAACGCGCTGACGTCAGCTAGCTTCAGCTGCTTGTGCTGGACGTTCGAAAGTGCCGCATCATGTCGAATGACGCCTTTGATTTGTTTTGCAAGTGTGTTGTTATATCCGCTACAAAGGAATTTGCATTTCAAATGAATTACACTGCCAGCGGAGAATAACAAGCGAGGGGAGCACGGCGACGAAGGTAAAGAAAAAACGTAAATATGCCGGGGACACAGCCAGAGCCAGAGCCAGAGCCGGAGCCTGAGCCTGCTGAAATATAAATGTTAATCCCGGCAGCGTCAATTGCAAAACGTTCAGAGCTGTTGACAGCATTGTGCAGCAGGCAGCTGCAGGGGTCAGCTGCAGGGGCGGCAGGGAGCAGCGGCGGGTCAATCAGGACGGCCAGCAGACAATCCGTTGTGCTCGCCCCCAGTGGATCGAGGCCGTCAGCGGCATTTTAATTGATTTTCAGGGCTGCAATTTTTGATTGTGCTGATTGACGCATCAAATGAAGTGACTGCACTCACGCCAGCACCAATCTCAGCCCTGAGCTCCTCAACTCCTCAACTCCGCAGCCAAGTGCCATATCAGTAGCGACGCAAACAACACAGCCTACAGACGAAGCCTCGGCCCAAACACACTCACACACACACACATTGACAGCAGCTGCTGGCCTCGCACACACTTGCAGCGCAGTAATTAAATTTGTCAGTCAGACAAAACGTTGCCCCGAAGAAGCGGCAGAGTGGCCACTGGCCAAGTGCACAGCGCAGCGCAACGCGTCGTATGCGTGATGTGTGCTACCACAAGATCCAAAGCGTCTCTCCCTCTCTCACGTTGTGTGTGCGTACGCTTTTGTGGGTGACTGTGTTGCAAACAATTGCATGCGGCACGGCAACAAGAGAGAGAACGAGAATTATGGTAGTTGGTGAGCAGCAAAAAAGAGTTTCGAGTGCATAGACAGTTTGTCCATATTTGTTTGTTTACCAAGTTAAGTTAATCTACAATATTAAATTAAGCAGACAAGGTTTCTGGCAACTATAATCAACTTACATCTTTTCCACAACTATTATTACCGTTTCATGCTCATGCCAATTTGTGCAAATTCTATTTGCTTGCCCAACGATTTAATTGCTCCAAATTTGCACAAAGCTCACTGCTTTTGTGCCCTATATATCTATTTTTTAAAAGCCAGAGTAGCAAGGTAAGGTAACATGCATGTATAAAACTTGGAGTATACTCCAAGATACTTAGGTCATTATGCAAAACAATATAAACAATTCACAAAAGACTCCGAGTATAGCCATGCTGAAAAGATACTTAGGTCATTATGCAAAGCAATATGAACAGGTTAGAAAACTGCAGTCGAATATACAAAAATATACTGAGGAGTATTTTTATTACTTTTGTCATATTTGGTATTTTTTTATAATTTGTATTTTTTGGTAAATTTGGAATATGATATTTTCTTATTGTGTTATTGATATTCTATTACGTTTAAAATATCTCATAGCCGCAGCTGTAGAATGATTTTCCCATTCGAAATTATTTTTTCAATAACTTGCAAGTTTTTCATTAAAAATCCATTCTGGACTTATAGACTATAGGTATTTTAGTATGTACCCAAATTTCAGCTTTCAAATGAAACTTCTTACATATTTTTCTTATATCTTAAAGGCGAAAGGAAGCAGGTCATCAATTCGAAATAAACCAAATTGTATAAAATACATGAGTATTGTCACTAAGTCTGGCGGCTCCAGCTCTCACAGTATGGGAGAAGTGTCTCGCTTAAGTTCAGCAAGTCCTGCAGTAGTTCTAAACTCGCAATTGTGCTTAAGTTTGCTGACTTCTGTTTTGTGCATCAATCCCTATAGTATTTAAATATTTTAAAGGAAAAAACCAATAGCTTTTGCTTGTTGAGTTATTTATAATTGAAAGGCTCTCAAGGCTGCCTTCCAAGAGTGTCCCTCAGAGTCGATCGTTGCAGTTGTTGTTAGTGCAGCTTAATTATTGCATGCACGCCTGTTTGTTGTGTAAACGGTAAATGAATATGCTTTCAAAGCGATACAAGCGTGAGGCAGCACACACACACATACATGCACACAAGATGTATACGTGTATTTGTGTATATATGTATAGCACATGAGTCGTTAATGAGCCGCTTTTTGACTGTGACGTCCGGCTAAATTTGGTTTGCTGCGAACGACGGAGAAGGCGGGAGCGGAACGAAACGAAACGGAATGGAACGAAACGAGGCGAGGAGGAATAACAAGAATAACAAGGCGCGCATTGCACAATGCTGTGAATATCCGAAAATTTGAAATCTGAGAAGCAATTTAAAAATCATTAGAAAAAACACATTAAGCGTAAAAAATTAATGAGCAAGTTGCGTCAACAAAGCAAGGCAGCAACGGCGGCAGCGGCAGCCAGGAGACCGCAACTCCTGGATATATTTATATATAGAAAGACGTGTGTGTGTGTGTGTGTGTATGTAAATACCCTGCCTATGCAGCTTGAAACCTTAGTTAGACATTTCCTGAATGTGTACCTATGTCCGTGTGTGTGTGTGTGTGCGCGCGTTTGTGGCAAGAAACTGCGCTTCTGTGTCCGCCTCGCTGCTGCAGCCGAGCTGCACGTTGGCGTCTCTCGGGCGTGGGTGTCCGTTTTACGGCAGCATGAAAATCTAGCGGAGAAAAAGGAAATTCTCTAATAAACGGCAGCTAAGCAGACAGGATGACGACTCCAATGAAGCCGGGCGTTGTATATCAAGCACGTTAATAGGCTGCGCATAAAGGATACGCCGAGCCAGCAGCCAGCAGCCAGCAGCCAACAGCCAGGGGCGTCTCAGCGAGACCCCCTCAAGGCAGTTCCAAGAAGTTCAGCAGCATAATAGTAACAGCGGAAACCAACACTTATTATACAACTGCAAGAACTTACATATCTATCGTTCCCTTGAGCACCTTTAATATATTTGAATTCGTTAATATATCGAAAATCGTTTCGTTTTATGAAATTTTTGTCGTTTTCGAATTCCATTTCCTATTTACATGTTTTATATTGTAAACTGAACGATATCAAGAATCTTTAGTTTGCTCATTTGTTGTTAGTTGTTCATTTATGCTCTTTAAAAATCTATAATGTAAACTGGAAGACATCAAGAATCTTTAGTTTGCTAATTTGCAGTTAGTTATACATTTGTTGTTGCTCGAAATTAATACAAATTGCTCTTTAAAATCACATATTCTACTTTTTAAAAACTCATATTTTTCTATTCTTAAAAGCACATATTCTACTCTTTAAAATCACATATTCTAATCTTTAAAATTACTACAATTTAAAATTACATATTCTAATCTTTAAAATCACAAATTCTACTATTTATATTCACATATGATTAAATTCAGATATTCTACTCTTCTTCTACTATTTATAATCACATATTATACTCTTTAAAATCACATATTCTACTATTAATAATCACATATTCTACTCTTTAAAATCAGATATTCTTCTCTTTAAAATTGCATATTCTAAACTTTAAAACCACATATTCAACTATTTATAATCACATATTCTACTCTTTAAAATTACATATAACAATAGCAAATCGCTTTGCACTTTTAATTTTAGCTGCATTTATATTTAATCGATAAGATAGGCTCAATGCTCAGCTTATAAAACTTTCATTAATAGCGAAACCAAATGTTGAGATTGTAACTGTTAAATATAAATAACAAATTGATATATTTATTATTCTGAATTTGATGCAAAAACTAACTTTAAACGAATATCACAGAAGTATATAGAGCTCAATACTTTAAGCTTCATGTCATCTTCAACTCAATGATTTGCATATCACTTTCCATGTTTCGTTTTCGCCAATAAATCGCCAGAATTGACTGCGAATCGAGTTGCTCTAAGCTGTGCAGTGTGATTTGTTAGGATTTTCGGCTTTCAAATTAAGATTATGGTACTTCGAGGTCTAATTAACTTTCCACAATCGCATATCACACGTAGACTGAGATTGTCTTTTAGTTGCTTGTTTGTGGCAATTATAGATAACTGGCAACGTTAGTCATTGAATTAATTGCAACTTAATCGAAGAGGCTGCCCCAAGCAAGTGCACCCCCTGCGCAGCGACGACACTGTGCCGCAGATTGCGGCCTGCTCGCTTGCCAATGTCTACAAAGTCGTTTACTTTACCTAACAATATTTAGTTGGCCAACAAAAGCCAGGCTAAAGCACACACAGCCCAGGAGTAGCAGGCGGGTTGGGGGGGGTGGTGGGTTGGCAGGAAAGTTCTGTGGAAGGCCGTGGCTGTAGTTTTGGTCTAACAACTCATTTGGCGCTCATGAGTAGGTCAGAGCGTTCGGGCCGGGCCAACACATTTTCGGGGCGACATATCCTTTTAAATTCGTTGGCCGTCGATTCGCCATGCTCGTCACGTCTGCTCTAGCGTTGAAAAGTCAGGCCAAGTAGCAGGAGAGGGGCAAGTGGGTGGCGGCAGTCGGGTGGCAGCTACAAGTTTTTGTGCTTTTGTGCGTGCCTCGCCGGATGTGCCGAGGATGTGCGTCTTTGTCGTAATTACCTTTAAGTTGGCTCCAATGCCACATTTGATGCCGTGCTCGCCGGCTCGCAAATCCCAGACGCTGCCGCTCGACTGCGATTGCTGCCAGCTACAGGTGTGCTGTCAGCCCCTCCCCCCTCTCCCCCTCTACTGTCTGCCGCAGCGTCTAATTGCCGCTAAGTGCCGTGCAAGTCCTTGGCATTGCCGTTTTGATGCTCGCATTTTAGCATAAATAATAAAGCCGCCAACGACGACGACGACGACGACGAGGACGAGAAGGACGACGACGATTTAAAGGGCTAACTGGGCGCAACAGCATCCAGCGGCACCGCATGGTCAAAGTGCTTTTGGTCAGCTGACCACTTAAGCACAATGCTTTCGCATTGTCCGGCAACAGAGCTCAGTTTGTTTTGGCGGCCCGCTGCACGTTCAGCACCTGCTTCAGCTCCACGTTGCACCTGTGTGTGTGTGTGTGCGAGTGCATCAGCGGGTTGCCCACCGTTGCGACGCTGGGCACGAGTGCGAGTCCATTGCCATTGGACTAGCTGAAATGCAGCTAACGAACCGCAATTGCGGTCACATTTCATGAGAGCGCGCACGTCGCCCTCGGGGCACACACACACTGCCACACACTGCCACACACTCCCACACACTGCCACACACACACAGGGCAGGCGGCTGATTCAATTTGCAGGCTGCGACAGGCTTTTAGTGCAGCGCAGAGCAGCGTCCGCAGCACACCACACCCCCCGCCGCACTCCTGTCCAAAATGTCTCTCCGACTGCCGACTGCCGACTGGCGACTGTCGACTGCTCGCCCTTTGGATATCATCAAAATTAGCTCGTTTGGCGAGTGCTGCTCCTTCCTCTGGCCGACTCTTGTAATATAACACTTGCCGACACACAGAGGTAAGTATCTGACGTATACGGGCCGCTGCCACATGCCGCTTGCCACTTGCCACACAGACAAAGCGCAACTGCACAGTGCATAAAAATGAAATTTCAAATAGCAACAGGTTCGCGACGCCCCAATTAACAACACCCCAACTGCCTACACACAGCCGCCAACTCCCAGAGTTGTATACTCTCCAATTCACAATCCCCATTTCTGCATTGGAGCGACACAACAAACAGCGCGATTCTATTGACTACAAACAGCAAATTGTTGTCTAACTAAGGTTTACTAAGGTTTCAAAATTTCTACTGCAACTATCCTAAATCCCACATTAAAATTGCAATGAAAAGGCAAAAGACCTGCAATAGAGTTTGATTATTGATTATTGTTAACGTGATTATTGATGAACTAGTTAAAAATTCTAGCTTTAAACTTGACTGACAGAATTGCTTTGGCTAAAATGAAATTTCAAATAGCAACAGGTTCGCAACGCCCCAATTAACAACACCCCAACTGCCTACACACAGCCGCCAACTCCCAGAGTTGTATACTCTCCAATTCACAATCCCCATTTCTGCAATGGAGCGTCACAACAAACAGCGCGATTCTATTGACTACAAACAGCAAATTGTTGTTTAAGTAAGGTTTACTAAGGTTTCAAAATTTCTACTGCAACTATCCTAAATCCCACATTAAAATTGCAATGAAAAGGCAAATGACTTACAATAGTGTTGGATTATTATTTTTAACATGATTATTGATTAACTTGTCAAAAATTCTAGCTTGAAACTTTACTGACAGAATTCCTTTGGCAAATAGCAACAGGTTCACGACATCCCAATTAACAGCACCCCAACTGCCTACACACAGCCGCCAACTCCCAGTGTTATATACTGCAATCCGAAATCCAAGTTTCTGCAATGGAGCTTCACAACAAACAGCGCGATTCTATTGACTACAAAAAGCAAATTGTTCTCTAAACAAGTTTGATTTTATTTTCAAAATTTCTACTGCAACTATCCTAAATCACACATTAAAATTGCAATGAAGAGGCAAAAGACTTGCAATAGAGTTTGGTTATTGATTATTGATTGTTGATTATTGTTAACGTGATTATTGATTAACTTGTTAAAAATTCAAGCTTTAAACTTGACTGATAGAATTCCTTTGACTAAAATGAAATTTCAAATAGCAACAGGTTCGCGACGCCCTAACAGACAGAGCGATTCTATTGAATTCAAATAGCAAATTGTTCTCTAAACAAGGATTATTTAATTTTCAAAAATTTCAACTCTAACTATCCTAAATCGCACATTAAAATTGCTATGAAAATGCAAAACACTTGCTATAAAATTTGATTATTGATTATCTTATTAAAAATTAAACTTTAAACTTGACTGACAGAATTCTAATAGAGTAAAAAGTTTATAACTTGTTGAAAATTGTAGCTTTAAACAGGGCTGTCAGAAATCTTTTGGCTAAACTGGTTCACAATACTTTAGGCAATTGATTGATATTGTCTTCAATGAAGAGCAACATGTTATATGCGTGAAAAACATTATGTTGTTATAATTACAAGTTCTCTTAAATAGTATACATGCTCTGAAACTATTAAAAGCACAAAATCGCCAATTGGAATACTGTATTCATAAGAGTTATAATTATACAGTCAGCTAATTTGTAGTGCAGCTTCCTAAACTTTATGTATACTGTAAGTTTGAGTGTTTAATACTGTACTTTACTATTGTAAGTTTGAGTGTTTAATACAATATTTTCCAGCTTTGCAATTGTATACAATTTTTACTTGTAAACAGATTGCTTAAATTGTTTATAGTCAAACACAAACTTGGAATTAAGTGATTAATAATGAAGTTTTCCAGTTGAATGGTATTGTTAATTGCCCACTCCGCCACAACTGCACACAATGGATTTCACCTCAGTTGGCGAAATGTTCATTAGCTAATCTGCAGTTGGCCGACGACGTTGTAAACTGTTTGCTCGTTACAGAATGCAATGAGCCATTTGTGCCAAAAAGAATGCAAAAATTGGCAGGTGGACAGCGAGGGGTGGCAATAAGCAATCCGAGAACTAGTTGCTATATTAACCATTAATGCCAGAGATGGCGGCAATAATTATGCAAATTTCGGTTACGTAGCGAGGACACGAACCATCCCCAGGCTGGAGCCGAAGCTCTGGGCGAAGTGTGGCAGCCGTGACACCATCAGACAGGTAATTTGCAGGCTGCGTCTGCTACGTGCGAAAGGAAGTCGCACCTTGTACTTGAAGCCACTCAACGGGCCAGCCACCCAACCACCCGACCCCACCCGAGCAGTCGACTTAGAGCGGGTGGCACACCCACCCACCCACACAAACGTAAGCGCATTTTAATGATCTCATTTATGCTAATCTGCAAACGGTTAAATCTGTGCACGCCACAGCCACAGCCACAACCTGCTCCCAGACAATAGCAACAACTAAAACAACAACAACAACAATAGTTTCAAGAACAACAACAATGTGCCACCAGCTGCTAATGCTAATGAAGTCTAATTGAATTTCGGACACTTGACACGTCGCACAATCTGATCTTTTCGTGAGGCGTGCAGCAAGCGCCACTCTGCAGACAATGTGCCCCGGCCAACACTTTAAAGTCTTTAAGCAGCTTCTCAATATGACTTTCTGCTCCACATGAAACTCTATTCAATAAGCTGCCTGTTCCCACTCTCACTTGCGGCAATCAGATTGAAAGTTCAAAATCTCAAACGACACCTTTTCATAGACTACAAAAATAAATGTTTAAGACATTTTTACAATGTGTATTTAATTGTATATAAGTTAATATTTTTAATATTTCTAATAAATAATTTAAATATATATTTTTAAATATACATCAAATGTAGATAGTAAACTAAGAAGAAATTAAAAAACTATAATTGAAATTAGTACTCAAATGTTGATAGTAAACCATAACAAGAAATTAAAAAACTATAATTTAAAATATACCTCAAATGTAGATGGCAAACTATAACAAGAAATTAAAAAACTATTATCTAACTTCCCGCTTTGACAAATAACTAGGTCTTCACTTGAGTAAAACAACTATAAATTCGTAGTTTAAATAAGTGTTAAGTTCAGACCTCAAACGACTTAAAACTAGTTTACAAACTACAATGATAAATGTTTAAGACATTTTTAAAATCATATTTAATTATACCATATATTAGTAAGTATAATAATATATATAATTTATCTCAAATCATAACAAGTATTTAAACTATTATCGATTTGGCATTGTTAGAAATGTATTGAAATATAATTATAATATTTTACAAATAACTGCCTCATTACTCAAGTGAAACAAGTCTAAATTAGTACCTTTAGGTTTATGTATTTTTAACTATACATATTTAAGTAGTTATATTTTCATAGCACAATAGTATTATTTCCTGTACTATTTTCTATTTTCTAAACTATTCATATTTTCGTTTATTTAAGATAGCGAAAATATTGCAAGTATTTAAAGAAAATATCAAAAAACATTCTGCCTTTTTAGATATGTAATTTATAAAAGTGAAACCTATTATCAAATTTCAATTTGCAACTTTAATTTGTCGTATTTAAAATTAAACGTCTAAGTGTTTTTTTTTTAAATACCTGTTTAACTAATGATTTTAACAACGCAATATAATTGTTCCTATATTAATTTGTATTTTATTAACAATGCATCATTTCGTTAACATAAAAAAGGAATATATTACCACTAATATACGTGGAACGTTCAGCTGTGACAGAACTGTAATTAATATATTTTAAATTTATTATCAAATAACTTAGGCTCCACTTGAGTGAAAAAAGTTTAAATTCGCTTGTTTGAAAATAAGTGTTTAAGAGAATTGAATAATAATTTAAACGATACGATATTATTTCTATAGTTTTCCCAAGTATTTAACAACAAATATATAGAACATTGCATAATTGAAATATTTGATCAAATAACATGCTTGCTTAAGTATTTTTTATCATATTTACATATTTAGTAAATGCTATTTCCATGACACGATATAGTTTTTTTTATATATATTGTTTTCTTAAAATTCATAATTTTGTACACAAAAAACGAATATATTACCACGTAGAAAAGTTCCAAGTACCAACTATTTGAGAAAAATATCTTATCAGCCTGGACACAATCGTAAGCAATATAATGGAAATCTTTTATCAAATAACTTGCTTGCTTAATTATTTTTCGCAATACGTATATAACAAATGATATTTCAATGACACGATATTGTTTGCACATAAAATATATTTTTCTAAAAACGAATATGTAGGTAAATTAACCAATTATTTGGAGAAAGTATGTTTGTCAGCCTTGACAGAATCGTAATTAATATAATGGAAATCTTTTATCAAATAACTTGCTCGCCACTCGAGTGAAACAATTGAATGGAACATGCGCTCAAGGCAACAGCAGTCCGCCCGGTCCATATCGATACTCCGTTCCCGACGGGTGTCGAGTCAACATTTGCGTTTTTGCGGTTGCGGCCGGGGGCATAAAATTTCCTATGCATTTAACCGCATTGAAATTTTCTCGTAATATTTGATTTGATTTTTAAACAAAAAGCTGCTGCCATTGGCCCGGCTCCGGCTCCGGCTACGGCTCCGACTCTCTACACTGTGCACTGTGCTCCGGTCTGCGCTCGTCTGGTTCCAGATATGCGATGACCAGCGATGTCCCCTGGTCGGTTTTCGGCATGACAAGTTGCCGTGGATGGGGACGGGGAGGGGGACAGGGACGGGGGAGTAGGTGTGCGGTGTGGGAAACTTTGCTTTTATTAGTCTGCCAACGAACCAACAACAAATCAGCATTATTTGACAACGCAGCTAATTTACATGAGTGACCATACAGTTGCAGGCAATGTCAGCATGCGCCCCGACCCTCGCCCCGTCCTATCCTTGGTTGGTTGCTGCGGGGGGTACGTAGGGAAATGTCAACGTCAACTGCGGCTGGACCATCATGCAAATCGACAGTCGGCAACAATTCAAGTTAAGCCGCATTGCAAAATTTTGAACAACTTTGAGAATCCGAGAGTCTTGAACTTAATTTAATTACGCTCAACGCTTATTTTCGATGCACGCATAAATTTGTTACACCAAAAAAAAAACAGAAACAAAAACAAAAACACAATGTGCAGTAATGAAGTGAACGAGAATCTGAACAAAAACGAAAATGCGAGATGAGAAAAGCAAAATCCATATTTATTTGATTTTTTATGTGCTCGCTTGTTATTGTTGCGCGCAGTTCATTTAAGATAACAGCAGCGAAAGCGACTGCGATTAGGTGTCCGACTCGACTGTGGGGAAATGTCAATGAGCTGCAGTGTGGCCGATGCTAAAAATAAAAATGAGACAAAATAAACCAGCATTCAATGGATAAAAGTTTAAAGAACTATGCTATACGATTACACAAATTAACGAAAGTTACGATGTGCTCTCCATAGAACTGATCCGTTGCAGTGTAGCGCACGCGACTGATAAGTGTCAGCTGATCCTCTAGGTTATCGGAGAACAGCTTACGAGCGACTGCAAAATGCAGCCTATGCCCGCAACGTATGATATTACAATACGCGCATAAATTCCCCAACGAAAAGCATGAGAAAGCAACAAAGAAAAGCATAAAAATCACAGACAAGAACAACACACTATGTACGCATTTGTTTGTATGTGCGTGTGATATTCATAATGAAGACAGACATACATACATACATACACAGAACATGTAATTGGGATAGATAGCGAACATGATAACAAGCTGATTCCTATCTAAACTGTAACAGGTGCACAGCAGCGTCGAGCAGGCGTCGACGCTGTTACCGAGATAAATTTCGTTGATAAGGGGCTGTGTGAAGCAACGGCAGCACGGTGAGCACGAGCGACGAGTGAGCAAAGCTCGAAGAGAGCTTATACGGCAATGTGACAGGAAAGCTTCGGCACGGTTCGGCTAGGTTCGCTACGTTCGTTCGTTCTCGCACTTGGCGCTCGGCGGCGGTGTGCGGCTTGAGTTTCAATTTATTCAATTTACCGTTATAGTTACAATTGATGAGCGCGACGACAGAGGCGACCACACCGACAGCAACAGCGTCAGCTACAACGACGACAACAACGGCGACAGCAACGGCGTCGGCGACAGCGACAGCGACAGTATCGCAGCTCAGTGAGTCGCTATCGCTGCTGCTGAGCAGCCGCGCCACATCCGCCGCCTCATCCTGGCTGCACGAGCTTGCCGTAAGTGCGCTTTTTGTTCTTCTTCGCAGTCGCAGTCGATCGCTCGCTCCAGTTGAAGTCACGTCGGTCGTCGAAAGCATCAACGTTATGTGTGTGCGCTGTTGTTCAGTGTGTGTGTGCGCTTGTGTTTGTTGTTGTTGTCGCTGCATGTAAACCTCTTTGTCTGCGTTTGCCTCTGCTGCCATGTATCGTAATAATGCGGATAGTTCTTTTTGTTTCATCAATCGCTTGAATGGCGCCAACCACGACGAACTGCAGCAGCCGGGCGAGCACGAGCCGACCTCGGCGCTCCTCAACTACTGCAAGCGCATGGTGAGTGAGCAAACCCACAAACATACACATAAATATATGTACATGTATACGCTTGCAATCTCTGGCAGTTCCTGCGTCCCTATGTGGCCATACTCACGGTCGTCGGCCTCAACCCCATCTCCACGGACATGAGCAATGTGAGCGCCTGCTGTAGCTACGTCCAAGCCTTAGTCATACTCTGTGTGCTCCTCGTCGGCTATGTGCTGCGCTACCTCTGCGGCTACCGGTGAGCATCCCAGATCAAGCGTTTACAAGCAATCTAATCGAGCCCCCTTTTCTAGCGGAGACCGAGGCTTCAGCAGCTATCGCGACATACGGCCCGGCGGCTACGGCAATGCCACCGACGTCTGCGACGCCTCGGGCGGCTCCACGGCGTCCAACACGATTGGCGAACTGTTGTTCGGCTACGTGGTGCCCAGCGTGCTCAATCTGCTCAGCTTCGTGTCCGCCGTGCTCGTCTGCAAGGTGATCGAGCACGAGCAGCTGCAGAACCTCATTGAGCGCGTCTTCCTGCTGTCCGCCAAGCCGAAGCGTTTGTGCCGCATGCTCTGGTTCTACCTGGGCGTGGCACTGGCGCTGCTGCTGCTGCTCTTCGCGTACGCCTGTTGCGTGGTCATCATGCAGCCGGCGCAGATCATCAAGGTGGCGTGGCTGGCCGAGGAGCTGCGCAACTGGGAGCTGTGCCTGCGCGTTGCGCTGCTCTGCACCATACTGCTGCAGGACCTGGTCGAGATCATTGTGCTGAGCAGCTACTACATCGAGTGCTACTTGCTGCGCGTGCACCTGGAGACGCTGTCGCACAAGCTGCTGATGCACTCCATCGACTCGCTGGACTGGATGCGCGAGATACTCGAGTTCCGCAAGCTGCTGGAGCGCGTCAACCAGCACGTCTCCATACCGGTCTGCTTTCTGATCGTCATGAATCTGGCCTATGCGTTCGCCGGTCTCGTCTACCTGTTCAAGGACTTCGACTTCCACTACTGCGCCCTCAAGCTGGTGCTGCTCAACATCGCTAACGTCATGCTCTGGCTCTTCCTGGGCCTCCTGCCGTTCTTCGTGGCCGGGTCCGTGACTCGCGTCTGCCAGAACGCGCAGGCCAACGGACACCAGATACGCGTCCGTCCCTTCGTTTATCACAATACATCCGCCGAAGATCTCAACTCAACGCTGCTGTTCGCCTCGTCTCTGGACATGTCCGCCAAGCTCTTCCGCATGCCCATCCAGTCGAACTATCTGTGCTTCGCCATACTGGTCGTCACCATCGTCGTGCTAACCCTGGGCATGTGCCTCAATTTGAGTGCTCTGGGCAAGTTCTGAAGGCAGCCGCAAAAGCAATAAATATGTATATGTAAATGTAAATGGAAACACAATGAGCAGATATAGATAGAGATTGATTTAAGACGCAGTAGACACATTTGTACTTAGCTTTAATAAAGATTTATCTATAGTATTCTCTTTTTGTGTTTTGTTTAATAAGCTTACGATTTTACGACCTGTCTTTTGCTTAGCAATTTTATTTACAATGTATGCTTTGGTTTTTTTTTCATTGTTTTGCTTGTTTCTCTGTGGGTGAGGTTGGGTTTATCTAACGGCTTAAATGGGATTGCTTTTGTTATACAATTTAACTACTTATTATTCAGTTCAGTTTCAGCTGAGTTTTGCAAGTTTAACGATCTCGGCTGTAAACCACTCCATAAATAATGAAACCACAAATCTTGGAAAGCATCTGAAATCTTATAAATCCGAATTTACGACAACTCAATGCATTGTGACAGGTTAAATGCTCACTGAAGGTGCTTGCTAAATTTGAAATTCTCGAAAACATTGTAGAAATACTCTTTCCCTATACCATAAGTGGTTTACAACCTTGACAGTACTTAGCCTAATAGGCAACTATGCTGAAAATTCACATTAAGCGCTACTGACTAAATGTCCACTTTGATTTTATAACGCTTCTTGCTGGCCTCCTGTGCGTGCCGCTTACCAACCCAGCCACGGTGGATGGTTGATCTTCGATGGCGGGATAAAAGTCAGGTTCACAGGTATGTTGATCAGGGCATGCACTCGCTTCATCCGCATCAGCGTGCTGCGTATGATGATGCCATTCTTGCCAAGCAAAAAGCCGGCCGGAATCTTAGCGTCGCGATTGGTTTTATCGTGTATCATCTCAATATAATGCTCGAATTCCGGCGAATTCGAATTGTACTCGGTGATGATAGCGCCAATAGCGCCAGCAGCCTCTGCATTGAGTGTTTTGGTAAGAAACGAGCATTGACTGATTTATCGCCGGAAAGTAAAGCAGATAAGAATTCTAAATTAGTTCAGAAGTTGTCAATCGTAAATTACACTCCACTTACCCCCTGTCCATGAGCGCAATGCTACCGTGCATCTCGCGGACATTGCGTATCTTTTGACAAGCTTCGGGTGGCTCGGCCAGCACCATGGGCACGTTCTCGAGCTTCTGGGAGAAGGACACGCCAAAGTCCTTGGCCGGTCGCAGTCGATAGGTGTACTCAAGATCTTGCGGCGAAACGATTTCAAAGAACACGTCACCTGCAATTATGTCCTGAGTCGTCACGGGCATGTGAATCGTTGACGTGGCTGTGCATTGGCTCAGAGTGGCAATAACTACCAAAACAATTAACATTTTGGGCACATAACTAGCGCGTATTTATTGTTGGCAAAACACACAATAATACACTGCACTCTAGAAATGCAGAAACATCGATTACTTTTCAAATTTATCGATGATTTCAACCTGATTGATTTTTTATTTTTAACCTAAGCATCGCAATAGATATTTTGTATTTTAAAAACTTTTGACTTTTTATTGTCTTGCCTGCAAGTAAATATTGTATAATATAAGTTTAACGTCTGCATACAACATAATAAAGAATCCCATATAATTGCACCCTGGTCACACTTCATATTGGGATATTGAAAGATTTACCGCACGCGTGTAAAATGGCGCTTGTCATTTTCGAACTCTTGAAAATACTTCTCCCGCTGATCTGTACTACATTAATTATACCAATTTTGAAAAAAATTTGAATTCCAAGAATATTAGAATAATAAAGCTCTGCTCGTTTTTTATACCAAAAAATTGATAATATATTGCGTTTACGGTCTTACTTGTTGTTTAAACTTGGAGCAATTTCTAAACTATCGATAACATCATAAATAATCGATATTACTCCACCACTGCATTGCACGGCTGCAAAGTCTGGATGAATTTGTCCGACCTGCTAACTTGTTGTGTCATAAATATGTGGCAAGGCTTTTTGTAAAACACGTCCGGTAACTCAACAATAAGAACAGTGGTACGAATATAGCAAGAAAACGGAATCGATAAAATGAACCTGAACTCTTGGTACTTTTGCTATTTATAGAATGATCGCCACCCAGATACAATACGAAAGCTAATCGAAGACGCCTTCGTGAAAGCACAGAACACTTCGTGAAAGCACAATTCCACCAATTTCGGCTCAGTAGTGTCTCATATGTCAACATAACACCACTGATGTACAGTAAAGCCAAAGTAAAGTCAATATGAATGACCTTGCCTTGCACAGCATTGCAAATTATTGCAATTGCATGTATGTATATATTGTGTATAAAGCAAATCATAGTAGTAGTTAAATTTCACTTCGACTAGGCAGTAATTCACATTAGTTTACAGGTTTTGAAAAAATCTCAATTTTTCGGCACGTGTTTGCAGTGTTTCAAACCAATGTAAGCCTCGTGTAGTTGCAGTGTTGCATTTGTGTAATCAAAGCATCCCTGTGTATGCGCTGCACTGTGACTGTCCAGCGGCGTTTTTCCATACTCGATACCAAATTTCTGTCGATACCATTGTACTAGTTTTGTGGGGTAGCCATTTTAACTTTTGGCGTCGAAAAAACTACGGCGAGCGAAATTCGCATATCCTGTAGTTTTATTTTTTGCATTTAACGCAAGTCAGTTTGGTCGTGCAGGCAGCAGTAGCTCAACTCGTGTGTGTGTCCGAGATTCGAAACGTGTCGTTTAGAGCAGTTCAGTTGTACACATATTAATTAAACTCAAGTACAGTACAATGTCGATGTCTGCCACGTGCTACAAGTGCAACCGGCCGGGCCACTTTGCTCGGGACTGCAGTCTCGGCGGTGGACCAGGAGGCGGCGGACCCGGAGGTGGCGGCATGCGTGACGGCGGCGGTGGCGGTGGCATGCGTCGCAATCGCGAAAAGTGCTACAAATGCAATCAATTTGGGCACTTCGCACGCGCGTGCCCCGAGGAGGCCGAGCGATGCTATCGCTGCAACGGCGTCGGCCATATCTCCAAGGACTGCACTCAGGCTGACAATCCGTCATGCTACAGGTGCAACAAGCCTGGACATTGGGTGCGCAACTGCCCAGAGGCTGTCAACGAGCGCGGATCGGGACCGGCAAATGTCTCATGCTATAAGTGCAACCGCACCGGACACATCTCCAAGAACTGCCCGGAGACATCAAAGACTTGCTACGGCTGCGGCAAGAGTGGACATCTGAGACGTGAATGCGACGAGAAGGGTGGACGGAACTAGGAGAGATCGGCGCTAGCGCTCTCTCACACATCAACGAAAATGTTTTGTCAAATAAAAAATGAAAAGAAAAAATTTAATGAAAAAAATCAATTGCCAGCCAACAACAACAACAACAAAAAGAACATCTAAAAGAACAGCAAAAAGCAAACAAGAAGAAGCGACCAATCAGTAAAAAAAACCATGTCAAGATCAACAGACACACAAAAACAACCCTAAATACACGCATACATACTCGAACACATACATACATACACCTACACACACACACCCACACACCTACATATATTTAACCATCATCTAAGCAGTACATCTCTAATTCCAAAGCTCTGAGCCTGCAGTCGAAGATGAAGACGACGATGAAAAAGCAAAAGACGGCGGCGATGGAGAACTGCTGCTGTGCAGTTGTGAGCTGAAAACGGACAGAGAGAGAGAGGGAGACAGACGGACGTCGTTGTATTTAGTAACTACTTCCACAATACAAGATAGCAGAAGAAGAGAACGAACATCAGAACTATATTATGATTATGCTGCAAACGTGTTTGAATTTACTAATTACAATTATAACGAATGAAAACAAACAACTATATAAGAATATATAATTTACCTTAAACAAAAAGAAAAAAAGCTATAAAAAAAAACACATATATATATATAAATATATACTACAAAGTATCCTATTAGGAGTTCCAACACGCAGAAGATAAACAACAACAACAAATTGATGCAGAAGCAAGTAAGCAAGCGGATAGAGCAAAAGAGAGACAGACAGGAGGAGACGCGTGCGTTACTCCAGAAAGCTGCGGCCGGCGAGCTTTTGCACTTCACAAATCATCAATAAGCAACAAGCAAAGCAAGATCTCTAGCGGGTTTTAGCTAGCTAGCTAGCTATGCTACGGCTAACTAACTAACTAAGCTAAGCGGCTAAAAGAACAGCAGACTCGAACAACAATGGCAGATATATAGTAGACGAAAAGCAAAAAGCTGCATAATGAGGATGGAAACTGAATTGAAGAAGAATGATGACGACGCTAATGAAACGAAACACAGACTCAGTTGTAAAAACTTTTTCACTTGTGCGAGACAGAAAAACAAGGCGAACTACGAAGATGATGAGAAAATTCAAATATCACTGTGATTGTTTTTTAATTGTAAATTAAAATGCTGGAGCTGCTGATTTGAGACAAAAGAAATAATAATAATAACCCCATAATACATGTGTCTTTTACTCTTGCCTTTTTTTTTGTATTCATTTGTGGAAAGATCTCTTCCATTCCCGTAATTCGCCCCGCTCGCCACTCCCCACTCGACAGGCGAACCAGTTTGGCTTTCCAGCTCTTTGAGCCGGCGAATGCATATCAGCAGCTGCCCCCTTCTGGTTTTTTCGCGAACACATGGCGCGGCAGCTGATGGCCAGGTATGGTCTTTCTCTTTGTCTCCCTCTCTCTCGCTCGTTCTCTTCTGCGTTAAGTGTGTTCTGAGTCAGCTTGACAGAGGTGCTGTCACATACACACGCAAAGAAAAAATTCTGCCATTGTTTCTAGCGCACTGCTGTTAACGTCAGCGTGCGTGTGTATGTGTGTATGCGTGCGTGTGCGTGTATTTCTGCGACGCTTTCTTTGCCTTTGCTTCCTTGTGCAACGATACCTACGAGTGTACGCACACACACACCCATAGACGTGCGATTAAAGTGTATACACATTTGCGATTGTATGTGTGGATGTGGTGATTCTTTAAGAAAAGTACAGTCGTCGCCATGCGCTGCTAATGGTGGTGCAAGCGACACAAATACTCGTACGTACATCAGTGTACACATACATACACACATATGTTTACTTGGACTGGCGACGCTTGCGGTTTGGGGGTAAAACTTCAACTTGACTGCGTCGTCTGCTTTGCTGCACTTGGCAACAAGTTTCGCCTGTCTGGGGCATCGCGTTCAACCGCTGTCTGCCGCGCGGTTGCGCTGCATTGCGCTTTCTGCTTTGCTCGCCTCCGCTGCTTCGCGACGCGCTGCGCTGCTGCTCAACGTGCGCTCTGATTGAGGGTCAAGGTCAGCAAGCATTCGCATCAGCTGCTGCGCATGTGCGCCTCAGACGCCGAGTTTCTTCAAGCCGAACGTCAGTTCGAAGCTGCTCTGCTAGCTGCTGGTCCTCGTCACTTGCATTCTGCCATTTCATTCTCTCCACCGACAACTCACACTAACGATGCAGGCCTGTGCGAATGAGAAAGGGACAAATCATCTGTATGCAAGTAGGTATACATACATATCAATGCATATGTATGTTTGTATGTATCCAGATGCGCATGTATTGAAGTCACGAATCGGGCTGGCTGAAACTGGAAATTCTTTTCTTTCGCTTCGGGTCTCCAGTTTCCCATTAGCAAGGAACATAATGATTAATGGCGGCTTGTGGACGAAATATGATCAAATTACAAATAATTTCAAGCATTTTCTAATGCCCTGATGCTATGACGCTGAGAGTGGAATAGAGCATAATATTACCATTCAGTAAGAGCTACTAAATAAATGCAATTCATACAGAGAATTGAGAAGGGTAACTAGAATTATTTTATTGAACCAAATGTTGTTGCATGAAACTTGTAAATTGAATACATAATTGAAACATTTTTAATTTTTTGCAGACAAAATCCAGAAGAAGCGTTTAAATGAATGGTAATAATGTGCTTCAGAAATTGTCATATTTCAGTTATTTATAGTGCGACAACCAGAGACAAGATCGTGACGGGTTTCTTTTATTAGTTTCGAAGACAAGTAAGTATGAACACAAATCTAGACCAGGTTTGACTTAGTTGGATTACACGCTTTGGCAATCACAGTCAAGAAGCGTGTCCAAGTGTCCTAAGGGTTCCTTCAAAATTCACGAAACAAAATAGAAATTGTAATTTACATAGATTTATTATTTATTTATTTATAATGCGTTGGATTTAAACTAGATATTGATAGTAAAGTTAGTACAATAGGACCTGGATAATCTGGATGTAGTATACATAGGACCATCAATCACTTAACGCTAAACGATCTACGAATAGAATCTGCAACTTGCAATCCACATCCAATATCATCATCATCATCATCATCTAGGCTAATTCCAGTGGAACACTATGAACAGAATCACAAACAAACTATATGTATATCGATCCCTCGTGGGATCAGCCCTATAATATCAATAAATGGTTTTATTTATTTTACTTTAATTGCAATTTAAACTAAAACATGAGGTTTATAATTGTGTGTGTGTGTGTGTGTGTGTGTGTGTGTTTGAGTTTCTGCTTATCTTTGCTGTTTCTTGGCCAATTTGAGCACCGAGCAAAATCGACAGGACTAAATACGTAGTAGATACAAGTAGATGGTGAGTATAGTATTCGTTAAATGTATGTAAAATTTGGTAGCTTTAGGTACGCGCATTACTTGTCCGCCTTGTCGGACTTGCTGCGCGTTTTGGCCTGGCCCGAAGCACTCGTTGCCTGAGATTTGTCCGCCTTGCGGCTGCTGATGCGCGGCAGCGTGGTGCAGCTAGCCGACATTGACTTGTCCTGCAACGAGACACAGAGAGATGCGGATTAGCACACGGAATGAAGTCGACTTCACACGGTCAGAACACATGCTGGAAATGCAAAACTTGTTTGTTAGTAGACAACGCAAGACTCTGTACAGTTCGCGGGGGGTTTGTGGGGAGAAGTGGAGTTAAGAGCAGACGAGGAGGCGATGCAACAAAACACTTGGATGAGCATGAGCTGATCTGAACGCAATTCAACGTTGGCGTCAACGTCTTCTCTCTAGGCTTACATCAAATCCGCGTCTCTTTAGGCGCACTCAGCCCCGCCACATCTTCGTCTTTATGCTGGTTAGCTTTGTGGCTGCTGCTGCTGCTGTTGCTGCGTAGCACATTATCTTTGATATTCTTGAATAGTTGGCCGATACCTGACTTGCTGCGCTCCGATTGCTGGGACGCGTTCGAGGCGATGCTCACGGTGTCGCGCGAATCCTTGCGCGGCGGCAACGGCGGCGCCGGCGCCCGGCCTTTGGCGTGTTGCGGCCTGGGCCGTAGAGCAGATGGTTGAGGCGAGTCCGCTTCGAGCTGGGCACGAAAACTGTGCTTGATCTCCTCCAGCGTGGCCAGCAGCTCTCGCGGCGACACTGGCGCTGCTCGCTCCTGCTCAGCCTCCAGACTGCACTCAGTGACAACCAATAGAAAGGGATCCACGCTCGACACGGACTCCTGCTCGGAGTTCGATTTGCTTTCCGTACTATTGTCGAGCGCCTCCTTAAACGACTCCAAGCTCGACACGGACTCCGGCTCTACTTCTTTGGCTTGCTCCGAGCTCGATTTGCTTTCCAAATTGTTGTCGAGAGCTTCCTTAAATGATTCCTCGTTGTCACTGACTTCGGTTGCTCTTACGTTCTTCTCAATTGGTTCGGGAGCGGGACTTGGCAGCGGGTTCTCCACTTCATCGAGTGCCTCATGAAAGCTGTCCTCATCTTCGGGTTCAGCAGCATTCTCCGCTTGCGCCTCATTTTCCTCCTCGCTTTCCAAAATCTGTAGCTGCAACTGCTTCTGCGTGTCTTGAAAGTAACGCTCATTGTCCAGGTACACCTCAGCTCGCACATCTTCCAGCAGTTGCTAGTCGAATCATTATCAAACATAAGACTCATAAAATCAAAAATATATTCGAGCTGCTCCTAGATATCACATTAAAAAATCTGAATTGGATTCTGCGTGGTGCTAAATATTTAAATATAACGTGTTCTCGAATTCCCAATCTCGAATTCATTAATTAATTAACTTTCAAGCACCTTGCTGCTTATCTGAATATGATTCACGAAATACGTCTTTTGAAGGTCACAAGAAATTCATAGCGAAAAATATCAGCAAAAAAATAATAGCATTTTATGAGTTGGCAGCTATTAATATTAATTCAAAGATAAATCTCAACAGAATTCTCTTTTGAGTGAATGATTGTCAATTACTACAATTAAATCATAATTAGAACTGAAATCTATTGCTATTAATAATTGACGTAGTTATTACTTTATAAATTATCTGAACTTCTACTTTTTTTGGCAAATATTTAAGATTACTCTGAACAGAATGTCACTCTTTAGAAAAATCGAATAATTCTAATAACAATAGTTCTTAAAAAATGTTAAAAACTAGTCTGAACAGAATATCACACTTTAAAAAATGATTAACAATAATTCAATTTGTTGGGGAATACTAAAAATTACTCTGAACAGAATGCCACTCTTAGGAAACGATTAACAATTTCAATAACAATAATCCTATTTTTTTTTAGAAAATATTGAAAATTTTTCTAAACAGAGAAATTCACTCTTTTGAAAAGATTAACTAAATACCTATTACTTAAGAAAGAATTTAAGAATTTCGCACTTTAGAAACAATTAACAATTCTACTAACAATAATCATATTTTTAAGAAAATATTAGAAATTACTCAACAGTATTTCTAAAATATTAACAACGCTACTAACAACTATTTTATCTAACATTTGTTCAAAATTACTCTGAACTAAATTTCACAGTTTAGAAAATACTAACAATTCTAATAACAAGAATCCTATTTATTCTATACTAACAATTATTTTGAACAGAATTTCACACTTTTGTAAAGATTAACAATTCTAGTAACAATAATCCTATTTTAAAGAAAAGTAAATTACTCAACAGAAATGCACGCCTTGCAAAAGATTAACAACTCTACTAACAATAACCCTATTTATCCTATATTAAACATTACTCTGAACAGAATTTTACACTTGAGAATTCTAACGACAATAACCCTATTTTTAAGAAAATATTAGAAATTACTGAACAGAATTTCACACTTTGGAAAATATTTATAATTCTACTAACAACTATACTATTTATCCTATATCTACTAAAAATAATCCTATCCTACATTAAAAATTAATTCAAACAGAATTTGATACCTTGGAAAATATTAACAATAATTCTATTTTTAAGAAAATATTAGAAATTACTGAACAGAATTTCATGCTTTGTAAAAGATTAAAAATTCTGATAACAATAATTCTATGTTGTAGGAAATATTACAAAATGAGCTCCACGCTTTGGAGATTTCAAATTTCAAATTGATTCGTCGCATTATCAGCACTAAACGCGAGTGGTTGACCTACCTCGTTGCGCTTGGACTTCACGCGCGCCTTGGATGCGTTTGTCATGGATGAGGTGCGACTCAGGCCGCTGCCCATGGGCATGCTAACCGGCTCCGCGCTGGAGTAGCCCGAGCTGATGTCATCCGTGCTGCGTATGTTGTAGCTGTGTGTGTGTGCATGAAAGTGTGTTACGATGCTGATTGTTGGAGCAGAAACAGAAGCAGACTCACTTGAAATCGCCGGCATGCTTGGCCGAGCCGGAGGGCGATGGCGAGGAGACGTCCACCTCGGTGAAATACATGCCGGTGGAGTGTCGAGTGCCGCTCGCGGAGCGGCCAACGGGCGTCTGGTGGCGCTGGCGCATGAGGCGCCCTGGCTGGGGTCGCATCATGACGGACGTGGACATCACCTCGTCGAGCTCGTCCTGGGTGCGATGCATGTCCGGCTCGCTGAGATCGCTGAGGCTGTAGCTGCGCTTGATGGTCTGCACCAGGTTGCCGCCGCCCTTTGTTGTTTTTTGGAGGGAGTTGCATAATGAGAGACTTGTGACTTGGCATCATTTGTAATTATAATTTAAGCATAAAACTATAAATAATCGAGAGCTTAGCGCTTGGGTTGCGAGTACAAAACTATAAATATATGCGTAAGATCTATGTATGGAACTAATATCGTAAATTGTGGCTGATTGGTGATGGTTGGTTAAGTGTTTCGGGTGAGCCTATGACAAATTCGCTTGCTGAGCTGAGTATCTTGCGACGGCTGCATTGCCCCATCAAGGCTAATCCCCCTCGACGTCCACATCGGGCGTGGCCTCGCGCAGCTTGCGTCGTCCTCTGATGCCCTCAGCATTCGCCAAATTGGTCTTGGAGGCGCCGCGTGTGGCACGCTTCACACCAGCTGTCGGAGCCCCGGCGGCCGTCGTCAATCCTCGGGTCGACCTGGTCTTGCGCAGCGGCAAATCACGCAGCCGTGCAGCGCCGGCATCGTCGCCGCTCAGCTCGGCAATGGCCGCCTCCTCGTTGAACTCGCTGATCACCATGCGCTGCTGGGCGCTGTAGCTCTCGATGCCGTTGAGCGAGTGGGAACGCGGCAGCAGCAGGTCGCTGGCGTCGACCATATCTTGATCCCGCGTCAGCTCGTGGGCCGAGCGCGAGTTTTGCAGGCCGCGCGACTCCGCCACCGAGGCCGAGGTCAGGTTAATGGTCTGCCGTGTGGCGCAGTGGTTAGTTAGTGTGGCAGTGGCAGTGGCAGTTGCAGGCGGTGCGGTGCAGGATTCAGTTCGGTATTTGAGTAAGAGTTAAATGCAACGAAACGTAAGTGAGAAAATTAAGAAAGAAAAAAGGTGTTAATAAAAAACAAGGCAACGAAAAAGTTATTTGTAATTGTCGATGGAAACCAAAATGCAAGAACCAAGTGCGGTTGAAAGAATTCGCTCACACACACACACACGCACACTCGGACACACTGTGGCGTGTCTATTTTTACGGGCTAGCCTAGAGAGTCAGAAATATAGTTATATATATACAGCCAGTTCTCGGTTTACAAATGGAACGCAAAGTACACCACACACATTTCGAGTTTCGCAATCAAATGCAAATCGAACAAAAAACTCAAGTGAGTCAATCCAGGTATCGCATGATGCGGCAAACCAGCTACAAACTTAACTAACATCTGGCTGGAACACGGAAACAATAGCGAACAATTCGCTGGAAATTGCGCTGATATGAGCACGGTATTTGAATCGCATGTTGGATGACTCCTTGACCACTCAACAAAGCCGAAGAAAGCGCACTCATTCAATTAAATATAGACACAGTCGCCACATCGAGTGCTTTGTGGGAGGCCACAAAGCCAGCCAACAAATCATCGACTATGCAATTGTGACCAACACGACTGAGACGCAAAGCCTATGAATAGTCGGTGTAAATCCTACTCCATTGACCCCGTCTCTGATTTGAGGCAATATCTAAACAAACGCAACTGTTTACATAGTTGAGCGATCTGAACTGATTGGCAGGGGCCTAACGCAACAAATTGTTTGCTTATACGCTGTATATATAGTGCGATGTATATATAGTGTATGTACAGTCTGGATGCGCCGTCTATCTCGTGTATAAGAATTATTCAATTTTATTACAATTCGTATGGCTACATGACTCTTAATCGTCTATCGTCTACATACACTCTGTTACAGAGAGCGAGCGCATGGGAGAGGGAGAGTGAGAGTACAAAACAAATCTACAAACTAAAACGAAACAAACATGGCACATAGAGAGCATTCCAAATGATCATTGCAAAGTTAATGAAAACGATGAGGAGGATGACGGTGTCGTCGCGCGTTCGGCACGCGGCACTCGCTCAAGATGCTGCTGCTGCTGCTACTGATGATGATGATGCTGATGCTGATGAGGAAGCTCTCTGGTTAATCATGATGGTGATGCAGAATCGGGGGCAGTGAGCGAAAACATTGCGCAAACTTTTTCTATATTGAATTTAAGGTATTACGAGGCGGCTGCGGCGTCGACGACGGCTGCTGCTTGTTGTTTGGTTGTTGTTATTTATTGCTGCCCAGCTTTTTGTTTTTCATTTTATGCAACGGCGCTGGTGGCGAATTGTTGTAGAAGCAATTGAAAAATGTGCCACATCAACTATTCTCTGTGTGTGTGTGTATGTGTGTGTTTGTGTGTGCGTGTGCGTGATGGGTGTGATGCTGATGATGTTGCATGTGTTCGAGTTACCTTTATGGCCGTCTGCATGATAACGTTTGTGGCATAGTTGACGCCCTTCGAGCCCAGCTGCAGCACCGCCGAGTATCCTCTCTCGCGCGCCTGATTCAAATACTCGTCAATCTCCTGCGCGCGACAACAAAGAGAAAGCAAAATACACAGATATATTATACATATGGCAGCTATATAGGCAGACGAGATCGCACCTGTTCACGTCGTGTCAGCATGGGATGCACGAACTTGCGGTACAAAGTGGAGCTGCCCTTTGTCGCTGGCGAGAGCAGCCACAAGACAATCACCACTTTGACCTCGTAGTAGAACGGGAACCACGACAGGAAGATGTCCGTGAAGGTCTCGATGCACGTGAAGAACGCAAACACGATCCAGTACATCATCCATTTCACCTAAAACGCAAAGACAAAGACAAAGGCGCATGAAAACAAAACCGCATCGAGGCGAGCTGATGTCATCTTTTTGCTTGTACTCACGTATTCCTTGACATTCTTTGTGCGCACCGCCTTGTACGAGGCGTAGGCCGGGTAGAGGGTGCCGAAGAACAATCTGAAAGCGGGAAACAGTAAACTCTGGGCGCAAGTGCGAGGAGCTATAAATATAACGATGAGCGAGCAGATGCACGCCGTGTTGAAGGACAGACGGGGCAGCGGCCAACGCTGCAGCAGTTCTAAGATGCGACCCAAGGCGTTCAGGTTGCGCACAACAGGATCAGCGGATGGGGCACTTGCAGCAGCTGCTGGTGGCTGCTCCAAAATGTAGGCGCCCTCATAGTCGTAGTCAGTGAAGTCGCTGTCCAGCGAGTTGAGCGAATCCTGCAGCCCCACACCCGGAGGGGGATAATGCAGCAACTGAGGCTGCTGGTGCGGATATATGAATCGGGAGTAGACGGGCACAAAGTTGCCAGCAGCAGCGGCTTGCTCCTCAAGCGAGTAGCTGCGCCCGTACACAGGCAGCGCCTGCTGACGTAGGCGTTTAATGTTAGCCAGGTTCGCTGGGTGCTGCTGGTAGAGCAGCTGCTCCTGCAGATAGCTAGGCCGGCTCATGGCGATGCATTGCCAGCGTCACACGCCGCTATTGTTGCTCGCAACGTAGACGACGCGCAAAGACTGTTCTACAGCTGCCCGAGAGCGCGTCCGTCTAATGCCTGGCATAGATTCTCGGCTATTAATAGCCCGGAGCGTCGCTCCCGAAAATTGAGCGAGTATCTATTGGTTTGATTATCAGTCGCCGCGAGAGTGGCTACGACTGTGAGCGAGAGCAATTTGCATGGAGTTTCGCGGCAAGTGTTTACATTGCTGCCCCATAAGGCACGCGGCAAGGCGAGCTGCGGCGAAGCACAGCGAGGCAAGGCGAGGCGAGTGCGTCAACCTCCAATTCACGCTCACACACGACGCCAAATAAGGAGCTTTGTCAATTGACTTTGACGCTGCGCACAACGGCACAACGTCAACGGCAGCGCCAGCGGCACGACGGGTAACGGTAACTGTAACTTGCTGGCGCTGATTAATAAACAAACAATTGGCCCAACTGCCGAGCGAGATAGCAACGCTTGAGAAATCACTGCGTTACGCCCCCACAATTAGGAAGCAGAATCAACAAATCCAATCCGCCGAACAGTGCGCGGCAAGGCCAAGAACTTGAAAACGTGAACAAGTCTACAAAAAAAAAAGAGTTTTGCTCGCTCACTAATTTTTTGGGGGTCAGCAACAGCAACTGCTCAGAGTCAGTGGAGCGTGTGAGCGTATGAGTCGGTGTTGCTGTTACTCTTAAGAGTGTGTGGCTCGAATTACTCATGAAGAATGTAACAGTGTTGAATACGAGTGGCGTGCGGCTACTGTTGTAAATTAATGCAAGCGTATTCATACTTCGGCTAGCCGAATTCGAGTCTTCCTTTTCTATTTCTTTGTACAATTCTAATTGTTTTCATACTCACATTATGAGACGCGAAAAGAGACTGCTGATCATTTTGAAAGTTTTGCGCGTCCTTTTCTTGCGTCGCTTAGCTGCTGCTTCTGCTTCCCCTTCTACTGTTGGTAACTCTGTCAATTGCGCAAATGAAAATTCAATTACAACAAACGAAACGAGCTGCGTTCTTACCACAACTACATAACTGCGAATGTAACTCACCTTTTTGCTACAATTTCTTTGCGAAAGAGTTCTCGGCTAATTCACGAAATCCCGTCTTACTCGTATTTCTCGCTTTCAGGTGCGCTCATTGAAAGAACAATTAATTTTGATACCTATTTTTTTTTGTTTTCTGTTCCTTTTGACTTTACGTTTGCTAATTACAACGATAGCAACAACCACAACTACAATGATGTAGCACCGTGTTGCGCAGCACACCTAGAATCGATGGCGAAATTGATTGCACTACATTTTTTGTTCGGATTCGCTTAAACCTTTTAATGCACTTTTCAGCAGCATTGCGCGCGCGAACAATGCTTTTGTTAAACAAAAACGCAGACAGAGATAGACAAACAACAACACAGCTGGGCGATATGTATATCAACGTGACCGCCAGTGCAATTGGAAAATATACTTTTTTACATCGATATATATACCAAAACATACCCCTTTGTCAATTGTGATAAGGTCACACCTTATTAGAACTTGCACAATTGGTGAACGTTTTAAACAAATTTATTTAAAAGGGAAAATAAGGATTTATCTATTAATTTACTTAATTACTTAATTAACTTAATTACTACCCGCAAATTGATATGCTTATCCGTCGTTGCCTTGGAGTATTTTAGTGCTAAAATATAAAAATAAAGTTGCCCGTGCAAAACATATCGGATTATCAACAAAGCATCAGCTGTTCTACGACGTTGCCATCATAAATTTTGTTTGTGCAATATATCGAAGTTAACAATTAGCTGCTATATCGATATTGACGACGACTGCCAATTGTTTCTCGATTGTATCAAGCAAGGCACATTTGCAAGTTTTGGTTGGTTTGCTTTACTAAAATTGTGCACGTTTTATAGAAACTGCATTAGTTTCTTGTTAGCCGTCTAACTGAGCTTGTGCATTTTTTTATTACTATTTTTTTTAGTGCTTTCCGCAATATTCCAGCACGTGTTAACGTATTAAAGCTGAATACGACGCAGAGCGTTTTGCAAAAATGGCGCTAAATGCCCCAAACTGCAAAGACACACAGGTAAATGTTATGTCTTAAAATAATAATTACCACTTTACAAAATTTTTTTCATTTGCTCTTGAAAGGATGTGCAGTTCAAATTGCATGACAAGTTTGCCGCATTTCGCAAATGTGGCGACTTACGCAGTAATGTGAAATTATTAGCAGTCTCAAGTAGTCGCGGTCTGCTATTTGCCGGCAACCCAGCGGCGCCGGAATTGAAAGGTTTGACTTGCTTACTGCATTTCTACCTATATTTGCTAAAGTATGGTTTTTTTCGGCAGTTATCATTATAAAAGATATGGTCGCTGCCAAGTCTACCGGCAAGCAGCCGATGGCTCGTCGCGTGGCATTGCCCCACATCCCACACTATATGTCTTGCAGTGCCGATGGCAATCTGCTGGCTATCAATTACACACAGTCGAATGGCACCAGTCTAATGCTCATCTATGGAGTCCTCTCCTTTATGACGGCTGATATTCGTGCCGTGTACAACATACGCTTGGCACCCGAAGATTTTGTGCACGCCGCGCAACTGCTCTGGAATCCAGTGCTGCCCAATAGCTTGGCTGTGGTGCTGAGCAATGGCGGGCTAGGCATGTACGCACTCAAGGAGTCTGGCAACTTCGAGCTGTACTCGCTGGACAAGAGTCAGCAAGTTAAGAGCGGCTGTTGGTCGCCCAAAGGAAAGCAGATTGTGCTGGGCTTCCCTGAAGGACGACTGCAGCAATTCAAGCCGGATCTGACGCCCGCCAAGACATTGGCCTGTCCGCCCAATGTGCATGAGGGACCCTTCGATACGATTGCCGTGCACTGGTTGTCCACCTACCAGTTTGCCGTCATCTTTCTGCAGCACGGTGAGGATTGCAGCCCATCGTTGTACATCATAAGCGCTCCGAAGGCGGGCACGCCCACCTATACCAACTACTATGACATTTGCTACAGTCTCAATGGACCGCGCAATCATCAGTTCCATTTCACCCACGTGCAGCAGTGGAATCTGCTGCTGGTCAGCTCGGCCAACGGCGTGGAGGTCGGAGTGCTGGGCACCACGGGAACTGGTGACACGCCCTCGTGGGAACAGTTGGCGCTGCTCGACGAGGCGCGCATTGAGCTGCCGCTAAGTGAAGACACTCAGGACGAAACCTTTCCGCTGGGCTTTGTTTTTGACACGTCTGCGGCGCACCAGTTGACCATCAATGAGCGACAGTTGCCCATCATGCCCATGGTGCATGTGCTGGGCACCGATGGCACGCTCCTGACTTTCAACTTCCTCAACTTGCAGCCTGGCGCTGCCTCCGTCTGCTCGCCGCCGCCACCGCTCACAGACGCGTCTGGACAATTTTGTGCGCTGAACACGTTACTAGGCAAAGAGGAGCAGCCAGCTGCTGCTGCCCCAGCAGCTGCAAAGCCAGCAACATTAGGTTCAGAAGCTGTCACGCCTGCTCTGTCTGACATTTCGTTTGCCTTTTCACCCAACACTGTTACCTCGACGCCAGCACCAGCTAAGGACAAGCCTGCGCCGTTGTTTGCCGGATTCGCCAACACTGCCAGCAAGACAACGCTGCCGGCTCCCAATTTTGGGGCTCAAAGTGCTCCGCTTAACTTTGGAGCTGCAACGGCAACTGCTGCTGCAGTGAAAGCTCCGCAAGCAGCTGGGTTCAGTGTATTTGGCATTGCTCCAACTGCACTGCCAGTGACTGCTCCGGTCTTTGGTTTGCCGGCTGTTGAAACATTACCCAGCTTCGGAAGCTTGGCAGCACCTGCTGTCAGCATTGCTGCTTCCCCTTCTCAGCCAGCCGCTGTTGCGGCAGCCACGGTTGCCCTGACACCGGGCAAGGCCAACAATAGCAAGCCGCTCTATACTGTGCCGCCTACATTTACACCGGCCGCAGCCGCTCAGAAAAACTCTTTGACAACTAGCAAGACCTCGGAGATTAGCACGCGTGAAGTGGACGACGTCATTGCTGACATTATGGGAGTGCAGATCAACACATTTAACGAGCAGATCGATCAGCAAAAGCAACAGACAAATGCGCTGCTCGCCCAGGTGAAGCAACTTACGCAGTTTCATTGAGAAAACTTTATTAAACTCGTAACAATTTGTTGCAGATTGAATCGCCCACATCCATCAAGTTCTATGCGAAGCGCCTGGATGATCTACAGGAGCTGAATGAGCAAGCCAACGATGTGGACTTTGAATTGGATGTGCAGGGCTTGCGTCATGCGCTGAGCGAAGCCTATGCTATGATGGCCGAGTGTCGTGCCAAGCTCGAAGGCTTTAGAAATCCAGAGTGAGTATTTATCGCGTGATTCGAGGAGCAGTGTCTAATTTGATTAATTTCTAGCATCACCCGCTTGATGAGCTCCACCAGTTTTGATGCAGCTGGTCGCCGTATTCTGGCTCGTCTGCAGAGCTATTTGGCCGCCAATGAGGCCCAACTACGCCTGGCTCAACAGCATATTGACACACAGTGGGAGCAGTACCAGGACGTGCTGCGTCGCAACTCCAAGTCGAAGATGCATATGCCCTGCCTGGAGGGCATCTACCAACGTCTGACTCGACTGCAGAACATGACATCCGACCAACGCATTAAGCAAACAAATATTAAGGCCAAGCTAAAGGAACGTGGTCTGCTGCAATCATCGCTGGTCAACCAAGAGAACAATCGCAACCTCAATAATGAAGCGTGAGTGGGCACTTCCATGCTGTAATACCAACTGAAATCTTCTCTTGTAGCCTGGACACTCTTGCCGACTCCATTCTCTCGATGAGTTTGAATCAAGTGGTGGAAACTAATCGCGCCAAACTGTCACAGGAGAAACTGCAAAACATCCGCCATCTGCTGCAGAACCACAAAATACAGATCATTAGTCCGCAGCGTCCGGATCGCGTGGGCATCAAATCCGAGGTCATCTTGGAGACTAAACTCAAAGCGGAGCAGAGCAAAAAGGCAGCTGCTGCGGCAAGTGCCAAGCCGACAACTGCCCACAAGGGCATCCAGGCTGCGTCAGCTCCAGCTGCGCTGCCCGTTCAGCTGCCTAAGCCTGCAGTCTCCATGTCGATTGCACCAACTCTACCGGCAGTCTCAACACTCGCTGCAGCTCCTAAACCACTTACTCTAGCACCAGCTGCAGCTCCTAAATCGATTACGCCAGCAGCAGCTGCTACACCCAAACCAATTAATCTTGCACCAGCTGCTTCTTTGCCATCGCCGGTGCTACCTGCTCTTCCTGCTCTTGCTGCAGCACCAAGCTTTAACATGGTCCCGAACACCAACCCCCTTGCAAAGACCGCAGCGGCCGCGCCTTTGGCTTTGCCTACTAGCGGCGCTTTTACGTTCAGCTTTGCCGGCTTTGGTGCCAGCAAACCCAAGCCGGCTGTGGAGCAACCCAAGGAAGTTCAGACAAAACCACTGGAACTGAAAAAAGATGTGCTAACCGCAGTACAGGAGGTCAAGTCAACTACCGTTCAGTCTGTCAAGAGTGCATCAGAATCAACTACCAGCAGCATCGCCGGTAGCTTCAGCTCTCCAAGCGTTACGTCGGCAACATCTAAAGTCGAGCCTGCCGCCAAGCCGTTTAGCTTTACAGGCTTTGGCGGCCAGTCCGGCACTTCGTTCACCCTTGGTGGCAATGCCAGCAGTCCGTTCAGCCTTGGCGGCGATGCCGTTAGTCCATTCAGCCTTGGCGGCGATGCCGCCAGTCCGTTCAGCCTTGGTGGCTTCGGTTCATCATTGGGCAACTCTCCAGTGCCTAAAACTGCCAGTGCAACCACGGCTGACTCGACAAGTGTGCCTGCAACTGTTGGTATTACTACAACTGCCACGAGCACCATAGTCAGTGCTGCAAACAGCACTAAAACTAAACCAATTGTGCCAGCTGCAACAACTGTAACAACTGCAGCATCTGTTGTACCCGAGCCAAGCACCACAGTTGCAGCGCCCGCAGTGTCCACCAGCAATGTCGATCCTGCTGAGAACGCCTTCCGCTCAATAAATATCTGCAAACCGGAGATCAAGGAGAAAGCAGCAGGTAAGCTGACGCCTTTAGTTTTTCTATACAAATTTAATTGTCATGCTTAACAATTCCGCAGATGCTCCTGCTGCAAACATCTTCAGCGGATTTGCCGCTGCTGGCGGCACTAAACCGATCGATGTATCAAAGAACCTATTCGGAAGCACGGCAGATAGCGGCAATAAGACTGCAACTACAACAACGTCTGCAACTCCAGCAGCTACCACACCAGCAGCTGCCACACCAGCAGCTACCACACCAGCATTACCAGTTGCCACAACAGCCCCAATCCCAGCCCCAGCCCCAGTCGCAACTGCAACAACAACGTCAACAATTGTGCCGACAACAACTGCAGCAGCAGCAGCAGCAATTGTTACTACAGCTGCAACTACGCTCCCGCCTTCATTTGCTGCAGCCGCCGCGCCACCAGCCGCTGCAACCACGACTGCGGCTAGCTCTTCAGCGCCAGGAAGCAGCTTCTCCTTTTCGAATGCATTCAGCAGCCTGAGCGCGACCAGTAGCACAACATCGACAGGTAGCAACTCGATCTTTGGCGGCGGAATTGCTTTTGGAGCTGCTGTTAGCTCTCCTGCTGCAAGCACCAATCCATTCCAGGCAGCGGCAGCATCCAATGCAGCACCTCCGCCCACTACTAATCTATTTGGCAGTGTGCCAAAGCCGGAGTCTAGCGTTTTCGGAACAGTTGCTGCTGCTGCTACATCACCGCCCAGCGGCCTGTTTGCAGCAGCAGCTGCTAGCAGCACTCCGTCGCCTTTCGGTGGCGCTTCGGCAGCCACTCCAGCTGCGCCAGTTGCCGCTTCAGGTGGCAGCATCTTTGGTCAGTCGGCGGCAACGGTGAAGCCCAGTAGTTTCGGTACACCAGCACCAGCTGCAGCTCCAGTTGGTGGCTCCATCTTTGGCGGCGCAAGCAATACGGCCACTTCACCCTTCGGCGGCAGTTCTATCTTTGGCGGCGGCACCACAGTGCAGAGTCCACCTGCAGCTGCTTCGACTGGCTCCATTTTTGGCCAGAGTAGTTTCGGCTCACCAGCTCCTGCAAGCGGTGGCAATTTATTCACCAGCTCTGCTGCACCCCCAACAACGGGCTTTGGAGGCGGTTCTGTATTTGGCGGCGCTGCAACAAACACATCGTCACCCGCTGGCGGTTCCATCTTTGGTGGCGGCAACACTTCTGGAGGCTTTGGTTCATTTGCTCAAACCACTCCGGCCACAGGTGGCTTTGGCAGCGGCTTTGCTCAAAGCACTGCCGGTTCGGTGGCTCAATCGGGCTTTGGATCCACGCAACCGCAGAATCCACAGACGCCCGCCGGCGGTTTTGGGGCGAAACCCGTTTTTGGCGGCAGCCCGGCATTTGGTGCCAGTCCCACATTTGGCGGAGCTCCAACATTCGGTAGTCCCAAAGGCTTCGGTACCTTTGGCAACAGTCCCGGCGTTGTCAGCCCACCAGCCTTTGGAGGACAACCGAAGCCGGCCGAGGGCAACATTTTCGAAACGCTGGGCGGCACCGATACGAGCCTGTCCTTTGGTAATCTGGCTCAAACTGGCAACGCCAATTCTCAGAAGTCAACGTTTGGCGGGTGAGTAAGATAAAGTTGGTAATCAAAAGTTCGCTCAGCTAATGCCTTTTTTTATTTACAGTTCCTCGTTTATGACTTACCGTTAATTACTTGTCTTAATGTTTATGATCGTTGAGAAATTTTGTTAAAAAAAACGTTGCGAATAAATATGATAATCAAATATCCCTAAATATATGGTCGTGTATAAATATAACCAACAGTTGGTTATGACAAACTAATAAAGATCAGTTAAATAGAAATGTAATTCATCTTTGAGAAGAAGACTGACAAATTAATATGAAAATCAATAGCACGATCCAATTGATTTTTTCTTTTGCTATTTTAGCAACGAAATGTGTGTATGTTTCAGGACTATACCAATATACAATGATTTCAGAAAATTAGTTTACCGTGTAATGTCCCGAAGCACCTTTCTTGAAATGTTTACTCATCAAAACACTTGGATTTTTGAACAATTGTCATTTTATTACCAAATAAATATTACACACAGATAAATAAAAGCGATCGATTTTTCGTTTAAAGTTAATGACGAAAATATTTGATTTTCGAATTAGTTGAGTTTTCTCGGTTAGAGGCCGGTCGGTGTGGAAAGTTGGGGACTCGCTGCCAATTTTCACGAGGAAAACATTCATAATGATAAAGATAATAAGGAAAACTGATAGTTAACTTTTTAGCAACAGCTATTACATATTATATTTTCAATTGGTTATACATATACAATAATATGCATATAATTAGTGCGAATAATTATACATTAATAAAAATATACATATATATATATATTCCATACATTCACATATACTTATATATATATGCATGTATGCACATAAAACACAACTAAAAATTGCGGACAAAAAGACGTATCGTATCTCATAGTATATGGTATACTATTTGTAGCATATAAATAGTGAAAAATAGTCAAAAACATTTTACATATACATATAGAGTTATACATACATACAGCATTAGTATAAATAATAATATATTTATATGTATATAATTATAGGTTAAGGTAAATGCATTTCGATTTCTTTTTTTGTTTTTGTTTTCGTTTTCGTTTTTTTTGTTTTGTTTAATTAGGTCTAACTTAGGTTGTTAAATTGTTAATTGTTAGAGATTTACATGCGACTACCCAGCTTAGATGTTTGTTATCCGATATATGTTTAGGATTTTAATTGGTTTTCATTTAAATGTTAGTTACGTTTAGCACACATTTAGTTTAGTTAACGTTTCTATTATAATTATTATTTCGTTTATATTAGATTATATATTAACTGGTAAACTAATACTAGGAAAAACACGTTGCAACAATTGTTGAAAATTCGTTAAATTGTTGTTGTTCCGGTTGACGGTGTTGTTGTTGTTCTTGTTGTTGTTATTGTTGATGTTGTTGTTATTATTTGTTTGTTGAGCAACTTTTTAAACTAAATTGAATTTCGTTATGCACGCTTATGATTATTATCATGTTGGACTCGTTTCTTTAAGAGCACGGCACGTTTAAAACGACCGTTACAAGTTGTGTGTGCGGCTGCGTTTGTAGTGTTATCGTTAATCGTTATCGTTATTGTTATCATATTCGTTTCAATCTTTAAACAACTGTTTTCTATCTACAAAAGGGTCACAGTTTACTACATTCAATTCTCATTGACGGGGCGCAGACAGTCTAACAGGCTGGCGGGGGTAGGAATGTTCTTCTATTCTTCTTGCATTCGGTTTGCGGGAGGGAGTTCGTGCGGTTTTGGGGCGTGGCACATGCAATGACTTGCTTAAAGCTTATACACTTAACGATGTCTCGATGTCTCAGTGTTTTCGTATGACTGTGTGTGTGTGAGTGTGGTTAAAGAACGAATAGGAAATTTGTGAAATTGAGAAACGAGTTGAAACAGTGGGGAAACACAGTGTGGAAAATAGGTTTCGATGGTTCTTGATGTCTTTGGCAGGGGCTACAGTTGCGTTCATATACATATACTCGTGAGTATGGTTCAGTTATAAGGTCTTGTTATATGTATGTACATCGCCTGGGTAGCTTGCTAGTAAGTATGTATATATATATAATAGATATATGAATATATAGATGTGTAGAGTAAGCACACATAAAGAAGCGGAAGGTTACCAGAAATGTGGGAAATCTAAGCAGTGCCTTCTGCTCGTCGATACATAAAATATAGTATAAGTATTAGCTGTTGATATATATTATATATATATGTATGCATAAATATATAGAGATATATAGAGCGTGGAGCTGGGCGCGGGCAAATCTCTAGAGTTTCGACGGTGCCAAGTTGTGTGAGTAGTTCATGCGGCAACAAAAAGAGCGCGAATAACCTAGGAAACTGATTGGCGTTGCCCACGATGGTAATCCAGCTGCACTTATATAGTGGTATACTTGTAGAATATATATGTTTGTATGTAAATAGTATAGTATGTTGTTATATGAATGTACGTGTGTTAGTGGAGGCGCAGTAGTAGTAGTCGTAGATGGCGTAGAGTCGCCTCGTTCTAGTCCCATTTAGTAGTCGATGATGATGATGACGAGGCTGCTAGACTCGCGAGGGAGTGGGTGTGGTTGTGGTTGTGGGTTGGCTATTAGTGTTGTACTTGTACTACCAGTGCATCAGTCGCAGCTGATCGAGAATGCGCTGCTTGAAGAAGGTGCCCAGCATGCCGAAGACCGTGGAGACAGCCGCGATGCCCATCATGACCTGCATGACGCAATGGATGCCCGACAGCTCCTCCTCGGTCTGCTTGTGGCGATGCCGCGCTCGATGGTGCCGCCGACTGCCCATGCCGCTGCTCTCGTGCAGTCGCTGCAGCCGCTCCATGTCCTCGTCGAACTGCGGTATTATGGCCAAGTTGATCACCTCAGTCTTCGACAGCAGCTGCTCGTTGGCAATGGTGTGCGCCTCTGTGCCGCCGCCGCCCTTGCTGGTGGCCTCATTATGCTCCCGCTCGCGTTCGCGCTGCTTCTCCAACTCGCGCACGCGCGAACGCTCGTCCAGCATGGTGTTGTCCTGGCTGAAGTCGAAGTCGCGGCCCGTGGGCAGCTGCTGCTGCTGCTTGAGCGTGGGATACTCGGCCAGATTGACCTTGGTGAGGAAGTGCAGGCCACTGCCGCTCACACCGCTGCTCGACTTCGGCTGCTCGGGCTGCTGGGCGGGCTGCGTGAGCAGCGAACGCGGCGTGGCCTCGGTGCCGCCCAGGCTGGGCAGCTGGTCGCGCACGCGCGTCTCCTGGAACTGGTTCTTTTTAATGCCCAGCACCTCGGACAGCGGCCGATTGATCATCGGCAGCAGCGAGTCGGACGTGGGTCGTATGATGAAGGAGCCGCCACTCGGCGCGTGCGCCGGCGGCTCCAAGATCTCCGGCTGCAGCGGCTTGGGCGTCGCGGCGGCGGCGTTGGAGGCCGCGGCCGGCTTGTCGCCGGCGCTCTCGTCCTCGCTGTCCGTGTAGACGGAGTCGTCGGACGAATCGTCCGAGGAGTCCTCGCTGGCCGCTGGCTTCGCCTTCGCTTTGGCGTCGGGGCTGCTCTTCGAGCTGCCGCCGCTGTTGGCGGTGCTGAACTTGTGGGTGAGGTTGCGAATGGGCTCGTACTTGGAGCTCTCCGAATCACCGCGATAAAGCAGCGCCACCTTGCCATCGGGTGTTAGTACGGGCGTTATTTTCGGATGTGGCGACGGAAAACGATGACTGCTCTCAGGATCCGGTGACAAGGCATCGAAATCTGTGAACTGCGTCTCCGGCTTGGGCGCCGTCTGGTGCTCGCCGTGCTGCTGCTTGTGCGTGTGCTGCTGCTGTGCGTCCAGCTCGCCGTCGGTGGGCGTCTGCTGGTAGACAATGCCCACCTTGCCCAGCGGCGTCGAGATGATTTTGATGGCATCGTTGCCGCTCTTGCGGAAATAGTGATTGCCGCCGCCGGCGCCCTTGGAGCGCTGCGAGCCGAAGTAGATTTCGCCGTTGCCTTTGTCAGGGTACTCGTCATCGACGCCGTCATCGTTGTCCTCGCCATCCTCGTCATCGTTAGCAAAATGGCCGCTGCTCTCGCGCAGATCAATCGAAGTGCTCGGCACGGCCAGCGCCACCTGAGGGCCGCCCTGCCCCTGCTGGGACTCGGTGAGCAGCTTCTTTCGGATGTTCTCCAGCTGCGTCAGCCTGAAGCTGTTGTTGGGCTTGAAGCGGCTCTTGAAGCCGCCACCGCCGCCAGCGCCTGCGCCGCTGCCCTCCTCGTTCACGAAGTGCTCCTCGTCGGCGCGCGGACGCGTCGTGCGTGGTCGCTCGAGGGCCAGACGCTCGTCGTCCTCGTCGTAGCCCATGTCCTCCTCCTCGTCGTCGGGCTGTGCCGCAGGCGACACCAGTCCCTTAGGATCTGGCAGCTGCTCCGGCTCCTCGTCGTCCTCGTCGCCGTCTTCATCTGCAAATAAGCTCGTCTCCTCGTCCAGCCCATCGTCATCATCATCGTCGTCATCGTCATCGTCGTCGTCGTACAGATCCGCCTGCATGCGCTCTGTGTCGGCTTCCATGTCTTCCATTGCATAGTCATCCCCTTCCCCAGCCCCGTCTCCGTCTCCGTCCGCCTCCTCTTCCGCCTGCCCCTTCACAGCATGCGGAACAGCAGTCGCGCCCGGCTGCTGCCCCGTGCTATTAGAACTACTGCACTGCGTCTTATGACTAAAGTTATTACTACACATACTGCTACTGCTATTGCTATGATTACTACTACTACTACTAGTGTTATTGTTATTATTATTATTATTAATATTAATATTATAGTTGTTCGTATTATAAGTTAAGTTTAAAGGTGTTCCTAGGCTAACATCTAAGCTGCTATTGCTTCCTTTAAGCAATTGGGTAGTCGCATCTTTCAGTCAGTAGCATTTCTTGGTGCATCCGCACTTGCGCACAATATCCAAGTTCTTGATGTATTTGCGGTTATTGCTGCACACCATGCGCACCTGCAAAGGACGAAAGGATCCGTTAGCAAAGCATGATCATTTACTAAGTCCTGCTGATAGACGTAGAACTTTCAAATTATATTCTAGTTTGAAGTTTAAAATTGGAATATCAATACGACATAATTTTTATAATATAATTTCAATTTGAAATCCAGTCACCTCGACATAGTTAATAGTTTAATAATAGTTCAGTTAATTTGTCTTAAACATTCCCAAAGCAATTACACTTTAATTTCAAAGCAACATATTTATTATTATCCTTAACTGCTTTCAACTTTAAATATTTCCTATGTTATAGCCCAATTTCAATACAAATTTGGAACATAATTATCATCAATCTAAGCTGCTAAGAACAAGGTCTCTTTTGCTTTAGTCTTCAATTTTCTGTCAACTATAACTTCAACTATAAAAAACTAATATATAACAATGGATTTAGCTAATTTTACTTAAATATTCCTAAAGTTATCACATCGGATTTTCAAAAGTAGTTGCATAGTTTTCCACTTTAAGTTCACTATAACTTCAACAATGAATAACTAAATCAGTTCAACTGTTAATACCTAAATAACAATTACTTCATTTAGTTAAATATTCATTAAGTAGCTACAGCTCAACTAAATTGGAGGGTAATTATCAGTATTATAAACGACTGAAGCTGTTGTTGCTATTTGAACTATAAATTGTTAATAAAACATTCCCAAACTTAATAAAGCTTATTTTCAACCCAAAATTCAGAATGAATGGTAAATTATCATTGACCTAAACCAAAAAACTTGCAGCTATAGTGAAGTTAAACACTTAACTATGACTTCAACTATAAATGTTTACCTATGTTGTCAGAGCTCAATTTCTAAAGTAATTTGAAGCATAATGATCATTCATTTAAGCTGTACAAAGCCTTACTGCTGTAGTCTTCAACTTTAAGTTAACTAGAACTTCAATTTTAAATAAGTAACTAAATTAGACTTTGCAAGCAAGGACTGTCGTTGATAATTATTTGAACTGGTTGCAATTTGGTTATTTCTATTCATTGCGTTACTCACCTTGCGCCTTCGCACGATTTTTGCGGCACAACACTGATTGCCGCAGCCGCCAACGCACTTGGCGTACTTGAGAGGCTGCCGCGAGCGGCAGTCGTTCTCCGTGTAGTACTCACGCACCTGCTCCTTGCGACATGTTGCCGCGGCTGCAATAAAATGTGAGACGAAACGGGGAAAATGCAATTAGTGAGCCACCTTTGACAAGGCGGGAGGCCAGCTAATGAGATTACTCCTGTCCCTGTCCCGTTCCCGACTCCCGACTCCCGACTCCCGACCCCCAAGTGATGTGAGTATGAGTGTGCGAATGTATGCGTGTGTGTGTGTGGAAGCAAATGAAGTTATGCAGCATATCAAAACGGGTGCGTAGAACTCTTGCAATTGTGACACAAATTGGGAAAGGTGCAACAACATTTCCCAGTTGAAAGGACACGGAATCACGGCGCTCTGAATGCAAAGCGCAGCGTGTAAGCCCTAGAACTTCAAATACGCCAAACTACGCGAAACTTCGAGCACTGAACTCGCTCGCTCAACCTTTTTGGTGGGGTGCAGCCAAAGTCAGAGCAGCCTTGATGAAGTGCAGATTGCAAAGTGGCGTGACACACATTTCTCCTGGCATGTTGCGTTAGCATTCAGACATATAACTAACTTTAAGGCGATCAAATCAACATATTCCCAGCATAAATCGCAATATGCGTGTTTTCTGCGAATGTCAACTGCATAGCAAGAGTACAAATTGAAATTGAAGGCATTCAAATCTAAATAAACATAATATAAGTCACACTTCCAATGTTTTCAAAGTAAGTATGTAAAGTAACTTTAAGACGACTAATTCAAAATTAGTATTATATAAATCCCAAGTTAAATGATTGCTGGGAATTTCGGATGCATAGCAAGAATATGTAATTAACTTTAAGTCGATTAGCTCGATATTAGGATAGGATATTATAGAAAATGTTTTCTACTTCATGATCACAATGTAAGACTAACTTTAAGACACTTAAAATAGCAAGAATACAAAAGTAACTGATTTTTAGATGATTCACTCAATATGAGTATAGAATATTATAAGTGACTTTTTGAATGTTGGGAATGCTGAGAATTTAAACAGCATAGCAAGATTACAAAATTAACTTTAAGACCCTCAAATCAAAAGAATTCAAACGTAACTGACTTTAAGATCATTAAGTCAATATGAGAATAGTTATTAGTGACATTTTGAATGTTAGCTGCGAATTTAAACAGCATAGCAAGAAAAGGAAGTTAACTTTAATAGCATCAAATCAAAATAAGAATAGTTTAGGTCACAGATTGAGTAAATTTCAATTGCATAGCAAGAAAATCAAACTAACTTTTTAAGACGATTAACTCAATGTGAAGATAGTATAAAACAAGTCACAATTTACAACTAACTAACTTTAAGTCGCCAGCTCAGTATTGGAATAATTTCAATGACAATGTTAATATTTGCTGATAAAGGATAATAATAAATCACAATGTGAATGTTTTCTGAAAATTTCAACTGCTTAGTAAACATGTAATAAGATGATTAACCCAATAATGGGATAATCGAAATCTCAATTTGAATGTTTGTAACTGCATTGCAAGAATATACAACTAGTTTTAAGAACATCAAATCAAATTAAGGATAATATAGAAACCAATGTGAATCTTTTTTACGAATTTCAACTGTATACCCAGAATGTAAAACTAACTTTATGGCGACTTACTCAATACGAAGATACTATGAATGATACTTTGAACGTTTCCTGAGAATTTCAAGTGTATAGCAAAGCTATTCACTGACTTTCAAGCGATTAACTCAATATTGGCATAATCGAAATCACAATTTGAATGTTTGTAACTGCATTGTAAGAATATTAAACTAACTTCAGATCAAAATAAGTACAACATCACAATGTGCAATGTGCAAGACTGTAAGCCAGACTATAAGACTAACTCAATATAAGGATAAGTCACACTTTGAATGTTTCATTACAATCGGATAAACCAGAGTTGTTCTGCGAATAAATTATTGAAAAGTCTTTTGTGTCCGCCCTTGAGTTCTGTTATTTGGAGTGCTGGTTAGGAGTGTCCGCTTGGATAGCTGGCGCTGGATGAATGTTAGAGAAAGCAATATGTACCAGTGACTGTTGGGGGCTCTGAGCTGCCCTCACCTTGATCGCAGTAGCGTCCACGCTGGCCGTGCTTGCACTTGCACTGGTAGCCATCCCGCGCATTGGCGTTCGCCACACAGCGGCTGCCCCGGCGGCACTTGTGCTCCGCACAGGGATCGACGGGCTCCTGCAATAGAATAGAGTGCATGTTAGAGAGAAGTTGTGGGAGGCTGGCGTGTGGCTGAACTCACCTCCTTGACGTGCGGCGTCTCGTCCATGAAGTCCTGCTCGTCGTCGTCGTCGCCCTCGCTGGGCTCGCCCTCGAGCAGCGCACAGCCGGGCGTGATCTTCTGCTGGCGCTGCGCGTTGCCGAAGTCGACGAGCTTGTGGTTGATCCACACCTCCTTCATGCAGCCCTTGAAGCTGGTCAGGTTGCGTATCTGCCAGTTCTTGTACGCCTGCTGGGCGGGCTCGGCGGGCAGGCCGCCAAGGAACATGGGCGTGGTCAGCTTCAGGTAGTCGTTGGCGCCGTCGTTGATGATGGAGCGCGCCAGGCCGCGATCGACGCGTAGCGTGAAGTTCTTCTTGATCGCCAGCAGCTCGACGGCATGGTACTTGCCGTCGGCGACCATCTCGAAGCTGTACATCGTGGACACCGGATAGTTGCCCACATCGTAGCTCACTCTGATGCGGCCGTTGAACAGCTCGACGGCCAGGTGCGCGTCCTGGCCGTCGTACATGAGGATGCCGTTCTGCTCGGCGCTGCTGAACACAATGGTCACGTTCGCCTCGGGTCGCGTGCGCAGCGGCTCGAGCTCGACGAACGAGTTGTTGTGCACGAAACTGATGCTGGTGAGGTACTCGCACCACTTGCCCGTGTAGCCCGGATGGCACTTGCAGAGGTAGTCGCTGCCGGCGGCGTTCGGCTGGAAGCAGACGCCGTGCTTGCACTCGTGGTTCTGACAGGGCGACGTCTGCGGGTACATCATGGCGATCATGTTGTGGCCCTCGCAGTACTTGCCGGTGAAGTCGTCGGGGCAGCGGCACACGTAGTCGTTGATGCCGTCAACGCAGCTGCCGCCGTTCTGGCACATGTGGTTCTGGCAGTCGTCGATGTTGTCCGTGCAGTTGACGCCATGGAAGCCGGCCGCACACTCGCAGCTGTAGTGCGTGAAGTGGTCGAGGCACTTGGCGCCATTGGCGCACGGATTGAACTGTTCGCTGCAGAACGGTATCTTCGTGTCGCACCACTCGCCGGCGAAGCCCGGCTGGCACTCGCAGCGGTACGACTGCACGCCGTCCACGCAGGTGGCGTTGTTCTGGCAGCGTATCTCCTCGCCCAGGCAGTCGTCGATGTTCGTCTCGCAGCGCGCGCCCGTGTAGCCGCCGGCGCACTGGCAGCTGAAGCGCCCCTCCTCCAGCACCGTGCAGGTGGCGTTGTTGCGGCACGGATTGCCGTAGCAGGCGTCGATCATGTACTCGCAGTGCTTGCCGTGGTAGCCCGGCTGGCACAGGCACTGGTACTCGCGCTGCGGCAGCGCCAGGCACTGCGCCTTGTTCTGGCACGGCTGCTCGTAGCAGGCGTTGCACTTGGCCAGTATGTCGTTGCGCACGCGGCCGCGGCACGCGAAGTTCGACGAGGGCGTCGACAGTATCAGCTTGTCCTTCATGTGCTCCGGCTCCGCGCAGCGCGCTATGCCCGGCTCCACGTAGTCCAGCTTGATCCAGTCCGAGAACCACTTCAGCGAGCAGTCGCAGTACAGCGGATTGCTGCCCAGCGCGCTGTGGGGTTGGAGGAGAGCAAAGTGGTGAGTTAAGCTGGCGGGGCACGCAGCACGCAGCACGCAGTGCGCGGTGTACTCACATGTGTGTCAACGACTTCAGATCCTCGAAGGAGCCCTCGGGCAGCATGGATATCCGATTGCCGTGCAGCGAGAGCACGCGCAGATTATTGAGGCCAGACAACGCGTGGCGCTGCAGACACTGCAGCTTGTTGTACGAGATGATGCTGCAAGAGCCAACCGCAAAGTGTTACCAAACGTTTACCAAGCTGCACACACACACACAAGCACTCACTCACACATACAAACACACTGCACACATGAGGATGGAGAAATGAAAGTAATTGCGAATTGCTTTGGCCGGGCCCAAAACTGCTCGTTTCGCATTGCCATGAATGGCAAGAGAGTCGCAAAGATGTGCAACGCTTACAGCTATGCCTGACTGACTGCCAGCTACCCTGTGCAACCAAGTCAATAACTAGTGTTTGCTTGAACGCCCAATACAAGTAAAAGAGCTGCAGCGCAGTAAGTGACTATACTTGTAAAATTTCAGATTAATTAAGCTCATATTAATAATGCACTTTAACAAGTAATAATATTGACAATTTTGTGACTAGAATAAGGAGTAATTTTAATAAATCCAAATACCAATTGAAAATTAAGCTCATATTAATAATGCACTTTAACAAGTAATAATATTGACAATTTTGTGACTAGAATAAGAAGTATTTTTAATAAATCCAAATATCAATTGGAAATTAAGCTCATATTAATAATGCACTTTAACAAGTAATAATATTGACAATTTTGTGACTAGAATAAGGAGTATTTTTAATAAATCCAAATATCAACTGGAAATTAAGTTCATATTAATAATGCAACAACTTTTGTAATATTAATGTAATAATATTGGAAATTTTGTGATATTGTTATTAGAATAAGGAGTGTTTTTAATAAATTCAAATATCAATTGAAAATTAAGCTGATATTTCTAACGCACCTTGGCAAGTTTTGTAATATTAATAATAAATTAATAAAATGCATTTAGATTACCAATTTTGCAGTATTTATATTAGAAAAAAAGGATGTTCCTAACGAGTCTGAATGTCAATAAAAACTCAAGCTGATATTAATAACGCACGTCGACAAATTTTGTAATAGTAATTAGGATGCAATTAAACATTTAGACATTTAGATCGGTAAATGTTTTAATATTAATGGAAGAATAAGAAGTGTTTTTAACGAATACAAATGTCAATTAATATTGATATTACACGATAACAAATTTTGTAATATTATTGCGGATGCAAATGCAAAACATTTCGATTAGCAAATTTTGAAATATTGTTTAGGATGCAAATTGAAAGCATTTAGATTGGCAATTTTGTAATAAGAATGCTTTTAAGAATTCGAATTGCAATTAATATTTAAGCGATACTAATTTTGCAATATTAATTCAGCTGCAAATAATAAACAGTAAGATTGGCAATTCAAAGCAGGAAATTCGAGCTGCTGCTCTCAAAGAATCCTAATTGATTTTATTTCAGTTTGCAACTCAATCACTCTATATATTGTTGTGCTCTTTGCTTTGTGGACAGTCGCGTATACCCGTTTTGCTAGACAAGTGCATTCAGAGTAAAATAAACGGCACAGCTTTGATTGTGGATAGCGCACACAGTCTTGAGTCGAGAGTCGTCGAGCGGAAGGCGGCAGGCGGCGGGCGGCAGGCGGATGCTAGCAGGCAACGGGGAGCGCGCTTGATGGGGCAGGGACGACGACAACTAATGCTTAAGCACGAGTCACGACTTAACGTCTCGAATGAATTTCGTGGCCGGTTAAGACGAGCCCAGGCCAAGGGTGGCCACAACCGCAAATGCAATTGCCGCAAAACGAGCAAAAAAAAAAAAAAAATAAACGCAAAACGAAGTCGGAATAGAAAAAATTGTGTCAAGCCCTCTTGAGCTGTTGCGATTGGATTCGATTCGATTCGTACGGCTGATGTTGCCGCTACGTGCACTGTGGCAATTAAAAAGTGATTAGAAACCGGCCTCTATATATATACTTACAGCGTGGATAGTTTGGTCAGATTGGCGAAGGTGTAGTTGGACAGTATGGTGATTTGGTTGTTGCTCAGATCCCTGCAATTTGACCAATAGAAGAACGATTTATGAAGCGTGTAGCGTATGGCATGTGGCATGTGGCATGTGGCCAGCGTTGTACTTACAGTCGGGTGAGTGCACGCAAATGCCTGATGCGCTCGAAATGTATCTGCTCAATCTCGTTGGACTCCAGATACAGCTCGGATGTTTCGGCGGGAATGCCGCGTGGTATTTCCTTCAGTTGGTTGCGCGAACAGCGCACCACAGTGCCGGTGCACGTGCAGGCCGGCGGACAATAGCCGTCGCCCAGGCAGCCCTCGTTGTTCTCGCTGCTGCATTTGAATTCGTTGTGGGGCAGATCCTTGATTTGCACATCACGTACCTTGGACGGGGCCGCACAACGTGCTGCGCCACCGTTCAATGATTTTTTACGCAGCCATTCGGCGAACCAGGCCAAATGACAATTGCAATTGAACGGGTTCGATGCGAGATTCCTGCAAAATAGATACGTTTATTGTAACGCTCGGCGCAACGCTCTTATTTCAATTAGTAGTCCGAGTACGCGACTCGCTTCTCCAATCGAGCCATCCATTAGGCTCTCTGCTCGCCAGGGAGCCACACGAAAGCCTTAAAGTCGCATTGGAAACGAATCAATGGACAGTCTAGATAACTCGAAAACTACACAACTTTTAGCTTTGGCCTCTGAAAGCAACTTAAAGCTTTAAGCGCCGGAAAGTCCAGCTTGGAGTCTAATTCAATTGAATTTAAAAAACTACTTAACAGAAAGGCTTTAAAGTCACATCGAATACGCAGCTCCAGACAGTCTAGATAACTGGAAAACTACTAAACTTTCAGCTTTAGTTTATAAAAGCATCTGAAAGCTTAAAGCGCCTGGAAGTTCAACGTGAAATCTTATTAAATCGAACGAAACTACTATTTAACAGGTAGTGATTATTAATCATAATTATTATGAATCTCAACTACTAAACTTTTAGCTCATGCAAGCGTTAAAGTCAAATTGCATATAGAGCAAGCAGTTCAGCTTGGAATCTTGTTTGATCTAAATTATAAGAAACTACTTAGCAGAAAGACTTTAAAGTAGAATTATATATGATTCTCTAGGCAGTTCGAATAACTCCAAAACTACTCAACTTTGACAAAAAGACATTAAAGTTAAATTGAATAATAATCTCCAGGCATTTCAAATAACTCGAAAACTAATCAACTTTCAGCTCTGAATTTAAAATGCACACGTAAGCCTAAAGCTGCAGTTTGTATGTTTGCATATGAAAAAAGTTTAGTGTGCAATTCTATTTAATTAATTAAAAACTACTTAACAAAACCACATTAAAGTCGAATTGAATATCAATCTCCAGGCAGTTCAAATAATCTGAAAAATACTCAACTTTCAGCTCTTATTTTGGAAATCACATATGTAAGCTTTAAGCTTCAGCTTGCAATCATATTTAATCGCATTAAAAACTACTTAACTACAAGTCTAGCATTGAGCTTGTAAGCATGGAAGAAAACTGAATACTCGACAACTACTCAAATCTTCAAATTGAATGTGTTGTAGACGGTGTGGACTTGTTTGCGAAATTGAATTTAAAATGCGGTTTAATGCTAATATTGAACACATGATCCAATTAAAGTCGAATGAATTGATCAATTATGCACAATATTACACAATGGTTATGGAAATGCCGACGAGTCTCAGCCGGAGTAGTCTATGTGCTGGCAACATATGTTTCACTCACTCACTTCGCACTTGGCCACCAGGCCGAAAGACCTTTAATTATGGCGCCCAGCAGAGGCTGATGCGGGGGCGGAGACGGAGGAGGGGGAATGAAACAATGGATCGCAAATTACATTGGCAATTCCAAACGCTACACTCCAAGTCCAGACTAATTTAATAAGCAATGCTGCTTTGTCATGCTATCAGCTGCTGGTTTGCTGGGTTCTCTACGTCTGTCTATATACGAGTGTATGTGTGTGTGTTGGTGTGTTAGCCACAGGCTGCTAACTAACACTTTTGGGGCACCCTTCGCACGCCCCAAACACCTGGAGAATGATTGAGCATGTGGGTGTCGTGCGGTGCACAGCACTTAATGGCTGCCATTGATGCTATTTATTAGCTAGTTAAATGAATTTTACAATAATTTTAGATGGCGCAAACGCACCACAGTGAAGCCCACTTGGCTTGGACACTCTTTTGCTCCCTATCGCGCTGCATGTGGCATGCAGCAGTGTAATATGGTTATTTTAACTAATTTCGCTCTACTTTGCGAGCTGTTAATTCCATTTTAGAGTGGCGCACTTAGCTAGGTGTCACTGTATGTGGGTTTGCGCTCTTTATTGAACTCAATTTTAATTAATTAAATCATCGAAGGCAGCGCACACACACACACTAGCGCAAGTGTCTGATTCTGAGGGTTGATTTACAACAGACACACACACAGCGCTGGGATATGTGGCATACAACGTGGCACAGCACACTTGCAGCAGCAGCAGCATGGCGAGACAGCGGGTGAGCCAGTGGCCTGCTCTTATCGTAGGCAGCTCTGCTATAAATTGGAGTTCAATTGAATTATATACAATAGTTTTGCTCTGCTTCTCCTCTGCGGCAACAAAGTGCTGCCAGTGGAAGAAGAATTGATTTGGTAGAGCAGCAGAAGCAGCAGCAGCTCCTGTTTTGATGTGAAACTCTGGCAATCAGATTGAACTTCAGCTGGAGAACAATCAGAACCATTAACCTCATTTTATGTGCCGCTGCCCTGCGCGGGGGCATTAAGTAAACGGGGAACGCAGAAGACGGGGGCAATTAATGCCAAAGCTAAATCATTTATCTATTGAAGTGCTGCTGCTGCTGCTGCTTGGCCACTTGGCACAGTTCTAATTGCTTTGCATGGCCAGCAGATGCATCAACTGGCAACCTGGCGGGGGCGGAGAGGGGGGTCTAGTAAGTACTTACAGCGATGTCAGCGAGTTCAGATGCTCAAATGAGCCGGGCATAACGCATGAAATTTGATTGTCGTAGAGATTGCTGCAACGATACACGAGATAATAGATCAGCATACAAAATGAGTACGTGTCTCGAAAGCGAAAGGGTTAAAGCGGTGGTGTACTCACAGCGTCTTCAGCTGATGCAGGCCGAGGAACATTTTGTTCGAGATCTCCTTGATTTTGTTCTCGCCCAGCTGCAGGTCCTGAATGCGGGAAGCGCCCTCAAAGGCGTTCGGCTCGATGCCAGTGAGCTGATTGCGCTTCAGCTCCAATTTCACCAAGTGCGGCAGACGGCCAAACAAGCCATCCGAATTAATGCGACCCAATTCGTTGTCGTTGAGCAAACTGCGGAGGGGAGGGAGAAATGTGCGTTAATAATGTAAAGCGAGTGTTCACAGTGCTCTGCATGAGGCTAGTTTATAGACTGCATTGATTTGTGACGAAAAGCAAAGGCACCGTAATACACTTTCGACTGTTTTAAGAGCATTTAAATGCAGTTTAAAGTCTGCCAATACGCTTCGTAATTGCATAAAGGACTTTACTACACTTTCGAGTGTTTTAACAGCATTCAAATGCTGTTTAAAGGCTGCCAAAGTACGCTTTGAAATTGTTTAAGGCACTTTTGATACACGTTCGAGTATATCAAATTAAGTTTAAAGGCTGCCAAAGTACGCTTCGATAATAGACTTTCGAGTGTTTTAACAGCATTCAAATGCTGTTTAAAGGCTGCCAAAGTAAGCTTTAAAATTGATAAGGGAACTTAAATACTCTTTCAAGTACAATTTCAGTATTCAAATGAAGATTCAAGGCTGCCAAAAACACTTCGAAGTTGCATAAATGACTTTAATACACTTTCGAGTGCAATTCCAGCATTCAAATGCAGTTTAAAGGCAGCCAAATACGAGTATGCTTCAAAATTGCATAAAGGACTTAATTAGTACACTTTCGAATATATCAAATGCAGTTTAAAAGGCTGCCAAAGTACGCTTCGAAATTGATTAAGAGATTTTAATACACTTTTGAGTGTTCCAACAGCATTTAAATGCTGTTTAAAGGCCGTCAAAGTAAGCTTCGAAATTGCATAAGGAAATGAAGTTTAGAAGACTGCCAAAATATACTTCGAAATTGATTAAGCGACTTTAATACACTTTCGGATACAATTCCAGCATTCAAATGCTGTTTTAAGGATGCCAATAACGCTTCGAAATAGCATAAAGGTCTTTAATACACATTCGAGTATTTTAACAGCACTTAATGCATTTTCAAGCCTGTCAAAGTGTACTTTGAAACTGCATAAATGACTTTAATACACTTTCGAATTTATCAAATAAAGATTAAAGGCTGCCAAGTACAATTTTAATACTCTTTTGAGTACAATTCAAACGCAGCTTAAAGGTTGCCAATAACGCTTCGAAATTGTTTAAGGAAATTTAAATACTCTTTAGAGTACAATTTCAGCATTCAAATTAAGTTTGAAGGCTGGTAAAGTACGGTTTGAAATTGATTAAGTGAATTTAATACACTTTCGAGTGCAATTCCAGCATTCCAATGCAGTTTAAAGGCTGCCAAATTGCATAAAGAACTTTAATACACTTTCGAGTATATTTAATTTATTTTAAAGGCTGCCAACGTACACTTCATAAACGTCTAAGGGACTTTAATACATTTTCGAGTTCAATTCCAGCATTCAAATTCAGTTTAAAGACTGTCAAAGTACGCTTTGAAACTGCATTAAGAACTTTAATACACTTTCGAATTTATCAAATGCAGTTTAAAGCCTGTCTGTGAAAGTACGCTTTGAAACTGCATAAATGCCTTTAGTACACTTTCGCGTTTATCAAATGAAGTTTGAGGGCTGTTTTGAGATTGCATAACGGAGTGCGCTTGAAATCAATTTGGCTGGCTTTAAGCTGCACGCCTGGTTAACGCTTAACATAGTAATAATCGCTGGGTAACTTACAGCTCTGTGGTATGCAACGGAATGTCGCGCGGTATTTCCTTGAGGCCGCGTCCCGCACAGTCGACGGTGGTGCCCTCGCACTGGCACATCGCCGGGCAGTCGGAGTCCATGCGACACTCGCCGGATAGCTTCATGCGCAACTCGTCCCAGGAGCCTGCAGGTTGGACGGTCGAGTGGGTGTATAAGACACGGTATACATATATATTCTATATCTATATTCTTTTCTTGTCTTCGCGTTGCCGGAGGGCGCACTTACATTTGAATTTCTCCTCGCGCAGCGATTCAATGCGCCGGCGATGCATCCGCTTGGGTGACTCACAGCGTGCTCCACTTGTCTCTATGGGATTCTTGTGCAAATAGTCGGCCAGCCAGCGCAGATTGCAGTCACAAATGAAAGGATTCTTGGCCAAATGTCTGTGTACAGCAGTCGCAAACGCACGTACACAAATGCAGATGGAAATGGAAAGAAAGCACGAAAGTAGCATTGAGCATTTGTATAGAGACACGACGAGTGGGTGGGGGAGGCGGAGGGGGACAAAACTGCTGGCTCTTGGATGGCGGCTTGAGACGTCTTAAAAGTGCACGAGCCCCGCGGCTAGCAGCGCTTCCGCTGCTCATTGTTGCCGTAGCTTTTGTCGGTGTTTTCAAAACTATTTCCAAATGCGATCCCAGCCCAGAGTTGTCCCCGTTAATGCTATGTGACAAAGTGCCCATAAAAATCGCCATAGTGGAAGACGAAGACGTTCTAAGCCATTCCGCAATTAAAGTCACAACTAAACACAAACATATAAACTGAGATTTAGTTGAGCTGCTGGCTTTCTTTATCACATCTAAGATGTTGATCTTCAACGTATCTCGCCAGATTACAATCTTTAATTAGCATTTTACAAGTTGTTATTTATACTTTGGAAATTCCAGAAATTTTATTTTACAATAATTCCACAAATTCCTATAGTTTTCTCTTGTTTGTATTTTGCATTCCATTCCTATAGTTTTCTCTTGTTTTATCTCGCATTCCTTTGCCTAAATTTGTAAATTTGTTGAAGATTTGCGAGTTCTTGGCTTGCGATTCTATTTGTCTATTCAAGTTTTTCTTGGGGCTTTCAGCTTTGGTAGCGCTTGAACAATGCTTGTTCGTGTTGCTCGCCTGCTTGTTGACAACCCCGACAAATACTTAACCCACTCAAGCAGCGTCCATATCATCTTGAGAACGGCCCAGCACTTAAACTCGGCGCATTTATCGATGCTCAAGGCAGGCGGCAGGGCTTCACCTACTCCTGCTCCTCCCCCATTGGAGACCGCCTCGTCTTTTGTTCCGCACACATCTTTACGGTTCACAGCCGATGCGGCGAGGGGGCGGGGCGGGTGCGATGTTGCTGCTTGTTTGCTGCTAAACAAATGTCAACGCGGGGCTGCCAAGTCAAAGCAACTACTAAATGCACTTCAGAGGTTTAACACCAAAGTGCCTGCTGTTCTGCTTTTGGAGCTCCATTCAAGCTGCAGGCTGCAGGCTGTGGCGGTTGTGGAGGCTGGCGTTGGGCGTCTCCCTGCCATGCACTTTATGCACTCCAAGCAGCCGCAGTGTGGGCGAGGGCATGGGGCGTGGTACTTACACCGTTTTGATGCTCTTCATGGCGTCGAATGTGCCATTAGCCAGCGACTGAATGTTGTTGTCGTAGAGCGAGAGCAGGCTGAGGCTGTGCAGGTCGCGGAAGGCATCCTTGCGTATGCACGAGATCTCGTTGGCATTCAGCAGCAGCAGCTGCAGTGAGCCGAGTCCTTTGAACACGCCCGAGGGCAAATCCTTTATTTTATTGCCGTACAACACGCTGTAGGCAGCGCACAAAGCCAGAAAGAGAAGAACAAAAAATGAGTCAGGCACAAGTGTGGGAGACAGAGCATGCCGCACTAACAGATACGCTGTAAACTAATGCATATGTGCTGCAATCAATCAAATCACTTAGCAGTGAACTCGACCACGAGTTGCTTTTAATTAGACTTCTGCAAAATGTGCGTCGTTCGTGGATACCCGCTTTGGTTTTTAACTGGCTGTAGGGTGCACAAAGCTGGGCTGCTCTTGTTGCGGTGGCCTCTTGTTGCTGTTGTTGCCGTTGCGGGCGGTAACTGGTTTAACACACACTCGCACACAGCTAGAGTGGCGGCCAACACAGGTAATCTGATGCCTTGCGGTGTTGGCAACGCTTAGCATAGGCCGATTAGCTGCTCCAGCCTAGGCCCAGTGGCTGTCGAGGAGTGTGACTGACTGACTGACTGGCTGACAGCACACATATGCGAGTACATTGTGCACACTCAGCGAGGCGAGTGCACATGCATAGGGCATGCTACTTGTTGCTCGTTGTTACTTACAGCGTGGTGAGCTGCTTCAGGCCACTTAGCGCATCGTGCGCAATCCTCGAGATGTTGTTGTTCGACAGATCGATGCGGCGCAGTCGTCGAAAGCTGGAGAAGGACTTCGCCGGCAGCTCCGTGATGAAGTTCTGCTCGAGGCGCCTGCAAAGCGGAACAAAGCGAACGCGTTAACATGCAACGCTCAGGACATCGTACAGTAGCTACTCACAGTTCGGTGGTGTCGTCGGGCAGCGTCAGCGGCACACTCGTCAGACTCTTCTCACGGCAATCGACGATGCCGTCGGCACAGCGGCAGGGGTGCGGGCAGCTGTTCTCGATGCCGCATTCCATCGGCGCATGCTCCGTGAGACCTGCAAGTGGCAAGTGGCAAGTGGCCGAGTGGCAAGTGTAAAGCTAGCGTCTTACTGCATATTTCGCTGGTTACGTCTCGGCTCTGATTTGATCCGCACAGATGCAACCACAGCACTTTCAGCGGCTGTGGCAGCGGCAGCAAACCACATAATTATTAATGCTACTGCACAGCGCGGCAAGCTGTGGCTACCACCACAAACAGCAGCCGCTGGTCATAAATGTTTACCCACATAATTCCATAGCATTTCGACTACGAAACGAAAGTCAAACAAGCTACGAAACCCAAAAGCACTCGCTCAGCTCACGAACTTCACATACTCTGCAGTCGAGTAAGCAGATTGTAATATTTCTACATTCAACTTAAGTATTCCATTGACACTTGCTTGCTGCGGGAAACTTTTAGCTCAGATACTAAACTTAAACTAAATATGCAATTTAGTAACTGCTATCTATCTATTGTTCATCTCTGTATTCCGCGTTGATTGTAATATTTCTACATTAAACTTATTTATCTTGAGATTCCAACGATACTTGCAGTGCTTGCTTTAAGCTACTTTTAGTTAAGATTCTCTTCAGCAAGTTACTTTTGAAAAACTAAACTATTTATATGCCATTTAGTGGCTGTTAACTAACTGTTGTTCATCTCTGTATTCCGCATTGATTGTAATATTGCTACATTACACTTATTTATATTTAGATTTCAATGACATTTCAATTGCAGTGTTTGCTTTAGACACTTTTAGTTAAGTTTCTCTCCAGCATCAAATTTACATAAAAAGCTAAAAACTCAATATTAAAATTGGTGGCTATTGCTAATCGTTATGTAATATATAAAACTTTGTTACTGTATTTTCAATTTAGCAGTTTCTAATGACACTTCTAGTACTTGCTTTGAGGGACTTTTAGTTTAGATACTCTCCAGCATCAAGTTCATTTGAAAAGCTAAACGTTTAATATGCAATTGAGTGGTTGTTGTCTATCTATTGTTTATCTGCGTGTACCACATTGATTATAATATTTATACAAACATTTCTCACTGTATTTTCAATTGAGCAGTCTGTAATAACACTGGCAGTACTTGCTTTGAGGAACTATTACTTCAGATACTTCCCAGCATGAAGTTCAATTGAAAAGCTAAGCGATTAGTGTGGAATTTTATAGCAGATTCTAATGACACTTGCTTCAAGAGACTCTTGATTGTTTTACTCTAATTTGCTTGCTTCAAGAGACACTTAGTTGTTGTACTCTCAATTGAAAAGCTAAACGATTAATATGCAATCTTGTGTCTGTTGTCTATCTATTGTTAAACGCTGTGTTCCGCATTGATTGTAATATTTATACAAATCTTTATCACTGCATTTTCAATTTAGCAGTTTCTAATGCCACTTGCGGTGCTTGCTTCACAAAACTGTTAGTTGTGTTACTTTTCAGTATGAAGTTCATTCGAAAAGCTAAACGATTAGAGGGCAATTTGGAGGCTGTTGTCTATCTGGAAATGCCCATGAACACATTGCGCTATCAACTCATTGACGACAAACTCTTTGAGCTTTGCGCTCAACTCTTGGCGCAGCAGAGCATAACAAGCATAATAACGATGGAATAAAAAACTCGTTTTATGCCATCGCTCGGCGTACATCTTCCGCTCCATTGAGCACAGCAGAGCTGTGAGCTGCGAGCTGGGAGCTGGAAGCTGGGAGTCGTTGTCGACTCCAGCTGAATGGAGGAGGGAGGGAGGCTGGCTTTCCAAACGCTGCTTGCGCCCGCAGCGCTCGAACATCTGCATCCCAATCAAGCGAGCGATGACGGCGTTAAACGTTTTGGCAAACACACGATGCTGATTTCCCCCCCGTCCCCCCACCCGTTGCCAAGACACTATATACATATATAGCAATGCTAATGCTGTTGCTCTTGCTGTGGAGTGGGCGGCACAGCGGGGGCGTGCCCATATGACTGCTTATGATTTACAATGCTTTGTTGCGCTGCTTGGCATATAAAACTAATTAATTTGGCATAGCTTCGCAGGCCCCCACGACATTTGTCCATTTTTGGAGGGGAACATACCCCAACCTGCCCCCGCCAGCATGCATACCTGAACATTTGAACTCCTGGTCGTGCAGGTCCGCCACGTTTTGGCCCTTCAGCTGGGACGGCGACTGGCAGCGCGTGTAGGGAGCGAGGCGCGGCGCGCTGCGTAGGTAGCGCGACAGCCAGGACAAATGGCAGTCGCAGGCGAACGGGTTGTCCGATAGGCGCAGCGCCCGCAATTTTCCCAATCCCCCGAAGGCATTGTGCGGCAGCGCGGTCAAGTTATTGTTATTCAGAGTGCTGTGCGGCGAGTGCAAGAAGAAATTGGAAAAATACGTTGCATTATCAAGTGAATGCATCTCTCGCTCTCAAGCGGCGGGGATGGGCAAACGAGCTCTAGCAGCGAGGCACTATGTCTGCCCAGCCCCAGTCTTAGCCAGCTAGTTGCTTACAGTATCTCCAGCTCCAGCAGGCCCTTGAAGGCGTGCTCGTCCATGCACGTGATTTGGTTGTTGTCCAGCTGCAGGCTGCGCAGCGACTGCGCCCCCTTGAACACTCGCCGGCCCACGGTTGTGATCGCATTGTGCGAGATGTCCCTGTAGCGACGGGGACAGAGGGAAAGAGAGAGAGGCAGGTGTTAGTAGTTGTTCGGGCATTCGGGGGTCTTTGGACTACACTACGTTTGGTAGATATAATCGCTAGATGTCTACGTTGATTACTTACAATCGCAAAAGACTCGCTGAACTTGTCACAAAGTTTTCAGGTATTGCCTTAAGTCGATTGTTGTTTAGGCGTCTGTTTTACAGAGTGAAGTGTTTTGTTTTTGGTTTTGATTTTGGTGTATTTTTGTTTTGTTTGGTTTGGTTGGTGAACGAGCAGATTAGAGATACGCAAAACGAAACGCAACGAAAGTAGAGAGAGATGCGCATAAAACGAAACGAGAAAAAAAGATACAAAAGGTTTAACTAAAAACGCAACTATAAATCGAATTTGCTGCACGTGAATCTACAGTATGTCTGTCTATAAAGAGCGGCAAATTTGGTTAGTTCAAATTGAATTCATTGAATTAGTTTGTACAATTTGCATGCACTAGCAAAATGGGTCGCCAAAAATGCAAAAGTTCTCTACTTACAGTCGCTCCAGCGATACCAAATCTTGCAGTGCATTCTTCTCGATCGTATGGATTTGATTGTCCGTTAATTGGCTGCCGGAAAAGTGAGAGAAACGAGTTGCAGAAATCAGTGACTACCCTCAACTAGTAACCAGTTTTGCCCGCATTCAAATGTGTGTTATCAATGCGATAGTTGGCAAACTTGCGCTATACTTACAGCATTCGCAGCTTGGTCAGGCGCTGCAAGTCCGACTCATATATCACGGTCAAATTGTTGCCCTGCAAGTCGCTGCAAAGAAGAGAAGACGGAGAGATTGTTAATAGATAAGGCATTGCTGGCGTAATTATGTTGCAACCCAAGTAGCGCGCTAATCGAAATCAGCACAGCGCCGCTCTGTGGCAGCGATAATAATTTTTAATTGCTTGTACGACAAGGCAGCAACATCGTCTCAGATACTTTACGCTGAAACGCAGCCTTTTGTCTGATAACGAAAATATGATATTTAATCATTCAACATGCCACTCGCAGTCGCAGTCGCAGTTGCAGTCGCAGTTGCAGGAACAAAACTTGTTTCACTCGAACGGAGAGAGATACATAAAATTTGTTACCTGCAGATGTCATAACAATGAAATGCAGCCTAAGAGATACAAAACGGAGAAAAACCCCACAGATCTGAAGACCGACTGCGCATGCGCAGCCAGCAACAAAAACAGCAACAACAACGAGCAACAACAACAACGACTCGTTGCAGCCCTGGCCGGAGTCGAGCGAGACTCTAGACTCTCGACTCTCAGCTGCTTTTTGAGTAAGGTTGGCAGCGGCAACAACAGGTAGTAAGACCTTCGGTCTGGGCCAAAAACGAGAAATATTTTCCACTACACTTGTGCGCGGCATTGTGCCTTTGTCATCGCATTCGTAACGCTCCGAAGGCGTGCCGAACAAACTCTCTGCGCATCTGCCTAGAACTGCGTAATTCCTGAGAACTCGCAGAGTATTTGGCAACCAACAAGAGGCAATTTTTGGTGCGCTGAAACCTTAATGAAACTTACAAACACACGCATACATATGCGAGTTTTTAATGAGCTTAATATCTTGGCAAGATGTGGGCATCGTTTTGGTTAGATCCAGCTGATTACAGATTGTAGATTCACAACAACTGCTACAAGACTCTGGGGAGCAGCGAGAGTCTGAAACAAAAGTTGCTTCTAATTGACAGACATTTTTCAAAAGATTTTACAAAAATAATTATAATACTCGGCACACAACTGTGTGTGTGTTGTGTGTGCGTTGCCGTTTTGTTATAATTAAACATTTAACTTCATTAAATCTTTGAGGCATTCACAAATTGGCCCAAGCTTTTGTTAGTTTTTAGGGTCCAATTAGATTTCAGCTCCAGTTGCTCTTTTCTTGCCTTTCGCCTGCCACTTCTCTCATTCTCCCTTATTTATTCATTTTGTTTTTCCTCATGTCTTTGAAGAATTTGGCAGAGCTATAAATTAGGCTCACCTTTAGCTGACTGCGAGCAGCGCGAGGTGTTAAAGGGCTTTCAGGCACAAATTGGGGTTAAGTTTGCTAGCTGTGGCTCTGAGGTTTGCACCGAACAAAAAAAAAGGCAAAATACACACAAACACACACATACGTCTGTATGCAAAACCGTTCTCATGTCAATCGTGGGTGGCTGCCCGACCGACTGACAGACTGTGTCCAGCCAGCGTGCCAGCGTGCCTGCCATGTGACCATTCTAATCCTCCCTGTCACTCCAAACCGAGCCTCCGCTGTGTAATTAAATGGCAAGTCGGCCCTGGCCATAGCTCCAGCTCGGCTTCGGTTTCTGCTTGTGGCTCTGTACTGTGCTCTGTGCTCTGGGTTGGGCTCCAGTTTTGCATTGGCATTGTTTTTGCTATGTGCTGCTGCTTTGCCTGCCGATAGTTGTGGGCATGTTCAATATTTGATGTGCACACACGAGCGAGCGACTAGTTTGATGTGCGAGTATGTGGACTGCTGCCAGCTCTGCGTTCTATGGCGCATTGGGGTGACTCAACTCGCACTTCCCTGATCATTATCGACAGCCAGCAGCTGCAATTAGTTCTGTGCATAATTTTGTCCCCATTAGCAGAATTACAATGTGGATTAATACTGTTCACTTTTAAGCGATTCTCAATAAGCTGATTATCGATTGCATATCTAAAGTCTTTATATTTATATTTTGCACAGTTTAAAATATAATATGCATAAATGTGTGTAAGAAATTTAAATTACAATGCGTATTAACACTGCTTACTTTTGATCGATTCTGAATAAGCTGATTATCTATCGCATATCTCAATTCTGATTATTCTAAATTTTTGTGGATAGTTTACAAAATTATATTCAAAAATGTTTATACTTTAAAGTCACTTTTAATTATAAATTATTATTTTACAATATATTTTGTGCAGTTCATCTACAAATTTTGGGAAATAATATTTTGGAATGTTTGTAAGTAACTTCAATTAAAATGTAGTTTATTAGTCTTGCACAATATGCAGATTTTTAGTTGCATAACTCAATGTTGATTATTCTATATTTTGCACACAGTTGACAAATAATATTTAAAGGTAATTTAAATAAAAATGTAGTTTAAAACTGCTCACAATAAGTTGATTTTCTATTGCATATCTCAATTCAAATTTTCCAATATTTCCTACAGTTTACCTAAAGTGTTGAGAAAATAATACATATTTTTTAAAGTTTATCTAAAGGGCTGAAATATGAAAATATATTTAATAAAGTTAATCTATAGTGTGAGCTAAAATAATAATCAAAACTGTTTGTAATTCTAAACCTTTTTTGGTTGGATAAATTGTGAAAATAATATTAAAAATTTTTTGTAACTTAAAGTCACCTAAAGTTTGCCTAAATTCCGATTTTTAAATATTTCGTATAGTGCTAGAGTCGCTTTAAATTACCGCACTGCAATCCTTTTTCCCCAATAGACTGTAAACTTTATAGCCCAACCTTTTGTCCAATAGAAACAAGAATATTAAAAAAAAAAATGCTGTATGTGTAATTTAAACCTATTTCCCCAAAAGACTGTAAACTTGAGTGCCTTAATTCTGACCACTCAATATTTTGTAAAGGGCTAGAGAACTAATATTGAAAATGTTTGTAATTTAAGGTCGCTTTAACTCTAATCCTTTTCCCCGAAAGCCTGTAAACTTGTTTGCCTATATTCCGGTTTTTTCATATTTTGTATCGTGCTAGAAAAATAATATACAAAAATGTTAGAGTCGCTTTAAATTACCGAACTCTAATCCTTTTTCCCCAAAAGACTGCATGTAAACTTGATGTTATGGATTTCGAATTAAACTGTCAATCATTCTTAAGTATCCGCTCGCATTGTGCAGCTCATGTTTCATCTTTCAATTAATTTCTTCGTGCATTGCTCGTATTTCCACCACCTAGCTGGCTCGAAATCATGTTTGGCTTGAAACTGGCCAAAAGTGTCGACTTTTCCGCTGTGGCATGAACCACCCTGTGCAGCGGCGGCGAGGCAGTCGCTTGGTATTTTAAAATGCAAATATGCCGTGTATGCTGATATGTTTTCAGTTTCTGTTTTCTGCTTTAGCTTTTCATTTTTTTTCCGTTTTTATTTTTTTTTTTTAATTTGGTTGCTTTTTGCATGAAACAAATGTGTCCCTGAGTGGTATTTGACTGGCTCGGGGTGCACCGACTGCTTATAACTGGGCTATTTGGTCGTCGTCGTTGTTGTTGTTGTTGTTGCTGTTGTTGCAGTCGCCGTCGACGTTGATATCTGTTATTAATTTATGTAGAGAAAAATGTAAAACAAAAACTGCAGCTTTTGAGGTCGCCGTGCAGTGGTTGCTCTATAGCTCTGCTGAGGATTGCATAGCGTAGTGACAGCGGGGGGAGGCGTGGCTCTGTGGCATTTTGCATACACTTGCTAATTGCCGGCGCGTTAATTTATGTGGCGTCCGACGAACGCCGACGTTCGGCTTAATGCATTCGCGCGACGCAGCGCGACGCGACGCGACGCAACGTGTCGCTGTTGCATGCAACAATTGCCAAAAGTGGACGCTGCCAGTTGGCTGTTGATGCGCTTATGCCCGGCTTCCACGGCGGCAATTAATAAACTTAATGGCGATTTAATGTACGACTGCAAAGCGACAGCACAAGACGTCGTCGAGGCGACGCGTCGCCTCCTCGACAGTTGTTGTTGGTCGCCGTTATCGACACTCGACTTGGTCGCGGCTCTGTTTGCCTTCGGCGCTGCCACTGTTAGATTTCTTACTGCTTGCTGTTCATGTTGATTGTCTGCCATGATTTGTATGTAAATACGAGCATATGCTCACGACTGCTGTTTGAGTAACAACCACATTCATGCATATGCATAGCCATATCATTCAGTCGATTCATTGTCAAGGCCGCTAACTCGATCGGCCAGTTGGCAACCGCCACAACTCAAGATAAGCGCACTAACGTATGGAATACACGGAAACATATGTCGGCAGTATTATCGAAAGGATCTGAAGAATTCATTGTCACACTCTTTATTCCTTACCATACTATATTTTGAGACACTTTGCCGTTAAATAGTGTTTGAAATAAGTCTTCTAAACTCACTCATCGAAATTGTTTAGTTTTCTGATTATGCCAGCGACAAATTCTTAAATCTTACATAAGCAAAAAACGTTAATGTTTGTTCTTGTTTTCGCAGCTTTCAGCTGCTGAAAGGAGCCATGTAAAAATGTTCCTGACGATCCACTTATCGTTTTGTTTACATTTCAATATTTGCAAAAAATAGGGGAAACAAAAATATTGTTGCAACTGCGGCAGCTGATTCACTAGAATTGAAATGCAAACGATTTTAATACTAGTTTTAATGCGCGATTTAAGTTGGTGAGTGTTGGAATTGTAATAAAATGAAAACAGACTCTCTGAGCCATCAACTTCTGCAGGAGTATCAACGTGCTAGCTCTGGAAGTTTGTGTCATTTGTTGATAATTTATTCAGTCCGACAGTCAGGGATGTCAGTGTTCAGCTTCAGATAAATTCCTTTACAAATGTTTTGTTTTACTCATGCATTTTTAATTACTTATGCAGCCACAATATTTGAATATATTGTAATTCTGAATGATTTTCAGCTGCTTTTCAGACCAATTTTAAAGCCCGATTTAAGATGTTTAGTGCTGGAACTGCTGAAAAAAGACTCTAATATCGTTTTGGTTTGTGTATTGCCAGTTCATTCAGCTTGATAGCCAGGACAGCGAGTGTTCAGATATAGATTTCTCGAACTATCTGAATGCCTAGGATCATGTTTTTTTCTGTTCATGCATTTTTGAATGCTTCTACAACTACGACAATGAATATATTGCCATTCCAAATGTTTTCCAGCTGCCTCATCATTTATGAACATGTTGCATATTTATATATGTAGGTCAGATGAATATTGAAGGTAGTGCTGTGTACTTACAGTCGCTCCACGTCAGCCGATATTTTGCGCGGCACCTGCGTTAATCCACGGTGCGAGCAGTCGACGGTGAGGCCGCTGCAGGAGCAGACCCGCGGGCAGCGCGCCTCCGTAATGACGCCCACGCCGCCGCCGGGTATGTGGATGCCCACGGAGCCGAGGCCGCCGCTGGCGATGGCCGAGCTGCCGAAGCTGCCGGCGTACGGTTCGCCATGGACCGCAACACTCAGCAGCAGCAGCAGCAGCGAGAGCGAGAGCAGCAGGAGGAGTGGGGAGTAGGAAGCCAGTCGCCGGAACCGCAGTCGGAACAGGATTAGAGCCTTAGCCGGGGCAGTGGCTTTACAACGCGTCGGTGGTTGCAGCGTTGATGGTTGTTGCGTCGTCCTCGACGGCGACGCCATTGTGGCACATTTATAAGCAACGTGCCTAATTGAAAGTATCGCGTACGTGTGCGGACGCCACTTTGTCAACAGCAATCACGATGCCACAAATATTTGCACAAGGAAAAAGGATTGATGACGCCCGTATCCCGTTTTCCGTTCCCGTTGTCGCACTTCGTATTTTATTTATTTACTTGTATATATAGATTTCGTTGTTCGATTTTCGTTGTTGTCCGCGTTCTTCGCGCGCGTCCCGTGCGCACTTATTTTCGTTCGTCTCTCGCAGCCCGTTGCGACCGCGCGCCACCGCACAACTGATAGCAGCTGGACAGTTGAGCGACAGAGACAAATACGGCGAGTGCGAAGTGACGAGTAGCGAGTAGGCAGCGACTCGCTGCTGTGTGTGTGTGTGACTGTGTAGGTAGCCCGTCCGCTCGGCTAGGTAGGCGACCAGACGGAAATGGGCTTCTTCTATTTGTATCTCTGAGATACGCACGTCGTCGCAGCGCTGACACGCTGACACTGCACTGGCGCTGGCACTTTGCTGTCAGCAGTTAGACTCGCCTCGCCAGCAACTTCATCATCGCCATAAGCCTGTGACCTGCTGCGCACATCTGCAACGAACAGAGCGGGAAAGAGAGAGAGAGAGAGAGAGAGCGTTGAGAAAAAATCATGAAAAATTATCTATAAATTCGGCAAGCGTGTCTACGTCAGTGCAATGACAGGAAATTGTTACTGACTGCGATATAAATATATATATACAAGTATCTGTAAGTGTGTAGATCCACACTTGCTCTGCAGCACTAGGAACTCACATCACGCTTTATATCACTTAGCTGACAAAGACAAGTGAAAATAATGTGACAGTTGCGATTCGTTGGTGGAAACTAAAGTTTACATTGTTCGCAAAATTCAACTGACTGAAATCGGGGAAAAAATGCTTTAATAATGCATCCGCATTGCAGCGGCAGCTTTACATTCCCAAGAAACCCTTAGGGTCCTCTTCCCAATGCGCCTGGGGTTGTTTTGTAGAACCACCTGTCAGTGGCAGTGTCCAACAACTCCGGCGAAGAAAGACTAATCACCCTAATCACAGAGCTATTATTAAGTGGCGACCATATGTTTCCCTGAGAAAAAGGAGATAACGAAAGCCAGTCTTAGGAGCTAATGACTCAACTTATTAACTATTTATGTCGTAAGCGGGAAAGAACATGTGTTTCTTCACTTCTTTGCCTTGGACTGGCTATAAAACGTGAATTACGATGGTAAAGTCAATTCTGGAAAATTTTTAATTCCAATTTTAATACATTTAAATCAGTGTTATGTTATTATTATTCCTTTCATATTAAATTCTTTCAGTCGAACACTCTCAACATATTTATGAACTCCTTCTGCACACAAGAAGTCAATTTTTTAACACTGTAGATTCCTTTTTTATTACATTTATATAAATGTTATCTTTGGAGTGATATGTGTTTTGCTTATTACTATTATTCTTATCTTATTATATTATATAAGTCGACCGCTCTCAACATATTTATGAACTCTTTCCATACAATAGAAGTCAATTCTTTAACTCTTTCAATTCCAATTTTATTACATTTAATTAAATGTTGTTATTGAAGGGTTATGTGCTCGTATTATTATTATTTTTTTTTTGTTTTTGTTATATTCTATAAGTCTAACTATCCCAACATATTTACAAACTCTGTTCTTCCTATGAATTCTAGAATACATTTGTTTCCCAAATCTTACATTTAAATAAATCATATGTTTTGAAAATTTTATTATTATTTTACATTCTATTAGTCGAGCATCCTCAACGTCTTTCTCATTTGTGATCTTTCTTTCTTGTTATGAATTCTTTCAGTGCAAAAAAATCAATTCTAGAATACTTCAGATTCCAATGTTATTACAATTCTTCTACTTCTTATTTTTGACATTAGTTAGTGAGAGCAATCATAACACATCTTCTAAATAATTGTTATGTTGTGAGTGTTATGTGTTTTGTTTTGACATTAGTAAAGTACTAACAACAAATTCACAAACTCTTTCTCTGCAATTAAGTTGTTTATATGGGTTTGTTTTGTGAACTATTTTTATGAACTCTTCCTATGCAATTAAGTTATTTGAATAGTTTAGATTCGATTTTTAGATAGCACCAATCTTAAGTGAGAGCAATCATATCTTCCAAGAGAGCAATGGAATGTTCAGTCACCGTTGTGACTATTGTTGTTTACAAAGATTTGCCTCCAACTTGAGTGTAGTTTGCATAGCTTGCCTACGCACTTTGCTGCGTATGCTAGTTGATCTATTTTACCCCATTTAAGGCACAACAAGCAATTAGATTAAAGAACTTAAGTGAGCACTTTGACTCAATTAAATTGTCTCAACAAATTGTCTTCCGACATAAGCAGCGACCCTCAGTGCCCAATCTGCCCTTCCACTCGAAAATCAGTCACTACATTCTACATTCTACATTCTAGACTCAACTGGCGCAGCTACCGCTCAAATCAAATCTATATTTAGTGTAGTACTCTGTGTGGTCTTTCCTTTTTGGCTGGTGCCTCGTTGTGCATCTGTGCCGCACTCTCGGTGGCACACTTCTGCTTGCCGTTGTCCCTGCCGACTGTCGAGCTGGGCATTTAATTTGCAAATTGACATGTTAAAGACACATTCACATACCGAGTCGCATTATTGTGGCATAGATTGAAATTAATTGTTTAAATTAACATTTGGATAGCTGACAGCAGCGATTGACTGGGAATTTGATTGGGAATATGAATGATAACGAGCAGCCGGAGTAATCGGAGATGTCGATGCCACGACGAGGGTCTGTCAAATATTCTTAACTGGCAATCAGCGCAAACTCAATGAGCACTGTCTGCTAAATGCAATTTAACAAGCTTGGGGAAAGTATGCTGGGGCGGCACTTACCCTGTGATCGGCAATTGAAGCGAAAAATATATTATACAAGTATATGCTTGCCGAGGCTCGCTCTATATGTTGGTCGAATGAAGTGCTCATTGTTTTGCACGACAATACTGTATTGAAAGGGTATTGCAGCAGGACTGTGGCTGTGAGAGCACTCACATGTCCTTGCGCTTGCTATCAAAGGCATGCCAAACGCACACAACTAGGCAGCCACCCAACGGGCCTTTAATCAAAAATTTATCATTGCTCCAGCGAGAGGAAAGGCACACAAAAATATTTCTGCTGCAAAGGGATGCCTTTCTTTGCCCGACGACGATGACGACGACAACGACGACGATGATGATGTTGATGTGGCTGAAGACAAGAGCGGAAGTGCGGGAGTAAAACGCTCAAAAGATGTAATCACTGCATTGTCACCAACCGGAGACGGGGCTCAGTCTCAGTTGGAGCTGTGGGGAAGCGCCTGCCAGCCTCCTTGCCACCCCCCCGTCTGTCGACTATGTCTTGCGACTCATATGAAACATAAATCAGTGAAATTCTATACATGCCAATGATTGTGTTCTACTCTTTGGCTTCTGTTCAACACACAAAAATTCCAAAGCAAAATTCAATGCATGCCAATAACTCGTTCCACAATCCAGAGGACGAGAGACGTCACTGTCTTGGTCGTGGTGGGAACAGGGGAGGGGAGGGTAGAGGAGGCTAATGAAAGGCAAGCCTCGACATCACAGTCGTCGGCCGGGTCGCAGTTGTCGCTGGGGCTTATTGAGATAACGCGTGAAAAACAGACTGACATTTGGACAAACAAAAAGAGCAGTATCCAAATAGTGACGCTAGATAGACATAGATAGAATGGCACAAAGAGTTGGCCTCTCTGCCTGCAGATTAATGAGCCCCACACCAACAGCAGCAGCAGCACCACCACTAAGTATTGCGCCTTGAAACAATAGATTTATGAGCATGGAAAACCCGCTGCTGGCGCTTACGGAGTGTGCCCACAATCTGACTGGCCCTCGGGCCGTAGCCAGTGCTGGTTTTCTTGTGGATTTTCCAATAAATTACGCTTAAGTATGCACTTAATTCAAATAATGCCAACTTGTGCGCTTTGTCCCCGATGCCCCGATGCGGGAGGGACGTCGAGTGTCCCGTGCCGGCCCCAAGTGATTTGTTTTTTTGCGGCTTATAAATGAGTCGAGCTGCTGGGCCGACATCAGTTGTTCTTGTTGTTGCTGGTGTGTGTTTGCTTATGACATATGTCAAATTTTGTATCATCTGCTGCTCCTCACAACTTGTCTGCTCAGCTGTCCAGATAAGCGCTCGCTCGGGCAAAAAGCGGAAGCAGGAGTGTTGATGCTTTATAAACACCAAGCAAAGGGATTAAGCTGAAGTCAGCAGCACAACTCGAGAGTGCTGCCCTCAGCAGACCGCTGCAGCTTCTCCAAAATACATTTTAAAGATAAACTTGCCGATGCTAAGCAGATGTGTGGCACTTCAAGTGCCAAAGCATAACAATTACTTTTCCCAATTGATAGCTTACTCATAGCGGGAGCGAACAACTGAGCATTGACTACTTTAAGGTAAATCTGCGAGCTGCTTGGAGGCCAAGCCAGCTGAGCATGGAGCTAATTAGAAGCCTTTCCTTTGGCTGTCACGCCACGTCTTGTCCAGCTGCATTTTTTCACTCGTGCTCCGGCATTTCCGCAGCGTCTTCCAACACCACAATCCTCTGCGGCTATTGTCAGGAGAAGTAAACCCCTTTTGTATCTAGATATTTTGTGTGTGTGTACTCGACGCAGTAAGAAGCGTGGTCAGCGCTCAATGAATTGTATTAAGGCTGCCCCTGACGTGGATCGAGCTGCTGACTGAATGACTGACTGCCACAGTCAGAGAGCAAGAGGGGAAGCGAACGAGTGTGAGCGGGACGGGGCATCTTCGGTTGAACATTGAGCAAGCCGGAAGTGTCGCATACTTTTACGGATACACCGGCTTAATTATGTGCATAATATACAAAAAGAAGAAGCAACAACAACATTCGTGTATGCTTATGCATGTTGTACAATCCCCCGACAGTGGCGGGGGCATGAAATGACAAAACACAAGCATTAATTGCTCCACATTCACACAGAGTGAGTCGACGCAGTCGGTGCTGGGAGTTGAAAGTTGCTGGCTGGAGAATTGTGAGTGTCCCCCAGGAGTTGGAGTGAACAGAAAGAAAGCGCAAAGGTCTCGACGAGCCAGCCGAGCTTATAATTTATTAATCTATGCATAGCACACACAGAGACACACAGTCACACAGTTACACACAGACTGCGCACAACTGCATAACAAATAATTCCATTTCATGCCGCTCAACTTTCTACAGCAGCACAGTCCACATAACATACAGACGCCTCGCTGCGGCATCTCTGGATGGCTGCCAGGGTCCAGCACTACATGTCACTTTAATCTCTTAGAAGTGTCACTTTTGCAGCTCCTCAAGTGTTTGTGTGTGTTGTGCTCCGTTGCTGTCGCTGCCTTAGGTGGGGGCGTTGTAAACAATGTGCTGCCGCTGGTTGAATTTGAATTTTCAGTTTGATAAGCAACAAAAAGCATAATAACACATCAAATTGCATGTGAGTGAGCATTCGGGGATGGAGGATGGAGGAGGGTGCGACTTGAGCGGGGACGGGGACATCAAGAGCCACAAGCTGCCTCAAGGTCTGCCCTTCGGATGCAAACCTTATGGTAATGAAGCGAAGCAGCTGTTTTTCAGATCTCAATTTGAATAAAAGGCAGCGCACAGTGCAACCAATGTGTAAGAATCTCAGGTCAAATACGAGTATATATCCCACTACAAGTCGCTGCTACTTTAAAGAAACTAGAATTAGTTTAACGTTTAAGTTAGAAATTGAGTGAAATGGAGAAATTACTACAGTGTAATATAGTTTGCGTAAAAGTAAAGAAATTAATAAAAAGAAGAATGAATAAAACTGGACTGCTATTCAATACTTAATAATAATAAGACTGCTGTTCAATAATTAATAAACTTAAAGTAGCTCTCACGTTATAGTGAGAAATGAAGCGAAATAAAGCAATTAAAAAGTGCATAAATACAGCTGACTTGATTGACATGATTTGCTTAAAGAAAATATGGCTTTAAAACTGGACTGATTTTGTTAATGCTGCTGCTATTCAATTATTGAATAAAACTAAAGGCTGTCTCATATTAAAGTTAAAAATTCAGTAAATTAAAAGTATTACTACATAGAAATACAAGTTCCAATAAGTCTAAAGAAAAGAATGCAATTAATTACTCTACAATTGAACTGATTTTGTCTAGCCGGCTGCTATTCAATATTTGAATAAACCTAAATTTAATCGTTAAAGTTTAAAATTAAGTGAAATAAATCAATTAATAAGTATAAATACAGTTGACAGTCAGTTTTTATAAATAAATGTAATTAATGACTTCAAAAGTGAATCCATTATTTGAATAAACCTAGAGTTAGTCGCATGTTTAAGTTAGATATTAAATAAATGCATTCCTACACATAAATACAGTTGACGATTAGCTTCAAGAAAATATGACTTTAAAACTGGACTCATTATGTCAATGCTGCTGTTATTCAATACTTAAATAAACCTAAAATTAGGCGAACGTTGAAAATCAAAATTAAGTGAAATAAAGCAATTAAAATACAGAAATACTGTTTGTGTAAATGCAAAGAAATGAATGCATTAAATGATTTTTAAACTGAGCTGATTTTGTCAATCTTTAATACTTCAATAAACAAAGTTAGTCTTACGTTAAAGTTAGAAATTAGGTGAAATAAAAGCATTAAAATATAGAAAGTCTATGTATAGAAATAGTTAGTTTTAGGAAATTAATACAATTAATGGCTTCAAAAGTGGACTAATGTTAATGCTGCTATTAAATACGTCAATAAACTTAGGCGAAATAAATGCATTACTACCTAAAAATTCAGTTTGTGGCTTTAAAACTAGACTGCCTTTGTCAGAGCTGTTACTCAACACTTGAATCTGAACCTAGAGTTAGTCTCACTTTTAAACAAGTGAAATAAAACTATTATTACACAGAAATAGTTAGCTTAAACCAATGATTGAATGATTTTAAAACTGGACAACTTTTGTTAATGCTGCTGCTCTTCAATACTTGAATAAACCTAAAGTAAGTCCTATTCTAAAGTTAGAAATAAAGTAAAATAAATCAATAAAAATGTAGAAATAAAAGTGACGAAGATGACGAGAAATACTTGCAATATTTGACATTAAAATTGAACTTATTTTGTCAATGCTGCTAGACCTAGTTTGACATTGAAGTTAGAAATAGAGTGAAATAAATAAGTTATGTAGTTTGTGTAATAGTAAAGAAATGAATGCAATAAATGACTATAAGTCTAGACTGCTTTTGTCATTGCTTGAATCTGAACCTAGAGCTAGTCTCACTTTAAAGATAGTGAAATAAAAGTATTACTACACATAAATACTTAGCTTAAACAAGTGAATGCAATGAATGCCGTTCAAAGTGGATTGAATGTGAATGCTGCAGCACACTGTGCAACATAACGACTTACATTAGATACAGATGCAGACAGTGAGCGAGACAAGTCGCCTGCCTGCCAGCCTAACTGACTGCCTGCCTGCCTGACTGACTGACTGACTACTTGAACAATCAAATTCAATTTATGCCAACAGCCACACATTCATTTTCATTTTCATCTGCAAACGAATTCGAGTGTGAGTACAAATGTGAGTATATTCATTTTCATATTCAGTTTTCGTTTCTCGATCAACACAAGTGACGCTGCTGCTGCCGTCTGCTGATGCTGGCGATGGGCGATCAAGTACCGCGCTCGCACCTCAAATTAGTGATAAATGCGGCGAGGGGCGAGTGCGGGGGAGCAGCTGAGGGGTATTATGGCAGATTATGCTGCTCTATTTGATTTAGACTTGATTTGGCTTTATTATTGCCGTGGCGCCTCAAGTGGCACGCCGTCACAATGTTGCCTGCTTATCTCTCTTTCTTCGCTGTTATTTTTGTTATTTTTTTTTGTTGTGTTTTGTTTTGTTTTGTGTGGGTTCATCCAAAAGCTGCGCGTTATTTAAGTTTTCTTCAGCGCTTGTTTGTTGTATTATCGCCGTTGTTGTTGTTGTTGTTGTTGTTATTGTTGCAGCTGGGCCCAACCTGTTTCGAGGTTGAAAAAATAAAGCAACATAAACCCAAATTTCCATGTAAGGTTATAAAATGTTTTGTGCTATTTCACAAATGCATAAAAAACACAAGCACAAGCACACACAAAAAATAACCAAACGCAGAGCGTCCAACAACTAAGTCTAGGCACGGTCTCAAACCCAAACTCAAACTCAAACCGCATCCCATCCCAATTGGAGGCAGCGAGCACCAGGTGCAGTGCATTGCAGTTGAGGGCCAGCTTTGTTGTCGGCTCTGTGTCGGGGTCAGGTAGTTCTGCCTGAATGCCGGAGCATTGTGTTTTATCCCCGCCAGTGGGAATTGAGCTATGTGCGCTACAAACTACTCGTGCACTCGCCTCGCCAGCGAGTTGCAATGCTGCTGCTGCTGCTTCTGCTGCTGCATGCGTCACAGGGATTAGTGGCAGGTAGTAAACTCTCACAAATCGCGAGAGCTGCCACAAATGGTGACGCCAAAAAAGAGCACAGCTGAAAGTCCACAAAATCAATTAAGTTCAATCTAAAAATAGCCAAATTCATACAGTTTTATATGCGGGAAATCTTTGAGTTTTTCATTAATTTCTAATCAGTTTTATGTACAGCAAATTGTTCATTTGCTGATTAATTTCTGAGTAGTTGTTTATAAATAAAATTTTGAATTTGTTCATTCATTTCATACAGTAGTCAATTGGTCATTTGTTCATTGTTTTCTACGTAGTTTTATATGCTGAAAATCTTTGAGTTTTCATTAATTTCGAAGCACTTTTATATACATCAAATTGCAGAGTTCTTCATTAATTTCTGAACAGTTTGTTGTACAGCAAATTGTTCATTTGGTAATTAATTTCCTAGCAGTTTTCTATGCAGCAAATAGTTAATATTCTGATTAATTTCTAAGCAGTTTTATATAAATAAAATTTTCGAATCTTCAATAATTTCTAAGCAGTTGAATGTTCAAATAATTGTTCATTCATTTCTAAACAATTTTTCATTAATAAAGTTGTTGAGTTTTTCATTAATTTTTAAGCAATTTTATATACATAAAATTGTTGACTTTTTCATTAATTTCTAAGCAGTTTTATATAAATAAAATTTTCGACTTCTTCACTAATTTCTAAGTAGTTGAATGTTCAACAAATTGTTCATTCATTTCTAAAAAACTTTTCATTAATAAAATTGTTGAGTTTTTCATTGATTTCTAAGCAGTTTTATATAAATAAAATGGTTGACTTTTTCATTAATTTCTAAGTAGTTTTATATACAGTAGTAAATTGTTAATTTGCTGATTAATTTCTACGCAGTTTTATATGAAGAAAATCGTTGAGTTCTTCATTAAATTTTTTTCACAAATTTCTAAGCAGTTTAATGTATAACAAATTGTTTTTCATTAATAAAATTGTTGAGTTCTTCATTAGTTTCTAAGTAGTCTTATATACAGTAGTAAATTGCTCGCTTGTTAATTAATTTCTTTGCATTTTTTTCAAAATCTTCATTAATTTCTAAGCAGTTTGTTTATACAGCAAATTATTAATTTGTTAATTAATTTCTACGCAGTTTTATATGCAGAAAATCTGCTCATTAATTTCTAAGCTGTTTTATATGCAATAGTAAATTGTTCATTAGTTCATTAATTTCTAAGCAGTTTTATATAAGTAAAGTGGCAGAGTTGTTCATAAATTTCTCCGCGCCCAAAGTGGGCGCAACATATTGGAAGATGGCTAATAAAAGCACATTTGAGCACTTGTCGAACACACAGAGACTTGACATAAAAAGTCGACGCCTGCTCTAATCATTTTATGGGAAATCCATCAAGTCGCCCTCGTTGCAAGTGCGCACCAGAATCGATCGATGGGGAGAGTTGAGTGAAAAAAGCAAAAACATTATCTACATCAATGTCGATGTTTTCATAAATACTTTTGCAGGCGAGCATGCTGTTGAAAGTTGGAAAATGTATAAATACTTTTGATGCTCGAGCGCTCGCATAATGGTCACTAAAAAGAGGCAATAATAAGTGCTCAAGGTATTGAAATTTTCAAATTGCTTGGCCACAGTCCGGGCGCATAGTCCTATCGTTGTCTGTAGCTGCTGTCGATGTCGTTATTGTTGTTGCTGTTGCTGTTGCGTGTTGTTGTTGTGGATGGCACTCCACGCATCGATATCAAATTTCATGGGCTTTCACAATGGGCCCTCAGTCGAGTGCGTGTTGATGACAGATTTTCTGTGTGCTCTGGCGTCGATTTCGTTGTCGTTGTCGTTTCGTTTTCATTCCGTTGAAAGTCATTTTTACTCATTTATTGTCACCGTTAGTGGGCGCTCTGTGTTTGTCTGTATCCTTACAAGTACACACACACATATATATATATATATACTACGGAGCGCGACGGGCAGCCAGAGCCTGGGTATTGATTCCACTTCCAGCTCCGCAGCGGGACGCCGAGTCCCAGGCAGACAGGCAGTCAGTCAGTCAGTCAGTCCCAAAGCCCAATTGACATGACTCAACAGCAGTCGCGTTGGCTCTCTATACCTATCTCGCTCATTTCCGATGTTCGCTCTCTCGCTCTGGCTGCTCCTGCGGGCTCGTCTTGTGTACTTATTAAATATTTAAGAGCTTGGCCTTTGTTTCAGACGAAAGCCACGGCAAATACTTAATAATAATTTTTAACAACTGCCGCAACTCGGCAGGTTGCTGCCGCCGTCATGTAATTCATTTCCCCACCCCTCGTCGCGTCGTCCCGACGTCGTCGTTCCTTTGATAAACTGCACGCAGCGTTCTGCGATCCAGAAACTCAAGTTGGCATTTATTTTAAATTACGAGTATGGTTTGTTGCGTTCAAAATACAAATTATACATACAATTGTGACTCATACCGCGTATGAGCACAGCAAGTGGGTCAGACAGGTAAGACACAATGGGCGCTTAATAATCGCTTCCCATTGCTCATTCTGCGATTACTTCGGCAGTTTTTTGTGTGTGCCACACGCAAGCCAACTAGACAGGACACTCGAGCCGCAGCTAATTATAGTTGGGAAAAGTAGAAAGTAAAGAGTAAGAAACGCAGACCTTTTGATTTTATTGTAATCAACTTGAGTTTTCATTTGAATAAATGCTGCCTGTAATTACGCTGCTGTTGACCTTTTTTAGGCCCTCGACCTTTGACTATTTATGGTTTCTCAAGCCTTAAATTGGTTGTAAACTGCAACTTAATAATTCAACTGTGTCGATTGTGGCGTTTTAATCGTAGCAACCAAATCCATGGCAATTCCTTCCGCTGCTCAGCAGCAAGTCGAGTATGTAGCTGCACTGCAACCCTTTCAATATTCATGCTCAGCCGAGCCGAAACCCTTCGCTGAGCATTTGCTCGAGTTGTTGCCGCTGTTGCTGGTGCTGCTTGGGTCTAAGTTCGTTAAGCGGACACCTAGGACAACTAAAGCCGCACTTTAATTCACTCTGTCGTGTCGTGTAGGGCAATCTTGCGACTCCTTTGACTTGGCCCCTCAAGTGTTAAATCTATTTGCAGTGACTGCTCGCAGTTGCCATCGTTGAGGGGCGGGACGCCTAAAACAGCGCGTAGTCCGAAAAACAAACCCAGCTGCCATTCCAGGCCGCTGCTGCTGCTGCATTTGTCGTCGTCTGATTTCAGCAAATATTTGCAAATTTACGTTGACTGTGTGTAACCCCAGCATGGCCCGTGACGACGACCCCGCGACACAGAGCCCGAGAACTGCAGCAATGCCAGAGATAGCAAGGGGGAGGGGGGGAGGAGGACGGGGCTAGTGGCATGCCAGCGGCATTAGCGACAACTGTCGTAGAGTGGCACTTAATGAGCAACGGCTGCTGTGGCAGCTACTACTGCCGTTGCCACTGCTGCTGCAGTGGCCCGCATGCCACAGAGTGCAACAGAGAGGGCAACAAACAGTAGAGCTGAAGTTATGCACGATGGCCATGCAATTGCCGCCGCTGTCTGCCAGCCTGTCTGACTCGCCGTCTGTCCGCCGTCTGCCTGCAGCCAAATGTATCTTACGGATGCGCACAGAACTTCATTGTGGCTGGCACAAGAGTCGCCTCGACTGCTGTTGCTACAGATTCTTCCATAGCGTTGCAGTAATTTGACTTGATTTGTTTAAGCTGCCACACACACACATACAGAGAGAGAGAGAGAGCGGGGGGGAAGCCCACCCCGTGGACCGCTGCTAAATGACAAATGTGCCGCTGCCATGTAATCGCATTAAAGTCCAGCCTCTGATGCAGCCTCTGTGGCAGCCTCCGTTGCTGCTGCTGCTGCTGCTGCTGCATATGTTGCGCTCATTAAATTTGTATTTATAATAGTCGCCAGCTAAATCGCCTTACATTTGGCTACGCCCGTGCTTAGTGCCCATAATGCTAATCATCGTCATCATCATCATTTTTCGATAGCACATCGAAATTGTCGTTGGCGTGGCCATTGTGAATGTTGCAGCCGTCGTTGCAAGTCGTTGCCGTCGTTGCTGCCGTTGCTTGCAAAATTAATTAAATTTTAGCACAACTTTCGAACGGTACAACTGATTCTTTGCCGCTGCCGCTGCCGCTGTTGCTGCCACAGCCGCCGCTTTTGTTGGATAACTCTCTGCGTTGATTGGCGCGCTGTGGTTAGTGGTTGCCGCTCACTGATTGCCGCTCGCGCTCGGTTCGCCTCGGCTTGGCCAGCGGTTTGGCCGGCATTAAGTGAAAAAAGATTCAGTCCAACCGTTGCGGGCTCAACCCGCTCGCCACTCCGCATTTTAACATTTCTCGTACATGCAAGTGACAAGGCAATATCCGTCACGCAAACAACAGCAGCAGCAGCGGCAGCGGCAGTGGCAGCAACACCCTGCCACCAACAACGACAGCAACAGCGACAACAACAACAACATTTGCTGCACAAGCAATTGTGGCACTATGGTCGAAATCAATACGCGAATTCAATACTCAAATTGGCTTAACTAAATTGCAACATTTTTTTCGGCATCCATTGAATTATTTCATATTTAATAAGTACAACAAAAACTGAATTCAGCAACAAATTATTCATAAAATATTCACATAAAATGTTTTGTGCAAAAACAGATTTAAAAAAAATTAATCGAGTAATTAAGCGAATATTTTCAGCATTAAAACAAAAGCAAAAACAAATTTAATAAAACGTTAAAGACAAATCTGTAGTAAAACAAGTTACATTTTACTATAAAATAATAAACTTGTATTTAGTAACGAAAGTACTGTTGAAGTCACTTCTGCAATGGACTTTTAATGCTAACTTCAATGCGCGATTTTTGCTAGTTTCAGCAGGAACTCTAAGAACCCCCAACTAACATTGGAAATCACATTGCTTACTATATATTAAAAACTATATGCAATTGGTAATATAGCTAAGATTTAAGTTTTTTTTTAAATATATGTATTCCACGTAATCTATCTGACGTTTATTACCGACAAATCTGTAGTGAAAATACGTGTTAAAATATTGAAAATTTGACTTTTTATCTTACACAATAAAATATTAAGATTGTATGAGAGTATTGTAAAAGTTTGTATTTATCATTGAATTCAATTCTGTATTTTTTTAAATTTATTTATTTTGTGTGTTCAGACGATTATTATTCATCAAATCTGGAGTAAAAATAAAACAACTAATAAGATAGTAATCACAATCTTTGTTAATAAGTGAAATCAATTCTGCAGTATTTTGAATTTATTTATTTGGCTATTATTATAGACATATCTGGAGTTTAAACAAATGTGCAAATCGTATTGAAAATTCAAATTGTTAAGCTTTACAATAAAATAATGATATAGTATTAGAATATTGTATTAATGTATGAAGGCAACTTTGCAGTATTTAGCAATAAAGAAAAGCCTCAAGTATTTTGAATTTATTTCATGAGATCTGCAGATTGATATCGACATTTTTAGAGTAAAAAAAAGCTTCAAGTTGGTTGAAAATTCAACTTGTTGCGCATTATAAAAAAATGTAAATAAAGTATTAGACGACTGTATTAATTATTGAAGTTAACTCTAAAGTATTTAGCAATAAAGCAAATGTATTTTGAGTTTATTCATTTTAAGTGATCTAACGATTATAATAGTCAAATCTTGAGTAAATTAAGTGCTAAAATTTTATTGGAAATTCAACTTGTTACGCTTGGCAATAAATTAGTCTGTTGGTATTGAAAGACTGTATTAATTAATGAAGTTCGTTCTGTAGTATTTAGCAATAAAGCCAATGTATTTTGAATATATTTATTTTATGTGCAGTGTGTGGGGATCCGACGACATGGCCGACTTATCGATAAGCACACAATCGAATTGGCGCAAATGGCTCTTTTATTGACTACTTAGCAATGATATTCATCTTCCGTGCGGCGACCAACGACTTGTGGCAATTACTTTGACGCAATCTGAGCGCGATACGAAGGAAGCGTACGCGCCACATGAGAGACCCATTAACCATATGGACGCGTGTATGTATATAATATGCAAATTGAATTGGGTAACGAATTGTTTTGGCCATTTAACTGCCATTATTGTCCACTGTGCGGCGTCCTGCTGGCCTGCCTGGCCGATTTGCTGGCGAAATTATTATTCATCGCTTGTACACGATGAAGCTGACGCTGACGTTGACGGCGACGTCAACGTAGACTGCGACTGCGACGCCGAAGTTGGCGCACGAGTTAATTACGGTCCATTAGACTGCACAAGGGGTGTTTATTACCACATCAGTGGCGCCGCCGACGACGACGCAGGACACACGCTACTGCCGAGCATTGAAGGTGGCCGACCAGCCGTCCATGATGATGGAAAACTAGAAAATTGTTGTTCGCTTGTTTCGTGTTGCGGGCGACGCTTTAACTCTTTACTCCTAAACTCTTGTGGCTCTTGAGCTCGTGTGCATGGACATGAAATCATTTAGAAAATCTGCTTTGACATGGAAATTGCGCGCCAACATCAGGCGGCAAAATTATTGAAACTGTTCGTGTCTCTACTACTACTTTTTTATTTTTGGGGCACTGCGCTTCAATTGCGTCACGCAGGTTCGACGCACTTGCTAATTGCGACGCAGGCGCGCAACTGACGTCGACGTCGACGGCGACAGCGACGCGTCGACGGCCAAAGGCTAACGGTTGTCCCATTGTTGACGACTGGGCGACGCTGGCGACAAAAATTTATTAAAATATTACGCAAGGTTGGGCAACCAGTTGGCAGCGGCAGGTAAAAGGAGATGAAGGAGGGGGAGGGGCGCCAGGACTCGTTCGTCGTTGTGTTGTGTTTGCATAAAACTTTTTCAAACAAAATTTAGCTTTCGCTGCGCTCCCCCTGTGCTCGCCATGTGCTGCTCGGCTGCTTCTTTACGTTTTGCCTTCTCCTTCTTTCCGTTATTTCTCTTCCTTTTTTTTTGTGCGTTTGCCTCGCAAATTTTCAACAAATTTAGAAGAGCGGAAATTGCAAAGCATTCAGCGAGTTGAGTTGAGTTATTTGTACGAATGCGTGCGGCGAGTGGGGGGGTGAGGGGCCGCGGCGAAAAAGGAAAAGTTTTCTACCCTCTGAGAGTTGGGCATATACACAGATTTGGGAGCAGGAAGCGGGCGGAGGCGACGAAGGCGTTGCAGCGTCGACAAAATAAAAAGTTTTGCGCGTTGTTTACATAACAAAAGCAGCTACGAAGCCAGTCGAAGAAGGTGAGGGGGGTGTGGTGTTGTTCGGTTGGGTGGGTGGCCTGTCAATTTGTGCATTGGAATTTAACAACATTCAGTGCCCGCTGCATGCAGCACATAAATTGAAGTTTTATTGTTGCTGCTGCTACTGGCCATAAACAAAGTAATTAAACGCAAAAGCCAAGCAGTCGACAACAACAACAACAGCAACATCGACAAGTACAATGGGAACAGCAGCAATCGTAAAATGAAACAAGAAGAAGATGACGCTCTGCCCGAATGCAATTAAAGAGTTGAGAAAATGATTTTTGTTGGCTTTTCGAATCGGTTCCATCTCTGCTTTATATCACATCATGTTGCTGTTGCTGTTGCAAAGGCGCAAAGGCGCAAAAGCGTAAAAAAGCAAAGGAAAATCTGCAATTGCGCTGCATGCAAATAAACAGACTTCAGCAACGCGGCGCTAATTGGCGCGACTGCGAAACAACGACGCTGACAGCGACGCCAGCCGCGACAGCCGCAAAGCGAAGCGTCGAAGATGGAGAGCCGGACGAGCCAATGAAAGCAGAGCAACTGGAGCTGCGACGACGACGGCGACGGTGACGGCGACTGCGGCTGTTGACCGTTCGTTCGTTGGCAGCGCTCTGACGCTGACTCCGACTGACGGCATGACTGACAGAGACTGCCTGCTATATGTCTAAATATGTGCCTGTCTCACTGCCGCTGTGCGTGTGTGAGAGATGGGCGCGTGACAAGATTTTGTGTCACGCATTTCGACCGCATACCGCAACGAATTGCGCGCCGTGCCAGACTTTCCATTGCGATGCGTCTGCTTATTAGTTTTGGCTATTTGCTGCAATTCCCGCAACTTATCCAATAATTTATAGTGATTACGCTAAAGACAATAAAAGAAGACTGGCGCCATTGACATTCACACTTACACAAGTCAGCAATTTTTTGGACCAATCGTTTGAGCTGTCGCCTGTAATATAAAAAAGAGAAAAAGTTGTTACAAATATTACTTTAGTTCGTTGATAAATACTCTAGAAATGAATTATAATTAATCGTATTATAAGTTGTAACATTGTGAAATAGTTTGTTAAATCTTTCACTGGGGGAATGCCAAGATATATTTGACCCGTCTGACAACTGTCATGTAAACACAACTTTATCGGCACGCCCATTGCTGTTGATTTGGTTTTACTACCAATTAACCGCTCTCAAAAACGATTTAGTGTCTTTTGTACGCTATGTGGATCACACCAGCAAACGCTATAAATTTGGCGATGTCGAATTTCCATTTTTAATGGCGTGTAGTATTTTGATTTATGTGCATAGCGGCTGGCCATAAAAATAGTTCGTCCCAAAGAAATTCGATCGTGTCACGCACGCAACTCTAATGCCAGCCAGCTGCAATCTGCAAGTTTAGCTTAGCCCCCAAGGCTTGGCGTAATCGCCTTGATTTACTCGATGCTGACTGCTAATTGACTGCAAGTGTCGAGAAATGTTGCGTTATTTTTACCTTAAGGTGAAGCAAAAAAAAAAAAGTAAATACTTAGAGAACAAGTTGCGGCTAGGAAGTGTGCAAAATCGTAGACACTTATTATAAATTATGTGAATTTGCTGAAGATCTGCAGTCATTTAAGACGTCTACGTATACACAATTAAGTGAGTTGCATTTTAGTTTCAATAATTATAATAAACATTAAAACTAGTCACATATGCAGTATAAACTAAGTCGCATTATATGTTAATGTAACTAATAATGTCTAAAAGTTCAGTTCATTATATGTTAGTGTAAATATATATAAAGTAAATTTGTCGATCTTGCTTAATAACTTCACATATACACAATAAAGTGAGTTGCATTATATGTTAATGTAAATATATCCGAAGTTAATTTATCGATCTTGTTTAAGTAGTTCGCATATACAGAGTGAAGTGAGTGGCATTATATGTTAATATAAAACTGAACTATATATATAAACTTTAAAGTTAGTCACATATACTCAACAAAGCAAGTCTCATTATAATGTCAATAATAATGTCTAAACTGAACTTCACAAAGTATTGCGATAAACTTTAAAACTAGTCACATATTAACAACAAAGCAAGTCGCATTATATGTTATAGGTATAGTCAATTTGTCGATCTTGCTTATGAAGTTCTTATAGACAGAATAAAATGACTTCCATTATATGTTAATGTAAACATATATGAAGTGAAAATGTCGATCTTGCTTAAGAAGTTCGCATAGACATAATGAAATGAGTTGCATTGTATTTTAATGTCAATAATAATGTCTAAGCTGAAGTTCAGAAAGTATTCGTATATACTTTAAAAATAGTCACATATTAACAACAAAGCGAGTCGCATTATATGTTAGTGTAAATATTTATAAAGTAAATTTGTCGATCTTGCTTAATAACTTCACATATACACAATAAAGTGAGTTGCATTATATGTCAATGTAAATATATCCGAAGTTAATTTGTCGATCTTGTTTAAGTAGTTCGCATATACAGAGTGAAGTGAGTGACATTATATGTTAATGTAAAACTGAACTATATATATAAACTTTAAAGTTAGTCACATATACTCAACAAAGCAAGTCTCATTAAAATGTCAATAATAATGTCTAAACTGAACTTCACAATGTATTGCGATAAACTTTAAAACTAGTCACATATTAACAACAAAGCAAGTCGCATTATATGTTATAGGTATAGTCAATTTGTCGATCTTGCTTATGAAGTTCTTATAGACAGAATAAAATGACTTCCATTATATGTTAATGTAAACATATATGAAGTGAAAATGTCGATCTTGCTTAAGAAGTTCGCATAGACATAATGAAATGAGTTGCATTGTATTTTAATGTCAATAATAATGTCTAAGCTAAAGTTCAGCAATATATTATTATTATAATGTAAATAATGTATAACTAAACTTCATAAAGTATGGCTCTGTCGTGGCTGAAGATCTGCAGTCTTTTAAGAAATCCACATATACAGAATAAAGCGAGTTGCATTATATTTTAATATCAAAATTAATGTCTGAACTGAACTTCACAAACTATACCCATAAACTTAAGACCTAGTCACATATACTCAAGCGAGTCGCATTATATTGTGAACAATGTGAAAACTTAAAGTACTGCTAGCTTGAGAACTAGTCACGTTTAGCGCTAAACAGATTTATAGACTGATCCAATCTGAAGGCGAGCAACGACTTTCTACACTTGAGTGCCGAAGAAGAAACGATTGCGGCGAGCAGTAAAAAAGTTCGTTATGCGCTGCACACTTTCTAAATGGATTTCTGCTGATTTGCCACAACAATTACGCGCAGCTCTCAGAGATCATTTGGCGCGCTATCTGCAGACTGTTGGGATTCTGGAAATCCGCAAATGCAGCATAAACATTCCCAGTTCCATTCAGTTAGAGGGAAGTCGTAGGGAAGTACTTGAACTGCAGTGAACTGCAACGCAACTTGCTGAAAAGCTGAAAAAATGAGGCAAGGTGTTTGGCGTTTTCAATTTGCTTGGCTTGCTGCATCCGCCTGCCGCCGAAAATGGCTGAAATGGCTGTGGCAGCGGCGGCGTTGCAGGTAGAGGTGGCAGCAGATAAATATAACGAAGCAAGTTCCCGGAATGATTTAAATGCAAAGTGTACGTTTTAACACGCGGCTGGCTGCCAATGACAAGACTCACACCTCGCACTCCAAGACATTGCCGCAAATGAAGCAATTGCAGCGCAGCAACCAGGCGCGGCGGCAACAATAATAATAACAACAGCGACAACAACAACAGCAGCAACAGCAACGACGGCAGCAACTATAAAAATGAAGTAATATGCACAGTAAAAAGCAAAGGAGCAGAGAGCGCAAAGAATAAAAACTACTTCTCTGAACAGGGCGGGGGCAGGGGGCAGGTTGGTGAATGTGGCGTCAGTGCAGGGCGACGCCACAACAAAACATAAATTCCAATGAAATAAGTTGATTTATGCTGCTGCGCGCGCCGTGAGCTGACAGCAGAGTTCCAGGGCCTAGGGCCTCCATCCACCAGAAGAACATCCATCTGGCCGGGGCCAGAGTCGAACTGGGTGCCAGAGCTCATATGCCATATTTCTCACTATATATATATGCATACGCGTATATATAGTATATATACTCGCACTTGAGCAACGATGCGCTGCACGTTGACGTGCGGCATGCAAAGTCAAAAATAACTAAAAACAAAAAACAACAACGAATGAAAAACTGCCAAGGGAACTTGGCGCGCGAGGTGTTGCAGCAGCAGGCGGCGGAGGGGGGTCGGGGCGTGGCACTTGGCGTTGATTGAATTATATTTTGTGCAGCAGCGGATAGCATAAAAATCAAATGTGTGCGCACCTCCGCCACCCCGCTTCCTGACTCCTTCCTGCGCTGCGCTTTGCGCAATCAGAAAGCTCATAGCTCAGCGATGGACACGTGACAAATTAATCAGGCTGCTTCAAGCACGACACACTTGGCAGCACGACAAACTCGGCAAAACTTGGAGGCGTCGCCAGGCGACGATTGCTCAAAGCGGCATGAAATACTGCTCTTCTAAGTTGCCAACACGCTGAGAACTCTTTAGGCCATATCGGCGATTGTGTTTAGAGCGTAAAGAGCGTTCATCAATCGCCTCACGCGCCCATCGTTAGCACAGAAATCAACACTTGCTCTTGGCCCACGCGTCGTATGCGCAATGCGTCTGCCTCTAGCCTACTTTATGAGGGGTCTGCAGAAAGCAACAACAACAACAACAAAAAAACTACAAAAAGGGCAGCGAATAATGTAAATCATGAAATTATAAGCCATTTAATTAGCTGGCCCGATGTTGAAATATGCTGATATATAGTCGTAGTCGCCGCCGACTTGCTGAAAGCCATTTCCCAGCAACATATGTTGCACGGACTCGACAGCCAGGGGCCAGGGGTCAGAATGCAGTTCATTAGACAGGGCGCGCTTTGATGTTTGATGTGTGATATTAGAAATGCGCACGTTCAATTCGAAAGTGATTTGCATATCGCCTGCTTCGACTACTCCGCCCCTCTAAATCCCCCACAAGCAACAAGACACACAGAAAGGAGTCCGCGTTGTGGCCACGTTGTCATAAATTCTCAGTCAACTTGCCAGCCAAGTCGCGCAGTCGCGGCGGCTTTATTTGACGCTGTTCAACTGTCAACTGCTGACTGTCGACTTGTTTGCTGCTTTGCTGCTGCCTGTTGTTGCATGCACCTGCGCGATAAGATAAGCTGTGCCCCATCAGCGGCACTCGCTGCTTTCGGCTGTCTCCAGTTTGTGGTGGCTTGCGGCTTGTAAGTAGCGCGCCTTTAATGTTCCTCATGCTCTTGTTACTTTTGTTAATGTTAATGTTGTTATTGTGTCCAACGACGTAATTGCACAGCACGCTGTGTGTCGCTGTGTGTGTGTATGTCTCTGTGTATCTCTGTGTGTGTGCATCTGTGTGTGTCTCTGTGTGAGTCTCTGTCTCTGTGTGCCTCTCTGTGTCGCTGTGTGACTCTGTGTGACTCTGTGTGTCTCTCTGGGTGTCTCTGTGTGTATCTAAGTATGTCTCTGTGTGCCCCTCTGTGCCTCTCTGTGTCTTTCTCTGTGTTTCTCTGTGTGCCTCCCTGTGTCTCTATCTCTGTGTTTCTCAGTGTGTGTCTCTGTGTCTGCTTGCCTCTCTGTGTCGTGTCGCTGTGTGTCTCTATGTGACTCAATGTCTCTCTGGGTGTATCGCTGTGTGCCTCTCTGTATCACTGTGTTTCTCTGTGTGTCTCTATGTGTCTTTGTGCCTCTATGTACCTCTCTGTGTTTCTCTGTGTCTCAGTGTGCCTCTCTGTGTGCCTCTAAGAATGACTCAGTAAGTCTCCGTGTGCCTCTCTGTGTATCTCTGCGTGTCTCTGTGTCTTTTTGTGCCTCTGTACCTCTGAGTGTGTCTCAATATGTCTCTGTGTGTTCTCTGTGTGTGTCTCTATCTCTTTATACCCCACTGTGCCTCTCTGTATCGCTGTGTGTCGCTGTGTCTCTCTCTGTGTTTCTCTGCGTGTCTCTCTGTGTCTCTGTGGGTGTCTCTATGCCGTTGTGTGCCTCTCTGTGTCTCTGTGTGTTTCTCTGCGTGTCTCAATGTGACTCTCTATGTCTCTGTGTCTTTGTGTGCCTCTAAGTATATCTCCGTGTGCCTCCGTGTGTGCCTCTGTGTGTGTATCTCTCTCTGTGTGCCTCTTACTCTGTGTGTGTCTGTCTCTCTGTGTCTCTGTCTCTGTGTGTCTCTCTCCGTGTCTCAGCGTGTTGCTGGAGTGTGAGCACATCGTGCCATCTTGCGGCTGCTTGGAAAATGTTTGCCCAGGGAATTGTCAAGCAGCAAAGAATTATGGAGCTCAGCTCGCCAGCTGGGCAAATGCTACAAAACTGCGTCGAGGCGAGAACGGCTTGCAAAGCATTGAATTGAGGCAAAAATTGGCGCTGGCCAACAAAGCATTAAGCGCAACTCGACTTCAAGTTGGCCACATCAATCAAAGGCTAATTTCAAGTGGTCTAGCACTCTGATAATTGTCAGCTGCTGGCGTGCACTTTATCTGATCCGCAGCTTTCACCAATAAGCTAATGACCCTAACTTTTCATAACTATAATTGTCGACTGGGGTTTGAGGTGGCGTAATTACGAGTTTGCATTCTGGCTGCGGCATTTTCACGCAACATTTTTAGCTAAGTGCAAGGTGTAATGCGGCCCAAGCACTTTCCATATTACTCAGCGCTTTTCCGGCAAGTGCTCTGCTGGGGTGCAGGAGATTCCCAATCACAGTGCTGCTTTTATGGGGACTGTCGCGTCATGCTTAATGTTTTAATTTTGAGCCATTAACGGCTGCATATTTCGTCTGCGCTGACATATGCCACACAGCGTCGTGGCAGCGGGGAGGGGGTAGGGGGGAGGGTTGCTGTACATCATTTCGACATTTGCCAACATGCATTAAACAGCAGCAGCTCGCAGCGCGGCAACAATGCCATTAGATATATCGCGGCGTCGAACAACGCCCATTTTTTGCACATTTTTGGTTCGCCTTGATGTATTCAAAGGCTCAATGCACACCCTCGCAATTGGAAGCACACACACATAGAGTGTATGGGTATACACACACACACACACACACGCACACGTCAGTTGGCTTTCAACCCCCAACGCGGGCATCTTCGCTCAACCCCTCCTCGACGCCGTCGTCGCTCCTTGGTCTATGTTCGACGGCGCAGCAAAAATTAAAAGCATTAAAAATGCCCAAGGCACAAAAGGTAAACGAGTGCTTGGCCTAAGCGGGGGCAGCAGCGGGCAGACGAGAAGTTTGATTGCTTATGGTCGCGACAGGGGAGAGCTCTGTAGCTGAGACTCAACTGAGGCGGAGACGAAGGTGTTGTCGCTGCAATAGCGCTGCCCAAAAAAGGCAAAACAAAAAAAAAGAGCTGCAGTCGCAGTTGATTAACTACGAGATACCCAGATAGATGAGATCAGTCGATCTGCAACTTGCTGTTTATCCGATAAAAACAAGTGACAACAACATAATTGCAGATTTGTAGCTTCTTAATTTGTGTTATTGTGGCAGCATTTCAAATGTGTTTAGAATTACACATTCAAAATAATTCCTTTCTACTGTGAATAACACCAAAATATGACAGCTAATAAAATATTTCTAACTTGAAGCTATATATTGTTCTACTCGTTTAAACATAAGTAATAATAAAATACATATTTAAAGCTTATTTATATATTTTCCAAGTGCTTCGACATATTTTTGTATTAGCATTTCGTTGTGTAATTTTAATATTAACTCTTTCTACTGCATTTCACAATTTGTGTCAATTTGATTTAATAGCTAAATATAGAAAAAGCAAATAAAGTATTTGCAACTTAAAACCATAGTAAAAATAAAACAAATTTAAAGCTTTTTACATTGTTCCGAAATGCTTCGACCTTTCTGATGCTAACTTTTTCTATATTTTTTCTTTATTTTAAATTAAACCAATATCACAGCAAATAATATTTGCAGTTTGAAGTAAGTGATTCTTTTACAATAAGCGTAAGCTTTTGAAGCTGTTTAACTTGTTTCCAAGTGTTTCGATATCGTTTATACTAATGTTAACTAATGTTAATTTCAGCAGCACATCTCAATTCGTGCAATTTTGAATGTAATTGGAACATATCATATCAAATAAAGTATTTGCAATTAAAATGTTAAAGATTTTTGTAGAAGTCAAAACAAAAGTGACAACAACAAGTGCTTAGTCCATTTTGAAAGCACTTTAAATGTGTTATTTCAATGTGAACCTATGTCAAATAATACCAAAATATCATAGCAAATTTAATTTAGAAAGTAAAATAATTCCAGCTGAAAGTTTGATTATTTTCACAAGTTAAAACAAGAAACTTTTTGACTTTTTCCTAGTGCTTTTATTTGTTTTGAAAACATTTCGAATGTTTTTGCTTTTCTAATGTTAACTCGTTATATCGCATTTCTCAGTATCTCAAATTTGAAGTCAAGTCAAAATATGTAAGCAAATAAAGTATTTTCTGCTTTACATTATAGATTTTAGAACATGTTACAACAATAGTAATAACAACATATTTGAGGGTTTATAGCTTTTTCAAGTTTTTTGGAAGCATTTCGAATTTGTTCGTTGTTGTAAGGTTAACTCTTTATATAGCATGTGTCAATTACTACATATTTTAAATAACACTAAAATATCAAATCAAATAAGGTATTTGCAGCTCGAAGTTATATATAGTTTTACAAGCTTAAACAAGAAGCTTTTAAACTTATTTCAAGTGCTTTAATAGTTATTAAAATTTCCAATTTCGATTTCGAATGTATTTGTTATTATAATTTTAACCTTTTCTATAACATATCTCAATTACTACATATTTTAAATAACACTAAAATATCAAATCTAATAAAGTAATTCCAGCTTGAAGCTATATATTGCTTTACAAGTTCAAACAAGAAGCTTTTCAGCTCTTTCCAAGTGCTTTAATATTTTTAAAAAGCATTTCGAAAGTGTTTGTTGCTATAATCTTAACTCTTACTATAGCATATTTCAATGACGACAAATTTGAATATATCAAGAATATCATAGCAAATAAAGTATTTGCAGCTTGAAGTTACCGATTTTCTTAAAAAGCCCAGAGAGGGAGATTAGCAAACATTGTTAAATTTGTTATGGACTTTAGCGCTCATGCAGCATATGCTGGCAAGAGAAGAGCGGTAGCTAGCTATTGTGGCGACTGGCAGCACGATTCACCCTTTGGCTCGGCTAGAGTGCAGGGTATAAATGGAACCCAAAAGACTATCCCAGTTATCGAGCCACATAACGGTTCTCTCCCGCAACGCGCAGCAGCAACAACAACAACAGCAACAAATCGTTGCGGACTTTTATGAGTTTCCTCAGCACTCCCCCCACCCCTCGGCGTGCTGGCCACCTTTTGCCGCACCGCAGCCACTACGCCGTGAATTCCTTGTCCCTTTCCTGTGGCACTGTGTTTGTCTTCTGACAGGCAGCAAACAGATTGTGTTTGCCCAGTGAATCAGTTGGGGTTGCTGCATCCGATCATCACACATGCGATAGCTTGATGTTCTCGATGGTGGTGTGGCAGTGGTGGTGCAGGAGTCGGAGTCGCAGTGGCAGACTGGATGCAGTGCGTGCGGCCGCAATAATTGTGCTGAATTTCGTTAGGGCGTAGCGAAGCGGCTGTAATTTAATTTAAGCGACACTTCACTTGCAATTTCGAGTTAAGAACTCAAAAACCGAAACGCTTGCAACAACCCTGCATTATGGCACGCCCCTACCGTGCACCACTCCCCCTTGCTTCCCCTCTGATTGAGTGACAATTGCCCTGGCGAGCAACTAATGAGACACATTTAACGATGCATTTGCGGAGACGCTCAGCTTGCGAGGCGCATCCGCGACGTTTTTAATAACTATTGCAAAGCGAACCGGAAATATCAGGCAGGCAGGGTCACACTATGCACGAACCCGAATAAATATCTGCCGCGCCGCGCCTCACTCCGCCTCGCCTCGACCTATTTGCCTTTGGCGTTTATTGCACCGGGAACAGGGACAAGGCGGGCAATAGCATGGAACGTGGAAGCCGAGGCCGAAAGTAAATAAACAACCACCGTGTGACTCGCAGATCCGGTTGAGGGCAATGCGCCCTTTAGCTATTCGAACTATTGTTGTTGCTGCTCCTCCGAAATTGTTATAAGGTCGATTTGTCCAGCTTGCTAGTTTCTTTCGTGCTTCGCTTTGTTTCACGTCCTTATCAGAGCGAGCGAGATGGCGACACAGAGAGCGCGAGTGTTAGAGATAAGCTCGCTGTAAGCTTTCGTTGTTTGCTCTACTTACACTCACCGTCACACTCGCACTCACACTCGCACTCGCTCTCGCACACATAGGCACATAAATTATTATTATTGATTTCATTTGGGGGGGTTTCGATAAAGTGCATTGAAATGAGAGCCCACAGAACTATTGCCCACGTTTCCGGTGTTTTTTACGGGGCAGCATTTTTATCAAAGTTCGATCGGGAATTGCCTGGGAAAAAATGCCGTGATAAGCTTGCAGCTATGATTAGACATGCCCGTCAAGCAAATAGAATGTTTGTGTATTTATAGCTCCAAAGGGTAGAGCTGGGCAAACAGTTCAGTTATCCACGATACAGTTGGATTAATGCCAAGTGTAACTTCACACAACCTAATGATATATATATGTAGTGCTGTGCAAATAGTTGGCAGACAGCAATAATAAGTGAGAACGACTACAGTCGAGTTAGAACGACTCTGATATATCATGTACCATTTGACAAAATGAAATTTAAAACAAATAAATAACTACATATTTCGCTTTAAATTAACTTTCTAGCTATAAGAAACCCAGAATTGCTTGCGGATTGTGGGCAAGGGGAAGGTCGGGGGAGGAAAAAACTATACTACATAAACTAGATCTGCGTAGCCGCATATTACACCTAAATCCAAAGTTTGGTTACTCTAGCTCTTACCATCTCTGTGATCTAGGTGTTCATGCAGACAGACGGACAGACAGACGGATATCGATTTTATTTTCGATTCTGAACACTTTGGTTGTAACAACAAATGGTCTGCGAAGAACTTAATATACCTTTGTACCTATAGGTACATGGTATGAGAAGAATAATAATAAAGCAAATGCAAACTACTGTCAAGTACGCTTAACTATAAGATGTGTGCTAAGAATACAATAAATAATTTAAATGTGATTGCAGAGATAGTTTCAACTGCTTGCCTAGTTTCTAATTTATGAATTTTTCAAATTTATTATACACCTTTAACAAGTCTATATAGCTTAATTTAGAAAAGTGAATTCTTCTGCATTTAAGAGCGCGTTCAATCAAGATTAACGCTAACATCTTTAGGATAAAAGACTATAAAATTATTATTAAAATACCATATTTGGAAATATATTTACGACTTGTATTGGCTGCAATTCTTAGACGAGCTTAGCGCTCATTAAGTTGCTGCATTCAAAAAGTTCTCTCGCTTTAAGCAGCTTAAAGCTGCAGCTAAAGAACTTTCACTGGCTGAGCTGGAGACGAAGAGGGGAGCGGGGGCGGGGGCGGTGGCTATGGCTGCTCGTTGAATGCGGGATTTGGGCTTCCATTTGGACGCACAATTTATGTGAGCTTTCAATTTGGAATTGTGTAAATAAACAACTATTAGCGGCACCGAAATGCGACATAATTGTGCTGTAATCCTAACTAATGAACCGACACAAAATACGAAATACAAAACAGAAAATCTTCGAAGAAATATTCATTGAAAGCATACACAAAGTACCAAGAAAATGAAAATGCAAAGCAGCTCAGACCACCAGGTGTCGATGTCTCACGGTTTACAATTCCTTCCTACAGCTCAGCGTTTTCTCCTCCCCCCCCCCCATCTACTCCCCCTGCAGCACGAAAATCAACAAATAAATAGAAACATTTTGTGGGGCAACGAATTAAAATGCAAATCAAACACAAGCCCGTAAAATTGAAAATATTTAATTAAATCGATGCGACATATTTGAAAACGAGGCGCAACTTGTTCTCGGCGGCTCGCAACCCGCCGGACTTTCCACGCTTTCACGACTCCGACCAGACTGCGACCGTGGGCCGTTGATTTGTCTTGTCATTGCCGTTGTTGTGGCTAACTGCTTGCAGCCAAAATATTTGGTCTCCCCACCTCGGCAAACACAACTGACTGCGCCTTCAGCGCACTCTGCAAGCTGCGCTGCATATATACGAATTGTCGCGACTTGACTATCGGCCAAGTTGACACAGATATGCAAGGCAAGCATTTGTGTCGTTTAGCATATTTCTAAATTAATAATTGTGGCATACCATTAGAGTTGAATTTAAATTGGCTGATAAACAATAAATACTTTGAATGGCAAATGATTTTGTTAAACATCGAGTTAGAGTATTCCGCATGCGCTGTTGCGTTCGAGTGGAGTTTTTATACATCAACTGCTGGAGCAGACGGCGACAATGCGACAACAACAACAATAACAACGGTAACGACAACGACAACGAAACAACAACAACAACAAGAACAGTAAGCTGAGAAAATAGTCAGGCGTTTTATTGCAGCATCACGTCTACCGGATGCCTGCAATATATCAAGCAGGCAAGAGTCGCCCGAGTCGGCCGAGTCGGTGTCTGGAATCGGAGCTATAGCAGCACATAGGTATGGGGAATTGGGCTGCTCCGTCTGTCGCTTTTAATAATTCCGCCAATGGCCGGGCAGGCGGACGGACAGCAACAACAGTCACCTACACACAACAAATGACAACAATAACAATGGGGCTGACTGGCTTAGTTCCCTCGTTCCTTAGGCAATTGCAATCTGCTGGACACTTTGTAGTCCGTCGCCCTCTCCCTCTCCCGCTCTCCCTCTCTCTCTCTCTCATTCTATCTGTCATTATTGTGCAGCGAGGCATAGAAATTTACGTACCCCGCCCGCCACACTCCGCAGACAAACGTCCAACCACCAATTCATCCAACAACTATTCAGCCAGCATTCAGTCGACGTTAATTATGGGAAGATCTGAACGTACAAATGAGTTGAGGAACTTTTGTCAGCCTAATGATGGGCAGCGCCTCAATGGGTCTCAATGCTTGGTTAGCTACCAAATTTATAGAGTAGTTTCGACGGGGGGGGAGCGCAGCGAAAGAATGCAAATGGAAGACAACGAGGCGAAGAAGAACAACAACAATACGAAATAAAGTAAATTGGTTTATTACATTTTTTCATTAGGCAGCCAGCAAAGCTTGAGAAAACGAACCTCCAGCCAAAGAGCAGCAGCGGATGCGGAAGAGCGTGACGTCGACTTCGACGTCGTCGCGGACGTCAACTTCAGCAAATCAACGACAATCAAATAAAGTTTAAATACATATTTTTATTTCATTACACACTTCAGCGAGAGGCTCGAGACGTGGGAGACGAAAGAGAGCTTTACTCCATTGTTAAGAGATTTTCAACAGGCCATGATAATGATGATGACGATGACGGCGACGGCGACGACGATGATAATAATGACGACAAGAATGGGTCTCGAGTCTGTGGCCGTGCCAAGTGCTAACGATTTGGCAATGGACACGAAGATGTCCGTCGCGCGAAAAAGAAGTGGAAGAAACGCAACTGAAAAGCTCAAAATCCCTAGCAGCGCAAGGCAACAAAGTGCGCCAGTGTTGCTGCCGTGACACAAATTAGAGATGAGCGATCGGCGTGATCGTGAGCGGCAAAGCGTGAGCCACAGAATGTGGAGTAAAGTCTGAAGTGCAAAAGTAAACCAAGTAAAGGACGCTGATTGCAATAATAAATTGGAAGTGTTAGAAAAAGGAAATAGATTACAAAAAATAAATAAATTAAATATAGTTCAAGTGGCAAGCTTCAGCAAAGTGACAAAAATATAAATTAATCAATAATCATAATAATAATAAATTACTATTAAATGAATTCGCAAATTACTTTCTCTTCAATATTTCATATTTATAAATTTCTTAACAATAATAAAAAAACAGAAAAGATTTCAAAATAAAAAATAAGTGCAGAAAAAAACAATTAAATCTGGTTTCAGTTAGAAAACTTAGCAAACTTTCATGACAACAAATATAAATTATTAAAAAATAATAATAATAAATTTAATATGAAATGAATTATCAAACTACTTTCTGTTTTCTAAATTGCTATTTAATATCATATTGTATATATATTTTGGAATTTTTTTACATGTGGCGAGAAATGCAATTAAATATAGTTGAAGTCAGAGACTTTTACAACAACAAATATAAATTAATAAATTTAATATTAAATGAATTACCACACTACTTTCTCTTCTCTCAATTGCTATTTAATATTTTATTTTTTAAATTTAGAAAGATGTGCCTAAAAATGCAATTAAATTTAATTAAAGTTAGAGACCTTAACAAACTTTTATGACAAAATATAAATTATTAAATAATTACTATGAGTATAATATTCAATGAATTATCAAATTTCTTTCGCTTTAGATACTTTATTATATTTATTTTTAAAAATATAAAACACAATAATACATTTTTTTCGCTTACTTATTACTTTCGCTTGCTAAATTACTTTTGAATAGTTTATTTGAAGTATTTATTTTATAAATATAATATATTAATGACCTTTGCTAATTACTTTTGAATACGTTGTTGTACATATTTTTGTATGTGATATTCATCGTGTAAGCGAAGGAATTCGCAAGGTTATATGATGATCTATAGATTTAATCTAGGATTATTTATGGGCAAAACTATGCATTATAAATAACAATTCAGTTAAACCACACACAGTAGAAATATGTTATCATAAATAACAATTATTGTAAACAAGATTTCGGTACGCTCGGCTCTCGCCTGCGGCAGCCAGAAGGATTAGCCTGTCACGTGACCATCTCCAGCTGGCAATTGCGAATTGTGGCTACAGGTTTTCTTGATACTTCGCTCTGCGCTGCTATTTTGTCGCTGCTGCTGCTGTTGTTGCTTTGGATTTGGCTTTGGCTTTAGCTGGTGCGACTGACCAGAGCGATGGATTGGACGGGGAGTGGGGTCTAGCCTCTGACACCGACACCCCGACGTTGCGAATGGAGCGAAACAACAACAATGTAACTTGCTGTAACAGCAACAGCAACAACGACAACAGTCAAGCTGGGTACGCTGTTGGTATAAATTCTCGCCTTTCATTTTGGCGAGTAGTCACGATTTATGCGAAATCATTATAGGTGAGTTTTTAGTATTTACGACGCGACTTTTATCTACAGGAAGAAGACACCATACAGACAGCGAATATCTCTACACACACAGACACACACACATTTATATATATACCGTGTACACTATAATTGCAGTTGAGTCAATTAAATACATAGATTGCGGCATGTCGATAAGACATTAACCTTCCCCTCGGCTGAAGCTCAATCTCGTTGGCTCATGACTCGTTTTGTTGCTTCGTTTTGGCATTTTCTTCCTACAAAATGGCAGGTCATTTCACTTAGTCAAAAGCGAGGGCCAGGCCAGAAAGAAAGGCCAGCCAGCCAGGCTAGCACTGCCTTGTGGCTGTGTACGTGGCTGCAGCCAAGAGGCATGCCCCAAGTCGCCGTCGCAAGTAGCGCAACAATTTATGAAGACATGAAATGACTTTGATGTTTAGCTGCTGCACCAGCCAGCTTCGCATTGGCACTCGGAAATGGGAATCGCGTATTACCCTATAGAGAAGAGCGCTCTGCGGCTTCATGACTTGCAAAAGAAACGCCAAGTTTACAAAACAAAATTCAGCAATTTGTAATTGACAAACTGCGCGACGCGACTCTGGCGAAAGGTAAACAGAGTGAAGCGACACAAAAACGATTGAATTTTAGATAACTATATAATTGTGCCTCCCTCTCCCTCTCTCTCTGTCGATGGCCAAAATTGAGTTTGTTCTGGCGAAAAAGCGCAGGTAAAATACTTTGAGGATGACGCACATCTTCAAGCTGATACGCTCCACGCTCTTCACAAAATAATCAAAGTCATTCCATTTAAGGATTCTTCGTAATTATCATGTGGGACTCAGTTTAAGATTTGCATCTTGTCAACTCAAGAAGCTGAAGACACACAGTTCATTACAATCGTGTTGCTTAAGCACTAATTTTTCAGCTCGGATTCAGGTTTTCCTTAATCAACTGATTTCGAAGTTGTTTTTCTTGAATTCTCGGCGTTTTTCAATAGTTCATTAGGTAACAGTTTCGAAAATTGGGAAATACATTTAAGTAATTGGCCAAACACGAATTGAGCACTTTAAGAATTTAACATAATAATACAGGTAAATCTTTAAACTTTGCTTTTTGCTCATGTTGTTGCCTAGTTATTCAGCTGGTTTCTTTTGTCTATATTCTCTATTCGGCACATTATTAAACTTCATTATCTATTTATGGGCTTGCTGAAAATTTGCTTCACGAGTTATTAAGGTATTAGTCAGTTTCTTTTGTCGTCCACAACATTGTGAGCTTCGAGCAGATAAGAAGTCTTTCGCTCACCTGCCACCAGAGTCTTGGCCAAGTTGTGTGCCACCTGGCAGCGGCAAGACTTTCACTGCAACAGCGGCGAATGGGGGGAACTAACCTTAATACCCAGAAATAAAAACACTTCGCACCCAGTCTGTCCATCAATGGGCGGCCTAATACCATCGCCATCAGCGGTGTGTGTAATCAACACTTTTATGTGATCCAAATCCAATTCACAACTAATTACAAGCCTCGATGGCTGCCTCGAACCGTCCAACAATTAACAACGGGCATTAAACATGCGTCGGCAAAGCAAATGAACCCATTGCGATGCCATTTTAGATTGTTTACTCGACCACAAGAGACTCGCACATAAAGTCTCCTATCGATTGGTTTATAGCAGTACTCTGCCTAGTTTTGTTACAGCCGTTTTGCTCGCATCAAATTCAGCTAAATCGATTGCACTACATTCCAAATAGAGACGTAAATCAATGCTGAGCGGACGATTCAAATCGCCCTGAAGTGCCTTGGTACTTCAAAAAGGTTTTCCCAATCACTCTGACCGAATGTCACTAAAGCTGTGCTGGGGACAGTTAAACAATATTGCTGAGGGAACTTACAGGTTGTGTAACTTGAGTCTTCTACTCAACAACTCTTAGGGAAAACTGTTTTTCCGATCGTATTTATGATAAGAAGGTTATAAATTACGCGCTTGAATAATCATTTCCAATGCGCGTATAACGAAAACCAATACAATGTTCAACAAACAAGTTCTGAAAGCAGTTTGTATTGCAGTGATAACAATTTAATAGCTATAACGTCCAGAAATTATTAGGGAATGTAGTTATAATATAAAAATTACATGGATAATACTTTGATTTTAGATTTTTATGATAGTAACGAATAATTTCATACATTTTTGCACAATAATTATTATTTCGTATAAATTAAGTCAAACTCCAAAGTATTGATTACATAAAACAATAACATTGTATAATTTTTATTATAAAAAGCACATGATAATGTTGATACTTTGTTTTTTATTTATCGCATCAATAATAACAGTAATTTCACAATTTTTTGTATTTTGTATAAAGTAAGTCAAACTTAAAAATAGTGTTTATATTAAATAATATTTATTTATAAGATATATATTATAAATAACATGATAATGTTGATACTTTGTTTTTAAATCGCGTCAATAATAATATTAATAATAATGTAGAAGTTTCATTATAAAAAAAAAACAACATGATACTGTTGATACTTTGTTTTTAAAGAAGAAGTTTTATTATAAAAAAATAACATGATAATGTTGATAATTTGTTTTTACATTTTCGCTACAATTATATTAATTAATTTTTGACCAATAATTATAATTTTTTGTAAAGAAAGTAAAACTCCAAAACAATGATTCTATAAAATAAAAATCATATGTAAATAAATAGAGAAGAGCAATATTGAAATGCTTTGGTTTTTTGATTTATGCTTAGTTCGCCCACAAATAATAATGAAATTTCTGTCCCTGAGTTATAATGAAACATCTATGTATATCTACAACGTTGCGCATATTGAACTGATATAAAGTAGTCTGATCAACTGAATTATAATGAAACATCTATGCATATCTACAACGTTGCACATATTGAGTTGATATAAAGTAGTCTGATCAACTGCTCTTCTTTCGCGGCAACTAAGTGCGAGAGCCACGGGTTTTGTGACAAGCGTCTGCGGCAAGCGTTTGTTTATTTATTTACACTTACGCTTGTAAATGTCTTCCCATGCTGCCCTTCGTCTTCTTGAAGTTCGTCTAGCTGCTCGCTCTTGAGTGCGCAGTGTATAAACATAGCACACATACATGTGTGTTTTTTAAGTAAGCGATTAGTGCTGGCGACGACGAGGAATGGGTGGGGGAGGGGGGAATAAGTACAACGATAAAGACAATGAAAATTTGTCAGTTGACAAAACAAAACAAAACTATTTCCATTTGGCCGCCGACAAATGAGACATAAGACACACTACACACACACAAATGTAAGTGGGCTGTCTCCTGTCCCGTGTCCCACACTTATTTCCAATTGTCAATGTATTGGAAGTAACAGCCAAATCAACGACATCACACACACATACACTTACAGATAGATAGAGCAGCGAAAACGAGAGAGAGAGAGACACTCAATGATTGTTATTAGTGCATTGCTTTGGAGTATGTACATCTAATTTGCCATTGATGTGTGCATTAAGTTTTGTATTGGTAGGCATACAAATTGTCGTAAAACATTAGTGTCCCCCGAGATTAGAGCGGTCGTCGGCAATAGAAACATACAGCGCACAGAGGAGAAGGAGAAGGAGGGAAAAAGGCTGGCTCATCGCCCTTTTATTTGACATAGGCAATATTTATTGCGAATTCATTTTAATGTAGAAGAAACTAAACGCAGACAAGCTTAACACACACACACGCGCGCATACACACTCACAAACGCAAACATAGGCACACAAGGATAGACGACGAGCTCTCTGACAAAGCGAAATGCCGAAATACGCCATCAAAATAAATAAAAACAACACATATACGCACACATGCACACACAAATAACGAATACAACGATACAAAGCGGCGCAAAAGCTACGAGTTTTACTAGCACAGCATTCGGCGCTGAGAGTGAACGAATGAGCACGAGAAATAGAGAGAGTCGGCATAAGTAAAGCGCAGCAGCAGCGGTGTCAACGGCGCGGCATAGGGTAAGTTTAGCGTCCCACCCAAAACGTCATGAAATCCTTTGTGTATTGTGTCTGTATGCGTGTGTGTGTGTGTGTATATGTGCGAGCGTTTGTTTGTTTGTCAACTTCCCAAACAGCGACATAAAAATGCTAATACAAAAACTACAACAAATTGTGCGTGTGTCTGAGTTGTTGTCGTTGTTGCTGCTGTTTCGTTCGCCTCTTTGCCTAACACCTACAAATTAAGTCTGGCCAACAAAAAAAAAAAAAAAGAACGCAAAACTTACCGCTCAGTCAGGCTCAGCTATGTAAATATGGGCGCCGCTAATCCAAAACTCCTTTCAAACTGAACAAAATTCAAGCACAAATACTTATGCACACATGCATGTATGTGTATACAGGAGCACTCTATTATTATTATTAAACACTAGCAATTGATGGTGATTTCGGAAACTTTTGTATTATTTGTATTGCGCTTTTATATTTCGATTTATTTCCTTTGCTTCTTTTTATGCTGCGCTACGCGTCGCGAACGAAATTCAGGAATTTCAAGTGGAAATCTTGTTTGAGCACTTTTTTGATGGCGTCGACGGCGACGGCGGCGTTGGAGTTGTTGTTTGCGGCGCTGTTTTGCGGCAAAAGCCAAGAAAACTTTTGCACTGCTACAAAACTTAGTTAGAATGCTTAGGTTAATTGGTTGGAAAATGCGCGCGCCCAACAATTAAATGGATTGCTAATAACGAGTTGTTTTCACACAGATAAATATATTTTTTTAATAATAAAACAATTCTCTGTTATCCTCTTGTTTAGCGCGTCCAAGTAGAGTTTTATTTTTCTTATTCGTTTCAATCACTTCTTTTCCGATTTTCTGTACTTGAACTCCGTGGTTCAAAAACGCACGCAACCGTCAGATCCGACCGTAAGCCTCGAAGACAAATTCCACAATAACAAGATATTAACAGATGCTGCCTAACTTTATAATATGCTTAACAGATTCTGTTAACGTAACAGAAAATCGCTAGCAAATCGCGGGTCATACACGAAAATCGCGCGCAAAACATGTTAGGCCGCGATGTTAACATGGCATTTACATGATTTGACAATGTTGTACTCAAATGACAATGTTAAATCTAAAATGTGCGTTGTTGTTGGCATTCACACGGAAAGCAAACGTTGCCAACTGGTAAAGGTACATTACATTCTGGTACATTCTGAAAAACAATAAAATACCATATATTTTGATATTTTTAAAAGCAGTACATGTATGGTAACTATGTTACATTTTAATTATTTTGATTTCAGTCCAGTATTTGAGTTGCGCCATTGATAGTATTTTCGTTTTCTGCACTGACTGGCAACTCCAATTGTCTAAAGCGCGTACGTGCCAATTTCAAAACGTCGCAGATTAGCAGTCTGCATCAAAAAATATGCACTGCACAAGTCAAAAAAATAACAAAATGTAGGCAAATTGAACAGCACGCCTGCAAAAATGAATGCAGTGAACCTTAATGTGCCACTCTTGATTGTACTGCGTCGTTTCCTTTGATGCTGCTGCTGCAGTTGTTGTTGTTGTTGTAGGGCTGCTTCCGCTTCCAGTTGTAAAGTTGACTGGTCACGTTTATTAATCGGCTTAAATTTTCGGTCAGCCTGCGCAAATGCGACGTACTCAACTCCCTGGCACGTAGACGCGTCTGGCTCCCTATTGTTGCCTATCATTGTACCTTTCTTTCGATCTGGCGCAGCGCTTTATGGGAAACGGTGCGACGTCAGCATTAGGATATTAAGTATGAAATATTGTTGAGGGTTGCTTCAAAATCCAATCAGAAACTGATTACTACAGAATCTTGCTGATGTTGTTGTTGTCAAATACTCATTATTTGTTTATTATTACATATTATTCGATAAAGGTATATAGCTACACAGTAATATTCGTATATAACTAGCGATAATCAAGTCTAAGAAAGCAAGCAGATATGTGATCATTAATAGAGTTACGTTATGTGTACGATATTTTAGTCATTAAATCACAGATGTATTATTATTTTGACCACACTGTTCTCCTACTCCATCTCCCCCCTCTGCATTCCGCACGCCGGGCGTCTGATCCGGCGGCTCGGCATTGAGCACCAGATTCTCTATCGAACGGAACGAGGCATCCTCCAAGTGCGTGGACATTGCTGGCGGACGCGGTAGTGTCGTGGCCATGCCCACAGCTTGACGCGGCGGCGGCCGATGGCGCACTGAGGAGCGCAGTATGGTGACCACATCCTCGGCGGTGTATGGACGTTGCTGCTGCGGCCCACAACTGGCGCGCTCCAATGTCGCCATTGCCCCAGCTCCGGCTCCGGCTCCGGCCCCGGACGTGGCCGACGAGGGTCGCTGCAATTTGCGACCCAGCGACTGAGAGCGCTGAGCATATCCGGCAGGTCGCAGGCCAATCTCAATTGACTCTGGACTGCTACTGCCCGCCGAGGCAGCTGCATTCGCACCAGAGCCAGATGGATTGGTCAATATGGTGAGATAATCTGGCGGTGCCACCGGCGAAGGAGACTCCGCATCCAGCGCTAGAATTGGCCGCGTTCGACTCGATGAGTCGCCAAGCACTCTGAAAGTGTAAACAAAAAAATCAATTAATATCGACATACAGCAAATTGCAAGATAGAGTTTAGAGGTTTTCTTTTATCTGATTTTAAATATTAAATGAATACTCTGAGAGTTTGCAAAACTCATCGAAACTCGAAGTATTGATATTGAGTCTACCTTAGGCCGTTGTGAACATTAATTATCAATATTTTAAAGACTACGACCAAGTAAAGCCTTTTTAGACTAATTTTCATCAGAGGTGCAAAATCGAGCACGAAATGGTTAAAAGACTAACATTTATATTCAATGCAACTGAACTGAATGCGTAGTTGATTGTTTATTGTTTTACTGCACAAGAAGCTAAAGTAGTAGTAGAAGTAGAAGAATAAGTGGAAGAAGTAGTAGGAAAAGAAGTAGTAGAAGTAGAAATAGTAGCATAAGTAATAAAAGAATAAGTAGTAGAAGTTTAAGTAGTAGAATAAGTAGTAGAAATATAAGTAGTAGAAGAAAACCTGGCAAAAAAAAGTAGTAGGAGTAAAAAAAATTTGTTTAGTACATTCATGCTGATTCTGCTTGGCTTTTATGAAGGACTAATGCTCCAAAAAAGCCTTTGGGCAGCTGACTTCGATAAACTAATTTAGCAATATAATAACAAACGCATTTATATGCTGAAATTATGTAGTACATAGCATAGACTTGTATTATTATCATTCATTGCAACTGAACTGGGGAGTAAATTGAAGAAGGTAAAGTATAAGAAAAGTAGCTGACGAAAATATAGAGAAGAGTAGTAGAAGAAAGTTGCAGATAAAAGTAGTAGAAGAAAACGCAGCAAAAAAAGAGTAAAAAAAAACTGCCTTCTGAGTACAATTATGCTACTGCTTGTATGGAAGATTAATGCTACGCTTCTATGAAGGTTTAATGCTTAAAAAGAGCCTATAGGCATTTGACTTTGGTAACCTAATTGGGCAGTAGAATAACAGAAGGATTTTGATGCCGCAATTATGTAGTACAAAGCATAGAGAATCTCCACAATTCTAAAATCTGATGAACTGCCGGGACAAAGCTAGTCTCGCTCACCTGCGCACGCTTCGACGAATGCTCTGGCGCAACATTTTGGCTAGACGAGCTCCAGTGGCAGTGGTGTAGGATGGCGGAGGCGTGTACTTGGGCGGTGCATCATTCTGAGCCTCGTGCTGGCCATTCTCCTGCTGCTGGCTGGTGGCGTTGCGTCGCTCCTGAGCGGATCTCTGACGCGCCGAAGGACGTCGCGGTGACGAGCCTTCCTCCGGGGGGCGATACAACAGCTGAATGCGCTGGACAAAGAGCAAAAGTGGTTGAGCAAATCATCGGAAAGAGACAAGCGCATGTCTACGTACCTCTAGAATGTCGGGCGGACCCTTGGTCAAGTAGCGATAAATCTGTATGATGGCCGTGACGGGTATGATGAGCACTATGCCGATTTGTATGAGGCTGCCCATCTTGCGGCTGGCGTAGGTGAAGTACGACTTGCCGCGCCAATAGTAGAACTGATTGGACAGCGATGCCTTGTAGTCGATCACCGAGAGCGTGATCAGTCCAATGGGCAGCAGCAAGTTCCAGGAGAGCGCCAGAAACGCCGATATGGAGCCGCACATGCGCAGATCATTCACCAGATCATCGCCATTGTAGGGTCGGCCGCGTATGAGGAAGACCCCAAAGATCTCAGCTGCCCAAATGATGGGTATAAACCAGGAGCCGCCAAGCAAAAAGTCCACATAGTAAAGTATCGAAATGCCCATGTCCGTGGTGAATGGTATGCTCAGCAGCAGTGCAGTGACGCAGCTGAGCAGCACGGAGCTGGTCGAGTTGCCCATCGCACTGGAGATGGGCTTCCACATGACGCACAGCTGGGCGAGCCCGAAGCCGGCAAACATGGCGAAGGCCACAGCGGCCCAGACCCACGAGATGGCGTCGCTGGAGAGCGAGAGCACGGCCGGAAAGAGTTCGGTGATGAAGCGCAGCGCCTGGAAGCCGCTCTCAATGTGCAGTATGGTGCTGTTCTTGCGATACGTTTCGCCCAGAAACGAGGAGTAGTGCGGCACAAGCGATGGCGGATAGGAGAACAGCTGCGGATTGGGTTGAGCGCGCAGCGAATACACGGACGTTGAGCTGTCCAAAGTTTCTAGACAAGCAATCACAAGATTAGCAGTTGCGGCAACAATATAATCTGTCTATTCACTTACCAAACGATCCTGGAACGTAAATGTAGCCATGCTGCCGCAAGATCTGTGCACAGCAAATCGCGAGTAGCGCAACGAGGCTGAGGCCGAGCAGCGTTAAGAGCACCATCACAATGGCATCTCGCCGCAAAGTCGTTTTGCTGGCATTCGCATGAGTGCGACTCGTTATGGCAATCACCGAGGCGCCCAGCAGGCCCCACGTGAGGAACGTCTCCTGCGTGGCCGCCGTCCAAGAGTTTGAGTTCACCAAGAAATCGTCAAAGTCACTCGCTCCAAACACGTTCTGCAAGCAGAAGAGAAAAATTCATTAGATAATGCTATTAAGCTTAGCTACTGATTGAAATATCAATTAGAAATACAAATAAGCTTACAAATTCAACTCCTTAAAATTACAAACATTCTCTGGTTCTTAGTCTCAACGAAATTAAAACATAAAACCAACTAATGCCACTGCACTGATGAAGAATATATCATTACAAACATAATTCACTGGCTCTTATAGTCAACAACAAAAATAATGTGAAGAGTTCAGACAGGTTTAATAAAAACTAGCCAGAAACATTTAAGAAATTAATTGCACTGCACCTATCCCAATAAAAAGGCTTAATAAAACTGGCTTGAATTAGCTGGTAATTGCATCGAAATAGATCAAAAATCATTAACATATTATAATGTCTATTATAGTCAACAAAATAGTATAGTAAGTGTGAGCGAGTTTTAATAAAAACAAACTAACTAAAAGAAATTGTACAGCATTGATGAAGATCAAAAAAAAAAAAATATATATATATATATATATAATAAATGTGTCGAACTAAGTCAGGTTTGATAAAAGCTAGCTAGAACAACTTGGGAATTGCACTACATTAATCATGAAAAAAGGTTTAATAAAACTGCCTAGAAACCTTTTGAAATTGCATTGCATTGACCTAGATACAAAAAAAAAACGCTAATAATTTATTGACTGGCTCTTATAGGCGAACAAAAATAATTAATGCTCAGAACTAAGCTATCAGTTTTAATAAAAACTAACTATAAACAATATCAAATTGCACTGCGCTGAATAAAAATGTATAATTAGAAACACCGACACTCTTGGAAGATACAAAAAATTATAACAATAAATGTGTCGAACTAAGCCAGGTTTGATAAAAGTTAGCTAGAACGACTTGGGAATTGCACTGCACTAATCATGAAAAAAAGACAGAACAATTTGGTAATTGCACTGCATTGATCTAGATCAAAACACATGACATATTTACTATTTCTATAGCAAAAAAAAAATATAATAATAAATGTTGAGCTAAACCAATTTTGATAAAAACTAGCTAGAACCATATGGGAATTGCACTGCAGTAATCATGAAAAAAGGTTTAATAAAACTTGTCAGAAAAATCACTCTTAAAGACCAAATAGCTTCGATCATGCTTTAGTCCGCCTGTTACATTTTCTTTTTGCACAATATTATGATAACCTTCTGCCCTACGACTGAACTTGGTTTTATATGACACAAATTTGTTTTTTGTTTTTGCTATTTAGTGAATAAACAATAGAGCAAATTTAAAATGATTTATAGATTTTTTTAATTTCCAAAGATGTCTATTTGGCGAACAAAACTAGAGCGAGATATAACTATATGTTGAGCAAATGTATATTGTACAGTTTTCAGTACTTACTTCCTTAAAATTAATTAAAATAAATATATTGTTGTTTTATGAAATTCTACATTAGACACTTGGAACTGTACAGAAATCTAAACTATTCAGATATTAAAACTATTTTACGCTTTGTGCTAAGTATTATGCATTCATATATTGCAGTCTACTGCACTTATTCCATAAAATTGATTAAAATAATTCTATTTGTTGTTTTTGTAAGCTATTTATCTAATATGAAATTCTACATAGACACTTGAAACTGTCCAGAAATGTAAATTATTCAGAAATTAGAAGTATTTTGCGCTTTGTGCTAAGCTAAGCTAATAAGCTGGGAAGATTCTTATTAAACATAACGTTGAACACATTTCGACAATTCGTTATAACAAACTATAAGCTATAAAGTGAGAACGCACCTGTAAGCTGGCGGGATCCACAACGCTCACGAATTTGCCAGTCACGACGAGGAGCGCGAGCAGCGGCAGCGTGTTGATGAGGAAGGTAAGCTTGCCCAAGGACTTGAGTCCTTTACAGAGTATCAAGAAGACAGCCGCCCAGATGAGAATCAAGTATAGCGCCAACTGCTAAATATAATAGAGGTCAGTCAATGGCAAACCAATGCAGGAGATTACCTACCCGATCATTGACGTGGAAACGCACGCCGGTGGTGTCCGGATGCTTGGTCAGATGCAGGCGTTGCAGCACCACAATATTGAAGTACTCGGCAACGGTGTGCGTGAGATTCCCCGTGTCGTTGACGGCGTCGTAGCGATAGGGAAAGGCGAGCTCCTGCCAGCGATAGACGTTGCGCAGGGGCGTGGGGAAGACGTCGCGCAGATAGACAAGAATCCAGCCGACGGCCACCATCGAGTAGATGGCCAAGAAGCACTGGACCATGACGAGCGCAATGCCCACGCCGCTGCAAATCGGACTGATCTTCCACATGGAGACGGGCCCGGATTTGATCTTGGCGCCCAGGCACATCTGCAGCCACAGCAGCGGTATGCCGAAGATGACCGAGAGCAGGAGGAACTGCAGCAGAAAGTTGCCACCATAGTTGATGGTCAGCACCGCAAAGCGGCACAAGTTGAGCACGCCCAAGCTGCAGCCGACCAGCGCCAAGGTGCGACTCGCGGCATGCGGCCATTGACTATTGAAGTCGCACTTGTCCCTCGTCAGATGCAGCTCCAGTGGCGTTGTGCTGTTGCTGCCGCTGCTGGCACTGCGCATCGTCGTCTGCGTCTGTCCCAGCTCCAGCTGATCCTGCTCAGGCCCTGTGCTGGCCGTGGAGCTGTCGCTGCTGCCGCCGCTGCTGTTGCTGTTGCTCACCAGCGACACGGGGCTGGGGATGCGCGAGGAGCGCGTCGAGCTCATCTCTGAGCACAGCGTGGACATCATAGCGTGCGTGGGCGTCTCCGCTGGCTCGCGACGTTGCGCTTGCGCCGGCGCGCTCTGTGGCCGGCTCAGCGGCGAGACCAAGCACATGTTGCGGCCCGGACTCATGGACGGATGGCCCTCGAAGCGGCGCCCGTACTGACGTGGTCGCTGCTCCACCTGATCGCTCAACTCGCGCGCCGTGCGCTGCTCGTTCTGCAGCAGGTTCTCGAAGATGTTCGCCTCCGTCAGCATCTGCATCTGCGGATCGGGTTGCGAGAGACTGCGACGCATTTCCGATGTTGCCGTCTCACTTGGCAGACGGACCAGGAGTGCGGCAGGCGGCTGCTCGGCATCTGGCGCATTGGCAACCACGTCGGCTTTGGCTTCGTCCTCGTTCTCGATGGCTCGTCGCATGGACTGACGACGCCACAAGTCTACCGGGGCAGCTGCAGTGCTGCCCGCTTCCAGTGATGTATTCGATGTGGCTGAGCAGGAGAACAATGGGAAATGCATTAATAATTAAGCCATTAAGAATGATTCACACAAACACGCGAGTATTATGCACACACACTCTAGCTTTCTGTTGTTAATTGTTGCTTTCCACCGCACAACTTTCACTCGAATTCTCAAACTAAATGGTTCGCAAAGCAGTTCCTAAAGCTGGCGAAACCACACTATTTATAGCTTTCCATGACTTACGACTTCAATCCAAAACGATAATAGTTACTAAAACCGATACCCGGTAGGCACTTCGCTAAACGGTATGCTAAATATGTAACAAACAACACTTGAATGTACTCTAATTAAATCAAATTCTCTTTCGATGATCTTTATAATCTTTGAATAGCGATCGAGCACATAGTGTAGCATTCTGAAATGTTTTGAACTTCAATTCAAAAGTTAAGTTATATTTTTTACTATGTATACCCTGTATGCACTTCACTAAACGGTATGCTAAATATGTAACAACACTTAAATGTACTCTAATTAAAACAAATTCATATTCCGTGACCTTTCTATGAAATCTAATCTTTGAACAGCGGCAATTTCACAATCAAGCCTTATGTTTTGAACTTCAATCCAAAACGATAATAGTTATGCTGCATTTTTTACTATGTATACCCGGTATGCACTTCATTAAACGGCATGATAACTATGTAACAACACTTGAAAATACTCTAATTAAATCAAATTCTCTGTCGATGACCTTTATAATCTTTGAATAGCGATCGAACACATAGTGTAGCATTTTTAAATGTTTTTGAACTTCAATCCAAAAAGATAATAGTCAGTAAAGACTGTTTTTTTATGTATACCCGATGCACCTCGTTTAACGTGTATCATAACTATGTAATAACACTTGAATATAATCTAAGTCAAATTAATTTTCTGTTCATACAAAGTTGTGTTACCTTTCAGACCTTTGGGTAGAGGCAATCAAGCATATAGAGTAGCATTTATAAATGTTTTCTACGTAATTGAACCAGTTTAAGTTAGTGGAATTGACAAAAGTGTTAGAAGCGCTGCAGGGAAATTGATATCAATCAGTAGTAATTACAGCTGTTGACAACTAATTAGAAAAATTAATATTATTGTAATTTAATATTTGTTTTAATTTAGTAGCTTTTCCTTTAAGTCACTCAAAAATACATTTAAAAAGCTAAGATCTTTACTTTAGAGATCATCAATCAAATTCACAAGTTGTTCTTTCGTTGTCTTTAGCAAGTTATTCGAATATAAAATAATTTAATAATTTCAAATTTACAGAAGTGATAGAAGCGCTGCTAAGAAATCAATATTATTCAGTACGAACTTCAGAAAATTAATTATGTAATATCTTTACTTAACAGATCATTTATCAAAGTCCAAATTTGTTCATTTGTTATTTTGATTTTAAAACAAGTTAAAAGAATATAAAATTATTTAATAATTTAAAAAAATTCAAATAATAATATTATTGTCTGTTATTTGATATTTCAGCAATAATTTAGTAACTACTTTGTTCAGGTGAACCAAATGTCATGAATACATTTCTAAAGCATTACACTTATCTTTACTTAAGAGACCAAAGTTAGAATTTGTTCTATTGTTGTCTTGATTTCTTAACAATTCGAATATGCAGTAATTTAACATTGAGAGAAATTATAGAAGCGCTGATAAAAAATCTATATTAATCAGTAGAAAGTACAGCTATTAAGCAAGAAAGATTAAGAATTGTTTACCATTTGGCATTTCAGTAATAATTAAGTAGTAACTACTTAGTTAAAGTCAACCAAAAGTCATGAATACATTGAGAAGGTTAATATGTTTACTCAAGAGATCATTAATCAAAATGAGAATTTGCTCACTTGATGTCTAGATTTCCTATCAAGTTATTCTTCAAATATTAAATAATTTAAAAATTGAAAGCAGTTTGTTGATTACCCTATAGAAAACGTCAAAATGCGTAACAAAGAACATATTTCTATACAACCGTCTATAGCATTAATGAAGCGACATTGAACGATTGTCAGAAATGGTATTGGAATTAAGTAAATTTCACGAGTTAAAGTTTTAGGCGTAAGCAATGTTAAGGTAAAAGCAGGCGACCTACAAACACTTAACATTAATAGCAGCAATAGAGAAGTAGTGTTGTAAGTGGTTTGTAATACTTGTAGTATGAAGTAGTTGTTGTGGTAATCATTGTCGTGGCATTATGCAACAAGGATAACCGTAGTAGTAAAGAAAGTATGTGCTATTACTTCTACTGGAATCAGTCTCAGTATTCTAAACCTGTTTGATTATTAAGCGAATTATGAATCATTTGTTTTAGCTTTTCGGCGATTGACTTGGAATCTGTGCATTTTTTTCCAAGTACGTCACAGTTGAGATCACCGGTAGTTACCTTTTGTGCCTGTTGGTGTCAGGCCACAGCTGAAGGTTTTGCGCATCTGATGACCGCGCTGGAACTCGGCGTCCAAGACAGGATGCGCTTCCTCATCGCTCTGTTTGTGCTGCTTTCGCTTGCGGCTTAGCGGCAGGGTGCGTGTGCGTGGTTCGCGGCTGAGGCTGGGTTGGCCAGCGGCAGCAGCAGCAGCAGCGGCGGCAGCAGCAATGGCCAATGGATCCTCTTTATCTAGTTCCTCCAGATAGTTGTCCAAGTCCATTAAATAGTCCTCCACTTTGTCGTCATCGGAGGAGGAGGCGCTGCTGGTGCCGCAGGAGGAGACGCGATTGCCGTTGAGTTGCGAGGCACCGTGCACGTCTAATATGGCATCCAGCTCATTGAGCACACTGAGCGCCTCGTCCGGCAGACTAGCCGACTGTTTGATGGGTGTGCTCAAGGGCGGCTCTTGGCTGACGTCACAGAAAGCATTTCGCTCGCCGTCATCTGCCAGCGACATATTAAAGCTAAGCGGATGCTGCTGCTGATGTCGCGGCTGCTGCTGGTGGTGGTGATGAAAGCCCTGTGGCGTTTGGTGTATTTCAATCAGGTCTTCATCGCTTGGCTCGTCGTCGTAATAGTCGCAGGCCTGTTTTATCGATTCACTGGACAAACTGTGCGAGAGTCCATAGCATTCCGGTTCTCTCAGTGACTCTTTACGTTTCTCTTTTGTTGTTGTTTTTGTTTTTGTTGTTGCTGTTGCTGGTAAACTGGCGTAGGCATTTGAATTGCGCTTGAATTCCCGGCCAGCTGTTTGTTCTTTGCCGTTCATTTTGTTTGCATTGCAGCCCGGTGTTGCAAAGCGTCCGTTCAAATCCTGCAATAACAGAGAAAACCGCCAGTGTTAATCAGCGCACAAAATTGAGGCAGGTCGTGCAGACGATAACAGCGACTGTTACAGCCACTGTTAACATTTTGAAATCGACGCATAAAAAGTGTTATAATTAATATTCAAACTCGGAAGCCTTGAGTAGGCTTTTTTGTGGTCCATAACAAGCAGCGCGTTAAACAAAATAAATGAATGCTCAAGTCAAGTCAAGCTTAACACCTGAACGCCTGCTGTCCATTTGTTCACATTTAACATGATAGCCAAATGCAGTCAAATGCAAACAAGCGCGTGCTTCCCATTTTATGATTGCTTTGCACGTGAGTGAACAAACAAAAAACAAAAACAATAACAAACAGCTGTCCAGCTTTTGTGACAGCCATAAATAGCGAAGCGAGAGAGAGCAAAAAAAAATTAATAATAAATTAAAAGTAGAAGTAAAAATAAAGCAGCGCTGCGCGTGTTCATTCAACTGATCAGGTGAATGTACTTCCGATAATCATTTTTTACAGACACATGCAGTTGTACATACATATCTATGAAGTTGCTTGGAGCTGAAAGGGAGTGGCAAACCTTCCGAATACAATTGTATATATACAGATATGTTTGCAGTCAGGTCTAGACTCGAGAGAAGCCAGATCGCGATCGTTGGCACGTTACCTCGATTAAAGCAAATGTATTTTCTGTCTTTTCTCGCAGCAACAACGAAATCTACAAAGTCTGGTTTTTTTGTCGCTGCTTTTGTTGCTTGATGCTTGATTTTGCATATAACCGTGACCTTCTGTGTGTTGTTGTTGCTGCTGCTGCTGCTGTGCGTTGTCGTTGCCAGTGTGGCCATAAAACTAAACATACAATGCAAACAGATCTCAGCGTTTATCGCACAATAGGCGACGCCTTTTGTTGTGTCGCGAACTACCCTATTTAAGCTAATAGAATCAGGCAGGCAACTGTACATGCATTAATTGTTGACTCAAGAGGTCAAATTATTTAGCGAATAAATGCCATTGATCGCAAATTCACACAGAGTTGCAATCTACAGAGACGAAAACCGGGCGGGCGGGCAGGCGAGCAACCAATGCTGCCCATCCCCCCAAAGATGAACCACTAAATTGCGCTCCCGTTTTTCGAACACTTACGCGAATGTGAATGCGAATTGCGCGACTGCGAAAGCGAATACCGAAATGTCGAGTAAAAGTAAACAAAGCAATAAGCAATTAGTGCTGCCACACGAAAAAAAAAATTAAAATAACATGGACCTGACCTTCATTGGCGAAAATGGTAAACACCCCGAGCAAGAGCTACTACTAAAGCCATATAGCCAGCTGCAACTTGTTTTGATTTTATTTAATGGCAAAAATGCCGCAAAAACTTGCAATTTACAATGAAATTGACATTCAGCAGCAAAGTGAAATAAAACTAGTTAATCGTCGACGACGAGACGAGTTGAGACTGCGACGCACCGATTAATGCACACACGCACACACACACACACACACACACAATCGCAGTCAGAAAAACACATTCACACACGTACGCACCAGTCTAAGAGAGAGCGACAGAGCGAAAGAGAGAGGAGCTTAACAGCAATTTGATCACGATGCTGCAATGAGAGTTTAACTGTGTTTGTGTGTGGAGCTAAACTGGTACTAACTATAAAATGGGCAGCTATTATTATGATTATTATTATTATTTTATTATAACAAAAATGCGTTGAACGCTTTTTAGTGTCTGCAATTTCCTTGCTCGTTTTTTGCAACCACTGCAAACGCTGAGGAAAATAAAGGGAGCGAATCAAAGCGTGGCGTGCAAAGGCGTGGCGAGGGGAGGCGCCGTCAACTGCATGCATGAGTAATGCCAGTTAATGCCGCTGGCAACAACAAATTGCATATGTTTTCGTACTGAAAATGCAATACTGTAATTGCAATTAAGATCAATATTTTAGTAATGCAACGGGTTGCACGCTGCGCCTATTGTTGAACAAACCACACACACAAGATCGCAGTTTAAAACAAACATATGCTGTATTTCATTTATTTACATGCGTATACTCCTCCCTTTCCCACCCTGCTATTACGTTGTTAAAATATTCACAAACACACACACACGCACGCGCACACATTGAACGCGTCCCACTTGTACGAAATAACTGTTCTTATGGTTACCGAAAGGCACAACAATAAAAAAAAAGAAAACTGCTGAGTGTTGAATTTTTTTCATTCTGCTTTTTTCTTTGTAAATTTATATTTGGACAGAATTTGCGGTTTTTTGGGGAATACCTTGGGGATTGGTCATTCGGGGTGCTAGCGCCACCTGGAGTTCGCTCTAGCTGACGGACGTTTGACACCAAAAGCGCAGTTAAAACGAAACCAGACGACGATGAACATTGGATCTTCAATTGAGCAAGAGTTGTATGCACACACACATACGCATGCACATATAAGAATTTGTACTTGTCTGTGTGTTATACATACACACACATATGTAACTCGCACTGTGATTTTGTGCTTATTTCGAAACGCGGCCAGTATACAATTTGAAGATTTTTTTTTCATAGCGTCGTCAACTTACGAAACGTATCAAGAGTAACAGATACCACTTTATACATATACATATATGTATGTCTATGTAAATCGAATAGAAAGGGGAGCGCGTTGGCGTTGCTGCTTCTTCTTCTGCTTCGACGTCGTCTTCTACATGCCACACAATCACAATGTTGCACTCTAACTCTCACTCACTATCTCGCTCGCGCTTGCACATTTAGTAGCAGCAGTTAGCATAATGCACACACATGCACATAACACATAAGCATGTAATACTCACTTTAACAACTCAACCACAAACACACACGCGCACACTGACGACCGCGCGTATTTGGTATCTTGTTTTCTTCTAAATTTATCAGCAATTTGTGCCACAATTCTTTGTCGTAGCTTACGTTTTAGTTACAAAATGCTCTCACAGAATGCTCGGTACGTATAACTAAGCAAAATAAATATTAGGCACTTTTTTCAAAATCATTTCAAGATCGAGACGCGCGAGACACGTTCGGTCCATCTAGAAACAAGCAACTGACGAATTCATTAAACCAATATAACAGCATTATAACAGAAACGTAAATTGCTAGCAGTGATTCTCAAACTGTGACTGTAAGAAAACAGAAAAACACTAAAACTGTTACTTAGTACACAGCAAATTATTTATTCTCTCACCATAAAACTGAAAACTGGCTTTATTTGATTTGCGGAATGATATTTATATTACTTATGATGTGATTTAACATTTCCTAAATTGTTTTGCGCTGACCGCTTCGTATCGAATGATCGGTAATCGTTATCGGCAAAAATGTAAGCAACAGTCCAGGAAAATGTTATCAATCAGCTGCTTAATTTCCGTATGGTCATATTTTTGGTATAAAATTACTAAAAAGTACCAGAAGGTCTCGAGCAGCTGTGAATTATTAGATATCATTACGCTCTTTAAGCTTTAATTTTTACGAAAATCAAATGCTTAACCAAAATCTGATCAAGGGGAGGACACTCAAATTATGCCAAAAAATATATTAAATACATAAGCAACAGAACAAAGGTAATTTAAACTGTGCGCACTTTTTAGCAGAAGTGAAGTAGACGTGTTACCAGGTTTTAATTCGGGAGGATTTTGTATATTGGTATTTTTTACCGGCGTTAAATAGTGTTTTCTGATGGTCAGACGACGACTATCAAAATAGCTATAAAAGAAGTTTGAATAAAACAAAATAAAGTGATGGAATTAGACGCATCTGAATTGGGTACCAAAGAATATTGGGAAAACAGCTACACACGTGAAATTCAAAATTACAAAAATAACGGCGATGTGGGAGAAATATGGTTCGATGAAGGATCCCAACAGCGGATCGTGGATTGGATATTGAAGCAAGAAGCCGTCGACAAGCAATCGGCACGTGTGATTGACTTGGGCTGTGGAAACGGCATGTTTCTCATTGCGCTGGCAAATGAACAATTCACCCAGCTTACCGGAGTCGACTACTCGCCCAAGGCCATTAAGTTTGCAACGTGTATTGCAAAGGATCAATCCCTTGACATCAAGTATGACGTCGCAGATCTCACTCAAAGTGAACCGCCAAGTTTGGGAACTTACCACATTGTTCACGACAAAGGCACCTACGACGCTGTGAGCCTATCCGAGAATCCCAAGGAGATGCGGACCAATTACCTCAAAACAGTCGTTCAGCTGCTGCATGACGAGAACAGTCTGTTCATCATCACTTCTTGCAACTGGACGAGGGACGAGTTGCTAGTTAGCTTTGAGGAGTTCTTTACGGAGCATTGCACCATTCCCACGCCCACATTTAAGTTTGGTGGCAAGGTGGGCACTGTTATCACCTCTATGGTTTTTAAAAAACGCTCGACAAACTGAAAGCATTTGTAAATCAATAAATACTATTTTGTAATCAAACGAATTCTAATGATTTAAATACCAGATACTGAAGGAGATCAGGGATATTATAGATATCCACATATATTATCGTAGGTGATTTGTAATTTCCTAAAATAATCAACAATTAGGAGTGACACTTAAGATTTATTGAGCACTGACTTCACATTCCACTTATAATAAATGCCGTGAATTTTCCTGCGATTGTCGAGTGATTTACAAGGTTCATACTTAAAAGAGTTTTTGATATCTTGACCTTGGTTTGGATTTACATGTATTGATTGGGCTGATCCACACATATGCAGTGAAAATGGGAAAAGCTAGGGAACTTGTGTTTGGAATAAAGTTCATTGAAAGTTGCTTAAAATCACACATTTAATAAAACTTTGAAAGTCAAATCAATTAGTATATATTACGCTTCGGGGTTTAAGAGAACGTCAATTCTAATCGCAGCTACAGCTTTGGTCAATTAAAATCTTTCTGTATTATTAAAAATGTGTGGCGTTTCTCTAATTGCCGAACACAATGTAATTACCATCCTCAATGGTTTCATTTAATATTTACCCACTTTGGCTCCGCTATATACACAACTTAAATATAATATTTCTATTATATGTTGATTAATGGGTAGCTCTTTAAGGAGTATGCTCGACTTACATTTTGTTGCACAATAGTATAAAGTTTACAGTATAAACCCTTCAGTGGATTCAATGAATTTTATCAGCATTCTTAATCTGTTATCAAAAGGGATTATCAGAGAATTAAGTTTCACAATAATAAAAAACCAGGCGAACAAGTTTTCAACATTTACATATATATTTATTCGTAGTTCAACTTTTGTGTACTCCATTAAAATCAGCGGCCTAATAACACAATCAATAACAAGAAGTGGACAGCTGTGAGTCTTCGGCACAGCCGAAGCAAACAAAAATAGCCTTGCAGGCGCTGTAAATAAGGCCTTTCGAAAATATTGTCGAATCTGGCATAATGTGTCTGATATGTGTAAAAAAAAAAACAATGTAATTTCGACAGTGGGGAGATTAACGGAGTGAAACTGCATGCAGATTCGTTCGTGCGATTGATCTAATCTATTAGATAGCTATACCTATGAGCCTGCAAGGATATTATCAGTAATCAGAGAGTAAACCGTTGATATAATCAATAAAAACACACAATACGCTTAGACACATTCGATACAGCAAAGTTAGTAACATTTGAAGCCGCGCTCGCCATCAGCTCGAAAAACAGTTCAATAAACAGCTGATAGTTACGCCAATCGTTCCGTTCCCCCGTCCAACGACAACGCCATCGCCACCGCCACCAGTTGCTTAGGCGGTACAAGTACATAGTAGATATTTCTTACGATTAAGATAAACAGTATACTATGGTCTGTGCTCGTTCGATTCCATTCCAACCATTCAAGAGAGAAACGTGCGCACGTAGCCCTTGATGTCCGCACGACACATGGGACAGTTGGCCACGCTGGGCGCGCACTGATTGCAGGTGGCTGTTTCGAATACAAATTGAATGAGCGTGGTTCAACAAGTTTACTAATAATACTCACCTAGATGTCCACAGGGCAGGAACACGACACCGACCTCTTCGTCCAGACACACCTTGCAGAGCCGCGCATCCTTCAAGAGTCGATTCTCCTCCTCCAGCGACAGATTGCCATTAGGATTTGAGTTGCTCGCCATCGGAGGAATAACCAGAGGTGTTGCTACTGCTGTGGCTGCCGTTTCAACAGGAGCTGATGCTGCTGCTGCTGCTGCTCCGCCCGTTGTGTTGTGCGTTTCCGCGCTAGCTGCTTTACTGGTCGTAGCTGAACAATCATTGGGGGTTTCATTTGCTGCCAAGGGCGCCGATGCACACGAGAACGGCTCGGTGACCTCTAAGGCGGCACCAGCGCCTGCGTCGTCAAAGATCGCGTGTAGCAGGTCGTCCAACGTGTTGAAGGCACAGCCTGAACTCGACAGCTTGCGTGCAATCGTGTTGCGCACCGCACCCACATCAATGCCCAGCGCCAGAGCCTCGCAAGCTGGCGCCGCTGACATGGCGCTGTCAATGGTCGCGGGCAGCTGAGGCGCTGTCGCCGCTGTCAGTGATGTGGTCGCTGCTTCGCGCACCTGACGCACATAGTTGGGCCCCTTGGCCAGCAGCACAAACTGGCATTTGGGCGACCACTTGGCGTGCTCATGCCAGGGCTCGTCCTCTTTCTGCCAGGAGCGCAGCCCGATGTTGCAGTGAAAGCAGCGCACCTGATCGTCGATCTTTTGGTAGTAGAGTCCCGCCTGTGCTAGCGGCTCCGCTGGCTGTATATTGGGGATTGGCCAATCACTGAATGTCCGCAGTCGCGTCTCCATGCAAGAGTACTTGGGGCGTTGGGGCAGCGTTGTGGGTTGAATGCCCAGCTCTTCCATGTTTTTGCCAGTGATCTCAATTAGTGGACCCATCTGCACGCGGGGACAGTTGGGAAAGAAGCGACGATGCTCATCGAAGGCATTGTCGTTCTTCTCCCATTTGGCAATGACGCCTTTGCACCATACACACTTTACATGGTCCGACTGGTTGAGATAGTAGAAACCCGCCTTGGCCAGTGCCTGCGGCGTGATGTTCGGATTCTGTGGAATTAACAAATACAATTAAAATCAATGGCTCAATGGGATACAAATGTTTGAATACAAACGGGCCAATCCTTGAACGTTTCCAGGCGATTCGCTTCGATGAGCATATCTGGATGGTTGCACTGGCCCTGGTGCCTTGTGTCCCCATCGACGACAGTGTTGCCCTCGCAGTCGTTTGTCTCCCCAGCAGTCACGTTCAATAGCTCATCAATTGGCACATTACCACAGTGATTGGGCGCCAGGACCATGGAGCAAATGGGTGACCCGCGACGATGTCTTTCTGCCACTTGGTCACCGTACTCCCAGTGATCGATGCGTATGTGACACCAGTTGCATTCCGCCTCCAGCCAATTGCCAGTGGCAAAGAAGCCATTCTTCACGAGGTCCTCGATTTGGACGGGCGCATTTGTGGGCCACTCGATAAACGTCGCATATCGTTCGCTCTCCAATTCCAGGCGACGATCGCTCATGATTATGATTGGCAATTTGTGGAGCTTTGTTGTGGCGATTCCTTTGTGCCTGCTTTTACGTCCGCAATGATGTAATTTGCTCAGTTGCAGCTCATCAAAAGAATCAAAAAAGCAAAACGCATCTGCTGAAAAATAAACTATTGATTGCTCATCAGTGTGACCGAACTGTGAAAGGCATACACCCCACATTACATTACATGATGTCAACGAGAGCAGCTGCTGTTGTTGGTATGCTGAATGCGAGTACGGTCAACTTAACAGTGAGACCATATCGAAAGCTGTTGGTTTTCCGAATTTGTGTTTACAAAAAAAATCGAGTAATGGAAGGTTTTTTTTTTGTTTGTTTTGAATGAAGCAAATTATGAAATATACAAAAACTAGGGTGACGGAAACAAATTGTTTAAAATTTCGCGCCTTAGTAAATATACCAAAATCAGCATTTCTTTTAAACTTTGGAAATATACCCTGCTATCAATTTGCAACTAATTTGTCTCATTTTTAAATATCACAAAATGCGAGGAAACCGCTTAAAGACGTGTAATATCCCAATAACTAAACAATACACTTGTTATACTCTTCAACGTACTCATTTTATTGAAAGAATCACTTAGAAAGACGTTCCTTAAAAATTTGAAAACCAATTAGAGCAAAACACACGCAGTGCGTTTACGCCAGCTGATTTGTTGGGGGTGTCGCTCGCTACTTTACTGGAAGTAGGTCCTTGGCTTTCTGTACGAGAACAGCTTCCTGTTGCCCTTATGGTGGACACGTTGGACCAACGGGAACTTGATCTTCGAGTCGTGGAACTGCTTGACGTGCACGCGGCGCGTCTTGGCAGCAGCGATCGACTCCACCTTGATGATCTGAATGGAGTGGGCACGGGCACGATGACGAGCGCCCATGTCACGGTAGCACTGTGTAACGGCACCGCCAACTGTCAGGTCACGGTACTCGCGGTACATGTTGTGTGTGCCGGAACGAGAATCGTAACGCAGCCAGATGCCGAAGTTCTTGATCTTAATCGGTGAGGTTTCGTACACCTGCTTCAGGGAGACGATCTCGCCGGTGGTCTTCTTGAACTTCTTCAGCTGGCGCAAGAAGTACCAGAAACGGGATTTGGCAACAATGTTGTCGGGAGCGAAGATGCGCATCTTGTAGAGAGGCGTCTGTGGCTCCTTGTCGCTTGGCAGCTTGCGGCCAACGACTTCGTACTCCTTCAACTGTTGGTTTAAGAAAAAAACAATTAGTACATCATCTACACAATTTGTAAACAATTGGAGGAAATCAGCGCGGACAGCAAAACACTCAAACGAGACACACACACACACACAGGCAGATAGGCGCATGGATTGTACGCGCTCTTGTTGTTGTTCTTATAGGTTATGTTTTGAAGTATACTTGGCTTTAACTGTAATATTTAAGAGCCATTTAAGAAAGTCTCTCAAAAACAAAGATTTACAATTGTAAAAGCGATGGAAACGTCCGACGCAGTTGAAGCGGCCGCATTGCGTTATTACTTTACCAGCTGGTAAGATGCTAATTTGTGGTTTTACGACAATTACGAGACATTTTCACACCGTTTTTCAAATGCACTCGGTGCAGGACTTGTTTGAGTGCATGTCTGACACAACTTCAACACAATTTTGTTGAATTTTCGTTTATTTTTGGCAAATACTAACCAATCCCTTGGCTTTCATGATGACGGCTCACGCGAAAAAGGAAACGGAAAGAGCTGTCAACTTGCGATTAACACTGAACTCGAAACGTAGACACAGAGTTGTATGTGAGTACTGCGTGGAAGTGTTGCTTTTGGACAGTCACCACTTCGTGCAATTGGTAGTTATCGTAGCATTGCCCATCTCTAGGCTACTGCGCGTGTTCAATGGCTGCGAACGAGTATAAAATTGCTAAAATTTACTTTTCACGCGTTATTCAAGCAACAATAACAGTAAATACAAAAGCCATATAATAAAATTTTGAAAGTTTGATCAAAATATTGGCAACTCCATAATTTTATAAGTGAAATAAAGAGTGAGCTCAGCGAATATAAATAGTGTTCATAAAAAATGCGAAACGCGACGCGACGTGCAAAAAAATTTCTTATATTGACATTTTAAGCAGATCAGTTTGTGTGCGCTAAACAAATACGCAATTTTATGAAATCGAATCGCGTGTTTTTCATTTTGGTTAAAGATACTACGCCAACCAATGCGATAATATAATTAAAATTAAAACAAAAATTGTATAAGCGCTGCGACGACTGTCCGTCAGCGACGTCTGGCCTATCCACGCAAGAAGGTGCCCGAGAAGAGCACAGGGCAAGAGGGGTGTTGGTTGTTCTTGTTCAGAAAAACGCGCGGCCGCCGCTCCGCTGGGCGCTCCATTGCCGTGTCTCGCTCAGTTGTGCAGCGAGCGTCCGTGCCGTCGGTTGTGGTGATTTCTCTCTCTGCCCGTTGTTGTTTTGCGCGCGTAAATATTTTGTTGCGTGTCCGCCCCGGCAGCTGCCAAATTGAGCAGGTAAGAAGAGAGTCGAAACGAGTGCATAATTATCGTTAAGAAAATACCCAAAACAAAAATGCCCGCTGCAATCTGACAATTTTTATTTTTTTTTTCTTAAAATTCGTAGAACTGTTAGACAATTTGTTATTTATTTTTAGCCATTAGTTTTGATTTTGCTTATTTTTCTGCTTCTTCCGCCTCCGCACTACATTTTGCGCAATTTATTTTGGTATTTTCAATTATCCATCTCTGCCTATGTGCGCACTTCTTTCGGTACCAGGGCTGGCAAACACCCATAAGAGAACTCAGTGGAAAGAATGATATTTGTGTAATTTTCTTTTGCTGTTTCTTCTGTTCTGTTTATCGCTTGCAATACCATCGCAAAAGAATGACAAACTTATTTCAATAGGTTTTATTTGACATTTTTCATTTTCAGCACCAAATAAAAGAAGAAGCATCGAGCTGTCAATTGGTAAACACAACGTCGGTGAACGGCATGCAAAGGTAAAGAAATTATTCGAAGTTGGTTTATTGATTATATGTGTGTAATAATAATTCTTGTTTTTGTTTATTGTCATGACAGCTCATAAATGCTTCAAGATGATGGAAACTTTGGATCAACAACAAACAAACAGTACGCTTAACATTGAGTCCCATTCGGGTCACTTGGAAACGTCTTCAACACCCAGCGAAGAGGATGACTTCGAGGATAATAACGGTGCGTTCGGTTTGGAAACGAAGAAGAAAAACCAGGGATTCCATCCGCAGCTGATATTGAAAAAGATTACTGAAGAGAATCTGGAAAATCAGACAGATCAGACAGTCGATGTGGCGATTGAAAATGGGGGTTCCAAAGATCATCCTACAGAGCCTCATGGGTCCGAAACAGATGTTGCACATAGTCCTGACAATATGGCTCATCCGCCTTCAGAGAATTGTGTAAAAGTCGAGTGTCCTGATGAATCAAAGGTATCTTCTGATGAAGCTGATGACAAACCGTCCGCATCAAATGAGCCAATTTCACACAATGATGTTAGTTCTGACGGCCATAAACCAACAGTTGACATCAAAACTGAAGAGGAGAGTTCATCACAAACAAATATCTGCAATCATGATGTCAAGACGCCTTCGCGTGAAGTCAAAATTGTTGAAGATTATGAATCCAGTGATGATGAACGAACCGATGATATTGCGACTTGTTCACCTGCCATGAAATCGAGTGAGGAAACTTGTTCACAGGATGAAGAAAAAATCATTAAAGAGGAGCCTTCTCATAATGTCAAGCTGGAAGACAAGGGTCCTTTAGACGATATTAAAACAGATGATGAAGGATTGTGTTCTCCTGTGATCACAATCCTTGGACAGAATTCTCAAAAGATTAACGAACATGAGGAATCACCTGAACTTATAGGCGATTCACAGGATGAAGAGACCATACAACACAATAGATCCTTTTCGCCTGCCAGCGGACAAGAAGATGGAAGCCCATCATTATCATTTAAAATGTCAACAGAAATTAAATCGGAAGAGCACCGCAGTTTTACAGATGGCGAGGAAGCTCTTTGTGAAGTTGCATCTCCATCTCCTGCACTCAAAATTGATGAAATTGGAGCTGGCTCATCTGCAGATGCAAAAATGGAACAGAGAAATGAGTCACCTGCAATGGAAGAAAATTTTAATGTATCCCCAGCTTATAAGATCGATGACCTTTCACCTGCTAGCATACCAGTTGACGAGGAATCCTTGGAGGACTTTAATAATGCAACGAAAGCTGATGCCGATAATTTATCGCCTCCAAGACGTGAAGTCCAATCATCTATGGAGATCATTAAGATTGAGTCCGATTCCGATGAAGAAGTCGCTGGCGAATCATCGATCGCAGATGGAACAGCTACCTTTCAGGATGATCAATCAAAAGAGGAATGTAATAATTTGGTACTGCTACCAATGGAGACAGAGACAGCCGTCAAAATCAAAATTAACGGTGCTCATACACCACTTTTGCTGCAGTCTGATACTTCTAAGGAGGCACCAGAGAAGGACTGTATGAAAGAGGTTGAGAAAATGGATACAGAGGAAAGTGAGACTGTGATAGCAAGTAACGCTGGGAATGAAATCGAGCGAGTGCAGGCCCAGCAGGCAGATTTGGAGATGGAAATGGAGACGGAGCAAAACAACTATAGGACAAGTAGTCGCAGCAGCTCTGTCAGCTCGACTTCACAGCAATTGGTCATAGACCATCCAGAGAGTGAGCAAAATACAAAACATCAACAATGGTTGGAGCAGATGCAGCCGCAAAAACAAGCAGAGAACGAACAGCAGCAGGCCGAAGAGAATGACGAGGCCGAGGGACAGCCAGAGCAAAACCAGCAATCGTTGCTTGCAACAAAGCGCAGGCGCAGCGGCAGCATCGACGAAAGTTGTGTCAAGCAGCGGTGCATCGACGGAGAATCGTCACTATTGATGCAGCGTCTCCAGGCGCCTGCGCAAAACATCCAGGAATCAGGCAAACTGCTCAGCTGCTACAAGTGCAATGCCAACTGTTTTGATAACTTACAGCAACTCAATGCGCACTACGCGTTATGTGGCCAGCCTACAGAAGCAACTGGTGGGGTGGAAACCGTTCCCGAATCATTAATAGAAGCAGTAGCAAAGTCGGCAGTTCCAGCGACTAGTGAGGCTGTCTTTCCCTTAGCCATGACCGCGTCCTCAGCGACCCCAATCGTTGAGTCGGCACCAACTCCGCCCGCCATACAGAAGGAGCGATTCTTTCGCTGCGCTCGCTGTAGCTCGGTGCACCAATCGTGGAACTTTTTCCTGCATATGCGCGAGGTGCATCATCGTTACATTTGCTTGTACTGCTCTCATGTGTTTGCCAGCGTGGAGAAATTGTCGCTGCATCTAGAAAATAAGCATGATATGGATCAGCGTCACTTCAACACCGTTGATGCATGGCAAGAGCTACAAACTCAGGAGGACCGTGTGCGCTATTTGGTATGCTGCAATTGCCAGGCGAGTTTTGAGCTCGGCAGCCAGTTTGATAATCACGATTGTGCCGAGCTAATGCAGCCATGCGCATTGTGTGGCCAAAAGGCTGGACACATTAATGGCTGTCGCAACGGACGCAGCGCAGGTCCACGGAGGAAGACAACTGTGCGTCGTAAGCGTAAATCTGTGAGACCCAAACAGCCGACAGAACACTTGGAGGCACAGGTCAATGCAAGACTGTTCGAGCAGCCGCCAAACTGGCTGGAGACGGGGACGGTGCCGCAGGAGTCGCCACAGCCAGCAGTACTTGAAAACAACAGTATGTGTTCTTTGAATTGTTTTAAATCAATAACTAATCAATGTACTTTAGTTCCAGAGCCGAGCGAAGATGCTTCAAAGGAAGAGGCACCGCCGAAATTGGTGGTGCCCAAGATAATGCTGCGTGTGCCCAAAGAGTTTCAAAAATCCGTGGATGCAGCGCTTAGCAGCACAGACACTGAGGACGAGGAGAACGATGAGATGCCCTCGTCTGCAGCGGATTGCAGTCGCAGTCCGGCGCAGCTGCTAACAGTGGATGCAGTGAATCAACGCCAAGATCTACTCTTACCGCCTGTATCGAATCTGTCAGAGGACACGGAAACAGCCACTGAAACGGCATCCATGTTCCACGAAGCAACACACATGCCTGCGAAATTTTTTGCTGATTTGGAGGATGATGATTCACATACGGCAAAACTGACACAAGCGTTGGCCGAATTCGAACGCACAAAGTTGGATATACAGCGCGCCAGAGCTGATATTATGGCCAAAAAGGAGCAAAGCCTTCAGCTGCGGCAGCCGGAACATCAGGAAGAGCTTCAGCAGCAAGAACAAGAACAACAGCGCAGTTGGTCACCAACACCACCAGCATCGCCGCATAACAATCACATCAACAATGAGACGCATGTGCCAAAGGAACAGGATGATGTGCAACGTGCGGAGAGTGTAGCATCGCCGTCGGATTTGAATTCCGAGCCACAACTGACAGCAACATCAACTCCAGCTCCAATGCTGCATCGTCGTGATACCCAAGGCAGCGATTGTATGGATATCGACAATAGTTTGATGCAGGAACAACATTCGGAGCCAGATGAAACTCCCGCAGAAGATGCGCAGCCAGAGACACCGCCAATACCAGCTGATGGCATTATAGTCGCTGGCGCAGACGAGATTACCGTTGACTTGCAACTGGATCGACCATTGGACAAGTTCGAAATGGTCGACTTTGTGCGTCTGTGTCTGATGAGCGTCTATCAAAGTTGCATGTATTGCAATCATGCGCGCCGGATAGCTGTGAATGGCAAGCAATTGGTGTTACATTTGATTGCCAAACATCGCTTTACAGCCACTGTGGATAGCATCACGGCCGAGGAACTGTACGCTGAGACAATAGTGGCTAGATTGAAGAGCTATCTGCCTGCGCTAGAGGGTGGCCATTACTTAAATTCCTCCAGTGCTTGTAGCTTGGAGGACGGACGCTTTGTGCAGCCGTTTAATGAGCGGAGCTATGAGTGCTTCCAGTGTCGCTTTGTGACTGCCACACACAAAGAGCTGTACACACACAATCGACGGCTGCATGCCAAGATGAACATCACGTGTGTCATGTGCAACCTGAACTACTTCAGCTACAGCGAACTGCTTAGCCACATCTGTCCAGGCGAAGCATCTAATCAAATTTATGATGTGCAGTTTCGTTGCTGTTTTTGTGAGACGACGCCACTGCCATCGGCTTTCCGGTTGATGGTGCATCTGCGGAAGCGACATCAAACCTGTGATATTTGCCTGGAGGATTGCCACTCGCAGGCCAAGCTATCGGCCCATGTTTGGAAGCACAAACTGTTGCACTTGTGCTATCGCTGTGGCATCGCCTATCGCAGCAAACAAGACATTTCAAAGCACTTGTTTTGGAAGCATGGCACCGAGAGCTCCAGTTGCAAGCGTTGTCTGCAGAAACGCTGGCGTCACGTCTACCACTTCTGCGTTCCTGCGACACAGTTCACGTGCGAACATTGTCAATATAGTTTCAGCAAAGCAATATACCTGGAGGTACATAAACGTGAGCATGATGGCGACTTTCGCTATGCCTGCAATGAGGAGCAATGCGAGGAGAAATTTGTGTCCCGCAAGCTGCTCTTAAAACATGCGGCTCAGCACGAAGTCAAGGAGTTGCCAGCCAACGAAACGCTGGCCATCGAAGGCGCGGAATTGTCAGTCGAGGAAGAAAAACTCTCAGATTCTCAACAGCCAGAGAACAATGAACATGCTGCAAACATCAAATCAGAAGCAGAACGTGAAAAATCACCCAAGTTGGAGGTATCTGATGAAGTAGATGGTGAATCAACTCAAAAACAGGCAGTTGGAGATAAATCGCCGAAGGCTGCGGAGCAAGAGCAACCACGCAAACGACGCAAGAAGTCCAAACGGAACAAAGCATCGCTCGAAGACCTTAATCTAATTGCTCCAAATCTATCCGAGTCGGATAGCAGCGATGACAGTGATTCAGATGCAGCTCGCAGTGTCGGAGCTCAACCAGAAACCTCGTCACATGGAACGCTTCCTATGCGTGTGCCTGCTTCTGTGGATGATTTGGACATGCCTAAGGTGATGCTATCTCCGGCATCTGAAAGCGACACTGAGGAGGAGAAACCAGATAAGGACAAGGAAACTGTGAAGCAACCGTCTGCTGAAAATGATGATGAAAAGGAAAAGCTGCCAGAGCAGCCAAAGCAGGAAAATGATGTGGACGCCAGTAACGTTGAGGAAGAGCCCAAGCCAGATGTGAACACAGAGTCGCCCGCAGAAGTGGCCGATATCTGGAAGAATCTACTGCAGCATCAGCCATCTACTGCGAAAATGGAGACAAATGCTGTGCCCGCGAACGTGGAGTTGGAGCTTCCTATTCAAGAACTGCAGCGTCCTGCCAAACTGCATGTGGTATTCTCCGATCATGACTATTGCAAAATGCAACGCACTCCGCCACCAACGCCCGCTCGTGTTACTAAGAAGTCGCAGTCCACGCCGAATAAATCAAAGCGTGGCAATAACTCCAGTGACAGCGATAGCTCGAGCAGCTCCAGTTCCTCGGACTCTGATAGCTCGTCGTGCTCGTGTGGCTCAAATTGTAGCTGCAGCTCCAGTGGCAGCAGTTCCAGCGACGATGACTCTGACAATGAATCAAATAGCTCAACAAACGCGAAGAAAGCGCAAAAGAAGACCAGCGAAGTGCCCGAGACGAAGAGCAGCGAGGAGTTCGTGAATGTGACCAGCGTTAATGAGGAGGAGCCGCGTCCAGAGACACCCAAGCCCAACGTGCCGCTCTACAATGAATCGGACTTTGACACTGCTGTCTCCGACACTGATGAGGAATTCTACGATGCGCATCCCCAGAAAACGGCCAGCGACTTGCTGGCACAGAAGCGACAAGCATTGCTCATGGCCCATGCCCAAACGCATGAACAGGTGTTGGGTGAACGCAGCAACTTTGACATTGTGGAGAACAGTCGCCCGTCGACGCCATCGCTGCCGGAGGATGCGGCCGCCTTTGCCGATCGACCCGAGCGTGTCAGCAAAAACAAGAAGAGGAAACGCGAACGCAAATCCACATGCAAATCGATGAGTCAAGCAAAGTTCGCATTGACAGCAACACCAGAATTAACTGCTGCACCGCAACCGTTATTGCCACAACTTATGTCACAATTGGTCGATGTTCCCTACAGTGAGACACCGGTTGTCATCACATCACCTGCACCCGTTTCTACTGCTGCTGTCGTCGCTGCCGCAGCCGCTGCTGCTGCTACACCATACCCACTGCAAAGCCAGCAAATGTTTGCTGACACTATGGTAATGACTCCGCTAACACATCGTCCTGTCTGGCAGCCACGCATGAGCGGCGGCAGCAGCTGCTCGGATGCCGATGGGCAGCTCAAGCGCTCGAAACGCACAAGGCGCCCAAATAAGTTCTACGGCTACACCAGCGATGATGAGATGATGAGCAGCGTGCTGGCGCCACCGTTGCAGGTGGGCATGCAGTTAATTAAGCCACAGCCGCCGCCGCAGCTCACATGGGCCAAGGAGGATTTGCCGACGCCGCCCAAACAGCAGCGCAGTCGCAACAATCACAGTGATGCGCACTCGCATCATCATCTGCATAGCAATGGGAACACGTCGCGCAAGCGCAATAAACGGGCCCCGCAGAGCGGAGGCTCTGGCAGTGCCAAGCGTTCGGCCAAACGTATAAAGCCGCAGGTGGCAGCCGAGCAACAAGAGCAGCAATACCAGCCAGCCATGCCACCCATACCCACACTGAAAATTCGACCCGCTCTGTTGCCGGTCAGTGCTGCTGCCAGCGACAGCAGCGATAGCAGCTCCGATGATGATGAGAACGCTGAAGTGAACGTGACCAGCCTGATGCCACCCACAACAATGTCAATGGCGCCGGCCATGGTGCCCATGATGCAACCTGTTGCACCGCCAGTGGCACCCTTGCCAGTAGCACCACCACCGCCGCCACCCGCAACACGTGCATTCAATCAACCCATACCGCCGGCCCTGCTGCCGAACCCAGATTTTGCTACCTTGCAATACTTCAAGGCGAACAACATACGCTACCCGATTCGCCCGCCAGCGGGTGCTCGTCTGGCCAGAGAGGGCGAATCCGTGTACTGTTATTGCCGCTGTCCGTATGACGAAGTGTCTGAGATGATTGCCTGTGATGGCAGTAATTGTCTGATCGAGTGGTTTCACTTTGAGTGCGTGGGCATTATGGTGGCACCGCAGGGTAAATGGTTCTGTGCCGAATGCCGACCCAAGTACTCTGAGGGTCTTTATCCGGGTGCTAGGACTAAGTGAAATTCAAGTTTTGCGAGCTGTATATAGTTCTACATCTTAGTATGTATAGTCTTAAAATTGACTCCTAACTAACATACATATATGCATAACCGCAAGAATGTGAAGATTAACCTAACAAGAAAACCCCAACTACAATGGATTACGCTTATTAAATGTTAAATATTCGATGTCAAAATCATGTCGAATCAACATCAACAACAATTTATCATAATCATAAAAAAAAACACAAATTTTTATTGATAGGAAACATAACAATGAATATTTTGATTTAAACCGTCAGTCCAGGCTCAAAGGTGTGCTCCAATGGCTTGGCTACAGCAAAATTTATTAAATACTTTTATAATTACAAATTATGCATATATATACACTAATAAAATATATGTCGATTTTTTGTAAATATGTGAGAGTTGTATATCGAAATTACATACTTATAAATCCACTTGTAAATTACTTAGTTCGTGGCAAGATCTTTATAAACGTTTAGATTTAACTCTAACCCAGCATCAGTAGTTATAAATACGATAATTATATAATGTAATGACTATCTTTAGCTATATTACAAACAAAAAAAAAACACAAAGGGCAAATGCGAAGAAGATGCGAAAAATAAACATTCAACAATAAGAGAACCACGTACATATAACTTTTTTAATCCTTTTTTATTGAACAAACTTTTAGTTGGAATGTGTGGATGATTTTCCGTCATAAGCTAAGGGCTAAACTTTAACAACCGACTGTTACATGAAGGAGGATATTACGTTTTGCTAAAAAATAAAATTTAAGAGGACGGAAGGGAAGAAAATTTTAGTCACCGAATAAGCAAATAATTCATTTTTATAAAGTCATTAAATTAATACATAATATTATGTGAGACTATATTTCATAAATCATATCCGGATGAAGTAACAGAGAGATATTAATACTAAGTCCAGGTTTTATATATATATAGAGTACACAGTGAACACTAAGTACATCTATTATTTGAACAGCCTGTTTCGTGTTCAGTGCAATTTGGTCTGTTTTGAGTGGCCAGTAATTTTGCGGGAATAATAAAGAAAACATGGTCAGCTATGATATTTTGTGTAAGAAATGTAAAATATGGGACCCTTAAAAGAAACCAGAAGAAATTGAAAATTATTACAATTAGCACAAACTCTGATATGTCGCATAAAATTCGTTTTTTGAGAATGTAAAATATATGCATATGCGATCCTGCTATGCATCTAAATGGAAGGACTAGTATCTGAATATTGTAAGATAGTTATAAAAACATCGTCGATTATGTTGCGTGCTTTTTTAACTCACTTTCCTACTAAAGAATTCAGAATGCCAGATGCTTGCAGGTGGAAGGTATGGCGGGGCATATGTAAATTCATATTTCAGATTTTCAGTGATTATGTTAAAGTAAATGCAAATAAGGCACGACAATATTATTAATGTTGTTGTAGTTGATGGACACGAACGAATGCCAGCCAGGGTCAGTGTGGGGTCATCGTGCACAGGGAAAAGCAACAGAAGCTCGAGCACCACCACCACCAACAGTCCACACCAGCAGCGGCTCAGTGGAGGGCTTGGGTTTGTTTACCAAACAGCGCGTTGATTTAATTGCTAACTGGGCAACCATCAAGCGAACGGCAGGCGACAAAGTAACGAGTATCGAGCGCCGAGCACCGAGCACCGAGTGCCGAGTAGCGAAGCAACAACCACAACAAAAGCAGCGACAGCGTGTAGTACAGCTTGTGCACAGGTGTCGTACAGCCAACGCGTGCACAACTGGACGGTGGGCGGTGAGCGGTGGACAGTGGGCAGTAGTTGGCTGGCGAGCTGGTGTGCGTGAATGTAAAAATTACCATAAATCTGACTGCGAGTACGTTTATAAAAAAGGCGCCCTGGTGAACTTGAAGCGCTCAGTTCGTGTTGAGTTGACGAACCATTCGGTCGATCTCCGGCAAAGCAATTCCTTTCGGATTCGCGTATCCCTTTCGATTGCGTGGCTCTAGCCCAGTTAGTTATTGTGAGTGTTGATTTGTGTGTGCCGTGCGAGTGTTTGGGCCATGTTGCCTTTGCCGCTGGCCAAGTCGAGTAGTGCGCAAATATTCCAAGTGTTGCTCGCCCTCAACGGCCCGAAATGGTGCGACGCGCCTCAAGCGTGCCGCATCTGAATAACAGCGGCGCAAGCAGCGCCGACAGCGTTACGACCCGCGGTCGAGCGCCAGCTGGTGGGGTGCGCCTCAAGCGCTCCACTGGCGGCAAGGCGACGACACCGACACAGCAGCGCCAGAGCTCCGGCAGCAGCAGCGGGTCCCGTGTACCGCGTTCCCGCAGCCTGACCAACGGCATGCGACGCCTAAGTCCCCAAAAGGGCGGCAGCAGCGGCAGTTCACGCAATACCCCATACTTTCTTCGCTCGCGTGAAAATGAGTAAGTGTAATTTGTGTACTGACAGCTCTGGGAAATCGGAGCATTGCGATGCTTCCCACCGTAATCAATAGCTCGATAAGTTCTCGCACCTAGTTGCTGTTCAAAATGTCATGAATTATATGGATTGCGCAGATAGTTCATCTAGAGATCGTGGAAATTTAAAGTTGACCAAGTGATCTGCGATGATTCGTTAAATTAGCAGCGACAACGAAGAACATTTTGTTATTAAGAGAATTTTTTTTTTTAATTCTAAGTGTTTTTTTTTGAGTGACCCGTAAATGGCGCATTTATGCCCCTTGTACATTTTAGTTGTTGAAGCTGATAAAAACAAAATGCACTTATACTCAGCATATTTTGCTTACGTTTTCGATTTGATAATAATAATATAATGCAATCAATTATTTGTACCAAGTCGCAAGCAATTCCTTTTTATCATTAGAATGAGTTAGGTGACGACCTTGTTGACTTAGTGTAGCATTAACCAGATAAACTTTTGGAAGATTAAAATTAAATGCAATCCAAGAAGATGTCAAAAACTATGGTTGGCTTTCTGTTTGAAATATATTCACTTACATATATTCACTTACACTGAACATATATATATTCACTTACTTAGTTTTTCTGTTATTCTTAAGAAACTTGGTACATTTTGAATGTTTTGTTACACAATTGACTTAGCTATTGGTCAGAAGAGTCTAAGTACACCTCAGTATTCTCCACACAAGTATTTCATTTGACCCATTTTATTAAAAATTAACAAAGCTGTTAGCTATGGACTATATTCCTGATAAATGTGCATATTTAAGGCTTGTTTGAAGCATTACTTATTGCAAGTACTATAATTTATTTAATTCAGTGTAAAATATTTAGATAATGCATATAACATATGGCACATATGCGTATTAAGTATGTAACTAGCTCGGTTATTAATTTGCATCAATCCATTTGCCGAGCCACGCAGTGAAATAAAACTAGATAATAACATTAATAGGGGTGTGAGCCACCCCTGATTAGATGCCATTAAAGAAATAAACCCTCCGGGGCATAGGCACACGCCGTAGCGTAATGACCACGCACAATATAACATAGACGGGCAATCAAATTGGCCGATAGATACTACGGCCGACGGGATAGTTCGACGCGTCGAAGCGACACAGCGATAGGCGGGTTGGGCATTTGAGTTTCTTTCAATCGGTCATGTTTTATATTTAAACAATTAGTGTGGAGTTGTTTAGTGTTCGCAGTTCGAGGTTGGGGTTCAGTGAGCACGACATAAATCGATTTTGCAATTAAACCACATTGAAGCCTAAACACTATCCGGCCGTATACTCGAATCGCCTTCTTCCCCACTGACCGAACTGACCGCAATAGAGAGCGAAAGTGACATGTTTATGCTTGGTATTTGGATATCGAGCTGTTGCAGGTTTTGTTGTCGTTGTCACCATTGTTCGAGTAATGATAGTGACAGCAACTTAAGGTTAAGAACCTTCACCGGGTTCAACTTCTGCTTAATGTTTTCCTTTCCTCCACTAGCGCACTAATATCGAACGGAAAGTGGAGTTATGGCTGATGGAATCTACCTCTATTAAAGCAAGACGATTTAATTAGAATGCTCATGCGTGAAGGGCATGTAGTTAGTAATTTATTTAACAAATGTGAAAACATTAAAATTAATATTCTTAATTGGAAAGGAATTTTGTTTTCTATCTTTCTGTTTACCTACGATAGTATAAGAAGTAAGCTTCTTATGCGAAGATCAATAATATTTTGAGATTTAACCTGTTCCACAAAAAATTGTAATATGAAAAACTATACTATACTTTATAAGCAAATGTAGTTGGTAATTTATCTATCAGATATGAAAATATTAAAATTAGTATTCTTAATTAGAAAGGAATTTTATTTCCTATCTTTCTGTCTAGCTACAAAGGAATAAGAAGCTTACTTTGTAAAGACCAATAATATTTTAAGGTTTAACCCAAATAATTTAAAATGAAAAACTATACATGAAGAGCATGTAGTTAGTAATTTATTTATCAGATGTGAAAATAATCAAATTAATATTCTCAATTAGAAAGGAATTTTGTTTCCTATCTTTTTGTTTACCTATAATAGTATAAGAGTTTACTTTGCAAAGGTCAATAATACTTTAAGGTTCCACAAAAAATTGTAATATGAAAAACTATACATGAATTTAAATTCTTCAAATGTTCCATATAAAGTAGGATGATATAGTATGGGGTGATGCGTGATTCGCGTGACAAGACAACTATGTAGTTTTTTATTAACCGAACAGACTTATCAACGACTGAAATATGCAGTTTTTATTATTTCAAATTAGTAATTTATCGAAAAGAGATTTATATAATTAACTTAACAAATCATTTACGCATGCCGCCAAAGGACATTGACTTGTCCAATTAATTAGTAGCGGGCAGTGAATGAAATAATGTGATTGGTGCTTTGCTCAAGTATTTATTTGCCCAATTGAGATTGTGATTCCAAGCTATATAAATAATGTACATGTTTATTTTGTTTGCACAACAAATACAATATAATGCCAAGCATTTGAGCCAACAAACAGCAGTCACAATAAAAAGCACAACTCTCGCTTTTATTTCCAACGGTTTTTCCACTGAGCTCTTCATATTAATATATACACATGTATTTGTATAACGTAGAGTCATATATATATACGTAGTACACGTATTTCTGCTAATAACAATCTCGTGCAATGCAGAAGTTTAGGCAATGAAATGTCAACTTTGATTATCTTTGGAATGATACGTCCATGACGGGTTGTCCTATATGTAATTATTACCTAACCTCATGTTGTGCATGCTCGAAAATCCATATTGTACTATATACTATATACAGGCGATGTCTGCCAGTTCCAAATGCATATGGTTTTAAAATGCAAATTGCGCATTTTTCCGAGAGAGTGAAAATTAATGGCGTATTGTTGTGGAAAAAAATAGGAAATTCATATATATAGATTACTAACATATCAATCATTCCATTATCAACGCATATATCAATCAAAATACATTAACATGCGTGTACTATTATAATTATGACGCCTATAATTAGTTCCAATTGCAGTGGGAAAGTAGACAATCTATCTACACAGTACTAAAGTACTCAAATACTTGATCCACAAAATTAACAAACGACTTTGGTGTCAATTGGATTTGTATTGGTTGGTGAATGCATGTGCTGATGTTCTGTAATAATCACATTCATGTGGGGGTTCCTAATGAGCATCCAAGCTTATTTCCACTTCCCCCCGCTCCACTCCTATTGTCACTGAGACAATACCCATCATCTAGATTTCGGGGCGTAACAAAACCAGAGCTAGTCTAGTGAGTAGTTAAATTATAGTTTTTCAGCGTGAGATATACAAATGAAATCTACGATTAAGTGCTAAAAGCTATTACTATTTATACATTTCCACAATTCATGGGCAGATGCAATGTGTGTTATTAGCTAATCCATGCACTTATCTAATTATTTTCCCAATGCTTTAGTTTTTCGATTTAAATCCGAAATGTTTACTCAGCTATTTCGATTCAACACATTAAGGTCGCGTCAATTAATTATTGTAAGGACAAACAAATTATTTATAAAATTCTCAGCTCCATTAAAAGTACCAACCTTAACTTAGCTCGACTTTTCGATAGACATTAAGTTTATTAACTATTAAGCATCAATTTTCTACTCGCCAGGGTTGATTGAACTTTTCGTGCTTGTCAGCAATCTGTTGGCTAGAAGGACTTCGCCTTAGCTTCGGCTTAAGTTAAAATATTTACCAAGTACACACAAAGCAGAGTTCACTCGCTGATTAATATATTTACACGCATACATTTGATGTTAAGTGTGGACACTTTGGTCGTTAATCCATAAATTTTTAACGAGCTTTTTTCTATCAAATGTCAAATGCCAGCAGGGAAATAGTCATTATAGCGGGTTAAACTTTTTTCATATTGCGCATACGCCACGTGATTCATTAACTAAAAGATATTCTAAGTGGCGGAATTTGAAAATAAATATTTTCCCGAAATTTCTGAAATTCCCTGAATATAATGTTGGTCATCAAATGAAACCTTGCCTAACAGCATGAATTCGGCTAAAACATGCGATGCAAAAAGAAAGAAAAAATCCAAAAATCACATTTTTTTTCACCCTTAACCTTGGCTATTTATAGGCTGACCAATCAGGGGAAACTCATCAAGTTCAAGGGAAATGGAACAGGCAATTTTGCATTTGCCACAACAAAGCCAGAATTCATAACGTAATGGAAAATGCTTGAACTTGGGGATTCCATTTAATTAATGCAATTCGATAAACGACCATGATAGACCCTGACCAAGGCCAAGCCTTTATATTCAAATTCATTGTTCTAGTCTTTGGTTCTCGACTCAATTTGGAAACTGGTGTGTTACTTTAGCCGCAACTACTTTGGACATTTTCATCTTCTGCCATCCGATTTAATAGATTTCCCATTAATGAGCAATTTATATGTACATTATTAATTTATTTTGTTTCACCTGCGTAGAATTGGTAGCGCGGATACTCTGGAAATCGTGGCCTCCAAGTCAACGGGAACGGCAAGCGAGGAGCCATCGACGCCCGAGGACAACATCAATGTGGTGGTGCGAGTGCGTCCGCTGAACGATAAAGAAAAGCGTGACAGGCACGGACCGACGCTGCAGTTTCCTGGCAATGGACAAGTCATCGTAAGTTCGCAGTTTCAAAGCAATCGTATCGCTCGCTATATACTTGCTCTTTCACCAAGATTGAGGGCAATGACATGGGCGCCAAGCGATCCCATAATCGCGATAGTGTTCGCGTCTTTACGTACAATGTGGTCTTTGAGCCAGGAGCCACCCAGGAGGATATACTGGACTATTCTGGCATTAAGCGCATTATTGAGATGGGCATAGAGGGTTTCAGCTGCACGGCCTTTTGCTACGGGCAAACGGGCTCGGGCAAAACACATACACTGACTGGACCTCCTGATTTGGTGAGCTATTATTAGATGAGCTTCCTGCAGCTAGCTTGATTGACTTTGATTTATTTGGCAGTTCATGGGTAAACCGAATCCCAAGGATCCGCGTCATGGCCTGATCTTCCGCTCGTTTGTGTATCTCTTCCAGTTGATTAAAAATCGCAAGGATGTTAACTACGTGCTCAAGGCGTCGTTTATGGAGATTTACAATGAACGCGTGAGTATCTTGTAAAATATATTTCTAAGATCTCCCATTTTTTTGTTGGTAATCTAGTCAGGTTTGAACAAGGAATTTATTTAGTTTTGTAAAGATGTAAAACTTGTTGTTATGGTGAAAAAATTAAATCGCATTAAATAAAAATAAATGCATATATAATTGTTTACTAACAGATTAATTAAAGTAGGAATAAAAAAAGGTCCTATTATGAGCTGCAAATAGATTAGTTATGATTTTTCTCACAAGACTTTCAGCACTTCTATTAAATTTGTGGAAGTCAATCACAATTTAGATCAAATATGTTAGTCTGAAGATGATATCAAACTACTTAATGTAGTTCCATTAAATGTAAACCTTATTGCAATTATTGCGATTGATTTACCTAGCAACTTTTGCAAATACCAATTTTTTTAGAGTAATTGTGCATGCATTGCATTGACCTCCATTTGTCGGAGGGCAACACAGCAATCTGTCTGCATCTGCCCCTCTTCGCCTCTTCCCCGATTAGACAAATTGTCGCAATGCGTGAACTTTGTTTGCATTTTGCGTGGCATTTTAAATGATTTGTTTTCCCATTCCTACTTCCCAACGGGCTTGCAAAGTGGGTGGAAATCGTACTATAAGTTCTTTATTGGTTTTGTAAATTGAATTGCATTTTATATGAACAGGTAATCGATTTGCTCAATCCGGGAAGCGCTCGCAAGCCGTTGGCCGTGCGATGGTCCAAGAAATCGGGCGGCTTCTTTGTGGAGAACTTGTTCACCGTGGACTGCGAGGAACTGGATGATTTGCTAGCCGTGCTCGAGGAGGGTAAGCCACATATGGAAATCTCTAAGGTATATATAACCAATTTCTACTGTCAGGCATGAGAAATCGCGCTGTGGGCTCGCATGCGATGAATGATCATTCGTCACGTTCCCATACAATTCTTACGGTCCATATTCTATCGGATCAGCAAACAGACGGAGGTGTGTTCCTCTCCAAACATGGCAAGATCAATTTCGTGGACTTGGCCGGCAGTGAGCTGACCAAGAAGACCATGAGCGAGGGCAAAACCCTCGAGGAGGCGAACAACATCAATAAGAGTCTCATGGTGCTCGGCTATTGCATCTCGTCGCTGAGCGATAACAAGAAACGCAGCGGTCACATTCCCTACAGGGACAGTCAGTTGACCAAACTGCTGGCCGACAGTCTCGCCGGCAATGGAGTAACCCTCATGATTGCCTGCGTCTCGCCGGCACACTATAATCACGCCGAGACACTTAATACTCTACGCTACGCGTCGCGAGCAAAAAGAATACGCACGAAACCCGTCATCATGATGGATCCGAGAGAGGCGCTTATACTCAGCTTAAAGCGGGATATACACGCGCTGCAAATGGAGAACGAACATCTGAAGGCCGCGCTCAATCTGCACCATCAGGCGGGTGATCCGGTTGCCAACTTGTTAGATCTGCAACTGGAGCGTGTGAGCAGTGGTGATGCAAGCGTTCCAGTGCCCAAAGTGGATCTCGAGCGACTGCCAGAGTTGGATGGCACTGAGCTCGCCGAGCTCGTGAAACTCTACATGGCCGAGAATGAGTCGCTCCGACAGGAGAACAATCATTTGTTTACGGTGCGCGAAACAATACTCAGGGATCAAGAGATTGTGTGCAGGGAAAACGAACGATTGCTCAAGAAATTGGAGGAAGTGAACAAGTGAGTAGCCGAAGATTCAAGCGAGGCTGCGACATTCGGCTCATTGTTGTCTCATTTCTGACTCGTTTTAGATTGAAACCGAGCGAGGACAATGAGCCTAGTGTCGATGCTGGGCTTGAATCACAAACACAAGCACAAACGCAAAATGGGGCAGGCTCGGGTGCAGGGTCGGGCAAAGGGTCAGGGACAGGGGCAGGGGAAGCTGCATAATTTTTGTATACAACAATTCCGTTTTATAAACGAATTAAGAGTGTGATTAGAGATCTAAGCAATAAACTAGAACGTTTCTGTTTCATAAATAGTGTATGTGTGCGTTCACCTCTGATACCCGCTCGGCCGGCATTCTCGCCGACAACTGGCAAAGAAACACCCGGCACAGAGATCTGGACAAATCCTGACCCAGTCGTTCCAGCAGCTGCAGCAGAGCTCCCACTTGAGCAACGGATGTCGGAGGACGAGAACAAGCGCACTCATACGGCCCAGAAGCGTATTGACCAACAGCGCATCGCCAAGAATATTATGTTAATGGCAAACGCGTTTAGGAAACCCAATGCTCAGTTAGAGCAGGCTGCAAACAATAATAATAATACTAGCAGTAAAAACAATAATTCAGTTCAATCTGATTATATGCCGGAGTAAGTTACTTACAATAAATAAATATGCGAATCTAAGTTTTTATCTTTACAGCATGCTCACGTAATATTGCTGCACACATAAATAACCTACACATATATATATTTTTGAAACAATTAAAATGCGTTAATGCGCAACTTAAATAAAAACTGTTAAAAATTCAAACGTCTATTTCATTGCGATAAGTTGGCAGCACCGGCTGATAATTGTTTATACTAATTATTATGACAATCAGAAATAATAAATTAATGTTACCAGAGTCAGTGAACACTTATCCATTTCTGTAAAGGCAAAGTGTGTTAAACGTCAATTTCATTTTTAAGCTAGTAAGTAGTCTTTGAAAATAAGTTGCGTTTTTCTGTATGGTTTGAAAATTTGTCCAGTACAATGCCAAAGAAAGTGTTACCAATCTAGCAAATATAAGATTATTTTAAATGGTATATTTTTCCACGACAATAAGTATATTTTGAACTTCAAGTTGCGGTCACACTGCTCCTAAAATTAGCTTTAAAAGGAAAAAGATAAATCGGATTTAAACGGTATTGATTTTTCATCAACTCAAACTCCTGAGCTTGTGCCCACACTTTGCTTTCAAAGGTAAGCAATACAATTTTGTAGTGCAAATAGCATAGTAGTTAAATAATCTCAACCTTGTTGCAGCTACAAGTTATTCGCCAGAAGCCAATTTTGCTCACCTTCACCATAGGTCTTGCCGAGACTGCCGTTTTAGATATCATGGCTGCTAATTTACAACAGCAGCGCACTCTGAACGAACAATTGCGTCGCGAGGCGTGCATTCCCCGCATACAAGTCTCCGAGGCTTGTAATGCAATGATGAAGTATATGCTGGATAATGAATCGGACGATTGCCTTCTGAGCGGATTCACCAGTCAAAAGGTTAATCCGTTCCGCGAGAAGAACTCGTGCAGCATTTTATAAGCATAAATATGAAATAGGTACACAAGTTCCTAGCAGTATTCATGATAAATACATATGTAGGCAAACTTATTGTTTACGTTTTCTCGACGAACTTAAATAGACTAAAACAAATAATCTATTATTGCATGCGTTTGTGCGTATAACCTTTGATGTTTCTTGTAAATGTGTGTGCTGACCTCAATTATGTCTATAAACTGAACATATACATCAACACTCATATTCTAGAATGATATTTATAAATGTGTGAACAACTCAAACCGTCTTTACGTACATAAATTTGTACGCATACCATGTATTTTGCTAGTCCTATAGCTCTTTTTTGGAGAACGGCATTAACCACAAAAATATAGCGATTTTCAATGAATGTAATGAATCCCAAGTCCTAACTAATCTGAAATGTTTCCTATTGAGATATTCAATATATAATAAAATTAATAAATGTATCATTAAAGTATTTTCATTATAAATTATAATATATTATTAAAGTATTTTCAATATATATAATATAATTCCACTTTTTTATTCATTTAATTTATTATTATTCATTGTTGGTATTAGCGGTATGCTAACTAAAAATTATAATTAATTACAAGTACGGAATGTAATACTGCAACAAGCAAAAATAAGTGCAAAAACGTATTTTATTGGATATTGAATCCGTACACACTTTATACATTTTAATATAGAGCTCAAAGCTTAAATGACTAGTTTGCGCACAATATTTAAACCAGCAGTGGCTGTAAAACTGTGAAGCAACAGACTGTTTTACTTTTTGTCAGCCCTGGTACAGCCCTTCAACTGCATATTACAGTCCACTCACAACTGTGAAATTTCGAAAAATGTATTTACTTTTGTTATATTTTATCATCTTTTTGCAAAAAAAAGTACTTGAACCAAAATCAATTGTATTCATTGAGTTCACGATTGCTGGTTCATGCTCTAGTATATTTAAGTATGTTTTTCTAAACTGTAGTTTCGGTCACACTGATAGCGACTTGTTGCTACCATAGTAACGGCAACGGAAAAAAGCGTAAACAAAAGGTGAAAAAGTTTCGTGGGCTGCCAAATGCAGAATGTGTGCAATAACTTAGCAATAATAGTGTATAGTCCTGTGCGTGCTTGAAAATGTCGTTCGAAAAGATATTGTACAAATACGATGAACCGCACGGCATTGGCGATGTATACTTCATCTGGCAAAAGAGCGCGGGAGCTTTGCTGGCCACAACAGGCACAGACGGCTCTGTAGCATTGTACAATCGTCAGGGTCAGCTGGTGCAACGCATTATATTATCCGGGTAATGTTGAGTTGTGTCTACTATGTTGCTCTTTATTCATCCACAAATTCATATTTCAGTCTGTGCTCTGGCTTTGCTTGGGACTGTGAAGGAGAGCTTTTGGGTATCATCACAAGCAGCTCACCGAATATTACGCTCTGGGATTATGCCACACAGGAAAAGGTGACTGTGGAGTCGGGATTGCGGGATCCTCTCACCTGCATACTTTGGTCTAAGCAGCAGCAACTCCTGGCTGTGGGCACCGGTCGCGGCAATCTAGCCATTTACAATCATCAGAATGGCAAACGGACGCCGGTGCTGGGCAAACACAGCAAGCGCATCACATGCGGCGCCTGGTCAGCTCAGAATCTACTGGCGCTCGGCTCCGACGACAAGAGTTTCTCGCTGAGCAGCGAAGATGGCGACACGGTGCGAGTTGTACAACTGCGCGATGCACCCACGGATATGTACTTTGCTGAGATGGCCAATGATGAGCGCATCGTGGGTGATAATGCCATCAGCATGATTATAGGGAAACGGACGCTGTTCTTGTATTATTTGCCGGAACCGGAGAATCCCACAGAGTTGGGATTTCAGAGCCGTTATGGCTCGCTGTTGCAACACAAATGGTTTGGCGATGGCTACATTCTGTTGGGATTCTCAAATGGTCACGTAGTGGCCATTTCGACGCATCCCAAAGATGTGGGCCAAGAGTTGTGGCAGGTCAGAAATCACAAGGACACGCTCAGCGGCTTGGCATACTGCCCCACGCTGGACATAGTCGCATCCTGTGGCGATGACAAGTAAGTAGACCAATCAATTTATGTTTCTCTCATCTAATGTGCCGCCACTCCACACAGCATTAAGATCCACTCGATAACCAACCTGCAGGAAACGGAGCGCATCATTACGGTGCCCGACCATGCGAGTGTGCAAATGATCGACTGGTCGCCAGACGGACAGCTGCTGGCGGTTACAACCAGTGGAGGCACGGTCTACACATACGTCACGAAGCTGCCGCATATGTTTGCCGTTTCTGCTCCGCGTCTAGTCATGCTAAGCAGCCTGGCCGAAGTGTCTATCTATGTGTATGCACCAGATAAATCGAAGGTACTGCCATTTCGCCTGCCGCTGGAGAGTGAACCCACATTCCTGGCCATTGGGCCGTACACTTTTGCTGCTGGCCTCGACAAACACGTGTGGTTCTATGATCTGGGCAAAAGTCTGGGCGACGAGCCGCGACCATTAAGCGAACGCGATCTACCCTATGACATAGCAGCGATGAAGCTGAACACAGATTACTGTGCTGCACTGTGTCCGCCGCTGTTGTTGCTGCAGGCCATTTCGGCGGACAATCCCAATTGCAAAGACAAGATGCAGGCGAGTTTTCCCAGCGCATTGCCAACAATGCCCAGCGATGCGGTGATCACGTGCTTTGCTCTCAGTCAGGAGCTGCTCATCTTTGCCACAGATGTAAGTTTGTAATCGTAGATTCAATATTAGTTTTAACTATATACTGTTGCCTATTGCAGATTGGTCATCTAGTCTTTTACTCGCTGGAGAAGTGGGACACATGCACCATCTATCGACACAGCAATGGCATACGCCAGCTGTTTACAGATGTGGATGGCACCAAAATCATTTTCATCGACGAGCATGGTCAAGGATTTGTCTATCTGCCCGCCTTGGATCAGGAGGCACTGCTGATTGCCGACTTGCCCAAGCAGTGTCTGGGCTGTCTCTGGGACTTAACTCAACCGAATATCTTTATTAGCTACGATGCACGTGTTGTCTACACACACGTCTTCGCCCGCCATTCGGTGCGGGGGCGACACACGCTGAAGGTGGGCGAATCTAAGCTGAATCCTGGCCAAGTGCCTCTCCTGCTTTGCGCTGGTGAGATGGCGCTGCACATCGACGGCGGACAGTATGCCACACAGTCGTTGAGCACTCATGTGGTTAATCCCAGCAATACGCAGACCGACACTTTGCTGCTGCTGCTGCGACTCAAAAAATATGATGAGGCCTACAAACTATGCGAGCAGATGAAATTGGACAGTGCTTGGCGGCAGTTTGGAGAACATGCGATCGCCGACTTAGAGCCCGACATTGGTGAGTCTTGTGTGGTCACCAGCAACTGCTAATTGCTCTCCAATATTAACTGATTTAAAACCCCCACCAGCATTACGCGCTTATCGGCAGCTGGGAGACTCTGGATTGGTCAGTGCGCTGAGTGAACTGCGCTACATTGAGGATCTGCACATGCTGAACGGCTGCTGTTGCATGCTGTTGGCTCAGTACGATCAGGCCAAGGAGTATTTGCTCAAGGGCGCTTACACACGTGCCGCTCTTGACTTGAGTCGCGATCTCTTGCAATGGGATCAGGCGTTGCTGCTGGCCCACAAATACGAACCTCTGGAGGTTCCATTTATAGCTCGCGAATATGCCCAACAGCTGGAGTTCACGTGAGTCGTTGAGAGTTCAATATTCAGCATAAACATTGTAAACATAATTAAATGTAATTTGCAGTGGCAATTATGCTGATGCTTTGTACCACTACGAGAAGGGCTACAAGGAAGACCTGATCAATAATGAGGACTCGGAGCCGCCAACGTTGCTGCATACCATGCCTGAGTACGAGGAGCACGTGCGTCTGTGCAAAATGGGCATAGCCCGCACTTCAATACGTGCCGGCGACTTTCGGCGTGGCGTAAGAACTTTGACATCCAGTTGCAAGCACGAACAGTATAACAAATTATATTTAATCAGATTCAATATGCTGTCGAGCTGCAGGACAAACAGCTGTTATTTGACTGCGCCGAGCTGCTGGCCACTGTGGGACATCTTACGGAGGCAGCAGGCCTATACGAACGGGGTGGCTACTATGACGAGGCATGTGGCCACTACATTGCACTCAAGATGTGGCACAAGGCCAATAACATACTGCCGCAAGTGAAGAGCAGCAAACTACATGCGGCGTACGCCAAGGCCAAGGAGTCGGACGGTCAATTCGAAGAAGCTATACGCAGCTATCGCATCGCTGGTGATCTGGATGCTTGCGTACGAATTTATCTGGATCACTTGTGTGATCCGCATGCTGCTTCAGAAATAGTTCTCGAGTCGCGCTCAATGGATGCAGCCAAGCTGCTGGCCAAGTTCTATCAGAAGATCGGCGACATTGAGCAAGCTCTGCAATTTCTCGTCATCTGCGGCTGTGTGGAGGAGGCGTTTGCGCTCGCGCAGCGGCACAATAAACTGCGGCGACATGGCGAGTTGCTGGAACGCTATGAGAATGCCAAATCTGCCGACTATTTGGCATTGGCCCATTACTTTGAAAGTGAGAAGTATACGCTGCTTGCCGGCAAGTATTATTTCCTCGCCAGGGAATTCACCAAAGCTCTGCGATTTCTGTTGAAAGCATCAGCCTTCAGCAACGAGGAGTCACAGGCTCTATCGCTGGCCATCGACTGCGTGGCGACCTCAAACAACGAACAGTTGGCTACTCAGCTTATTGAGTTCCTGCTGGGCGAATCGGATGGTGTGCCCAAGGATCCACGCTACTTATTTCGCCTGTATATGGCGCGAAAACATTACAAGGATGCGGCCAAGACAGCAGTCATCATTGCCAACCAGGAACAGCTGGCGGGCAACTACAAGTCGGCGCGGGATTTACTGTACTCCATGTACCAGGAATTGAGACGCAACAATCTCTCTGTGACTGCCGAGATGCGCCACAACTTGATACTGCTGCATCGCTATACTCTGGTGCGCATCCACGTGAAGCTCGGCAATCATCTGCTCGCCGCCAAGTTGCTTGTCCAAGTAGCTGCTTGCATATCGCAGTTCCCAGAGCGTAAGTGCTAGTCCCAAGATAATTGTATTGTAGGCTTAAATTTCATTTCGCACAGATATCGTTCCTATACTAACTTCAACGGTGATCGAGTGCCATCGTGCGGGACTCAAGAAATCTGCTTTCACCTACGCTTCCATGCTGATGAGGCCGGACTACCGCAACCAACTGGACGGGCGTTACATCAAGAAGATTGAGTCGATTGTACGTAAGGCGCCAAAGGGAATAAAGCAACTACGCGATGAAATCGATGACGAGACCATGGAGTGCCCTATTTGTGATGCCAACCTGGCTAACATGGAAGTTACCTGTTACAACTGCAAGACAACGCTACCCATTTGTATAGCAACCGGCCAACACATCATCAAACAACAAATGACATCGTGTCCACAGTGCGACTTTCTTTGCTTTCGCGCCGAGATGGAGAAGTGAGTAAAACGCCTCGATCCTAAACCCTTTTAAAACATCTATTTATAGCATACTATCCGAGTATGGCGACTGTCCCATGTGCGGGGAGCGTGTGCCGCCAGAGCAATTACTCGATGTGGAGGATATACGACCCTACATATTGGCCGCCTCCTAGACTTTACACTTAGACTTTAAACAAGCGAATAGACTGCACTTTACACCAAATAGTAGTTGTAAGTAATAAAAGGCACCATTTACACCTGATAATGTATTAGATCCACAATTCATAAGTAGGGTGAAAACTGCAAGGACTTGCCTTAATGTGCTGGTCATATTTTCATTTATTCCCCAAAATGGATTCATAGAAAATATCATATAAGATTACAACTGTCTTTTGAACAGCATTTCACAATTCGGAAGTTGGGTCTTCAGGCTTGCAGCTAATTTGTCCATATCTTTGACATACCTCATATCGAAGATTGTTATCTGCTTCAGATTTTTCAGCTTACCGATTACAGCCAAGCCCGTGTCACTTATATTGTAGCAACCGGAGATCTGAAGGCGCGCCAGGGTATTGGTTAAATGAGTCAAACCTTCAAGACCGTCATTCTCGAGATGCTTACAATTGTGAAAAATAACTGTGTCGATTTGTTTACAACCAATGAAGTGGTCGAGACCAATCTTCATGATTGAAGCATTTGAAGCGTCCACAACTTTAATCTGAAATTTGGTGTCTTCCGATGGCAATTGATTGTAGTCCTTCCACAATCGGGATGGGTTACCAACAAAACGTACTCCGCCTCCATTCTTTATCATCCATTCGGCACACAGACGATCTGGACCGACTTTTCCCAATCGATCTTTATCTACTTGATTGAAGGCGATCGCTACATAGCCCCATATACTGCGGGCAGGATGTTCTGAGGGTTGCGTCCTTATTGCTGCATGTGACAATTTGTTCTGTAATTGGTAGCCAGTTCCTTGGATAAGATGTTTTGGTATTGTATTCCTTATTGCGCTTGTTAACGACATTGCGAAAACAGCTGTTAATACGCCATCAATTGGGATGTTATGCAGCACTAATTAAAAGCAGCGAGTACAAAATTCGGAGTAGTCTTAATAATCTGCTTTCACGTTCTCCGTGATATTTTTAACGAAATATGTGCCATTTTCAAATTACAAATTGTAAACAATTTAGTTAATGTATTCAATCACTTCATTAACTTGGTGATAATGACTCTTTAAACACTGGTAGTCAGCCCTGAATTTTAATGACTTCGAATGATCGATAATCAGTGTAAGCGTTTTTGACTCATTTTGGTAGCATATATCGAAATATACCAGAATTCAAATGTATTGTATATTTAATTTTTTTCCGAATTATTATTCAAATATTTCACTCTAAGCTAGTTAAGTTCAGTTTGAAGATCATGTTTGAATTGTAAGAAAATATTCGGAATATATCCAGATGTAAATGTGAATATACAAACTAATTTTATCAAGTATTATAAGTTGGTATATTTTTCGAAGTAAAATAGTACATTTCTCCACTCAATTTCTTTGGTCACGCATGGGAACAATACTCACAAGTAGTTCTTGTTGAGTTTCCTGGATGGGAGGTTGTCGCGTCGGGTCAAGACACTTTTGCATTTGTACGCTTAATTAATAAAAAACAAAAACGCGAGTGTTGCGAATCAATACAAAAATGTAACTAACTAAAACGTAATATTATTCAGTGCATATGTCAAATAACACATAATAATCAAAACGCGCTGCTTTTTGTAAGCCAGCAAAAATTTAACTAGCGAGTGTTTGTGACAGTGAGCCAAAGAGTGTCGAAGAGAGAGAGAGAGAGCGAAGAAAAAGAGCGCTGGGAGCGAGCATAAAATCACAGTCTGCAGCAATAACAAAATAAATACATACACATATGCACGTACGTACATTTCAACAATTAAACCTTTCAATGTTTTGTTTCTTGCACATTTTTGTTGAATGCCTCAACGCTGCTACAAACGCAGCACGTTTTGCATTGAGCTATCAAAATAATCAACGGAATAGTCATTTCAATCTTGATAGGTATTACATGCAGCTTACACACACATGTATGGCTGGGTAATATATACATACATACATGTGCGCTTGTGAAGTAAATAAAAATAAATTCTGTTTCTGTGTACATACACACACATGTTGTGTGTGTGTGTATAGATGTGTGGATGTCGGTGTCAGTGACGTTACGTCTCAGTCGCTGCCCACTTCGAATGCGAACGCAAGCGTCAGCAGCGAACGTGTTAAAGTGACGAATAAACAACACAGAATCGTTCACTAGAAGAGATACGACAAACAGTCAGACAACCAAACATATTTGTACATTTCTTTCACACATGCATACATTTGTGTTTGTATATAACTAACACACCGACGCAGGCACACTCACACACACCCACAACCCAGAGTCGAGGCAGACATTTTGGCTGCTTCGTTCGGCTCTCGAACGCAATTCGTTTATATGACTGCAGCCGCAATTTGCCGACCCCCTCCCATCCGCCGTCTGTGTGATAGGTGAGTGAATACCCCACCTTCACCTCACCACCCGCTATCCATCCATCAGTCTTCATTCATTTTTGAACACACGCTAAATTTGCCTTCTATTTCTACTTCCACTTTTATGCCGTCGACTCCTCAGGCACCCAACTGGGTATCTCAGTGTGTGTGTCAGCATGTATGTGTTTGTATGTGTGCGTGTGCTAAGATGAAGAATGATATGCAGCAATGTTAGATGATAAATGGCGCGCTACATTAAATGATTTATTTTGCCTGCCCATATCGTCGGCCTCTTCTCTTACCTCCCCAGGCCTCAGGTTCATTGTGCTCGTTTCTCTCTTTGCATCTCTTGGTCGCAGTTGAGCCACGGGCTAAAGCGCGAACCGCCTTCCAGTCTCATAACATAAATGATGCTGCTTATAGCAGCAGTCTGGTAATTGAAGCTCCCAGTTTATGGATCTACGGTACAGTCTCCAAGTGCTCTATTATTCAGCACTTAACCCAATGCTTTAGCATTTTATCACTAAAATAGACGAAAATCTTGTACTTTCTAATTGAGGTTGTACCAATAGTGATTCGACTTTGATACAATCAGATTATACTACTTTGTCGACAGAGAACTTATTCATTGCAAATTCGACTTTGGATCAATTGAACAGTCTTGCAGTCCACTAATAATCATGTGTATATCATTTATGACATATGTAGAAATTAAAGTTTAAACACGTACTGCAGTAAAATTGTATTCCATTGAAATTCTCGAGTTACTTAGTAGTTTGATTCGTATCGAAAGGCAATTTCCCCCTTCTAATGAATCTCATGCTGAGTCAAATACTGGTTGCTTAATTAAATCATTCAGTGCTGTTGCTCATTATAGAACATTTCGCAAATTGCAAATCATTTCCACGGCATTTCCACTGGCTTTAATAACTTTCCATGGTCAACATGGACAAAAAGTAGGTGCCCATAAAATACAGCAAAATATGTTATTGCTACTCTTGCTTTGAGTTCATTTCGATGTTCTCGTTATGCGGTTTCCTATACCCTTTTCAATGGGCATATTCCACTTTGCTCTACACTTGGTTTAGTTCACATTCTAATTCGCATATAGTAAATTATACTTGCTGCTCGGCAGAGCAATACTTTAGTCCCGTTGCAATAGGGTATTGTTTCGTTGGCAACTCTCTTCTGCCCATTTTCAGTTTTTCAGTTAGCCATGTTAGTTTTTGTGCTTTTTTCTCCTAATTAGTTATAATTACACTTAATGCAATTTAGTTATGAGGCGCTGTGCTCTTTTACGTTTTTTGCCAGTCCTCGTTGTTCAATGTTCGTGCTGCTTTCGCGCTTTCTCCCCCCCCCCATTCTCGGGGGGTTTTCATGATTTGTGCGAGATGCAATTGCTGTTCATTGTTCGAATACCCGGTACTAGGGAAGTATATTCGTTTGGGCTTGCACTTTAATCCCGAGGGAGGCAGCAGAAAGTCGAGATCTATCACTCGAAACGTTTTAATCCCCACTTGGTCTGATAATAATAATTAATATTTATGAATTAGTTGGAAGCCATGGAAGTTTTGAAAAACCTTCCATGTCATTTGAATAGTTGGGGATATCCCCAACCCAATTGATGATTGCATTTTGCAAGCGCAGTCGTGAAAAGATATAATTAAAAGATAATACTTGCACGAATACGTGCACGAATATATAAATGGGTTATATATATAGATATTTATGCATAAATATGGTTTGCTCAATTATTTGCGAATGCTCTATCTTAAGTTGAGATCTGCTGGCTCGCTTCTGATTTAAACGCAGTTAATCGCCTGCTGTCTCGTTTGATTTTGTGGCTGCCCCAAGGTGTGAATTCTAGTTAAATTCAATATCGCAGTATCCGCAACCCGCATTCGCATCCGCATCAGACAAGCATATATGAGTGAGTGCTCGTCTTACCTTTATTCGCATTCGGAGTCGCATTCGTATGCATATGAGGTGCAATTTTAGCCAAGATTATATCGGTGGGTCTCATAAATAAATGCATTTAATGGTTGGCTGGGATGGCAATGAGGGCTTTCGCTCGACTCTGCCTGCCTGCCTGCCTGCCTGCTTGTCTCACGGAAGGAATCTGGCACAAACTGCAAACTGGCAGCTTGCAGCAGGCTCTCATCATTAGCAATTTGAAATGCATTCAAAGTGCAGACTCTGAAAGAAGATGCGAGTGTATCCAATTATTTTCACATTTTATGGCGTAAATTTTCTTAAGCCCCAAAACCATTTTTCAACCGAAACGAAACGAACTACGTACAAAAAATGCAGCTTCACCAACTAAGGAGCAGCAACAACAAGAACAACAAGAACGAGAAGAACGGCAGCGGCAGCAACAAATCTTAAAAAGGCATCAAGATTATTGCACAGAAAAATTCTTTTCTTCACACCTTGCCGGGGACTTGAAACTTGGAGCGCGCTGCACAACAAAAGCAACGAAGGCGATGGAGGAAGGAAAATAAAAAACACGCCAAGAATTAAATGCGACTTCAAAGAAAGGTACAAAAAAAATAACGAAGAAATCAAGAAGAACTATGGTCAAAACGAAGCGGTAACACCAACAATGGACATGTGCAGCAACAATAAAAACCAATTTAAGCCAACCGACGCGTCGCCTCCATGTGGCTCGCTTGCTCTTTCTATCTGTATCTGTATCTGCGTATCTCTCTCTGTCTGTTTGTGTGCGTGTGTGTGTGTAAGTATCTGGAGGATTCCTCGTAGGTTTAACTCGAATTGACGTTGGGAAGAACGTCAACGGCAGCGGCAACAGCGGCAACAACAACGTCAGCAGAGACGCATACACAATCAGTTTCAGAAATCAGATTCGGTTCGAAGTTGAATAGTTGCTGGTTATGTTGTTATGTGGGTATCTATGCTGACTGTCTGTCTGTCTGTCTGGCTTGTCTGTCGCTTTGTCTGCCCTGCCTGTTTGTCGCTTCGTTTGTGCGCTTGAGCTACGTGCACACCTGTGGAACACATTGCTCTGCTCCACGGGACTATTCAGAGGTCTTTGGGAAACCACGGGGAAATATCACAGCTAAAGCGATTTTACTAAATGTTCAAATGCAATATAGAAATCTAAAACAAAGCATGGTACATAATTCGAGTCGATGCAGAGCTAATCCATTGCAGCAGTTCCCAAGAAATTCAAGAAAAATATGCTGCTATTCTTAGGGGATTTAAAAAGCAAATAAAAAATATACTCGTTCATTGACTTAAAGTTTAAGTTAAATGAAATTGTATTTTGCATTATCATAAAATTATAAATTAGAACTACTAATACTTATATTACAGGAAAGATTAATAATATTTGATTATTATACATATTATAATATTTGATTAAATACAGAAAGTCTTGAGAAGTTTTTCTGAAAGTTTCGTTAAATGCTTCCTTTATATTAGTTTCATTAAAGATGATGTCAAAAAGATCAATAATAATTGCTTTATATTAATTTAATTGAAGATGACATCAAACGGAACAATAATCAAAAAGGCAAATAGAGAAAATCTGGAGAAGTTTTCTTGAGCATTTCGTTGAATACTTGCTTTATAGTATTTTAATTAAAATTGACATTAATAGTATAATTTATTAAATAGGCAAATAAAAAAAGTCTCGAGAAGTTTTCTGAAATTTTCGTTGAATACATTCTTAATATTAGTTTATTTAAATATGACTTTAAAAGCATCATTAATTAAATAGGTAAATACAGAAAGTCATTAGAAGTTTTCCTGAAAATTTCGTTGAATACTTTACTTTATATTAGTTTAATTAGAGATGACATCAAAAGGATGCATAATCAAATACTCAAATACAGAAAGTCTTGAGAAGTGTTCATGAACATTTCGTTGAATACTTGCTTTATATTAGTTTAATTAAAAATGACATTAAAAGGGTAATTTATTAAATAGGCAAATAAAAAAATCTTGAGGTTTCCTGAAAATTTAGTTGAATACTTGCTTTATGTCAGTTTAATTAAAGATGACAACAAAAGGATCAAAAATGAAATAGGAAAATAATGAAAGTCTTTAGTTTTCTTGAAAATTTCGTCGAATTAGTTTAATTAAAGTTGACATCAATGGGTATTTATTGAGGTTCCTCCAATCGTTGCCGGTCCCTAGTTGTCTCCTTTATCGGTGCATATTGTAGTGTAGGTCATTCAGTGTAGTCGTTAAAGTTGAATGCCGAAAATCGGAACCTTTGCGGGACGGGCCCTGCTCATAATAAGTATTGTAAGTAGTTTTCACCTAACTCGAGAACGGACAGCGGCAGCCTTCAGAGCTCTTGAGCCCTGTCAGAATGACCGGAGAGTGGCAAAAACAACAGAGCCAGAGCCCCGAGAAACAGATGCTTCTAACGCACACACACACACACGTACACTGCCACATGCGGAGAGATCAAGCGAGCAGCACAATAACACCAATAACGCTGAAATCCCAGAGAGTCTGCCCCATGCCTCTTGCCCGAGTGTTGCAAGACACTGACAGGCAGGCAGCACTGGAAAACGAAGCGACGCGACGCTCAATCCAGTTTTCAGTTTCTTTTCTTTTCCTGGCCCGGCCTGGCTTGGCTTGGCTTGGGACGTTCTGTTCCGCAGATCTGCAGTTGATTTCGTTTCGGGCATTGTTGCTGTTGTTGTTGTTGTTGTTGTTGTTGTTGCTCAAGTTTTTCAGAATTTCGTGCTGTGCTGGTTTTGTTGTTGCTGCCGTTGTTGTTGCTTGACGTTGGGCTTTGTATTTTATTTTTTCTTCACACCTTCGAAAAAGGCGAAGGCAGAATTTTAACGTCCACTGGAAATTCAATTCAATTCCCTTGCCGTACAAAGAGTCAGAAGATGCGACGCGTTCGTCGTTGTTGCTGTTGTTGTTGTTGTTGCTGCTGCCCCATAGCCGGTTTTTGGTGTTGGTGTCGCGCTTGGTTTTCTCACTTGGCCCCGAAGAGACGAGCCTACCTATCTCTCTCCCCCCACCACACACACACACACACTCACGTGCACACATTCACACTCACACAGCATGCGCCCTCTCGCTCTGGCTTGCAGGCGAGCCGCGAAGCCAAGCAAACTGACAGCCCTTTTGCATTTTTGTAAGTCTTCTTCTGGCAGGATCGCTTCTCTGTTTCGCTCCCCTCCGCGCCTCGCCTCGCCCCGTCCCGCCACTCGGCTCGTCTCGTTTTTGTTTTGTCCATCGTTAAGATCTTTTGACAGCCTCTTGCGTTGTGCTGCCCGCATTTTGTAGCTTTTGCTGTGCTGCGTTGTTTTGTGTTTCGATTTTGATTTCTTCCTTTTTTGAATGGAACTCAATTTGACATGCCCGAAGATTTTCTCGAGCCGCTGACGACGCTATACACATATAATGAAATAAAATAAAAATACAATTAAATCTGGAATTATGGCGCTGCGGATTAATTTCGAATGCGCTGCTGGACGTCCCACCTCAGCCTATATATACCTCTCGAGGTCTAGACTCTAGACCACCGCCGTCTGAGACCCCGATAAAAGTATGATGGTGAGCGTGCAAGTTTGCGTTTTAGTTCAAGGTGAGGAAGAAATTGCCTCCTCTCGGAGTGGCGGCGAACCCCGTGGAAAAAGTCCACTCGGCATTATCTGAATTAGGTCGTAAGTCTGCTAAGGCCCCATCAAAAATGTTGTGCGTCGTTTGTTTTCCGCCTGCTTATCGTCTGCAATGATAACACCATTCCATAGCAAACTGAGCTCAGAGCCCCAAATCGGACTGCCATATACCCTGCTTTCGTGGCATGCAATCAGATCAAAGATATATATAAACCTCCAACGCTCACTAAACGTTCCGTCTATGCTGGCTAGTAAAGTAAATTGCTTGGTTTAGACTTTAATTTATTTGCAATTGCGCAATATGCAAATGGATCATTAGTAATTCTTCTTTTAGAAAAGACACTGCTGTAGAAAATATCGTTTTCAATATGCCGATAATTTATGCACGCCTTCTTCCATGCCGAAGTTCGCTCAAATCCTATTGAAAAACAACATTCTACTAATAATTATCATTAAATATGTATATCTTGTATTATATGCTACCTGATTAAACTGACTTCATTCGCAATCACCGAATGCGAGGCGCAAATTAATATCGTGTCTGCAAATGAATAGTATAAGTCTTCTCCAACTATATGTTTAGATCTCTTACTCTGGAGGTCTAGATCTCTAAAGTTAATTGTCATATCAAGTCGGTCTTCTATAAAACAAAGTGAAGGAATATGGGGGAGACCTGAAGAATTTGTAAAATTTATTTTCAAAATTTCAATTGCTATATTACTGATATAAGTCCTTATGATATGTGAGGTTTGGTCGTTATGAGATATTACCGAAATGTATTATGGTACTATAATAAATCTATATATATCTATACTATATGTAGTAAATCTATATAGATCTAAAATTAACACTCTTGCAATTTCGTAATCAATATACAATATTTGCAATTGCTAAAGTTTTGCCCTCCACTAAAGACGTTTAGTATCAAGCCACTGTGCAAGTGGTATATAAAACTAGAAAACAGAATACACGACTATAGAGCGCTTTAGTCTTTCGTTAACACATTCATTCATTAAACGCTGATCAAGAGCTTTGAGAGTGTGACAAATGTTGCTTATCCATTTAGCTGCGACTCTCAGTCTGGCTGCGCTTGATAGCGGTTTTTTGTAACTTGTTTTTCATTGACGGACACGGCTTGAAGCGAGTCCACCTGACTGCCTTGATACTTGCTGCTCTGCTGTATGGGGGAGTACATTTTGGCATATGATATCACCTATCAGAGCGTATGTTCTTATCAAGTCCACAACAATGGCAGCAACAATAACAACAATAATACTCTTTGTTTATTTGTTATTTATGTGCCTTAGAGCAATCAAGCAAAACGGTTTATCATTAAAGCGATAAAAAAAGACGTTAATTTATTATACACACACACACAAGTACCGACTTATTTACATACACACGCACACTTACACGAGATGCACAATCAAGCTGTTTACTAATTGCGTTAAATTGAACTTGAAAACGGTTAAAGGAAATCCACAAAACTTGCTAACTGTCTCCCCATCTCTCTCTCGTTTTATTAAAACCGTTATGGACTTGCGTGAGGCGGGGTAGAGCACAAGGCAGCCATGCAGAAGGCAATGAAATAAGCCAACAATTATACAGAAAAAAACTCTTTTTAGTTATTTAATTAGCTGGCCCCACTGTGTTAGTGGCCGGTGTGGGGGAGGGAGGGAGCCAGAGACAGCGGCTTGCGTTCGTATCTAGAGTGGAAAATTAATGACTACAAAATTAAATTTATTTTTGCAAACACGAAAACAAAAGCAACAACGACAACAGTGGAAGCGAGGCAGCCGCTGTCGCTGCTGCTGCCAGACAGCCTGGCAGGCCCGCAGTTGCTGTCTTATTCGATTTTATTTTGCGCTGTCTGTGTGCGTGTATGCGTGTGTGTGCGAGTGTGCTTGTGTGCGTGTGTGAGTGCGCGCGTTTGTGTGTCTGTGCGAAATTAATGTTGCTATTTGCATCGTTGTTGCTGCGCAGCAACTGCGCTGCTCTTATCATGGGCTTTTGTTGTTGCTTCTGCTCTTGCTGGCATGTTACCTAATTAGTCGCCGCAGACAGCGCGGCAATAGGCAACGTTCTTACCATTTACGTTATTATAGTAAAGCAAAGAGGCGAATATGAAACACACACAAACACACACACAGACACAAGCAACCATGCGTGTATTCAACACATTGACGTAACGTCAACTGCGACAGACAACAGCGCTGCCGACTGCGCGCTGTTTCCGTTCTCGTGCCCACGCACCTTCATACAGATGTACAGATCGCGACGACGAGAGCGAGATCGAATGGGAGTGAGAGAGAGCAGGACAGCAGACACCACGCGACAAAAACACAGCTTCAGCTTCGTCGTCGTCGTCGCGTCGTTCCTTTTGCTCTTACTCTGGTTGCTTTTTACTGTTGCAGACTATGGGCTGAAAAAGTATTGCATAAAGCGCAAGCGACAAATGGCGGGGAGTGGAACGGAAGGCTAACAAAATTCATGTGCTCTCAATTGCTGCTCGATCTCTGCGAGCCGAATCGATTACACTCAAAAGCGACATACAAATGAGACAAGTCACACACATATGCACACACATATGCACACACATATATTCAATTGAACGTTCGTATGAGTTCATACTACAGATCTTACCGATCAATTTGACAAGTGATCGCTGATCGGCTTTGTACTTCTTGGAATCGGCTTATAGGCAATTATACTCAATTAATGGTAGTTGAGGTCCAAACGATTCAACTAAAAAACTAAAGTTAACACACTTAGTCGCTCGCATAACAGAAACTATATATATGTGCGAATAAAATTGCGCAAGCACAGTCACATAATAATAGATAATGCGCTGCAATAATAATTTTAATACACTTCTAATCAGAAGAGGTGTAATTACAGGGAGCGGCTCTAGTTGACAGCTTTTGTGTAATTTTGTGCAACATAAATGGCAGGTAGATTTTGAAGACTAGACTATTATATGCACTCCACTGTACTGCAGTGGCTGCATTTTGGCAACGGCAGTTGCAGCTGCTTTCGACTCAGCTTTTCCCCGCCTCACCTCAAATCACTCCACCGTTCCGCTGTCGTTTCCCCACTCAAATTACTGCCCGCCCACAGCTCGTGCTTTGCTTTAGCTGTGCTTTTTTTACGCCAACGTCAACTGTCACACACACACACACACATATGTATATACGTACGTATTCGCAGACTTATGCACATTCAGTTTATTGACAAAAAATATTGTGTATATTTTTATTCATTTGGCGGCAATAGTAAAAAGTAAACAACAAAAACAAAAGACGCAAATAGAAACAACAAGAAAACATAAAAAATATTGTGGGAGACAGCAACAAAAAACCAAAAAAAAAAAAACAGAGGCAGCAACATTTAAATGCTCAAAACAAAATCAAACGACAGCAGATATACAAAATATATAGACCTTTTTGTCTTAATTTAAATTCAACTAAAATGTTACAACCACAAAATGAAAAACGTATAACAAACAAGCAAGCTACAGTGAAGCACAGACTGTTGGAGACCTGTTCGTATTAAAACTGACTCAATGAAATATGTAATACGAAGTAAGACACTTAAAGTTAGTAGACAAGATTCCTTGTCAACCGAAAATAATCACATATTTATTAATAATACTTAAGCTCAGAGATTCTTTCTACAAACAAGCAAGCTACAGTGAAGCACAGACTGTTGTAGACCCGTTCGTATTAAAACTGAAATATGTAATATGGAGTAAGACATTAAAAGATTCCTCGTCAACCCAAAATACTCAAACATTTATTAATAATACTTTGTAAGCTCAGAGATTCTTTCTACTTTTTGTTAGGTGCAAACATAATAGACCCTTTACAATATTTTTAAAAGCGAACAGATTTTAAAAGTGTTTTAGAAATGAATCGAAAGAAGTAAGAATGGTTTATTCAACTTAGTGATATCCTGCAACGACTCATATACCAAATGTGTTATCTTTAACACACATATGTCTATCTATTTAAAGTGCTTTGATTTAAATATCTTTTTGAGTCAACTCGTCCTCGCTTTCCGTCTCTACTTCTCTTTATCTTGCTATCTGCTCTATAATCTAATGAAAAATGATGTCGTTGTTTTACGACTAACAATCATTAGGCAGATACAACCATACATATGCAGGTCTAATGTATCTAATGTCTATGGCTGTTCGCCTGCTAACCCATTCATTGTATATTTATCTGCGACATTATCATATCATCTACACCGACTTCGACAGCTAACATCGACGACATTTTGTCGTTTTCGTACGAAGACAATAGCAACCTTGTACCGTTATCTAATATATTTGTGAGGGAGTAGACAAAGCTCAACACAAAAAAAAAAAACTAAATACATTTGCATTAAAAACAACACACATACAAATCTGCATTCAAGTTGCCCGTCATAAATTTTGTTGTTGTCTATAAGCTGTCCAAAAAAGAGTTCAAAGTGAAAGCTGTAACCAAAATTATAAAATTAATAGTCGTGGGTTTTGCCCTTATGCCAGCTGGTTTACTCTTGGGATTTTTGCTCAGAACTTATGATAATTAATATGCGCCTTAGTTGCCTCTTTATGCATGCAAATCAATTCAAGATGGCCGACAAATTTTGAAGATCTACGGAAATTGGTGGAGCATCCAAATAAACGTCGCTGATTGGTGTGTGAAAATTGTATCATCTGCTGCGAGATACGTTCGTTTAATTTATATGAAAAACAGAAAAATGAATACAGCGATGCGATAATGTTTTCGGGATTCCATGATATTGATCGATATAGTACAAGAAAAAGTTTCCCCATCGCTGTCATCATGTTATTGGCGACCACACGCATCACCATCCCAAGTTGATCGATAGATTAATTGATAATGCCGTCCAAATATCTATAGGTGTCGTCGATAATATTTCATTTGTGCGTCTCCGTCATTAATCATGCGATTGATTTGTGATGGATATTTTTTGATTGCGAAATGTATCGAAAGTTTCAATTTTACATAAATCTCCAGGTATACACAGCTAAAGCTTCGGGCTTCAAGATGATCTGTGGCAAGTTATTGAGCTGCTTAGTGGGCCACTTGCACAACGAACACCATATATTTACCCTCAACAAGTTTCCAAACTAACTGCTGCAATAAATGTCGTACGTCCCGTCGTTGATATAAAATGATTTCCTCTGTAGATACCGACTCAACAACACGATCGTAGACAGTGTGAACCTATTGATTAGATAATTGCACGAGTGCTACGTGTTGAGGAGGAGAACCCTATACGAAATTATCTGAGACAAACTTGTTGGGGAGTGTTCCCTCAATGCTCGTTCACAATTTACAACAAAATACAATATTGAGGCCAATTTGTTGTATGCTAGCTGTTGTTGTTTATATTGATGGCAACTAACACTAATCAAAAGCACTTCACTTTGGACACTTGAGCAAGAACATCTCTATATAAACTCGCCTATATTTAGACCGACCGACCGACCGAGGAGCCTGCAACAGAAAATGGAGTTGTGAGAAATGTGGAAAAACTCTTTGAAGAAAATGCTACAACTAAGTTGTTCTTCTGGTTGCACTCAGTTCCTTGTGTGTCGGGCACTTTTTTATTTGATTTCATTACGCTTTGCTCTTTAGCTGATGCTTTACGTTGTTGTTTTGTGTTACTAAATTTGGTTGTCTGGGTATTTTAGCGCGTCTGGTCGTATGTGTGTGAGTGTGTGTGTGTGTCGAACCATTTTGAGTAGCCGGGCCAGCAAAAGCCGCTTCTCTATATAACTTATACGATACATAGGCCGTAGGAGCGTAGATGTATATATATATATGGGCATGTCTGGTGCGGTAATTGTGGCCATTTCTGAGTTTTTGCAGCCGCCGAGACAGCAACCCACCTCTTCCCACCACCTCCTCCAACTAAATGCCCGCTCGCCTCGATGCCCTTTTTGGTGGGTGTTTTTGGCCTGGGAACATTGCTGATGATTTGAACGTGTCTGCAAACCTGTATTACTCAACTGCAAGCTTTTACAGAGGCATGGAACAGCAAATTAAAGTAAACGGTATTTGAAGTTTTCCCAGCGGATTTACTTCAGAAAATGATACAAGCAATTGTGCTCCCTATTCCCATATTATTACTTGAATAGCAAGCAAGTTAGTAAATGTAATGTAATGCATGATTTAAAAACAATAAGACAATCGCGAAGACTATTGTAAATGGATATACTATATTTTGTGGTTTAGTTTCATTGTTACAATGTTCCACAATTTACATATGCATATAAGTTATAGGTGCCGCATTTCAGTTCGAGATAGGTACAATTGACCAATATTTAGTGAAATTTTAACCTCATTCAGTGTGTGACAATTATTGATTCGCGAGAATTAGACACACACACATATTTTAAGTGCATTTGGTCACACAGCAGCAGAGAGTGTCGCACGCTGTAATTTTCTTGCTATATAAAGAAATATATTGGTTTGCATTTTCTACTATGTTTAGGAAGCGATTAACGCGTTAAATTATTTAACAACGTTCGGTAGATCTTTACTTTTGGCTTAATCAAGCTGATTACTCAGTGAGCGTCTCAATGTCGAGCACGCCCCAGTTTAGCTGATAGCAGAATGTGCGCAGTCTTCTTTATCTGAATGTCAACGAATTTTTCATGTCAGCGAAGCGCATGTGTTGATGCCTGAATATATAGGTGTGAGTGTGTGGGTGCTTTGGACCGAAGTACAAAATGCAAAACACTGCACAATTTTTCAACAAGTTGAAGATATTTTTGTTGTTTTTTGTATGCATTGGGTTCTTTCGAGCTGATGCTGCGTTGCCTTTGCGCTTTGTTTGTGTTTATAAAGCACTGGGCTGTGCGCGTTTTTCGTGTTTTTATTTTTTCGCACAAAAAACATCCGGTCGTATTTTAATTTAACGAGCATTTATTTTGCACACTGCCTGTCGTTTGGCAGCTCTGCGATTATAACTTATTATTTATTTACTCGTGATCTGTGCTAAGCTAAGCTAAGCACACACATAAAGCACCCAGGGATAATCTAATGAATAATAATCGTTTTTGTTTCGATAAATTTTTATTATGGCTATGAAAAATAGAGCAACACTTGTGACTCAACGAACCATCTCTTTTTTTTAACTATTCGCAGGCTGACATTGGCGACAATGAGAACGAGCTTTACAACACTGGCTGCTAGCAAGCGCCCTCTAAAGCTGCAGCACAGGAATAACGGATTCGAAATGTGAGAAACGCGCAAAGGGCAGTGGAAACTAAACGAATTTATCAAGCATACAGAAAGCAAATTGAAACGAGAAGAGCAAGAAAAGCAAAACGCGGCAAAATGCACGTTTCAGCTATAAACTGCAAGCGACAGGAAAGGCGATGCGAAAGGGATAAGGATTGTGCATGTGGCGCAGCGACAAAGTTTAATAATTATCGAAAACGACGAGTGTGCGGCGGCAGCACCAGCAGTAAAAACAACAAATATTACACAAACATCAACTACTATAACAGCAAGTACAACTACATTAGCAAAATTCTAATGACGATGTCAGCGCTGCTGCAACGTCTCGCAACGCTAAGTGTGGGTACCAAGTGGCGACGGCGCCGTCGTCGACGCAAGCAGCAGCAACAGAGCGACAGCGACAACAACAACAAGAACAACGGGAAGCAGAACGCAATAGCAACCACAATAAAAAGCGCCCATAATGATAATTGCAATTATTACAATATAACAACAACGAGCAATGATTTCAATAAAATCAATAAATTACTACTAATTACGTGCATGCTGCTGATAACAACTACAACAATTTGTCAAAGTAACGTACCCGGTGCGGCCGCAGCGCCGTCAACAGCGTCAGGCTCGCCATCGACGTCAATGTCGGGCGACTCGTCGACGTCACCGTTGAGCGCTCTGCTTAAATCGGGCGGCGCCTCCTACAGCCAGCAACTGCCGCAGCAGCAACTGTTCGCGATGCTGGCCAAGAACAACGGCTACAGCAGCGGAAACACGGCAGCCTTGGCGGCAGCAGCGCGTCAGCATCCTCAGCTGCGTCAGCGGCCGCGCTACTTGCCGCTGCACGAGGACGAATCCGAGGATCTGGCCGACGAAGATTTCGACTCGCTGCATATTCCACTGGATATTGCCGACGCCGCCGCCGCCGCTGCCGCTGCGCCCTCGATTGCGTCGGCTTCGCTGGAGACGAACGGTTTCGTTGCCGACGACGGCGATCAATACGAGCAGGCTGAAAAGGCGCTGGCAGCTGCCGAGTCAGCGAATGCGAATGCCAAAAACAGCAACAACAACAACTACAACATGAACTGCCCGAAGGAGTGCAAGTGCCTGAACGCTTTCTTCGATTGCGATAAGCTGCATTTGGAGCGTGTGCCAGCCCTGCCGAATTATGTACAAACGCTGTAAGTAAGCCAAAAAAAAAGTGAACTTAATGGCCCATATAGTTTTTTAAAGTCCGGTGCTTAAAAGCAACCCTCACAATATTTGCGAAAAAGGAACAACCCTCGCATTTAGCATTGCGCTTTGTAGAATATATACCCTATGCTACCAGGATTGACTGATTACTTTATGCAAATATCTGTCAAATACCATTTTTGACAATACTGTGTCGTTTAACCAGCGCAGTAGGATTGAGAATAAATCAATAAAACTGTATACTCAAAAAAGATAAGCTATGTTTGCCACTGTTATGTTTAAAATATGTTTTAACTTATTGTCTGATTATTATAATATCTTCAAAATAGACAAGGGTTTTTCTTTTATTGATATGCTTTGAATTTTGCCTGCTTGGGTAACTAAACATAATGCATTTTTTCAAGTAGTCAGGATTTAAAACAACAATTATAGTAAACTAAATCTAAAGCTGAACTATGCGCTCTGATAGACTATACCCTATAAACACGATTAACAAAATATTATTATTAGAATATCTACAAAATAGAAAACAAGTTGATTTGCAATATTATGAATACATCTGTAACTAATTTAGATTGAGGATTTAGTATAAATCTTATAAAGCTGGGAATCATGTTCAAGTACTTGTTAGGATTAACATACTTTAGAGCGTTAATCAAACTGATCTTTTGCAGAGTATCTGCGACGTGAGCGCGCAAAATATTTAAGTGGGTTTAGTTAGTGTGTTTGGGGGTTGATATTTAATCGCCGCGCGCGCGCTTTTAATCAATTTAATGCACAACAAAACAAAATTATGCAAAAGTGCACCGCCTCGACATCGAGCTGAGTTATCGGCTGCAATGCATCGATAATTGCCAGATGGTGGATTTGCTTGCTTGATAGTTATCAAATTGCAGCATAATTGCAGTCATTTGCTGCGTTTAATTAGAGACCTCGCAAATCCAATCAGCTAACATTGTTTTCCATTCTCACAATGCGTTCTATTTTCGTCCAACCCACAGGCATCTGGCAGGCAACAAACTGAACGACAGCACCGTCCTGGCGATACGCAATCTAACCGAGCTGCTCAAACTGTGAGTAATACTAGCAACAACAGAAATGGCTGCATATTGATTTAATTGTTCCATTTGTGCAAAACTCTCGAAGGCAGATAATGGCGAGCGAAGTGAAAAGCGTGTACTGCATATTGTATAATTACTTCCCGCTCACTGACCATCTGCCTCGAGCGATTTCACATTTGATCTTAAAAAACAACATTAGCATTATTCTGCGATTAAATAAATGCCGCAAAAATGTAATTCAACTAATTGTCGACAGATTTTATAACATTAACAATTTAATAGCAAATGTATATTTTGATGAATCTGTCTGAACAATTAATGAACTTGCAAGCCACTCTAAAACATCTACAATTTCCTTTGATAATCGCAACTATGGTTATATATAATTCGTGGCTTTCCCTCGCAGCACTTTGAAACGCAATCAATTGGATGTTATGCCCATGTTTGTGGGCCTCGTCTCGCTAAGGCAACTGAATTTGGCCCACAATCGCATACAGCGCATCTCCAGTCAAGCGCTGGCCTTGCTGCCAAAGCTAAAGTCCCTGGATTTGAGCAAGAATCAGCTGCACAGTGTGGAAGCCAACATGTTTGTGCGGCCCAATCGATTAGCGCACTTGTAAGTTGCAACTGAATGTGGCGAGGAAACGACAAAATGTAATTGCCAATCATTTGATCACTTGCAGAATACTTAACGCAAACGAGATTGGCAGCGTGGACGAGCATGCGTTCGCCATGCTGGGCAACCTGACGGATCTGGAGCTGAGCAACAATCGACTCAGCAGCCTCCCAGTGGGTGTGTTCAAGAATTTGACGCGCCTCAAGAAGCTGTAAGTTATCCAAACTCGTTATTTATATAGCCCTCTAATGAACAAACTGATTTGCAGCTCACTCAACTATAATCAACTGGAGATACACTGGTCAACGTTTCGTGGTCTGCTGTCGTTGCAGAAGCTGCAACTCAAGGCAAACAATATAAGGAAGATGCAGGATGGCATATTCCACGTGATGCGCAACATTGAGAGCATTGAACTGGACCACAATGGCATCAGCTCCCTCTCCCGCCAGGGTCTCTTCAACTTGACCAAGCTGCACCATCTGAGTCTCTCGAATAACTCCATAACACACATTGAGCTGGACACCTGGGAGTTTACGCAATCCTTGGAATCGCTGGATCTGTCGCACAATTATATCAGCGAGTTCAAGCCACAGCATTTGGATTGCCTGAAGCGGTTGAAGCAGTTGAATTTGGCGCACAACAACCTGCAGTATCTGCAGGAAAACACCTTCGACTGCGTGAAGAACCTGGAGGAACTGAACTTGCGTCGCAATCGCCTGGCCTGGATCATTGAGGATCAGTCGGCGATGGCGCCGTTCAAGGCATTGCGCAAGCTGCGTCGTCTCGATCTCTATGGCAACAATTTGAAGCAGATCAGCAGCAAAGCTCTGAGCGGTCTCAATAATCTGGAGCTGCTCAATCTGGGTGGCAATGCGCTGGCCAGCATTCAGCCGAATGCCTTCGAGCACATGCTGAAGCTGCAGAGGCTAACGTTCAAGTCGGACAACTTCATCTGCGACTGCGACTTGCTTTGGTTTCGTCAGTGGCTGCTCAGTCGGTTTGGCGCGCAAACCGAGCAACTGCATGCCCACGTGGTCTGCGGTTATCCCGAGCATCTACTCGATCGCCAGTTATTCACGCTGAGAAACACGGAGCTCGTGTGCTGTAAGTAGACACAAAAAATATTCCTGTAACTTTGCTCAACTACAACACTCTGCATTTGCAGCTGATTCGCCCAAGCCTGTGGTGCAGAAGGAGCCCAGCAATATGTTGGCCGTTAAGGGTGCCAACATAACGCTCGAGTGCATCGCCAGCTCACCGGCCGCTGCCTCAATGGCTGCCGCAGATGAGCTGAAGATCAAGTGGCGCCACGACAATCAGCACGTGTTGGAGCGGCAAACGACGCACGACGGCGCCATGACGGAAACTCAAATACATCATGACCAGAGCACGAATCAAACAACTATATACGGCTATCTGCGACTCTCCAATGTCAGCTACGAGAGCGCTGGACGCTACCAGTGCGTGGTGTCCAATGCTTTTGGCACAACTTATGCGCAGAAGTTTAAGATCTCCATTGGCAGTAAGTAAAGCGCGCCTTTAAATCGAGGAATCCTTTTTTTAATGCAAATCTTCGTCAACTTTCAGTACATCCAAGCTTTCTGAATGTGCCCTCGAATCTGTCGCTGGATGCAGGCGAAACAGCACGTTTGGTTTGCTCCGCCAGCGGTGATCCCACCCCCGAGATTGCGCTGCAAAAGTTTGGCGCAAGCGATTTTCCCGCTGCAACTGAGCGTCGTCTGCAGGTGATACGCGAAGAGAACGCGTTCCTCATAACAAATGCCAAGCCAAGCGACTCGGGTATCTACACTTGCACGGCTAAAAGTCCAGCTGGCGAGATCAAAGTGAACGCCACACTGCTGGTGAATGGTGAGTCCAACAAGGTACAATTCACCAATAGCAAAGCTAACGCTGTCTTGTTGTACACAGATAAACCGCTACCTAACATACCGCTGGTGCACAAGGAGGTGGTGCTGGGACGCACCTGTGTCCTGGAGTGCCTCAGCGAGTCCGCCAACGTGGAGCTGGAGCAGCCACATCGTGAGTGGTTCAGGGAGAACAAGCCATTGCACAACTCGCCCACAGCGCAAGATGCGGAAAGATATTATTTCACGAACAGCAAGGAGTTGCTCGTCATTGTGAACGCACAGTCCAACGATGCGGGTCACTACCGCTGCGAGATCACCGACAACTCGCGCACCCTAACCCTGCAATTAGAGCTGGTCGTTGTCAAGGAGAGCTTCACGACCGATGTGCTGTTGCTGGGCGTGATGATACTGACGGGCAGCTGTGTGCTGATTGGTGCCTGCATCATCTGTTGCACTCTGCGCTATCAGCGTCGCAAGCTGATGCTCAGTCTTGCAACACGTACGCATACCAGCAGTCAGCACACATTGCCGCTCGATCAGACGCAGCTGACGACGCTCAGTCGCACTCAACTGCGACCCCATCAATCGCAGCTGGTGCTCGACGGCGTGTCCGGTGCAGGGCAGAAAAATCAACAACAAGAGCAGCAGTCGCAGCTGCGTCCGCGCAGCTTTGTGGATTTGGGCAGTGGAGACGCTCAAGCGCAGAGTCGACTGATTGTCACAACAACGCCTTCGTATGAACAGCGCTGCCTGGACGGCGGCCTCACGCTGAGCTATTTGCAACAAAGCGATTTAGAGGCGCAGCCAGATCATCTGTCCAGCAAGGACTCAGGCACCGGGTCGGATGCCGCCAACAAACGCAGTCTCGAGGATTTCGGTGTGGCTTTGTCGCCGCGTCAGCAACGACACCAAATTGATGACGACGACGATGACGAGGACGAGCCAGAGGATGACTTGCAGTTCGGTGCTACACGTGCCTTGGGCGTCTCTGCGTTCGATGACATGGAGCTGCTGGAGCTCAATCACAGCGCAGCGGAGCAGCAGCGTTTTCTGCGCAACAACAATCACAACTATGACGGCGGGGGCGTGGACATGAGTTTAGGGTTAGGTGCGAATGTGCATGTGCATGGGCCGACTGCTGGTGCTACAGCACCGCCTGTGCTGCCGCGCAAGTGCAGCGCTCAGCTGAACAGTGCGGGCGTGGACTACAAGCAGGCCACCACTGTGGACATTTAGGAGGAGAAACCAAAGCGAATAACACTACAAAACATGTACCAAATTCAAATGCACACACCAAAATACCACTTAAATATAATGAAACTGGTTGGGCCAGCGCAGCCACGCCCCCAAATAGGAACAAACCACCCGCCACCCAAAAAGAAAACAAAAATGGAAAAATACAACAAACGAACAAAGACTGTTACTCGTAATATAAAAGAATTAATCTAATATGTGACGAAGCTTGCCTCGACCGAAAGCCCAGAAGGCGGCCTTATTTAGGATATTTTATATTATATATAAACACATACATATATATATATATATATATATATATATATATATATATATTAATATATAATCAGATATACACTTGTGTAAGAATATGTATATATTGGCTAATCCACGACGTGGCAGCTGAAACATACCAGTGTCTTCGTAATTTATGAAATTAAATGGATTTATTATTAAGTTTTGTGTGAAACCTATGTTTATATCTGCATAAACATATGTATATTTAATCTTTACTAATGGTTTATTTCGCTTGTGATATTATTTATTATTTTCAATTGCTTTTCCAGTTTTAAGCATTATTATTAAAAACAAAATACATCGCTGTATATAAGTATAGCAACAGCTTGATTCTAATTATAAATTTAAGTTATAGTTTGCCCGAAATCGGCTATGAATTGCTAAGAATGAACGTTAAATGTATGAGACAAGTCGTGTAAGAATTCATGTGTCTTGAATTTGATTTCAATAATTCCTCTATTCAAAATTTATTACACATATATATATGTAAATTAATTTGCCTTAAGCTTATGGCCTTGACTATATATTGAAATTAGATACGTAAGGTACAATAAGTTGAAAGAATAATGAAGTCAACAAATGGTAATAAAAGTTATAAAATTTAAAATGTGTGTGTTGAAAATCTACAAGATTCCAGGGGATTCAGGGAAGTAAAAAGGTCAGTGCCAGTTTTTCCATTAAAAATAAGAATTTATTTAGTACAAACATGGAACAATCTTTGCTTGCTGCTTTCTGTCAATTGGAATCCTCAGAACTATCGCTGTAGGCAGATAGCAGAGATAGACCTGCTGGAGCCGCAGGCTTAGAGGCAGCACTTGAAACGACTGCTGCAACAGGAACAGCAACAGATGAGTTGCTCGTTGCACTAGGCACAGTGGCAGAGTCAGCTTTGGGCCTTACTAGCACCAAGGGAGTTTTGCGCTTAACAATGGATTGTGCTGTGGACGCAGGTTTACTGCCTGATGATAAGGATGTTGGTTTGGCAAATTTAGCTGCTGGCGGGTTTGTGTCCTCTTCCTTAACCTCCTCAATGATTTCCTCTGTAACAATACGTGTGCTACCTTCTGCTTTGCTCTTAAAGTTTACAGATCTTTAAACAAGAACACATCATTAATAATTGCGCTTTCAAATTGCATATAAACTTACTTAACAAAGGCTTCATCTTCACGTTCCTCGCGATCCAAACGTTCGCGTTCTGTTTCCGCCGGATTGTACTGCTCCAGCATTGTGGTGTAGTCTACAGTTTGTTGTCGTCTGTTTAGGTCCCGAAGTTCCTCGAGGCTCTCTAGCATTTCAATTTCATTGCGAGACTGTTGTGTACGATTCTCAAGCAATTTCATGGGATTATTTGCTTCCTCCTCGCGCGCTTCCCTCTCCTCACGACGAGCTTGCTCCTCGGCCAACTTAAGGGCCATAAAGTTACGCGTTGCTCCGGCTTCAATCTCGTAATCTGTGTTCTGTGGATCTGTTTTGAAGGAGATCTCCTGCAGGCAGCGCGTACACTTTATATAGAATCTATAAATGCGTATACCCAAATATGTTTCGTTTTCGACATCCTCTTTACGCGCATTGAATTTCTTCCCTTTGTAAATATATTCCCCGCATGTTTTACACCTCATGTTAAATGGAGCCATCAATCGCACTGTGTACTGGCGATTTTTGGCCAGTTTCATGCGCGGTATCTTCGACGGATCGAAGTCCGGGGGATAGTATTTCTGTAAATCAAACATGTTTAGTGTTGCAATTCGAACTCAAAGGAATATTTCAACTTACATTTAATACTTTGCGCTCCGACATTCTTCCTTATTTTCGTTAAAATCCAAGAAGTGAAATAAATGTTTACTAAAAGTTTCCAAAAGTGACCGCACGATGCATTTAAAAAAATACCATTAAAAATGTTGGTATTTTTAATTTCAAAAGGTAGAATAATCGTATGAATACGTTCACAATCACCATTGCCAGTGAAAAAACTTACTGTACGACTGTTTAATTTATTTTTTTGGACAACCTATTTTATACAAGAATATGGTTTGAATAGTTAATTACTTATATATAAAAGCACAAGCAATAACCACATTTACTGTTAAAAAAGTATCGATCATGGCAATTATCGAAATCGGAAAAATTGACCAGGGCTACAAGAAAACAAACTATTTTTGCGCGCTTAGAACATAGTTTGTAATATAAATACAAGACACTATCACCAATTATAATCAAAAACGACAATGGAAATTACATTCCCAGCACCACCGAAATTGTATAATATATTTGTTTATTTTCACAGTACAATAATGATTTTGCCTATTATTGTTGCTAAAAGGTAAACACACATAGATATGTACATAGTATAATACAATAAATACACACTCATACTTTGTATTTTATGTCACAAAATGCTCAGTAAAATCAAATGGCGCACTCTTCATTCTCACTTCCCTGCCGACTGTTGCGTTCGGGCTGCTCGTATAACGAGCCCAAGTCGTTTGGCTTACGCAAGCCGTTAAATCGTAGCGACAACGTCGTGTTTCCGTAATCGCCGTTTCCCAACTCTGGATCTGGGGTATCGTATACGGCAGCATCCGCAGTTGGAAAGCTGACCTTCTTGGTAGTTGATGTTGTCGGTGATGAATTTGTCGATGTCGGCTTGGTCCGTCCTTCAAGCTTAAGTGCGGCACGAGGAATCTTGTGCTTGACCAGCTCGTAGGTGCAGGCATAAAGGAACGCATACTGCTGTTGGGTTTGTACCATTTTCATGCGCTAAACGAATCAAAAAATGTGATTAAGATCTGTTAAGTATATTGCTCTGGGGACTCACCTGGAAGCGGAGTTTCTTGACCGTTTCAAATATGTTGATCTTCGATTCGCTCTTCAGGCGTTGCATGATCAAATCCAGACCAATAAATGTTCCCGTACGCCCGACTCCAGCGCTACAGTGGACCACAATGGGGGAGTAGTTAGGACGCTTTTCGGCCTTGACTTTCTTCACGAAGTTGATTAGATGCGTGGGATCGTCGGGGCAACCGTGATCGGGCCACTTCTTGAAGTACAAATGCACAACCTTCTTCTTTAAACCGTATTTATCGTGAACCACAGTGAGCTCAGTACGATCGTAGATCTCGAAATGTTCCTTCGACTTAATGGTGACGGTCAGACCTCGCATTTTGTATGGGAAATACTCGTTACATTTAACCTGCAATAGACGTAGCTTAGTTAGGAATGGTCTATATAGTGAATAATAGATCGAGCTTACCGTATTGCCCTCCCGGAATTGTGTGACCTGAACAATGATGCGCACGTTATGCTGCAGTATCATCCTCCAGAAATCCATTATGCTCTCCAACTTGGGCCCCTGAGTGGCTATGTACTCCTTTTTGGTAGGGTGGCCCTAAAAAACAGAAGATGGACTCTTGCGTCTCGTAGGCTTGAATTCATTTTCTATACATACATCAATAAACGAGGCGTTGATGTAGTCAGAGCCCTCGGTATCGATGTCCAATATAACTCGATTCTTGTCATCTGGAATATGTCATTTATGAAATAGTTTAATTTGAGACTAAAGTTAACATTAGCTAGGAACTCACAGGGATAAATGTCTGCATAGCGATTCTTGTTGCTGCCCAATTCTGAGGCAGTGTAGCTAATTTCTCGGGCCACCTTGGTTATTTCCTTGAACTCACGTGCCAGCTTCTCCGGTTTCGCGACTTCGTCGTAGTATATGGCGAAGTTCTTGGCTGTGACATTACCTAATGGATCCTCGATGCCTTGTCCAGAGTCACGATGCCTGTGCATGGTAAATAAGTGGCAAAAAATGTGTAAATAGGAATTTCACGACAGAGCTGACTCATTTGCACAACCAATTACTGCATTCCCTTAGCATACAGGCTATGGCAACATAACTTTTGCCCTGACTTTCTAATTGAACTATTAACAACAGCACTCTCTACTAAGTGACCTAAATGTTTTCGTTTGTTAAGCAATAGAAGTTTTAAGCAAAGGCAAACTTAGATGCTTAGCTTTACTCACCAGGCAATGCGCTTCCGCACCCACAAAAGCACTAAGCCCACAACGAATGCCAGGAGCAGGCAGCTGCAGACGCTGACCAGGATGAGAGTCACCTTGATGGCCGCATCGGTCTTGAATTCCAGCAAGGCCGCGTCGTTGTAGCCGGAGCTGGTGAATAGTCGTACGACCATGTTGTACTCGGTGTTGGCCGTCAGAGGACCGTTGCAGAAGCGCTTCGTCTCATCGGGACACTTGTCGGTGCCAATGGTGAATGTGATAAACTCAGTGTCAGTAGAGTCGCGCTCGTTGCGGGGATTCCAACGCTCTGGCGTCGTTTGATATTGGTAAATACAATCGCCGCCGACTTGCTCCCACGACAGGGTCGATGGCCAATCATCAATGCCCATCACATCGTATTTGAGCTCAGGTTCGCCGGCGCAATGTTTTTGCGATAGCAGCAGAGCCACGTACATTATGTTGCCCGAATCCGAGGCCAGAATATTAACGGGTAGTTTCACAATTGCCGAAGTAGTTGGATGATTGGTGTCATAGGGATTCACGCGCATATTCTTCACCAAGTCCTCACCCAGATTAGACGGTACTACAGTTAGAAAGCAGGCTTCCGCGTTTAATACTGAACTACAAATGTTATCGCCGCTGATTACTCACAGCCTGATGGTGATTGCCAGTCCTTTTCAGCTGCCTTACTTGTGGTGGCCACACCTCGTGTCTTGACGGAAATATTGACGGAGTAATTGATCTCAGGCTTGAGGTCTGTCTCCGTGTAGGACATGCGTCCATCCTTATTGCTGGTGTCGGGCTCCACAAGACGCTTGAACTCGAAGGGAGTCGCGCCTGGGGGCTTACCTGTAAAGGCTAACTCAAACCACTCGATCTCTCCATTCGATTTGCAGGGTATGGTCCAGTAAATGGTCACATTGGCGCTGTAGACATCAGGGTCTGGAGACGGACCCTGCAGTGTTACGTTCATGCCGGTAACGGGTCCCGGAACTATGGAGTAAACCTACCATTAAGTAAATGCCGCACCCAAACACAATTGGTCCTCAGCTTACCATCAGGTTTAGTTACGACCAGAAATGGCGCCGTATACTGCCCCAATCCAAAATCGTTCTGGGCAGCCACCTGTATGATGTACTTGACGGCTGGCGATAAATCCGTGAATACGGTTGAGGTGCCATCCCCTACAGACACGAATATAGTGCATTAGCAAAGAAATGGGAGAACGGGAAGATCGAGAGCACCTTTGTTGTCGCTTTTGGGTGGCTCGATGACAGCCTCGCATGTGTCGGGCACAAAGTAGTCGGCCTCGTAGCGCATCAGGAAGGTCTGGTAGTACTTGATCTGGCCGTTCAGGTGCTTGGGAGGATGCCAGCTGAAGGACAGGGTGTTGCTGGTGGCAGCGTTGAGCGTCACGTTCTCCGGCTGGTCGGGAACTGCAAGTGGACATCAATGTCTATCCTAATAGTATTGCTGCCCATGCACTTACAGTAGATGTGAGTTCTGGTATTTGCTAGCACGGGATCCGAGGCACCAGCGACGTTGTAGAGCTGCACACTGCACGTGTAGTATGTGTAGGGCGAGAGAGGCTCGACGACCGTCTGAAATCCTCTGCCCTCGCGATAGCTCTCCACATACTTCTCGGCGTAGATGTGGGCCACAGCTTCCTTGGCCTCGCAGCTGAAGTTGGCGAAGAATGTCTGACAGTTGTTGTCGTAGTCCATATTGTTGGCATTCAGCTCCAATCCGTGCGAAGTGGCTCCGCTGCCCGCCAGCTGCATGATGATCTGTGAAGTGAATCAACTTTGTAGCAAAGACTGCAAGACTGTTGCCAGGAATGAGCGCACCTTTTTGGAGTTGACGACAGCTGCCGTTGTCTCCACGTCAATGTGACGCAACTCCCCATCAAGATTCTCTCGCGTGTAGGGTATTATCTGAATGGTGTATGCCTGGCAAGCGATCAGATCCTTCTCGAACAGAACTGTGGTGTTCGAAGTGCTGACGCTGAGTGCCTCAACCACTTTGTCGTCGTCCATCCAGCCACTGATGCGGTATCCTTCAATGCACAGATCCGCGTACTCGGGCGTCTTCCAGCTGAGCTCAATCGAGAAGTTCTTAGAGATGCTCGTTGGTTCCAGTATCTGGGAGGGTTCTGTGGAAACAAGCTGTGGTAATGAGTCAACTCGTGCAGTTATCAGCTTACTTACGGTCCTCGCTGAGTGTGCTCTGGCCTTTGAACTTGGCTCCCGCACTGCCGTTCAGTGAGACGGGCACGATCTCCACGTTGTATTCCCCACAAGGATGCAGTTTTGTGAAGAGTACCCACAACTCACTGGTCAACTGCTCGTCGCTTTCGAATTCCGACTGCCGAATCGGTCCAGTTAGATTTACCCTGTAATTTCCGACGCACTTGGGATTGTCGGCAGGCGGATACCAACGCCACTCTAGCTCGGTGGCCGTCACAATCTGATGGGGATTCGAAACGGCACTGGGAACTAAAAGCGTAAAATTAGTTGAGAAATTCAAGCAGAGTTTTGTTTCCTACTCACTTTTTTCGGCGGATGAAAAGGTCTCGACGCCCTTTGCTTTAGGGTCGCGGTCCATATTGATGAAGACCTCGATAGAATATTGATCGCAGCCTTGCAGGTCGCCCAGTGTAAGCTCCTTTAGTGTGGTGTCATTGGAGAAATCGTTCCACTCGCAAACAGCTGAACGATGGCCATATAATTTAAGCAGGCATCTAACATTTAAAAGTTACTTACTCCGTGTCTTGGAGCGTTCGCCAAATGCCTCTATCTCTGGTGCATCTGTTTCTCCTGTCGTCTCAGTCGACATGGTTGTCGTGGTGCTGCCGTCCTCCGGAGGATCCGGCTCGCAGTCTAGGCGCCGCCATACAAAGGTGTAGTTACCAATGCAGCTCTTGTTGTCGGGCTCAGCCCATGAGATGCGTGTGTCTCCATTGGAGCGATTGCTAATGGTCAAAGTGAGTTCACCCGGCTCAAGGTATTGCGTTTCCACCAACTGTGTTTCGTTGTGAACCGAAATGGTCTCGTTATTCTTAGTGTCCAGGGAAACATTGTAAGTGCGACAAGGTAGCATGTCGAGAAAGGTGTAGGTGCTCTCATCGTTCAGCCGCTGCGTGGACTTCGAGTAATCGGACGCAACCGCAAAGATCTCAAAGACTTTGACGCAGGCACGGTTGGTGGTCTCCCATGTCACTGCAATGCTCGTCGCCGTAGCGCTAACCGAGACCAGCGTCGAGTGAGGCGCTGCACGGTTCGATTAGGGACTGATACATAGAAGAGGTTGAAGCCTTACTTACCCGCGTAATCCGTATAGGCGACTAGGGTTTGGTCGATGGGCGTGGCGCTTTCTACATCAATAGCTTTCAGTGTTATGGAGTTTGTGTAGGCCGAGCAGGGATCGAGACCCTCACTGCAACAGGATATACGCAATTATAATCCATTGAAAGTCGCAGCAGTACGAACTGTTACCAGACTAGATCCTTGTTGGCCACAACTGCTGCCACACTTCCGGTGCGACAGGTAATGTTTTCAATCGTGTATTTATCCTTGTCCTCATCTCCGATGCTAAAGCTGAGCGAGTAAGGCGAGCTAACCACATCCAAATGCACTACTAAACGACACAGAGACGACGTGATATATATCTCGATAGGCTGATCCACCACCACATTGACTTACAATCTTTGAGATCGTGTTCAGTAACTGATGGAACTGACGACTGAGCATGCGCCTGCAGCTGCACCTGGGACCAGGCGAGCAACAGCGACGTCAGGCCGACGAGTCCATAAAGCCGTGTCCTTGACTCCCCGTGCTTGCTGTGCCACATCTTAGGACCACATTGCTCCAGATGCTGTTCAAATGCAATGCGAACGAATTCGGAAATTAAAGCAAGTTCAATGTCAACGCGTTAGCAGCAACATGCGAATTGCGCAAACCGGTTAATTCATTTCCTTTAACAAAAATGCAAGCAATTAACTTTGAATCGAAAGTATTAACCCCACCATATAAGAAAGCAGCTCGATAAAGTGCAATGAGCACATTTATATTGATCAGACGCAAATCAATAAAGCACAGCACACAACAAAGCGAGACGAGACGAGACGAGACGAACGAAAAAACAAAACAAGTAAGTGGATACGTGATATTGAAGAATTTGGCAGTTGAACTGTCAATTATACGCGGTGCTAACCATTATTTATTATAAACAAAGGAACAATTATTTAATAACTACATACAGCATTTGTTTGACCCGTTCTCTGTAGCAAGTAAACAGAACTAAACATGCCCCAGTTGAGTCTGGTCGAATACAAGACACCCTATCTTGATGTTATTGATAATTTATATGTTAAAAAACATCTGGTTTAATATGTAGCTAATTTGTGGCACTCAAAGTAATATTTGACTTCAGGCTTCGATGGTAATTGGTATAAATTGCCGCAAAAATCAAACTAAGTCTTTCAGTAATCAAATCTGAAGCGGCTTACTCATAAATGAGTGGGAAACCACAGCTGATATTCCAAAGTTTTCCTCTTAACCAAGTTGTTTTGGAATAGAGTTAAAGAACAATAAATAACACGTCTAATCTTATATTCGTTAAAAAGAATTCTGCAGTAAATTGGACTTGTCAAAGTTGAAAACCCGCAGCAAAATTATGATTATTGCAAAAGCGTTTCAACAAATTGGAAATTATGGACGATTTCTATATGTTTCAAGTGCTATGCATTTTCTTCAAGAGAGATTCGACCACGAGCCAAGAGTTGTATAATTAAGTATCGTCGGGGATTGGCAATGAGCGAAAAGATTATAGCTGAAGTAAAATAAAACATATGTACGTATGGATGAGCACTTCTACAGCACTCACTTGACCAATGCCAAGTCCAGGGGATTGAGAGAGTCTTATCAAGGCACTTCACGGACAATGCGACTACTTCAGTCGCGAAAAGAGTTTTACGAAATCTACAAGCTTATATAGATGATTATCTGAACGAGCAACCGATTATTAAGATTTGTTGCAATAGTACTAAATACTTGGTAAAACCGTTCATAAAGAAATTTAGTCTTATCATGTATTTATTCGACAGCGCCAATGAGAGATATTTCACCATAAAAGCGATGAGAATTTCCAGCTGACACTTTAATCAACCAAAACAACGCTAATTAGTAATTTGGAAGGAAACAATCCGAACAACAGGCACTTTGAGGAGATACACTTTAAAGCAAATAAAATTCCATTTTGTTCGATACTATTATTAATAGCAGCAAAAGCCAGCAGCAGAAGTGGAAGCAGAAGCAACAGCGACATATTTTCGTTATCTTCTGAATTTGACAAATTGTATTGGTGGCAGTAGTACGACAATTTCCTCCGCTTGCTTGCTTAAACAAATCAAAGACATTGACAGCTGGCAGGTAGCACAAAAGAATTAAACGCTAATTTAAAGGCCACAAATCACACACGCAGACGGCGACTCATCATCATCACCGCCCAAATAAAAAAATAAGCCAATAATGGCAATTTAACGGCTATTGAAAGTAAACGCTGGTTCGTTCTGGGTATTTAGTATTTTATCATATCAGCAATATATAATCAGAGCAGCTCCTGATAACACACTGCATATGGCAAACTGATAAATTATAGCTATATATGTATTGCTTGCGTGAATGGCATGAAAGGCGACTACTTGTATGTATGTTTGTATCTTCTTCAAGTATTTCCATTAATTATTGATGTTTATTGCTCGTGTTGAGACTCTGCTTCCGTTACAAATTCAATTACAAATCGCGCAGATTGACAACACTTTTCGCACTTTTAAGTTTCGACCGATATCAAATCAACAGAAGTACTATAAAAGGAGAGGCATGTGTAAAGCTGATTAGAATCGTGTAGACTTGATAAGGTTACTGCCAATAATTGGCGAATCATTTACATATTTTGGCAATTTACTCATTAAATTGATTGCACAAAAATTTCTAAAACTGTTGCACAATGTAATACTCATTTCATTCACTCACAAATCGTTTTGATATTTTTGTTTGTCTTCTTGTTCGACTGTTGTTGAGAATTTGCGAATACGCGAACAAATCCGAATTGTTTTAAAGCTTCACTTTAATATGCGCAACGATATCACGATTTTACTTATTGCGAGGAATAACCGTTTCCGTTGAGCGTTAGTCGACTACTGAGTATAAAAATAATAATAACACATGGTAGTATCTTTTGCTCTCTACTGATAAGCAAAAGTTCACTCCGACTCTATATGCGTATGTGTATGAGTGTAAATACAAGATAAAAAAAACACAATGCAGTTCCATTGAAAATTGATGCGTTTCACTGTGTTGTACAATTCCGTTTGAGCATTGGAAGAGAAACACTAAAATAAATTCAGTGACTGGAACAATAATCAACAATATATTTTGAAATCAGCGCCTAAAAGTAAAGATCATTGATAAATAAATTGTTATCGCCGTCATCGGTAGCTTAAAAACATCGATACCAATGCTTTTATCAGTGTTACCTTACCGAAAGCATTTACAAAATATTTGTACATTTATATATTATTAATGTTAATTTAAACTACCAAAAATATATTAATTTTTCTATTTCATCTGATCTGTGTATTATACAGTTAAAGAGGGCAAAGATATTCGAATGGTACGAAACGAATTTCGAATTTTTGAAAAACAGGAATAATATTTTAAAATTTTTCGAAATGATTAGTACAAGTTTTGATTAAAAACACATATATTTAAAAAATGTTGTTGTCTGGCATGACTCCAATGTCGTTAAAGAATACAGCTTCTAATTAGAAAAAAATCGTTGTGACTAATCTGAAAGTATCGAATTTAAAAGTTTAAAAGGAAAGGTATTTTTAAAGACGGTAACTTATATGATATATGTATTTCAAAACGATTAAATTCGGCAATTAAAGCAAACGCATTCATAATTCAGTATTTGCCGCCAACATTCCAAAAATGATCCAATAAAAGTGTATTTAAGAAGGAATCTTTTTATGGAGTTTATTTATAAGGGATCCACGAAATTTGTTAGGTCAATTAAAAATAATAGCTGCTACGATCTGATCGAACAACCTTAGCACTGTGTATGCAAAAGATTTACAAAAAAGATTTATAAAAAATAAACTAAATGGATGATAATATTAATTATTCTTTTAAGGCACAAAATAAAGCTATTTATTAAATAAAATATTGATATTTTGAATTTGTTAAATAAAGAATAAAAACAATATTCAATTCATAAAATAATTGGTATATAAATAATATTTCTAGAGAACTAAATTGTATGGATTGGTATTTAGTTTTGGTATGTATGGTATTTTTATCATTATCTGCGCGGTCACACTGTCTATCACGTTGATTGGGAGCATTTCTCGCCGCGCTCGCTTCACACTTCTGCGTAATTTTCCCCAATTAATTGAAAATATAAATTTATAATACATAAAATCACAATTTGTGTAAGTATGCAAAGTACGCCTTGAAAAAAGCTTAGCTATCGCAAGTACACGCGCTCGCAACGCATTGTCAAAGTCTTTTTGCAAAGTGTCGTTGTGCGACAGCAAACGCAGCAACGAAGTGAATGTAATGGGCAAATAGGAAAAAGAAAAATTTGTCATATGTGTGAACACTGGCAATGTGTTGGTGCGTGATTATACGAGAAAGAAATTAAACCCCATTTTAAACGCTATTGTTTTGTTGTAAATGTGTGTGTTTTACAAATGTATTTGGTCTTTTTCAATTTTGCATATTGCCTTCTCTGACCGCTGCGACAGCGTCACTGACTGCGCTGCTCATTCAAGATGGCCGTCGTAACAGTTTTTATTTTTCGTCAGTGTCGGTGTTGTTGTCGTTGTTGTTATTGTGTTTGATGCGATTGTGTGTTTGTATGTTTTTGTTATTGAAAAACAGCCATCAAGCAAAAGTTATGCAAAAAGCATTGCTGAGTGTAAACGGAAGTGTATGCATACTAAAGTACAATAAAACTAATAAAAAGTGCAAAATAAGAAATTCGAATTTATCGCTTCTTACAACCACTACAAGCGATGACACATCGACCCTGCGTCAGTGTGCGTGTGTGTGTGTGTTTTTGCGCATGTATCCTCATTTCCCCTGCTCCTCTTTCGCTCAAGAATTGATCGATTTTTACCCAGAACAAACCCCACAGATTCCCATTCCTTGGGCTGCGCCCAACGCCTCTAAGAGCCTTTACATGGGCCAAAGATAAAATGAAACCAGTTTTTCAAATGCAGCAAGTTGGTAGAAATCTTGTTTTTATAAAAAAAAAAATTTTTTTTACAGTTCTCCGTTTTGGGCTGCTTTGGCATTGGCCATTGCACACTCAAGCAAAGCTCAACATACATATGTTGTCTTTGGGCTCGTATAAAGCATTGTTAACAGTGCTTAGTGCAATTTACAATTCCCAGAACGTGTGCAATTTGCTGAGCTAAGCTGGTTTTTTTATTGTTTGTAGTCTGGAGTCATCAAGTCTGAGACTTTGTGGACTGTGCAAATTGGCCGAGAATATCTATTCATTTTTTATGACATTAAAAACGACATATTTATCTCTTTCTATTGCAAGCTTCACGTTTGTTTTCATTCAGTCTTGCAGTGTTCATACTTTCCAAAGGTTATTCTTAAGGCGAGTGATAGTCTCGCGTCTAGAAATGCTTTATAGGTATGAGGTGCGATAACTAATGGTCGATAATTAATTTGTTGCATTGCCAAACACTCGCAATATCGTGTGTGGGGTGCAAGCGATAGTAGAGCGTGCGAAACACGCGATAAACAGGCAAGTGCAAGGTCTTTGGTGCTCTCTTATTCGCTCTCCACCTGCCTCTCAGAGAGAAACGATTGAGAGAGCTTCACTGCATCCTTGTGCATGCACATACGTACTTGTAGGAGCGCAGCCCTGACATCAGCCACCCGCGCGAGCTTTTACGGTAAAGAGTCAACTACATATGGATTCCTATTTACAATGCAAATTGGACTGTAGAATGTACTTTAATCACAACCACAAACAAGTAATAGACACGGAATACTTATGAATTGTATTGCGTGGGTGCCAGGCTGGTGTTGGTAACCTTTTTTTTTTGCTGTTGGAATTGCTTTTGTTGTTGTTTTTGCGTATCGTCTGCAGACGCCTTTCAAATCTTGCAGCGTGTGACCCAAACGCCCCCTTATAGCTGTAGCTAGCGGTATTAGTTGTTGTTGTTGCTGTGGGACACCGTTACTAGCTGCTCTATCCACGCAGTTACAAGGCGCATGCTTGTGTATTGGAATGCTGGGCCCAATGGGAATAAAACGCATGCCTGGTTGCCACAACAAAACGGTTGTTGTCGTTGTCCGGTATTAGGAGCCCACTCACCCCCTCCCTCCCCAATCACCCACGCACCGTTCCGTTAATACGCGTGACGTTTGCGCTGCCTTTTCGTGTTATGTATTGATTTTTATTTTGTATTTTTAGATGCGCAGTTTGAGGAATTCACGCTCCATTCTGTCATTCTAGCTGTTAGCTTTTAGCTTTAGGTTCTGCCAATGCGAACATGTCTATGTTCCCAACACAACAGCTGATAAAGGCAGACTTCGCTCTCGCAAAGCGCTCCATGAGCATGACTCATGGTTAGTTTCAATGTCGACGTCGGCGTCGTCGCAAAAAATTCAACGCTTGAACTCGTTTGGTCAGTTTTCGTTAAATGTACATACATATGGCTTGAGTTAAACAGCTAGTTCAGAATCGTTAAATATTATTTGGTGATGGTTAAGCGTCCGAAAATAATCTGAAAACGTCATTTCCTCATTTCGAGTGTGTTCGTATATTGATGTGTGTGAGTGTGTATGTGTGTGTTGTGTGCTCTCTGAGCGCAAGTCTATGCAGAGTCTAAGCTCAGATTATATTGTCCCTCTCACTCTCTCCGTCTACGCTTCTGTTTCATATGTGTTACTTATAAGAAGTTGCTTGAACTACCGTTATGTCTTGCTAATTGGCTTTGCCAGTTTTGCGACGCTTGTAACTTTACTGTTGTTGGCTGGCAACCCTGTCCGCCGTGCGCTGTTCTCTGAGCACACATTTGTCTTTCATCACAAAATGCTTATCATGAAAAAAACAAATGCGTTATGCTTTCGTTTAGTAGTTTTAGTTTTTTTAGTTTGATCGTCGCGTCGCTTTGTTTTGCGTGCCACCTGTGATTTGTTATTGCTTGTTGTTGCTCTACGGCTAAGTGGCTGGCTACCTTGAGTTAATAAAATTGCTCTTGCCATAACCAGCAAGTGCTTGGCATGCTATTCAAAGCAACAGCTGCTGTTTTTTGCTCTCTTCGACGATTTTGAACGGCTTAGAAACTTCTAAATAATATCAATAGGAAAAAGTTGTTGTCACGTTCGAAACAATTGTAATCTAAAGTTAACAAATAGTTGCTGCTTGCTCAATGTCCATCAACAATATGCAGACAATGCACGCTCTAATCAAAAGCACACAAAACAAACTTCGTGTGCCAGAAACACACAAAACCACACAATTCGGAGGCTGATGAGAATAATTATGTTGATCATCATCATGCTTCATGCTACGAAACAATGAGTTGAGAATGAAGAAAAGAATGATGAGTATGCATGCTGAAGATGCGTTGCTTCGTGAAAACATTACCAAAACAAATGAGAAAAATGAATAATAAATAAAAATAAAGCAAAAATGATGTGGGTGACTTGCCTCTTTGCGAAACTTGCCTTTTCATTTTGTGAAACTAATTTCCTGTTCAGTCATACAGTACATACAGTAATATACTGAAGAGGTTCGAGTTATTCGTGTGGATAAACGTTTGCTTCTTCTTTGGTTTACTTGCAGCATTGCACAAGAACGGCAACAACAAATCGCAGCCACAGCAAAAGAATTGAAGCACGGCCTAACCGAAGAACAGCATGAAAATGGTGTTGTCGCAGCGGCAGCGCGAGGAGCTGTGAGTAACCATTCGCAACATGCCACACAACCGGGCAACAAACTAATATGATATTCTGTGAATTTTGCCTTTGCAGTAACCAAGCGATTGCCGATTATTTGGGCTCAAATGGATATGCCGACTCACTGGAAGCCTTTCGCAAAGAGGCGGATCTCAGCACAGAAGCGGAAAAGAAGTTTGGCGGCCTGCTAGAAAAGAAATGGACATCAGTCATTCGATTGCAAAAGAAGGTTATGGAACTAGAGGCTAAGCTAACTGAAGCTGAAAAGGAGGTCATCGAAGGTGCGCCCACAAAGAACAAACGCACTCCCGGCGAATGGATACCCCGGCCCCCAGAGAAATACTCATTAACAGGGCATCGTGCAAGCATAACGAGAGTAAGACAAGATGACTAATGAATGCACGAATTCGGCGAGGATTAATCGAATCGTTTTGTTTACCCTATTGACAGGTTATATTTCATCCCATATTCGGGCTCATGGTCTCGGCCTCCGAGGATGCCACCATAAAGATATGGGACTTCGAAACTGGCGAGTACGAGCGTAGTCTCAAAGGACACACTGACTCTGTGCAGGATGTGGCATTCGATGCGCAGGGCAAACTTTTGGGTAACTACATCTACTCCGGTCTTATCTACTAGTTGACAACTTCTAATGTTGACTGTTTAACATTTTGCAGCCTCCTGCAGCGCTGATTTATCCATCAAACTATGGGATTTCCAACAGAGCTACGAGTGTGTGAAAACCATGCATGGTCACGACCACAATGTGTCCTCGGTAGCCTTTGTGCCCGCTGGCGACTACGTGCTGTCCGCGTCACGTGATCGCACCATCAAAATGTGGGAGGTGGCCACAGGGTAAGTCGGATTCGATATCCTAGTATCGTATATTTACTAATTGACTTTCTCCACACGTAGTTACTGCGTAAAAACCTACACTGGTCACCGCGAGTGGGTGCGAATGGTGCGCGTGCACATAGAGGGCAGCATTTTTGCCACATGCTCAAATGATCACACAATACGCGTTTGGTTGACGAATTCAAAAGACTGTAAAGTAAGTTAAATAGCAGCTGTGTGAAGCATGTCTACTTGGTCTGCGTTTGCCATAATCCAGTTCCTTGCTTTGCTTAACAGGTTGAATTACGTGATCATGAGCACACGGTAGAATGCATTGCCTGGGCACCAGAAGCAGCCGCATCAGCAATAAACGAGGCAGCTGGCGCCGATAACAAGAAGGGCCATCATCAGGGACCTTTCCTGGCATCTGGCTCACGCGACAAAACCATTCGTATTTGGGATGTAAGCGTTGGCCTCTGCCTGCTTACATTGAACGGACACGACAATTGGGTTCGTGGTTTGGCATTCCATCCGGGTGGCAAATACTTGGTGTCGGCTAGTGATGACAAGACCATTCGAGTCTGGGACTTGCGTAACAAACGATGCATGAAGACGCTGTATGCGCATCAACATTTCTGTACATCCATTGGTGAGTAAACTTTAAGAATTTCTAATTCAGTTTCTTCTAATTCCTTCTTATCCTTTTTTTAGATTTTCACAAAGCCCATCCATACGTCATTTCCGGCAGTGTGGATCAAACAGTTAAAGTTTGGGAATGTCGTTAAGAACTCAGCAAATGATTTGCTTAATTCTCTCAATTTAAACATAATTAATAAAGCTACAATATTTATATATAAATATATATATATACACTTATATATATATATATACAAACATATATATTTAAATATGCAAATCACAGCCACATAACACACAGTCTCAGCCACCTTTACACTATATATATGCGGTAACACGTTATATATAATTTCGTATGTCTAAAGCTAAATTCAATGAAAGCAACAATTTGCTGGCAGATCAACTGATGAAAAGAAAACGAATTATTTATTTAATTTACGGCCTGCTAATTAACTTACCATGCTACCAACTATTTACAAAGTACATGCATATTTATATATATATTTATACATATATACCTTTATACATACGATTACTGTTAATTTAGATGCTGTGTAGACCCACGCCTCAGAAATATAAAAACAAACGCCCACAAAGCACGCTCGCTAGCCGACACAACTTAAGATCCGTAGTAAAATTTCCATAAATATTTTTGAGTCGGAAAACTGAAGAAAAATATATTTAAAACAAAAATCAAACCATTGTAAAATTTGTCAAGTTTAAATGTTTAAATCACTCGCCCAGTAATATAACGAAACTTCGAAGCGATCCACTCGCACACAAAAACACACGATGTATTCTTAATAGTAGAAGAATTCATGCCACGCCCTCGCGCAATACAAAAGTTTAACCACAGCATAAAGCAAAAGTATTTTCTATAATTTAAAGAGAAAAAACCCAGAGCGAACGACTTAAAAGCAAAAGCAATTTGTTACTGAAAATTATTTGAGATTTAATTTCAATTAAACTGAGGTAATTTTTATTCATCAGAACAAAACATTGATAGCGCTTTTATGAAATGATTTTTGATTTAAGCTCGATAGTTTTGTGTTCTTTTTTGCTAAAGGATCTAAACAAAAACAACAAGAATACCACTTTGCCCATTTATAAATGGCTCAGGGTATGAAAAAGAGAAACCTATAAAATGTGTACAAGTTTAAGTTTGCTTTAAGTTCAAAGTATGATTTACGCTAGGAAAAATGCTGCAAATTTAAATATAATTAATCGTTCTAAGTGCAAAGGCAAAACACATAGTATATGTATACATTATTGATTATTTGTGGAACATTGAAAACATTTCGTATATAAAAGATGAAGAACAACAGGATTGTGGATTTAAACTAAAACAAAAACGATTGTAAACAATAAAAATTTGATTCTTCAAGAAACAAAACAAAACACAACAAATGGAAACAACAATTGATTTGCTCTGTACCCATTTTCTCACGTACAGGGTACTCACAGTCGAGCAGTTCTCTCGAATTTCATGCACTTTACACGCACTTTAGCATAAGATATGAACACATAACAAGCAAATCGCATATTTCCTAAACGCTTCTATTATCACCAGAGCTGCTTTAATATGATGGCCTCAAATGATGAACAAAATGCAAACGATAATGAGCCAATTTTATCTACAGTGGCAATTGTATCGTTAGACAACAAATTAAATGGTTAATATATATATATAAATATATAAACGTAAATTAAATAAAAACATTTAACTTGTTTCACTAATAAATGAGAGCTCTATTTATTGAACGTGCTGATGTGTAAAATAAGTGAATTAGTTAGGACTCAGTTTCAGGTGCAGGCTCCGTAGGGGCTTCGGTAGTATCCACTGAATGATCATTTGACACGGTTTCATCCTCTTTCTCATTTTTTCCTTCGTCCAACTGCTCCGACGTCAATTCTGTTTCATTCTCCTCTTTGTCTTTCTTTACGGGAGGTTCATCTTCATCATCTTGCTCTGCTTCCGACGCACTTTCATTCGACTCACTCTCGGGCTTCTTTACCTCAGTGGGTAACCGTTCACGGGGTTGCTTTGCTCGCTGTTTCTTCTTAAGTCGCTTAGCACGCTTCTTTGCTGTGCGCTCCTCCGCAATACGCTTATTTTCATCCAGCTTCTGTTGAAATGCATCGTCAGCGGCCTCGCGTAAACTCTGGTTCTGTATATTCTTCTGGCGGGCATACTCCTTGCGTCGCAAATGGCGATAAACGTGAAACTCGCCGGAACCAGCACCTGCACTGCTTCCCATCACATTGCGAACAAATGTGGGTACCGAGGACATATAATCTCTTTCGCGGCGTTGCTCAGGTATGATGACTGGCTTTTCCTGTCATTCATTCGGTTAGTATTGTTTAAAACGAATAAATAGTATGTGATTCGACTTACTGGATTCTTCATTAGCTTCTCTAATTTCAACCTTTGCAGATCTGTGGCTGATTTGATAAAAGGTCCCAGTGGCTTGTCTTTTCCGCCGGAATCATCGCTGTCCGAGTCCGCATTCTTCTTTTTCTTTCGAGGCTTGTTCTCCGTTTCTTTAACCAAGTTTTTAATCAACGACATGTTTTGTTTGTTCTTTGTTGACATCCAGTTCATAAATTGCCATTCCCTTGGTGGTGTTTGACGTTGAGCTGTGAATGAAATTGGTGTTTTATGTTCATAAAAAACATACCGAAAAATACCAGTTGCCCACCGTTCATATAAAAATGAGCATTGTAGCATTTTTTGATTTGGGCACATCGCAAGTAGAAACCGAAAACAACGCGTTAATTTCTGAATTAATGATTTAAAAGTGTTGCTCGTACTGTGTTAATGCTAAAGTAGCCAAAGATAGAATTGTCACATGTTTACCAAAAGCCACCCGGACAATAAATCCCCGTTTTTATTACATATTCTCTAGTTAAAAATCCAAATCACGAACGCGCAATCGGTTTGAGCGCAGTGAGTGAGCAGAGTAGAGCAGAGAGTAAGCAAGCAAGTAGTAGCAGTCGCCAGAGAACCGTAGAGTTGTGTAACACGGCAACGTGAACGCGAACGTGAACGAACGTGTGTAATAGAATTTGGATTTAGTTATTGTGCGCTTAAGCAGAAACAGCAGCATGGCGCTCGAGTTGGATGCAAAGAATGCGGCGGCGACTGGTGATGCTGCGTCTGGTGCCCCTGGCAAGGCCAAAGCCAAGGAGAACAAGAACAACAACAACGTAACCACAGCCGGCGAAAAGAACTTGGTCAATGGCAGCAGCACCGCAACGAAGAAGAAAGGTGCGTTAACTATGACATTTTCGATCAAGGCCTCTCCTCTCCTCCTCTCTCTTCCTTCTGTCCCTCTTTGGTGCAAGCTTGTTTGTTGTGCGTGGAAAAACATTGAACTGCTTTAACTGTGTTCTCCCGAAGCGCGATATTTGCGAAGAAAAAACTACTCAATCACATAACATTTTTTGCGTTACGTAATGTATTTTCTATAATGCCTTAAATGCGGCTCGCTGTCTATTGCTGGGCGCTATTGTCGTTGCCCCCAACGGATACTAACAGCGGCGGCAGCAGCAGCAGCGTCGCGTACGTTTAAATTGCATTTGTGTAAGTGGGAGTTGCGTACAATATGCACTCTCTGTGTGCGTGAGAGTGATGTATATCGTTGTGTGATTTTACATGTGAAGTATGTTTTTGTGTATATGCGCTGTATGTACATTAACCCCTTACGGCAGATGCGGCACTTGTAGTTTTGAATGTTTAACCTCCAATTACCACGTGCTTCCTTCTGAAGACGATGCAACAGAGAGTCAGACAACACAAACACATACACACGCACGTATACCCATGCAAATGCATAGCATTAGTTTTACCCATTATATAAATCATGTTTTTTGAATTACACCCACCTACACAGCATAACCTGCACAGCTCTCTTCGCTCTCTCTCTCTCTTTGTTTTACTCTTCCTCTCTTTGTTTCTTATCAAGTGCTGAGATGCTAAATTTGATGCAATTTCAATCTTTACTTTTGAAATTAGTATGCGCGTCTGATGAACTGATTTCTCTGAATATTGAGATTTCGCTTGCTGTACTCTTTGTACTCGTCGTCTGCCTGCCACCGCCTTATCAGCAGTGAGCAGCTCTGGCTTTGTTTGTTTTTCTCTTATTTTGTTTTACAACGTTCGCACACGCATACAAATGCAGTTATTAACATGTGCATGGAGCCGGTTACAGTGCGCTGCAAAAGTAAGCGCTTACCTGCTCTGTTATGTAACAGTTAATGTAGATTAAGGAAGGTCAGTCTCTTAACTTAACAGACGCGACGCACTTTAACAGCTCAATAAACAAAGGCATGCATTTCATGCATGAGAGAATGTTAATGCGATTGGATAAACTCTGACCTAAATTAGACTAACAAATTGGGATGCATTTGCTTTGTTGTCGCAGGCAAGAAGAACCGTAACAAAAGCCCTCCCCAAGACGCCACCTCCTCTGAAGCTGATGTAGCCCTGAGCAACGGACACGCGGAGAAGGCGGCAGTAGTCAATGGCGGCGGTGCGACCGACACCGATGCCGATGCCAATGCCAATGTTGTGGCCGACAAGCAGCCAACAGCAGAGGGCGAGGAGGCCGCCAAGGAAACTGTGGCTGATGTCGATGCAGCGTCAGGCGAGGATGTTGATCTGGATGCCCTGCACGACGTGGGCATCACGGTGAACATCAGCAGCCCCGGCTCAGATGTGCTCTCAGTGCAGCTGTCCAGCATGGAGCTGGTGCAGGAGATCCACCAGCTGTTGATGGATCGCGAGGAGACGTGCCACAGGACGTGCTTCTCGCTGCAGCTGGACAACGTGACGCTGGACAACTTCGCTGAACTGAAGACCGTTGAGCATCTGGAGCAGGGCTCGACGATACGCGTCGTCGAGGAGCCATACACAATGCGCGAGGCGCGCATCCATGTGCGTCACGTGCGCGATCTGCTGAAGAATCTGGATCCGGCCGATGCCTACAATGGCATCGACTGCATCTCGCTCACCTATCTGAAAACAATCACTCAGGGCGACCTGCTGGACAAGAAGCAGACGCGTCCCGACTCCGTTGACTGCACACCGCCCGAGTATGTGACGCCCGGAGTACGTGAGCCGCCGCTGCTGCCACTGCATCCGAATGTGAAGAACGCCAAGGGACCACAGGCACTCAAGGTGCTGACGACGTCGGCGTGGAATCCGCCACCCGGTCCGCGCAAGCTGCATGGCGATCTGATGTATCTGTACGTGGTCACCATGGAGGACAAACGCTTTCACATCTCTGCCTGCTCCAAGGGCTTCTACATCAACCAGTCGACCGACGACTGCTTCAATCCCAAGCCCGACAATCCCAGTCACTTGAGTCACTCGCTCATCGATCTACTCTCTCACATTTCGCCCTCGTTCCGCCGTGCCTTCCAGGCCATCCAGAAGCGTCGCACCATGCGTCATGCCTTCGAGCGCGTGGCGACGCCCTACCAGGTCTACCAGTGGTCGGCGCCACAGCTGGAGCACACCGTGGACGCCATACGTGCCGAAGATGCCTTCAGCTCCAAGTTGGGGTAAGCTAAAGATCCATTACAATAATTGTACGTTCTTACTCATTTGTTTCCTTCTACTTGGTGCCGCGCAGCTACGAGGAGCATATTCCCGGCCAGACACGCGACTGGAACGAGGAGCTGCAGACGACTAGGGAACTGCCACGCAAGACACTGCCAGAGCGCTTGCTGCGCGAACGCGCCATCTTCAAGGTGCACGGCGACTTCGTGACGGCGGCAACGCGCGGCGCGATGGCCGTCATCGATGGCAACGTGCTGGCCATCAACCCTGGCGAGGATGCCAAGATGCAGATGTTCATCTGGAACAACATATTCTTCTCACTCGGCTTCGACGTGCGCGACCACTACAAGGAGCTGGGCGGCGATCATGCCGCCTTTGTGGCGCCACGCTACGATCTGCATGGCGTGCGCGTCTACAACGCTGTGGACGTGGAAGGTCTCTACACACTGGGCACAGTGGTGATTGACTATCGCGGCTATCGCGTCACCGCCCAGTCCATCATACCCGGCATTCTGGAGCGGGAACAGGAACAGTCTGTGGTCTATGGGTCCATCGATTTCGGCAAGACGGTGCTCAGTCATCCCAAGTATCTGGAGCTGCTGCGTCAGGCGGGCAAGCATTTGAAGATCATGCCACACTCGGTGCTCAACGAGCGCGACGAGGCCGTTGAGCTGTGCTCCTCGGTGGAGTGCAAGGGCATCATTGGCAACGATGGCCGGCATTACATACTGGACTTGCTGCGCACGTTCCCGCCAGATGTGAACTTCCTCAAGTTGCAGGACGTGGAGCTGAGCAAGGAGCTCACTGAGATGGGCTTTCCCATTGAGCATCGCCACAAGCTGTGCTGTCTGCGTCAGGAGTTGCTCGAGGCCTTCATCGAGGATCGCTATGTGACCTTCATACGCATTGCTGCTGTTCATCTGCAGTCGCTCAATGCCAAGAAACAGGCTGCGGCCACGGCCACAGCGGAGAAAGAGCTGCCTGCCATCGCCGAGAAGCAGCAGGAGGAGGAGCAGAAGACAGAAGAGAAGCCTGCGGCGGAGGAAGTGAAAGCAGAAACGTCCGCTGAGCAGAAGCAGGAGGAATCGGCGCCGAATACCAACGAGACCAAGAGTGCCGAGGCCATGGTGAATGCAATACGCGAGGCGCAGTCCAACGTAGCCATCTCCAACGAGGTTCAGGCCGCCGAGGTGGTCAAACGCGCCTGCTCCGCTGTGGGTTCACTCAAGGAGAAGGAGTTCGACTTCCGCTTCAATCCGGACGTTTTCTCGCCAGGCATTCGCCACGTGGATGGCCCGGAGGGCGGCTCGCAGTCGCTGGCCAAGCAGAAGCGCCTTGTACAGGACGCCGCCGAGTTTCTGGTGCTTAAGCAAATCCCTGCCTTCATCAAGGAGCACATGTCTCACTCGTCACCGCCCATCGATGGGCAGAGCTTAACCGAGTCGCTGCACAGTCACGGCATCAACATACGTTACCTGGGCAAGGTGATCAAAATGCTCGGCCAGATGCCACGCATGGACTATCTGCATCGCATTGCCATCATGGAGCTGATCGTGCGCGCCACCAAACACATCTACTACACATACATGCAGAGCACCGAGCCGCTGCATCTGTCGGCTGCCATCAGTCACTTCCTGAACTGCCTGGTGACCACGGGACCAGTGAATCCCGCCGTCAGCAGCGAGGAGGCGCACAAGAAGCAGACGCGCAGCAACGGCGGCAAGCACAATAAACACAAGTCGGCCAAGTCATCGAAGCCGCAGCAGGCAGCCACCTCACAGCAGAACGGCGCCGGCGGCAACTCAGCGGCGGCGGGAGGCGGTGCCAACGGCGGCTCAAGTCGATCGAACAGCAGCTCGTACGACTGGACACTGGTGACGCCGCGATCGCTGTGGCAGCAGATACGCAGGGAGGCGAAGGCATACTGGAACTGGGAGTTGGACTGCGACAGCATCGAGGCGGCCGTGAGCAAGTACGGACTGCAGCGCATCAGCTTGCTGCGTGCATTCTGCCTCAAGGTGGGCATCCAGGTGCTGCTGCGCGACTACAACTTCGAGTCGAAGCACAAGCCAACGTTCAGCGACGACGACATTGTGAACGTGTTCCCCGTGGTGAAGCACATCAGTCCACGTGCCTCAGACGCCTACAACTTCTACACCACTGGCCAGACCAAAATCCAGCAGGGCATGCTCAAGGAGGGCTACGAGCTGATCAGCGAGGCACTCAATCTACTCAACAATGTGTTTGGCGCCATGCACCAGGAGAACGGCTCCTGTCTCCGCATGCTGGCCCGCCTCAGCTACCTGCTGGGCGATGCCCAGGATGCGTTGGCCATCCAACAGCGCGCCGTCATCATGAGCGAGCGGGTGAATGGCATCGATAATCCCTCTACGATTTTGGAATACGTGAGTTCAATTGAGTGCTCATCTGTCGTTTATGACTGAACATTTGATTGCATTGCAGGCACATCTGTCACTCTACTCCTTTGCCAACGGCCATGTGGGCATGTCGCTGAAGCTGCTGTACCGCGCTCGCTATCTGCTGGTGCTCATCTGTGGCGAAGACCATCCCGAGGTGGCACTCATCGATGTAAGTACTGCAAGCGTTGCACGCAACTACTGGGACAACTTTCACTCATTTCATGAATCCGCAGAGCAACATCAGCTTGATCCTTCACGCGCTGGGAGAGTACGAGTTGTCGCTGCGTTTCATTGAGCACGCCCTGAAGCTGAATCTGAAGTACTTCGGCAACAAATCGATGCATGTGGCGCTTAGCTATCAACTGATGGCGCGCACGCAATCGTGCATGGGCGATTTCCGCTCGGCGCTGAACAACGAGAAGGAAACCTACTCCATTTACAAATCACAGGTGAGTGCGTTTGAGAAGGCGCATGAAATGGAATGCGAATGCTAATGTGTAAAATGAACCTTGTGCAGTTGGGTGAGAAACACGAGAAGACCTGCACATCGGCGGAATGTCTGCGACGCTTGACCCGCGATGCCGTCGCACTGCAGCGCAAGATGAACGACATTTACAGCAATGGCAAGCTGACCAGTGATCTGCCACCCATTCACATAACGCCCCCATCAATGGGATCTGTGCTGGAAATACTGAACACAATCAATGGTATACTCTTTGTGCATATCAGGTTAGTTTGCAGCTGCTTTAAAACCATTTGAATCTGTAACTTATAACGTTTCGTTCCACAGCCAAAAGGATATTGTCAAGGTGCAAAACGAGATAGAAAAGAGTTTGAAAATAAACACCGAAATCACGGATGCTCTCAAAACAATTGTGGCCAACAACAATGAAAATCCATCTGAGACTGAGCAGCCAAAGGAGGAGTCAACAGCTGCCGGAGAACCCGCCATATCCACGGAGCTAACAAATGGAAGCGAGGCGACCACGACGGTTTCTAGTTGAATGCATCATCCATCGACAGATCATGTGCACATGCCCAGCAAAGCAACCAACTACAGCAAAAAAACATCATCAGCATCAGCAACAAGACACAACTACAATACTAAAAGAAAAATCGTAAACACGTAAAGAAAAGCAAGTCACAAAATAGTCCAAGTCCAAACTGTTGTCCAACGTTTGTTCGTTGTCGTGTCAACGTTATTTCATTTTCATTCGTGGACTGAGCAAAATTCGTAACAACAAAGTGTTTACTCACAAAAATGAAGCGACCCTACTAAACACAAGATAATAATAACAGTAATAAAATCATATTCAATTATGTTTCCTTTTCTAAAGGCTGCTCTTGTACTGCTCACAGTAATCGTAAAAATATAATGCATAAATATATAACTATGTACGGCCATATCCTTAGACGATATAAGGCTTTAAACCATTCTAGCTTTAGTTGCGTCAGCAAACACACAGGCGAACCCAAACTGTTGTCAGTCATCCTTCGAATCATCACCAGCTACTATTGAAGAGTTCAACAATTATATAAACACAAGTAGTACACAAGTTTTGTTTGTTTAACATTTTTAGATTTAGTAAGCATTACCCATTATACATACATAAACATATATATATGAAGACATACTGCATACACATTGCATATCCAAGCATGCATTGTTTTTGTTTTGTTGTTCACTTTACAATAATATATACACAACTTATGCAGCGCATAACTGAAAAGAAATATACAAAAATTAGCGCTTGGCATTAAGTATACAAAAGTTGCAAGTTGAAAAAGGAAATGGTTCTCTTCATCTCTTGTTATACAATTACCATATAGATATATAGAAATATGTATACATACACACACCACCACATATACGATTTGAGTCCTTAATATGCCAAGAGGACTTGGAACATTTAATCACATGAACAAAATGTTTTTTATTATTAAAGAATGATCAAATAAAACCAAAAAATGCAAATGCAGCGAGTTTATTCATACGTTTAACTTAAATTACTGGCTAACATAATTAACTATACTATTCAATATTGATGTTGCGTCAAAAGATTCCCTGCTCAACGGTAGCAGATCATTTGCGCTTTCTACACTTGTTGCGCCCCTTGCGTCTTCGTCCCGGCGTCTTCACCGGCGACTTGCCGTTCTTAGGCGTCGTTGTTGTTTGTGGCTGTTGCTGTTGTTGCTGCTGCGACTTTGTGGCACTCGCACTGGCACCTGCAGTATTGCCAGCCGTGGTGGTAGCAGCGCTACTTTGTTTGCTAATGCGATTGGCTGCACTTTGGCCGCTGATCTTCTTCGAGGGCAGCAAATGCTGGCTGACCAGCTCGCCAAGCACACCCTGATGCGCCAGCATTGAGAGGAACGTGCAGATGAACTTGTCATAGTTGTGAGTGCGGCGACTTGCGTCGACCTTGAACATTTGCCGGCGATCATTCTCATCCGCCAAATGCTGCTCATTGATGGCTATTTCCGTGTCCAGATTCTTGAGCAGCGACTGCAAGTCGCGTGCTGTAAACGCGCTAGGCTCCAGCAGCGTGGTGGGAGTGTCCGGGCGCTGCTGCTCGTCACGTTCGCCCTGCTCATCAGCCTTTAGCAACTTCTGCAATGTGCCGGACACTATAGCCTGATTGGTGCGCAACATCTTCAGTTTGTGGGTAATTGCAATGCGTCGGTCGGGCACAACAGCCATCAGATTGAAGCGTATGTCCTGCTCCCCAGTGGCAATGCCCAAACGCTCGGTCATTACTCGGCGAAACTTGTCAGTCCAATCCTCGTGGTCCTCCCAACAGCCATGGTTCATGGGGTAGGGCTTCAAGCCGTCCAGCTCGAACAGTTGTCCATTGATGGGCACAAAGCTGACAAAGTGAAACGCCTCGCCCGTGAAACGACAGCTTGCTACGCCGGCTCCAGTGCGCTCCAAGCGACGACGTGCCTGCGGCATGGCATGTGAGTTGTGGGCACAGGCCAGCTCCGGCGTGTTGCCAATGGCCAAGCCCTTATTCTCGGGACTCATGCCTTTTGTGTGCGCCTTGAGGCGACTCAACGTTTCACCCAGCTGCAGGTTGTTCTCATTGCAGTTGAGTAGAACGGAGAGCAGGGCGTGGGTGGCACAGCTATTGGGTACAACCTGTTGGGCAAAGAATATGCTCGATATAGCCTCCTCATCCTTAACAAATATCTCTGCGGTCGTCTCGACTATTTTGCGCCGGGCGCGACGTTCTTCGATCCATCGAAATAAGAAAATGAATCCGTACGGACTTTCAATGGGCTTCTGCAGGTCATAGACTTCCTCGACCTGCACATCGTGGCCTGGAATTAAATCATCAATGACACGGATATTTCAATTTGTAGATTGCAACCCCAAATGTTTGTACTCACAGCCAAAATCTTCGAGCAACAAGGTAAAAAGGCCCGGATCCGATTCTAGCTCCAGCCAACCATCCGCCAATTGCGCCATGGGTAAAGCATTATTGTTACCGCCATTCCCTGTTGAAGTGCTAGTGCCTCCACCTGCAAAGCTCATTACACTGGCAAGCGTAAAAGAGTTTATTAATTTAGTCGAGCACAAATCTCAAAGGTAAATTTGTTTTTCTTCGCCGCAGCTGCGTGAATGGCAATGTGTCGGCTAGCAACGTTCACTGTGAATAGTTAATTCAGGAAAAACTGGGTGGCAACTCTGCTTTTGGTTTATAATCAGCTGTTTTCACGTAACTTTTATTCCTAAATTCCTCGAGTCTCGAGAACATAACTAAATCGAGTGTTAAGCAAAATGCGTCCAAATTTAATATTGTTGACCAAACGTATACCCCTTATACAATTTCGTAAAGGTGGTCTGCCAACAACCAGTAGTCAGCCGAGCCCAAGTCAGCAGGCAAGTTCAGGGGATTCAAAAGAAAAAAAGGTTAACTTTACAAAGCTCATTTACTAGAGTAGACGTTGCGAATAACAATTTTTGAACATAATCAAGATTATTGACGCTATTCTTGCAATATTTTAGGTAACGGGTCAACCGGCTATTGAAGATTGGCAGCTGCCTGCGCGATTTGCAAGAAAACCAATTGATCCTCTGGAAGCTGAATATATTAACAATGGCGGCGTACCAAATTAATATCGTCTTAAAAAAGCAATCATTGCTGTAACTGCTGCACTTGCAATAAATTATTACCAATTTAAAAGTCGCCAGATGTATTGCACATTGTGAAACAGTTGTTTTCTAATGCACCGACGTACGTAGGTGGAAAACAAATGATTACTGTTTATAAAGTTGAATAAGTTAATAAAATTATGTTAAAGTTTCGTACAGATAATTGATGAGTACCTATTTTGGATAGAGAAACGTGTACTCGAATATCGAAGTCGAAATAATATAAAAAGATATTTGTTCTACAAGTATCTATTTGCTTTCCTCGAGCTTTATTTCAGATGTTGGTTAAAGTCTGACCGCAAGTAAAATTTGGGCTAAAATATAGGAGAATCCTGATGTCGCATAACTACTTTTTATTTAACATTTTGGTATATTTTTAAACGCGAGCCAAAGGCGCGTTATTGTAAACAGCTGTTATTTGCGTGGTTTTCTATTCATTTAACGTTTTGTCACCCTTAATTGATAAATTGTCTGTTAAGGTCTGAAAAATACGAAATCAAAAACCCAGGACAGCTAGTAGTTTTCAGTATTTTTATACTGAAAAAAGTGTATTTTACACCGTTCAAGGTCTCATTGTAGTGTGTCGTATTATTTAAAATTTTTATTAATTTAATAAACTTTAAAAACATCAGTGGGCATCGTGGTATATTCTATTTATATGCGCACATTCTGTAAAGCTTACTGTTGAGTTGCTAGCACCTATGTTAAGAGGGGAGCTTTCAAGTTATTGCAATTGCCATTCGAATCGGTTTCAGTGCTTATCTAGTGCCTATGCAAATCGGACGTGATTCTTACTAGTTCGGACTACATTAAACTTTTATCGTTGTCTCTGCCTGAACAGTGTGTTTGTTTCGCATTACACCGCGTCAGCCAACTCCCCGCACAATCGCCGCCGATGCAAACAAAGAGTGGAAAATTTTCAATTTCCAAAGCAGTAAAAACCTTTTACTGTTAACGTTGCGACGTTTTACCTAATTGCGTAGCAAAAGTTTGTGTTTATTTTTGGCCAGAGTTGAGCACTGGCCTAAATTCCTATAGACCGTATAGACCTTCTTTCTTGGATGGGTGTGAAGCGTAGCATGCAAGTAAATTGGAGCAACAAGGACTGTTTGGGTCTCCGTAAGCGTGTTTGTGGACTGCATCAAACCTGGAAGTGGCTTCATCAGACGCCCGCCCTGCACGAATATCTCATCTCGGCCAGCTCGGTGGCAGCAAATACAGCAGCTTGCGAGTCCATAAGGTTCTAAAGTCCAAACAGCCAAACATCAGCGTCGCAACCAAAAAGCAATAAACCAAAAGGAAGGAATACGACAGAAAATCAAAAAAAAAAGCGAGAAAGAAGAGACGAATTATAAGCTAAAATAGAAGCGCTACAGATAATAATTAATACAACTAACACAGCGTAGACGTAGACATAAACATACATACATATATAGAGTATATAAAAGATAGACTATAAATTCAACCTAACCGCAAAGAGAACAAAACGCTGCGGAGGTCCGTTAAAAACCTGCCCAAAAACATATCAAATAGCAGCTGACGCTGACGGTGACCTTGTTTTTGTAACAACGAACACAAGAGGAGTGTAAGTGCATTGCCTTGAGAGCTTACGCGAGAGAGTAAAAAAGCGAGAGCAACAGAGCGAAAGAGAGCGAGAGAGTGAGGCAAGATCCATAGCAACAGTAACAGCACTCATTGACTTCCTTGTAAGAGCATAGCAACAACAATAATATCGGTGCTGTACGTAATTGTGCAATAAAAGTGTAGCAGCTGTTTAAAATTGAATCGCCTATTAAACGAAATATTAAAAATGAGTTTGCTCTTACGTCGCAATTCAAGCCAATTGCGTCTGCTGCAGCGTCTAGGCGCAGTGACGGCCGCTGAAGTCAGGCGCTTTGCCACGACTGATAGCGATAACGATAACAACAATGTAACTGCAGCGACGGCGACGACAGCACCAACACCGACAACAACAGCAACTGCAACTGCAGAAGGCAATAAATTGCAGTCTAAGCGTTTAAATAAGTTGTCCGCAGTTGCCGACGCTGATATAAAGAAATCAGTGTTCATTTCGCAGTCGCATGATATCTTCACCAACCTGGCCCTTGAGGACTGGCTCTATAAGAACTTCGACTTCGGCAACCATCATGTTCTGCTGCTGTGGGCCAACGACCCCTGCGTTGTCATTGGGCGCCATCAGAATCCGTTCACCGAGGCCAATGTGTCCAGGTTGATGGAGCGTGGCATCACGTTAGCTCGGCGCAACAGCGGCGGCGGTGCCGTCTATCATGATCGCGGCAATCTCAATTGCACCTTCTTCACGCCGCGCGAGCGCTACAATCGCAAGTACAATCTGAATATTGTGACGAGGGCTCTGTTCCGTGAATGGGCCATCAAGTCGGAGATTAACGATCGCGATGATATTGTTATTAAAAACAAAAAGGTACACATCAGTCGAGTTATGACCTCTACCTCTAACTATACAGCTATCGCTTGGCTTAATCAATTTCATTACAAATACCTTAGAACTTGTGATGTGATTTTAATTCAATTGATTTCAGATTTCAGGCACTGCCGCCAAACTGGGACACCCCAATGCATACCATCACTGCACCATTTTGGCCAGCGCCAATAAATTGCACCTGGGCGAGTCGCTGGTGAAAGAGCCAGCTAATTATATAAGTCGTGCGACTGCCTCGGTGCCGTCGCCCATCCGCAACTTGGTCGACGTCAATCGAAATGTGAATGTGCCGCAACTGCTTTCCGCCGTCGGCTACGAGTATCTGCGTACAGCTGCGATGGCACTGGAGGATGGCGGCAGCACGCAAACCATGAAGCAACGTGGCTTTCAATTGGTCAATCCCACTGAGAAATGGTTTCCGGGCATTGAGGAGTTGCGCGCCAACTACAGCTCTTGGGATTGGGTTATTGGCAAGACGCCCAAGTTCACTGTCGAGAAGGAGTTGGAGCTGAAGGCCGACAACAACGGAATGAAGCTGAAGCTGAGCGTTGAGGTGGAAGCCGTAAGTTGAAATAAAATTATATTAATTTTATTATTAGTATGGTAATAAAAATGGCATATTGACATTTCAGGGTGTGATGGCGAGCATTGGCATACAGCTGCCACAGACCGATCAGATGGTGCCGGTGGTGACTCCGCTGCAAGGCAAGGCCTACAACGAGCAGAACCTGAATGGCATCATTGAGGCACTCAAAATGGTGTCCACCTCGAATGTGCAGCAGGCGATGAACGGATCTATTTGAGTTTTGTTTTCTGAGCACACGCAATAGCTGTGCCGCTGATTCAGCCATATATAGCCATTTTATGCATATATAAACGTATAACTACATATATTTTCTATATTTTATATCAACGATTTGCAATAAACTTGTTACATTAAATGTACCACCTCAGACTTTTGTTGGGCAGCAGTGCAAACATCCCGGGTCAATTTGTATATATACAAAGTTTATTGAATAATTGTTAATTGTTATAATGTAAGGCACACTTGTTCGATATTTGACACAATTTGGTTCACCTGGGTGTAAAAACAATTGGTAGATAATACATTACAGATTGGAATTATTAACTAAGCCAACGACGTGGGGACGTTCCACGTTGAACGGGTACGGATACAGATACGATGTTGCTTTAAATGTGCACGGAGCTGACCAGCTCCGAAAGGTTTTGATAGTCTGGGTCGCGGCTGAAGAATTCCATAAGGTAGGCAAAGGTCGGCCGCTCCTTGGGATGATGATTCCAGCAGCTATGCATCACTGCATAAATATAAGCCGGACAGAGATCTGGCTGGGGTAATCGATAGCCCTGGTTCACCATTTCGATGGCATTGGCATTCAGCTTATCACCGTATGGCGGTGCGCCCAGCGCAAACATCTCCCACAGCGTCACACCAAACGACCAGACATCGCTGGCGTGCGAAAAGATGCCATTATTGAAGCTCTCGGGAGCATACCAGCGGATGGGCCAGCGTCCGCCCTGAGTGAAGTGGTATTCGTCGCTGCCCGCACTCAATGAGCGCGACATGCCAAAGTCACTTATCTTGGCCTGCTGGCGGGACGTCAACAGAATGTTGCGTGCGGCCAAATCTCGGTGCACAAAATGTTGGGTCTCCAAATAATGCATACCTGCAATTGCACAAATTAACACGCAAGCTAAGGCCGAGTACAACAGAACTTACCACAGGCAATTTGAGCAGCCCAGAGCTTCAGCTCAAAGTTGACCTTCAGTTCATCGCTGTGATCGAGAATATACTGAAGCATAGAGCCAAGTGGCGCCAGCTCTTGCACCATCATTAGCATATCACCCTTTGAAATGCCAATTAAACGCACAATGCACTTGTGCTCCAGCCGCATCATGACCGATGCCTCGCGCAGAAATTCCTGCTTATTAATGGCCTGTTGTTCCGTGTCGCGTAACGTCTTGATGGCCACCTCCACGTGGTTGTTCGCTGAATTCGGCTGTTTCAGCCAACCCCTGTAAACCGATCCGAATTCTCCAGCACCAATCTCGTCGACCAGCTCCAGTTGGTCGCTTTGTATGAAGAAACGCTGCTTTGCTGCCACGAGTTCGGTGCTACTGATGCCAGTTAATACTTCGCCACTGCACTTGCGCTGCAGATAACCAGCCATCTCACTCTCGGTGGAAACGGAGGATATGATGGAGTCCAAGCGCGACACTTGCTTGTTGCTTGCATCCAAATTCTTCAGAGGCTGATCCATCAGCATCACCACATCCGTCGTGGGCAAGTAGCTATTGGCACCCTGTGCAGCGGCGCGCTCTCTTTCAATGGCCACGTCGCTCTTCGTGAAATACTCCACCTCGGCCTCAGTCTTGTGGGCAATTGGCGGCAGCTCAACGGGCGTGTTGTTGCGTGGCACATTGTACAGCTCCCCACCGCCGTCCACATTGAAGTTGCTGAAGTCAGTCGAGAACGAGAGATTCTTAAGCATTGGAGCTGCCACCTGCAACTCATCGCTGACTCTGTTGGTGGGTGATGCACCAGTGGCGCTGCTCTCGGAGTCGCTGCGCTTGTTCTTCAATTTGCTTTTGCGCAGCGTGTTCATGTCGAAGAGTCCCTTCTTTGGGCTGGTCAGACGCAACGAATTGAATATGGAGCTGCTGTTTTCCTTCTGCTTCTTCTTGGCTATCGTCAGCGCAGGCACATGGCTATGCTGCACATGCTGGTGGGCACCAGCGCTGGTGCCTGGATGGTGAGACAGCACGGTGTTGGGTTCGCAGTGTGTGTCGCGCTGTTTGTGTGTGGCACGCGGAATGGTGGCAAAGGAAGGCACCTCAGGTTTGGGCAGAGGCGGCACTGCATACTTCAGGCTTACTGGCAGACCGTAGGAGAAGTGCATAAAGTGTTCCACCAAATGCTCAAGACTTGGCCAGTAGGGGCCATCGTCAATGTAGAGATATTTCGACTACAATGTAATTTATAAATCAGCATAGGAAACATTAATCAATAGCTTATGCTCACCCCTCTTGATTCCAATTTAACGCCGTTTTGATAGAGATCCGCTTGTGAGATGCGAAAGTTTTTGGCCACTTGATCGCTGAGCAAGGTTAATACGTAGCCCGAAGCAGATGGCGACTCGGAGTAACGCACTAGAAAGCAGCCTGAAGTGTCTACTATCTGACCCAAGGCCTGCTGCTTGCGCTCCAGACGATTGGCGAATTGCATGAGTATGGCAATGGCCTCATCACGCTTAAGTGTGCTATGATACCAGTTCTCGCGACTGGTACTCGCTGCCGGCAGCTTGTAGTTCAGCAGAAACTCCTCGACAGCGGTTTGGCCAGCTTCCTTGGCCAAATCAAATGGAAATTCTCCGGAGCTGGTGCGTGGCAAAAGGGGCGCTTGCGCAGAGAGCAACACCTGGATGGCCTCCAAATTACCATACTTGGCCGCCTCGTGCAACGGCACATATCCGTTCTCAATGTTGCGTTCTTCCACATTGGCTTGGGCGGCAATCAGAGTGCGTATAAAACTGCCGGGTTTCTGTCGGCAGGCGTACTACAAAGGAAATGCTTGAATTAGCGTCATAATAAGAAAATCAGTGTGTGGATAGTTACGTGTAGCGGCTGGTAGCCAAACGAGTCCGCACTGTTCACCTGAACGCCCGCATCCAAAAGCAATTTAAGCACGTCTTCATTACAGTATAAGGCGGCCAGGTGGAGCGCCGTTTGTCCATCCTGGTTCTTTGCATCGAAGTTGCGATACCCGCACTTGAGCAGCTCGAAGACAACCTTGCTCTCGTTTTTGCTGGTCGCACGATGCAGCAAATTAGTCACGCCGTGACTGCGAGTGTTGTGCGGCGGCGGATCGCCAGAGAGCGGTACTGATAGTTTCGTGATAAGACCGTTGGGTTCCTGCTGATAGTAGTCGACCAGTGTTTCCAGTCCATGCAAAATCTTTGTCTGGCCTTTGTCCTCAATCGAGAAGAAAGCATCCTCGCCATGGCGTCTTATTTGATAGTGGCAGACCTCGCCCTGCAACAATTATTTTTTAGCATGCACACATATGTACATAGTCAATATTTGTCGATTGGCAACCTGTTGAATTTGATCGTTGGCGCTTACCTGATATAGGAGGCTCAACACAAAATCTCCAGTTGCTGTGCTGCTCTCGCGCACCAGGAATGTGCCATCATCACAACCTGTCAATTAGTATAAATTATAGTCACAATTGAACAAACAAACACACTTAGGGCGAGTCTCGTCGTCTCGGATGTACGCACCTTGTTTGAGCAACTCATCGGCGTCCTCGCGTGTCAAGCGACCGTGAAACCATTTAATATGATCATCACGCGTCATTATGCTGCCATCTGACAAATGCTTAATAATATTAAAACGATAAAACAAATTAACAATAAAATCAACTAATCCTCAAAAACATTTATCAACGATGTACATAATTTACAACAGTGTGGCCGCGAGTTTAATTCTAAAATGTCCACTCTTGCTTTGAAAAATATACTAAATATACCGCTTCCACCACTAACTATTTTGCGATCAAGCTTCTAGCCTACCGTCGCAGACATCATCTGTAACCGTCAATGCAATACGTTGGTAACATACCGAGATGTTTCAATATATTAAATTTGGTCACACTGTGACCCATGGCAAACAATCGAGGTTTAGTCATCGTGATCGCTAGCTGATAAAACTCTTACATCGGTTAAAAATGCCATGTCCGATATTCAAAGCGCGGGTTATTTGAAAGAAATAAAAACATCAGTTTAGTAATTGATCGCATGTGTTTTTATCTTTAATATTTTTTTTTCTCATTTTCCAATTTACTTTTTTAAATGTGAATGATCTACTAAAAACACAGTATTATATTGTGGGCGATTATGATTAGTTGGTTTTTTGTGTCTCTCATTCTGTTCAATACAATAATATATCCATAATTTGTTTTACGTTTATGTTATGTGAGAAATATATCTTAAGCTTAAGCATTTAAAAAACGACTACAGACTATGAAAGTAAAGTTTAAATTAATTTTAAATATAAACATTCAATGTCAGAAATGTTTTGTTTCTTCATTAATTTAATAATGTAACTATATAATTATGTATTTTTTAAATTTACGCACTTTTATAATGTACAAAGAAAGCAACACGAAAGATCTTGCAGTTACATTTGCATCTGCTAATTTCATTGTCGCATTTGTAATGTTGTTGTTTTTGTTGGTTCTTTTAGTATTGTGGCAACTTAATTGACTAATGGTAGATAGATAACTACATACATTCAAAAAACAGTTACACATAAGATTGAACAGCCGCGCCCGCACACTCGCGTCCCTCCCGAAAACTTATCAACTAAATTGCTTAAGCGTTTTTAGCATTCCAGTTGGTTTTTTCTTTTTAGCGATTTATTTGTTTGTAGCTTTTCGTTCTGGGCCAGTCATTTTCAGGCATTTTGTTCGAAACTGTTGACAACAATTTGAATTGTAGTGTTCAGAATTTCGAAGCAAATCGCACTCGAAACAATTGGCCTTTTACAAGTAATTTTATTAACTGCCATTTAAAGTCGCTATTTTAGGTTTTGATGATGTTGATCTTGTTGTTGTCCTAATTTGGCTCTTTAGTTGCTGGTGTTCTTGTTGCTGCTGCTGTCTGTTGTTGTTGCTGCTGTCGAATCTCCTGTTCGTTTCAAAACAATTCCATTAAAAAATAACTAAATTCTAATGTAGAATAATTTGTTTAAACATATTATCGAAGCATTAAGAAAGCATAATCTTAGTTTTTCATCAGGTTCTTGAAGTTAACCGTTTCATTAAATTGATTTGATTTAAATTTATGACTTCTTCTTTGTTATTGTTGTGGTTGTTGATGTTATATGTCCATCGCCGCGTCCTCCGGCGCTGCATTGGATTTTCATTAATTTCCTTGTGTTGTTTCCCATGGTTGGTTTGTTTATGTTACTGTATAATTAATTCGCTATTGAAGAGAGCTTTTGGGACACTCCATTCACAGTCTTTGATTTAAGGACATCATTTTCATATGAAAAAACAGTTTCCTTGCCATTTTCGACGACACTGCGCAAGCAAATTATTATTGAAATTAAATACAATAAATGTTTCGAATCTGGATCTCACCGTTTGGTCATTAATTTCTTGCCATTGACAAACACCGTTGAGGTGGACGTGCGTTTTACAGCGCCATTGCTGTGGTGTCCACCAGCGACGCTGTTGCTGGCGGTGAAGGAAGTGAAACCGCCGGTGGGCATGAAAAAATCCATCATCGAATAGTTGAGCATAGGCGCCCCAAACGGACTCGCCAATTTGTGCTGATGGTGATGATGATGTCGAGCTGCGCCGCCAATGTTGCCGCCAATATTGTGGGCAGCGTGGCCGCCATGACGTCGACTGCTGCTTGTGGCGCCGTTCGACTGCGAATACCCATTGGCATCTGCAATTGGCAAACAAACGATTTGTATTGGAAATGACACACAAGCAATAACATAAACAATACAGACCTCTGAAGAACTCGGCGAAGGGCGCGTTGCCGCCAAAGAATTCACGGAACACTTCCTCGGGGGGTCGGAACACGAACGGAAAGCCGCCCATGATGTCGAAGTCATCAAAGTCGTGTGTGTAATGATGACGGGCATGTGAGCGGCTTTGGGCCCGATCCCCTAATCCATCCTTTCCGTACTCATCGTAAATGCGGCGTTTCTTCTCTGCAAGTTTCGAGAGTTGAGTTAGTTAAGTGGCGATAAAAGCAAAACACATTCGTCCCAAATGGGTTTTAGTAGAAAACTTTCTAGCTGCGTTTTAGACAAGGCCTAAACTGATGCTGATGATGATGATGATGCTAATGACGTTGATGATCGCTGTGGTCTGTGGGTGGTAGCATTAGTGCGCCGCGTATGCAAAGAATACAATGTCGTGCGCGTCAAGGTTATTGCCAGCTCAGCAGTAAACGATATCAAACAAGAACAACAACAAAAACGGCATGACCTCCTTTACCGAAAAGTTTGTGAAACGGCGTGCCCTCGAATAAGTTGCGGAAGGTAAACGCCTGATAGCGATTGCCTCGCCTGCTGCCTGACCCCGTCCCATAGCTGGGATAGTAGTCATAGTCGTAGTCACGACCCGCCGATGACGCCGATCCGCCGCCAGTGCTGCGATACCGCGAATAGTAACCGCTGGAGGAGGAGCTGCCGTTGGCGCTGCTGCTTGCCGACGATTTGTGCAGCGTGGACCTGGCATCGTAGATCCTTCGCTTACGAGCTACATATACACACATACATATATACACAGGCTATATGCATTGCAACAATGAAAACACATTGTTCCTGCTGTTTCCTTCCCTTTCCCCATTTTGAAACGCCCTCGAACTAGTCAGAAAGTTCAGACTTACCGTCGGACAGCACTTCATAGGCCTCGGAGAGTTCCCGAAAACGTTTGTTTGCCTCCTCGAGGTTATCGGGATTCTTATCCGGATGCCATTTAAGAGCCAACTTTCGATACCTGGCGCCACAAGAAAGTGAAATGTAGTGGAGATACTTTTGTTGTCGTCCTCTTACTTACGCCTTTTTCACTTCACTGTCGGTAGCACTGCGAGCGACATCCAATACTTTGTAGTAATCCACCATTTTGTTATGTGCTTTGTGGATTGTAGGTGTGTGTATGTGTGTGGATTGTGTTGTCAACTAGGAACACTTCGTTGCCGCAACTTCCTTTGATTACTTTGAATGGTGTGTTTGCCCAAAATTTGCAATACAATCACTTCTCGTTCCACTAACTTCTCAAGCGCAACTGCAAAAGACGGAAAGCAATACAAATTACTAAAATGTTGCAAGTGGTGAGTCGTGGTCGAAATACCGTTAAAGAGGCAGCATTTAGCAAAAAAAAAAAAAAATTAATATGTAAATGTTATTACTTTTTCGGTTTTCTTCCTAATCGTTATTTGTTGAAAAGCAAGCCAATGCCTACTTACAGGGCAAACAGCAACACAAACAAGATCCCAAAGTACTCGTACTCAATTTCCATATTATGCGCAAGAAAAGGCAGCACGATGTTTTGTTGTTGCTTTAGTTTTGTTATTTTTTTTTGCTTCGCTTGTTTCGCTGTTCTTCAGCCCCACATTTCGAGTTCAATGTCGTACGAAAACCTCATTCTCATAATGCGCGTCGCCCACATAGCTGAACACACACACATACTGAGACACACGCGAGCTTTTGGTGAGGACAGTGACAGCGCAGCGTGCGCATGTGTAGGGCGTTCAGCAGCCGCGCCGGCAATGACTGGCAATGGAGGCAGCGCAGCCGACAGCGACAGCAACTGCGCTGCCTCGTTCGCGCGCGTGTAAACATGTACATATGTACATATGTATGTATTGCAAGTGTGTGGTTTGCTTTGGCTTAACGCTACTCGCAATCGCTATTGGCGCCCATCTTTTGTCCCATTGTTTCTCGCACACATTTTCGTGCAAAATAGTCGCTAATTTCATTTAATTTGATTTCATGCAGACTCCTTGACACGATTCTCTTTTATTTTTATTTTTATCAAATAAAATTACAACGCAAATTCACTTATCCGACTCGCTCGCTGTCAGAGCTGTTGTTGCCCGTAAGCTAATCTGTGTCAATTGTTCCAATGTGTTGCCAACGAAAGTGCTCTACAAATTAGCCCCGTGGCCGAATGACAAACTTTATTGCGGCACTTAAGCTCATGCATAGTATATGCTCAGTGTGATTGACCGATTCGTTGAGTTTTTGTTGTTATTGTGTCAGTGATGAACTTTTATTTATGGTGTGGGTCGCATTGGAGAGTTCATCTTAAATTATTTATATGAAATCTATTCGTGTTGTATACAGTTGGAATTCCAGAGGTAATTGGAGTGCAACTTGTCTGTTGGAATACCTTCTTTTCAGAGATACCACTTGTCAAGTTTGTTTAATCAAGCAACCAATTCAGGAGCGAAATTAAGGTGCGGCTGCACCGACCTATTTTTCCATTGGTCTAAAAATAATATCACTCAGGTATTCGAAAACCTAGCAATCTTGCCTATCGCTGTTCTATTTATTTTTATCTAATAAGCGGCGTGCGTGATACTCTTCGTACATATTAAAAGATTCAATAAATTTCACGCATTTACGATAGCAAACTATTTACCTAATCCATACGAAATTTACGTCATTAGAGAGAGCGGTGAATATAAATTAAAACATATAGTCGAGTATCTATATATTTTTGTTCTGTTTATCGATAGTTCATAGTCTAGCTAATCAGCGAGCGAAAATATTTATTTTTCGGAAAATTTGTTAGATAAGCCGCAGACAGCACTTTTATCTATACCATTAACAAATGATATAGTCTACTTTTGGGATAGGCTGGAATAACAGAGATTCCATTCAATTGTCCTTATGCTGCAAGTGACTTTGCTAATATTTAATGATTTTGTTCAAAAGAAGTTCACATTGAATGAGTCAGTTAGTTAGTCAATGTTGTGGAATGTATTTCGTCAAGAATCTAGATAATAAAAAATATTGCAGGCAGAAATCAATGTAAAAATTGCGGCCCAGGTTCCACCGAGATTTGAACTCGGATCGCTGGATTCAGAGTCCAGAGTGCTAACCATTACACCATGGAACCAACTTGGCCAGCTTCGCTAAGTTGGCCCATATCAAGGAGAGAGCAACGCACTGCGCATGCTGCAACAATAACAGGCGAATGAGAAGGATAATCACACACCACTCAATGCAATGCAGCTGTTTGAACTTTGTCAGCAACTTTGAAATGTTGGCCATGGCTCAGGGCATTGAGCACAAGACGGCCACAACAAAGGTCGCAAGCTCAAAGCTTACAGCAGAGTTCGACTGTCTGCATGACAAAGTAATTTCATTTTTTGTTAAATTTGCAGAAATATCAGGGTAAACATTAAAAACTCACAAATTTGAATTGTGCCCAGCAAAGATGTACCCTAGTTAAATAGAGGCAAATACGAATTGATTGTACAGTAAAATTTGCAGAAATATCAGGGTAAACAATAACAACTGACAAATTTGAATTGTGCCCATCACGATTCGTCTGTTGAATAATCAGTTTGCAGCAAATATATACCCTAGTTAAATAGAGGCAAATACGAATTGATTGTACAGTACTTATGCATATGTACTTGTTGACATATTCGGCAAATTCTAGGTCGTAGGTGTAGGAACTTGTAGCATTGTCTAAAAGCAGCAAATGACGACAAAGCACGAGAGCGACTGCTACAAACGACAACAGCAACGTTGTCGACCGACTTGCTTTTTGTTGGCCTGACCAGACTATCCGCATGACACACTCGTCTTGGCCCGTCGCGACGCCTCACGTCTCGTCTCGCCGGTGGGGCGGACGCACGTCAGCGAGCGAGTGGCGAGGGCGAGGGCTGGGGCGGGAGCAGTTGGAGAAGAGACCTGCTGGTGTTGGTGAGTTGGATTGACTTGGATTTCACAGCTGCTGACTCAAATCGCAGCTAAACGCGTCGTCTGACTGACTGACTGACTATCTCATCGGATTGACACTTGCTTTAATTCTGTATGCCAAACACCCGTGGAGTGGGCGTGGTGCTGGCATTTAAGGCATTCGCTTGTTTATTGTTTGTTTGCCCGTTCAAATAGCCGGCAGGCGAGAGGAATGGATGCCAAGTGAGCTGAATGGACAATACCCTGCAGCACAAATATCTAATTGCAGCTTAGTATGGAGATCTAACAGGCAGGTATCAAGTATTAAATGACTCTTAAACACTTTTACAATTTCTTATATAACGAACGTTATTAGACATTCATAAGCAAACTAAAAATGCTTTAAGCAAAGTATATAATCTCAAACTTCTAATTTTATTGTTTTTCTTACTTGTTGCCAGACTTCAGACTGCAATATTTTGTTGTACTGTTAAATATGTTTTATTCAGAGTCAATCTGAAGCATAATAATAAATGGTATGCACTCTAATATAGCTTAGTCAGGACTGTTTTGTGGACACTTCTTAGGCAGTTTAAGATAACTGGCAGACGAGAGGAATGCATAAATATCTAAAGTCAGCATAGTATCCAGCTATCCAGTTTTCTTACGTATTAAGTGACTCATAAATAGTTAAACAATTTGTTAACTAAATTTTCTTATATAACGAACGTTATTAGACATGCATAAGCAAACTAATGCTTTAAGCAATGTATATAATCTCAAACTCCAGTCAGTATTATTTACAAAACTTCCAATTTTATTGACTTTCTTACATGTTGCCAGCTTCAGACTTCTGTAGTAAATTAAAATGATATTAACTGCAATATTTTCGTTGTGCTGTCAAATATGTTTTATTCGAAATCCATCTGAAGCGTAGTAGTAAATGGTTTGCACTACAAGTAGGACTGTTTTGTAGACACTTCTAAGGCAGTTGGGGAGTCAAGACTGCTCTGCTGTGGGCTAAATGCAGGGTATGCGAACAACAAGATTCAGTGCGCTTGCGTTGCCTACGCAAAGGTGGGCATCAAACCTGAAACCGCTCCAAAAATTATGTGTGTGTGTTGTCAGTTGTTGCTGCCCATGTGGTTGCTTTGCGGTTGTGTAGCTGCTGCTGCTGTTGTTGTTATTGTTGTTGTTGCTGTTAGATATGCAAATTACATCACCAATGGCAACGGCATCGGCAGCATTGCCGTCCACAGACACAAATACCGTGTGCACGCACCGCCGGAGCGCCGAGAAGATTTTCACACTTTCCCATTTGGGTGGGTTGTTGATGTTGATGTGGTTGCAACATGTTGCTCTATAAACGCTGTTGCCTGTTTCTCGCTCATACGCACTCAATTAAAGTGTAATTGTGGTGACGCAGCCGCGTCGATAAACAAACATGACAAGACACAATCAGCTGCTGTAGCCGAAGTGCAACAATTGATCGCGAATCAGCAGCACAAAGGGGAGCGGGGAGCATTGGGCAACAGTTGGTTGCGTGTTAATTACATGCTCTGCGTGCTGAGCCACTTTTCTGATTGATTTTCTTCGCCTAGCTGTAATTGTTGTTGCTCTTTCTGCTATTCCTCATATTATTTGCCATAACCCACTTCTTGTGCAAATGCAACACACAGCCAAGCACACACAGACAAACACACGCAGCGGTGGCAAAATGAAAACTGATAGGCCGACGCAAAGCAAAACGCGCGATAAGAAAACGTTGCGCATTTGTACTCGTACACACACATGGATACACACGTATGCATGTTGAGGAAAGTCACGCAAGCAAAAGAGAGAAGTAAACAACAACTCACACTTTACATTAGCCAGCGAAAACTGTTGCTGCAATCGTCGTTAGAGTCGTCGTTGTCGTCGGTATTGGTGCAGTTGTTGGTTGCACAAACATTATTAACAAATGTATAGCAGCGGCAGCAGCAGCAACAATTAATCAAAGCTCTGCTATAAGCGCGCACGAACGCGGCAATGAATCGTTTAGAACTGAAAGCACAGATCTCTCTCAATCGCACAAGCAGCTGACGAAGACGCCAGCCACAGCGTTGCCATATCTCTCCACACACAGTGGGGGAAGAAGAGTGTGAGAGTGAGAGACTCCTCGCGAGCGTGAGTAATAGAGAGAGCGCTGACGCCGGCGCCGCATTCGTTGAGTATGCATTCTGTTCGTGTTGTTGCTATTGTGCGTAACTGCACTGAACCGGAAGTAATTACGTGAATTTTTGCAAAATACTTGCAGTGCTTTGTTTACTTTTATCATGCCATCATTCGGCAGTGTGTCTGTCGCCTGCGCTTATCGACGACAGCGACAGAGAGCGCTGGTCACAATCAAAAGCTCGATGACGCGCAGATCAGTCAGTTTAACATGAATGTTGGTTTATTTTTGTTACCATTCTTCCCCGGTTTACCCCCTTTCTAAGAAGATACCAATGTGAATCATTCATTTAGCGGAAATTTGCTATTAGCTATAATACCTACTAGCTTTTTTTTTGGCGAGCAATACGAACGCATGATGGCAATAAACGAATATACACATATACAAATATTGATTATAAATTTGCATTTGAAAAATATATAAAATTTATAGTCAGAGTTTATATGTTGTATCGCTGAGGCGGCAGAGCGCAGCAACAAAATGTTAACATAACAAATTTGAATATTTAATTTTAGCTCTCACACTAAGCACCTCGGCGAGGTGTGTGAGATTGAGAAGCGGGCAGGGCGGCGGGGCAGCAGTCCGCCGGCCAAGCAACGGGTGAATCGCTAACGCCGCACAGTGTTTCGAAACGAATTGAACAATTAATTAAATTTGCCTAAACAATAAGACCAAACTTGTTTTAATTAGAGCATTCAAACCATTTTCCCCCTTTGCACAAACATTTGGAGTGTTTTCTGTAGAGATTCTTGATTCCGTTAAAGATGGGTGATCACGACCTGCCCCATTGAACTTAACGTTGTATGACTACACGATTTATGCAAGAGTTCTCGACCCAATGTGCGTTTTAACCAGCAGGTGGTGATGAGTTTTGCCGAGTGAGAAATTCGTGCAAAATCTTCAGTTTATAAATTTTACATTCTATATACAAACATATTAATATATGTATATTGATATGTCTGTAGTCTTTGTGTGTGTTTCGTTATTTTTAGGTTTGCGGAAAAATGAAAATTTATAAAAAGAATATTCATTTGAGAATACATATTTGCACACAACTAATACGTTGTCTTGCTGTAGATACCCACTAAATAAGATATAATTGCAGTAGGCGAATTAAGTAGACTGCGCAAATGATATACCCAGAACTGGCGGAATAAAAGGTAGGATATGTTAGCAAATTGGCGAGAGCGGAAAGTTAAACGTATAGAAATATTGCGGAAATTGGAAATCAAACGGCATGGAACACACACTTACCGGCAACGCTGGCTGGCAATTGAAATCGGTTGAGGTGAATGCGTGGAATTGGAACAGCGGTAAGTGGCAACAATTACAAAAAGGAGAGCACAACCAAAATACCACAAATTAATGGCACGATGCAAAAGGCAAATTGCAATGGAAAGTGCTCGGCGAGAGAGAGAGAGAGAGGGCGGGGTGTGAAGAGCAGAACAGGCGAAGAGGAAAGCGAAAGGTGGAAACGCGCCAAATTGCACAATCTGGGAGCTGAGACGAACACAAAATACAATGCAATGCCATGAAACCATAATAATAATATAATAACAACCTACAGACTCAGAGAGCACAACAACAATAGTAACTGGCAGTATGTGAGTAACAACAATCGAGACCTAGAAATAGACACGTGGGCGTGGGAATGTATCTATTTTTAAGATATGCCCCGACCACAATAACAACAAAGACAAACAGCCCAGCAGCTTTTCATTTTCATTCCCATTTTCTCTGGTGTGTGTAAAGCTTACAACAACTCCTACTGATTCATCAGCGCATTGAGTGTAAGCAGCTGGCAATTCGGTCGATATGGAACTGCTTGCAATCGTTTCAAACTTTTGTAATAACACAGGGCACTCCTATCGCCAGGGGGCCCTTTATTATGTTTATGCTCGCTCCCTCTCTCGCTATCACTCTGTTCTTTGTGCGCTTGCGGGGGGGCGGCTTCTAATCAATTTGCTGGAGCGTTCAGTTCCAGCGCATAAATTAAATCAGTTCAATGTAAATTTCGAAATTGTCTATGTAATTTTTGTAGTTTTTATGTTTGGACACCCGGCACCCCAAAAATGTACCAGAGTTTTCTTGTATTCGTGACCAACTCACATAACCGAGGCGATAAAGTCGAAGACATTAACAACTATGTCGAGGGGCAACAAATTTGGGGACCATATTCCCTCAAACCGAATTGTCATAAACTTGTTATGTTCCCAAAAAGCGTTGATCGGGTATCGCACAGTCGAGCACATCTGTATGTGCCTTTATTGTTCTTAGGCTGGGCTGTGGTTATGTGGTTTACTAGTTTGTCAGCAGAGCTACATGGGATTTGTCAGAGCTTTACTAATGACATTAAAATAACACGCCCTGCTTAAGGGCAAAGTTTTATTGGATTTGCTCAACAGATTGAACTATATTATGTATCATTGTTGAGTGGTTGTGAAACGCTCTCTTTATTCCTTAAGCGATAGTTGAATGACTCTACTTTCTATAACAACATATTATATTTAAGCGTATCAACCAAATGTTTTGCTACTAATTAAGTTCTGTTCGAATGTTTGTTTTTTGTATGAAATTCGAGCTAAAAAAGTTGCCAGCTTCCAAGAAATATTATTTCGAATTTATCTTGATCTCCACGATAAATTAAGTTGATAAAAAAAGACGACTGGGCGAAGCACAAAAGCTTCCTTCACAACTGATCTGATCTAATCTAATCAAGGTTGGCAAAAAAAGCTCCCGGATTGCAAGAGGGGGGGACGAGAGGCAACTGTTTGTGCGGGTGTAATGATGACGACGTCGACGTCGATGCTGGAGAGTCATGCGCCCATAAATACTGAAATACGGCAAAGAACTAAATAAGGCAAAGTGAGTTTTGTTGCGGACTCACGGCGGTCACATAAAAACTACCCACCATTAATCGCAGCAATGCGATCATATAAAACCTGTAGCCAAAGATCAAGCAACCATCTGTACAGACGGACGGGCAGTCAGTTAGGCGGATGATGATCTCAATGAAGACATTTATAATTGCTCACTTGATTTGTGAAATCAACCCGGCGACTCCAACTAGCTTCCTTCTACTTGTTCGAGCCAATGTATATCTCGTGTTTTTGCAAGGCAGTCGCCTCAATGCTCCTCACCTTGTTCCTTGTTTTTGCAGCTCCATAAATCCGGCAGACGATGACGTTCACGATCGTGATATAAACGCCAGCGACGACTACTGTGCAGACTGATGATGGCCGTGTATCCCCAACATCTATCTAGATCAAGTCCGATCCGGCCGCAGGCTGAGCATGGACAATGAGCTTTCGGAAAAGTCAAGCGCTGTTGCACTCTTTGTTGCTACTGCTGCTGCACTAGATAAACCCCATCTTGCAACGAGTATATTAGTTGCATGCATTGTTTGCTCTTCAGTTGTTTACAGGGTATGTGGAGAGTCTGCTATAACTCGCAGGTTCTGTTTGGTGCACCCGTTTGCTGCATTGACAATGAAGTTATTAAAGCGCAAACTAGACAGAAAACCGCAAAACTGCATCAACCCAAAGCATTTGGCCAACGAAACGGAAACATGTGATTAAAGCTGAAACACAGACACAAAAAAAAAATGACCACATTCCCCTCGTCGGACAATCAAACTATCAGAGTGGACTGTAAAACTCATACACTCGCCAGCATGTGTAACTACATAAATCGTAGGCAGTTAAACAATTTTAATAGGCGAAAGTTGGTGGCAAGCGCGATTCCAACAGTTGGTCTCTAAAGCTTGAGCTTGACATTGTATTGCACAACTTGCGGCACGTACTGCTTAAGTATCATCTCTTTATCTAAACGTTCGTAGTAACATAATTTCCCAATTAGATAAAAAAAAACTAGCAACTACTTCTGGTCATAAACGAAGTCGGAGAAAAAGACGTTAACAGCAACAAATTCAACACACGGGGCTAAAGCTTAGGGCTAAAGGCTTGAAATCCGATATGCTGCTTGAGCCCAAACAACAAGTGTAGCGGAAAACCACAACAAAAAGAAAAGAGCTTCTCGAATAATAGCCGTGAGATAGTACTCAACCCCAGCTAAAGACTATAAATCATAGTTGTCTTTCTTTGCTTCTCTATGTTATAACATTAGAATCCACTATAGAGTAATATTCTAGCAAAGAATCAGCTGAATTGTAGTTACTCTGCACAATAAATATAAGTTTTCAAAATGCTAAAATGCTTTTGTCAAATTGGGCATTTTTATTCTTGTATCTATAGATATACGCTGTGGTTGCTGTTGCAATTGGGAGTATATATATATACCTTTATACCTTTCAGCTATTGCATTATTTGGACAAAACTAGGTCGCAGGCCAGAAGCTCTTGCAACTTATGAAGCACTACGTGTTTTAGCAGCCAACCTCTGATCAGTTCATGAGGCTTTTCACCAACTTTTCAACTGTTGCATCGCACAAATGGCTTCAAGTAGTCGCCGCAATCTACACTCAATCTCGAGTACAAGTTACTTTTGAGGTCAACTAGCAGGCGTTGACTCGGCTACTTGCTCACTCAGCTGATGATCATCAACGCCGCCCCGTGGCAGCAGACGCTGCGACGACGCTTGCTGATTGTTGTTGTTGTGGCGGTTCAAGTTGGGTGCCAGTGTTGCGACTCCTCTACAATGCCTCCGACTCCGAGTCTAATCTTTTTGCCCGCTCACGCGCCGCCAGTTACGACAACAACAACAAAAAGTGTAACAAGAATGAGCGTTTTTTTTTTGTTTTTTTTTTTTGGTTTTTATATATAGTTGGCGCTTGATTTGCTGGTTGTTTGTTGGTTTTCTAGTGTTTGTTGTGGTAATTATTATAAATAGTTTAAATGAAGCCCATAAACAAAATGAAAGTTGGGTCGGATCACAGCACAGCAGAGCACAGCGTGCGTTCACTATGGTTTCCAGTGTTGAACAAGTTTGTCTGTTTGGCAGGCGCAAAAGACAAGAAAACGAACTCAATTTCCAAAGCAATTAATTTAATTGAATGCACTAGTCATAAAGCATAGCAGCAAAACACAAAAACAAAGTTCGCTGATGATGGGTAATAAATTTATAATTGAAAAGTAATTGCATGTCGCTGAAGTTAATTATAATCTAATGATCAAAATGACTGCAAGCCGAGTTTACAGTGCTGGTCAACACACTCTCGTGCGACAAGTTGAAGATATTGAAAGTGTTTTAGCTAATTGCAAGCAAACGACTCTTCGCATCGCGTTGCGTTGTGTCGTTTTTGTTCCATTCCCAGTCGTCTCGACGAAACACGCGACTCACCTTGAACAAGGCAGCAACTTCATTTACCCTTCCACGCGTCTCTCTCTCTCTCTATGAATATATTGTATATATATGTGTGCATGTGTTTAACTCTTTTGTGTGCGCTCGCGACATTGGACACGACACAATGATAAAAGATTTGGCAAACAACAAAGTCGACCCGACGACCAAAAAATGTTTTGCAAATTGAAATGAAACCGCATAAAGTGTTAAAGTTAATTTTTGGGCAAGTTAAATTAATAGCAAAAGCAGGAACAAAGGTAGAAATTATAATTATTATTAGACATTGTCGTGGCGAGAATCTGATTAAGCTTCTTTACCCCTGTACGTGTCTCATCCACAATTTACGAGTACTCTTCTAAAGCGCCTTATTAAAGACCTTCGCTTTCAGCATTCAAGCAAGCAGGTTTGCTCGGCGAATATCAAATGCATAATGTTCTGTTCTCATTCACTTTACAATTTTTATTAGGGTTTCATTGTTTAATTACACTGTTACTGAAATTCAAGTGAGTAGTAATTGAAACTTAAATGCAGCAAGTTTTACAGCTGGAGACCTTTGATATCTAATTATGATTGCAAATAGTGAATGTACTTTTAGATCTTCAAATGTGAAATGCACTCAAGTAGCAATAACGAGTATTTATATGTAAGATTTCTCATTAGACAGTTCCAATCTCAATTCTTTCAAGAGCAAATTAAATGACATCATGCCACAGATACCACATACAACGCGATTATTTCGTGACTAATTGGAGTTCGTTCGACTGCATTTCACTCACTTTAGTAGTTTGTGAGTGTAAACTATAATTTGTAATTATTTGTATATATCCTGGACTCCTATTAGTTGCTTATAGCTCTGAGAAGCTGGGTTGGGTAAAGTGAGATATTGAAAAAAAAACTAGTGCAATCGTTTGCCCATCGTTAGCCCATGATTGCCCAAGAACAGTTTTGTTTGCCCACCTTTAGTTTCAAAATTACAAAAATTTTCAAAATTTTCAAAAACACAAAAATTTTTTTTTTGAATTTTTTTGATTGAAATCGCTTAATAATCGTTTGCCCACGTTTGCCCATCTTTTAGTTTTTTGAAAAAATCATTACTTTAAAAAATATTGAGATTTGAAAATTTCGAACATTTTTCATCACAAATTGATCGACTACGACCAATTTTAAACCTCAAATCGATTCTTCATCGTATATCTGACAATACCAAGAAGTCTCCTCGTTTGCCCACCCATAGTTTCAAAGATATAGAAAATATAAAACTTTTAAAAATTTTGATTTTTTGATCGAATTTGTTCAGATTATCGTTTGTCCATGTTTGCCCATTTCACAAAAACTCAAAATTTTTCAAAACTCAAATTTTCAAACTTTTTTCAACTCTAATCGTTTGCCCATCGTTTGCCCACGTTTGCCCACCCCATATTTTTTCGAAATTCTCAAAATTTCGAACGATTTCTTAACAAAAATCGTTTGCCCATCCATCGCCTACGTTTGCCCACTTCACAAAAACTCAAAATTTTTCAAAACTCAAATTTTCAAACTTTTTTCAACTCTAATCGTTTGCCCATCGTTTGCCCACGTTTGCCCACCCCATATTTTTTCGAAATTCTCAAAATTTCGAACGATTTCTTAACAAAAATCGTTTGCCCATCCATCGCCTACGTTTGCCCACTTCACAAAAACTCAAAATTTTTCAAAACTCAAATTTTCAAACTTTTTTCAACTCTAATCGTTTGCCCATCGTTTGCCCACGTTTGCCTACCCCATATTTATTTTCGAAATTCTTGAATTTACGTTAATTATTATTGTATTAACTCGTTATTATATTTAATAAAAATAATAATAATAATAATAATAATAATAATAATAATAATGGATGGGCAAACGATTTTTGTTAAGAAATCGTTCGAAATTTTGAGAATTTCGAAAAAATATGGGGTGGGCAAACGTGGGCAAACGATGGGCAAACGATTAGAGTTGAAAAAAGTTTGAAAATTTGAGTTTTGAAAAATTTTGAGTTTTTGTGAAGTGGGCAAACGTAGGCGATGGATGGGCAAACGATTTTTGTTAAGAAATCGTTCGAAATTTTGAGAATTTCGAAAAAATATGGGGTGGGCAAACGTGGGCAAACGATGGGCAAACGATTAGAGTTGAAAAAAGTTTGAAAATTTGAGTTTTGAAAAATTTTGAGTTTTTGTGAAGTGGGCAAACGTAGGCGATGGATGGGCAAACGATTTTTGTTAAGAAATCGTTCGAAATTTTGAGAATTTCGAAAAAATATGGGGTGGGCAAACGTGGGCAAACGATGGGCAAACGATTAGAGTTGAAAAAAGTTTGAAAATTTGAGTTTTGAAAAATTTTGAGTTTTTGTGAAGTGGGCAAACGTAGGCGATGGATGGGCAAACGATTTTTGTTAAGAAATCGTTCGAAATTTTGAGAATTTCGAAAAAATATGGGGTGGGCAAACGTGGGCAAACGATGGGCAAACGATTAGAGTTGAAAAAAGTTTGAAAATTTGAGTTTTGAAAAATTTTGAGTTTTTGTGAAGTGGGCAAACGTAGGCGATGGATGGGCAAACGATTTTTGTTAAGAAATCGTTCGAAATTTTGAGAATTTCGAAAAAATATGGGGTGGGCAAACGTGGGCAAACGATGGGCAAACGATTAGAGTTGAAAAAAGTTTGAAAATTTGAGTTTTGAAAAATTTTGAGTTTTTGTGAAGTGGGCAAACGTAGGCGATGGATGGGCAAACGATTTTTGTTAAGAAATCGTTCGAAATTTTGAGAATTTCGAAAAAATATGGGGTGGGCAAACGTGGGCAAACGATGGGCAAACGATTAGAGTTGAAAAAAGTTTGAAAATTTGAGTTTTGAAAAATTTTGAGTTTTTGTGAAGTGGGCAAACGTAGGCGATGGATGGGCAAACGATTTTTGTTAAGAAATCGTTCGAAATTTTGAGAATTTCGAAAAAATATGGGGTGGGCAAACGTGGGCAAACGATGGGCAAACGATTAGAGTTGAAAAAAGTTTGAAAATTTGAGTTTTGAAAAATTTTGAGTTTTTGTGAAGTGGGCAAACGTAGGCGATGGATGGGCAAACGATTTTTGTTAAGAAATCGTTCGAAATTTTGAGAATTTCGAAAAAATATGGGGTGGGCAAACGTGGGCAAACGATGGGCAAACGATTAGAGTTGAAAAAAGTTTGAAAATTTGAGTTTTGAAAAATTTTGAGTTTTTGTGAAATGGGCAAACATGGACAAACGATAATCTGAACAAATTCGATCAAAAAATCAAAATTTTTAAAAGTTTTATATTTTCTATATCTTTGAAACTATGGGTGGGCAAACGAGGAGACTTCTTGGTATTGTCAGATATACGATGAAGAATCGATTTGAGGTTTAAAATTGGTCGTAGTCGATCAATTTGTGATGAAAAATGTTCGAAATTTTCAAATCTCAATATTTTTTAAAGTAATGATTTTTTCAAAAAACTAAAAGATGGGCAAACGTGGGCAAACGATTATTAAGCGATTTCAATCAAAAAAATTCAAAAAAAAAATTTTTGTGTTTTTGAAAATTTTGAAAATTTTTGTAATTTTGAAACTAAAGGTGGGCAAACAAAACTGTTCTTGGGCAATCATGGGCTAACGATGGGCAAACGATTGCACTAGTTTTTTTTTCAATATCTCACTTTACCCAACCCAGCTTCACAGAGCTGTTGCTTATTCCTTATTACCTAAAAACTTGTCACTTTCTCCAAGCTTTTGACTTGCAGATATCAATCTTCATATTGCATTTATCAATGGCTCTGATCATTCGATAATCAAATCTTGTGATTCGTTTGCCTACTTGTGCTTAATTGAATGCCCAATAATATTAGACATAAGCCGCTTGTGCTTCATTAATAAATTACGTTCGTACGTAATGAGCTGAGACACGTGTAAGCGCCACATTTATGTCAGACCGTTTACAGACTTTCTCACAATTCCCGTGGAGAAAACATAAACCCTATGATATGATGATGGACTTGCGCGGCAGACACACACACGGTTGTTCGACTGACAGGCTGGACTGCCCAGTCACGAAAGTGGGTTTAACATTCGACTTGCTTTTTTACGTACTCCATCTATTCTGCGGGCAGACAGACAAGTGCCCCAGCGCTCATTAAGCAATCTGGCAGATGTGAGCGCCAGTTGGTAAGGGAGATACGGCAAACCGGTTAATTTAAATAGCCGCGGCTAAGCAGACGCAATGATTGATTCGTCACTCAAAGATGGTAAATTAAATGAATTTTACAAGATTTTCACTAAGCAAATACAGTTGCAACGGTAGTTACAGATCTCGGCGACTTTCTGTGGCAAGGGGCAGCGGCATGATAACGCTGACAGGCAACAATTTTTATGTGCGCTTCAAGTGCAGCCAGCGGAGATTCATTCAATTTATCTTACACGGGCTGACAGCTTACAAAAAAGCCAAAGAAACCAAACCTCAACCGACCGGTGCTCAATGCTCGAATACTCGTTTTGGTAATTAATGAAAGATCAAGGGTACGCAGGCGAGCCGAGGGGGCAGCCTCCAGTAATCATCAATAGGCAATAGAAAATTACTCTGCAAATAGGTACGAAAAATAAAAGCCAACAAACAATGCTGCCAATCAACACAGACTTTTTTACAATGGCTTGTGTGTTGAGCAAAACTTTCAGCTGCATAAAATTGTTTCTGTTATTAATACAGCATCATATTCTCTTTTCACAGCACAAACTACTAATGTTCCTATTTTTGTTTGCCTGTGTATACATCTAGTTTAATATTTGGCAAGCAGTTTTCCCAGTCCCATATGGTCTAGTGGCTAGGATATCTGGCTTTCACCCAGAAGGCCCGGGTTCGATTCCCGGTATGGGAAGTACTATTTTTAATTTTATGTCCTCCTTTCCACACAAATCCTGTGATATATTGCGTTTAGAAAGTTACCGATTGCTTGAATGTGAATCAAAAAATACTATATCCATTATACTGGAAAAATCGGGCATCCCAAATAGAATTCGATAAAGCTAATACGTTTGAAAATATTTGACGAACGCAATTTGAAAGCTGTTAAATGAAATTGGTGAAACAAATAGTGGGCATAGATCGAGTGAAATTCTATTTAGTATTCGTAAAATCGTTTGTACAATTCTGAATTGAATTCGAAATATATCTCTTTGAAAGCATTGGCCCAATGCATTTTCACGTGTTGTTTTTCCAGTGGGAGAACTAGCTAGGCATTGGTTATTGTGCCCGCCTGCCGCAGTTTTCTCTTTAGCCATTTAGCATGGCAATCAGACATCAACCGCGCCCGCTGCCCCCCTCAACTTGGGGTGGGGGCACAGTAGACGACGGTCATGCATGGCTCGCCGTTGGAATTGTCGTACACACCTCTTTGGCCTTTTGTTTGCAGAGTGCAAAACGTTTTCACTCGTTGCATTTCATTTTCATGTGTACTCGAAAATGCGCATATGAAGACAGCGACAGCGACGGCGACAACGCCACGCCCACTGTCTGCGAGCCGTGCTCCAGGTGGGCGCAACTTTAAGAAGGGCCCCTAAAAGCCAAAGGCCGTTGACACAGATTTCTGTAGTTTGCGTGCGTTGAAACCGGGTTCGGGTTCAGTCTCGAGCTGGAGCTCAAACTCGTGCACGGATTGGGGTTCTGGCTGTGGTCAAGACACGACACATGTAGATACATCTGCCAGACTACAGCGGCGGGTAGAAAGTGGAAACGAGAAGACGCATGACCAATAAATAAATTGAAATATTTACGCTGCGAGCAAAGAATCGAAGAGTGCCGCAGCGGGACGGAGACGGGCTACCTCGAAGGCGAATGAATGAACGAACGTGCGATCGCGTCGCGCCAACCGGTCTGGGAGTCGCGCGACTTGCAACTCGCGACTCTTTCCACTCTGAATCTGAATCTGGCTTTGTGAGTCTGCGGGTATCCATCCGCATCCCTATAATCGCTACGTTGGTCTCCGCTGTCGCGGCTGCCGCCAGCTGCCGCAGTGTGTCGACTGTGTGACTGTGTGACCCACTCTCAGTTGTCCATTTAAAGCGGCGAATGCGAATTGCAAACGCGGCCAAACTACCTCCCAAAGTATCTGCGCACATTTATCGCCAGTTTTAGACAGTTTGACGTCGTCGTCGTCGTAGTTGTTGTTTCCAGTTGCCATGGGCTGGCCGAAATATCAAAAATGAGATTTCACCTCCGGTCACAGGCGACGACGAGCAGCGCCCAGAATAATAAACTTGGACGAAAAATCGCCAAAGGAGAGACAAGACAGACTTTGGCTTGGGCTGTGCAAATTGCGGCGCATATTGCAGGAAATTAAGCGCCTGCGTCTATGGCACATCAAATTGATTGGATCCCGATTTGCGGGCAGCTGTGCAGCAACGCAGTAGTTGAAGCGAGCAAACAAAGCTTTCGACAACAACAAAGACGGCAACGCAACAAACTGCAAAAGCTTTAATATGCAGTGAGCGTAGCTTTAAGCTAGAAGAGAGCGAGGGCGATGGCGAAGGCAGCCAGCTGTTGCTTTTTGTTCTTTGCTGAAAAACTCAACTCAACTCAACTGGTTTAACAATAAACACAAACGCTGCTATATGCCTGAGCGTTGGCGTTTACATTTGACGTTTAAGAAAATAACGAAGGAACAAAAAAAGAGCAGCAACAGAAACAGAAACAAAAACTAAACGTCTCTTTTTTATTGTGTTGCTTCACCGCTGCTCTCGTCGATTCTCTGATTCTCTGGGCTTGGCTTTCTTTGACTGCTGTCAAAGCGGCAGCGCCACAAGCTGGCAACAAAAAGCACTATAAAAATGTTAATTTGTATGCTGTTCCTTATTTTGTCTTTTTCTCTTCGTGTTTCTGCTTCGGCTTCATATGTCGTCTCGTCTCACACGCGCTTCTAATATCTGAATATATCTCTGATGACGAAGACGGTGGCAAGACAAGACGAAAAAGCAGACGATGCGATGATGGCATACAACAAATAGCCAAAGACAGTCAACAAAGTTTCAATTGCTCTCTGCCCGCATTTAGCTTGGAAAGTCGGAGGCGGTGAAAAGTGGGCGGGCGATAAAAACAACAACAACGACGACGACTTTAGCAGCAACTAATGCTACGGCTTACTCTTGCTTGCTGCTTGCCACACTTTTGATGAATTGGCTGTTTTATGTTTTCCATTTTTTTCCAGTCGGAAATTGAGATGCAACCGTGCTTGCAGCTGCAGCATTTTAATGTGTGCGCAGTTCGTTGAGACGGATCATGAGTGGCTGAGGCTGATACTCATTACAAAGGTACTTCAATCAAGTTAGCTTTTGGCTCGAGTGCAGGTCAACAGTAAGTGCAGCTATTTTCGGCATTCATGAAAGCGAGAGCTTTAAAGGAAATGTGTCTGATTAAAAGCACATTAATCAACGTGCTGCACGAACGTACATTTGTAATAAAAACGGCACTTAATTAATTATTCTCGAGATCTTATCGAATTTAAGGAATTACACCACAAACAACGAATTTGTCATACAGGAAACTCTTTCCGGGTGAGAGCCAGAGATATTTCGGATGACTAGGCAAATTATTGAAAATCATTACGATATATCCCATATGGTCTAGTGGCTAGGATATCTGGCTTTCACCCAGAAGGCCCGGGTTCGATTCCCGGTATGGGAAGATTACTTTTTTTTTTGAGTACGCTCAAATTATTTTTCTTATTGAAAAGGCAATCAAATAAATGCGAAGGGAAGTTTTTTTTTAAAACTCATGGCCACAATCAGTCGAAAACTTCGAACTCACTACTTATGTTGGCCAATATAAGTTAGAGGTGATACAAATTGACCAATTTAGAACACAACACAAAAAAAATCTAATTTATTACAATAGATTTTTTTTTGTCGGACATTAACTAGTAAAATGTTTGTTAATGTTTAAGCGCCACGCGAAAGAAACGAGCACAAAAGGAAAATAAACAGTGTGTTGTTGTTGTGTCTTCGTGTAGTCGCTATCGTTGTGGTTGTCATTCGTGTTGTTGTTGTTGTTGGTGTTGCTGGGCTACAGTGAAATAATAACAACAACAAAAAGCGTTTCGCTAACAACAAGCAATGCTTAAAGAGTCGAGTACTTAACTTTTGTTAAAACGAAAATTAGCCATGCTTATTGTTGCAACACAGCAACTAACAAACACGAGGCACAAACGTGTGGCAAGCAAATGGTAACAACAACAACAACAACAACAACAACAATAACAATAGAAAAAAATGCCTTGACTGAGTTTTTTTTTGTGCTTCTCAGTTTAATACGAAAATTGCTTTTTCATTGTTGCAGCAATCGTTGGTCTTGTTGTCGTTGTTGTTGTTGTTGCTAACTGACAATTTGATTGCCTTTTTGCTTGTCTATTTTCTCGTTTTTGTGTTTTTTTGCGAACGGAAAAATCAATTTGATTTTTAATTACGGCAAATTTGAGACAAACAAATTGCGGATTGTGCCGAAAAAGGCGAATTAACAGCAACAACAATGATGACAATTATAATACAAGTTGATACACAATCCCCCAACAACAACAAACTCAGATATTTGAGTCATAAACCCGTATAACGGTACACACACAGCTGACACACAGGCATCAACGGCAGCTGAAAGGAAGTGTAGCAAAGCGACAGATAACAACACACAGCATACTGAAGGAGACAACAATAAGTCAAAAAAAAAAAAAAAAAAAAAAAACAGAAAAGAAAACAACGTCGGACAGACATCATCGCACAGTGCAATGAACCGTTATACAATTTCGATTAATTGCGTGCATGCAAGTGTGCAAAGTGCCTATGTGTTTCTACGCTTATACGCCGCGTGCGTGCCTGTATGTGTGTGTGTGTGTTAAAGAGAGAACACACTACACTTTCGATTATTGAACTTGTCAACTACGGGAAGAATTTGGCATTTCGCAAGCGCCATTTTGTTATTCTATTTGTATACTTTTCATGTGCTTACCTGGTTCTCCTCCACTTGGTGTGTATTTGTATTTATAGTTGTTGTTGTTGTTGTTTCAAATGCAGCCCGAAAAGCTTCCTTCTTCAGAGACACGATAAAAGAAATAAACAAACAGGCGGTCAAATAATGATTATTACAAAAAGCTTTAGTGCTGTATTCGCGCTTTTAGCAACAGCAACAATAACAACTTGGTCGCGAAGTGTACAAAACACGATAGATAACACGATATGGCGAACAAATAAAACATGAGCCACAACGAGCTTTGGCTTTGGCTACACTCTCCTCTTGTTGACGGAAACGTTAGTTTGACGGCAGGCGACAACAGCGACGACGACGACGACGACACAAAGGCGGCAGCAACAATTACTAGCTTTTTATTGATTTTTACGCGATGCAACAACTAATAAAAATCACAAAAACACGCGCAAAACAAGCTGTGAAGCTTTAGCCGATGTTGCTGGCTCCTTCGCATTTGCAATTATTATTTTGAGCGTATTTAAATAAGAATTAATACAAAAGAATTTCGCACACGCACACATACACAGCTGCACTCAATCGCGCGAATTCGTACTTCAATGTCAACTCGCTTTCAATAACTTCTTGTTGTTACTGCTTCTTTTTGCTTTCTGCTCTTTTCATCAAATTTTCGGCATTTTAAGCACGTAACACATAATTATATGTATTCATTTAGGCATAATTACCAGCCAAGCACGCTGCACTTTGCAGAACAGAATAACTTTTGTTGGTTTACAAGCGCAGAGAGCGCGTTTTATTGCAAAAGTGCCAAGACTCGAGAACAACAACAACCGTGCGCAAGAAAAACGAAAAGAAGACTGAAAAGGCAAGAAAAAAATGCAAGGCATCAACGTGACCGCAAGTCGAAATAACATAAGCCCACCGATATACTGACATAAACTACTTCCAATATTGCTGACTGGTTACACTTTATCTGATATAAATTGGTATATTTTAAACAAATCAACAAACATCGTATATTCAATTAGAATTTTTGTTTAACAAATTTTGAAATTTCACAGAAATCACAAATGCCATTTTTTAAATAATTATTTTGCACACCTGCGATTTTGCTACTTTTTGTTTTCGATGAAATATCGAAAAATTCGACCGCAAGCTCGAAATATACATACAAATTAAACGCATCTGGTATTTTTTTAGTGATGGCTACACTGTATTGGCTATCGGTCGCTTGGGTTCAAAATCGACTTTTCTGGCAACGCTGCTCTCATTTAGTGGCGTCTCTGTTGCTTAACGGCTTCCAGCTATGTATATATATATAAATCATTCAAATGAAAATCGAAATAAAAGCCAATGTTTTTAGGGTATGTTAATTCTAGGTTGTGCTAATTATTTTTATTAATATTTTCAAATACTTTCCGTTTTGGAGCAACAACATGACAAATGTAAAAAAATTTGACTACTGGATTAACTGTTACAACATAATGTTCCATTTTGCATTGGAAAGTATGGGATGTGGCAGAGGGAATCCAATTATGACTAACATATACTTTAAATATAGTGTTGAATAGATGTACATACATTAACTTAACATTCTTAGGTCTTTTGCTAATATTTTGACTACGAATTACAGGCTGCCGAGGTACCATATTATTTAGAGATTACGCTAAAACTATTTAATGATCGCAATCAATTTGACTATTCATTTTGTTCTTTTTGTTGTGGTTGGGACGCTCTTTGAGTGGCGCTTAAACCAGTGTGATGCTCAGGCCCCGCGGCAGTTGCAGGCCAGCCAGGTTGGCGTGCGCTTGGTGGGTTACTTTGCGGTTATCCTTGACCACATTCTCAGTGGCTGCTGCTGCCACTTCCGCATCCATTTCCGCTTCCGCTGTCCCATGGGTAAACTGATAGCCCAGGCAGCGACGCGCTGTGGTTACCCGAGGCAGCGTCGTGCTGGGCAGCACCTCGGAAATGGCACTATCGAATTCCAGGAGTATCTCATCGTCGTCCAGGGTGCGCGTCCAGCGCGGTCGCTGCTTGGCGGGACTCATGATTCGCACTGGTCGCTTGCTGGGCGTGGGCTCCTCACGCCCCTGCTCGGCACTGAGCGTGGTGCCCAGTCTGCGGAACATGGCCACCACTTTGCCATCGACGCGCGGCGCTGGGAATCTTTGGTGCTGCGCCACGGCCAGAGGCGTGGCCAGGGGAGCTTTGACTAGAGTTTGATCCTGTTGCTGCCGCTTCAGTTCAAGCTGCCTCGACTTCACCAGGCTGTGCTTCTGCACTGCACGCCAGCTGGAGCTCTCCCTGCACTTGCGGCACTGACTCTGCCGACTGCCGCGTCGCGCCAGCTTGGCCAGCGTTTGAGTGGGCTTCGTGCTGAGCAGGCGCAGCACAATCGCTCCGCCGCAGACACAGCAGTACCTCAGCATCTTGCGCATGCCCCGCGTGCTTGCTGCGCCGCGTCCGCCGAATCGTCGCTTATTGTAGCTGATGACAGGGGCGGGCTGTGTTTGCTGAAGTGCAGCTTGCGGCTGAGATTGAGGTTGAGGTGGAGGCTGCTGCTCGGGCTGTGGCTGCGACTGTGGCTGGGGACGCACCTGAGCCACTGGTCGCAGCCGGGGCCGTTCCAAGGGCTGCACTCTGTGCTGTTGGAGACCTCTGCTGCAGTTGTTGCCCATGTGCGAGGGACTCTGACTGCCAGAGTCGCGACTCTCCGCGTCATTGCTGTTGAGCGCCTGCAGCGAGTGCCAGTTGATCAGCCAGTTGTTGCAGCTGAAGCACAAGAACTTGTCCTCGTTCAAGGGCTGCAATTGGAGCAAGAGAAGAGACAAGAGTTAGATTAGTTTAAATATCGAATTTGCTCGCTTAAAGAGCAATCAAATTGCTGATTGACAGCAATGTGACAAATTAGCATATACATTGAAAGTGTTGTAGAATTAACTATTAATTTCATTGCTGAATTTTTAATTCAATCAATTTAAATGAAGGGCTTTTTCAACTGTGACAACTTTTCCTTAAGACATTTACTATCTTGTTTCACTTTTTTGAAAAACTTATTAAGAAATTTCTCGAAATTCTGATGACAATATGTGAAGCTAGCTTTAAGTTTGAATTATAGAGATGACTAAAATAAAGCAATTGTTTTCATTAGTGTTTGATTAGGAATTAAATTGCTTTGTTAAACATAATGAAAGAATCATGAAAAACTATGAAAACTACAAAAATAAGCGATATTATAATGTAGAGCTATAGTTTTGGGGCAGATAAGAAAACCTTCTTACTAAGGTTTCAATATGAACGGCTTCATGCATAAACACAGCACGTATAACAAAAAGCAAATTTATATCAGAAAAAAAGGGGATTCACATATATATTATAGGGATCTCTATATATGTTTCTACAGTGGACTAATTTCGATTTGAAAAACATTATTATGACTTAATGCATAAATACAGACACTATGGGAAAATAGCAATTTTGCATCAACAAGAAGAGCTTTTAAATATGTTTTTTAAGAAACTCTTCAACTTAATGCATAAACACAGAATGATAAATAGCAATTTTATAACAGAAAGGCGAGAATTCAAAAGTATTTTATAAGGAACTTATATAGATAAGTAAACTAATTTCAATATCAAAAACATCATAGCAACTTAAGGCATAAACACTGCACCTATGACAAATATCAATTTTATATCAGAAAAGAAGTGAATTCACATATATTTTACAAGGAACTCTTCCATATATTGCTGAAGTGAAACTAAATGAGAAGCAAGTGAAGTCCTGCCCAACGAATCATAACTGAGGCATGACCACAATAAGGAAGCTAATGATGATTGAGAGCAGCTCGACCGCCACCACAGTGAGTGACCACTAATGAGTGCGTCCTGCCCAGTCGAAGGTGCAAAAAATATCATAAACTTTAAAGACGCACTTGCCCTCTCTCTCTCTCTTTTTCTCTGTCTCATATTAATTACCAACTGATCCACTGTATCAATAATTTGGTGCACCTGCCAGCCGAAAAATTGTGCCTGCCCAGCAGCTGCTCCCAAAGCGAAGACAGCAAAGGGAAACCAGTTGAGCAGTTGGCCAGTTGAGCAGTTGAGCAGTTGTCCAGGCAAAAGGGATTGAGCGTGACCCGGCAAACTCGTTTCGCCACGCGCCTTTCTTATCGAACAGTGGCAAGGGATTGCAGCGGCGAGGAGGGGAAGCGAGTGTGGAGGGAGGGAGGGAGCAACAGAAGGAGACCCATAAAATGGAATACGTAAAATGTGATTAGGCACGCGGCCAAAGCGACAGCTGCTTAGGAATTAGACCCAACCAGGATCAGAGCCCAGCGATCACGCTCTCTCTTAACTATATCTCTGTAGTCGTGTGTGTGTGTGTGGTTGTGTGTGCCCTGAGACCATGTGTAAACGGTAAAAATAATGCAAATTGCAGGCCAGGTGCAATCCAGACAAAACACAAGCCACACGCAAAGCTGATAAAGCAGGCGACAACAGAGACAGAGACAGACAGAGAGAGATGGAGAGAGAGTGAGAGCGAGAGCGAGAGAGCGATGTAGGCAGACAGATGAATGCCGCGAACTGAAGTACGGATCGGAGTGTTTATGGCATTGTGGCAACGGGGTGAAGCCGCTTGCAGCCCGTTGTCGGGGGCGTAGGCGGCCTAGGCAGGTGGTGTCTCTAGCAGGGTAAACATCAACACAGCGTAACGGGCGAACTCTGTGACATACTTTGAGCATTTGTGGGCGCTACTCAAGTTCCCTCCAATTGTCAGCTACTCAAACTTGCAGACTTCCGATGAAAGCAATTGTCAAATTCCACACAAATCGATAAGAAGTCCTTCAACTTTCTCGATGTCAAAGCTATTCCTATGGCTTCAGTTTGAGAACTGCCCGAAATCATAGAACTATGTGGCGCTTTACACATGAGAGGCTCTATTTTTGAGGCGGAGGTATTTGATTTCATTGGGAAAACTCTTGGTGACTTGACGTTGGAAAAAGATTAATATATTGTAATAGTTTGTTGTTTTTAATAGTCCAAAAACAATTCAACAAAACACATATCTTAATTAAGCAAGATCGTTCTATTAGCTCAAAAGCCAACTAAAGTAGTTTCTTGTCATTACAATGTTTACTAACATTAACATCTATTTTGTCATACCCTTTGAAAAGAAAATACTTCAGTAAGTTTTATATTGAAATAGATTGATGCTTGTAAAAGTATAAGTTGCATTGAACAGTGGGACAAAACAGATATCTTAATTAAAAGAAAGATTGATCTATCAGCTCAATAGCCAACTAAATTAGTTTCTTTATATTACTGTTTACTAACATAAATATATATTTTGTCATTCTACTTAAAAAAAAAACACTTCAGTAAGTTGTATATTGAAAATTTCATTGGTAAAACTCTTGGCGACTTGTCGTTAGAAAGAGATTGATATATTGTAATGGATTGTTGTTTCCAATAGTCCAATAAAAAAGAGACAAAACACATATCTTAATTAAGAATTCCTAAAGAGGAAGGAAAGATCGATATTAGCTCAAAGCCAACTAAAGTATTTGCTTGTCCTTATAATGTTAACTAACATTAATATATATTTTGTCATTCTCTTTGAAAATAAAATACTTTCGTCAATTGTATATTGTAATAGATTGTTGTTTGTTCAAGTATAATACTAAGTTGCATTTAACAATAATACAAGACATACAAATGTCTTAATAAAGAATGGAATAGTAAGAACTAAAGTGCAAAAACGATCGTTCGTTCAGCTCAAAATCCAACTAAATTCGTTTCTTTAAATTACAATACACACAAACAAAATATATGATTATTATTTTGTCGTGCGCGTAAAAAAGAAAGCACTTTAGTAATTTGTATATATATATATATGTAATAGATTGTTGTTTGTTAAAGTATAATACTCAGTTGCAATTAATAATGAGACAAAGCACATACGTACATATCTTAATTAAGAATCAACTAAAGTGCAAAGAACGATCGTTCTATGGGCTTAATAGCCGAATAAAGTAGTTTCATTACATTATACTGTTTATTAACATAAATATGTATATTTTGCCAATCTTCTTGAACAAGATAACATTAGTTGGTTGTTCAAACAATAAAGCGATCTGTCATTATAAGAATTGCGAGTTTGCATTGCCAGTAAGCGTCGTTTAGAGCTGCGGAAATGGCTGCTGGCGAGTTACTCAACAAATAGGTGTTTATCTGGGCTACTGATCTGATCGGCGCAAAGGATCGATTGTGTTCCGCCCTGCAGAGATGCCTGACAAAGGTGCTGCGCAGTTATGCGGGGTTATTGCGCTGTGGCAGATACAGCTGTCGTTGTGGCTGGGAAAGAAGAGGCTGGCTCGCTGAGGCGACCCGCAGAAATTGGATCAATCATAAGCGGAGCTGGGACAGCTGGACGGCGACAAGTTGCCCCAAAGATATGCACGAATTGTCGCAGCAGCAGCAACAGCAGCAGCAGCTGCTGTGTGGCAGGTTCGTGAGCTGCTCAAGGCACTCATTGGCTGCCGCACTCACGCCGTTGCTGACAGGTAGCGTCGCTTGACAAAACAAAACAGTGTAATTGAATCCACGCGTAGCATGCAACGAACGCACTCTCACTCACTTGCCCCATTTTCCCATGGCATATTAGAGCAGGCTGCTTCGAGTTATGGAAAGGACTCGCAGTATTGATTAAGTGGTGGTGGCATTGACAGTGCCACCAAATGCGGCGCAAGGTGTCCGATTACAGCGGAGCGGAAAGTGCAGCAGCTGCTCTCCAGTTACCAGTTACCAGTCTGCTGAATCCAGGCGGCAACCGGATGCGGATACAACGGTCACCTCGACTATCGCAGTGCACACGCTTGGCTGCTGCAAGCTCGGCCACCTGGGCGGCAAAGTGGGGCAGCTTCTAATCTCGCCTGCAATTCGCAGTTTCATCCCCGTTTTTACACACACACACTCATACACACGCACACAGAGTCGCGCAGCGAGGCGAAGGACACATGACTCACTTGGCGTGTGCTTATCGATTTTTGCGACGCGTCGCTCGCTTGTGGCGCCTCGCTGGATTTTTTGGGGAGAAGGCGAAGGGAGGCAGCAACTCACCTGGAACCTGAATTTCGCCTGAATTAATTGCACTATATTGGGCCCAGAGCGCGGCTCGTAGATGTTGATGGTCTGGTTCGTCTGGCAGCCGCAGATGAGGCAGGTGCGCTTGAGGTAATCCGAGGCGCCGCCCGACGCCGCCGCCGCGGAGGCGGACGCCGCCATCGCCGCCGCTGGCTCCACTTGGTTGTCCGCCGACATGATAATTGCAGCCTATAACTCCAATCCCAAATTCTATTCGCACTGAGTCTTTTCGCGTTGACGCGCTGACGTCACGGGGTGCTGCTGCTTGCTACTCGCTACTTGCCACGGGGTGGCAAACTCAATTGTTATGAACACAAAAAAGAGCGTACAACGACCACGGTGACAACACAGAACACACACACAACAACGACGTCGGAGCGCTCACGTCCTGCCCGTTGCACGCACAAGTTTCGAATGAACAGACGACAGCCTGCCTGCTGCCTGCCTGCCTGTGCCTCGATTTGCGCCAGCTTCGTCGGCAACTCGGCAACTCGACGCTCGGCTCACAGCTCGGCTGTGCCGACTCTCGGCGACGCCGCGCTCTGCTGGGCTGTTCCATCTGCTGCTGTCGTCCCGCTGCCTGCCACTCCTTTTACCTTGCTGCCCCTTTGTTCTCTCGTTGCCTGCTGTCTGCCGCTTGCCGCCTGCTGCTGTTGTTCTTCCTTTCGCAAGGCAGCACGCCTGCACTGAGAGAAATTTGCGCGACACTTCACGCAACGCAGTAGCTGAACTCACTTCACAGAATTCGCTCTTTAGAGCGCTGAGTTGGGAAGCTGCGTAGTAAATGTTCTTCAGGATTCCCTTTCTATTTATCAGTATACAATACTGATTACCTGATTACAGCTAAATGTGGTGAAGAATTCCTTTTTAGTTATATTTATACAAGTTCCATTTCATTAATCGATATCTGAATCGTAAAAATTGGTGCCAATAAATAAAAAATTGCATGTTGTAGGCTGAGTGAGGAAACTTCTGAATAATTTACCTCTCTTCTTATACTTTTTCTCTTTATTCGCATAATAGAAAAGTGGTTACTATTAAATTTGGTGACGATATTATTTTCTACTTAAATTTATGCAAGTTCCCTTTCATTAATCTATATCTGAAGCATAGAGTGGTATATGGAATTAGCAATTTAGCCTTCAATTTGGTTGGTAAAAGGTTGAGTGAGGAAACTTCTGGATGATTTAGCTCGCTTTATCTTTATTCGTATAATATAATAATATGTTCCTTTTTACTTCATTTTATATAAGTTAGTGTTAGTTAGTTAGTTAGATATATAATTAGTGACAATAAATAATAAATTTAATTTTGTAACTCGCTATTTGGTTGGTAAAACTGTGAATGATTCAGGTCAGTTCTTGTACCTTTGCTCTTTATTCGCATAAGACGAAACTGATTACTATTCGAATTGGTGACGCCATTGCTTCCTACTTAAAATTATACAAGTTCAATTTCTTCAATCGATATCTGTAATATAGACTATATGGACTTATCGTCAACCAATAACACTAGATAAATTTAAGTTTTTAACTCGCTATTTGGTTGGTAAATTAAATTAAATTAACTACCTAAAGCGTAGATTTGTTTAGGTAATATCGCCAATCTATAATATTAAGTTCATTTTAAACTAGCTAACATTTGCCTTTAAAAATTATTTCAAAATATAAAAAAAAGTACATACAAAATATATTTCAAATATACAAAAAATATATTAAAAATATATAATTAAATATAATAAAAATGTTATTAAGAAAGATATGGCAAGAATTGACTGTTAAATTCATACACATTGAAATCGTCTCAGATAGAAGTTGCAGGCAAATATTATATAAAAGAGCAGAGTGGTATTTCTTAATATAACTAATCGCAACAAATTAGTCGACTAGCCTCAACTAAATTGTATTTACATTTTCTTAACATTTAATTATAGATGAATTATTAGTCCCAAAGAAACTACCAGCTCTACTTAATACGTTTGTCAAATATATATTATTAAATAAGTATTAGAAAATATATTATTAAATAAGTGTTAGAAAACGTTAAAGTATACAAATGAATTGTTAAATTATGCTTACTATTATTATACATTTCATTGTTACTCAAACAGATATTTAAACATATAAGATTCCTAAGTTTGTGCAAGTCCAACTCGACATATGCATATTTTAGTACTAAAGTATATTGACACACCAGACATTGACTCTTCTTGACCTATCTAAAGTTCTTGTGGAATCGATTCCATGGCGAAGTCAGAACTTGGGGCAGCTGCTGTCTGGACAACAACAAGAACAACAGGCAAAGCACAAAGAGGAATGAATGGAGCATTAAAACAAAAATTGAACGACAAACTCCAAATTTAATGTGGATGCCTCTGCTTCCTTGAAGTAAAGACTCGTCCTGCGTCGATGCTCATAATTACTTGTGTGCATTGTTGTTGCTGCTGTTGTTGAAGACTCAACAAGCTACGGCATATGTGTATTGTTGTTGCAAGCAGCAACAGGCGGCATCCACAAGCAGCCACAGCCACAGCCACAGCAGCTGCTGCTTCTCCAAACGCACACGAAAGGTGCATTTTTTTGGGAAACTCAACTCAATCATATGTTCTCCGTCTCAGTCGCCTTGTTGCTCGTACTTTGGCCACATCTTTGCAGCTTGCAACCGGATTTTAATGCTGCCACGACAGATGTGTTTTTTCTGCCCTTTCTGTCTCTGTCTCTGTCTGGCGCTGTCTTCTTCTTCTGCCTTTTTCGGTTTCAGCCTCTTTTTACTCTGTGTTTTTTTTCGTCTTGGACTGGGTTAAGTCGTCGCTTGCCGCTACTTTTACTACGTCTCGTACTCCATAGTAAACAAAGCCGTTTCTGTTTCTTCCCAGACTTCATGAATGAATTGATGAATGGGCCACTGAAGCTGGAGCTGGAGTAAAGTGAAGAGCAAAAAAACAGCGAGGGAGGAGGGAAACGAATTCTGTTTGCAAGCGGATATTCGTATTGACCTTTTGTTTAAACTCAAAGGAAGTTAACAAGTTCGATTTGTATCTAGAATTCCTGTATTACACGAGCATACAATTTTGTGCTACTGAAGCGAATTAATCTGCGAATTACAAATAATAAAATTTCACTTAATAGATTATCTATAAATATAAAGAATTTGTATATGCAACGATTTATCATTTAATATTCAATTATAAATTCAATAGTATTTGATAGTTTTCTTTCTCTAGCTTGACTTCTTTACTTCAAAATAATAAAAATATAAACGTAAGTCATATAAAATAAATAAGTCCTTATAAAAAATATGTTTGAGATTTGGACTGTAAGAGATAATCCCGAAATGTGTTGTTATGGTAATATAGTGCTTGTATTGGTTCAACTATTAACTATATATATATAAATCAAAATATAAAAAAAGATACTTGTTTGGTATCAATATTACATTATTTTGGTTTTTATTTAATCAATCAATTCCTACGTTAATTATGCCAGTATTAATTTAATAATTCTTCGAGATTATTTTGTCTTTTTTTAATACAAATTGATATTGATTTTAACAAACTGCAAATTAGAAAAGTGGTCTTTTATTTGTACAGAATTGTTTTGAATTACTACCGTGTTAGCATTGCCTACTTTTAGGCGGGACAATGCCGTTTAATTCGAATGCAAGCAGTACACACCATGCAAGCAGTGTAGCACCGAAAGCAGTTCACGCTGAGAAGCGCGCATTGCGCGCACTTTTTCAAACTGTGCCAGGATAAGACATAACTTTAATACTAACTGCAAGAGAAATATAAATTGATTTTTTGAATTATATAGATGTATTTTGATAAGTCCTTATGACATATTTGTTGAGGTTTGGTTGGTTGGTATTGTTGGTACTGGTTTAACTAGTTAATGTAAATAAATTAAAAAAAAAATGTATATACATAGATGTATAAAGTAATTGAACCAGTACAAGCACCATAACATCGCATTTCGGGCACGTCTCACACTGACCAAACCTCATCCACATGTCGTAAGGATTTAACATAAATTAGTAAGCAAAGGTAGAGTTTAAATTGAAACATCAATTTGTATATAAAAAATCAATTTAACAGCATCTAATGAAAGATACAGAATAAATTAATACATAAATTTACCAACCTCAAAATATTTGACTAATATCGATTGGAATTTGTAGATTAAAATGCAGTGCAAGCAGGAAGCGCTGTATGTTGAAGGCAACTGCGAACTACAAATGGAAGCGAAGAATGAGAAGTTCGTCACCCGCTGCTGAAGTTGCTTCTGTTTTGGGATGTGGTCGCCTTCTCGTTCTCACGCACTTCGAAGACGACTCCCGCTGCTGAGAAAGCAACAAATTGCATGTAAACTCACGAGGGGCGGTCAGCGCCTTACCTTGCCAGAGCAGAGCAGAGCAGACCCCCCATACGCACGTGCGAAACTTGGCAGGCGCAAAAGGGGCGCGTGACAGGGGCAGCAAATAATTGACTTGACTTCTGTAATTGCAACAGGCCGCGTCGTCTCCTACGGTGCAATGTCGCAGCATGTGGCAGGCTTTGGCAGCGGGCACCCAGCGCGTTGGTTGCCGATTGGTGCACCCGAAACTGCCCGCGTCTCTAGGGGTTGAATGCTGCTTTGCGTTGCGTTACGTTGCGGCATCAACCCTCTGGGGAATGCTGCCACTTCGGCTGAGTTCCTTTGGTCTCGACTGCAACATTTGCCGGCACATTTTTGCCTTTTGCTTTGCAGCTTTTGTTTTGCCTTTCATTTTTGGGTGGTTGGTTGGGTGACATTGCTCTCCCTTCGTCCTCTCCCTCTCCCTGTCGGTCGCACGCTCTTCATCCATCTGCTCTCTCTGTTGTGCGCTCTCGCGCTGCGTCGTTGCCATTTTGTTTAAGAGCTTCGGCGTCGAGCTCTTCGGCATGGCGAGTGTGTTGCGGCACGCCAGGATTGTTTTGGGCCAACAGGCAAGTTTCAGTCAGTTGCGAACGCTGCAGGCGCAAGGATATCGTCTCGAGCGACAGAACAACCGATTTCATTCTCATCGCTGATGTGCAGCACGTGTTTGGCGCGCTTTTTCACGTCCGCAACGCAACAAAGTTGAACACTTAAATCGCAGTGCAAAGTTAAAGTGCTTCGTATTCCGCATCCTGCATCCTGCGTCCTGTTGCTGGCCATGTCACGGCGTAAACAGGCAAAACCGCGCGCCTGCTTGAAGCGTAAGTCCAAGTCGAACTCCAGCCGAAGCCGATGCTGCTGCAGGCTGACGACCCAAGTGTATCTGTTTGTGCGTGTTTGATTGATTTGGGGCATGGCCTGTGTCGTGCCACGGGAATTGCCCGTTTGCTGCTTACCGCTGGCTGGCCGAAATGAGTGAGTGATAAGTGCAAAGTGGGGAGACCCGTTACGTTGCAGCCACAGTTTTTGGACAGCACTTGGCCCACGGGGAAACGGTCCACCTAACTGTCAGACAGTTGCGGGCGGCCCAACACAGAGAGCGGGAGAGAGAGCGCGTGGGTGGGAGAGAAGAGGGGGGCAGTTGCATTGAACGTTCTGGCCCCAAAAATGTTGTGTGGGGAGCAGCTTTTACGTTGCAACTGCACCAGCAGCAGCAGTGGCAGCAGCGGCAGCAACAACGACAACAGTTGAGTTGCAGCCAAGGCAACCAAAGTGCCGTTAATTTTTAATACAATTTCAAATTGTGTCAGTGTAAATAACAGCAAACAGAGGCGACTCGCAGGCACAACCTGCAGACTCAACAGCAACAACAACAATGATAACAAATAAAATTGACAATAAATCCAATGCACATGTGAGGCGGTAACTGGCAACCGGATCGAAGCCCCCAAAGACAGCGCCACACACAAATTTACACACACACACACACGGTCGCATGCATACACACACACACACATGCACATGCACACGCTGCGAAGCGGGCATAAAATTTCCCCAACGTATACGAAACAGCAACAACAGCAACGGAACGAAGCGAACTTTGGCTTTGCTCTTTTTGTTGTGCTTTGGCGCTCTCGCTCTCACTCTCTCTCTCTCGTTTGCTATCGCCGTGAATGTGTGTGTGTGTGTACGAAAAAAGCACAAAACACAGAAAACCCATTGCCATGTATTTCTCATGGGAGTCGGCAACGGCTCTGGCCAATCCCAAGGGATTCACATTGGCGCAGCAAGGCAGCCAGTCAGTAAGCCAGCCGGCAGGCAACAGACAACAGCAGCAGCAGCAGCACCAGCAGCAACAACGGCAAACGAAACATGCGCAATTCTCTGGGGAATTCTCATTCGTTGACGCGGCTACAAATACACACACACATACAAACACATAAGACATACTACATTCATATATGTATGTATGCATGTACGTTTGTATGCATGCGCTAGTGCGTGCTTATTGACAACCAACAACAGCACAACAACAAAACACGCATTTTTCAAAATTTGCTTTGATTTGGTTTGGAGCCAACTATGCATGTATGTATGCGTGTGTGTATGTGTGTTTGCTTTGCTTTTCACCTACCAAAAATGTGCAGGCAAATCTTTAAAACCATCGACGTCGCTGTCGCTGCTAGCGTTGACGTCCTCAGAATACCCACTGCTGAGGCGAGGCTTAGGATTGCGACAGTTTTTGCCAGACCGGCTGCCATAAGTTGTTCGTTGCCTGCTGCTCCAAAGCGTTCCCATTCCCCTCGCTTGTCGTCGTCGTCAACGTGTGCGCGTCTCTTGTGTATTGGCAAAATATTTGCTATGACATTGCAAAGAGCGCGGCGCCAAAATAGCAGCAGCAGCAGCAGCACCAACAGAAAGCACTTTGGGTATAGGCAATGTGCGATGTGGGGTTATGTAGGGAGACATACGTATTTACGTATGTATGTACGGTACACACATAGAGATGTATGCATGTGTTTATGTATATTGGCTTGGGGTATGCGTCTAGCGGTAACTAGTTTGGTAAATAGATTTGGTGTGGGCGTTGAAATCGTAACGTCGGGTTGGATCGACATCCCTGGGGAGTTTATGGCAGCGGCATTTTGTCAGCACAACCAGAAATTCCTTAACACTCGGTTGCATTGAAACCCACAACAGCAACAACGGCAGCAAGCTCACTTTCGATATATCGATATGCGCTGTTCTAAAAGGTCACCCGCGAGTTGTGATCGCATGCTTATCGATTGCGTTTTGCGCTGCGTTGCCAGCTGTTTTACACTCGAGCGCTTCTTTCGGTTCATTTCGGTGCTTTTTTTTGCGTTTCGTTTCATTTCGCGCAAACTATTGATGAAATTTATTGTTGGCGCTTTTAACAACACCTTCGGGTTTGTTATTTCATTATTTTTTTAATACACCCACACAGAGAAACATGTATGTTGTATGTTCGCCGTGTGCCAATGCCATTATAAAAGTTGCAGGCTGTGGCGCTGGCTTTGTTTTTACCACCCGTTGCCACCCACTCCCCCGTTGCAAAAGCGTTCGGTTGTTCCATACGCTCGCTCGTCGCTCTCTACACACGCTTAGTAGCCATTTGGGAGCTGGAAAAGTGGCAAGCGGCGGGTATTGGGGTAGTGGCAACGGATTGATGGGTCAAAGGGGACGACGCTTATTATTACGTTTACAAATATGTCTGAGTGTGTGTGCGCGTATGTGTGTGTGTGAGTGTTTGTAAGTGGTTCGGTTGGGGAGGGGGAGGGGGACGGGCAAGTGCGCACCTTTTTGGCGTGCGGGGCGGTTGGGGTAAAACGCTTAAAAACATGCCATAGCCGAAAAACAAGTAAGAAACACACATGCGGGCACTTGTGCTCCACACACACACACACACACACACACACATGCCAATGCTCTCACTCTCTCGCGCACATACACACGCAAACACATGCATTGCCAGCGACCGAGTGCGAAATGCACTCTGGGGGGCTTTAAACAAAAATGAAAATCGCTTGCATACATATGGGCGCTTACACACACACATACATACGTGCTTAAGCACACTCACACACTCACATGCAGAGAGCCATTCACATGCTTGTGCCTTGCACAAAAAGAACTTGACTTGGTCGCCGTCGACGTCGTCGTCGTCGTCGTCGTGTTGTTCTTGTTGTGGTTATTGCTGTTGTTGTTGTGGTGCTTCGACAATTTTAACGACCATAACTGGTTCTCACTCCCCCGGCCGCCCGTCCCCGCTTGACTTGCCGACATCTCGCCTCCACTCGCATTTATTTTAAAATACGCGGCACTTCCGCCGCAAACGGCACACAGTTGCCACCACTCCCCCCCAACTCTCCGCCCCGCACAGTGCTTGGCAGGCACCCATTCACCATTCAGGATTCGCCATCTCGTTCCCCACAAATATCGCACATCCTTTCAAGTGGCTCGTTCGCGCTCTTTTATAGCCGCCGTTCGCTTTGGGGCGCTGGCCTTTTATATGGAAATAATAACCAAATGTTCTCGCATGCTGCACAGAAGCAGAAGCTGAAGCAGAACACGACGCGAGCATGGCCCACAAGTCGTCCACGTTTCCATTATGTTGACCAGGCGTCGTCGCAGCCTCGGCAATCGTCCGGCTTGGCATAATGTTGATTTCCGTGGCGATGCGATTCCTTGCGGTGTGATTCCGACGTGTCCTTTTGCCCATATATTTTAAGCCGTTACCTTGCCGACGACCGCGGCGGTCACCAATATGGCCCACCTCACTTGCTTCCCCCACTTCCCCAACTGCTCCTCTCACCCTACGAGCACGCCCTGACTCCGCCTCGCTACTCACGGGCAAAATCATTCACAGTTTGTACCAAGTTGTCATATGCGTTTCGGAGTCAGTTTGGCACGCATTAAATAACAGATAACTTAATGCGACATTGTCTAATAATCTTTATTATGAAAGAAAAATATTATTTTTCAATAAATTGCTATTGGGAATAAATTAAACAAATTGATAGCTTACGCCAACTATTGAACTATTTTAAACTCGACTTAAGTTTACATGATATACTTCAAATGTTGGTATATTTTGAATTTGAATTTATGTTTCATATTAAAATTTAACTGAAACTCTTTAAACGTTCATTATACAAAACACATTATTGACATTATTATACGTAGCAACCAAAAGTTAATTGCCTGTTTAACTTTAATTAATTTACACTTTAATGTTTAAAAGAATCATCTGCAATTTTATTTATTCATTCACAATCACTCAATCGTTGTATAATCATTTTCAAATTGTTCCTGCCTTCAGCTTGAAGAGTGAATGATGCTCAAATTGTGGCTGGCCGAGCTCTGCAAAAGTCATAAAACTCAACGTTTGCTTGTCTTCTGCACCTCACAACTCACACTCAGGCTTTGGCAACAAAAAATTTATGAAAAATTCAATTTAATTGCACAATTACACATGTTCCACATTTTCATTTCGTTGAGCTTTTCACTGGTGTTGTTGTTGTTGTTTTTGTTGCTGCTGCTGCACCCCTTGCAATTACTTTTAAGGCAGTTGTTTTGGCAACGGCAACGACCCCCTCAAGACTGGCAGCAGCCATGCGAGCGCCATCGATCACGTGCGGCTTTGCGAGAGACACACTAACACACACACACACATGCGGGCACACTCGCTCATACACTTTGGAGTTTTGAGCTATTGGCAACAGTTTTCTTTGGCTCGGGAAACGGAGCACCAACAATAAAACACAAAACGTGTAAATAGAATTTTTGGCACGATGGCCGCCCGGGGAGTGCTTTAGCATAATCTGCATGAGTAAGAGTATAGGTATGAGTGAGAGTTCCACTCCGAGTGCGAGAATGGGTATAAGTACGAGTATGACTGCGAGTGTGTGGGCATGTGTCTGTGAGAGGTAGAGGTGCTTAAGTAATGAGAAGTCGCAGTCGCAGTTGCACTTGTTATCGCTCTGCAATTTTGCAATTGACCATTCATCTGAATGTACCTCGTAATCGCGTGTCAGAAGGGTATGACCGTTTTCAAAAGCATCTCCGCTTGCCTCGCAGTTTTGCCCCACTATTATTTCTACTATTATTGAAAATAGACATCGATATCGATAACCGATTATAGCCATCGCTTAGTCAGGCCGTTTGTCTGCTGTGGCAAAATAAATACTAATGTTGCTTATCGCTGTTCAAATAGCGCGCCACTATGAATGGTATAAAACGAAACAGCTGATCGGGTTGAAGTTGTGGTTGGCAACGCCAGCGTTGCAGTGCGTGCCAAAACTTTTCTTTTCGCTTGGTTGTTAAGTCATAATAAAATACTATATTTAAAATATTTGCACTTATAGAACTGCATGGTTTCCTTGACCACCTTTAATTGAACATTATTATCTTGCAGTGGGCGAGAAGGACGAGGAGAATGGCGAAGATGGTGTCACAAAGACCCCGAAGGCGTCTGATTTGCTGGAGCCCAAAGAGGAGCTATTTAGCGCCGACGAAGAGGACGAGGAGGAGGAGGGCGATGAGCCGGAAGAAGGCTTCAGTGGCGATGAGAACGAGACTGTAAAGGAGCTGCCCCATGAATCACAGCGGGAAAGCTTGCAGCGAACAGCTGATGATGCCACAGCTGCCGCAACAAAAGCAACAACAACAACAACAGCAACATCAACAGTAGCAGGCACAGCTGCAACTACAGAAGAACTACAACACCCTGGGGACGCTGCAGCCAATGCTGCAGGCACAGGCAACGCCAATGGGCACTGCAAGTTGAGGTCCAGCGGTGGCGATGCCACTGGTAAGTTTGACTTCAATTTGCATATTTTATTGCCTTTTGCTAAAAGATATATGCGATATGAACGGCAGCACAGAGTCGCCCAATTGCCCGAAATGGCGCCCCATCACCCCACCACCCCAGTTCCGCTCACAGAGTTGCGAAACATGGACACACATCTTGAACAGTGCTCGCCCCCGTCTCCAAGCCCAACCAAAGACCAACTCCGAGTCTGAGGCTGAGTCCAAGTCCAAGTCATCGTCTTGGGGCATTCCCCATGCGGCATTGACATGTCCGGCTAATAACTCTCGACAGTCTCATAAATAGCAAATGCTCGCCTCTTGCTTGTTGTTGCTGTCGATGTGCCGCTCTTTTAGTTGCTACTCCAGCTTCAGCTCCATCTTCAGCTACGGCGCCAACTCAAAGCTCCAGCTCCACTGTTGCACAACTAGTGACGGTTTAAAAGAGCGAAACTAGCTTGTAAATTGGATAATGTTGCAGTTACAGGGTGTCACTGTATGCAGTGCATTATGTTGAATTACTATGACATTAAAGTGCAGATTTCTTGCTTCGATTTAATTTCAATTAATAATAATTATTTGAGGATTGGTGTTTTTGAAATACCCCCGAAATGTAATAATTAATTAATAATTAATAATAATTAACATACTGCAAGTTACTAACCTAAGTGTCTGTGCTGAAAGCTAGAAAGTGTAAATACAAATTTTAGCACTAGGAATTATCGTATTGTGTATTTGTTAATTTGGCCTGCTTGCGAGAACTTCATTGATTGCGCATAATTTGATGCGCTTAAAAGTAGGCAACAGTTCGCACACGCTCTCGTGCTGTCGAGTCACCCTGTGACTGCGCTGCCTCCCACTTTAGGAGGCATCGACGACTGTTGCTGCTGCTGCTGTCAGTGTCGGTGCATAAAGTTTGATGTGACCGTGCGGTAACATACAAGCGCCCATTTACACACTCGCACACACACACACACACACGCATGCTCTTGTATTTGATATTCCAGTGCGTCATTGGATTATGGCACTTGGGTGTGTAAAACCATCGATTCGAAGCGCTGCTCGTTATGACTGCCCTGCTGCTGCTTTTGCTGTTGTTGTGGCTGTTGTTGCAAGCAAGCGCCCGCCATGTTTAAATAGAACACAAACTGATGACACACACACACACACAGAGGCAGACACACACACACACACACACGGGCAGCGAGTGCAAGTGTGTTTGTTCATTATTTGTTGCTCTTTTCTCTGATGGCGCTGCCATTGCCGGGACTTATTCCCAGCGGGCCGGCAGACAAGCCAAGCGGCGGCATAGAACATCATCATCATCCGACTAGACTCGCTCTGCCCACGCCCACTTCTGGATGCTACGCCCCCACGGCTGCCGTTTGGGAGCATGCAGCAGCCAGCTGGACGAGCACAGCCATGTGCTACGTCTGGGTGCTGTTGTTGTTGTTGCTGCTACTGCTGCTGCTGCTGCTGCTGTTGTACCTGTGAGCTCAAGTTTTGCTTGTGGCGCTGGCTAAGTCGGTTTTAACCTCACTCGCACTCGCACAGCACGAGCCCCCACTAACGGCACTATGGAGGACCAAACTTTATCACCAGTGCGCGCAGCTACACACTCTCTCTCTCTTCCACGCTCACGCTCACGCTCTCTCCTTCTCTCGCTCTGTATATGACAAGTACTCTGCTGCAGTGCGTCCTCTGCTGCTGCGTCGCAGTCGCCTCGTTTACTGTCATTGTAGCCATGGAACCTGCTCGCCCCTCGGCCGCCCTTGCCGCTGCCTCTCACTCTGGCTCGTACTGCCACAGCTCTCCAGTGTGTTGTATAATGTTCTAAAGGGAAATCGAGAGGCTGTGATAAGTTTGGGGGATCCGAAAATTGTCTTTCTGCCTCAGTGTTTGTTGTCGTTGCCGTTGTTGCTGCCGTTGCTGCTGTTGCTGCTGCTGCTGGCATGCGAAACCCGGCGAGAACGAATTGGCCCTTTTGTGCGCATCAACAACACGGCCCAAGTTGGGCCAGCAACATTCCCAGAACAGTGGTGCAGCATTATATAGCAATATCACAGAGAAGCCGCACTGACAACAGCTGTTATTTCATTTATTAAAGTGATGCACAGTTTGTGTCTTTGATTTCAGTTTCTTTGCTTAATCTTATAATTCAAATTAAAATTAAAAGGAATTGCAATTCTTCCAAATTACATTCTTCAGCATCAATTTCCATCTTTACGCAAATTATAAATATATGCAATAATTGTGTTTTCCTAATAATGATTTAGTCTTTAGCACAAAGAGCTATACATTTTTAATCACTCTCTAAATGCATCTGTTTCTTATTTAGTTCAGTCCACTAATATAGTTTTCTTTTGTAGCTATTTAGTTTTCATTGTTTTCAATCTACTTAATAATTCGTATCTCTTCTTTGAGTTGTTGCTTTCGTACCACTGTGCGCCGGGGCGAGCGCCAAAGTGTCACACTCAGACTCGAACTTGTGACGTTAGCTATCCAAGGCTATTTCTATAATACACTCGCACTCTCGTCGCATCTCCCTGGTTCTCTCAGTCTCTCTTGCACAGTGTCTAGCTGTCTCTTTCGTATGCTATGACATTAATATGAGTTTTGCTGCTTATAGATTATATTTGTGTAAAGTTTTATGTTGCAATATTTCGGTTATGTGGCTGCACACTCGAACATTGGGCCTCGCTTGTCACTGCTGGGACGAGGCGGGGGGTGGTTGTGTCTATATGTGTACGGGCATATGTGTGTGTGTGTGTGTGCAGGAGACGATGACATATCCGTGGGGAGCAACCTGGGTGCGAATAAAAATTATACATTGCCATATGCGAGGCGAGAGAGGAACTGTGGAGTGTACGGGGACAACGCACAGTAGGAGTAAATGTGTGAATGTAAATACGTATGTGTGTGTGTGTGTGTGTAGCATGTTTATTGGTATGCTCATTGGGGAGCATCTTGAGACCGAGACCGAGACATCTTCTTGTTGCATAGCGAAGTTGCTCATTTTGCCATTATTATTCCGTTGTGTATCGAAAAATGAAACAAAAGTGAGTTATCATCTCTCTCCGCGTCTCGGTTCCTCGCTTCACTCTTTCTCTCTTTGAGTATATGTTTGTGTGTGTGTGTGTTGATGTAATGTAAAATTATCAGGTGCAGGGCGAAAGACGGAGCGCAGACGAAAGCGAAGGCGAAGGCGAGGCACCCGTGGGAAGCACGAAAGGTGCGTAAAATTTTATGACAAAACTTCATTGCTTTCAGTTGACTTTGATTAGGGAATTGCATGCACTCCACGCGTGTGTGCGTGTGTATGTGTTTGAGTGTGCGTGTGTGCGAAATATCTGAAATTTTGATAAATGAAATGAGAAATTGAAATGAGGTCTGTTGTCACTACCACCTGCCAATCTTGATTAATCATTATATCGACCACAAATAGCTAATCGATAATGTTTATCATAAATCGCTTCATTGATTGATTTCTCGATTATATATACTAACAAAAATACTTCACAATATCGAGTCTGATCGATTGTAACTGCAATCTATTTGATTGCCTATCGATAAAGTATTTATCGGCACACCACCACAGAAAAGTGGTGGGGTCAGCGTCAAAGAAATGGCTGCATAAGTCATTTATCGCCTGTTAATTGCATCAGAGACATCTGCGAGTCCCTCGTGTGTCTCCCTCAGGCACCTACTGGTTTCGATTACATTCCGCTTTATTATTGTACTTATCTATATGTGTACATATAGTATATAATCCATCGTATTTGTATATGTTTGTCTGTGCGCTTCGTGTGGCATTTGCCTTTTTATTTTGCTTGCAATAATTTTCAAACAGAAACACACAAAAAGCATTTGCGCAACAATCCCCTCAGGAGGCGAAAGGGTAGTGGTCGGGGTGGGGGTGTGGGTATGGGTGGTGACCATGAGCCCAGCAAGGAGCAGCAACAGCAGCTGGAGACGGCGGCCCAAGCAAACGAATCGAATTAAGAGCGCCAACGTCGCTTTGAGAGTGTCTGCCTACCTCTCTCTCTCTCTCTCTCCTTCCCGCTTCCCGTTCGCGCCACGTCTTTGTGGCTGTCGCTGTCTCTGTCGCTGACTCTAGCTTCCCGGTGGGAATCGGCAGTCGCAGTCGGCGGCAGTCGGCGGGCGCTTCGGCTGCTCTCCTGGGAATGTCACGCTGGCGCAATGTGGATGGACTCCTGCGCTGGAGCGCGTCGCTCTCAATGCACTGTCCAAGTCCCGTTAGTCAGTTTTTACTGTTGCTGTTGTTGCCGTTACTGTTGCTGGACTTGGCCAGAGTCTCGGCTCAGCTTCCGCTGGTGTTATTGTTGTTGCTGCTGGTGCTGCCGTCGTAGGCGTCGCTTGGGGAAATCTGCGCGAGTGGTCTGCTTGTTGGCGTCGTCATGGGCGGCTGCAGTCACGTGTGGGCGTGGCGCATGCCAAAGCAGCACAATCAGCAACAGCAAGAGCAACGGCGAACGGCAATTGCAGCGAACATCAAAGCATCATAAAAGCGCACTGCATTTAATGGCCGCAAGATGGCGCTCGCCGCATATGCAAATTTCGTTCGATTTACGAGCCACACACACACACACACTCACAGACACATACGGTCTCGCATGTGGCGCTTGCTTTATTAACATGACGAACGCGCAAAGATGCGAGCCATAAAATTAGCCTGGGCGCTGCTGTCGATGCTGATGAATGCAACCAGACCTGCCCCACTATTCGCCACCCCCCTCCGCTTGCCACCCATAAAAGCGCAATGAGCGTCGGTGTGTGTGTGTGTGTGGAGTCGAAAAATTTGCAAAACTCAAAGCAACAATTCGACGAAAGCCAATTTCACAGCATGCCACAAAGTGCTGAAGCGAGAGCGACAGCGATGGCTAGAAAGAGAAAGAGAGCCGGAGAAATGCCTGGCAACGAAGACAGCGGCTGCATGAGCAGCGAGATGGGAGACGGCAGGGGATGGGGGATGGGGGAGGGAGGGCATACAGGGGACACGGCCATACGGCTCCCCATAGAGCGCATGTTGAATAATCATCATCAGAGAGGGAGCACGAGCAAAGAGAGATAGACACAGAGAGAGTGAGAGGGGGGGGGGGGGAGCGGGGCCTGCAGCGGCGTGTCAAAAGTCGCCATTTGGCCCCGTCGCCAGACTTGCATTGCGTTTTTGGCATGTTAAAACTTGTCCGTGTGGTTGCGGATGCCGGCCGCTAGATGGCGTCTGGCGTCGCACGTGCAACAGCTAGTACATGCTACATGCCACAAGCACACACACACACACATGGACACACACACGCACGCACCGAGCGAGAAATTCGTAAAATTTTGTTTCCGCTGATGAAGTATTCCCCAGTCGCAGGACAAGGATTATTGGACGTGTGGCATCATTCGCTGTTTTCTATGACCCCCAGACCAAGGGATCCACGACCCCTCCCCACACCACCCCCCTCCCCTTCGCGCGCCCTTTGCCCGGCATGCGCGTATGCAAAGTGGAATAAAAGCACATCGTGAAAACGTCGCCACCATCGACGTTGCTGCTCCTCATCACTGCTGGCGCCATCAAAGAAAGGCCCCCAAATGTTCGCGCTTAGAATGTTGCACATTCCAATGGTGGCAGCGGCGATGACGCTGGCGATGGCTTTGACTCGCGGTTGTGCAGTTTTTTACAGCCTTGCCGCGCAAATTTCATTTTGTCATTAGAAACTAATAAAAACGAAAGCCAGAGTATCAAACAGTGTGTGCGCGATTTACGAGCGGAGTTGGAGTTTCATTAGGATCTACTTAATGAACTTAGCTGGGCTTCACCAGGTCCCGACCCAAAGACTGATTGCAAAGCGCCCGAAATCATTCGAACGTTATGTCCATTCACTAATGGAAAGACACACGGATCGATTGATGATAGATGATAGAATAGAAATATCAGGAAAAAACAGTAAATAAATATTCATACACAGTATACATTACTTTTTTGTAGTTAGATTCAATTCAAAAATATATATTTTAAAATCAAATATTTAGATACTAGCCAGCTACGCATCTTAATGCTGTTTAGCTTGCTAGCGAATTAAGAAATGTTGATTTAAATAAAATATATCTACATATGAATTCAGCATAAATCTACATGTATTTAGCTATCTATCACTCTATATATTGTATCTTAAAGTTATTTAGCTTGCAATCAAAGGGAAATAAATATATTGCAAGACAGATATGCGAAACTGTATGTGCAGCAGATATAATTATATTTTATCGATGTGCGCAAGAATATCTTGGTAAGGTATCTTATATAAATCATAAAATGCATTAGTTACTCTCTTCCGTAATTTTCCAGAAGTTTTAAATGCTTCAAAGATTTGATTTCTAAATTTGCAGGGTTTGTAAAAGTTTCACAAGTATATGTGGTATTTATATTTCTAATAAACTAGAATATCTGAACCAACTTAAACAATAAATAAAGCGTACAATTGTAGAGGATAGAAGTGTATTAGATTGGTTACTAGTGCAATTAATTCGACAAGAAAACCCACGCTAATCTGTCAAGCATAAATCCAGACGTTCGAGAGCTGCGAGCTAAGCGATTGAGCCAGACAAGTAGACACCAATACCTGCATATTTGTGGCAAACACTCAAGAGAACGGAATGTTCAGACAAAGGCGCGTCGCACGCTGCGTATGAGTAATGCAGCGACACTTACGCATTCCGCGCTGAAGGCGCAGACGGATTCAAGACAAACTTGAGGCGAGCACACGTGTCTGAGTTGGGCGAACAGCTGATTCGGCTGGCCAAAGAGTGGGAGATGGAGTGGGAGAGCAAAAGAGAGAGCGATAACAGAGAGAGGCGTCAAGTTTAAACCAAAACAAGCGGCGCTCTTAGCTGGCACTCAAAGGAATCTGCTGCGTCTGCGCACTGCGCGGCGACGCTCTTAACTCGCTCTTCAGGCGCGAGAGCGAGAGAGAGTGGGAGGAGGCTGGGTGGAAGACTGAGTGGGATGGGGGACTGGGGTCAGGGGTCAGCTGAGCTATGCTTGGGCATGGAATTATGGCACCCAGGGGCTTAGCATAATCAAAATTCCTTGCAACTGGGGACCACGTGGCATGCAGCTCCGGCAGCAGCAGCAGCAGCAGCAGCGGCAACGCAGCCAGCGGCTGTGCCGGAACGTGCCGCAGCCACAACCATGTTGCAACAGCAACTTAACTGTGTCTTCGTGTCTTGCAGGCAACACGAACGCGGCCGCCAAGAAGGAGCACAACGACGACAACGTTGCGGCTGAAGCGGATGAGCTGCTCAGCCTGAGCGGCGAGGAGGATTACGACGACGATGATGACGATGTGGACGACGACGATGACGACGTCGACGATGACGACGACGACGATGAGGAACTGCACAGTCTGGACAGCTTCTACTCAGGTGAGTTCTCCTCTTCTATATTGTGTGTGTGTCTGTCGGCGCTGATCCAGCGTCCATTTGTCACATATGGCAGCGAGCAAGTGCCGCTGCGTGGCCCACAACGTGTCGCCTCGCCAGCCCCGTCGCCCCGCCCCGCCTGGCCATAACCATTGAAAATTGCCGTATGGGGTGTTATATGGCTGACGGAGACGACACTCCAGGGTGCTCTACACCTGAGCCGCGGGTGTCGTTCCGCACGCTGCCGCCGCCCCCGGGCCCATGGCCTAACTACGTTTTAAAAACCCCAAACAGCAATCAACACCAAGCAGACTCCGACGCTCCGACTGCGACTCCGACTGCGACGAGTCTGTCCCTGCCACTGAGTCGGAGCTGCGCCGAGCTGCGGTGCTGCCACTTCACACTTACCACATACATCCTCGTTGCCATTTACGAGCTGTCGAACAGAGGGACAGCAACTTGGCTAGAGCATCATGAGCTACGGCCACAATATGACCCTACCCTACCCTGCCCTGCCCCACTTTTGCCCCCACCCCATGCCGCCGCACAGCTTGCCACATTTCTCTCTAGTGCCATTTCGCATGCTTTTTCTGTGTTATTTGTTTCGTTTTGTGGTCTCTTCCACCCCCCCATCATCAGCTTCCTTTGGCTTTCTTATTTTTTGTTTTTGTTTTCCGCAGACTTCCTTCAGCTTGTGCTTTTTGCTGTTCTTGCCCAGCGTCTGCCATCAGCGTCCGTTCGTCTCCTCCCCCCGCCGCCAACTGTCCCTTCCACATCCAGATCCACATTCATTCACACTCCACTTGGCTGACTGAGCTGGCATTGCTTTGATGCCAGCTGACTATCTGCAGACTATCTCTATGCTCAAACTACACTGAACAAAATGCTGTAGAAGCTTATTTCATTTGTTTAAACAGCAATTAACTGCTTCTTACTAAGTTACATCTAAACTTGTGAGCAACTTTTCTGCAGCTAAGAAGTTAAAAGCGCGGAGGCTGTCGTCAAATAATAGTGAGTAGTTTTGCTTGTATAGCATTCTTAAATAAGGAAAATACCAACAAAAAACACTCGAATTTCAACGTGCATATAACGCATTATAAATTTGTATATGCTGTAGAAATATATTCTGAAAATTTCAGAACAAGTGGCTGGCTGTAAATACTATTAAAGTACGCCTACAGCGAATGCTTCAGCTCAGAGCATACATCTCCAAATCACTCTTTTGAATTGCTAATCCCTAGACAACGTCACTTGTAGATAATAGCATAAAGCTGTTTGGATTCGACAGTAGAAAAAAGTTGTTTCTTATATGCAGACATGCAATGACTTGCTTAACTTATGTTTCTTGACTTGGTTAACTGCTATTTCTTGCGGTGCACACACTTAGTTGAGCTACTGCAGAGCACTCAACACTTGGCCAGTGTTTTGCCGGGCTGCCACATTCCCTTGCAACTCGTTTCAGGTCGAGTTGCCGCCTTCTTTTCATTTTCATTTTCATTTGTTGCCGTCTTTCGAGTCGTCGGACTACGGTGCGGTACTTGTGTGTGGCTCCATGGAAATCTCGCTGGTTCCAAGGCTATTTGGCAACAATTTTGAAACGTTTTACAGCCTTGCGGTGTGATTTGAGGAAATTGGGTAGTGCAGCAGCTGCAGCGCCTAAATATATGCAATGAAATGCAATTAGTTGCAGTCGCAGACAGATAGCAGCAGAATCGCGAAGGAGTCGTGGCCAGATCCTTGGACGCTTTCTGAAACTTTGGCCCAAGTTACTTCATTTGTTTGCCTTTGTGTGTCGGCTTTGGCTTGGACTTCCGCCTGCGTCGCTCGGGATGCGGAGCTGGATTCTTAGCTTGTCCTTTTGATTTATTAATAGCACGTGTACGAGCACCGGGAAGTGCTAAGGCTGCGACTGAGGGGGCTCTGAAGAAGAGGAGGGGGGAAGCTGGAGTAGTTGGCATGTTTTTAAAAGCGACACGGAGTATGCAAATAGTTAGTTAGTTCCGTTCCAAGTTTCCTTTTGATGCGACGCAATTAATTACACATTTGTCTTACAAGACAAACAACTAAAAACAACAACAGACGACGACGACGGCGCTGCAAAAGCGCCTCACATGTCCACGTCTAAGACCATGAATAATTGCTGTCTCCGCTTGAAGGGGTTTTCGCAAAGCGTTGGACACGGCAAATACCCTGTAATTGAGCAAAGCATCTTTGCGAAGTAAAGAGTGTAAGTGTAGTTATACAGCTGAGTAAATTAAGTCTTTGAATGAAATCAGCTAACTTTAAGTGGAGCAACCATGTATTAGTTTGAAAGTTGTTTTAGACTGTTAGTGTAGCTGTTCTTCGTACTACAATTCAACTTTGCTAAGAGCGTAAAATCTGCAGTAAAGGGTTTTAAAGCAGGTCAGGTTTTATTTTGATTCAAGCGTCTTCCATTATTTCACTTAATCTATTGAATATCGCTAGGCGTCCACTACGGACTGCATCATTTGTGCTGTTACGACCACGTTTAAATTTGGAAAACCAATTTTCAATAATGTAATGTTTATCCAGCCTTAGCTTGGTTGCGACAGCTGAATTTTTCTTCAATGCTTTATCAATGCTCAAAATTCGCTTTCTTCCATTTTGTTGTCGATAACAAAAGCTTCTTTACACAAAATGCGATAACTATCGAACGAGTTGCCAAATGGCTGTGGAATTTATACACGTATATTTTAAAGGATTGTACTAAATAACAAAAATACCGAAAAATACCAACTTACGGGCTTATTGAATGAGCTGTTTTAAAAGTGAGTTCTTATAATCAGCTGTTAAGCAGTCTATTGGATAAGCAACAGATCGTCTTATCAAAGTGGCTTTGATTCACGTTTATTGTATGTTTGAAGTAATTAAATAAATGTGCTTCAGCTGGTGTGCAGGGTATGGCTTAATCACGCACTCGCGACTAACGCATTTGGAGCAATCTTTTTGGGTTGAAGATGTCGGCTTAAAGTGCCAATTCTCACAGTGTTTGGCAGCTTGTTAAGTTCAAGTCCGTTGCTTTCTCGAGAAATGACCACAAATTGCTGTAGATTGAGATCTCTTTCACTCTGGTGGAAAACTGGTCCGGTTAATGAACCGTTCCATCTCCAAGTGTCAACCACACACACACACACACGCACACAGACAGCTCTCAAAGGGCCAAGATCACGTTTGCGTGGAGATCTGTCGAAGTGCCGCTTGAGCAGCGTCATGTAATTGGGTCAGCACGCATCTAATAAGTTTCATAGCGCGTCAAACTATGCAAGTATCCAGCAGATACAATATCTGCAGCTCTAGCCGTGTCTCTGGCTGCGCCATAAATAATCAGCAAGTGGCAAAAAAGTGTGCGCAAGTTTGCAAATCTCAGGTGTGAAAACACCTTGACACCAAAGCCAAACAACTGCAGCGAGCACAACACTGAAAACTTGCTCCGCTCTCGCCCGACTTGGGCTGGGAATTGGGCAGTGAGTGAGGTGTGTGGAGGGGTCTGCAGTTGGCGCCTTGTCAGCTGCAGCAGTACGGCGACTGTGGACAGCGCATTGTTTCGAGTTTTTTCCAATTTCTTGGCAAGTTTCGCAGCAAACAGACGCCTTTGCCTCGTTGTCTGTGGGCCGTTTCCCGCGAGTCCTTCGCCTGAGCCAATCCCCTCCCCCAAGGAGTCGCCGGCAAGCCAAAGTTATGACACGCCCCAGCAAGATTGTGTTGCTGCTGCATTCGGTTGCCACCTTCTGCATGATTTATGTGCGTTAGGTGTTGCCTCGGCAAGTTTTGCGTCTCTCTGTGGAGCCGAAGCAGGCGGACAGTGTCCTCTCCCCTCCACTCCTCTGCTCTGCCGTCGTCTGGTCAAAGTTGTTGATTCTTCTTTTCGCGAAAGACGTTTTCATTTCGCATAAAAACATTTTACGACACACACACACACACTCACGAGCGTGGAGCATCCTGCGGGCCAGGACGTGGCAATTGGTTGTGCGCCCTCGGTCCCACACCCGCCGCTTGGTGGCTCCCATGTGCATACTTTTGGTGCCACTTTCGCCGTTGCACGTCTTATGCGACTCCAAGGCACAATTTCGCGCCGCCTTCTCCCCCGGGAGTGCTCTCGCTCTCGCTCTCGCCCGCGCTGCTGGCCCACAGTGCGTACCTTCAGTATTCGACCTGCTGCCGCACTTACACATTTGCGTATACGCATATTCACGATTGCTACCGCCCCACCTCTCTCTCCTCCCCGCCGTTGTTTGGCGTCTTTATTCGAAGATAAATTCTTGGTAATTTAAATGAAATACGCGCTGAAATGTTGCCACGCATTTTTGGCCTTAAAGGATTTAATTTGGACGTATTGTTATGGGCTCTCGCTTCAGCTGATTCTTGCATAAATCTTTCGCCGCACTCGCATTATTCCTCGTGTTGGGGATGCCCAACCTCACGTATAGTCGTTCACTTTGCCGTAGTTTGAGGGTGACTTGTGACCTGTCAGACGGGAAGAGCACTTTGCGTCTATTTGTCATTGTGGCATTGCCTTGATAAAGCATTGAAACTAATCGAACTTGGCATAAGACTACTTATCATAACGTATAACTGCTTAGTATTCCGATAAACGAATTAAGCTACTAAGCCTAAAATTGCTCCACAACTTTCTCTATCACATTCCCAGTTTCCAAATCAATATTATATTGTAATTTACGTTATTTTAAATAGTTATACAGTTATCTTGTGTTTTTAATGTTAACAAAATAGTAGAAAATAATAATAATCTTAAATATTCTTCAGGGTTTTGTAAGTACGGGTTTTTAATACATTTGATTATTGGCGTTCAAGCTTGACAATCTGCAGTCGTTACAAATTAAATACGTTGTACCCTAGAGAAAGACAATACATATTTTAATATGACAAAAATTAATTAAAATGGTTGCATAATTTTACTAATCTAATCTATTAATCAAATATCTGCTGAGTAAAATAAAACATCTGCATGTTTGAAAAACAAATTTGGTCGTCTGCTCCTCTGTTATTCAACAGTAGCATAATTTGATAGAAAGCATACACATACACACAATATTACACGCCTACGAAAACTGGACAAGCTTTCTAAAGCGCTGCTGCTTGACCACTTAGTACAACTACCATCTTTAATTTCTCGGTCCCATGTGTACACTTACACATACACTTGCAGTTTGCACGCTTACAGTCAAATTTTTGCCACCACTCACACACACACTGCAATTCGATTGGATTGTAGCAGCATCGATGACAAATGTACACACACATGCACAATTATCTTTCTTTGTTAAGCTTAGCAGATCATTAACAGCAGCTAACTCTGTTAACGTCGCTGTTAATTACCTTTCTGCAATTCTATTGCAGCAGAAGTCAATGACAAGTACGTATCATACACCCACAGGCGCATGCACCATGTGAAGCTCTGCTGCTTGAATACGTCCACCTGACAGATTCGCTCACTTTATTTTGGGGCTCCCACCTATAGAACGTAAATTTCCGCCGGTTACAGTCAAATTTTTGCCCCCACTTAATCACACACACACGAATCTATTAGCACATGATTAACAGCAGCCAACTCTCTTAATGTCGCTGTTAATTGCCTTTCTGCACGTCTATTGCAGCAGAAGCCGATGACAAGTACACACATGCACACACACAGTCATTGATATTGATATTGTAAAGCTCTCTTGCTTGTCCACGCTCAATTGACAGATTCGCCTTATTTTGGTGGTCCCACGTATAAACACGAACACACTTATGCATTTAGCATGCTTACAATCCAATTTTGGCCACCACTAAATCACACACACACACGAATCAATTATCAGCAGCTAAGTTAGTCAATGTCCAACTTGATGTATTCAATTTTATGCTCAATAAGGAACATTTAAGCTGACTACACATTAAACATCACAATTTAATGATACTATAATACAACGTATTCCTATATGCAAACTAAAATTGCGTTATTTGGAGACAGACAGCAGCCAAATTTGCAATTTGATTCATGTGATTTTATGTGAACTCTACTTGCGTATAAACTTTTAACTTTAATGTGTTGCGCTAGACCAAGATTATAATGTCAATGTTTCGATTTTTGTGCAAGTCTATCGTTAATGTCAGTTTCTACATTATTCGAGGAGTTCTTCAACGTAATAATTAACTCAATAAAGCGTTTGACAGCACTCGGCGCCTTCAACTTATTAAATACGTATCCATTATGTTTTATCGTAACTCAATTCACATTCTATAATGATTTGAAGTGTCACCCGGCGGATGACAAATCTTTAAAGTCAATTGTCACTTGTGCACAGAGCTGACCTCCAGCTGTGCAGCGCTTCAAAATATTTGGGAATGCATAGATATAGTGTTTGTGTATACGACTATACGAAAACAATAATTAAGGAACGTAATCAGATTTCAAATTGCACTTAGGAGAGTCCGCAGATATGTCGAGTCATCGAGGCACATAATGATGATCCCAAAATGAACAGCGACCAAAGTTGAGTTGCGTAAAAGTCTCAATGAAAAATGAAGCAGAAAAGAGAGTCAGACTGCAGTCAATCAGGGAGCAGGCATCAGGATCGAAACCGAAATCGAAATCGGAATCAGAATGGGAATCGGAATCGGGACTTGTCTCGCTTGAGGCGCAGGCGCTGACACAAATCAATCAGCAGGTAGACCGTGAGCAGCTCATTGAGAATGTGAGTTGATCTCGATCGACTGTCAGCTCGCTAATGACGGGACTGACGGGACTGGCGACCTGTCGGGTGCGTCCTGCGGTGGCAAGCGGTCACGCCCCGTCCCGGCTCGCTGTCTGCTGACCTCTGATTGAAAAGGGTTTCTTTCGGCTTGACTGACTGACTATAATTGACTTTCGCACCTGTTTTCCACTCGGGCCACTCGACCGCAAAGTGGAGCCTCGACTATTGCGCTAAACGCGGCTCTCCCACCGCACCACCTCCCCGTTTAGTGTGGCTGGCACGTGCTGCAAGCTTGTGGTTGCCACTGCCGGCAGCTGGCGCTCGGTGGCCTGGGGTGAGGCAGCTGTCTTATGAGCAGTTTGAGCGCTTGCCACGCGTCGTCGTCGTCGTCAGCAGCAGCCATAAAGAGCGACTTGAGGCATGAGGAACTGGAATTGAAGTGGCGCGTAATTGAAATGCAGCGGCAGAGCTTGGAATCGGACGACAGATTAACATGTCCGATTGCCACATCCGATGTCTTTGTGCCCCTGACGATTCCGGTCAGTCCACTGATATAATCTCCTCCCTCTCTGTCTCGCGGAAGACGGAAACTAGAACTCCAAGCGCGAGCGCGTTTCAAGTGCCGACCATAACGGAACTGCCCCAAACCGAAAAAAAGGGGTCGACAATTCGCCGTCGTCGTCGTCGTCGTCGTCGACGTCGTCGTGTCGTTGTCGCTGGCGAAATTGGGTTTACGAGCCCACACGCTAGTTGGCCGCAGATGATGATGTTGATGATAATAATCATAAAATCGTTTTATTGCCTTCATTTCGACGGCAGTTCGTTGGCATTTAACTAATAAGCAAAGGTACAAACCCCAGAAGAACTATTCAATGCGGTCCAGGAGCAAGGCCTTCAAGGGTTCGCCACGCATTCCAATCGCGTATGCAAAGGAACTATGAGCATAAAACCTTATAGTTTTTCCATTTGCTTATGACTTGGGCCAGTTGCACAATGATATCATCGTATCCGCTGGTAGTTCCCCATAAACATCACTTATGGGGCACCCTTCAACATCGAACCTTCAACAGGACTTCTTGGGGAGCGCCTTTTGGGGAGTAATCTGGGAGTTATTGGAGTCAGTTCAACCGCAGGAAGCTTTGCAATTGAACTAAGATATGAACATTTAAATGGCATTGTAACACAATTAATAAACACGACAGACATAAGAGTATAAAACTGTCTTTAGATCTATACAAAAATATGCCAGATTCAATCAACTCTCTTCAGATTACTATTAAGCAAGGTTTCAACTCCAACTTTAGGCTGCCCTCTTTGTTATTGTTATAATTTCAAGCTAATTGAAATTACAGCATTTAATAAGCAATCAATAAATACTCGCTTACTTATTATACATGCTGTTAATACTCGCATGATATTCTCATAAGTTCACAAGTGACAAAAATATATCAGATACAATAACATTTCTGCTAAATACTCTTAGTTAAGGTTCCAACTATAGCTTTAGGCTGCCCTCCTTGTTATTCTTATAATTTCAAGCTAAATTACAGCATTTAATAAGCAATCAATAAATACTCGCTTACTTATTAGCTCTTGAATATGCTGTTAATACTCGCATGATATTCTCACAAGTTCACAAGTGACAAAAATATATCAGATACAATAACATTTCTTCTGACTACTATTAAGCAAGGTTTCAACTGCAACATTCAGCTGTCCTCTTTGTTATTATTATAAATAGAAGCTAATTGAAAATACAGCATTTAATAAACAATCAATAAATACTCGCTTACTTATTAGTTCTTGAATATGCTGTTAATACTCGCATGATATTCTCACAAGTTCACAAGTATCAAAAATATATCAGAGACAATAACATTGTTATTCTTATAATTTCAAGCTAAATTACAGAATTTAATAAACAATCAATAAATACTCGCTTACTTATTAGTTCTTGAATATGCTGTTAATACTCGCATGATATTCTCACAAGTTCACAAGTGACAAAAATATATCAGATACAATAACATTTCTTCTGACTACTATTAAGCAAGGTTTCAACTGCAACATTCAGCTGTCCTCTTTGTTATTATTATAAATAGAAGCTAATTGAAATTACAGCATTTAATAAACAATCAATAAATACTCGTTTACTTATTAGTTCTTGAATATGCTGTTAATACTCGTATGATATTCTCACAAGTTCACAAGTGACAAAAATATATCAGATACAATAACATTTCTTCTGATTACTATTAAGCAAGTTTTCAACTGCAGCTTTCGTCTCTTCCCCTTTTTGTTAACAATATAATTTCAAGCTAATTGAAATTAGTGTATTTAATAAACAATCAAAAAATAGTTGGCGCCGCTTTTCCTCCAGATTATTTGCTGAATATGCTGTTAATACTCTCACAAGTGACAACTTTGCTACATTTTATTTTTTATAAAAAAAAGAGGAATTTATCTGAGCCCAGAAAGGAACCTTTTTTTTTTTGCTTGGGTTGACCACTGAACGGGGCAAAAAGCCTCTAATTAAATGTGGTTTTAACCGTCTGATTAATTGTGCAGTTAAAAATGAGTGGAGAGCAGAGTGAGAGGAGAGACAGAATCTGAGGAGACACATCCATATGCATTAATTAATGTGCTACACGGAGAAGTACTCGGCGCGGACTCGGGCCCTGGGCCTTGGGCCTAAGTCCTTGCTGTCAAACATCAAAGTGACAATTTGAGTGACTTTTGCAGCAAATGGCATTAGAAATGGTTAATTTAAAATGCGCTGCTCGCTAACGAGAGAAGTGGGCCGAAACAAAAGGACACTTGTGCTGAAGGACAATAGCTGACAGGTTGCCTGATGCGTTTACCCATCCCCCCATCCTCGACTCTCAGTGTCGTCGCGTCCATCCCTCCGCCACCCAGCCATCGCATGTGTTGTGCTTATTTTTATAATTTATCTATTATGCATGAGGGCGCCAGGCAAAAACCGAGCCCTCATTGGGTCAGCCAGCCAAACCCTTTCGCCTGTCGTCAGTCCATCCAAAGTCGCGCTGACACATGAGCTCAGGTCCCAGGCAACAAGCAACGAGCACACATTGCAAGCCAACAAAGCTGCGCTGCCGCTGACCAACAAATCTCAGTCAAAGTCAAAGTCGAAAGTTTTTGGCGTCACATTAGCCGCGCATTAAAAATGCACTGAAATCACAGTTGGCAAATGTGTGCTTGCCACGCAGGCTGCTCGACTACGCAGACACCCTCTAGCAGACGAAAACACTTCTAACAGCAAAATGGGGACACATAGCTAAACTGCAATTTTAAAGCAATCATAGTAGAGACAGGAAAGGGCAACAAACAAATAATTTCTTTATTGGTGCATGTTCTAAGTATGTTCATAAAGTTTAGTTATAAGATATATTTCTAATCATATTGGTTGATATGCAATTTCTGTTTGAAAAGTTTGTAATTGCCTGAAATTATAACTAATGTTGGTTTTCATAAAAATTGTTATAATTTCAAGCAATTACAAATATAAAAATTGGCTAAAAGAGAGTTAAAAAATCGATGAGCTGACTAAAATGATTTGTCTGTTAACAATTATTTAACACAATATGTAATATGCATTGTTCATTCCTGGCTGCATTGATGTGTTCTCTTTAGCTCAGTTGCCAGCTGAAGAAGGAAATGAGAACTTAGTAAATTAAATGTTAGTTAGTAAAGCGAATGTAGGAGAATAAATCGTCAATTTGTTGCAATGCATTATGATATCTATCTAAAATTATTAGGCAAACCATATTATTTGCTGAAAACTTGCATGAACTTTGAACATGAATAACGCTATAATGAATTGGCTGTTGATGTTGATTATATATTATATATATAAACCGAGTATAGGAACTGAGATGTGTTTCTCTTCGCTTGGGAACAGTCTAATTCTGCTGGTCTGTCACTTTTTTCTCAAGCGAATGGGGTTTTGAAATAAATGAAGTTTTAAAGTATACTTTGGTAGCACAAGGACAGTCTAACTCAGAGCCGCATTCAAATGCAAACACCCCGCACTTCTGTCTGCTGGAAAGGGCATTGAAAAGGGCCAGGCAAAGGCTCGCTAAGCGAGCAGGGCGCACTCACCTGAACACCCTTTCACCCACCGAACCATGCCCTCGACAAAACAAGCAGCATACAAATATAGCAACCCCCAGCTCCAATCGCTGGGCTCGTGCCCGTCGAGCATCAAGCATCCAGTGACGTTGCCGTTGCCGTTTGTCGTGGTCTCTGCCAGCGCTTGTCACAAAACTGTCACTCAAATGTAATTAACGGAGAGGCAAAAACAACGGCACAACAGAGACGAAAAATCCTACTCAAACGAAGGGAAAACTTTTGCATTTTTAAACTACAATTTGAGATTTCAACAGTCGCCGAAAAATTGTCTACCATTTGTGTACACTAAAAAACGCTTAGCTTGCCAGTTCACAGTTGGCAATTGAGCGGGAGCAATTAGGACTTTGAGCTTGGGATTTCTTGTTACAATTAAAGAAACCTCGCACCTGAGGGTAGCGCAGCACGCGCTGCTTGTTTTGACATTTTTCCAAGACGAAACATTAAATATGAATGTCAGCAAATTAGCTTTGATTGCTTTCGAATTTAGAGATTGGAATCATGGGTTGTATAGCGCTGCATATTTAATGTAATTTGTGGGTTTCCGCCAAATTCTTGGGCAAAATTAAAAAGTTAGCTTGTCGCCCCCAACAATTAACATTTTTAATTGATATTTGGGTTCGGCGAAAACGCTTAAAGTTGAACACTCCAATCTTGTGGTTAATGACAAGTAAGAATTGTTTCTAAATGCAGACTATATTTGCATTTATTTAAGGTAATCGCAAAACAGTCGCTGATTAAAGAAAACTCAAGTTACTACTTTTAATTTTAATACAAATAAATATGCACAAGTCTTTAAAAATAGACAACTCTTTAGAAGCCTTAAATTTGTATTTAAAGTAAATAAAATATCTAGACAAAATGCAATACAAGTTAGGAAAAAATATTCCCTGCGAATGCGCCGTCCTAACCTCAAACCAAAGACTCAAACAACAAACTCGCGCACACTTCAACGCACACACAAGCAGTGTTGTCACAATACATAACACTCAGCCGCAATTAGCGCAGCGAAAGCTGCAATTAAAGAAAAACAAATCCGAAATCGACAGCACTGTCGATACACACGACGACTGTGTGTGTGAGCAGAGAGCGCTTCGCTGCGCGCTGCGAGCTTTGCCCAACGGCAGCTGAGTAAATAAGCGAGAGAGCAGCGCACGTATAGCATGCTGTCTCGCTTCCGGCAGCGACGCATGCGTTGGCAGCGCGTCGGAGGGCAGCCATTGGCTGGCAGAGTTGGCCAATGGGAAAGCGTGACGCGTTTTAAAAAGTACAAAAACACTAAATACACAAGCTGCTAATGTGTAAAGTGATTTTTTAATTGCTTTAATAGTTTGTGATAAGGCAAACACAAGGGAAGGCCAACACAGCGCGGGCTGAGGGGCTGCGGTCGGGGCTGGTGGGCGTGCTGTCGCCTGGCGTTGACAGGCGGCTGAAAAAAGCAGCTCGATTGCCTGGCATTGTATGCATAATTAATTTGGCTTTTAGTGGTGCATCCTGTCGGCAGCCTGCAGACTGCATCCTGTGGTGACTGCGTTTATTTTTACCCGTTTTTCCAGGCTTCGTCCTTGTTGCTTGTGCCCTGCGTTGGCCACACTTTGCCTTGCTTGCCATATTGACGGGCAACATTTGCGTCTCTTAGCGCTAATGGCTTAAACGTGTTCGCTGCCTTTTTGGGTTTCTGGCCATTTGCTGTCGTTGCCAATTTTTTTTTTGTTGGTATCGTTTTGTGTCAATGTTGTTGGCGGTCTATTGACAGCTTTTCTGATGTGTTGCCTTTATTCGCTAATTTGCGTAGGGACAAATTGACTGCTGGATAATGACTCGATTTCTCGGGCTGAAAATAAATGAGCAAAGAGCAACAAGAAGAGAGGGAACTAAAATATTATTTCTGGAGACCCATTCTATTGTTCAAAATATCTAAATGTCAGAAGTCTTCGCAAATTATTATGATATTTAGAAAATATATAAAAGCGTAGTATTTTTAGCTTAGTCTAAGCTTGACTATTTAAATCGCCTGCCAACTTTCTTTGTATATTTTTATTATTCATGTGGCTAATCAATTATATGAATTTAAATTATTTGTTACTCATTACGAGCATATTATAAGAGCGAGTAACATTTCAACTTTATGAACTGTTTCGCCTATTTAATGACTGCACATAAACTGCTTTATAGTCCATTTCACACATTGTCTTCCCCTCAACCGAGAGACGGCTTTCAGGCACTTTGAACTTTTTTAACTTTTCGAGTGCTGCAAACAGGTAGAAAGACAAATAGAAATCTAGAAAAACTTTCGAAAAGCATCACATCATCTCCTGGCTTTCGGCTAATTTGCATTTTTTGTGCTCGCATAAATAAAATATATATCAAGTGTAGCGGCGACAGTTCCCCAGTCCCCCAGCCCCCTGACAAGCGCTGCTTACTTCTCCCACAAGCGAAACAAACGCCCAATGTGGCGGCGTCACCACAGCGGCTCCCATGCTCCGCCTTTAGCCTCGCTTTACATACACACACACACACACATGCAGAGAGACCAATACATGGCTTTTTGTTACGCTCTTTCTCTCTCAGTTGCTTGCGCTCGCTCGCTCACGCATGGCTGCGTCGCCACTTACGACGTGCCGACGTGTGCGTGTGTGTGTGTGTGTGGGGCGCCATTTAATGCTTTGCTTTGTTGCTTCTCATTTGCCAGCAGCGCAGCAGCGACGCCGACGCCTAGTGAGTGCTTGGGGCGAGAATCCCAAAAGGCAGTCGTCGCGTCGCGTCGCGTCGCATCGCGTCGGCAGGCACAACGAGCACCAACACATGCACGAGCAGAAAGCAGCACACGCACACGCTCACATGCGCACATACCAATGCAAGCGTAGCTCACACACACAGACACGCATGCGCTCGAACGAACTGGTTCGCCAAGCACTCAAATTGTTGTTTTTATAGGCGTTGACGCCCGTTGCTCAATCCACAGCAAACTCTGAAAACCGAGTCTGAGGCTGTGGCTGAGGCTGAGGCGACGGCAGCGACGTCGGCTGCTGCTGTTGTTTTGTTGTGCGCTTGGGTTTCCTACGGCGCTTGGCTCTTGGCTCTGATTTAGTCACATTTTGGTGCTCGCGGCAATTGGACGTCCTCATTGTCGTTCAACGCGCTACAACAACAACGACAACAATAACAGCGACAACTGCGATCCTTTGGCGTCGTTTGGTGACAGTGTTAATTGAAAATTCGAATTCGCATTAAAATTTCAAAGCATTGCGTTGAATGTGCCGCTCGAAGTATACATAAAAAAAGAATTTAAATAGAAAACAAAACGCTTTTAGTTTAGTGACAAATGTTTAGTGTGAATTCTTAGTTAATTATTTGTTTGGAGCCGTTAATTGCTTAATCGCTTAATTGACAACTATGCCATGATGGCTTTAAAAATGTTATATCGCGGTCCCAGTTCGCGTTTGGAGAACCTAATTGAGAAGATTCAAGCCACGAAGGAGATTTCGAATAACGGTAACTACCACAAAATAATGCATAAGGTGTGCATAGTTGAAAATGAGTCCATCATCACTTCGCCCACACATTCTACCCACTTCCGTTCCCATTGAAATCGCCTCGTTTACAAGCGAGTTCTGCTCTGAAATCAGTTCAACCCCTTGGCAAAGATCCGTCTTCATTCAGCTCAATCAAAACCCCAAGAGATTTACAATCTTTTCCAACTTTCTTTGACCCAAGGAACTTTAGAGTCGCTCTTGATTAACCCCAAGACTGCATGCTAAAGACAATTTTCAATTTACAGACATAATTAAAGTGATGTAGTATTTTCTTGTTTCCTAATTACAAACAAATTCAATTCGAGGGGCGGTCGCACTTCAGATCAGAGTTCAAGCGACGACAGCCAAAACAAAACAAACACATACATCACCATTATTATGATACACCATAGATACATAGACGATCTGCAAGTAGCTTGCGCTACCACAGAGACACAGATACACACGGATCAAGCGCAATTAGCTTTAATTAAAGTTTTCCAAAACGGAAAGTGAACCAGAACCCCGACTATGCTTGGCGCGTGGTTATAGATGAGCGACCATATCGAAGTAGTTGGCTCTACACTCCGAGAAATCTACAGTTTACAGCAATAATTACATTCAATTATAATACATCTCCAGAACTATTTCAGTTGCTCAAGCATTAATTATTAGTGAAAAACTAAAGGAATTATGATGTGCAATTATTGTTTTAGATTCAAATAAAACTTGTACTTTACTTTAAGGAGTTTCAAACTTGTTCCAATAGTTATCTTCAATCTAAAGAAAATTCATTGTCTACTGAAATTTAGTAGAAAACTTGGTAACTATAAATATACAGTATATTAAATGCGAACAACTGAGCGCATTATTTGCACGCAGTTAACGATTTTATGCCAATAAAACTTGCATTATTTTAAAAGGTTTCTAGCAAGTTGATAGTTCTCCTCACTGCTATGAAATATTGCCGTTTATCTGAAGAAAATTCATTTTAAACTGAGTTATAGTTGAAGACATGATGACTTTACACATAAAAATATATAGGTTTTGGCAACAACTGCACTAATTATTCTATGCCTGTAAGGTTTTTGATTCACACAAAACTTGCACTGCTTTTTAGGAGGCTACGAGCTAGTTAATAACTTTATCTTTACTACTTTAAGATAATAATTCTAAAGAAAAGTCTTTTGTTTGCTGAATTACAGTAGAACAGATACAATTGTGAAGATCAGAGAGATTGTAAAAGCGAGAGAAAAGTCTGCTTCAAGGCTGACTTGCAATTGTACTGAGATCAAATTTAACTTAAAATTTGTTTATTATATTGAAAAAGTAAATGAATTCCGTAACTTTTTAGTTGGTTACACATAAAATATGAGTTCGAGTTGCAGCTATTGCCAGTCGTTTCTCTCAGTGTGCGGCTGGGAGTGACCCTCATTGTCTGAGGCGGCGCCGCTCACAGAGGCGTCAAGTGGTAGATCTTGTAATTAAAATGCTCTTACTACAAGTACGGCGAGCGCAATTAGTTTGCATGAAACAAGTGTGCGGCTCATTTACAGCCGCCAAGGGGGCCGAGGCCGCTGCGGGGCAGTTGTGGGTCGTTGTGTGCTTCTGGTGGAGGTGGCACCACCAAACGTTGCATGCTAATTGAATTAAGTCGCACTGTCGGCCATTTGATGGACGCGTCGCCGGCTTCCTGTCTTAGTCACACAGAGAGAGAAGCCGCTGCCGCCGCGCAGCTAATAAGGATGCAGTCGCTGCCCACACGACGCGACACAAGACGACTCCGACACGACATGATCTTAATTGCAATGCACGCTTAACGGCCCTCCGTCCAACTGCTCTCATTACAGACATGTACAGCACTCACACCTCGTCCAGCTACTCGCCCAGCATCTCGGACGGCACTTTGACGCCCAACTCGCAGCAGCCGCATCCGCAGCTCTTGGCAGCCGGCGAGGATCCAAACGCCGAGCAGTCCAAGCTCAACGGCGACACCGCCACAACAGCCGCCGCCGACGAGGAGCAGGAGCGCGACCGGGAGCGGGAGCGGGAACGGGAGCCACCCAAGCTGAAGCGACCCGCCCACCTGCACCACCATCACCATCATCACTATCACCATCAGCAGGCGCTGAAAATTGCCAACAAGCTGCGGAAAATCAATAAGGAAGCCAAGCTCTCAGGACCCACAGCAGCAGCTGGCGGTGGCGGCGGTGGCGGGGGAGGAGCTGGAGCGGGAGGCGGCAACAGCGGCGCAGCAGCCGCAAAGTTTGATAAGTTGACAGGCGACGGCATTAAGAGCCGCGGCGACGGCTCCTATCAGTGTCAGTTCTGCGAGAAATCATTTCCACGACTCGGTTACTTGAAGCATCACGTCCAGGTGAGTTCGCAAGGGTTCCAAGCACACTCTGCTCGTCGCCCTGCCACGGCGTGACGGCGGAGTCGCCTCTGAAGGGTTAATTACGCGCCTGCCACTGCCTAAGGCGCTTACAAGTCCTTGCGCTGGGTGGTTGTGGTTGTCCTGACGTACTTCGGGTTGGGGTGGCGTCCTGGTCTGGGTGATTGGCACTTAGAGGACGCGCTGTCTCCCGCACGGCAACGCGCATCGATTGTGGGCTGCAAACTGGGTTAACGCTTAAAATGATTAGCTGGCTGAATCGGAGAGCAGCTAAACTGAAGCTTCTTTAACTGAACAATTAGCAAAATTGACGCAATGTAGCAATCAAGATTATTACGCTTTGTAACTCTGGGACAAAGACAAATTTAAAGCGCAGACAAAGACACAGAGAGAGCAAGACTTGCGAGCATAGAAAAAGACAACGTAAGGATAAGTTTGCTATATAAATATAATAGAAATATAAGTAATACAAAAGAACATAGAAATTTGTAAGAAAAAGGGAGAAATTAAGATGGGAAAATATTAAAAAATTGTAAAACAAATTCCATTAGCAATCTAAATGGCTTTTTAAAAATCCTTGCTAGTTTTCAACAAAAATATTAATAAGAGATTTTAGTGATGTTTTAATAGCTCACTGAAGCACCAAAGAAATCAATTTTAGTCTATCGATTGCAAGTGATTGATTTTGTCATTTACGATTCACAAATTTAGTTATGAATAACTTCTCCCTGCATGTGTTGAGATACCAAGTTCTCTTGCAACTTTCCATTTCCTTTCAAGCCCTATTTGGCAATCTAGAGCTTCCCCGTTAATGGTTCTGTCATTCCATCAGTCAGAACGAAGCGTGCAAAACATAAAAATGAAGTTAAGCAATTTAATGGTAATTGATAAAACACTGAAGACAAGAAAGAGTTGATGCAAATTGATGAAGTACTGTTGTTAAATTCAGTGGATGATCTTTCAATGAGCATATTCAATGCTTTGGAATGCACTACAGTTCAACTATTACCTGATTACTTCTTAAATTAAATGCTTTGGAGTGGATTACAGATGCTTAAACTACGTATTACCCGATTACTTTCGTATAATAAATGCTTTTGAATGGTCTACAGATTCTTAAACTGTCCCGATTACTTCTTAAATTAAATGCTTTAGAATGAAGAACAAATCCTTAAATATTACCCGATTACTTCGTATATTAAATGCTTTTGAATGAACTACAGATCCTTAAACTATTACCTGATTACTTTGTATATTAAATGTTTTAGATTGGGCTACAGATCCTTAAATAATTACTCAATTACTTCGTATATTAAATGCTTTAGAATGGACTAAAGATCCTCAAACTGTCCCGATTACTTCGTATATTAAATGCTTTAGAATCAACTACAGATCCTTAAACTGTCCCGATTACTTCGTATATTAAATACTTAGAATGTACTACAGATCCTCAAACTGTCCCGATTACTTCGAATATCAAATGCTTTAGAATGGACTACACATCCTTAAACTATTACCCGATTACTTCTTATATTCGATGCTTTTGAATGGAGTACAGATCCTTAAACTATTTCCCGATTACTTCTTAAATGAAATGCTTTAGAATCAACTACAGATCCTTAAACTGTCCCGACTAAACTATTCCTCTTACTTTGTATAATAAATTCATTTGAATGGACTACAGATCCTTAAACTGTCCCGATTACGTCTTCGCTAACATATTCTCTCCTTGGAGTTTGATGTGTAGTTTTGCGAGGTGGCAAATTCAGATGTGGCGTAGTCGGTCTGTTTGACAAGCCGCAGCATTCCTTAGAATTCGGTAGCTGTGCGAGGATGTCGCTGAGGCTGCCGGCGAAGAGCTGAAGGCAACGCCCATGACATCAGCAACTTGTTAGCCCAATTGCAGCCGTGTTTAGGACGACTGCCAGCAACGACCAGCTGATGCTTATCAGGGGGGCCTAACATGTAGCGCCGCCTTTGATCCTAGCGCCCGGCTAGAAAGTGAACGGGGGCGAGGGAGGTAGCCGGCAGACTGACTGACTACTGGGATATGCTGATGATGATGGCGATGATGTTGATGTTGATGTGGTTGATGTGGCTGATCATGCTGATGATGATTTGCGCGACAGTTTAAAAAACCATAACCAACACGAGAATGTTTGGCCGGGCGGCGTGCTTGGGGCCTGCCTGACTGCCGGACTGCGGACTGCCTGAGTGGCTGGTGGCTGGTGGTGTTAACCTGGCTAACTCGGCTCATATTGTGCAATAAGGCAGCTCGACTCGGGGGGCTGCATACAAATGGGCTAATTTTTTTCGTGTTTCGCCACACATCAAAGCGATCCACCGACCGTCCGGCCGTCCGACCGACTGACTGAGTCTGTCGGCCGACCGCCAAAGAACCCAAAATACACAAACCGGTTGCGGGTGTGTTTCGCATCTGCGCTCACCTCCCCTCTGCCTCTCCACAACCGCCTACCAGCTCCCTGCGCAGTCGTCCACTGTCCAGTCATCATCACCAACTCTTCGCTCTCTCTCTCTGGTTGCGTTGCGCATTTAGATGAATTTGTGACCAGAAGCCACCTACGAACCCAGCACTCGGCGTGCTCTGTGAGCTGCCCCTGTTTCCCCCTCTAGGTATGCAGATTTCGAGATTCTGATTCAGCAATTGAGATTTAGTCAACGCTGCAGTGCAGCCATAAATTGAGTCGAGGAATCGCAGTCTTTTAACTGGACTCGACACGACAGTTGACGACACGACGCGCCTTCTAAGAATTTCAAATAGGGTTAGTCAGAGCCGACTTCTGAATGCCCGTCGACTGTATCGGACAACCGAGCCGCCTGCCTGCCTGCCTGCCTGCCTGCCTGGGGATTTCGGACGGAACCAGATAGCATTGCCCAGATTGCAGTCGCGCAACGCAAACAAAACAAAATAATCCAAATGAAAACACTTGTGCTAATAATAATCTCTCTGGTTCTCTCTTTTCTTTTTTATTATATCCTCAGAGCCACGCCGAGCATTTGCCATTCAAGTGCGAGTACTGCGCCAAGCTGTTCAAGCACAAGCGTTCCCGCGACCGCCATAAGAAGCTCCACACCAACGAAAGGAACTACAAGTGTCCGCACTGCGAGGCCGCTTTCTCCCGCAGGTAAGCCACATTCAAGCTTAAGTGGGTGACTGGGAAAGGTGGAAGTAATCTTGCAGTTTGCTAAGGGAAACAATACTTCAAGCAGTTCAATAGTTGTCGATAGGGAATAAAGGAAGCATATTAAACTCAATCAACAGAGTACAATATTAGACAATGATCAATACATTGTGATTAACTGACATTACAAAGTGGTAGCCAACTCAGATCTTCAGTGAAATCCTCTAGATGTCAGTGAGTCAAGCACTTAGAGCCTTTAAATTGCATATGAACACACAGAGAATGAGGATTATGCTCTAAAAATGGATATCAAATTTAGAAGTTCGTTTTCAACTCACTGAAGATTATAGTGTATGTCTTCTCAGACTGGTCTATGCATCTAAAATAGTCATTTAGATCTCTTGCACTTTTGCAACTTAGTAAAGGGGTTTTCCTTAGAATTTTGGCAACAATTCGGAGCAATCTTGCTAATTTATATTAGTCTAAAGACGTCTGAGTAAGAAGACAGTTGTCGAATTCAGTTTGAGGTCCCAATCTCAAGGAACGAGAGACAGTTGTAAGCAGTTGGGGTTTTTGAGACTCTTGGCACAATTCAGGAATGCGGGAAACTCTGCAGTCCAGTTAGCAGGCTGAGAAAGAAGGCAGTTGTTGAATTATTTGCATTGATATCTCAATCTCAGTGAAAGAGAGAGAGAGAGAGAGAGAGACAGAGAGATACGGTTGTGTGCAGTTGGGGTTTTTTCAGAGTTCTTGCACAAATTAGTAATGCGGAAAACTCTTTAGTCTGGTTACCCTCCAAAGGATCAATTTGGAATCCGTCAAACTCTTCAGTCTAGTTGCTCCTTCAAGTGAATTCCGAACGGAACTTTTGCCGATCCCACAACTAACAATAAACCCAACCATTACTTCACTCTCTTCGCCACAGCGACCATCTGAAGATCCACATGAAGACGCACGACATCCAGAAGCCGTTCCAGTGCAGCATGTGCAACCGGGGCTACAACACCGCCGCCGCGCTCACCTCGCACATGCAGAAGCACAAGAAGAACGCCGCCATTCTCGCAGCCGGCGGCAACCCCAACGCCCTCAACTACAGTCCGCGTAGCACCGGCTCCGCCTCGGCCTCGGCCGCCTCCATCTCGAGCAACGGCAGCCTGCACAAGCGCCGCTACGCGCTCGCCCTCGCCTCCGACAGCAGTCCCAGCCGCCTCGACTACCCGAAGCGCAGCCGCGGCCACGCCCACCCGCCAACGCCGACGCCGCTGCTGCGCTGCAGCTACTGCCCCAAGCCAGTGGAGTTCAGCAGCCTGGAGCAGCTCAACGCGCACCTGCAGCAGGCACACGAGCAGCCCACAACGGAGCCGAGCGAGGCGGAGGCCAAGGCGCAGGCGAACGGCTTCCAGCTGAGCTGTGAGTACTGCACGATGCGCTTCGCCAACATTGCCGGCCTGTTCCAGCACATGCGTGCCACGCACCTGGATCGCCTGAGCAGTCCCAACTCCTACTACGAGCACTTCAATCGGCTGGCCACGGCGGGCACGTTTAGTCCGCGGCTGGCGCTCGAGCTGCCGCCGAAGATCAAGCCCGACCTGGGCAGTCCGCAGCGTGAGGCGGCGCTGGAGAAGCCCGAGCAGGAGCTGCCCACCGATCTGAGCAGCAACAAGCGGCGCACAGTGTCGCCCCCTGGCGGCCCAGCAGCGGTCGCTGCGACAGCGCCACCTGGCGTCTTCTTCTGCAACCAGTGCAACGCAGGGTTGCCGGACTTCGAGAGCTTCCGCAACCACCTGAAGACGCACATCGCCGAGGGCATGCAGCTGGTCTGTCCACACTGCGGCCTCAGCCTGCCCGAGCAGAGCGAGTTCGAGCGGCACGTGGTGGCGCACTTCCTGATCGCCAGCTGCGAGTTCAACTGCGCCGCCGGCAGCTGCGGCAAGTCGTTCGCCAAGGCCGACGAGCTGCAGCAGCACCTGAACAGCGACCACGTGCTCACGCTGCTCAAGTGCGCGCTCTGCGCCGAGATCTGCGAGACGCGCATGGCCATGCAGCTGCACCTGGCCTGCGCCCACGGCCAGGAGACGAAGCTGCTGCGCTGCAGCGCCTGCCTCGAGCTCTTCCGCACCGACACCGACTTCCACGTGCACGTGAAGACGCGCCACCCGCTCGTCGCCGGCCACCAGCCTCCGGCCTCCGCGGCTGCCGCTCCCCCTGCGCCCGGCAATCCGCTGCAGTGCATGTTCTGTCGCGCCGTGTGCGCCTCCGAGCTGGAGATGCACTTCCATCTGGCGGCGCACGCGCGCCAGTTCCGCTGCCCCTCCTGCCCGGAGACCTTCCACGTCGAGTTCCTGCTCGACCGCCACATGCAGAGCCAGCATGGCGGCGGCGGAGGGGGCGTCAAGGAGCGCACGCCGCCCAAGGACAGCTCGCCCAGCATGGGCAGCCTCTACGTGAACGCGCTGCTGCCGCCGCTGGCCGCCGCCGCAGCCGCCGCCGCTGCAGCGAGCGCGACGAACAACAACAGCAGCCTGCACATCGACTACAACGTCGCCTTCAAGGGTCTCTTCGGAGGCGCTGGAGCTGCGAGCGCAGGAGGCGCGCCTGCTGGCAAATTCTACAGTCCGCTGCAGGTGGACACGAGCGGACTGAAGGCGCAGCAGCCGTCGCCGCACCCGGCGCTCATGTACGGCCTCAGCCAGCGCTACCTGATGGAGATGTACGCGGCCAAGGCGACGTCGCCGGCGGCGGGCAGCGCGCCCGAGGCGCCCGCGCAGTCGCCCGCCCAGCAGGCAAGTGGGGGAACGGCGGCTGGCAATGCGAGCAGCAGCTACAGCTGCGGCATGTGCGAGCGGCAGGATCTGCGCAGCGAGGCGGAGCTGCACTCACATCGGAAGCTGGCGCACAACCTGAAGACGGGCGTCAGCCTGCGCTGCGCCTACTGCTCGGGCAACTTCAAGTCGCGCGCGGAGCTGGAGCAGCACATGAAGAGCTGCCACAACTCGAGCGGCAAGCACAAGTGTTTGATCTGCGACGAGATCTTCCCCTCGCCCGCCATCCTCGCCGAGCACAAGCTGCAGCACTCCAAGGTGGGCCAGTCCGGCAAGTGTGCGCACTGCGGCCAGCAGCTGGAGCACGTCGCCGCCTTTCGCGCCCACCTCGGCGAGCACGGCGGCGACGGCAACCTGCCGCTCGCCTGCATCTGCTGCCGCCAGACGCTGCACTCCGAGTTCGAGCTCAGTCTGCACGCCAAGTTCCACACCAAGTCCAGCGGCGGCAACGGCGCCGGCATCGTTGGCGGCGGCAATCTGCAGGAGCCGGTGTGCGCACTCTGCCTGGAGCCGCTGCCGGGCGCCGGGGAGACGGCCAAGCTGTGCGACAAGTGCTGTCGCAAGCACAACCTCAATCTGAATGGCAAGCGCAGCAAGGAGGCGCCGCCGAGTGCTGGCCACGCACCAGCCGGCTACCTGGAGAACCGCTGCAACCTGTGCAAGATGATACTGCCGCACGCGCAGAAGCTGCAGGAGCACCTCGTCGAGCACACGTTCGCGGGCACCGAGCAGCGCGGCTTCAACTGCTACATCTGCTCGGCGGTCTTCACGGCGCCCGCTGGCCTCCTAGGCCACATCGGGGAGCACGGCGCGCGGCCCTACGACTGCAACCTCTGTCCCGAGAAGTTCTACTTCCGCGCCGAGCTGGAGCACCACCAGCGCGCCCACGAGCTGCGCCCCGCCCCGCTGCCAGCTGCAGCCCCAATTCCACTTCCTGTGCCAGTGCCAGCTGCGCGCGTTGCCAAGCAGGAGACGCGCAGCTCGTCGGCCAGCTCGCCGCTGGCGCTCAGTCCGAGCCGCGTCAAGCAGGAGCTGTACGAGTCGGAGACGGCCGGCTCGCCGCCCGCCCACGCTGCCGAGGCGCCGCCGCAGGACGACGAGGAGTACATCGAGGTGGAGCAGATGCCGCTCGAGACGCGCGCCGCCGAGCTGCTGACTGCCGCGCACACCGAGCGCTCCAGCAGCAGCGCCTAAAGAGTATTGGCCTCAATCAGAGTCCCCAGTTACATTCGTATTTAACCCACTGTTCCGAGAGAGAGAGAGAGAGATAGAGAGTGGAAGTCGTCTCTGGTGGCTGGAACAGCGTAGCATTAGTCATATTTATAATCGCATCTAACCCTAGTGCATAGCCGAGTTCTGACTACAATAATAATAGAACAACACATAACAATACTCATACGCCTAGTGTAGTTTTCTTTACAGAAATTAGAAATTTGTGTGTGATAGTTTTCAAAGATCCACTGTCGATTCCCCAGTTACTTTAAGGTCGCGCCAGTTCAGTTATTCAGTTATTCTATGCTATAATCGTTCCCCTGCAGTATTCAGCTATACAACTCTATGTGTGTGTACATTTATGATCTATGTCTTACATAAGCACCAAACATTTTTAATGTGTAGCATATAATAAAAGCAAAACAAAACTACAATGTATCTAGAGTAAATAAAACAAGCGCAAGTTGTGGCCCAACAACAACTACACAAATATAACTAAACAAAAAAACAAAAGCTGGCGTAATTTCTTTTATGGCTTTACTTAGAAGTTTCGCCTGTAAATCTGATAAGATTTTTTATGGAAGCTGACGACATGCGTCTCTCTTACGAAGGCTCCAACAATTTTATGGCGAATATTTTGTGCCCTGTAGCCCGCTGCCTGCCGGGGTATGCCCCACAAGATTGATGTGCGTCCAAGTGCTTGCACTTGAGGTATCTGGCAGTCGTGCATGCCCCTCGCTGGCATTCTGCGCCGCTTTTCGGCGACCGCGACACGTAACGACCATAAAAAAGGTGCGCGCGAGGGTAACTCGTTTTTTTTTTGTTTCGTTAGTTGTGTTTGGAGAGGTTTTTGGCTTTGTTGTGTGTGTTTGTTGTTGCAGAGGCGACACTACACAAATTGGCGCTGGGGTGATGCCTATCTACAAGACCAGTGGCAATTATGCCAGCGCGCAGAACGAGCGCAGATCTCAGCCGCTTCTCAGAACGCAGTCGCAGTCGCAGTCGCTGTTGCAGTCGCTAATCCTTGCGAGCGGAGAGGGAGAGCACCTCGGCAGCTTCCTAGAAGCAATTGCAAATAAATCGCATTTAATAAATTGCCAGCTCGACTCCTGCAGTTGCACCTGCTGCCGCAGTCTGCCGTCTACCGTCCACGTCGGCAATCATCACAAATCAATAAAAATGTTTATTATCAGCAATTGGTTCGCGTTAGCGAGCGCTAAACACCGGCAGTAGTTAATTAGCGCCATGCCCGGAATGCCGACGCGTCCGAAGCGCTTTGCTGCGCAACCTCAAAAGCTGTGCAACTGCTGCAACTTCACTCGCAGTCGCAATTGCAGCTCCATTGATCGTTTTCGCCGCCCAGACCGCCAGGCGCGTTGTTGCAACCAGCTACGAGCAACCTGCAACATGCAACATGCAGCCGCCCTGCTCTCACTCGCTGTTTCCGCGAAACTGTTTTTCTCCTACTCCGGCTGCTTCCTCTTGTGCTTTTCTTTTTTGCCGCCGCTCGCAGCGTCACCAATATGTCCAAAGCCATCGGATCTAAATCAAAACCGCAACTCCGAAGTATCACGCATCGATCTGTGGCGATTTATTTTTTGGTATGTGCGGCATTTGACAGGTTTTTACTGTGTGTGACGCTCGCCTAGCGCACAGTGGCGCAAACCCTGTTAAAACAGCTCCAATTAAAGCTATATTCTCCATGCATTGCATAGCTGTGAGCAGCGTATCTTTTACTCTGACCATAAAAACTCCTTGTTCCTAAAGCATTCAAAGAGTCACATACTTTATTGGGCATTCAACTAAAAGAACTTAAAAGCGTTGAGTAAATTTAAGAATTTCTAAGTATGCAGTACATCATTTTTTTTAGCCACCTTTCACAATATGCAAAAACATTTGTCACAACTGCCTTGGATTTTAAAATAAAACTTCGTCCCGAAAGGATTAAAACATATAATGCATTTTATATAGGAAAGTATCAAATAAATATTACAAATATGTGAATAAAAAACTAATTTAGTTCTGGTTGCTGTTTAAATCTCTCAAATCTATGCAAAAGTATCAAATATATATTACAAAAATGTGCGTGAAAAACTAATTTAGTTCTGGTTGCTGTTTAAATCTCTCAAATCTGTTGTTAAGCGCTAAATTTCATTAAAATCTTCAGCAGTTTGCAATCCACTACAGAAGCTTTAACCACGGACTTCACCCACTTTGGATTGGTATTTTGGAAGAGCACTCTTTATGGCAATCCTTGAGTTTGCTACAAAAGACTACCTAGAAGTGCAACTCATATTAATTTAAGTAATAATTATGTTTTAGTTCGATTGAAGCTAAATTCTCATTAATTGAGTTTGCTACAAAAGACTGCCTAGAAATTGAGTTCATATTAATTTAAGTAATATGTTATGTTTTAATTTGATTAAAGCTAAGTTCTCATTTATTGAGTTTGCTATAAATGACTGCCTACAAATGCAGCTTATATTAATTTAAATGGATAATTATGTTTTAATTCGATTGACGCTAAATTCCCATTTACTCGTATATCAATAAGTAAAGTGAACTCGAAACAATTTATTGGCAGTTTTGCTTTACAAAATCGTGTTGCAATTTGACGCATAAGTGCGATTTGGCGAGTGATCAGAGTTGTGTGCCACTGTGCGGCGTTTGAAAGTCTGGCTGACTGACAGACTCCAATCGGCTGGCAAGTGGAGCAACTGCAGTCGGGCTCAGCTGCAGCGCTCTGTCTGTTTGGCGACGCATTAGCTGGCAGCTCCTTGTTGTGCGCGCCGTGCCCCCAACGCCGCGCGTCGCCCCAATTGGAGATAAGTGTTGGCCTTCGCCTGGCATACTTGAAGTTGCCACATCGCCCCCCTCCACACGCTCCCCCTCCGCATTCGAGTGTCTGCTGCCGCGGAAGCATTTGGAAAAGCGTTGCAAGCCATAAGAGCGGCTGTTGTTGTGAATGTTTTAGCTGCTGTTGTTGCTGCTGTTGTTGTTGGGACTAAGCGCGCGTAAGTTTGACAAATGAAGAGGAGAACGCCAAGCGAGACGAGCCAGCAGACATATTTGGCCTGATGATGATGCCAAAAGGCAATGCGAACACCTAAACCAAAAGCCAGCGCCTCGCATAATGGATACAAATGATGATAAAGCTGCCGAGGGTTGGCACAAACAACTGGCCATAGAAAAGCCAGAGGGAGACAGTTGGAACCACGAATTGCCAGCTGAGAGCTGGGAGCTGGAAGCTGGGAGCTGCACTTCTCTGAAATGCTTTCGCATGCCTTATTAAACAAGAAAAGTGAAATATGCGCTCGCTTTTCATGCCTCACAAGCGAGCACACGCAACGAGGTATACTCGACAGCGGACTTAAGCGATTCGAGGATTTCAGGATATACAAATGTAAGGTCGTTAAATGTAAGGTAGAATGGAATAGAAGTTAACAATAACGTAAACAGATTTTTAAAGTCACTTAATGAAAATAAACGAATGATTTAGTGGGAAGAATCTAATGGATGAAGTGATACTTATTAGTCAGTATTAGGTTAGTATATTTTAGTAGAAGTTGTAGTAGCATGGAATAGAAGCTAGCAATAGTCGAAACAGGTGTTTAAGGTCACTCAATTAAAATAAACTATATGTTAAGAGGGCAGAATCTAATGAAGAGAGTGATACTTATTTTATTTTATTAATAGTAGTAGTAGTAGTAGTAGTAGTAGTAGTAGTAGAATCTTATGAATGAAGTGATACTAAAAGTTACTAAATCAAAATAAACTTATAGATTACGAGAGAAAGAATCTTATGAGTGAAGTTTTACTAATTAGTCAATATTAAGCTAGTATATTATTGTAAAAGCAGTATTTTGCAAATATATATATGCGAAATAAAAAGTATGAAGAATCTAATGAATAGAGTGATACTTATTAGTCAGTATTAAGTTAGTATATTTTTGTAAATGCGGTATTTTGCAAATATGTTAAATGAGCAGAACTCTTGTAAGTAGTTGACTCTGCTGCAGGGTAGCTTTGAGTCGAGTGCTCTTTATGGCGAGCACTCGCTGTTTAGTTGAGCTCGTTTTTCGCAAGGGTAGCGTCCCCGTCCCAGTTCCCGACCCCACCCTCCGCACACGCTGAAACGACCCTCAATCAGCGTGGAAAGGGCACAAATGTTTCCTTCCGGCTGCTCGCAATGGCAAGCGGAACACGGAGCACGCAACCAGGGGCCAGAGTTGCCACACTGAATGTGTGCCAAACATGCGAGGTGTGTGCGAATAATGCTCGTATGGGAAATCGGCCTGTGTACCCCCCCCCTGCCACTAACCACGTCACTACTACGCCCACATCATATTCATTACCAGCTTATTAACGTGATTTACCGTGATCGGGGGGAATCACATTGCTTTGTGTTTTTTGCCTTGTTTTGTGTGCGGAGTATGCTCAAGGATGTGCCTGGATGGGGCTGGGAAAGTGACTTTAAAAGCGCGCATGGCGCATATCCGTATCCGTTGTCAATAACGGTCACAACTGTTAATGATACCGTGCGAATTTCTTGATGGATGAGTCGCGAGCCAGCAAGGATGCGACTGTCAAACCGCAGGAATTGTCATTCTTACGTCATATGCAAATTCTAGTCGCGTCCAACACAGGAAACTCATAAAGCCTAATGGATGAAGATAAGTCGGAGTTGGAGTTGGAGATGGAGATGGAGGCATCAATTAACTGACACTTCCTGAGCACTGTCAATTGAAGCGACTGCTGCATTCATATTTCGTCTCGCTTTGTTTTTGCGCGCAACTACGAGTAATTAAGTGACCCAAGTTCCAGTTCCCAGTTCTGGTTTCAATTGCACTGTCAGCCTCATCTCGGTAGGCGCTAATTGAATTAATGATCGCTCCGTCCCCTGGCACGCGTGATGTTTGTCTTCTGATCACCATTAATAAGCAGATCTCTCGATTAACACACAGACCCTCCTCGATAAGCTGATAAGCAGATAGATAAGTACACAGAAAGAAACAAACAACACAAAATGTTGTTTATTGTACACTACACTTATTGTTTGTTAGAAGTTCATGATATTGAAATTAATAGAAAGATGCAGCTTCTGTAATTGCTATTTATATTACATCTATCTTTATTTAATTTTAGTAATATTAGAGTGTGCTTGACAACAAATTGAACTTGCAAATTTTCATTGTTAGAAGATCAAAATTTCAAAGTTATTTTAGCCAAATGTATTGTGAATAGTAAATTAGTTCAAAAGACACATTCGGCTTTTAAAATTACTATTATATTTTTTTATATTCATTTATTTACATAAGTAGTTGAACTAGTACCAACAATAAATCATCATAGCAACACATTTTGGGAATTTCTCATATAAACCAAACCTCAACATAAATGCCATAAGAACTTATCAGTTTTTGTTCACGTTTGAGTAAACTTTTTTGAGAAAACTAGACGCTTTAAACGCTATTAAAATTACATTTATTTTTATTTAATTTGAACAATATAAGTTTCAGCTGTAATTCGCCTAGTTACTTAAAGTGAAGAGCTACATTTTGAATCGTCATTTGTCCGTCTGTGTAGTGAATTATATAATAATATAATAAATGTTTGTTTTATGGGAGTGACCCCAGCATTTTAATACGTCGCATTCCTAACTATGAAATAAGCGCTTAACTATCAAACTGAACCTGAACCACACGACTAGCGTGACCCGCTGCTGCAGATACATACGTGATAAGCGCAAAGATACAGCTACATTTACAGTGGCCTCATTTACTCCCATTTCATTGGCTGCCAGCTATATACAGCTGTGTATATGTGTGTGTGTGTATGGGTGCAAGTGTGTGTGTGCGCTTGGTGTTTATGTAAAAGCAGCAGCAGATTCGTGGCAGCTTTCGGCTGCTCGTCGATACATACGTAGGCACTCGTATCTGTATCTGTATCTGCCTCTGTATCTGTATCTGCCTCTGTATCTGTATCTGTATGCGTGTCTGTATTGGTGACTGTATTTGTAGCTGTATCTAAGGCGTGGCATGGGTGATTTATATACACTGGGCTGAGCTCGAAAACAGGTCACAAGTTGTCGGTCTCAACAGCATAAAAATTCGTTTGGAATAGTGGAATTTTTTGAATCTGAATTGTTATTAGTATTTCATTTGAATTATTAGTATTACTATTGCAAGACATGCCAAATTATCTCAAGAGTAGTTCTAACTATTCTCTACTCAATAAATTGAAGTATGAGCTCATACTCTCTCAACAAGTTTGATTCTATGATGCCACAAATGTGCTGAGAAGCCAAACACATCATGGGAACTACTTAGACTGTAAAAGACAAATAAATTACTAATCAGCTAAGTTCGCAAACAAAAGTTTAAGCTGCACTCTGGATATTGATTCCTTAAAACAACCAACTGCACTTATTTTGTTGACAATAAGCTAAAGACTTCTTAAGTTGCTTGGACTATTTTGTTGAGCACCCAGGAAAGAATGGAATAGAATAGAATAGGGGATTTTTATTTTGCTTAATTGTTGAGAATTCTCTAGTAGACGATCTACAGCAAATTACCACGCAACTATCATAGTTTTTTTCAGTTTAGTGCTTAGTTATTTAACTCAGTAAGCGCTTGGCAAATTCAATTTAAACACATTTGAATGAAAACAATGAAGATATAGATGCCTGTTTTGTGCAGACATATTCATATCAGTGATGCAATGGTTCGTCTTGCAAGCGCTTGAAATACCCATTGACTTCTGTACGCCCTTAAAAAGCTTAAGCTTCGCCAGTGGCTGGGATTGGTTCACATTCTCAGTGTTGGGCTGCTCAGGGCAGAAGGAGATGTTGCTCAACATCCTTTCCCAGCTCTCTAGAAATTTGATCTTTTTGGTGTGATAACGAATTGTGGATAAGGCGCAGAGCAGAGCACAAGGAAACGGGGTCCCAGCATTGTCTTGAAGGACCTTCATTGTGCCTGGAGTCTTATCAAGGCGACCAAGCTTGGGACTCCCTCAACATCTCGCTCGCACTCACGCTCTCAGTCGGTGGTAATACAATACTTTTACGCTGCAGCTCCTTTATAATTTTTCGCGAGAATTTAAGGCGGAGGTGCCTTGGCTTGATCCTTGCGCTCGCTATCCCCGGTCTGCTATTATTATTGTATTTGTGTCAGCAACTTTATAAATTGCGCACAAAAACAAACCGCCCGCAAAACAACGCAATCGCAGTCGCCATCTCGCTCCATCCGTGTCTTGAATGCTGTCGCCTGGTGGCTGCATTATTGTGGTTGCTGTTGTTGTTGTTGTTGTGGTTCTCCTTGGGTTGCTTAATGCCGCATTGGCTGAATAGCACAATCAATCAATTGCGCGATCCATATCCATATCGATTTACATAATAACGCAATTGCGGCACGTTCGAATTAAAGGAATTCCTAATTGAGTGTGGATGGAAACAGGGTGCAAGCGACGCGAGGCGGGGGGCTCAATTGGTTGTTAATCGATGTAAATATTAGATCAGATATCGGATCGCATTGCAGCCACTCCAAACGGGAAACTGTGGAAGCTTGGAGCGGCGACACAGCCACGCGAGTCAATGGACGCTATATGGACGCTATATGGAGGCAAAGAATCATTACACAAACCTTGACTTACAGGAAAGATGATGCCCCAATGTTGCTGGGTAAACGTTTCGGCAGAATTGAAGACCTTCATTAAATGTTGAGCCAGAATTTTGTGTTAACTTGTTCTACACTCGCCTTTTATGACCCACACACACACACAACAACACGCAGTTCTGTCACTCGGACAACGGACAAGTTTCACAATTTTTGCTTGGGATCTCTTGAAACAGCCCAGTACTGCGAGTCTCTCGCTGCGCTTGTCTGTGTGTACTTGTCCCTGGTTGTGGCGCTGACCAGATCCAAGTCCAGAGTGCGTTTTGACCTCTTGGCGCGTACGTGCCTGGCCTTAGAGTGTGACAAACTGGTTGCAGTTGTTGCTATAGTACGTAGTTGTAGTTGCTTTTATGACTTAATGCCGCACACGCCACGCAATTTCAATTACACGCCAAGAGGCAACCCTACTAGCCAAGTGAAGTTATGACTAGTTACATACATATCCATGTAGGAGCGAACGTCTTCAAGCATTACACGGCGACCCGACACTTTCATTAGCCTGTAAAATTGCTGCACGCGCCCTTCCATCGAAGCTCTGCCCCCACGCCAGGTGCCGCAACAAAACAAAGCGCAAATTGACGCATAATTTATGCGGTGGCCTGAAACCTGAAACCTGAAAACTGAAACAGTAGCAGCAGCAGACAGACAAGTTGGAAACTGGACTTTGAGGATGGCCTCTAGCCTAACCTAGGCACGTGTCGGTGTTTATGATTTCTGTGTCTTATTTCGAGTTCGTTTGGCTGCATACATTTTTGATGTTTCGCCGCCAGCAACTGAGGCCATCTACGAATTTAATCAAGCGCCTAAAAAAGCTTTGCTAAATTAAAAAGTGCAAAAAAATGCAAGACAATCAAATTCATTTTTAATACTTTCACTCTTCTCAAACCAACTATAAAGTATATTGTTAAAAATTGAATGCTATTTTAGTTTGAAATTTAAGAGGTATTAACTAATTAAATTTGAAAATTTATTAAACATATAATTTAAACTGACGGGATTCATATCACATATTTAAAACAACCGCCCATTTTTATCAGCTGTTCGAGCTGCTCGGTGTGACCGCAAGCCGAGCACAAAGTATCGATATATATGAGCCGTATTTGCGATAGCAAGCTCTGTTGTGCGTTAACAGTTCTCACATTGCGTTAACAGGCACTTACAAAGAGTTATCGTCCGTTTTATTTCAGAATTACCAATCTGGCAAGGCTTTTTTCGTTCTTATTGTCTAGTTTTCATATAAAGCAGCAATATAATTTAATTAATTGTTCAATATTTTACTTCAAACTTTACCTCCTAATAAACGTAGTTTTAGAAATAAAATTTTATCTTTGCAGTTGTAAGTTTTTAATTTTTCAAGCGCATATACGTTAATTAACATTACATTGAGCTGTTAAGATTACTTGTTTTTTGGTTCTGTTAAGTAGCAGAGGAGCGGCTGGTCATTGCGTCAGTTGAAAGAATACCATTGAACGGGAGGTACGGTCGAGGAAGTGATATGCTAAAATAGTTGTAGTGGGTGTTTAAGTGATTTTGTACGCGCCCGCGCCGCTCAGCAAAACGCAAAAGAGGACGAACGAGGAAGTCACGCACAAAATCAAAGAAAACCACACTCAAAATATAAATACATACATACGCAAACGTGCAATCGAAAATACATAATTGTGAATTGAAGGCACTAAATTGATACCGATACCGTTACAAATAATAAAAATCAAAACCAATCATGATGATCTCGTGCAAATGCTTGAATTTTACTGCCGCCTCGCCGCAATTGCAGCGCACTGGCAGTAGCGGTAGTAACAGTGACAGTGGCAATGGCAGTGGAGACGAAGTTCTTGAGCTATGCAAGGTAGCCGTGCAACGCTTTCCAAAGGATTTTCTCTACTACAGTGATTTTATGGATTTCTTTAAAAATGTAAGTGAACAGAGACGCTGTTAAAGTAGCACTGCTCGTGCTAAGAACAATCACATTAAAGCTAATATGTGTATACATATGCATAAATGTTTCAGTGTTTTATTTTAATTTTTATTTTATCGCATTCTGCTTTATGCGCAGCGTAACAATTTTCCACGCAGCATAGCGAGCCCAGCAACAACAATATTGCTAGGGCCTATGCACGCACACACATCCAGCTATGTATGTGTGTGTGTGCGCTGTAAGTGCTTGTGTGTATGTGTATTATCGTTCTTTATGCTTTGTGTGCCGGCCAAGCGATGTTTTGCCGCTGTCGTTGCCGTTGCTGTTGCCTCTGCCTATTCTTGATACACGCACACATGGACACATGTACGCATAGATATGTTGCGATAGTGAGCAGCAGAAAAAATAGGGTCATTCATGGGGCACTGACAAAAACTGCGCCTTTGCTCTGCCTCGACTTGGTAAAATGCCTTTTCCTTGTGCCTTACAATCGGTATTCACGCACACTAACGGAAGCGCACTGCTTGATTTTTCCTACACCTGTTTTGCCTACTCCTTCGCAAACGGCACCCGGTATCTCTTCCATTCTGTGTTTTTGGCTTGCTCTTTCTTTTCGTCTTCTCGAAATGATCGTCGTATTTTTAGTTTTTCCTTGCGTGCTTTTGTATTTTTTGTTTGCGGCATTTTTAATTTATGACTTACAATTCATTTCATGATTTATGCGCTTTCATTTTCATTAGTTCCTCCTCTTTTACCACGCCCATTTCACGCAATCTGCACTTTCTTTTTATTCATTTCCATGTAAAAATAAGGTTAAGAACTTTTCGGCATTTTTGTCGATTGTTCGCTTACTTTTATTTCCTGCAAGCGTATTAATAAGCTGTAATATTCATTATTCGCATATTGTTTACCCTAGAAATGAAACGGATTTCTCAAAATACCGAAACCTATATTTGATCATGTCGCAACATGATCGTGGTATTCTTGCAATGATTAGTCGACTTCGTTTTATATCTTGGGCTTAGCGCTGTTGTGTTCTACACAATGAATATGTTAAAGTGATTATTTTGGGCATGACTTTGCTAAAACGAAATGCTCTGTACAAGATGGAACACGCGTAAGAGCGACAGAGTAGCAAAAAACTTTTTCTGTTTGCATGCCAGCGTATACGTGGTTTTTCGTGCATGTGTGTGTGTGTGTGTTTCAAGGTTAAATCAAACAACAACAGCTGTAGCCGCTCAGTTTGTTTTTGTTTTGGTCTTGTTCTCGGGCTCAAGCTCAGCGACAGTCTCGCTCTTCCCGGGCCGGTTCGCACGTGTCGGTGGTTTGAGAAGCACTTGCTGTGACGCTCAAACCGTAGCAGAAGCCGAGCTTAATTACAGATACTGTTAATGTGCAGCCACACCCATTGTGCAAGCCGCAAGTGACTCTCTCCTTTCCACTGTAGCCCCCTGAAATAGTATTGTGGGTGGATTTTATTACACTATGCATCTATTTTGATGGAAATTAAATTGTTGTGCATTATTATTGATTTTGTTGTTGCGGTCTGGGGATCGTGCAAAAGTTCTAGTGTGTTGTTTTGTTTTTTTATTTTTTTTAGCTTTGCATTGCACCCACTTGAAAAGCGCTGAGGCGTACAGCAACAATAAATATCAGAAGAACGGCAACAACAACACTGAGCGCTTGGCAAATAGACCAAAAGTGTTATTTTGAATAATTCAAAGCGCGAAGCAAAACAAAAGCGAGTATTCAAATATATATATATATATATATATGTATATATTATCATATACACAACACACACACGCACGCACTCTTTGGCACATATGCACATACATAAAAGTGTGTATAAATATGTATTTTCTCTCTATATAGAGCCCAAAACGGAACGCTTTTAGAATAAATTACGAAACTGACGACAAACCCAAGCAAGCAAATGCAAAGAAGGAAGGCAAACACAGCAACAGCAACAACAGCAGCCGCAGCCACAGCCGCAGCAGCAGCAGCACCAAAATAAAGAAGAAAAAAAGCGAGAAAAAAACTTGTTTATACAACAAAATGTATAAACAAGTTTTCGAGATTTCCAAATGCGACCGATGGCCAGCAAGGTGAGAAGGGGCACGTGGGGGGCAGGCACGGTGCTCTTTCGGCGAGGGGGAGTTGTATGTAGGGCAGGGTGTAGGACAGCCAGAGCAGCAGGCTCCACAACAAAACAAAGGCAGGCAGTTGACAAGCAGCTTCTGTTCCCTCCTGCGCCTCGCCCTTTCCCATTCAACTGCGACGCGAACTCATCTTTTCTTTGTGTTGTTGTTGCTGTTGCTGGTGCTGGTGCTGGTGCGTAGGCCTTGCTTTAACATTTTTTAAGTATGGATTTATGCATAAAATTGTGTACAAAATGTTGTCTGGTAGCGTTATAAACAAAGCTGTTTAGCTCTTAATGGGCCATCCAAAAAGAGAGGCGCGTGTGCATATTTCGCATTATTTACACTCAACTTAACAGCGGCCGTAGCTTAACAGACACTGCTGTTACGCGCTCTGTAATTAACAGCAGTGCTTGCTGTCAAGCTGCACAAATGTCCGATATTTGCGCGCCTTTGGCCGCTGCCGGCAAGCAAAACACACACAAACACATTGGAATAGTTTACACTGATACATATAGATGTAGTCGGCAGTCTTATCAACTTATCAGCAGTGGTTTGTCCAGCCCATCATTTAACATTCACACTAAACACGCTCGCTACAGTCGCTTTTCTAGGTTATCAAGCGGTAAAAGCGACATCAGCGGCAGCAACATACAAAAACAATGCGATATTATGTACACATGTATTCAGATTTGACAGCATCGACTTGACGTCGCGTCTCGTTGCGTCGCGACGTGTTTGCTGTGCGCTTTAATTGATTTATTTATGATTAGACTCATAATTAGTTTGTTTTTTTTGGCTCTTCACAAATGTGCGATTTGTCTTGCATTTCTTTTAACTGATCTGGAGAAATTTTGTTGTTTAATTAGCATGACAAAACTCTTTTCAATTGTGCGAAACGAGTTCGATACAACAAAATACACACAATGGAAATGAAAAGAAGACATTAATATGCAAATGATATTTCCAAGCATGCACAATACATATTTTTAGTCCGTCTTGCAAATGATGGAATCGCACTTTTCTCTTCGCTCCTCCATCTATGCGTCTGCATGTTAACAAGGCGTGCTCGCCAAATGCGAAAGAGGGAGACAGAGAGGGCGAGCGAGAGAGAGTTGATAAAGAGAGAGCAAGCAAGAAATGCAATGCTCTATAAATAGATGGTCATTATCAAATCTAAAGTAACAATTCCTGCTGCATCATATGGCAAAAATATTACGAATGACTCGCTGCAACGAATATCAAAACACTCGACACAACTGTTGTTTATGATTTTTTCCATTTCTATTGTTTTTCGCAGGCAAACTGTTTAAACTAAAACGCGCTGTTGGCTTAATCAATACTAAGAACCTGCACGCTTTATTCCTAAACACTTGCTTATGGCGCACGGAATGACTTGCTTTATTTGAGAGACAAATAAAAATGATAGTGAATGCGAAATGCTAGCACCAGATCTGCTATTATACTACGACATGTTAATTGAAGTACACAGTTTAAGCGATTTCGAGACGGGACAAAAACTATAAGTAGGCCTTTGGATGCTTTGATTCTTTAAATTGAATTAAGTACTAATCTCAAAATGTTGGGAGGTAGTCAACTCGAGCCGTCTTCTATGAAGTTTTAGAGCACTAGCATGTCCGCAGTTTTGAAACCACTGTTTCGTCGCCGGTGCAACTATGATTGGATTCTTCTATCATGAGCAGTAGTACAGTTTTAAAGGTACTATTGCTTTTCTGTTGCCGGTGTGAGTGTGAGCATGTTGGATCCTTCTTCGATGTGGTGTAAAAACAGCACGTGAACAGTTTTAAAGTTACTGTTGGTGCGAGTGTGACCAAGTTGGATCCTTCTTCCATAAGGTGTAAGAACAGTAGCGAACCCACAGTTTTGAAGCTACTGTTTCGTTGCTGTTGCCGGTGCGAGTGTGACCAAGATAGCTAGATGGTTTTCTGCACCCGCTGCTCAGTGGCTCTCGCTCGCCCTCTGTCTACCAGCTGGCAGTCAAGCGCGTGTCGCTTAATTGAAAACCAATGTTAATCTTTAACAAATATAACCTTGAAGACAGCAACATAAACATATCAACCAAGAGAGAGGCGTTAGCGAGCAGCCAGCTCTCCTCGATAGCATCGGCGGAGCGGAGACGAGCGGAGCGACAACTGTCGAATATTGTTGCAATAACGTTTAATGAGCGTTAAATGCACGCTGTTAAACTTTTAACCTCTTAACAACGAGTTGGTCCGTCGTGGGAGCAATGAGGGGGGAGGGGAGGAGCAACAGCCTCGCTGGCAGCCATTGCCCAGAGAGAAGCACACTTGCACCGAGTGGCCGCTGATGCCAGTGTTGCCAATTTGCATGTAAACAAAACTATAAATTCACATTGTGCGCGCTTTTAGTCTAAAAATAAGCGACAAGAGCAGCAGCGAAAACAACAACAAGAACAACAACAGTTGTATAACCAATAGAAAATGAAAACACCTTTTTGGCTAGCGCAGATTTTTCGAATATTTTTACGAGAATTTTATTTTCGAGATCGTTAATTTTGCGTATGTAAAGCGGTTGCTGATGAGCAGCACTAGCTAGCAGAGAGGGTTGTTCTCACACACGCACACGCAAAGGTTGCACTACTTAAGGGGTTGCCAAAGCGTACGAGCGAGCGAGCGAGCGAAATGTACGTACACAATTATAGCGGTGCTCTGCGCGCATAAATATTTACTTCTAAGCAATACAAAGACGGACGCTGGATTTGTGTCAAATGTGCGGACTGAGATTTGTTTGCTGCAAATCAACATAAAAAGCTAAAGAAAACATAAAACGCACACACACATATGCGCGCACATTCATACACGCTTACCTGAAAAGAGAGCGAGAAAGAAAATGGCGCAATGTTAGAGACATTGACGCTTAATTGATGAGCATTAACAGCGACTTAACATAGCAGCTGTTATTAAATGGGCTTGTCATGTAACAAAGCAAAGCCACATTTAACGACGACGCTCCTTCGACAAACACAAATCTATAAATAGCTCCGCCTAATCGACGGTTATCAAATGGTAAGGTAGCCCCGCAAAGGCAAATGTCAATCGAAAACCTCAAAGATGATCTCATATTATAAACTAACAATTAACAGCAGTCCAACACACACAGAGAGAGAGAGGGAAAGAGAGAGACGCAGCGACACAATTTGCCGCTGTTTGTGTATAAAATTTGAGCTACACAAATACTGCTACAAAACTATGTAAATACACATTGTGTTGTGCGCGCGTGTGTGTGTGTCTATATCGAAGAGATATGGCAATAGAGCCTACTACACATAGGCCCGACTTGCTAAACAAACAACGCACGTCAACGAAAATTGTTTGTCAAAGTTTTTAGATAACGCCCGGTACAAGTCGCTGTCGCCGTCGCCGTCACCGCGCAGCCACAGCCACCCCTCACCCCTTACCTAGCCCAGCACCCCCCACCCCTCAGTCCGTCGCAATAAAATGGGCTAGGCGAGACAATAAAAACCGGACCTGGTCCGCAGCCAACACACAGTCGCAGCCGGTGAGCAAACATTGTTGCGCTTAATTTACTGTTATGAGCGTCTCCCCCAGGTGCCAGGTCCACACTCACACACACATGCACGCACCTAATCATGTATATGGGAGTGCTGATGTGTGAGTGTGTTGTTCTATTCGAGGGCATCACGCGTGTACACGTTTTAACTAAGCTGTCGGCCCTTATTATTAGTAAATACTTACTCATAGATTGGGAGCTGGGGCCAATGCCTGGTTAACTAGCTGAGTGCCTGGCTGCTCGCCTAGTCTGGGCTATGTTTGGGTTTGCACCTTATCAGATTTGTAATTTGTTTTCGAACGACATTGAAAGGCTGCAGATAACTCGCCTGTTGATAAGAGCTCGCAGCTGAACGGCAACAGCGAAACAAGCAGAGCACTAAAGCGAAAGAAAGAATGGCTGTGGGAGAGAGTAAAAGACACGAAAAGAACTTGAAGAAGGCCTTCAGCAACATTAAGAATACTGAGGAGAAGCGAAATTAAGCAGAGCTTCATAGGATGTTATTGTTTAGATGCAAACAAGATGATCGAAAACTTCTTACACAGCCAAGCGGTGTTGAAAGCCCTAAGAACTCGGGGTGGTAAAGCCTGAGTCAGTGTGGCCAAGCTTGGAATGATACGACAATATAGTAGCGTACTCTTTGGTATGTTAGAATCTTAGAACAGCACGTTAGGCTTGGTAATATTACTGTAGAGCAAAATACTATTTGAGAACTGACTCAATATGTTGTCAGGCATCCTAAAAGGTAGGAAATAAAATTGCCTTGAGGATGAGGAGGAGTCTAGTAGAGTGAGAAAAGTTCTCTATGTTGTAGAGCACCTCTGAGTTCTAAGAAAGTAAACAAACTCTCGTGCCTAATGTTAATAATAAGCGTGCGAATTTTGAATATCAAATGAACTTGTTTTGCACCAAATATAACCATCGATCTGTAGCAGATACGTGGTACATCTATTAAACTGCATTTGCAGTACAACTAATCCAATTGCTTTAGCCAAAATCCGCTTAAAACTGGCCAGCTCGTAGTTGGGGCCGATGTGAAGCGACTATGATGAACAAGTTGTCTCATCATGTAAGCGGCTGTGGTTGTGTGCGTGTGTGAGTCATCGCCATCATCGTATAAAGAATTAAACTCCCATTGGGAGACAAGCCAACAGGCAGAGAGCCAAAGAGCAAGACCCAATGGAAAATTTTTTGAGCACCCGGCACCAAAAAGCAGCAAGAAGCAAAAAAACTACAGCACAAGCAACAGCAAGAAGAACCGGCAAAAATCCGAATTGCCAATTCGTTCGTTCGTTCGGTAATCCAAGAGGCAAGAAGCAACAACAAAAACAAAAAGAAAATAACAAAAAAAAGAGGCAGCCCAGCCCCGATGTCGTCGTACGCGTGGGGCCCGTCATCGGACGGACTGAGAGGGCCCCAGCTGTCTAAAGTTGTTGTTTATGAGTATGCGGCCCAGCAGCGGACGTCGCGACGTCGTAGCCGAGCGAAAAGTGTTTGCGCGTTGGTGGGGGGAAGCGAAAAACAACGCAGAGCGAAGAGAGAGAGACAGAGAGAGAGAAAAGCACAACACGGAGAAGCAACAAAACATGGTATAATTTGGAAGCGAACTAAGTCGCGCCCCGAACCTAAGACCAAACCAGACCAAAAAAAAAAGTGCTCGTATACACAAGAGCACAATGGAAAAAAGTCGAAAACCCAAAATAAAAATAATAAAAAAACGCCAAGCAAATCTATAAAAGATTATTTTCGTAGTTCCTTTTGTGCGATGATTTGTTTACAACTTATTTTCTTTTTGGCTGATGAAACGAAACGTAACAGAAAACAAAAAAGAGAAACGAGCAGCGAGCAGGGAGTTATCGCAAAGCAATAAAAATAGTGAATTTTAATGAAAATAGAAATACAAAGCACAACAAAGTAAGGCAGACCACAAAGTTCAATACTGCAGTCAGTTAATAATCAGATGTCCACTAATGAAGACGCTACCAAGCGTTTGATGGCCAATTCCCCTAACTTGGTCAATAACTAATCAGCGGATAGAGCCGATTAACTAATGATTAATAGACCGCATGTTAATAACAGTCGACTGTAAACATCGGCTGCCCTGTTGTTCTGCTCTGCAGCTAACATGTTAACGCAAAGCGATCGCTGTTAAGAGAGCTAGAGCTCTGTTAGCTAGTTATTGTTTGTTATAGTTTATTTAATTCGCTTGTTTTTTAGTCTGTCTGGGCAGAGCTAATTGAAATGCTGCGCATTAGACACTCGACAATGACATCGACAGTCTGGCTGAGACTGAGAACCACTTGGGGAACTAGCGCCGTGCATATAATTAATGCCCGGCAATCAATTAAATTTGCAAACCAACCGACCGGCCGACGCAACCGTCGCAATAACAACAATAGTACGACTCGCATAAACAACAATATAAATTATGCAAAATATGCAAATGAAATATTTAAAGTTGTTGTTTTTATTCAAGCAAGTGCTTAACAGTCGCACTGCATTGCGTTGCATAAGCATCATAGCGAGATTCTAAAACCGTAGCAGACTGGCAAACGGGTTGCGCGGGGTGGTGTGGTGCTAAAAATATCTAATACGAGTCAACGTGGAGGATGGATGATTGGTGTCGGCGGAAGCCAGCAATCCTGATATGAATTACAATTGTTTATACTTGGCATTTCAAACAAAAAACAAAACATTTCGCGAGCAACTTTGCAGTCTAGCCAGTATTAACAGCATCGAGGACACAAGCGTATCGCTGTAAAGTACTGCATACAGTTTGGGAGCCTGTTAAGTGCTGCTGCTGTTATGTAAACAGCTGTTCACTGCAAGTATTACATTTTTTCAGTATGCAGTCAGGTGATTTTGCCATCTTCCAAACCGCGATATAATTCAGACAATGTTGTTTTTACTTTCTGGTTTTATTGATTTCCGATTTTGACGTCGATGTTGTCGACGTAGCTGCACGGCGGTATTACGTGCACGTCAGCACGTTTTCCCCAGTCTGGTTCTGGCGAGCTCTCATTTTGAAATTGTTGGCCCAACGTCAGCCAAAAACATGCAATGTTTTATTTATTATATTCGCCGGCTTGATTATCACGCAGACTTGGCGCTGCACTGGCGAACACAATTAATCAAATGAGCCATAAATATAGAATAATCGTTCGATATTACTCACATAAATGGGCGTTTAATTAGATGGAATGCGCTGGGCATGGGCGCTAGATGGCGCCACAGCATAATTAGCCCGCAACGACTTCAGCGTTTAGTTTCAATTAACAACGTCGTTAGTGTTAATTAAGCAAAAACAACTGTTGTTGCTGCCGCCTACCGCCTGCCGCCTGCCACTGGGCATCAATTGTTATTGCTGCAGAGGCAACAACAGCAGCGGCAGCAGCAGCAGCAGTCGCTTGAAGTCATTGACATTTTGCACATTGCGAGATGCACAATGTTACAAAATGCAGCCAAGTTGTGCAAACAGAAGCGGGAATGCGAGGGGCGGGGAGGGGAACGCAGTTCTCAACGCTTAACAAGTGCGATAAAAACACAACAACAACAACTCTGGCGACGGCGAGGGCGACAACAACAAACAAGAGACATACAAACAGCAGGTCGTAATACCACCCACTGCAGAAAGAACCAACGGTCGCTGCCTTATAGCCCAGCAAATATGGCTGAAAGGCAGGCAAATCGGCAACAAGAACACACTGTCTACAAAACAACAACAGGTCGTAAAGGTGCAGTGCAAAAGTTTTTGCAAACAGCCACAACAACAGTGCACTTAAAAGGGGGGCGCAGAGGCAGGGAAGGGCAAGTGGCGGAACGGAGAAAAAATGAGCAATAAATATATTAAGACATTCGCACTGGTAACGTCCAAACAACAAATGCAATGCACACATATGTGTACAAGCTATATTTATTTGTTTATGTACACAGTGCTCGTCGTGCTGTTCCTCCTATTCGTAGACGATATTCCTAAATACCTCTAGCAGAGCTTGACATAAATGAATGCATTTGCATTGTTTTCGTTTTCGGTTTGCACTTTTATTTTGCTTTTGTTGTATATAGATTAGATATTAAAGCAGCGCAGAGTAAACAAGTCGTTCGACATAAACAATTATTTAATGTGTCGTATTTTAAAGCCTCGGAATGGTGTCGCCGAACAATGTAATAACAATAATTCTAGGGACCGCTGTGAACGAGCTGGAACAGCTGCTGCACCTGTCTTTTAAGTGAATTATCCGATTCTAAACAAATGTTCAGGGATACTTTAATCTACCGTCTGGGTAGCAAACATGTTATATGTTAGCAGGGGTTTGTGGCGTTGGATATGCGGAAGTTCCGCACACGAATAATAATAACTGATGGGAATTTACATATCACGTAAACTGCTGATATTAAGCAATAACCATGGCTACGTTGGAATGCTTATTTGATTTGCTTAATGGACCTTTAGTACTCATTACCCGTCGAACAGAGCGGTATATAGTTCGAACAGACATTGTATTTTAAATGCATTCCTGATTAAATATATATCTGCTTCTAAATCAATTTGAAAATTGTAGTATGTATTGCTCTTTAGAACAAAGTGCAGCTCAACAAATTGACTTATAGAGTAACAATAGTATAAGTTATCGTAGTGAGTATCTAACAGCCGAATAGACTCAACCTGCCACTTGTTGCACTCAATTTCACCTGATGTGGACTTTAGTAGCAGCTGTCACACTGCTGTTGCGCTTGATATGCTGTTATGCAGGCAATCTATTCGACGACAGAGTGGACAGAACGCACATTAGAAGAATTGCTGAGTAGGGCATAAGCCAGCCCAGGCAGACAGACACAACATTGTTATTTGATTTGTGTTGACGTTTGCATTTTATACCTTAATTCAATTTAATTTTGTCCAGTTACTGCCTGACTGACTGAATGTCCGCCTAACTGACGGTCACACCGACGACTGGCAGTTACTTTGTGAACTGTGGTGGTATATGTACGAGAGTATTGTGTTTAAGTTAAGTGTCAAATTTAGCAGGGCTATCACACACCGAACACGTGCGACATCGTTTAGTAAGTGTCTAGGCGACGATGATATACCCTAAAAATGCCATTCGCTCTCAATAGCTATATTAACTTACAAGTAGATGATGCACGCTTAACAGTGTGTAAAAGACAATGAAAACGATAACGATTACAAAGTGGGAGCTCGATTAAATGTTATCGCGCTGTGGGAGAAGAAGTATAAGTAGTGTGTGCAGCGTCTATGCTCAGTGCTTGCAGCGTAGGCAAATTTATTTATACCCGTACTGTAATCAAAAGACAATTTGGTATGCTTGTGTCAGTCAGTCTGTCGTCTCTTTGTGTTTTGCATAACACTCACGATCATTTTGCTGGGAACAGAACAGCACATTTGCATATATGTATGTGGGAGAACATCTGGTTCTAGCGCTATGCCAAATACATATCTATGCTGTAAAAAACAAGTGGTAGTAATACTTTTTTAGTGCGCCTACAACTTTTTGCAATTCCACTAATTATTCGTTGTTTACTCGTTCTGCTGTATGATAAGCGAGCGACGACAGCGTCATCTACTTGACTTGAACAATCTCAAAAACATAGTTGACAAATTTGCACTTGAACTACTGTGCGTTGGCGGCGAATACAGCACATATGCTTTATGTAGTATATCTACAACTACCAGAACAATATTTTTCAATTGCTTCGATTTTAAGCCGCACAACACAAATAATTTTGCCCATTTGCAAAAGAAAGAAAGAGTTGCAAGTTCATGGCAATTTATCATCGGCTATCAGTTTGCCGCTAATCGGTTATTGACCAAGAGTATTGAGCGATAAAGCGAAATCAATCATGCTGTGCAATTCCTTTGCCTGTTTGCATACTAAACTGTCATCGATAAACGACGGATATCATTTGCAAATGTTACTTTACAGTGCACGAAGGCCATTGAGATGCCACCTGGTTACATTTCTTTACAGCAAAGGAACGCCGATTAACCAGTGTTATCGTTATCTGACGCTCCTCACTATCGGCCACTCGTTATTGAAATCTGTTTTAACGAACTTTCTGATTGTCGATACTGTAGTAAACAACTATTTTCTATTCTTCTATGCTTGCAGGCATGTGGTCCCATTCCAGATCTAACCATAAATGCCATCAGTCAGAAGGATCTGATCTACAGCGTTACTTTAAACGTCAAAGACCAGAGTTGGCAGCTAAGCATCTGCATCAACTGCAGGGTGGTGCTGTGCGCCAAACGGCTATCAGCAGGCGTGGGCGCTGGCGCCACGCCCACACACTACCTCATCAACAAGACGATGCTGTGCAAGAGCGAGGACCTGGTGCGTCGACGCAACCACAAGTCCTACTCGGAAACCTTCGAGCTAATAATCATGGACCGTGACGACAACACGCCGGGAAGTGCTGCTTCCGCGGTTACTACGCCGACGTTTAGCTTGAGCAGCCTTCCGGCCCAGGTGCCGCTGGATGGCAGACTACAGCGTCTCAACCAATTGAAGGCCCATCAGCAGGCGCGGCTGCAGATGGAGATCACGGAGACGAACAAGCGCATCGAACGGTTCTCCGAGCAGAACTTTGCGCTCCTCAAAAGCTTTCGTGAGAAGTCCGACCAAGAGGTCGCGCTCCTGGAGCGCTTGATACAGCAATTGTCGGAGCCGACCTGTGTGCTGCTGGATCGTGCCATGCCCGTTGCCCTGGAGGTGACCGGGCCAGCTGCGCGTCGTCGCAACACCATCAGCAGCCGGCGAGACCTCGGCGTGCCCACCACGCCCACTACACCTAGTGGCCTGGTGCAGCCACCTAATTTCCTGGCCTTGTCGCAAGACCAACCACAGCAGCAGCCACCACCGCCGCAACAGCAGCTTCCAAGCGCTTCCATCATAACTATGCGCAAAATGTCCAACTTCGATACACCGCCTGCCACACCAGAAGCCACGCCCATGAGCGTGGGCAACAGCCCCACCTTCAGGCAACAACAGCAGCAGCAACAGGCGACAGCAGCAGCTAACAGCTCGCTGCTGCTGTCCACCCCAGCTGCCCCCAATGGCGCTGACGACGCCGACGACTGCCTGTTCGATCTGGAGGACGTGGATGGACCAACTCAGGCGAATTTTTCACGCGGCCCCATCTATCAGTGGCCACAGCTGCAGCAGCAGCTCAGCCAGCAACACAATCCACAGCAAGACCATCAGCAGTACCTCGACAACATGAGCGATGCCGACGAGGCCGAGGGTAAGCGTGTTGAATTTAGATTAGTGTAACGAATCGACTAATGATTGACTCTATTGCCATGCAGATGCTCTTGACTTGGACAGCTCGTTGTCGATACCCACGAGGGGCGGACGTCCGACCGATGCGCAGATGCACTACGCCAATTTCGCCAGAAGTCTGCCCGTGGAAATAGCCAATTCTCCGCTGGTCGAGCGCATGAATAACAATGCTAACAACAATAACAACAACAACACTGTTGTGCAGGACGACGAGGAGGTGAGTGCAGGCAAGGGAGGTGACAATGAAATCAGTTATTGAATTGCCGTTTTGTACTCCCAGGTACTCGACAACACGGTGGACATTGCAGCTAGCATCAAGGCGTTGGCTAAGAGCGTCCATGGCGAGGCTGTGTTCGGCGATCTGCCACGCCCCCGTCTACGCTCTCAGATCTGAGGCGGGCTCCCGACTAGTAGACGGAGGAAGCCCCGAAACACCACAACGTACACATATTTCAGCATAAATTGTTAAACTCAGCTGTTTGTTTATTCTAAACTTAATTAGTTTGCTCAACGAACTTGAATCATGGACACTTGAAAGCGCCTTCATCATATAACCTTATATATATATATAATCGCATACCCACACGCACACTCACCACACACACACTCACACACACACACTCACATAAATAGTTAAGCGAAAAACTGTAATTTTCTTAAATTTTGTTCTGTATGCTTATAAGTTACTCCCCTCGGATGATCTTCGATTTGAAATATGTATTTTTTCTTTGTACGGAATAGTGATGGATGTAAGAAGCAGTGTCACATTTAAATTCATTAATTTGATGATGTTGTTAGCTTACACAATGAAGTAATAATATTACTTATTATATATGCATAAGTGCATACAACCCAGATACAATTACAAATACCCACGATTAATATGTGGCCAACTAAACATGCTTTCTTTCGATCGTTGGGGCTTGAAGAGATTGAGAACGCCGCGCAGTTGTTGTAAATATCTTTATAGTATTTGACAATTTGACAGTCTACAAATCGGTTTATTTAACAAATTACTTTGTTGCTACTACAACTACTGCTATTTGAAGTCGGACTAAGGAGTAGATGCAACTTGGCGTAACTTAGCTAGGAATAGACTTACGGAGCTACAATTAACGATAATAACTTTACAGGCGCGCACTTGAAAAGAGGGCTCTAGAAGACTGCGGACAGGCGTTCGATCTCCAGCAGATCGGCGAGTATCTCCTCGGTGCGTGTGCCAATCTTTTTGGCCACTTCGCTGCGCTCGGAGTGGGCGAGCAGGCGATACGACCAAATTAGATCGCCGTCAATGATGCAGCGTGATGGGTTAATGCTCATCTTCTTGACTGACTTGATGGTGCGATACTCCTTGGGGTTGAGACCACACAAGTGATCCTGGTACGACAACAGCACGTTCTGCAACATGAGGAAGCGCCTGTAGACCTTCTCGGGTAGGGGCACACAGTAGCCGAGGGCGCCGTCCAAAGTGCCGTAGACAACGAAATGCTTGTTTTCGTAGAGGAACGGCTGGCGCTGATGCAGACCACGCTGGTGGCACTGCACGCGGAACATGGTGTTGACCACCTGGCCCAGATGATAGTCGGCCTTTCGCAGCAGCTTCTGGCCACCCAGGGATTCGCGTGCCTCCGGCTGGTACATGTAGACGATGAGATTGCGCTCGGCATCGGTCACCAGGAAGCCCAGATTCGAGTTGTCCACCATGAACTCAATGCCAAATACCTCCATGGGATTGAAGTCGCGCGAGGCGAGCGAGAGCGTGCGATACTCCTCCTGGAATCGCAGCAGACTGATCGATTTGTAGACGTCTGCAATGAAGATCAGCGACTTGACCGTGATGATCTGATGCACATAGATGTTGGTGTCTATGAAGGCGACGCCAATCAGATCGCCATCGCGCAGCTGCCAGATATAGATCTTCTGGCCCAGGCCCGTCACCAGGAATCCAACCACATCCGAGATGGCGGAGACGGGGCCCTTCTGCTCCTTCTTAAAGACCTCCTTCAGCTTGAACTTGGTCATTGGTTTGCCAGGTTCCGGCACCACTTCAATGATGTCGTAAATGTGAATGTTGCCGCGGCTGGTGATGTCCTCGCTGTAGTTGAAGTTGGTGCCGATGCAGAGGTACTCCTTCAGGCCCGACCGCGTGCCCTCGTACGAGAGCTTCACAATCTTGAAGGCCGTCACATGCTCCCAGGGCTCGAATTGAATGGACGCGTCGGGCACAATCTCCCAGGTCTCTGGCGATATAAGCACCATCTCGAACTGCGAGCCAATGGGATAGATGAAGCGCTCGCCGCGACTCTCCTCCGATAGTTCCTTGTCCTCGCCATTGAAGCGGTAGTATTTGGTCATCTGCTCCTCCTTCTGCGTGATGAGACAGTACACGCGATTCTCCCGATGATAGACCAGTTGCCGGGGCGTGCAACGCAGCGGCACCTTGCGCACCGGCCACGCCGCATCGTAGCTCAGATAGCTGGGCAGCACCGAGATCTTCAGCTCGTAGGTGGTGTCGAAGTAGAGGAAGCCGTGTGGTATGTTCACATTGTTGAAGGCCGCAAAGCTGCGCACGTCGCCATTGCCCAGCAGACGATGAATGCGCAGCTCGCCGCGTGACGTGAGGAACACAAAGCAGGGATTCACGCCGCACACCATAACCCCAGAGAGGCCGCCCACGTTGGCAAAGTAGCGCAGCTTCTGCACGTATTTCGGCTGCATGTTGTAGGACTCGGCCTCCTCGTTGTCGTCGACGCCATCGCCGTCGAGCTCGATGTGAGTTGGCTGCTGGTCCAGCAGATGCATCTGTTCCAGCTTGCGGAAGCGTATTTTGAGATGGCCCTTGGCATAGCGGAACACCTGATAGATGAGCAGCTCCAGGCGCGTGCGCACCATCAGCAACGGTCGCTCCCCGTGCTGCCCCAATCCCACCAGACTCAGCTCCAGCGGCAGCGGGGAGTTCGCGTGTTGCGGCATGCAGGCGTGCAGTATGCCCGCCTTCGAGTTCTCCTGCGTCAGCGAGATGGGCACGAACTCCATGGCGTCGGTAAGCACGAGCGCGCCATTGCCCACATCGTTGACCAGATAGACGAGCTTCATGTCCGGCATCGAGTAGATCTCCAGTGTGCCACTTTGACGCGCCACAACCAGCCAATAACTGGGCTTGGCCTGCACCAGTTGTCGGCGCCACCAGTCGGAGTTCTTCTGCTTCGATTGCTTGGCCAGGTCGGCCATGCTGTTCAGCTTGAAGGCATTGCCCGCATCGCCGTAGAGCAGATCCTCCTCGTCCTCCACCTTCATGTGCGGCTCGGCCTTCATGTAGCCGCCAAAGCTGTTGGCGAATCCGCTACCCGAGCTGCCCGTCAGATTGAGCACATCGTCCGCCTTGCACGTGAACAGCCCCGACACATCCTTGTAGGCAGCTATTGCAACCACGGCGGGCGAGCTGCTGATGGTGTGCTTGTTGATGGCCAGGCGGGGCGTGCCGCGGGTCTCGCGCAATGCCAGCGTAATCACCTGACCGTTGAGCACGCGCAGGCAGACATAGGGATCAGCTATGGAGACCTGCACCACCGGCGAACCCACATCGATGGGCACGTTCTGGATGAGACGTGTGCCCTGCAGCAGACGCACGTGTCTAGTCGTGACCTGTAAAGACAAAGCGTTAGATACACTGACAAAATGTAGAAAATATGTGTTCGACTTGCCTGCACTATGAAGCGCTGCTGGCCAAGATTGCCCACGTAGATGGTGGGCTGGTTGACGGTGAAGCCCGTGTTCTCAATCTCATTGATCTCCTGGCCCGTTTGCAGCACCAACGTGGACGAACGCTGCGAGAGCAGCATGAAATCGTGCTGCTCCTGGCGCGCCGTTGTTGATTTCCGTGTGGCATCATCGAACACTGTCCAGACATCGAGGCAGCCGTCCAGCTCAAAGCTGGTGATGATCTGCGGATTGATGCAGTTCACAAAGACGGACAGTGCGCCGTTCTTGCTGTGCCCCGTGGCGGCCACCAGCTCAATCTTCAGCTCGTTGAGCGACTCGGCGTGTGGACGCAAAGTGGTGCCGTCTTCCTCGAACTCCACGCGCTCGCCGGCGCACATGTAATTGATGGGCGCCACGTTGACGAGACTGTCGCACACCTCGAAGATGAATTTGCGCAACTGCAGCACCGACGCCTTGGCTCCAGAGCCATACACTTCGAGCTCTTCGTCTTCGATGCGACGCGACTTGGACAGCGGCGGCGCATCGAGCTGTTCTACATCGTAGACGGGCGCCTCTTCCTCCAGCTCCTGCGGCGACGGCGCCTGCTCGATGTTGTGTTGCTGCTCCACAGCAGCCTCCATATCGTCCAGTGTAATAACCGTACTCTGATCCTCCTCCGTAAAGTGCAACAGCAGCGAGTTGCCCAGTCGTGATCCCAGGAATATGTACTCAGTGTGGCAGACACAGATGCAGCTGGTGAGCACACTGGCAGCCGCCTTGTGGAAGTGGAAATTGCGCACGGTGCGCATCGAGTCCACGCACAGCGTGAGCACATAGAGATCTCCGGTGCGCAGCGAGATGACCAGCTTGTCCACGTCGATAAACGCAAAGTTGGCGCAGTCCAGGCTGATGCGTACGCCATCCTGAGGCTTCAGCGGAAAGCTGGTGCTATTATCCGCCGAACTGTTCAGACTGACGCCATAGGGCGGCACGCTCTGATTCAGATAGATGACTGCATTGACGGTCATCACCAGGCAGCCGCCAATGGGCTTCTGTATGGGGAAGACCTGCAGGCAATCGTAGGGCAGACTGTTCACCGTCCAGATGATGGGATGCACGCGCTGCTGTATATTCAGCGAAATCGCTACCAGGACACAGGTGTCGGAGCGCACCTTGATGCGACCGGCACAGGTGCGTACGGGTTCGTAGAGTATGAGCAGCGTGGGCTCGTAGTAGCCGTGCAAGAACTGTATGTCCAGCACGTTATCCAACTTCTCATCGAGATCCGCCAAGGCTATCAGATACGAGGCCATGATGGGGGTGCGTGTGACGAGCGCCGTGGGCGCCTTCTTGATGGGCTTCACGTCGGCTAGCTCGATCTCGTCGAGGCTGTTGTCCTTGCGAAACGGCAGAACCACCAGGCGCTTGCCATAGACCAGCATTACAGCGCAACGCGCATCCGGATCAACTCGAACAACGGGCACGTGATAGCGTCCCGTCCAGCCGCCGCGAATATCGTCCTCCTCGAAATAGTGCAGGGATAGCGTCTTTAGCGTTTGCGTATCTGCGTCCAGCTGCAGCACCGACAGTTTCGCATCCTTGAAACTGATCAACAGAGCATCCCGCATGCCGCCTGCCAACGAGACGCTTTGCAGCGACATCACATTCCCGTACAGTGTGTAACTGGCGAGGCACTCTAGTCGCATCTTGGGTGCCAGGCGCATTTCGCTGGGATTCAGCTTTTGACGTTGCACTGCGTCCACGTTGGGCGCAATACGGTACACCTTGAGCACATTGGCGCCGGCGACAACCAGATTCTCCTCGACATTGTTGAAGAAGCGGCACGAGATGGAGAACTCAATTGACGTCGCCGCGTGTGTCTGTTTGCACAATGAGAACATCTTGGCGGGGTTTGGATAACAAATATGTTAACAACTCGATTATTTAAAACATTTTTCACGCAAAACCTTAGCAAAGAAGAAGACCGCTGCCGGCGTTGTTTACATCTGTTTTTCCATCTGCCCAGACCGCATTTACCTATCGTTACTGTGTGTTATCGATAGGTGATATTTTAAAATACTTGCATTATAGAAATTACATATTTAAATTGATTTTAGTCACACTCAAAAAGACTAATTATCGAATAATAATAAAATCATCTCCACTGTACTCTGTACTCTGATCCATACTCAGAAAAAAAATATTGATATATTAATTCAATACAGATCAATGTTATCATTCTCCGGAAAGCAATAAAATGTAATAATTCAACATTAAAATATTTGGACTAAAACTATAAGGACCAAGTGTTAATAACAGCTGAGTCAAGCATTATGTTACTGCCTCTGTAAATTCGCAAGTAGTTGGTGGAGTGACAGGGCTGTATGAAAATATAAATATTTTCTTCATAAAAGGCAAATTTGTACAAATAGAACTTCCGAATGGTTAGAGAAAATATTTAAGACCGTGTCTGGACTTTTTTGTGCACAGACCTATTAAGCTTTTTAAAATGACGCGCCTTAGCACACGCAAATAAAATATACTCAAAATGTTAATTTAAGAGTAACCAGGTGACAATTACTCGGTTGTCTATGTTTTGGTATATCTAATCAGTGTAAAAACGTATATTTTATAAATTAAACTTGCGGTCACACCCCGATCTCTACACCTCTACTAAATAACTATAATTGTTTCTAATACAAAATCATAATTAATAATAAAATGTAAATTATCAAGTGTTTGGAGCGAGCGCTTAGTTTTAGTGATCAAAGTAATAATAACAATTTCATTCACTTACATCCAAGCTTTTTTGCTGCGTAGCTGCAGGCTGTGCGTATAACAAAGACAGATGTTGGCGTACGGCCAAGGCATATGCAAGGGCTAGCGTCAGAAAGAGTCAACTCCATAGGCACAAGAAGCAGAAAAAGAATCCAAAAATTTTAGCTCTCTGTTTCTGCTTTTGTTTGTGTCTTTGCAACATGCATTCAATGTTTTAATTTAGATTTAATGCATAGAAACTAACAACAAACAAGTGCGAGTGGTGCTACATTATAAACAATGGCTTGAGTAATACGCAATAGATAAAAGCCAAAACAAACCACGCAAAAAAACTTTTATAAGTGCGTGCGTGCGCCTGTGAGTTTACGAGTTTGTGTGCGTGTGTATAGATGTGTGTGTGTGTGTGTGAATTATAATTATATATGTATATGTATATTACATATGTATGTAATATTCCTGCAGGGGCAAAAGCAACAAACCAACCAACTTTGCTCTTTTGTTGTGTTTGTTATTGTAGGCAACAAATTTACGGTGGACATACATTCGTACATGGCATATACATGTATTAAAAGGAAAGGCGAATAGAACTGAACAACTGAAAATTAGCGTGTGTAATAATTGAGGAGGAGGAAAGCGACTGTGAGTACGGGTAATACTGTAAGACACACGACCAATATAACTGAATAACTGAAACTTTTCTAAGAAAAGGGGGCGCAACGCTCCAAAATTGGATACCGCTCGGGTACGGGCTGCGTTGCCCCCGCCCCATTGATATGGCTAAAACTGCTGCTGGCCAGGTTAGTGTGCCTCAAATATGGTTAAAATGCTGAAAATGAATTTATTAACATTTGTTTTTTTTTTTTTATGTGCAGTATGTTCGCAAGAAACCAGTAAACTGCCATCGCATCATCGCCTGACATGGACACAATAATAAAAACGAACCTTGCTGAGAGTAGTTGTAAATAGTTATATATATATCGCTATATATACATATGTATAAATATGAAATCCATAACGCCGGATACATCCACATCAGCAGCGCCTCAACAGCAGCAGCAGCAACAACCACAGCAGCAGCCGCACCAGCAGCAGCAACATATGGCCACTCAAGGCGCCACCATTCCACAACAGCGACAGCATATTATACCTGTGATTATGGAAGCAACGGCGCACGTGAATCTCGTGGACGATGACGATGAGAAAGATCCGTTAGCTTTGGACACCGCAACGCACCAAACGGTGTCGTTAGAGGTGTCCCAACATCAACAGCAGCAGCCGGCGATGAATTCAACGTCACCCAATAAGCACACACATAGTCTGAGGTAAGTTACTCGGATTATTTGCATAGTGTGCTATAACTTATTAATGAATGAATGTGTATTGAAACAGGCGCCACCTGCCACGCATCATTATGAAATCCATACCACCTGAGAAAAAGCCAGCGGTCAGTGAAGATGCGTTGCACCACAACGCTGTGATGCCGCCAACAGGAACACCAACAGTAATGCAACCTGCTCCGTCATCTGCCATTAATGTTGCCTCCACCTCCGCCTCGTCTTCATCCTCGGCAATTGCACCGCCTGTGCGGGGCATCAGCAGTCGCCGCATCCAACAGCAGCAGCAAGCTAAGGCGGCCGCAGCGGCGGCGGCAGCTGCAGCAGCGGCAACAGCTGCCGCAGCGGCCGCTGCAGCAGCAGCAACAGCTTCACCAAGTTCTAAGGCCGTAACACAAGCTTCGACAATGCGTGAGGTGCTGGCCTCAATACCGGGATTCAGTGTGAAGCCGCGTCGTCGCAGCAACAAGAAGCTGACAACTGCCGCGCAAATCGAACAGTTTAAGGATGGCAAAATCGATTTGGAAACGCCCGACTCCATACTGGCGTCTACAAACCTGCGCGCATTGCTGAATAAGCAAACATTCTCATTATTGCCGCCTTTGTACCAGCACAATCTGATTCAACTGTTGCCGAGTGTGGATCGCGAAGCCAGTGAGGTAGTGCAGCCAGCATTGCAGTCGGAACAGCCGAGTACAAGCAGCGGCGGCAGTGGGAGTGGCAGCAATAGCTCCCATGAAGCCATACGATTAAGCGCCTCCTGCCTAAACAACGAGTTCTTTGCACGCGCATGCCTTGAGTGGCGGGAACGTCTAAGCGAAGGCGAGTTCACGCCAGAGAATCAAATCAAGCTGAAAACGGAGGCGGAACGGGAGAAGAATAAGGTCGATCCTTGGAAATTGAAGCACTTCGAACCATATTGGGGCGAGAAAAATGCGAAACGTGCACCGAATCCTAACCCGCCCACCGCTAAGCTTAAGCTGGAGCCGGCAAGGCAACAGCAGGATGCAGCAGCACCACCAGCTCCACCATCAACTTCAACACCACCAGCACCACCACAACAGCAGCAGCAGCAGCAAGAACAACTACAACAAGCAACATGTGATAATGAGACTGAACTGAAATTTAATATTGTAAGAAAGAGTTCTCCATGTCCAACCATCAGAAATGAACTAAATTATCTTTGTATTTGCAGAGCACAAAGTGCGAATCCACAACCACGACAACATCAACAACATCCAACGCCAGTTTCAGTGCTACAACCACTGGCACCATCGTAGCAACAATAGCGACAGCAGAGACAACAGTGACAACTATCAATGCAACAAATGAAACCTTAAATAAGTGTAGCAACAATAGTGGCAGCAGTAGTAGTAGCAACAGTGCTTTAACGGAGCAACAGCGACGCATTCTGAAACGCCCTTCGAGCAGCCCATCACGGCGCAAACGTGGCGATCTATCATCGATCGTCAGTGAGCTGCCGACGACGTCAAAGGAGAGCAAGCTAATAAAACGAGAGGTTATGGAGATTGTTCCTAATACAATAAATATTGATGAGCATGCGACAACCGAGTTGAATGCTAAATTAGCAGTAACAATAAACGACCAGCCGCCGCTTATCAACAGTACCTGTGCTAAAAACGAGGCAACAAATCCGGAGACACTAACAACGCCCACAACAACATCTGCAGCAATAACAATAACCACAACACCAACAGCATCAACGTCAACTGTAACAGCAACATCAAACATAATGCCTGCAACAATTCCTGTGGCCACGAACCACTTTGGAGGCTACATGTCGGACGTGGAACTAGTTGAAGGTATGCTTATCATATATCATATCAGTGCAATTATTAACCTTAGCTCTGTATCTATATTTAGATACCAAAGCAACGCCGAATGTGGTGCTAACAACAGCAACAACTGCGTCGACATCCACAACTCCGAGAAACCATGACTTTGTATTTGCAGATACAATGGATCACGGTAAGAAGCTATTACCTATTATTAATTGCAAGTTTCCACTCATTTTCATTCCTTCTTGAAGCTTACTTCCATGATCATCAAGCAGCCATCAGCCACAATTTCTATTCCTCATCATCATCATCAAATTGTAATATACACAAAACATTAAATAATTAAACAATATATAATAATCGATTCTTTTTGGTTGATTTATAGCGACAGCAACAATCATTAAACTGGATGATCACTGTGATAAACAACAGTTAGAGGATTCACCAACTATGACAATTGCAAGCAATTCGCTGTCAACAACAACGTCATCGAGTTCGTTAGCATCGAGCAACTGCACATCGTCGTCTATATCATCTTCATTATCATCGTCCTGCTCCAGCAGCAACTCCTCGACAACAGCTGCCACAACAACGACTTTGGCAGCACCTATGTCGCTGGCAACAGCAACTGAACCAACGCTAGCTGACATGCAAGCTATGCTCAGCTCAGTGGCCACACTTCAGCAACAGGAGCAGCAACAGCAGCAATCAGCGCCCGTCGTGGAGTTGAATTCTAGCGAAATGTTTCAGCATGTACAGCACGATTGGAACTTTGGTGGCATTAAATTAATGACAGCAACACCGTTGAATAATGCAACATCAACAGTCGAAGAAATGCATGGTGCTGAGCAGCATTTGAATCATGAGGCTATACATATGATGGATGTGGTAAATGAAGTAGAGGACGATGACATCGTTGAGTGCCACAATCTGCTTGACAATGATGTCACTGACGCAGCGGCGGATGAGGTTGACGAAGATGACGAAAATGTTGATGAGGACGACGACATTGTTGAATGCATTGATGCTGAGCCGCAAGACCAGGACGAAGTAATGAGTGCAATGGTTGATCACGTTATAGAGGACAGCGAGAGTGATACAGTGCGCGATATTGTGGACAAGTTGCAGCAGCACCATCAACAACAGCAGGAACAACAGCAGCAACACCAACAGCAACAATTACATGCGCAAATGCAGGATGTGGTGCAGTTAGCACAGCATTCGTTTATGCCCCAGACACACAACGCCGACTATAGCAATGAGGTGAGTAGAACTTGCTAGAGATTCAAATCTACCAGACTAATAAAATGAATCCGTACATTTACAGATTACCCACGAGCTGGTGTGCGATGCAGTCCCGATGTCTGCTGCAGAAATGGAGGTGTCCAGTACGGTGATTACGAACAGCAGCAACAGCAACGACAGCAGCAATAATTTGAGCTTGTGCAGCAGCAGTAGTAGCAATATTACGATTAATCAGCTACCGCAGCAAGCAACTGCAGCTGCTGCGCCACCTGCGGCTCCGTCTCAGCAGCAACAGCAGCAGCAACGTCAAATTCTGGTCGATTCCAATGGCCAGATTATTGGGAATTTCCTGTTGCAACAACAGCAGCAGCAACAGCGTCAGCAGCAGCAATTGCAACAGCAACAGTTATTGCAGCAGTTCACTCTGCAAGCAGCTGCACAACAGCAGCAGCAGCAACAACAACAGCAGCAGCAGCAACAACAGGTGCAACAGCAACAAGCAACCAGCAGCAATGCATTACATAAAACACATCAAACGTTGCCAGTGACGCTGCGCAAACCATTTGAGATTAACAGCAATGGAGCTCAGCAGTTTTTGACACCAAATCTACTTGCTCAACAGCAACAACAGCAGCAACAGCAACTCGAGCAGCAACAACAAGCCCAGCAAAAGCAGCAACAATTACAGCAGTTTGCATTGCAACAGGCCCAATTACATCAGAGACAGCTGCTGGCGCAGGTAGCCAACAACAATCTTCTGCAGCAACAGCAACTGCAGCAACAACAGCAGCAGCAGCAAAGTTATCAGCAGCAGCAAAGCGTTGTGCCACCCAAGTTCATAGCGAAACCATTGAATATTATATCGATGACACGACCTACAAATGCCTCGCCCAACACCGCTGCAACGCCTGCAGTTGTGTCAACACCAGCAGCTGCAAATAGCCAACAGATTCCGTCCACCTATGCCAATGTTGTAGCTGCGGTTCAGCAGCAACCAGCAACGGCACAACAACAACAGCAACTCAACCACAACAGCAATTTGCAGCAGCAACAACAGCAGTCTTTGCAGCTGCCTGTGACAGCAGTGAACAATGTTCTGACCATGAAAACAATGCCTCCATCAGGTGTACCCACGACTATTGCCCAGCAGCGATTGCAACCAAAGATGCCCACAGGCAAGGGGCGCAAGGCGACCACCAATCGTTTGCCACCAGGTGCTGTCAATCTAGAGCGAAGCTATCAAATCTGCCAGGCTGTAATACAGAATAGTCCGAATCGCGAGAACCTCAAAGCCCAACTACGCCCGCCGGCGGCTATTCTCAGCCAGCAGCAGACGACAACAACTGTGAGCAGTACCAGCAGCAACACGGCATTAAATGTATCCACTGTGGCTGCCACACCGATGAGCAATCTCAGCACGGTTAGCAGCAATGTGATAGCAACAGCTGCTGCGGCCGCACCACCGCAGAATTTGAAGCAAGAGGAGCTGCTGGTCGGTGGTGCAGCCACTGTTGCCGCTGCGCCAGCACTGCCTGCCGGCATGCCGCCTAATGTAATGGGTGTGGGGCGACCAGGTGTCTACAAGGTAATTTCAATTTCTTTTCATATTTTAAAGACCATTCAATCTTAACGTTTGGTTTGCTTGCAGGTAATCGGACCGCGCATGGGAGGCTTTCCGCGTAAGAAGTATGTGCAGAGAAAGCCCTCGCCCACAACGGTAATACGACATATGATGACTGCGGCGCCGGGTGCATCCAGTAATGCTGCACAGCAGCTGCAGTTGGCAGCAGGGCAACAGGTGGGACAACAGGCGGCGTCAACGACGCCAGAACAGCTGCTCCATCAGAATGGAACCGGCCAGTATGTTTTAGTTCATCGCGCCAATGTGGGCGCAGCTGACAATCAGGCGCCACGTGCCTCAAGCGCGCCACCAATGCATCAGAATCAGGTATGCACAGTTGTCAAACTATAAACCTGGAAATCATCATACTAATAGCTATTTGTTCGACTTCATTTATTCAATTGGACAGTTTGTCACCGTGCAGACTCCGTTGCACAATCTTAACGGAATAACAATGGGCGGACGCGGGCGTCCGGCATCTGTTGACAATAACACGGCTGGCAACGGTGCGCCAGTGATTGCCAACAACGACACACTGCATCACCACGAGCTGCACCCACAGCAGCAGCAACTTCAACAGCAGCAGTTGGGCAATGTTAGCGCGGCCGCGAATATTGTGCGGCGCAATGTCGCTGCAGGTAAATTGGTGTATTATTAGTGCTTAGCGAGGTACGTCTTTCAAATCCATCGCCCATAAATCAAATCAATCGACTCATTGGCACGTCATAATATTTATCACATAGATTTGTTAGATTTACCTTTCGTTTCTACGTAACACTTTTGCGTATGCGTTTCTGTATCGAGTATGTAAACTGCATGATTTGTATTTGAATTTAATATTCTTTTTAAAGTAAGCAATTAAGTAAGCATTGTTCTATTCACATGGTATACTAATGATTCGATATTGTGATTACAAAAGGCACCAATATCACCTACATTGACGCCGGCAACAATAGCAATTCGACACCAGCAACGGCTCTCATGGAGGCGGGCAATAACTTCATAGTGACAACCAGCACTACATCGACGACAGCTGCTGGCAGCGTTACTGGCAATCAGCTACAAATACCGCAGACAACTCCACAACAGCAACATCCTCTATTGCAGCTGCAACAAAGCGGAGAGAATACGCCGCCAGGCAATGAAGCAACAACAAACAACAGCTGCGCTTGCGCTCTAAACGCGATGGTCATCTGCCAGCAATGCGGCGCTTTCTGCCACGATGACTGCATCAGTGCAGCGAAGCTGTGCGTTGCCTGTGTGATTAGATGAAAACTACGCCTGCAAATGCAACTGGACAACGTATTATAGTAATATACCATATATATAGAAAATACCCATTATAAGAAGAAATGGCTATATAATATTGTATTGTATTGTGAGTCATTGTCAAAGCGTCAAGGGAAAACACATTTGACAAGTTAGCAGACATAAACATAAGCACATTGACTCGCCACAAAATCACAATTTTTACTCGACAAATTTATAAGCTAATGACTATAATCAAAAGCATAGGAACATACAGAACAAGGAGTGCAGGGAAGACTTGTGCGGGCAAACAAACATACAAACCCCAAACATAACAACACTCATCATAAATACATACTTATATATACCCATGTAAACTTAGGCAAGTTGCAACTCTCTCTCTAAAACTTTTGTATAAAGCATTACAAATGACCTATAGATATATACATCATATACATTTATAATTATGGGGAAGTCGAAGCATGTGTTGAGTACTTTGCGCTTATTGCATATCCTTGGGATATGAGTTGTTTTAGTAGTTGGAATTCCGAGGATATCGCAAGACAAGATACAATATAGGAACGAACACAATTGAAAACGAGAAAGAATAACAGAAAACTTATTGTAATTATTGATAAATATAAAAGGGCAGCGCCGACAGCAGCAAAACCAATAAGAATACGAAAAGCAAGTATATGCTAGTGTATATATTTATGTTTAATATTAGTTGTAATTTAACAAAACAAACAACAAAAACGTGTATACATATGAATAAATACACTTATAAATACATATTTATTTTTAAGTTAGATGTGAGAAACTTCATACTTAGGTTGGACATATGCCTGAAGACTATGTATATTTTTTATAATTTGTCGCTGCATATGCGTAATGATAATTAATGAGTTGATTCGTTTTTAAACAACCAGAATTGAAATACACAACTAAATACAACTACAGCTACAACATACACGAAAACATACATAAAAATATATTTTACTGTGTAATAATAACTAAGCTTTTTAATTTCCTTAATCTTAAGTTATCATTCTCCACACACTCCCACACACACACACACATCTCTAGTATATACATATTATAGCGCATAAAATAATTGTAATTCGCATATAAAAATAATTTAAAATGCATAAAATTGTTGATAAAACACACACAAATACACACTATAAAAATATAACGTGAAATGGAAAACTCAAATGCAATTAATAAAGAAGCAAAACATACTATAACGACATGAGGAACAAAATTAAGAAAAAAAAACAACAAAAAAAGTACGAAAAACATTTTGCTCCTAGATGCACTCAAAATTAATCAATAAACATTATTACAAATAAAATGGAAAATCATACAAGTGACGATCTTAATTTCAACTCTCTCATATAGTATAATAACAGATGTCTTTAATTTAATATTTGCATACTGCCAAGTTTTATTTATTTCGAAGTAACGTAAAATATTTACACTGGTTCCTTAAAAGCAGCTACAACCCTCTTTACAATGGACGTAACCTCTGCCATCGCTCCATTGCCAGTGTCGCCACACATCAGGGTCTTTGAAATGCAAGGAATCTCCTTGTAGCCCCAGCTAACAAGTTTATCAATTTGTTCTCGAGTTATGGGATGGTCGTACATGCGGGTATTCATTGCTGGGGCGAACAAGAATGGCTTCTGCAGGTCCCAGGCGCGTACAACACACATCACCAGATTATCGCAAATACCCTGAAATAAATTAACCAGTTATCATTTTATCTTTAATATGATAACGATAATTTCATCTTACTGTCGCAATTTTCGCTAGCGAGTTGGCGCTAAGTGGAGCTATAAGCAGCATATCTGCCCACTTGCCTAGCTCAATGTGGAGCACAGGATCGCCGCGCTTGTTCCAAGTCAGCCACTCGTCACGATTGTGCAAGATGGGAACATTCTCCGGCACTTGTTCCAGTTCGAAAAAGTGTTTAGCATGCTCCGTAATAAGGACTTTGATCTGTTGACTAATGTTCATTAAATGAAAATCTGACGAAATTGTAAATTTGCCAACTCACGTTAAATTTGTAGTCCAACTGTTCATTACTGAGTTCCGATATTAGCTGAACTAGTTTAATGGTAGCAACGCTACCTGTGGCTGCAATGAGCACATTGCGTTCTGGCTTTATTGTTGTTGCTGTTGTGATTGTTGCTGCTGTTGCTCCTTCTTTGGAAGCGTCTTCTCCGAAAATCCCAGTTTCTCCCATTCTGTCTTTTCCATAAGATTATTGTCCATGCGACAGCCCAAGTAATCTTTGGCCTCTAATCGACACTTGCCGTTGTCGTTGTCGTTGCGCCTCAAGCAACTGGCATAGATTAGGAAGTGTTTCTTGCACAAGCTCTCGTGATCTAATGGAAAACTGCCCTTCTCCGGCGCAGTGGGAATAAACTTCTTTTGATTGTAGATCTGTGAAGTCATTTGTACACTTTTCGTCACAAGATCTTATCTTAAGTCATGGATACTCGAAAAAGCAAACGACAATTATGAAATAGATAATATGCTAAAATAAAGCAAACAATAACATCTGTCAACTGTCAACATGCCGAAGGTTGCCACATTTTTCATCGCAAATGAGGTGGCAGCTCGGTAACAGAAAATTATCTATCGACTAAAAGCGGCTACATACGAAGCCGGCAGAATGCTGTGGCTTAATTCATTTATTTATTTATTTTTAACACTAATATTGACAGCAGAAGCACAGTTTGATCGTGATCCCAATGGGTACCTTACATATTGCCCCTGCATGGGTAAGTTAAAGCTCTGTTTATATTTCAGATATCTAGAAATTCACGTATATTTCTCTAGGACGCTTCGGAAACCAGGCGGACCATTTTCTGGGATCATTGGCATTTGCTAAGGCTCTGAATCGAACGCTGATATTACCGCCATGGGTGGAATACCGCAAGGGTGAAATGCGCTCTCGACAAGTGTCATTTGAAAACTATTTCGAAGTGGAACCCCTGCAGCAGTATCACCGCGTCATTCTCATGTCCGACTTCATGTCTCACTTGGCTGATGACGTGTGGCCAGCAGCGGAGCGCGTATCCTTCTGTTACATGGAGCGCAAGAGCTTACAGCAGGAAAAAAATGATCCAGACGCTCCCAATTGCCATGCCAAGGATGGCAATCCATTTGGTCCTTTCTGGGATACCTACAACATCGATTTTGTGCGCTCCGAATTCTATGGTCCTCTCCATTTTGATGTCCATCACAGCGCTATGGCAACTAAATGGATAAACAACTATCCTGCCGACAAGTGGCCAGTCTTAGCGTTTACTGGCGCACCAGCAAGTTTTCCTGTGCAGCTTGAAAATCGCGAGCTTCAAAAGCATTTGCAATGGAATCGAAAATACAGCGAAGCGGCTCGTGAATTTATACGCAATGTTTTGCCTCGCGGCGCCTTTATTGGGCTGCATTTGCGGAATGGCATCGATTGGGTGCGCGCCTGCGATCACATCAAGGACAGCCAGCAATTGTTTGCATCTCCACAGTGCCTAGGGTATAAGAATGAGCGTGGTCAGCTATATTCGGAGTTGTGCATGCCCTCAAAGGAAGCGGTTGTGCGCCAACTTAAGCGCACCATTAAAAATGTGCGACAAACGCATCCGAAGAACGAAGTGAAGTCCGTTTTTGTCGCCTCTGATGCCAATCACTTGATTACCGAACTGACCGCAGCTCTCAGCCGCATGGACATAACTGTGCACAAGTTGCCTGAGGATGATCCATATCTCGATTTGGCAATACTGGGACAGTCGAATCACTTTATTGGCAACTGTATTTCCTCGTACAGCGCATTTGTGAAACGTGAAAGGGACTCACATGGATTCCCCTCATACTTCTGGTCTTTTCCAAAGGAAAAAGATCGTCAGCAGTCTAAGTTGCATGAAGAGTTGTAAGGCAAACGAGCAAACAAGAACAGTAATCTTCAACATTCGTATCAATCTCTACCAGTATCCATGACATTAGTAATTTGTAGATAGAATTAAGCTAGAAAGTGACCGCATTATGCTAACACTAATTCATATCGGACGATTTTCGCATTTTACGAAAGAATTTCACAAATTATGTACTCTACTTTCGATTTACTTAGAAATTTATTCAAGCTTGGTTTTTCACGCATTTCCTCAAAATAATTTAATATATAAACTTTTCACGGTGCCTTTTATTTGATCTTGACGTCACTAAGTTATTTCGTATTTCTAATGTATCAGCTTTTGCGTGCGCGCCAGATCCAATTGTGCAGATGATACATTCGTCAAACCCTCACGAACCGAGCTAAGGTTCTCTTTCCATGCCTGGAGCAGATCGCGCAACTGTTCCCATTGTGGCGCACCAAAAGTGCGGTGCATCGTGGACGAAATGTGCACCTTGCGATTGGCCTGATCGAGACGCGCACGCACCAACTTTGTCTTGAGCACTTCAATTACAAACGGTTCAACTTCGTCTTCGCTAATCTGCAGTTCCTTGGTCAGCGTGTCAAAGGTCATCTCTGGGAAACTCTCGGCCAGCTGCATAAACGTCAACAATCGCATTTTCTTCATGTTCTGTTCGTGGTTCAGCCCCTGAGAATTGACAAACTCCTTGTGATCCTCGTAAAATTGTACGTACGATGGCAATTTGTCCGATACGAAGATAGACAGCAAGTCGTGGATCAAATCGCCTTCAAGGAAGCGCACAGGTTTCAACGACAACAAGGGATCGAGCAGGAATGTATTGGGATCGGCCAAGGCGGTGACAATGCACTTCATGGCATCCTCTCGAGCAACGCACGCATTATCGGCCGTGTAGGTGCCCAACAGCTCAATCATCACTTTGGATGACAACTCCAGGTTGGTATCCTTGGTCACATCGTGCAACAGACGATACAGCTTCTGCATCTGCTCACTGGATGGCGGGCAGTTGGCAAACTGCGACTTCAACTGATCAACGCCAGTGAAGACCTCCAGCACTTGATCGCACTGCTTGGCCACTTGCACCAGATGGTAGTAAACATGGTAGCGCAAAGGTGAAGCCGTGTCCAGATTGTTGAACAACCGCCACAGTGACTGCAAACAAACTTTGGCCAGCGGCTGGTTTGGTGCTTTGGTCATCTTTTCACAGTAGGCCAGCACAATGTTCTCGCCTCGATCCAATGGTATCTGCAAATTAAGGTTTTGTTAAATATTCAGCGATTGCTATTTATTTATATGTACCGTAATCATAATGGACACAATGCTGTTTAAAATGCCATCAATCTGGGCTGGTTCGCCGTCTTTGAAGCAAACTTCACAGACGCCGATGATTTTATGCAAATCATCTTCAACGCCTTTGTTCGATTTTTCCGATGAGATTTCGGCACCGAGCTTCTTGAAATACTTACGCAGTTCTTGCACCTGAGCGAATGGAAACACAAATTATTTCGATTTCATATTTACAATTTTGTTTTTGCAGTTGATTACACCATAACCTCACTTATCCGTTGACCAAATACCGCGGTCAAGCATTTTAGTTACTGGTTAAACATTACCTGCTCATCTAACGACAGGTCTATAAACACCGGATGTGAAGCCATGATTTTATTGAACGTTGAATTATTTAATTTCGCGAAAATATAAACAATTTGCACGCACACGTCGCTGAGTTGACAACTCGAAAGGAAAGCGTGACCGCAGGTTATTTAATAAAATATACTATTTTAGGGCAGTAATATCCATTTGATTATTTTTAGTATTTTTAATTGTAGAATGCCAATTTGTATATAGATAAATATCGATAGCACATCGATGACAAATGCATTATAAATATTTTGTGAAATTCGGCAATCTCGCGGGCTAAATGGACGACCTAATCGACGATTCGTTTGATGATGTATTGGCTTCCATGGATATGCCCTCGGCTCCCAAGGTGTCAAAATTAGAGACAACCCCCGTGGTAGCAGCTTCAAGCAGTAGCAGCAGCAGCAGCACTGTTGCAGGCTCAGCCAAGCCGCCATCGAATCCGCATAGCGTTTTAGTTCACAGCAAACAACGCGGAAATCCTATCCTGAAGTCAGTTCTCAATGTACCCCTAGAGTTTCGCGATGACATTGTGCCCGACTATGTGGTGGGACGCACTTCATGCATACTTTTTCTGTCCCTGAAGTACCACAATTTAAATCCCGATTACATTTGCCAGCGGCTCAAAGCGCTGGGCAAAATGTACGAGTTGCGTGTGCTACTGGTCCAAGTGGACACGCCAGAGCCGCATAATGCGCTCAAGAATCTGACGCGCATATCATTGCTTGCTGATCTGACCATGATGCTGGCCTGGAATGCCGAAGAGGCCGGCAAGATCATAGAGACCTACAAGCAGTTTGAAAAGCGTCCACCTGATCTCATCATGGAGCGTGTTGAATCGAATCCTCATCAGAAAGTGAGTCTGTCGAGAAAATAGACCTACTACAGATTATATTTAAATTCTTCGCAGCTTGTTGCAGCACTGACCAACATAAAACCTGTGAATAAAACAGACGCAGTCACGCTATTGCAGATTTTTGGAAATCTGGAGAATCTTATCAATGCCAGCGAGGAGCGGCTGTCCCAGGTGATGGGCCTAGGACCGCGAAAAGCCAAGAAACTGTACAAAACGCTACACGAACCCTTTCTTAGCAAGTAGGCCTGTTATTTACCGCAACAGTTATTTATTACAATCAAACATACTTATTCATATTCCTATGTACAAATTAAAAAACCGTTTACTCAATTAGTTTCCATATTTTGATAGTTCCATCGTCGCTGCAGGATATAAGTTGACCGGCCGTGACAGGATTCCATTCGACAGCATTCACGTCTTGTTCGTGTGCGCTCTCCTCAGTGGTCAATGGCTCGAATGTGGGCTCATCACGCTTGGAGTCGCTCGTCTCTTTAAAGATGCGAATGCCATCATCGCCACAAGCGCTGGCAATAAGGCCGGTTTGCTTACACCAGGACACATCGTAGATGGCACGCGAATGTTGGCCAGCGATGGTGCATACGCACTTCCACACAGTGGTCTTGTCGGGCGTGGCTATCCCAGCATCGTTGCCCGGATGATACGCTCGCCAGATCTTGAGCGTGGCATCGTCACTGCAGGACACCAAACGATCGCCGTCGGCATCAAAGTCGATGCTCCATACTGTGCTCGTGTGCGAGCTGAGCGTAGCCGTGCAATCCCAGTCGCTGTCTAAGGCACTTTCGGCAAACATTTTGATGGTGTTGTCATAAGAAGCAGAGGCCAGAATTTCCAGTTTCGGGTGCCATACGACCCGCTTCACGTCCTGCGTGTGCGCATTCAAAACAGCTGCACATTCAAACTCGTCGTCACCGGCCACTTCCCAAATCCACACGGATTTATCACGCGAACAGGTGGCCAAAAGACCTCCACTGCGTGACCAGCTGACGCTCTTCACCTCATTCTCATGGCCCTCTAGTGTAGCATTGCATTCGTGTTTGGACCAGATGGCGGTGGTCGCATCGAAGCTGGCGGATGCTAAGTATTCGCCACATGGCGACCAGCGAACCTCGCGAATTGTGCGTTTGTGTCCATCGGATAATATGGTTTTGGTGCTCCAAGTGTTGCCGGAGAGTGACCACATTCTGATGGCCTTGTCCTCGCCGCATGAGGCAAAGCTGTTGCCTTTCGGATGCCAGGCAACGCCCCAGATGCGTCCTTTATGGCCCTGTAGCGTGTGCTCGAGAATAAGTCGACCCATTTCGTATTTGTTGCAATTTAAGTTGGACAAGTTTCTTGAACTATGTGTTTAGAGATAACACATCGATAGCACAGTCGATGCATCGATGTTTTAGAACATCGATTTGTTTTACCAAAACATCGGAATGTTTTTGCAGCCAATTGAATCTTTGCAATTTAATTTTTGTGCTTTTTTAAATATTGCAATTATTTGAAACAACGAGATACTTTTTACAATTTTAATCTAAATGCAAAAAATAGTAAAATAATAATAATAAAAATGGTAATTTTCATCTGGTCTGGTATATTTTCCAAACGGTTATAAAATAGCAGAGTCTCGGTGCGATCTGGTAACCTCTGGCGCTTATCATCCCACATTCCTTCGCAACACTAAAAAGAAAGCTGTGTATTGTGTTGTGGTTTTTGCACTTAATAAAGTGCGCTGATAACAAAATGAACGGGTTAATTGTGTTTAACAGTGCCAACGATGTCGTTTACCACAACCTGAATGCTGCACTCACCGACAAGATCTGTAACATTGCCATTACACAGGGTTTGTTGCCAGTTGCAAGTCGAACAGCACCTGCATCTGCATTGGACAGCAATGTTTTGTTGCAAATCTTTAGCCCCATCATTAGTTCGCAGAGGATTATGCATTGTCAATTCGACAATGCCTATGCCAGCCTGCAATGTGAGAATGGTTTCAATCTAGTGTTTGGCGAACTATTGGGATTCAGTTTCTTAAAGATCGGACAGATTGAGATTGAGCAGTTGACGAGACAGTTGGGCGTGGCTATGACGCTTACGCGATATTGCTATGGCGCTAATTTGTTCGGCGCACAGGCCGGGCTCATGCAGCAGGAGCTGCTGACGCAGTGCCTCAATTGCTATGAGACACAGTTATGCTCCAAGGAGGAGCAGGCGTATCTGGTGGAAGCCATGCCCAAGTTGCTGGTTAACCCGGAACTGAAGCGCACCGTGCACATCACGCTGGATGCCACTCTGGAGCAGTTGCGTCAGAGTGGTGGCCAGCAACGAGCACACGCTCTGCTGTTGATCTCCCACAAGCTGCTGGCATTGAACAGTACACGTCAAGCGCTTCCTTTGGCTCCCGCCGATTTGCTTTTCCTGGCCATCCTGGCGCGGGCTCTGCAGACACAGAAATCACAGCGTGCGGTGGCCGTATTCCTGCAGGGCGTCTCTTACGATGCGAACTCTGGTTGTGTGCCAACCATAGTGCATGTCTCGCGACTTCACGGTCACCAGGTGCTGTTGCAGCTCATCGAGTATGGTCACATGCCGTTAACCAGCAGCATCTACGATACTTTCTTTGTGCTGCAACGGATTGTCGCAGTACATCAGCAGGGCGATGCAGACGCACTGAAGCCCGCCTACGAGAGTCTCGAATCGTTTGTCAGCCAGACTTTGACGGCGCTTAAGCGCTACCTGAAGCAGAAGCACGAGGAGATGGACAATTGTGTGAAGAAGTTCACGGCACGCTGGGAGAATCTGCGCAAGATGTACGTGGAGTTCTTCAAGAGCTTCGAGAGAGAGCTGCTCGTGCGTATAGAGTCCAACTTGCCAGCTTTTGTCGAGGAACTGAAGCAGCTGTTTACGCTTTCGCTCGCTTGCTGCGATAGCGCCAGCAATCATCAGTTGGATCAGCTGGCAGACTCCGCGGCTGTTGTGGAGGCCAAGCTGCTGGAGTTGGCCGAATTTCTGGCTGTAAAGGCGGCGCGCAACATATCAATTGATGCCTACCTGGAGGACTTTCCCGGCCTGGTGCACTTTGTCTATGTGAACCGTAGCACGGGGCAAATGCTGGCTCCCGACCTGCGACAGAATGATCCGCCATCCAAGCTGGTGCCCAAATCCAAGCTGTGGCAGATGGTGGAGTTGACACGCGGCTATCTAAAGAAGGGTCAGACCACGGTCATGTGGAAGGATCGCACATTCCATTACTCATACTTTCTTTGGTTCGAGGATCTCTCAGGCGGCATCTTAAAGTGTCCTCTCGACTTGCAACAGCACTTCCTCTCCACTGGATTCGGCGGCAACGGTAATGCCAATGGACAGAAGCCGACTGCAGAGCCGGGCGCCTTGCCCATGGACTACTACAGCGAACTGGCCGAGCTGTGCTTCCCCAAACTGTCGCCGAACAAGGTGCGAGTCTACGAGCTGTACTGCATCCATTTGGGTCTAGTTACGGCCACCTGCGCTGTGGAACATGCCCGTCGCTTAGTAGCCACCATCAGCGATTTGGTTGGCGAGGAAACCTTTTAATTCATCAATTAATATTAATTCGCTTTAGATAGGTTTAGTCGAAATTCCATGCCACACGAAGCTAGTCAAGTGTATGATAAGTTGAATTATTTACTTTTTAATCATTGTATTTGCCCCTGCACTCGGACATTATTTATTATTTAATAGATGTGTAAGAATAAATGAAACAACAGACTTTAAAAAACGCTAACAATGTACATTATGCTTGGACATTTTGCAGCTCCTGCCATTTGGTCTCGAAAAAGGACTTGCGCGCTGTCAAAGGCATCGACTTCTGGCGCAGCAAAAAGTTTTCATTGCCCAGGGCAGTGTAAGTATCATCGCCAATCAGATGCCTCAATGCAATGTTCTTCTTCAGCTGCTTTTCGTAGTAGCTAATGCCTGCAGACACAAAGTCTGGCCCCAACGAGGCGAGTTTTTTGTCTATTTCCGAGTCAGTTGTCACCTGGTTGAAGTCTTTCATGAAGGACCAGCTGCCGATGCCAAACAGCCCCAAAATGCCATACATAACGAAACGGACCTGAAATGAATTTACAAATTAGTATCATTCTAATTAAAATCTTCCAGTAAACTTACGCTGCTATGGCGCGCGAAGAGATTAAGGTGCATATTTAGATAGCGGCCCAAAGTGTATACCATAAGGAAGCTCACGCTTGGGAACACTGAGTTCATCAGCACATGATGCGTTTGCAACTGCAGAACTGCTTTGCTCAGGCCGAACACCTGCTCTTCCTCAGTCAAAACTATTGCCTCTTCCAATAGCTTGCCGTTGTCAGAACTCCAGTTGATTTGCTGATCCCGAAAGCGAATGTCTGCACGCTTGATCTCATTCGCATTGTTGTACACATAGTTCACAGGAATTCCCAGAGCACCTCCAAAGCGGAACTTTGTTGTGCCTGCTTGAAACAGATCGAATCCAAAGACTGTAAAGGGCTTAACGAATTTGGCTTCCCTTGGATCTACGTCCAATTTCTCCAAAGCTTTATTCAAACGTTCCTGTACTGCTTGTGGAACAGGCCGTTCTATGCCGTTTCTGCAATTCAATTAAGCACATTGATGAACACACCATGTACCATGCTGACTTCGTTTGCTCACCTACTGATAGCATTGCACGAACTCGCGATAATACTTTAGTCCAAATGTGTGCGGCAGAAAGTTGGCTACGAATAGACCAACTGTAGTTGTGCCTGCTGCAATAAAAACCAACTTACGACCTGATTCGGTCTTGAAATAACTCAAAAGTCCGCCGCCGGCCTTCTTTTGCATTTTGTCTGTTTTGTAACAAGCAGGTTGACGGACCGCAGTTAGGGATGGAACACATGCTTTGTTAATCGATTGTTTGTGAAGAAAATTGATTCTATCTTTTTAAAATCGATTTACAAACATCGATCCAAAACCACTACTCAAATTTTTGTCTAATTAATAAATTAAATGCAAAATTAGTTCCGTCCAATTCGGCAATTTTTAAAAAATTAGCGAATGACATTTTTTATTAAGTTGCAGAAAATATAGATTTTCTTTTTTTTAAGTATGCCACTAACTAACTCCTATGATCTCTACCTGGGTCGCCTCTGGTTGTCTAATTATGATTATTAATTTGAGTAAAAACCATGGAGGATCTCTGAAATAAGCGCCTCATATAGACTGGCTTATGTATCAAAAATTCTTTGAAGGTTATAAAAGTAAAATGTTCAAAAAAGTAAGTCTCGCTTACCTTCCCATTACAAACAGTTTTATGTATTTACAAAGGTTGGTCGTACAACAATTTTATTAAAACTTACATTTAACTTATTTGCTGGTTGTGTTTTGAAACTTAATGTCAACTACAACTACATTATTTCTGGCATTTTTGTGACGCCACCAACGCCCCAACCTGTGCTCCTGGCCAACAGCTACGTAAAGCTTTGTGCCATCGGAATTGAAGGTCAGGCCATTTATGAAGCCTTCAATGGAGAGACTGTTGATTTCTTGAAGCTTTCGCGCATTCGGATTCGCTTGCCAGAGCCTCACACAGCCATCGCAAGAGCCTAGAGGGAGATAACTTACAGTTGCATTTGAAAACTATCAGATTATGATTTCTTCATACCTGTCGCAACTAGATCCGTATTGACCACCACGGCTATAGCGGTTATCCAGTTCCCTACAGCATTGTCTCCCACCCCGTGAGCTAGCTGTGTTGTGCAGATTGGCTTTTTCTTCAATGCGCTCCACAGACTAATTGCACTACAAAACAACAATAAAAAAACAATTTAATATATTGACACTATTTTTATATGCTGTAAATATGCATAATTACCCATCAACGCCACCGGAAACAAAGTGTTCATCGTTAATCAGTTTGACGCACTCAATGCCATCTTTGTGGCCATTGTAAATCAGCTGCGACTCCTCCGTAATCTTCCAAATACGCAACGAGCAATCCGAACCTCCAGCAGTAATAGCTCTCTCACGACTCAATGCATCTATGCTGGTGACAGCAGTCTGGTGACCAAATCTACAGGAAAACAATTACAGTTGCATGATCACACTACGTGGAAATTATTGTTCACTTACAAGCTCTCCACATAAGCCAGTTCATCCAAAGACCAAATCTTTACTGAACGGTCTTTTGCAGCAGAATACAGTTCGTGTGTTCCCTTACGGAAAACCAGTCCCGACACATTATCCCTGTGGCCTTTAAAGGTTTTCACATGTTTCATCGTCTGTGGACACCAGATCTGTATGTGGGGGCCGCCCTCAGCAATGGCCATGAACTTCATATCGGATGAAAGACATATGGCAATTACATGGGATCTTCGCTTTTTGCCCGTTTCGGGTTCTTCACGATGCGGCAACACATCACATTTCTCCAGAACTTTGCCGCTCTCCGTACACCATCGAAGCACATACTGCGATTTCGCTCCCGTGTACAGGTATTTGCCATCGCTGCTGAGGGCCAGAGCACACAACGGCGTGTGATGGAGCTTGTGTTTCAAAGTGCTCGCGATTACACATGATTTAATATTGGCAGCTATATTGCGACGAAGCCGACCCACACTATCCAAGTATTCGGTTTGTAGACGTTGTTCGACAGTCTTGCTTAGCTCTCTATCTTCGGCACGTTCCGCCTCCTGTTTTTCAATCTCTGACAGATATTGTTTGGCCAGTCGCAGACGTTTGTCCTGTGGTGTTTCTTCTTCTTCTTCATCAGCTGAGAAGGTTAGTGCATCACCGCCAACATCGCTGGCGTAATCCTCATCATCGCTAGCGATTTCTTCATCGTCCACTTTGGGTCGACGTTGTTTTTTTGGCGTTGGACCTGCTGCATTTTGAGTTCTTTTTCCTGGTTTTGCGACGCCTTTAGATTTTGCCGCAATACTCTATGTTTTGAAAGTGCTGTCAGTGTTTTTGTGTGTGCTAGCAACTGTGATACTTACTTTGCGCTTTTTGTTGGCTTGTTTAGCAGCGCCCGGTTTTAAGAAAAAAGACGAAGACATTTATTCTATAAGTTTTAATTCAACTATTTAAACGCTAAACAGGCCCACGTGCATGGAGATGTAGCCAAATATCGATGTCGCTATCGATAAATCAATGTTTACTGAGTTAGATTTTTCGCATCGATAGTTTTGCATTTTTAAATAACGCATTCTTGATTAACACAGTATCTTATACTGAAAATTATATATTACGCTGCGCTCTATTTAATTCTTTTCAAAAATAGCGACCTACAATCATGTTTTCTCTGAAAATTCCAATGCTATCATTTTTTACATTATTGTCAATTTTAAACATCATATGAATGTATTGTGTTGAAAGGTAACTGCTATGATTTCCAAGAAGTAATGTCAGCATTTTACTGCATCATATTACCGCGCCTCTGTAATTTTAAATGTTAACGTTTTGCAGCTTGCAAGATGTTGCTGTACACTTACAAATTTAAACAATTTACTTTAAATGTTAAATTATTATCTTTATTGAAATCATTAACTATGTTATGTTTAAGATTATGAAATATACACGGATTAATAACAAATAGCTTATTGAATTCAGCTTTTGATTTATTGTTTCAGATTAGCAGACGCACATTACATAATTTAATGAATTAAGCTTGATTTGTGTAATTGAATTTATTTTCAGGTGTTATAAAATTATCACAAATTATGTATACTTATTTTTGTTTTTATTTGTGTAAAATTAGATTTATTTGCATTACCGTAAGAAAATAAGTTAAGTGTTACGCCCTTAGCGCTGCCCAGGCGGTGTATAACTGAAGGTTGTGGGTACCTACAGAAAAGAAAAACGCGCTTCGATCACACGTCTGTAATGTAAATTGTTTAAAACTAAGTAACGTTCTAAAATAATTTGTAAAATTGCTAATTAAAAACTGATTGAGAGTAGGAATATAGTATGTAAGTGCCTCCTCCTTTACATAATCGAGCAAAGGCCCGATGTTTCAACACCATTTTGAACTTTCTTAGTCTTCTTTAACGCGACATTGCGCAACGCTTGCTTTTGTTCAACGATCGGCTCTGGCTCAGCTTCAACTGCAGCAGATGGCGGGGGTGTCGTCGACTTTTGAGCAGCGGGCGCTGATGTAGACCCGCTGCTGCTTGTCATAGATGTCGACATCGCCGGCGCTCCCATTGATGTCACCGTTGCGGTGGGCAAACGCGAGCCGGCATTACTGTTGCTATTGTTATTGGCGGTGGTGCTGCTGCTGCTGTTGTTGCTGGTGCCGTAACTGCTGCCAATGACCGAAATTGAACTAATGTTAGCAGGTGGTGCATTTGTGGAACTGCTGGTGGCAATCTTAGGGACGAACATATTGCCTCCGCACAAAACTGGAATTGTGGAAATGGTTTCTATTGAATTCTTCTGCTGCTGCTGTTGCTGCTGTACATCGGTATTTCCAGAGCTGCCAATTACACTGATTGCCGACACTTGCGAGTCCGAAGCTGCAGCTGTTGTCGTCGTCGTCGTTGTAGTTGTTGAGGCACTATTATGACTATTACTACTTGTATTCTTAGTTATATTTATTTTTATTTTATTAACTATGCTAGCCAAAGGTAACGCTGGAGCCGGTCCAGCTGCGCTCAGATTATGCGTCTCCTGCGGATTCTCACCATTAAAATCAGCCTCTGAGGACGTCACCGGTACTGGTCCAACTGGCTCCAGTTCTAGTTCATCCTCATTAGCTGGCATTGAAAGCGACGTAACCGATGCTGGTCGCTCCAGTGTTGCTGGCGAGGCAGATGAATCGATCGTTTGCGTTTGTGTTTCTAATCACGATTAATAAAAATAATACTCAATAGGATTCGAATTTGAGACACTATGTGAGGCACTTACCACTGCTATTAATGGATATCTCATCTTCAGGTAGCGGCAGCAATGTCACCACAGTGCCCACATCTTCAAAGTCATCGTCTTCATCTTCCTCGTCATCTTTGGGCTCCTCCTTGATTTTGACATTGAGCAGTGGAACCGGCTCCTTTTCAACGTATGTATCAAGATCGGTAAAGGGAATGTTTGGCTCCTGTATCTCCACATCTGACTCATTGGCATTCTCAGCCTTTTGATGCTGGTCGTTTTCCTTCGCTTTTAGCTGCACCTCTTGCTCCCCTTCGGTGCTCAGCGTAGACGTTGTCTCCTTCTGAGCCTCGGCATCGGCTTCTGTCCGTGTCACACTGATAGGAACATACTCCTCATCGTCGTCATCGTCGACGATCTCGGTTACACTCGGCTCCTCATTAGGTAGCACAATAACATCATCATCATCGTCATCCATCAGTATTTCTGATGGATTTTTGGTATCATCTGTGGGGGACAGAATTAATAAGATGGTAACGGGCTAATACGAATACGTATCGCGAGATTCAAACCTACAATTCTCTTAATTTGTTCATGTTCGCGTATCTTTTTGAACCCAATCCACAAAACCTTTTGTGCATTAACTTCACATGGTAATAATAATCATACTTACTTATATCATCCTCAAGCTTGATTAAAGTATCCATAGCATTGTCATCGCTGGCATTCATCATATCCACATCGCCATTTGCCGATGTCTCGCTCACGACTGGTGCAGGTGGATTCAGCGAGCTCTTGTAGTCCTCATAGCACAGGGGATGATAGATCTTCTCCTCTACACGAATGGCTGAGCGCAGGTGCCACTCCTCCAACTCTTCGTTGTAGAACTGCTCAAACTTCTCATGACACATATCGCAACAGCGATCAACGTCATCCGTTCCAGCCGCACAGCTGGGCATTGGCGAGTCCATTGAGCGCTGCTGCGACACATCATCAGCAGCATCGGGACCAAGCTGCTGACCCTGTGCCTCCAAAAAGTTCTTTTCACGCTCTTCGACATCCTCAATCTCCTCGTATTGCCGCCAATCACTCAGATCATAGAACCATCGCTTGGACGTTGCCTTACGCGTGGAGTCGCGTTCACGCCGATTCTGCCGGAAATGCCAATCCAAATGCTGGCTGTATTTGATGGTCTGTTCAGGGGGGAAGCGCACGCCGCAACTGCTGCACTGCATGCCCAAATACAGCGTTGCAATTACCGCTGTTTGGCGCGTCTTGATCGTGTCCGGTTTGTTAAGATCAATGCGCTTAATGGGCTCGCTGGGGGTTGCAACGGGTGCGGGGGCAGCAACAGGCTGAGTAGCATCTTTACTTGAGCTGGACGTCGCCTCTAACCCAGGTACTGGTACGTTGCTCGTAACTGCCGCTGTAACTGTGGTTGGTCCACCAATTATGCCCGACGAGACGAGCTTCTGGAAGAGCTCATCGATATTCAAGTTGCTGAGCGCTGCTGCGGCCACCGGTAAGGGTACAGCCGCACTTCCTCCACCTGTTGCAGCGCCAGTGGCTGCCGCTATGGGAGCTACATTCGGCTGGTCTAGAGGTGGAATTCCTATTGCAGCAGCTGGAGCAGCTACTGGAACCGGCATCGGGGGTGGTTGTGGTGGTTCTGCAGGCGCCTCGGTCTTGATGTACACCATGTCCTGCACATGAGCCTTGCCAGCTTGTACGCCCTTGGGTAGCGTGCCGAAGCGTATGAAACAGTTGCGTCCGCCACTGAGCTTCATGCTTTTCGGCAAGCCGCCATATTCCAGCTTCTGCAGCTGTCCGTCGAGCAAGGCGTAGAGAAAGCTATCCACAAACTGGAGCGAATGCTGTTCAGCACCCAAAAGGAACGTCTGCTGTCGGCCATCCAAGAAGAGTGGCACAATTGTGTGGGCATCCACAATCATATTGATCTTGCCCACAACCAGATCACGGCGCACACGTCCAATGTCCACATTAGGTGGTGGTCCTTCCGCCTTCAGCACATGAAGTTTGTTGCCAATGGGCAGCGAAACGGGAGGGCCGCCAAAGTAGATTTCGTACCAGTGGTCATCGATATAGAGTTCCCGTGAGGGGTGACCAAAGCGTATGCGATGGAGTTGGCCTTCCAGCTGGAAGGGCTTGTAGTCATCATTGAAACTCAAGGCTAGTGGCTCATTGTGATCAATGTAAATAGCGCGTTGGCCGTGTTGGAAGCCAATCTCGTGCGGCTCATCGCCATCCATGAAAATGATTGCCACTTGGTTATAGAAGCGAATCTCCTTGCTGCCCCCGTCGATGGTTATGCTGCGCACCATATCGGCCATGGGATTGTCCAAAGAGTTAATTGCTTTGGTTATGGCAACCGGTGCAACGGCCGGCATTCCCAACATGGTCGGCGGCTGTGGAGGCGGTGGCACCGCAGATTGCGCTATAACCAGCGGAGGATGCTGCCAAGGCATGTTTCGAAAACCGCCACCAGCTGTTAAATTGGCACCAGGCATACGTTTGTTACTGTTGTTATTATTATTATTGTTGTTATTGTTGTTTTGAGCCAACTGCCAAGCAGCACGTTGAGCAGCTGCTGGATCCACCTGCTCGCCCCATTTGCTGGGCTTTCGTCGCTTGCCATCGCGCTTCAACTTGGATGGCTTGGATGGTCCTTGGGACTTCTCATTGTTTACGAGTTGCTGATCCTCATATCGGGGATCGCCATCGCTGCGCGGTGAACTGGACGCTTGATTCTCGTTACCCTTAAGCTTGGGTATACGCTTGCGCAGCACTGCGTCACGAGCAGCAATTCGATCTGCCTCCTCATCGTCGACAGCATCACGTCGTCGATTATCCTTCAACTTGCTGGTCTCGTTCATGGCCACCACTTTGGTGACTAGATCCTTGTATTGCTCCTCATTCATGCCATGATTCTCAAACATCTCCTGCGCTTGAGTCAGTATAGTGCGCATGGTTTCATCGTGCGCCTCCTGCGAGTCATCGTTGGGCTTCAGTTCTGCCAGTTGCTTGAGTCGCTGCGTCACAAGATGTTCCTTCGGTTTTTCTGTAAATATTCAAAGTAATTAGATTCAGTTGGAAAAGATATAACGGTTGTTTTGCGTACTTACCGCCCTTAGAGAGCTTTTGGCTATGGCGCACAGTCGTTGCCAGTTTGGCACGTAGTTCGTCCAACGATGGCTTTTTGTGAGGAACTTTTGAAGACTGCTAATGAAAAAGATACATATGAAATTCAGGTTAAGTAAAATCACACTTTTATAACAAATTTTACTCACTTTATCAGCTTCACAGTTGTCCATTGAGTCATCTTCGACAACAATAACATTGTTTGCAGCAATGGCAACTGGTTTGCTGGGTAACACTCGACGCAAATCGACATCCTCGCTGCCAAAGAGTCTGCGAGCGAACAAGTCATTTTAATTAATATACAAATTATAATAGAATAGTTTAACAATGTCATGTGTAATTCTTTATACTTACGCATCCAATTTAGCGGACTTGCTGCGCTTCTGCTGCGGCTCCTGGAGATGTTCCTCCTCATCAATGTCATCCTGATCCAATGGCAGATGACCAGCTGAACGTTTCTCGCCACCACCCTGAGCTTGGAGAGGATTCATCAGCTTGTTAATAGACTGTTGCAGCAAAGAGGGCGTTGGCGAGGATTGCTTTACGCTGGCGGTATCGGCTGCTGTTGGCGAAGCGGTGGTTGCTGCTAGCAATGATGCTGTTGATAAATGCGCTGTAGATTTTTCTAATTTATTAAACGGTTTTTGTATTTTGAACGACACTTTTGTGGGTAATTTGGAGGAACTGTTCGATGCGTTGGAGTCGCTGCTAGCATTTGTTGTGCTGGTGATGCTGTTGCTCGATTCTGGATTAGATGTTGCTGACGGTCTGCTGATTGTTATCACCGGAGGCGGCGGTGTTGCCGGCTTGGCCAACGACAACGAGGCGAATGGCCTCATATCGACGTCCATTATTTTTGCCTCTAAATGCGGCGTCGCACTGGAAGCTGCAGCAACAGTAGCTGAAGGAGGAGGCCCTGGTTCAAGTATTTGAAATGTAGCTAGAAATTTTTTAGGCTTCCAACAAACGATAAAGAAATTTTGGTTGTGCCAAACGAAAACTATGATATTACGAAATAATTCACGACCTAATTACATAATCAATTTAAAGTAAACCAAATGAAATCAAGAAATTAAGGTTAAATTAAAATTATCAATTTTTAGGGCATCAACAAACACCAGGCACAGCAAATGGGCTAGAAAAATTAGTGGAAATCATAAAAAATAAAAATAATAGTGAAGAGATAATTGAGATCCGTTTAGGAATCGGGTTAGGTGAAACAAAAATAAAATAAATAAAATTGAAAAAAATAGTGTAAAAGTGCCGTTCTACAAGTACAAAAATATATAATTATCATAATAAAAAAATATATAATACGTAGATATTTAAACAGGTAAAGTGTGACACGTATAATCGGAGGATTGTATTATAATAATACAGCTACAATACCACTTAAATAAATATATTTGTTTATGAAAAGTTTGTATATTAAATAGGGGGTTCTTTAAGTTTTTTTTAGACGTTAACAACAACAATTTAAAAACTGCAGTCTTTATTTCTTCTTAGTTTTTATCTACTGATTTTATCAGGTACAATTGCTTCACAGTTATTCATCAGTTTATCACGGATATAAGTTTCTTTAGTTTATACAATTACACAAAGTAAATAGACTTAAAATTACACCAAAGGCGGCACCTGGCTGAGTTTTGCATTATTTTATGTAATTAAAACAACTGGAATGCAAAAGGTTTTCAAACTCTTTTTATTAGATTTGTTTTCTTTAAAATTTTTTTTTTGTAAGTTTCTTGTATCTCGGTTTCTTTTGTGAACTTCAATATTTCTCTTAAGTAATAAAAAATGTTTTAAATATGTTACTATTAAATAATATTGGATAAAATTTTGAAATAAATATACATATAGATAATCACAGCCACAGAAAATGTGCCGAGTGGAGCAACGAGTGAATGGACTCACCAATTATTTGTAAATACTATTTCAAAGCAGAGTTACTCTGAGACAATCCCAGGATTACCATCAGTCGAAATATCATCATTCAATCAAACCATTCAGTAACACGTTATAAGATTATCAGCATTATCACTGTGTCTTTTGATTTCGTTTCGTGTGTTTAAGCTTAAGTTTTGCAATTTACTTACAATTTGTGGACAACTGAAGATTCAACTGCTTGAAGTGGACATATAGTTTTTTGCGATTACACTTTCAACACAATACACTCCCACACAGAACAACCCCTCCCCATTGCCATTGACCAGGTGTGAAGTCATGGTGCCGCCAATTTGGTTTGTAATTTCTGAATATTTCAACTACTTTGTCATTTGCATGCCTATGAGTGTCGAAATCGAAGCCGACTTGTCTGCTGGCTAACAAATGTGAGATTAGAATTAAAAATGGTTTCTTACGTTTCTCTAAATCGATGATGTTCAGTGCAGTGTCAGGCATAGCTGGTGCGGTTGTTTGCATCTTTCCTGCAACCGCTGCTGCAGTCCCTGGAACTTCTGGTGACTTGCTTCGAGTTACGCTGCGCATATCCACATCCCTGTAAATGGGCGAACGACTGCGGGAACGTTGATTGCTGGAGCTGCCTGGTTTGCTGCTTGAGCCATCACGTCTTGATGACGACGAGGACGATGTAGATTTATGGGTTGCACTACGCTTCGATTTTGCTGGTGAGCTGGCCGGTGAGCTGCTCTTACGCTTCGATGGCACCGGCGATCCACCATTGTGTGCGTATCGCTCATTTGGCTCTTTACTGGATGGCTTATCGCGTGAGCTAGATGTTCGCTTAACTGGTGATCCGCTGGAGTTGCTGCCGCTCTTATGCCGGCCATCAGAGCTAGACGACGACGTTGATGCCGTAGAGCTCTTCGACTCGCTACGCTTGCGGCTGCTGCTACCACTGGACGAGTTATGATGGTTGCTGCTGCTCTTGCTGGAGCGACTGCTACCCGCATTGCGCATTGGAGATTTGCTACGCGATCGACTAGATTTGTGTGTTGCTGAGGATGTCTTGTGGTTCTCTAGACGGGGATCGGCAATGCGCGTTGGAGCTGCCATTTGCGATGCTGCTTGTGACTGCTGTTGTCGCGCTAGCCGTGGATCCCTTTGGCGCACCGAATTCAGCATAGCCGGGTTAACCGGATGCACCTTTGGTTTATTTGTAAACGGCTGCAATAGCCGTTAGCGTGCGTTAGCGCGAAATTATTGAAGATCAGCAATCAGTACTTACCGGTTGCTGACCAATTACTGGCAGCATGCCACCAGCAACTGCAGGAGCCATGGGTCGCATCTGTCGCATTCCGCCGGGGTAAATTGGTGCAACAGCAGCTCCTCCAACTGGAGGTATTACAGTCTCCATGCTGGGTGGTCGCAATGTAGTCGTTGGTGTGGGCATGGCCATGGGCGCAACTGAAATGGCATCAGTGGCCTGGCTAAGTTGACGCTCCTGTTCCTTTAAATGCATTTTCGTCTGCTCCAATTCCAGTTCAAGCTTGCGCTTCTTTAGCTCCAACAGCTCGCGCGTTTTGGCCTGAAGTATCTCCTCCATATCGCTTTGCAATGTGTTGTTCACAGGCATTGGCACCATACCCTGTGGCGCAACAACTTGATTAAGTGGTTGCCTATTTTTGTATTCTACTAGATAGCTTACCGTCTTAAGAAAATCGGGATTCACGTGTATGGCTGGATTAACGTGTATTTTCGTTGCTTGACTTGGCTTCGCTGTGATGGGCCAATTGTTGTCCAGGCGTTTCACTTTCACATCCAGTGCATACATCTTGGAGGCAGGGAATACCTCATTCCAGGTCTGACGCAACAAATACATACGTTCTCTAACCTTTTCCAAGACCTGCGACGGTGAGTGTTGCACCTAGCAAATTAGATTTAAATAACAGCAATTTGTAATTAAGTTGAAATCGTTTAGATAAGAAATATGCGACTTACCGACTCGAAGGCGTTGAGAAAAATATTGACTATACATTGCCCAAACAGCTGTACGTAGCTGCTTTTCACATTCTTAATTATTGAATCAATTAAATATAGTATGGGTAATTTGAATTCTGGCGGCACCTGTTTGATTTGGTAAGATAGGTAAGAATAAATAGAACATAAGTTTCGGCAACGTCGCTAACGGAGTGTGTGGACACAGATTGAGGCACTTCATCAATTCACAAAGTCCTGGTCACGATTGACAACGATGACGAAGGTAAAGGCATGAGCCACGACAACGACGACGACGACAGCTGATGTACACAGATGCATCTCCATGTTATTGAGGGAAGGGGCAGTTGATCAAAGCCAAAAATTAGCAAACAACTAAGTTCTAACTATTACATTTTACTACGTGTCATTTAACAAAAGGATTTCTTTGTATTTCTGTACAAAAAATCCGATTATTAGAGCAGTGAGTATAAATATTTATACGAAAATACGCTTCAAAATTTAATTTTTCCAGCGTGATAAATTTGTAATAGAATAGAAAGCTTATAAACTCTCATTTTAAAATGTTCTAGTTTCTTAAATATTTTTAAAAGTTCAACAATTACGAAAAGGGGAAGCTTACGATTTTATATCCTTTTTCGGCCAAATTTTGTTTATTTCTTTTTTTCACTTTTACAACAGATATCGCTGCGTGTTTTTGTATTTGTTACTTGTCAATGTTTTTTGTATAAAATAAAAGACAACTTGATAACAATTGTTTAAGTATTTTCTCTTTTTATTGCAATTTTCTTTTCTATTTCTTTTTGTGTATTTTATGTACTTCAAGGTTAACGAGGAAAAAGAAGAATAGAAGTATATAGTAAACGAAACGTCTTACCTTGTAGAGGATCTCTGCTTAAAACCCAAAAAATATTTCAAATAAGTTACGAATTAAGTTTTTATAGTTTATGTATCCAAATCAATCGAGAGTTCTATTAAAAAATCATCTATTGGACGGGTAAATATCTAAAAGTGTAGCCTTATAAAGCGAGAAACACCAACCAAAAGAAAACGTTTTAATTATATTATTAATTAAGTTATAACACTTTTCTTTATGGAGCTCCATCGACGACAGAGATGGAAACCTATTAATATTTTTCTATTCAATTTAAGAGTTGAACATCGATTGTCTTAAAGAAACTTGGCAACAACCACCAGTAAGGATCGAAGTTCAACCATAATGCACTTGCTATTGACGATGGGTAAACATAGATAGTTTTCGTAACTCAGATATGTGATAAAACTAACTCCTAACACACATATTGGACATGGAGATCATAAGTTAACACAACTGCCGCTCGGGCGGCATTCGTTACGAGGACTCGGAACACTTTGTATTCTTTAAATATATGTATATATATATATGCCTGTGTTTTTGCTAGATTGTGTAAATCTGTGTTGTGGCAGTTAATTAATTATGCTTTAGTTTTTAACCTGGCTGATGTGATATTCCACCACGCGCACAATAACTTGGGCATAGTTGATATTTTCCTCGGCGAGCATTGTGAGCATATTAATGAGCGGCTTGCTATTGCAATTCAAATCCGTTAGACTTGACAAATACTCTTCGCCGATGCGGCGGGCATCCTCTGGATAGGATTGGAATATACTCTCCATAATTGGGCTTTCCTTCTGTGTATATCCGACTCCAATCTATTCCGTATCACTTTTTTTGAGCGATTCACAAATAATTGCAGTTGTTAAGCTGCAAAGGAAAAATAAATTAAATCAAAATTAGTATACATCAAACGTTAAATGTAAACAAATACGATTACGTTTTTATCTTTCATCCCCTTGTATGTGGTCAATCTAAATTTTTTACTTTCAATTTATATTATGTCCACATGCAAGAGGAAAATATATACATTCGTATGTATGTATACATTATTGTTGATGTGGCTTGGTTGTCATAGCAAAAACAAAAAACACAAATAAGCAGTCTCGATTAAATGCATATTACACATACTTATAATAAACAAATGTATGTTCTCACATATACATTCATATATACACGCTTATCATGGGCGAACAATAAACACACGGCAGCGGGGAGGGAACATTTTTGCAAAAATTCAAAATGGCGGCCACCAGACAAGCAAACACGCATTTTTTCTAAACGTAAAAGTAAATAATTCTCATGTATGTTATTTTGTACACTCCACACGTTATCCACGTAATTAATGATCGCAATTCTACATAGTACACCATATTTATTAAATATATTTAAATTATGGCGTTTTTGCATTTGCAGCCACGTTTGTACTGTACACACACTCGAATATCTAAAAACAATTCACATGCATCTAAAGCGAAGAAAAACATACCTTTTTATATTAATTCATTTGTACTATTAGTTTAATGCACTTTTTTTTTGGGAAAATATATATTTTTAGCACTTTAAACTAAATAAATTCAGCCTTTGACAAAATTTTCACGTAACAAAAACTGGCGATGACAACGTTTGTTTCGATGAGTGTGAACTAGCGTGAGACTTGACATTCAGTGTGACCGAAGTATACATTTTAAAATATACTAATTTAGTTTTCAAGTGCCTACACATTATTTTTTTAATTTCTAGATTGGAGAGTCATTTCGATACATTAATTTAATTTAACTCATAGTTTCTGTGTTTGTGAAGACTTTTTTATGCATCAAAAGATTGTGTTGGTTCCATTTGCATTAATCAATTATTGACTTAGGCAATTTTAAGTAAATTCCATTTTTTGCACAACTGCCTACACTTTAATTTTATTGTCATTAAGTCAATAAACTGTGTGATATTTATGAGATTTAAAAAATATAAAGCCTAGCTGTCAAGTCATTCTATTGCTAACCAGAAGTAAAAAATAAACTCTAAACGGGTACACTGTTTTGTGTTGAGTCATTTGATAATCGCGATGTATTTCTCAAAACAAAGATGTATAAACATCGATGAATTGAACGGTCATACTGCATTGTTATCATTGGTTGTGTTTTGTTGGTTGGCAATGCCATGCAATCAACCAGCTGTTGATTGATAGGGAAAATTAAGTGGCGAGCTGAATCGCTTATTAAGCGATTAGCAAGACAAAATCCATTCCGATTTCATTCTAATATTGGACCAATATGGACAGGAGCGACACTTACCTGCACAGCGCCTACCGAGTCTCGATAATTCCGACTGATCTACATCACGAGGAAACAATAATCAGAGCAGCACAGTCGCTCGACTGCCTAAACAAAACAATTAACTCGATTTTTGGGCGCATCGATGCTCGGTTGGAAAGAAATGATGCCAAGGTCCAGCATATAAATGAGCGTGTCATGCGTGCGCAGGCGAAAATTAACGCGCTCGTTGGTTCGAAGAAATCAATTAAAATCTTTGCACCGGCCCGTTTTCCCGGCAGCGCTGTTCTAGGCAAAATACCAGCCACTTTCCCGCCAGTGACGCAGGAGCTCATGGATTCGCCGACATCTGCAACGACGTCCAATCTGCAGCAGCAGTCCCGACGAGTTCAGAGCCAAAATATTAATTCTGCCAGTGAACCAGATGCGACAGGGGCTCTTGACGCCGTTAGTTTTCATGTACGTGGCGAGGATCAGCGGGAGATGCCACTGGTTGTTGAGCGTCAACTAACGAACCGGACCGCCGGCTTGGGCTCTTTGCCTGTGGTTAAATCAATGCCTGCACTAATGCGGTTCAATTCCAACGAATTTGCATACACTGGAGGCAGAAGTGGACTAAAGGATTTGAATGCCTGGAAGCGGGCGCTGCCGCAACAAAGCTATAAACGCGCTGCCAACAAACCCAAATCAACTGGGGCAGACCTCTTAGCGCCCGCTCCGCACTCGCTTGCCCACGGTACCACTAAATTGGCGACACCAGCTGGCGATTTACGGTATACTCCAGCTGCATTGGCAGCACCTGCCATTGATGTGCCTCAGGATCTGCCAGACTTGCCGGGCATCGCCAATGACTTGCAGTATGAGCCAGTTGCCGAGCAAACACCAATTGCGCCATCGCACCAGTTTGTTGACATGCCCGAGTTATCCGATTTGCCCGATTTACCAGGATTGGAAGAGCCCAATATAAATATGACGGCAGACATTACGGTGCAAGCGCTGGCAGCTCGGACGCACATGCCCCGAAAAGTGATACCACTGCAGACGTCGGTCATGGAGCCACTTATACAAGCGCCACCACCACCACCTCCGCCTCCTCCTCCACCGCCGCCACCACCACCAGCATCAATATTAAAGTTGCCAAATGACAATGTGATAAAACCATTATCGCCCTCAATTGAAACGCCTCTCAACATACCCGAATCTCGTGCACCGCAGGCCGATCCACGCTCTGAACTCATGGCTGCCATACGCAACGCTGGCGGTGCTCACGGTGGCCGCCTACGTTCGCCGGCAGCAGCGCCCGTTAATGTGGATGCGGTGGACGCACAAAAGACAAGTGATGCAACGCGATCAAGGGCAGGCGGCCCGTCACCTGGCGGAGATCTTATGGCGGATCTGCACAACAAGCTTATGCTGCGCCGCAAGGGCATCTCCGGCAGTCAGAACCCGGCGGAACAGTCGGGCAACCCTTTGATGCGCCATCTGTCCAACTTGATAGAGGCACCAGTGCAGAAGAACAAGGGTTCGATTTCCAGCGATGAGGGTAATTCGGAGGAGGACGATGCTTGGGAATAGTGACAAATCGATTTAAACAAAATTAGTTCCAGCTGTGTGCCTTGCTTTAAGCATTAGTGTAAATTATTAATATAAATTAGGCAGATCGAGCATTACATTTTGTAATTATTATTCAAGTGTTGGGAAACGTTAATAGTAAGTAGCGAAAAATTCGATTTATATTCCCAAATTATCGAAAGGGGCAATTTCGATTATCTTGCAGCAAAATAAGCACAAGTAATTGTTAGTAAAATGCATATTTTTTTTTTAATTTAATTCTGATTAGAATCCAGGAAACGCAATATAAAACTTTTCATTATTTGGCTTAATGTGCAGCACGTAGATCAGAGTGATTGGGTATGTTTTGAAAGGAAAGTTACGGTCACACTGGCTATCACGCTTCAACGATGTCCATCGCATCGCGAGACATAAACGATCTTTTTGATGATATATTACTTACCGAGGAAACCCAAGCACGTCTAGGTTACGAAGAGGGCGTCCAAGACGGCTCTGCTCAAGGCAATCAGGAGGGATACCAGCTGGGCTATGCCCAGGGCGTGCAACTTGGCGAAGAACTGGGTTGCATTTACGGACAAGTGGTGGCACAACTGCAACTGAAGCACACGGAAAAGGTGCTTCGTACGCTACAGCAGCTACGCACGCTAATCGAACAGTTTCCCAGAAGCAACGATCACGGGGCGGACATCATTGGCTCCGTGGAGCTTATACGCAACACGCATCGACGGTTGGTTGCATTGCTCGGCAAAAAGAAAGGGCTCAGTGCTCCGCCAATGTCAACGGCGGATGAGCGTAAGGACCTCAGTTTCTAGAAATCAAACTACAATGGGAAGCGTGACTGAGGCAGAGGTGAAGAGTTCCCTCGACAACTTGTTGAGCTATCTGGAACCGCACTGGGAGTTTGTCAACTGTCACATGGTCAACTACTTAACTGACGACCACTGGACGCACTTTGTGCCTGAACCACTCAGATCGGAGGTCCGCACTCCGGAGGCAGTTGATCAGGTTATAGAGCAACTATTTTGGCGCTCTAACCTTCCTAGTCAACAATTCCCTGCTTTCACAAGCTTCCTTGCTACATGTGAGCGTTTGCGGTTGGACAGCTGTGCAAAAAGTTTGCTGACGACAGTGGATCAACTGGAGCAGCAGCTTTCGGTGGCCATGCAATCACAACTGAGCATCAAGGAATTTATGAGTGCCAAAAAATGTCATGAGGTTGGTGGCTTGTGCATATGAATAATTGATGTGTCTATTCTGAATAACCATTTGCAGGTCGAGCAAACTGCTGCATTGGTGGATAAACTCGTGCAAAGCGTGTCCTGCCAACTAGACGCGGATTGTTGCATTGTCGATGCTGGCGATGGAAAGGGCTACCTCTCGTCCAGGTTGGCGCTGCAATATGGGCATCGTGTGCTCGGCATTGATGCGAATACGACGAATACTGAAAATGCTTTAACACGCAATCGGAAGCTGCAGGTATGTTGGGTTTTCTATAAAATAAATATATATTTATTTCATTACTTTCGATTCTTAATGATACTAAGTGTTCGTCGACGTCTTGTACTGAGAATGGCGCCCATTGCTCCTTGTGATTAATCGCGCATTTCCCCTTCCTCGTCGTCGTCCTCCATGCCTTTTATGTATAGTACATTGTTGCAGCGTATTAACACTTCGCCCAGATTTCCAGTGACTGAACCTTCAATAACTTCCTCTGTGTTCGCCAGCTGCATGTTCATGTATCCATCCACCGACACCAGGAAGCCCTTGTATTCTTGTCCCCACTTCAGTTTCACTAGCACGGGTTTTCCCGTAAGTCCGTTTAGGAAGGGTTTGGGATTAATTGGCATGCCAGCCGACATCTTGTTTGTTTTTATTTATTTTTGTTGCAAGTTAATGGAATGAACTAGGCGATTTTTGTTAAAATTGCCGGCTAAAACGTTTCTGAGTCGCGCGAGTAGAATCAAGAAGAAGAGTGGCACGCAGCTGAAATACAGGGTTGTTTCGACTTCAGTGTTGCAAAATATGCAAATCATTTTATAGTACAATATTTACTAACACTATTTTATTTTTGATTAGCGCGCGTGGAATGGACTTACGGAACGTGCTGAGCTTCAAAGCAAAGGAATAATTCCACCTCGCCGTGGCAAGAAGGCGGCACCACGCGACGCAAGTGTCATTTCGCAATCACTCGATAATTACAAAACCACTGCTAGGTTCATAACAACAGATATAAATCTTGATGATTTAGTTTCTGAACACTTCGACCAGCACTCCACTGGAATATGTTTGACAGGTCTGCACACTTGTGGAAATCTAGCTACCACCTGCTTGCAAGTATTCCATGCCCAGGAGTCTTGTCGGGTATTGTGCAATGTTGGCTGTTGCTATCACTTATTGCGAGAGCGCTTTTCACACCAAGAGTTCTTTGGCAACAGAGTGTTGATGGATCAGCAAACGGAATACGGATTCCCGATCAGTCGCTACCTGCAGCAGCAGCAATTACGCTTGGGTCGCAATGCACGCATGCTCGCTGCCCAATCGATTGAGCGTACCCTGGCGGCCAAGGAATTGCCCAACATAACACTTTATTATCGCGCACTGCTTGAAATGTTGGTTTGTCGTCATGCACCACACTTGAAGAATGAATTGCAGGTGGGAAAGGTGCGAAAATTTGATTCTTTCTCTGAGTATGTACAAAAGTGCGCAAAGAAGCTTAACGCGCCTTGGTTGGCAGCTGTGGAGGAAACGGAATTGCAAGCTTTGCTGAAGGCCCATGAACATGATCGTCAATATCTGGAGCTCTTCTATCTGATTCGGATGTGTTTTGCTCCGGTTCTGGAGGCTGTTATACTTTTAGATCGCCTGCTGTACCTGAAGGAGCTTGGCTACGAGCACAGCTATATGATTGATTTATTTGACGCTGTTATATCACCTCGTCACTACGCAATTGTTGCCATCAAGCAACACTAAAAAGATTTTTGAGATTGGAATCAAGATTCCAATTGTGACACGTGCCGATTACTAATGAAATCAATAGAGTTACGTTTTGCATAGTCATAATATTTTGAAATAGTCAAAATAATCGTCTATAGCATCCAATGTCTTAATTTTTTAAATAAAGTTTTGTAAATCAATATGTTTTATTTATCAAAAATCATTTCGTGTATGTGCGAGATGGTCAAGTTCCAAATAGAATTAATATATTTTTGCAGCAACAATCTAGAACAATTTTCTAATCAATTTGTACAGGGTGTAAAATAGATTGTGTGCCAAAACATTGCTATAATATTATTATACGCCGCGCATTTCTCTTATACTTTTAATAACTGAAATCTAAATTGCTACCACTTGTCCATATCTCTTAATTGTATACGCTTTTTCAAATAATCTTATTTTTCTCGTATCAGCTTCAAAGCGTTGCTGCATATAAAAGCCTCTGCTCGACCACAACTAAATGAGTGTGTTCCGAGAAGCGGTAATCGTCGGTAATTCATCAATAAGACCTATGTTTAAATAATACACGTGTGATGTCAGTTAGTTTGTATTAAATTACACAAAATATATAAAAAGTGAAAACAACGAACTGTGCTTTCGATTATTGCACAGATTCGCAACATATGATTATTAAGATAGGGAAAGAAAGATACTGAGCTAACAGGGAAATTGTTGAGCACGCTTCAGTATGATTTTAACGGCAATACTTGTTGCGATTGTGGGCGCCTTGAGCGCTATCTATATGTGGTTTCAACAACAACACCGCCACTGGAAGCGCAACGGAGTACCTTACATAGAACCCACCCCGATTTTGGGTAACACCACCACTGTGTTCAAAAATGAAAGCTCCTTTGGCTTGCATATCTCGAAAATATACAGTGATCCGCGAATGAAGGACGAAGCTGCCGTCGGCATCTATGTGGTCAATCAGCCAGCGTTGGTCATCCGAGAACCTGAACTTATTAAAAGCGTGCTGATAAAGGACTTTAATCGTTTCTCTAATCGCTATGTGCGATCGGATCCCCATGGTGATACTCTCGGTACCAACAATCTTTTCATGGTACGCAATCCGGAGTGGAAGGAAATTCGCACCAAACTGACGCCCGTTTTTACCAGTGGCAAACTGAAAGCAATGTATCCTCTGATGCAGGAGGTAAGTAAGGCATGATCCTGTAGCTCACTTACGTAATGACGTGATTGTAGATTGCTGGAGACTTGGAGTCGCATTTGGCGAGAAATAATCCGGGGCAGTCGAAGGCATTTATATCGGATGTGAAGGATTTGTGCTCTAGGTTCACAATTGACTCGATAGCCACCATTGCGTTTGGAGTGCGGGCCGATAGCTTGCATCAAAAGGGCGAGTTTTATGAGCAGGGCACCAAGACAATGTCGGCCACCTTCTCGCGCAACATCGACTTCTTCGTGGCCTTCTTTCTACCCAAGCTAGTCTCCTTGCTGCGCATCACGTTCTTCACGCGAGAGTTTTCCGATTTTATGCGCAAAACCATCCACCATGTGATGGCGGAACGAGAGCGCACGGCGACCATACGGAATGATCTCATTGATGTACTGGTGGGTCTGCGCAAAGAGGCGGCCGAGGAGCCCTCGAAACCGCATATAGCTAGAAAAAAGGACTTTCTGGTTGCTCAGGCAGGCGTGTTCTTCACCGCTGGCTTTGAGACATCCTCATCGACCATCTCATTTTGCCTCCTGGAGCTGGCCAAGGAGCCACAGCTGCAGGATCGTCTGCGCAAGGAACTTAACGAAGCTTTTATCAGGGATGGTGGCAAATTAACGTACGAGACAATTACATCCTTGGAATATCTGGGCATGGTCGTCGATGAGGTACTCCGCCTGTATCCTGTGCTGCCTTTTCTCGACCGCGAGTATCAGGGCATTGCGGGCAAGCCGGACCTTTCTCTGAAGCCCTACTACGACTACACACTGGAGACGGGCATTCCTGTCTTCATACCCGTCTATGGCTTGCAGCGTGATCCCAAAGTGAGTATAGCGGGCTGCTCTAAAGTTCACATCTAATCGACTGTATTTACAGTACTGGCCAAATCCCAATGAGTTCGATCCGGAACGCTTTTCGCCAGAGAATCGCAAGAAAATCAACGCAATCGCCTATCAGCCCTTTGGTCTGGGCCCACACAACTGTATTGGCAGTCGAATTGGGCTGCTGCAAGCCAAACTGGGCTTGGTTCATTTCCTTAAGAATCACTACGTGCGCATCTGCTCCAAAACTGTGGAGGACATCAGCTTCGATCCGAAGACGTTTGTACTCCAACTGAAAACGGGCCTATACTTGGAAATTGTGAACGACAGGCTCTATGATGATAGTGTCAGTGATTTGATTTGATTCCTTTAATGGGAACGCAAATACACCAAACATATTCCAAAAGGTTTTTGTTTTGTTGGTTACTACGATGACCAATTGTTAAGAATAAAATAATATTGTAAACATCGTTTTGATTAGAGCACTGCAAAGATTAAATGCATTTAATATATTACATGACTAAGTACTTTTTAATCTGTTGCTCTGAAGGAACGGCGACTTCATTTCATCACAATATTGTCGTGGTAAACAAAGTGATGTAGCATTTTAAAATCGGATTACATCACTGTTTGAAGGTGGCATATAAATGGCAGATCGATTTAACCTCAAGCAAAACGTAATTAAACTACTTATATTGGAATCAATTATTATCTAAACTTGATTTTACAATTCCTCTTTCTTTTCGCAAAAAGTTCCGAAAGAGGCTCGCTATATGCTAAGCTATAAAGATTAAAAGAACAAAGGCGAGTCGCTATGGCCAATAACCTAGTATAAGATAAGTTTTGCTTTTGCACATATGTATGTAGTTGATTCTGTAGATGGGGCACAATATGTCAAGCCTCCATCACGATAATAATGTCCTCAATTTAAAGCTAAATGTTAAGCAATTGAGTTACTAATGTATATAAATACCTATTCGATTTTCTCTAATGGAATTATTGTTATTATTGGAGTAATAGATGCTGCAACCTACTAAATCGATTGCACACACTATACAATATTATAATTTGAATAATAGTCCAACTCTGTGCACCTACCTTGGCCAGTATTTCATATAGACTGAGGTGTTCAATCTCATACCTCGCCTAATGATACTTATGCCCCTTAGCTTGCAATACCCGTTTACTGATAAACACAAATTAAGTCTCAAATCTAAGCTAATCATCTATCTCCACCTTCGCCCTTATCTATAGAAACCTTCAAAAACTCATTTTACATAAGTCATACTTGACAGCTTACTCTACGGCGATATAGTTAACCATACCTTCCTAATAATAATACAAATAATTAAAAATGACAAATCGTATTAAATAATATTGACATTTAAAACCATTAAAGACTATAAAAAATCGGTTAGAATGAGTTAACAGTTTTTTTTCGATGAATTTGTAGTAATATTGTAGTATAAGCTAAAAAAAATAGTATTCATATATTTTGTATATATTGTATTCATCATCCAATTGCATTTTTCTTTACTAAGAGAGAGCATACATATATATGCAGTTATATAACTCTAGGTTGGTGCGTTTAAATGAAGCTACTTAGTTTTCAAGTATATTGGAGACATTCTGTATATGATAGGTATATAAGACACTACACTGCTTGATCCCAGCCGCACGCGATCTCAATGTATTTTCGAAGATGTCGCGCAAATGCTGACAGTAAAAATAACTTAAATTGACATCTCACGCGAGTCTCCAAGTTAGTTGCAAGTGAATCGCCGTCTGCTGACATTTCTACGAAAACGATCCTCTACAGCAGCATCCAAGTCCATGTAAGTTGCTACACTCCGAGGGGATCCCGCACAAGTCGAATGTGTAAGCCGCCTTTGGCTTGAGTGATAATAGCCTTAGGGTCGAGTTTGATGCGTGCTTGGGTGCGCTCCGTAGTGGTCACCTGATGATTGCGTAGCATATAGACCAGACCCACCTTGGCCTGCAGAAAGCCGAACCGCTCCCCAATGCAGCCATGTGGTCCCATGCCAAAGGGCATGTAAGTGTACGGGGTCAGCAGCTTGCGGTTCTCGGGGGAGAAACGTTCCGGCTGGAATTGACGTGGCTGGGGAAAGTACTTGAAAGGGCGAGGAGGGAGAGAGAGTTAGAGAAGACAAAGCTAGAGTTATGTGGTATGGTGGTAGGTAGTTTGCTGCTCACCTGGGGATCCATGTGCAGGGCGTAGGCGGGTATGTATATGGGCATGTCCTTGGGCACGTTGAAGTCGTGGTACGGCGACAGCGAGTAGCCTTCCTCCAGCGTGCACATGCGATCGAGGAACGGCAGTGGTGGATACATGCGCAGCACTTCCTGCAGTATCATTTGCATGTACTCCAGGGACTCAATCAGCTTCTGTGTAACGCGTCCCCCACTGGCGATTAGGGCGTCTTTGATGTCCTGCCGCAAACGCTGCTGCACCTCCGGATTGCGGGACAACTCGTACAATGCAAACGCCATCGTGGACGAGGACGACTCGAAGCCGGCGGTAAAGAAGAGCACGGCCTGGGCCACCAGGATGTCTCCCTCGAATACAAACTGATCCGACTTGCCGTCGGCCTTGGCCTTCTGCGTGCTCCGCTTGAAGTCGATGAGCAAATCGATGAGATCGTTGCGCGCTTGATTCGATCTCTCCCGCTCGGCCAGCACATAGTTGATGGTGTTGCGCAGGAACTTGGTTGCTTCGGCGGGCACCACCTTGAAGCCCAGGCGGGGCACCATTTGGGGCATGAAGAAGACCAGCGTGAACTCCGCCGCTCGCTTCAAACTAAACTGGAACACAGCCCGACCATGTCGTCGGAACTCGCTGTTGGGCTGTGTGAAGCTGTTGGCCTGCACACCGAATGCCACCGTGGCAATCACATCTGTGGTAAACTGTGCACACAGCTCCTTGGCCTCCATGTCGAAGCAGCGCATGCGCTCATTGTGGAGCGGCTGCTGACGCAGATACGCGTCCAGGTTGCAGCCCACCTCGTCGATCAGCGGCAGCATTTGCTTCAGTCGGTTGCTGGTGAAGAACGGCGACAGCTTCAGACGCACTTCCTTCCACGCAGGATTCTTCAGAAAGAATATGTTCTGCGAGCCCAGCGGATCGCCCTTATAGTCGGAATTGGAGTAGCGGTTGGAGAACTTGGGAAAGTCCTTGATCATAATGCGTTTTATCAGTTCCGGATCCCGCAACAGCAGCGCAGGCTTGTGGAACACATGTATGCCCACAAACGGCTTGTCCTGGGCATCTGGATGGTTGTATAGCTCCCAGAAGCTCTCAGCCGGACTACTCCGCATGCTCAGTATCCCCGTCAGATTCCCCAGCAGCAAGCGAGGACGCAGCTCCGGCACGCCAAGACGACGCCAGTAGGCATAGTGTCGTTGCAGCAGGACATAAGCTGATGCCAGCAGGACAACAAGCAGCAAAAGCAGCATTCCGAGTGACATCTTCACGGCTTCGCGTATTTCGAGCAACTGCTTCAAACTCGGCGGAATCTTTGTGGGTTTAAACTGCTCTCAAAAGGAAGATTTCCATCTGGGGTCAGTTCTATTTTGTGTTTGCTTTGTCGCTCATTTATGAATATAAGAGATGTGAGGTGATCTTGGGGTTGCGTTGAACAAAAGAAGCATTAAGAATATGTAAATGTTCAGCAAGTTGCAGATCGTGAGATCTCCCCTCTAAGATACCTGTTACCCGTTTTCAGATAACATTTTTCCAAGTAACTGCTAAATTTATTATCCCAATACAAACATATTTGCAATAATCATTTACATTAAGCTGTTTTTAAAATTAGCTAAATTTGTGTCCACATTTCCTATTATCAAAAACTTGAACAGCCTTTTAACGTGCCCATCACGTGTACTACTCGTAGAAGTCAAAGCAAGGACTTTGAGCACAACAGTTAAGCAATTTGATCATTTTGATTAAATGAAATATTTTTAGCTAACTGCTGAGTCTGTTATTTAGGACGGAACGATTAAACAAAACTTTGATGTTTTGAGATTGTGTAAGAACTCTGAAATAAGGGAGATAAGGGTATTGTTGTCAGATTCAGATGGTTACGCGTATAGAATGTGTATCCTAGTATTGGTAGATTTATAATTTATAAATGGAATTATTCTTGTTTTTGCAATTGTCATGCTGTTGAATTGTTTCCGCTTAAACAAAACTTTGATATTTTAAGATTGTGTACGAACTAGGAAATAATGGAATTAAGGGTCTTGTTGCTTAGAATGTGTATCTTAGTATTGGTAGCATTTATAATTTGTAAATGGAATTATTCTTGTTTTTGCAGTTGTCATGCTGTCACTCTGTTTCTGCCTGCTCGGTGTGACTTTGATTATCTGCTGTTGGCACATGCAGCAATCTTATCGCTACTTTCGACGGCACAATTTGCCCTATTTGCCAGTGTTCTTCAGTTCGCCATTAGGTCATCTGCGTAAGCTGCTGTTTCTGCGCATATCCTTCGGAGATCTCTTCCACGAAATATACGCAAATGAACGGATCAGCAAGGAGAAGTGCGCCGGTTTCTTTATCTTTCAGAGGCCCGCACTACTTCTGCGCGACCCTCAGATAATCCATCTTGTGCTGATCAAGCAGTTCGACAGCTTCTTGAATCGCTATGAGGCCGCCGATGCTGTTAACGACGCCATGGGGTCCCTGACGCTCCCTCTGGCCAAGTACCATCAGTGGAGGGAGAGTCGCCAGTGCATGTCCCAGTTGTTTACCAGCGGTCGGATGAAGCAGCGCATGTACCCACTGATCCAGGAGGTTCTACACGACCTGGAGCAGCATCTGCATAGGAAAATGGGAGGGAACATGCAGCGCGTGCTGCCAACGAGCGAAATGTGCCAACTCTATACGACCGACGTGACGGGTAAGCTATTCTACAGCTTGGACGTGGGTGGATTGCGGCAGGGTTACTCTCCACTGCGGCGAGAGACCAAGAAGCTGTTTGCGCCTAGCCTCATGAAGGTGCTGCACTTCTTGAGCATCTTCTTCCTGCCTCATTGGGTGGGCTACTGGCGTGCCAAGGTCTTCTCCAAGTCCTACGCGCAGTTCATGAGGCAACTGGTGGCTCAACACTCTGAGCAGCATCAAGGCGATCTCATCCATCTGTTACAGCAGCTGCAACTCAATCGACCCGCCACTCACTATGCTCAGCACCCGGAATTTATTGCTTCCCAAGCCGGCATTATTCTGCTAGCGGGCTTCGAGACATCTTCCGCCCTGCTGGGCTTCACGCTCTACGAACTGGCCAAGCAGCCGGAGTTGCAGCAACGGTTGAAAAAGGAGTTGAGCAACGCTTTTGGCGTAGACTCAACGTTGAGCTACGAAGTGGCAGTTGCATTGCCGTATTTGAAGATGGTTTGCCAGGAGGCACTGCGTCTTTATCCCGCCGCCGCCTTTATCAATCGAGAATGCACTCCACCACAGCAAAGAGAAGGCTTCTCGCTGCAACCACATGTGGACTTTGTGATACCCGCCGGCATGCCAGCTTATATATCCATATTGGGCTTGCAACGCGACGCCAAGGTGAGTTCTAAATAGATTCCTAATCCTAACTGGAACTTCTGCCATCGCAGTACTGGCCCAATCCACTACGCTTCGATCCTGAGCGCTTTGCCCCGGACCGTCTGCAGAGCATTGTGCCCATGACGTATATTCCCTTTGGAGCGGGTCCGCATGGCTGCATTGGCAGTCGCCTCGGTATGTTGCAACTAAAGTTGGGCGTGGCTCAGATTTTAAGATTGTATCGTGTGGAAACCTGTGAGAAAACTGTGCCCCAAATTCGCTTCAATCCAAAGACATTTATGCTGGAGTCAATTGATGAGATATATCTGCGGTTCTGCAGAGATCCAAGCTAGAATTAAGTTATCAGTTGTCAATAAACTTTTTACAAATTATCCAATCACCGACACGACTTTGCACATCTGACTTCACATTCCGAAAATCGAAAGTCCGCAAAAGTTCCAGACACGCAAGGTCGAAGTATTACGACAGTATATAGTAGCAATATATGAGCACAAAATAAAAACAATCACAAATAGATTGTCAACTGACATCGACAGCGAATGCTTAATACGACTTCATTCATATGAAATTATCTATGAAAATGAGGGTTCAGCTATAAATTCAGATTTGCAAATTGTTTAATTTTTGATTGAGAACGTATGTTTTTGGGTAAATAATATTGGTTTGAAAATACATAGTATAATCCATATTTACATTTGCGTTCTTCTGTTATCAAGGAAACCCAACTATCCTTTAATGAATGTAACCAGCATGTGGGATAAATCCGTCTGATTGAAGTATAGCCTTCGCCTGTTAGTTTATTATTCGGTTTTACAATTTAGATGCAGAATTTATGTTGGCTGAAATAGTTCTTAGATCCTTTCTAAATGGTTTGACCCAGCTTGTTAAGCTTTTCCTCGATATCCTTGATGCGACAGCGAACCTCGGGCGCGGAGTCGCGTTGAAACTTAGCTAGATTCATTTCAAAGTTTTGCTTGAGAAGCGTCAGGGTTGCCTGATCTCGTTTTGGGCTGAGGCGTTTGATGAGCATCAACACAATGTTGAGGGCTTCCTTTTTGAGACCTGTATGGGGCACGCCAGCTGCAAGAGTGACGGCGGCCAGGACATCGCTGCAGATCTTCTGTACGATGGCCTCGCGGTTTTGTAGTGATGGTGGTGCATCTGTTTTAGGTTTCTTCTCCAGGTTGTTGCGCTCAACTGGCATCTCCGGCAGCTGGGCTGCTTCCTCGAAGATATACAGACGCTCCACGTACTTGGTGAGGGCGGCCAGCAGACTGACTTGGACGGGCCGGGTGCTCTCGCTCAGGATGCTGGTGCAGTTCTCGGCAAAGAAGAGCTGGTATCTGTGTTGTGTTACAATGGCATGCTTGGGCCACGACTTGCCCAGTGTTTCCCAAACAACCTCTTTCAGCTTGTTCAGTGTGTGCGCGTTCTTGTTGCGTTCATCTGCGGTTAACTCTTTTTTGGATGTGCTGCTGCTGGGCTCATCATCGTCGTCGGAGTCAGCGGCGCGCAGCTCCTTCTTCTCCAGCAAATACCAGATCATGTTATACACCTCCTCGAAACGATCCGCCTCCAGCACATCCAGAATGTCGCCCAATGCTGCCAATGCCATGGTGCGATACAGTGGCTCCTGTTTGCGTGCTTCGCGCATTGCGGCTTCAATTATGTTCACGCATATTTCGTGCTGTCGATCGAGATTTTTGCAGAGCGCAGCCAGAGCTTGAAGCAGCCGCTCCTTGCCCTCAAAAGTGCGACCCTGCAGACCACTAAGCAGCAGTTTAATAAGTCGCACGCGATCTGCCTCCTCCAATGAGCTGCTCAGTCGTGTTGCAATGTTCTGTATGACATTGGCGGCCTGAGCCTTGCGCGACCAACTGGCGTCAGTTAGCGACGACTCCAGTTTAGGGATGATGACGTGCAAATTAAGTCGAATGCCAGCATCGCCGGGGCTAATGTCGTTCCACAGATCCTTCCAAAGTTCAATATTTGCCTTGTTCTCCTCCGTTTGCTCTTCGTGCATACCAAAGAAGATGAGCGGCAACATGCAGTCCATGTAATCCTTGAGCAGCTCGTGGTGACGTTTATTAATTGATTGTATGGTCAATGGAATCGATCGATTGGTTGGCTGCTCCGTGTACAGATCATCCAGTTTACCAAAGAGATTCTTGATTGATTGCTCCTAAAATGTGAATGAGAAATGTGTTCAGCTGCCTAACTAGAGTTAGTTCATTGCAACCCACCTTGGCCAGACCCACAAGATGCCCAATAGCGCTGGCATTGTACTTGCGAACTGTTATGTTGCGATCCTTCAGTCCACTGAAGCAGGCGCCCAGATATTTGCCAACCAACGGTGTCATTTCCTTGCCCAATCGAATGCTCACCTACAATAATAAAGAGCGATGAGCAAGTTGAAAGTGTTTACAAAATAGTTCACTTACCAGGCACACGAAATGTGCGCAACCAATTTTGGTGCCCAGGTTAATGCTGGTCTTAATCAGTTCCAGCAACTCGGGCGTCATGCGCTCCAGCACTTGGTAGTCAATGAATCGCACACATTTGTTGATCGTCTCCATCGTATGATGGGACTTGGCAGCCTCAGCACGAATGCTGTCAACGGCCTCCTGGGCGTCATTATCAGCACCCAGACGGGTGGATACATAGGATAGCTTGGTGTTCTCGAGTTCGCCGGTGGCACGCAGAAGACATGGTATGAGCGTTGCAAGATGTGGCGCAATTAGGGCACCCGAGGAGTCAATCATATCTGAGATGGTCTTAATGCTGACCTTGCGAATGTCGGCCACCTTGTGGCCCACACCTACTTCCAGCAAATAGGGCAGTATCGAGGCAGCCACTGCTGTGCCCGACTTGCCGTGCTCCAAGGAGGCAGCCAGCACGCACAGCTTGCCGAGAAATGCGGCTGTGCCATGGGCAGTCATGCGGGTGCCTTCGTGTATGTCATCCATCACACGGAATAGTTGATACCAAAGTTCTCGCAGCTCTGGTTCAGGCAGCTCATCCACATCCATGTTCTCGGGCGTCACACGTCTCGGACTATTCGGAGTAGCGGCAACCGAAGCAACGGGCAGTTGCTCCTCGGTACGAAGACGCAGTCCGTTTGGACGCTTGAGCAGATCACGAACAGCCAGACAACATGCGATGCGCACGCGCCACTCGGTGCATGTCAAATTGTCGAGTAGTTCGCGGAGAATTTCCCAATAATACTGCTCCGTTATCTCCTTGGAGTCGATGACAATGGTGTCCCAAATGGATATCATGGAGTTCTGTATCTTGGGTGTCGGGTCATATTTGTAGCGATACAGGCGCGGAATAATCTTGCCCAGATACGGCTGCATCTTCTGGCGCGACTCCGCCGACAGGGTCTTTAAGCCAAAGGCAGCGCCCAATTTGCTGGTCCATGTGGCGTTGTGATTCGCCAGCTGCATAAACTGGTAGATCATATCCGGTTGATTGAGGTCCGATGCCAGGGAGCACAGTTCTTTGTAGGTGGTGATGTTGCCACCCGTTGGTGTCTTGCCCAGCATGCCTTCGGCAAAGAGTTCGGTGTCACCAGACACTTGGTTCACCTGTCTCTTTCCCCCGATGAGCTGATCGAGCAAAGAGTTTGCCAGATCGCTCTGGCTGCTTGCATCCGATAGCGTGTAGACAAGGCCCAGGCCACGTGAGGCGACATCCTGAACGAATTCTGTGAATACAAATGCATGGATTACAGTGCAAACAAGTTTCGAACATGCTCCACTTACCGCTGTCGTCAGAGAGCAGCTCAGTAAAGGCGAATTGCAACAGTTGCTTCTTGCTGAGCACAGCGGGTCGATTGCTGCAATGCTTCACCACCGCCAACAGCCACACGGAGATGGCCTGACGCGACTGAGGATTGGGTTCGGTGACCAGGCGTATTAATGCAGCCAGAAACTGCTCAAAGTCCGCATCGCTGCAGTGGACATTCTGGAACTCTTCAGACGGTGGTCCGCGATTCACATCGTAGCCACACAGAGTGATTACAATGGCCTCTGAGATGGCAATGTTCAGTGCCGCATCTTTTTGCACCTTAGCCAAAGTAAGGAATTTGTCCAGATTACGTTTGGTGAAGTGTGCTCCGTCGCCAATGGCCAAATAGCCCAAGCACTTTGCGGCCTCCTCGCGAATCTTCTGGCGGGCCGATGTGCTGCGCAACAGCTGGAAGACGACGCCAAAGATTATCATTTTGGTGGATGCCTCAATGTTCTTGTATTCGGCCAATTCTTCATCATCGTCGTCATCGTTGTTGCTGCACTGCACTTGGATTTCCACTTGCACGTTCGGTATCTCAACCGTTTTGCCAATCATCGAAATACACTTCACAGCAGCCGAGACCAACAGCCATCGTGTATCACAAAGCATTTTGGCTAGAGATTTGAACAATTGTATTGATTTCTATTTAAAATTTGCAACTTACTTACCAATCACTTTCACAGCGTTTATAAATTCAGTCCAATTGCCATAATCCTTGGCAGATTTCTGCTCCTTTAAATGCTCAATTTTGCGATTGAACGCGTGACCCAAGACTAGAAGCCAGCCATGCTTGTGCTCTAATGTTCTTTGTGGCAGACTGGTTAGACAATCCTTTACCTCCTGATCAAACTTGTCGTCTGGCATGCCATAGGCCCATAGTATTCCACAGACCTGGGCGACATTGATACGCATCACCTCAGATACATCCTTCAGCGAATTGCTCAATGGCTCAAGCAGATGCAGCTGCTTGACTGCAAACAGCTCGGGCGCAGCATTCAGTAGATCATAAAGGCAAAGCAGACTCGATTCCGCTGCGAATCCAAGATAAATATTGAATTAAGAGTGAGATGAGGTCAGCTATTAGAACTTACTGCGCTTAGCTTCAACGCCGCGCTGCACGAACTTTAGATATTGATGCAGCGCATTGGTCTCCTCCTCATCATAGTTGATCTTGATGTAGTTGCGCAGCTCGCGCGTGTACTTCTCGTCTCCAGGAGCGGCAACAACACCCGCCGAGTACCACAAGCAGAGACGCAGATAGTCAAGCATCTCCTCGTAGACCTCCAGAGTGTAGGGGAGTTTGGTGCGTCCTACAACAACACAAGAGCTGCTCTTCTTCAGCCGCTTGTTGGCCATGTCGTGCACATGAGCCATCAACACATGGAAACTGGGCAGCACAACACGACGCTGTTCCAACGAAAGATGATTGAAGTCACTAATGGACTCGGTGTCGTGCTTGCCCGTCTGGTCAATGGAGGTGAGCATGCTGTAGTTCACATGATCCTTTTTGGAAGTTCCGTACAAATAAGTGGTTACATTCTCGCGCAACGAGTTACTGTAATGAAAGCGAGATTAATCTTAAGAGTTTTGCTCCATCAAATGTTCTTTTACCGTTCGCCAGCAATGAGGAGTAGCAAGTAGCGAGCTGGCGCATAGAACTCGGGATAGCAGCTTGTTAGAAACACGCTGGTCACATTCTGCACAATCTGTATCTTGGACTCGGCGTTGTCCAGCAGCATGGCCAGCAACAGATGCTGCTGTCCATCTAAATGCACTTCAGATGGATCGCCGTCCACGTCCATGGCGTCGGATTTAGTCTTTGTCTTCCAGGCAAATGCCGGAGCCATGGATACCAATGCTTCGCGTATTGAGCTGTGCAGATTGGCTTCACAATTGGCCAAGTTGTTGAAGTAGCCCAGCACCAGCTTTAGATCCTGACTGACATCCTGGGGGAAGCTACGGGCATGCTGAGCCAAAGCTGAGTAAGCAGCATTCTGCACATCATTTGGCTCCACAGAGTCGCGTCCAATCACCTTTGTGATGCCGGTCAGTATCACCTTGGACACCTTGGAAACCACTTCGCGTGGGCCACTGCAAAGAAGAAATTGAACCAATAAGGTTTGTGAAATCGTCGTTTAAATGCATACTCACTCTTTCAGCACAAGTTCTACAAATTGCAGGGCCAGCACCTTGCATTTCTGGTTGGTGTTGGTACCAAACAGTCCATCGAATATCACCTGGAGACCCTTGCCCACATTAATGCTCTTGCCACGACACTTGATCAGATACTGCAGCAGCTTCTGGCGCACACGAGCGCAGCAGGGACGTGTCTGTCGATCTGTCAGTTGATTCTGGTTGCCAATGAAAAGCGTGTAGAGAGCCGACGTCACAGCAGGATTATTAAAATCCAACATGGTGCACAGTTTGCTCAGCTCAGCAATGGCAGGCGTCGCAACACTGAATCGTGTGTCTGCCGATGCCACCACGAGAAGTACAAAGATTTCGTTGTCACTGAAAACACTGGCGCACAGGAAACGCACAATGCCCTTTTTGATCTTCTCCAGTTCCTCGGCACGCCAGTTGTTGGCAATAACACGCTTAAAATTATATGGACTGAGTCCTGGCGGCACATCCTGGTCCTGTGTGATGCCGTACGGCAATAAAAGCACATCCTGCAGCAACGACAAGAAACTGGCGCTAAGCGCCGGCTTATCCTTAAGCTTTAACAAGTCGGCTCGCTGTGCCGGGTCATCGGGAATCTTGACATCACTCAAGATAGGCAAGAGCAGTGTAAAGAGCTTATCCTGATAGTTCTCCAGCGTAGTCTCGCAGCCAACAACCTTGGCGGCAAGCGCTGCTTGATTTTCAAGCGGCATGCGGGGAAATCCCATGCTAATAAAGATGATGGCAAAGTTCTTAAGAAATGTGGTGCTGTTGGGAGCTGCATACTGGTCCAGAAGTGCTTCAACTGGAATCTGCACCTGGCTCCTGGATGTCAAGCGCCGCTTAATGTGTGTAAGTACCTCAACGACCTAGTAAAATAAGAACATTTTTATTGTTGCATTCTAATTGTGCAGTGTCATGCAGACTGAAGTCAGCTGAACTTTCGAGTCAAGGCAATTTGAAATTTACCTTTGTGCGCACTACATTTTCGGGCGAATTGATTTTGAGAATGACGGGCGTTAAGAACTTGCCCACAGTGATCTCCAGCTTCTCATCGGTGTCTGCATTGCCCAGACGCAATAGAACACGCTCAAGGAGCTCTGTTAAGAGAATGCAAACGTTTGATTGCAGTTTTTACAATTTTTTTGGGAGCAAGCTTAAGCTGCAACTGAACCAAGTGATAGCACTTAAAGTCGTTTTGCAGTTAATTTCATTATTAAAATTATGTATAGGTAATTGCAATTTATTTTTTACCAATTTCTGCACCAGGTCCCGCTGTTTCCATTTTGCTTATTTTTCTTTTTGTTTAGCGTCTGACAGTGTTGCCAGTGAAGTGCAACAGCTGAGTCATCAAGCGTTGCCAGACTATTTAATAGCAAGTCATTCACTCGGTTTCTATGCAAGGCGCGCAGTTTAAATTTGATAAATTGACGTAAAATTGAAATCAGTTCAATGTGCTAGACTATCCCCGTTGTTGGAGGGCATTAATTATGGCTGATAAAGTTCCATTTTATCTGATATACTTATATTTTTAGGAATACATATTTCCTCAAAATTTCGACCTCAGCTTTATAGCTAAGCCTTTTGTTTTAGCCTTAAAATATTGTAGCACCCTAACAACCTAATCGGCTCGGCTCTTGACATTTGTCACGCTTCAAGTTAACATCTCATTCAAGGTAGAATTATTTCAAATTGCCCAAATTCCCTCAATTAAATGAACTCTAATACAGTTTTATATTTTAATTCAATTTATTGAAATTAAAAATTTAAAAGGAAAAAATACGGCTTCGGCCTAGGAACATCCAACGATGCCGTTTAGTCCTTTATGAACTGAAAATCGAAAAGAAAATATAAAATTAGTAAAGATAAATAAATTAGGGCATATTAAGAATCTTTTGAAAAGTTCAGTTTTTTTACTTTTAGTAAAAAAGAGTCAAGGTTCTTCAGCAATTTGTTTATGAAGACCGTCATGATTTTATCATCAGAATACACTACGGTAAAATATTAAATTTAAGTGATTGTATACCAACCTTTTATAGTGATAGAACTCTGTTCGCGCTGGAATATCTGAAAGAAACTTTAAATGATACAATGCAATAAAGATAAATTTACATTTTTTTGATTTATTCAAAAAGAATAATGCTACAAATATTGTTTTCTTCCGCTGTAGTGTTGTCCTCGATTAAAACTTCTTGAAGCTCTTCTTGGCGCCCTGACCCTTGCTGACTTTCAAAACATTGAAACGCACGGTCTTTGAGAGGGGACGGCACTCGCCAATGGTGACGATATCGCCGTGCTCAACATCTCTGCAAGTATAAAAGAGAACACATCATTAATGGTTGTCCATTTTAAAATAGTAATATACTGTTGTTTATCAAGTTGTCAGTATTTTTACATTAAGTAAAAAGAGTCAAGTTGCTTCAGCAATTTGTTTTATGAAGACCGTCATGATTTTATCATCATATGGAATTTGCCAATAAGAACGTTAAGTCCAAGTGTTTTGTTTGAAACATACCTGAAGGCGGGCGAGCAGTGGACGCTCATGTTGCGGTGACGCTTCTCGAAACGACTGTATTTGCGCACGAAATGCAGATAATCACGACGGATGACAATGGTACGCTGCATCTTGGTTTTGCGAACAACGCCGGTCAGGATGCGACCACGGATTCTGACATCTCCGGTCCATGGGCACTTCTTGTCAATGTAAGTGCCATCGATGGCCTGTTAAATACAAGAAAATACAATAAGTTAGTATTCTTTCTTCTGAATGGTGTAGTGTGGGCAGTTGGCATTTACAAATGGGCCACAAAAGCATGCATACCTCACGTGGGGTTTTGAAACCCAGACCAACATCACGGTAACGGCGGAGCACCTTCTTCTTGGTGATGCCGGGTTTCACCTTACGGTTTAGGTTAACACCGAACTGCTTTTGGAAGGCGCGTTCGTTCTGGTTGGTTAGCGTGTTGCAGTCGACAAGTTACATGGGCCGGGAACAACAACGTGCATGGAACACGGGGGCATTTGTTTGTTGTGGTAATTGGTTGGTTGTGGAAGAAAGGGAAGAAAACGGGGACGCAAGATTAGTTACATTTGCACTGCGACTCTTACCTCGGCTGGCGTTTTAAAGCCTAACCCAATACGACGGTGCAACCGTGCCCGTTTCTTGCCATTGGCGCTCTTGAGACGCGTTGTTGGCACAGAGTGTTGTTTGCGAAATGATCGTTCCGTTTGCTAAAACAAAATTTCGAGTGTGTACGTTTTGAGACACCAGCGTACACAGCATGCGTACAAGTTTGGTTATGTTGAATACGAGTTGCTCGAGTGTAAATTTCGCATCACTAAACGGATGATGTGTAACATCACCACTGTACAGCAAAATGTGTATTTGGTTTCACAATGCACTCAATTTCGCGGTTTGCAATATGTTTATCATTTACCAGTGCAATAAATGCTGTATTTTATTTAATTTCGAACACATTTTCGCTGCCTTACCTGATCAGCCATGTTGGAGCAAGAGGAAAGAAAGAGCACGCGTTAGATTAGAGATGGGCGATATTTAAATACTTGCTACTCGTCAAGTATTTTATGGTACCTGAATAGTACTTGTGCATTAGCACTAAAAACTGTGACACGTAAAAACACTGCTGCTTTTTTTTAGATATTAGATGTACATTTATGTTATATGATGTCATTAGGTGGTTATAAATAAATATTTGTTTTTAGAGTAATTTTAAAATAATTGTTAATAAAATATCGATTAATTTGCCAGACAGAGCTGCTCGTATACTTATTGAGTGCGTATTTCAACCCTAAATATCGATATATAATCGATAAAATCAGAGCAGCATTGTTGCGCGCGCTTTTTAAGTTCGTTGTACAATTCATTATTAATTTGTTGCCCTTGATGCCACCCTAGCAATGGAATATTTGTATAGTAATTGACCTTATGCCGTGCTGACATTGACTTTGATTTTTGTTGAATGCTAAGATTTGAAGCCACATTCCACTGACGTGAGTGTATACTTGAGTGGCTTTCGAAAAATGTCTTTGTGCGTTCTTTTTATGCTGCTCAAGCAGTTTTTTTGTGAGACACACTAAATTCTCCAGAGAGCTGCAAATAATTGCATGATGTGCACTGTATACTTACATCCACGCACACATACCAACAAAATAAAGAAAACAAAATGAGGTGGATAAAAAAAAAATAACAGCACAAACTAGCGCAGTAACTAGAGGACGACAATTGCCTGCCATGAAACGAAGACGCATCTGCAGCAACTGACACGGGTCCAAGGCGAAACCAGCTGCGTTAGCGTTGCTATAAATCCGTTTACGGTTAAACGTCACCGATGGGGACTACCAGGCTCAGTACAAGGTCCATGCTCAACCCAGGCTCTCCTGCATTTCATTGCCATTGTTGGTGCGGATGTCTGCCGCATAAAATAATCGCCAACTAGCGCTCTCCGCTGACGATGGGTGGTGACCTTAACCTGCACTAGACTGCGCTGCTGCTGTTGCTGCTAGTGGGAACTGCTGGCTGATGGGTGTGGCATGCGTGTGCTGTGCAGCGACGAACAGAGTTGTCAAGGCTTTCCATCGGCCTTACTCGTTGGCAAGGTAACAAAGCTGCACAGCTGCAGTGAATACCTTTGTCGTCCTTTCGTTGAAGGTTTCCATTTTCGTGTTTCGCATATTTTCCAGCAGGCAAAACAATAACTGCGACTTTTACTCACCCATACATAGATGTGCTCGATGTTAATAAGAATTTGGAAAAATGGAAAAACTTTTACTTTTATTTCGATTCAGTTTGCTTCCGAAGGACAAAAAATGGGAACACGCGATGCATTCTAAAATTCGCCATTAAAATAGAATAAAAAACAATATATCTGAATGGCGGCTTTGAATTCTTTGGATTAATTGAATTGTCCAGTTTTTAGAAAAAAAATGGATTGAAGAAATAACTATTAGATTTGACGTATTACTTTATTTATAATATTCAATTCGTAAATTACTCCAAGCAAATAATAATACCTTGACCTATTGCAACAAGAGCATTCAATGTTCGGATAGCGGGAGAAAACATTATCCCACTTATATGTTAATTGTTGTTGTTGGACAAGTGCTGAACTTTGTTGTAAATGAAAAAAGTTTGATGAGCGAAAGTTTGTTAAGTATGCCAAATGCAAATTGTTCGAAGCGTGGATGACGGCCGCATTTGCAATTCAATACTTAAATATTTATTATAAGTATTTTAAAGTCAGCCGCTTGCAGGACGGGGGCACTTCAAAGCAAATTAAGAAAATTATTTCCAAGGCGCACGAGACAATGACAACGACGGAAAAAGATAACGGCATTAAGTGTGCAGCTTAACGGTACATTAGGTAAACAGTGTTGTCAACTTGGGTGCCGCAAAAACAAAAGTGTGTACACATAAAACTTTCAAGTGACTGCTATATGGGCGTCAAGCCATTGACCCTGTGTCAAGGAGTTGGTTGGGTTTAAGGGGTTTTACTGTTCTTCCTGTAACCCTCCCAGCCCGCACGCCCGCTCCGTCCCCCCGTTCGTCTGTTTGCAGCTACTCGCATTTATTCTGATGTGTAAGTGTGCGTGCATTTGAAAAGTGACCGAGATAATTTTTGGCATGCTTTGTTTGGTTTTGGTTTTGGTTTTACTTTTGCTGCGGCAACACCGAAAAACCCATCTTCGCTTGCTTCCCCCGCTCCCGCCCCCGGCCCCGCTCTCGCCAACGCCCGACCCACGGGGACCGTCCATACAATTTTGATGAGCAGCAGCTGGCTGCGGCTGTAACTGAAGCTGTGGCTTAGCTAAGGTTTTCGGGATCTGAGGGGGCTACTCAACGGGCTGCTTGTACAACAAATAAATGTATGCGTTGGATTTGGGGCTTTTAGTACCTTCATCAGACCAGCAGTCCCACAAACCCGCAATTCCGCAGCCCAGCAATTCAGAGTCAAAAAACAAACGCAACGAAATTATTATGATGCCGGGCCTGGGACAGCGGTTGAGGGGGGGTCGAGGGGTCTTCGCTCTGTGTTTTAGGGACATTGTTGCTGCTGTGCGTGTACAAGAGTCTGCCCACCTGCTCCACTCCCCCTCGTCTCGCCTCGCCCCAACCCGCTTCACTCCAGGCAGTCAGTGTGCGCCTTTTGTGAAGGGTTGATGCTGTAATTATGCTAATTCCAGAATACACAACATTCTACAAATACACAGACAGCTACAGATAAACACGGACAACATGGACAGCTCAAGGCAACCCACCCAAGGCAACTATTATTCTGGCACCCCGCCGAATCCGCCCTCACCAAGCTTAAAGCATCATTTTCCCCGTCGGATGTTGCTTGAAGACAGATCAGTTTCAGCTTTGCTGCGGTTTTCAGTTCTTCAAATGCTTTTGCAAGCAAATGGATTAGCCATTTATTTCTTCCAATTGTTAACTTAATCAATGTACATTGCTTCTTCTGAGACTATATAGTTTTGCTCTTGGAGTTTTCTAGACTATCTGACTTTATATTATACTCCTTAAATATGTCAATAAGTAAACTTGAGTTAAGTCATCCATTTGTTAACTAAATCAATGTACATTGCTTCTTCTGAGACTATATAGTTTTGCTCTTGGAGTTTTCTAGACTATCGGACTTTATATATACTCCTTAAATATGTCATTAAGTAAGCGTGACTTAAGTTCTTGCATGCTTAACTATTCGAAATGTCCTTCACATTTCTACTTAATCTACAAATCGAACGTGTTTGTTTTATTTCCCATTCAAATATCTATAAATCACACTTAAGTTTGTTTGCTCAATTCTAGCTGGCAAATCGACAAAATATATACTTTTTTTCTTTTACACTATAAATGTTACAGTAGGATTTAAGCAATTGCATAAAATATATCCACTCCTTACTTTTGTGTTGTTATCTGGGGAATAATTGCCATTCAACAGTTCAATCAGCAATTGAATCTCAACATCATTATGAACTATAATCTCAGATTAATGCAGCTCAGTCTCAGAATTTATCATCATCTAGTGAAGTAATTTAAATTTTAAATTACTCAAAAGTGTCCCTTGAAGATTTATACTTGAGAGCCTTATAGTTATTCCCAAGCAATTTCATTACGGTTTGTTTTGTTCAGGCTGAGATGAACTAATGGGCTTACGTCAAGGCTGGCAACAACTTTATTTGGCTTAGTTAGAGTCAATTACTATATACATACGATATCATTAGCAACTTGGGCTAAGCTGCTTAAAATGCCAGCTGCTTGCTTAATCAACCCTCTCCATTAATCAATATGAAGCCAGGCTTAAATATAGTTCATTTCGCAACTAATTGAAAACTTTGGCACCCCAGGTGGCCCGGACACACCCACTTGGGGACGCCACTTCTTGATGCGTCGGGCCGACATTCTGTTTTATGGCGGCCGCAGTCGCAACCAGAATTACCCTCTGGATGTGTCGGGCTGTTCCTTGGCGCTCTCTTTAGTGGCCCGTTTTGCTGCCGTTTTATAGTTTCACAAAATGTCGTAAAGCGGCCGAAACAAAAGCAAACTTGCCATGTGCAGGGGGCCCTACTCTCTGGCCTGAACTCGGCCTTCCGCTTTCTTTGACTCTGTTTGCGCAAGACATCCGTTTCCGTCCCAGACTCGCCTCAGTGCTGAAAGGTTGGTCAGCTTTTTGTCCCGCCATCCGTTCAGCCGCCACCTCGTGTCTGCTTCTCTCTCTCTCGCTCTCTAATGACAGCCTCTCGCTCTTTGCGCTTTGTCTGGATTTATGGCCAGTGGCGCATTTGCCTTCGCTCGCGTAACCAAAAGGAATTCACATTAATTTCTCAAATTGAACCGTCAGCCAAAAGAATTCATATAAATAATTCTTCTATTTTTTTCGTTAACGTGTTTTTCTCCAGATATCTGCGAGGATTGTGGGTTAAAGTAGTATGAATCTAATAGTTTCACGTTCTTGAGGAATCGATAGCCATCAGTAATCGCTTAGTTCATTGTGCAAACTGTTTTAAGTTATTTTCAAATTTAATTGTTTTCCTGAATATGTGTAAATAGTTTCAACACTTTCATTTTATAAGGATACGAAACCAAATTGCAAATTACTTGCCTGAATATGTGCAACAATTATTTATTTTATGTATACGAGTATTATTTTCATGAAGATAAAACTAAAATGCAAATATTTAAATAGTTACAACGTAAATGAATTATCATGTTCTATTATTGTTATACAGATACACAACTAAATTGCAACTTTTTTGCCTGAATATATGCAACAAATATTTATTTTATGTATATTATTTTCATGAAGATAGAAAACTAAAATGCAAATTAGTTACCAGAATATGCGCGAAAAGTCTCCAATAATGAAAAAGTTTCAAAATAAATGAATTAGCATGTTCTGTTATTTTTATGTACATATGTATGTAGATACACAACTGAATTGCAACTTATTTGCCTGAATATATAAAATAAGTGTTGCATATTTGCCAAGAACAATTGCAATTGTTTCCACGCATATGTGGAACAGAAATAAATAATTCAATATTTGCCAAATAAATGAATTATCATGTTCTCTCTGTACATATTATTTTGTGGAAAAACAAAACCAATTTATTTACTGGTTGCCTGAATATTTATACAAAGTTTTAGGTATTTTAATATTTGGCAAATATATAAATTATCAGGTTCTGTTATTCTTAGTAAAATACAAAACTAAATTGCAGATTATTTGCCTAAAGATGGTTATTATATATATGTAAAGTATGGCATCACTGGTTGATGGCAGCAGTTGGCAGTCCTAGCTTTGTGGTGGCATGTGGCAACACCAGAGAAAAGAACGGAGATCGACGGAGGGCAATCGGTGTGTCGGCGTCGTGAGGAGCTGTTGCCCTCTTATTGCGTAGGATCTAATTAATTTTATTATACCATTTTTCTCTTCATTATATACATTATATTAATAAACTATCTTACTTACTCAACTATCTTACATATATTATTTTATGAATATATAAATTGCAAATTGTTTGTTTGAATATGCATAAGAAGTATTTAACAATGTTATATCTGCAAAGTAATTTAATTTAGTCTTATGTAATGGTAACGCCATTTTTACCAAAATTTCAAAACTAAATTGCCAATTGTTTGCCTGAAGATTTGTATAAAGTATTTAACATTTTAATATTTGCAAAGTAATTTAAATAGAATTTTATGTAATTTTACAAAACTGAACTGTAAATTGTTGCACTGCATATGTAAACAAATAGTAATTAATATTTAAATATTCGAATAGTAGATGAATTGTATGTATTATGTATTAATTTCGAGTCATCACGTTAGTTATAGCTGAAGATCCGTTGGGAGGGAAAGACAAATGTGGCAACAAAGATCAGCAGCAAGTGGCAAATTATGATTTTAAATGCAGCATAATTAATGCGAAAAGCATTGAAATTTCGCTTGTTGGAATTGCGCATGCAACTGCGGCACTATGTGGGGCATGTGGGGCAAGCAGCTGGATGAGTCAGTGACACAAGGACAATGGCTGGCCGATGTTTATGGCTTTCGCCTGCTGGCCATGCAACGAATGCAGCGATTCGAGGCGCCCCAAAAAAAAACTATTGTGCAGCATGCTTCGAAGAAGATTTACGAGTTGCATTTATGCGTCCGGGGCAGCGAATGTCGGGCCAAGAGGAGGACAACGGACGAGGGTTGCGTTGAGTAATGTTTGTTGTGTAATTGCTGCCATATATCAATTGTTAGCAGCCAATTTGGCGTTCGATATAAAAACGCGTGCGTTGCCCATTAGCACATAATCATTGGCAGCAAGTGGAACAGCAACTCGAGCCACAGAGCGTGGTCTGAGTCGGAGTCTGGGAGTCTGGGAATCGGGATTGGAGCAAAGTCGGGCACATAAAGCGTGGCGCAGTAAAAACGGACGATTGCCTGGGCGCAGTGGCCCGCATATTTGTATTGGCTTTGCTTTCGCTCGCTCGTCCTTCGCCTCAACGTTGCGGTTGTTGTTGCTCTTGCTGTTGCTGTTGCTGTTGTTACCTTCATTACATTACACACAAAGCAGTGGCCATCTGCGTGTGTGTGTGCGTGTGCGTGTCCTTCGCGCCAAGGATTTGCTGCAGCTCTGGCTATAGCCCGCACTTGCCGTCGTGTAATCGCAAATAATCATCCACTTAGCATCATGAAACTTTATGCCAAATGCCCATCCGGCTTGTGTTCCTCGGACTACTAAAATGTCGCTGCCTTAAGAGACTCAGGAGTCGGCATAAAGTGCCCTCACATAGTCGTAAGAACGCGTATTATTGTTGGCAATTGAGCACATGCAGACTGTTTATTGTTTGCTCTGCCTGTTTGCCTGGCTTTTCTCCTCACGAGATGCAAATTGATTTTATGGAATCCTGCGAATCTTATGGTATCTACATATGAAGCACAGCTGCCGCTTATGAGTGCTCTCGACATATGTACTTAGAACTCCCCAAGCAGGCACTTCTCTGCACTGGACAATCTTATGGGGCAGAACATTCCTCTTGGTAGCGATTTCATGAGAATATCGACCTTGGCGACATTTCAAGTTAGGGACATTTCATAAGTATATTATAATACACAACTAAGTGCATCTCAAAGAAAAGATAACATATATTGCAATGCGCAACTTAATATGCTGACTTAGCGGTGGCATAAAAAGACATAATTTTGTGTAATTTTTATTGGATTCTATTTTTTAAAAACCATTTCCATTGGAAATACAAACGAAATTTGTGCGCCCAAGAGCGTTTTGACTGTAGATAAACATGCGATTATATTTGTGGCATTCAAGGATTCAGCTTTTCTATTTAGTAAAAGGTCTTTTGGATGTGGTTGGAATTTCCTTGAAAGAAAGGAAAAACATTTGTAAGCATGGATATACAATATTGTATTAAATAGTCAGAGTTTCTACATTTTAAGTTATCTAACTTTAAGTATCAATATTAGTACTTATTTGGCGATCAATCGTGATAATGTTGAATATTACATTTTTATATTTGTGGCATTCAAGGTTTCAGCTTATCTATTTAGTAAAAGTCTTTTGTATGTCGTTGGAATTTCCTTGAAAGAAATGAAAAACATTTGTAAGCATGAATATACAATATTGAATTAAATAGGCAGAGTTTCTACATTTTAAGCTATATAACTTTAAGTTTCAACATTAGTACTTATTTGTCGATCAACCGTGATAATATTGAATATTAAATTAAACATGCAGTTTGATGATATTGAATATTAAATTAAACATGCAGTTTTAAGCTATTTAACATTACATAACTATTTAGCATCGCCATCCATATTTATTTGTCGATTTGTCGATGAGATATATATGTATGTCGGAGATAGCTCTAAATTTTCGATTCGGCGGCGTGACTCTTAATGCTCTTGCTGTTCATGCTCTAGTTTTTTCTGCAATTGCGGCAAACTATCGCCATCCCTGTCTACGCCCCTACGATCAGACCTTACTTAACAGCAGAGAGTGTCCCCTCTCTCTGCTGAGTTCTGAGTTCGAATTTATTTGTGGATTAGGTATATTTTTATGAATGAATATCGTATATTGAATATTGAATTAAACAGAAAAAGTTCTTAAGTTCTAAGCTATTTAAGTTTGAAAATCACCATTCGCATTTACTTGCCGATCAATCGTGATTGATAGAAAAAAACATTTAAGATATGTATATTTGTAAAGAACATTAAACATGCAGATTTCAGGGATTGTATGTAAACTATCTAACTTTGAACATCTCCAACAGTACTTATTGGTCGATGGACAGTGATACACAGAAAACAACAGATGATATGCATTTGTAAGAATGAATGTTGTATATTGAATATTAAACAAAATATACATAATTCTAAAGTTTTAAACTATTTAACTTTGAACATCTACATCGAAATTTATTAGTTGATCCGTGATAGATTGGAAGCTACATATGAGTTATATTTGTATAAATGAATATTGAATTAAACATACAGACTTATTATGTTTTAAACTGTTTAACTACGATTTAACTTTGTCGATGTATCGATATATTTGTAATAATGAAAGTCGTATATTGAACATTTAACTGAACATGCAGAGTTCTTAAGTTTTAAGCTATTTAACTTTGAGCACCACCATTCGTATTTATTAGACCGTGCTACATTGAAAACTACATATAAGAAATACATATTTTTAAGAATGAATATTTAATATTGAACAAAATATACATAGTTCCAAAGTATTTAGCCACCATTATTAGTCGATCAACCGTGATAGATAGCAAAATACATATGTAGAGATGTGTGTGCATTGACTTTTGGCTTTTGGTGGTGCAGCAGCCTTCGAGTGGCCACTCGGCATTCAATCGAGCACAAAAGCATTTAATTAAAATATATACATTCGAGCTGAAGCTGCGGCTTCCTTATCGCTCAATCGCCAGTCCGCATTATCTCTGGGCGGGCCACTAATGAAACCCATTTTGCGGCATTTCGTTTCCATTCGATTGCACAGTTTCAGTTTGAAGTGGCACACGCCTCAGGACTCCAATTTCAATTCCAATCCCAATCCCAATCCCAATGCCAATCCCCAGCGATGTGTTCGTGGGCGGGCGGCCATTACACTGGGCTCATTATGGTCAAAAATCAGAATCACTTGAATGCAATAGGCTGGAATAATTTGCAGTGGAAGGCGATGGGCTCAATGGAGCGTTAATGAAATAATTAACGTATAAATACGACTGAACTGCTGCTGTAGGGGCCAAGAGAGTTCAAGGCAACGATGGTGGAGCGGCGATCTTGGCCAGCAATTTAATGCAGCAACTGCTACAAAGTCATCAATTTTATTCCCTTGGCAGCGGAGGAAGAAGCTCGGACGCTTGGTTGCTCGGATGCTCTGCTGAGCCAGCGAAGCATGCAATTTCTGTTTATTTATGAGGCCCATGATGGCACCGTGGAAGCCAAGGCGGGGGGAGGGAGCGGGAGCGGACGCCGACCCGAAACCAGAGCGGAGGCCGGAAGCTTGAGGAAAACTTGCAAAATAAAACTTTTCCGCTATTTGATTTGTTGGTCAGTGGGCAGGACGTGGGTCGCAATTGGGAATGCGATGGCGATAGCAATGTCGATTGGGGCTGAGGCCAACTAAATCTATTGACGCAAACAGTTAAAAGCCTCAGACGGACTTCGAAAATGCCAAAAGCTGGCGAGATAGTTGCACATTTAACTTGCGAGTGCAACTGCAACTGTAGTCCATTGGTTTGCCCACTCGCGCCACCTCCCCGCCACAGTCGCCCACATCCTGCTGCGCTTTTGTTTGTCCGCAGTGAAAATTTACAATTTCTGGTCCGAGAGCGGCCAGAGCGGACGTTCGTTGTTGCCGCTGCCGCTGCCGCTGCTGCCTCTGCTGCTGCTGCTGCTGCAGGATGCGCTAGAAATGGCTGCACTTCCTTTCCGCTGCTTTATAACTTGCTCCTCAATTTCGTGATTGTTTTTGTTGCTCAACACACCATAAAACTGTTTTGTATTTAAAGCTAATTTTGTTTTTATATCGCACTCGTAATTAGGGTTGCGCTGACTAACTAATAATAGTAATCGGATAAAATGTTTGACTAATGGAACTATAATATGCATGCTTGAAAATTTACAGAAATCCTATTTTCTTATTCTTCTCTTATATTCCTGGAATACAAAAATATAGCTTGAGTTATGTTGAGCTTTATAATGCATAAAAGTTAAAAAAAGCCAATGAAATTAACTTGTGTGAAAACTATTTTATGCATTCGATTATTTTATTAATTTTGTGGTACTTTTTTGTTTTGATATATATCGTTTAATTAAGTTAAATTTATAATAATAACGCTTACCTATTTGTGAATATTCCAAATTGGCTATTTTAAATTGCAAATCTTATCAATAAATCAAATTTACAAAGAGAAAAATTGTATATATGAGAGTTTGCAGAACTTTCGAAACTTTTACCACTAAAATAATATAATACTGTAAAAAACATTATATTTAATTATCGCATTTATAATTTAATTTATTTGCACAGTCGAGTTTACAAAAATATCAAAATTATTTTCTTGAAATTAAAATCTCTGCGTATGGCTTGAGTTATGTTAATCTAACATCAATAAACATTAACAGTTTCAATATACCGTATATTAAAGTTACTTATAATTAAATATCGCTTTGCTAATTGTGCTCATTCAAAATAAGTTAATTTGCTTGAACATTATAAATCTTAAGGCAAATGTACAATGACAAAAATGTTATGTTGGACAGCTTATAGAACACTTGAAACTTTTACAACTACAATAAAATAATACTGAAGATGTGTTGCATTCTATTTAATTATTGCATACTTAATTAGGATGCGCAAAACCAGGTAATTTATTTGTACGGAAGAATTTATAGAAATTTTAAAATGATTTTCTAGGAATAAAAACTCCTGCGTATGGCTTGAGTTCTGTTGATCTAACATCAATAAGTATTAACATAAAAGTTGCAATGAAATAAATTAAGAGCCAGTTAAGTATTTTATGAATTTGATAATATTATGTATTTTGTATTTATTTTCCAATATATATTTCTATATTTAAGTTCATTATACCAAAATGATCAGAATCGAAAAAATCGTCTGTCTGTCTGTCCGTCTGTCTGTCTGTCTGTCTGTCCGTCCGTCCGTCCGTCTGTTCGTCTGTTCGTCTGTCCGTATGAACACCTAGAGCTAGAGTAACCAAACTTTGGATTTAGATATTATATGCAAGTTTATGTTTTTTTCCTCTCCCGCCCTTCCCCTTGCCCACAAACTGCATCTCTGGCATCCTTAGAGCTAGAAAGCTAAAGTGCAATATATAGATATTTATCATAGTAACCGAAATCCAAATTAAAAACAAATTTTTTTTTGATTTCGAATTTTGTTTGATAATTTGATTATATTTCAACTTTTCGACATCTAAGTTTTTTAAACAAACATTTTTTCATATATTTTTTTTCGACATCTAAATTTTTTAATTAAAAGTTTTTTATATATTTTTTTAATTAAAATAAAATTTTTATTTTTAAAATTTCGAAAACATTTTTTTTTTGATAATTTCGATTATTTTTCAACTTTTCCACATCGAAATTTTTTAAACAAAATTTTTCTTTTATATATTTTCTTTTAAATTTAAAACAAATTTGTAATTTTTATTTTTGAAATTTCGAAAAAAATGTTATTTTTCCATTTCGAATTTTCTTTGATAATTTGGATTATATATAAATTTTTCAACATAAATTAAAAAAAAAATTGTTTCATATTTTTTTTTAATTTAAAAAAAAAATTATTTTTATTTTTTAAATTTCGAAAAAATTTTTTTTATTTCGAATTTTTCTTGATAATTTCGATTATTTTCCAATTTTTCGACATCAACATTTTGTAAACAAAAAATATTTTTCATATTTTTTTTTAATTAAAAAAAAGGTTTGCTTGTATGTATGCTTGCATATTCGAACAACAAAGCTGGACTGCTGCTTTTCAAATGAAATTATATTAATGTCGTTTGATGTGATCTCTATTAAATTGGCGGTATTTTAGTATTCGCTGGGTTTCATCTATTATTATTTTAAGTGGAAGTAAATAAGGTCGACCACAATTGTACATGTTTGTTTTAAATTTTATTTTGTCAAATGGTACATGGTATGTTACAGTCGGGCTGGCTCGACTGTAGCCGTTCTTAGTTGTTTTTATATAAATATGTTATATTTAATGTTGTAAATAAGACTAAAAAAATTTAATGAAAGCGTCTTAAAGTTGGAAAATGAAGAACTACAAATAATGCCCATATTTTAGAACAATTGAGTGATTCCGTCAGTCTAAAAGAGTTGCAGACTTGTCTGGGCAGGTTTGCAAAAACAATTTTTGTCGAATTGTAAGAAAATGATTGTAGTAAATTGATATGAATGCGAAATAGCCAAAAGTCCAGATTGGGTTTCTTTTGTTGTTCAAGTTAATTTAAAGACGAAAGCAAGATCATGGACGATGGTTATTTGCTAGATTAAAAGGCAACCGACAGCAGCCCAACAGAAGCAGAACTCGAGAATGGGAATGAGAAAGAGAGAGGGCAAGGAATTGGCAGTCAGTTGGCGTTGGGCTGGTGGCTGGTGGGGGGGTGGTCTGTCTGCTTGTTCATATTGTTTCGGCCAAGCTAAATTGATGGCAAACAGAATTGGGGCAGCTGGGGAGCAACATTTTGATTTCGGCCATGTGGTTTCTGTTGCCTTTTTGGCAGGCAGTAAGCGTAAGAATGAAAGGAAGCTCTTAGCAGATACTTTACGCAAATCCCAAGAGAAAACATTGGCACACTTTGAGACGCTGCCGGCGGCGCAGTCGCCGCTGACGGCGCAGTCGACGCTGTCGACGTCGGCAGGCGTCATTAAAAGTTAAAAAGGATTTTCAACGGATTTGCGAGTTTTCGGCGTACTCGCCGTACTCTCTCAGGGCAAACAGAAGCCATCAATTTGCATTGAAAAGAGCAAGCAAACGGTATAGTATAAATACAATATATACATAACATATATATAACCCTGTACATATTGAAGGCAACAGTCAGTAGAAGAAGAAGAACAACTATAACAACTACAGCGACGACTGCAAGCACAATACATATAAGATGCGCTCTAGCGACGTAAAGTATGCAGTGAAAAAAATACAAAGAAGTGAACTCAAGTCAGCGACTGTCAAGTAGTCGCATAGTTGTCATTTCCACTGGCACTCGACGTCGTGCAAGGACCTTGAGTTCCTGCCAGGCTTTTTGTTTCGCTTAAACTTGTGTGGATTAAGCTAAATGCTGGGGCAGAGACTGAGACCGAGACCGAGACTGCGATTGCGACTGAGGCAGGGGCTCGAGGCAATGCCACGCCACGCCAAGGTATGCAAGTGCCTCCTCCACATCCATCTGCCCCTCCTCCTCCACGCAGCTGTGCCTCTGGGGCCTGTGCACGCTTCAAGCTCGCCTGCTTGAGTATTTTTATGAGCTGCGTTTTCGTTTACTTACACCTGGTGCTCTGCTTATTTTTACCCACACAAACTTTCTCTTTCTTTTCCATCTTTTTTATTTTTTTGGCCATTTTCCTTTGCGTTTGCCACTCACCTGCGGCGACATTGAGTAATGACGTTGCAACTCTGCCCGAGGCCGAACCTACGTAGAGCGCAATGCGTGGCATCTCGTCGAGCTTCAGCTCCCACACAGAGCTGTCCTTATTTGCTGGCCCAATTACAGCTAATTGAACAGCGACTGGCTTGCCTATTAATCAAGAGCGTTTTCAACTTTTAGCAGCGAATTTGTAGCTGATCAAAATACACGAAATTGCGATGGAAACGTTAAGCGTAACTAACGCAGTTGAGCTGCCATTATTAGCACGTAAACAGCTAGAAAATTTCAACTCCAATAAATCTTTAGTTAAGGTTAGAGATTTTCAATGTTCAATGAAAAATTTTAAATATTTATAGGATTCAATTGTTACTTAACTATTTTACATTAATAAATATTATATAATAATACAATGTAACATAAATAAAAGGAATGCCATTATTAGCACTTAAACAATAAACAACACTTACACAATTTCAACCTGAATAAATCTATAGTTAAGGCTAAAGATTTCTACCATTTAATGTCGATTTTTAAATGTTTATGGCATTCAATAAATTCAATAATTACAAAATAATGAAAACACCAGAGAATTTCAATTCAAACAAATATTGTTAAATGTCTTTATTTAAGGATATTCAATTTTAAATAATCTATTTTCGTTTAATATATATAATATAATAATATATAAAGCAATTAAATTGAAAGCCAATATTGGCACTTTAAAGGTACCAAAATTTCAAATCCAACAAGTTTTAGTTAAGCTTAAAAATTTATTTTATTTAATATCATTTTATTTAACTTATCTACTTTCTATAATATTACAAATTTAATATTAAGTAAGGCTAAACACATTTTTCTATTTAATGTAAAACTTTAAATGTTTTTCGCAGACAATAAAATAATAATGAAATAATAATATTTAAAAAATTTTTTCATTTAGTGCCAAATTTTAAATGTTTAAGGCACTTATCATATTTATATATAATATAGTATCATAACAAAACATAAATAAATATGATGCCATTATTAGCACTTAAAAACTGTAGAATTTTAGATCTAACAATTATCGCTGAATATCTTAGTTAAGGTTAAACAATTTTTTATTATAAAAAATCAAATTTTAAATATTTATGGAATTCAATTTAAATTTGTCAACTTTCCATTAACAAATATAACTATGAAATAAACAATAAGCAATATAAAATAATAGTATATTTAATATTCGTATAATGTAAAGTTGTCAATTCTGGTTTAATTTACTTTATATTGCAAATATAATTGGTAGACAATGTTGTTAACTTGAGCATTTGAGACCTGCTGAAGGACATTTGGATGCTTTGATCGTATCTCGCACTTCATCGTCATTTCAATTTCAATGCATTATTGCGTGCAGTATTATTTCTACTCGACTTGCTTTCACTTTTTATTTCGCCTGCCAGTCGTTTGGTTTATTACATTCCCGAAATCGTACATTGTCCTGGAGTCCCGTTTCGTAACGGTTTTGTGCTGAACGAGTGAGTATTTGCGGAGGTGTTATTTCCGAAACATTTGGTCGGCAATTAAATTGTTGCTTCGAGGAAATGCTGCTGCGTAAGAGAACACTTAAAATTATATGGCACCTTTTGATATTCAATGGTCGTTAAATTTTAATTGCGCTCGCCAGGCGCCTCTTTCAATCACCAATTTGTTCATATTTGATTACATGCCAAAGACGAATGCTCTCGCACTTAATGCTATCTGGGCGTGGAGCAACACAAGTCCCCGACGTCAACAGTGCTGGCACTCGCCCACAGACTCCTGCAATTTGGCTATTAAATGGTTTTTTGTATAGGACAAACTATTGCATTAATATGCGAATTCCATGTGTATTTTAATTGTTAACAAGTGAGAACGGCTACAGTCGAGCTAGCCCGACTGTGATATACCATGTACCATTTGACAAAATAAAATTTAAAAATTAAATGAATTAAATTGTCGTTCTCCTAATTTACTTCCAGTTAAATAATAATACCTGAAACCCAGCAAATACTAAAATACAGCCAATTTAAAACGATATTCATATCAATTCGTTGGAAAAACAGCAGTCCAGCTTTGTTGTTCAAATACCACGCCCGCCACTTGCGCTTGCTTAGCGTATGTCAAACTTCTTTTGTTAATAACAGCGCTTAGTTTTTATCCGATTTCAACCATCTTTTGGATATTATAAATATCGAAACATTGTACTTTAAATTAACTAATTATCTTTAAGGATGCCACTGTTCCTTGCGGTTTGTAATCGAGGGAAAGGGTGGGGGAGGAAAAAACACTTGATCTGTGTAAATGCATATTACACCTAAATCTAAAGATTGGTTGCTCTAGCTCTTACCATCTCTGAAATCTTGGTGTTCATACGGACGGACGGACGGACAGATAGGCGGACATGGCTATTTATTTTTATATTATTATTTCATATTATTTTCAATTCTGATCTTTTTGGTTGTAACAACATGTGGTTTGCGAAGTGTCCTTTAACCTGTAACACACATTCGAACGAACATAATATACCATACCTTTGCACCTATGGGTACATGGTATAAAAAGTCTGATACTATATGCTTACGAGTATTATCTGCTTATTTGCGCAATAAATCCGCTGACTTTTAGCTGTTTTCCTTGAGCCACTGCGACAGCACTGAGCGCCATGTGGTTATCTGGTCCAAGGACACACACAATTTGCAGCACGTGCGCAAAATTATCTGTAGGCCAGCGAATGAATAAAACAGCAGCTGCAAAGAGACACAAAGCATTGTCTGAGCTCGAGACTCATTCATTGCGAGGGACCCGATACTAAACTCATTAATTATAGGAATGCCGCTGCATGAGCTGGCCATGAATACAGACAGCATTGTATTAGGCTGCTATATTGGATTCTATTGTGCGTAATCAACTTTGCCGACGCTGCTCATCAACACTGAATATGTTTTATGCACGTCTCGATTACTCGGCATTAAGGATTGCATTAATACACAGCTGGCACAAATAGTTTAGTCATTACCGCGCACTGACAAATAATGCCGATTTGCACAAGATTGGAAGCGCATGAAACTAAATATGCATATATATCAATCGCTCTATATAATAATTCAATTAGTAATTTTACTTTAAGTTTATACATAAAAGTATATATGTAAATATCTCAAGCGTTTTATTAAGTAATTTTATTCGCTTGAAAATAAATGGGTAAATATATCAATCTCTATAAACAATTACTAGTAATTTTAATTTACGCAGATGATTAGAAATAAATGACAATAAATAAGTAAATATATTAATCTCTTTAAAAAATAATTTTATTATTTATTTTAATTTGCAGAGAAGATTGCAAATGCAGAAAAATAAATAAGTTAATATATCAATCGCTTTTTTAAATAATTTTATTCGCTTGGAAATATTGGTATGTGTAAATATATCAATCTCTATAAAAAAATAATGTCATCGCATGGAAGTAAATAACACAAATTTTCTATATAATAATTCTATAATCGCACTTTTAATATGCAGATAAATTTTGAAATTCAAATGGAAATAAATTAGTAAATATATCAATCGATATATTTAGTTATTCCATAATAAATTGTATTCGCATGAAATTAAAAGAATATAAAAATGAAAGTAACACACATTCTCTAATAATAATTTTATATGTAAATTTAATATAATTTGAAATGCATTTGTAAATATATCAATCGATATATTATGTTATTCCATAAAAAATTGTATTCGCATTAAAGTAAAAGTATATACTATGTAAATATATCAATCGCTCTATTAAATAATTTTATTCGTTTGAAAATAAATATGTAACTATATCAACCTCTCTACAAAATAATTGTATTAACAATTATAATCGTACTTTTAATTTGCAGTTAAAATTGGAAAAACTTGAAATTAAATATGTAGTTCTTTCAATATTTTGTGCGCATTTTTAGTTTTTAGAGAATTTTGTTGTTACATGAAAATCAATAAGTAAAATCATATAATAATTACATATCAATGCACTTTATTAAATTATGCTATAAATAATTTATTTTCATTCAAGTAAATACGAGTATGTAAATATATCAAGCGTTCTATAAAATATTTCAATTAATTATTTTATTCGCAAAGAAGCTTTGAAATGAATGAAAGTAAATAAGTATCCAAATATATCGCTCTAAAATAATTTTATTTGCATTTTAAATTTACAAAGAAGACAGGAAAGCTTTGAAAATAAATTGTATTATTCATTTTATTCGCAGTTTTAGAAAAATTGCAAATGCATGAAAATAAATAATAGTTTGATTAATCGCACTATTAAATTATTCTATAAATAGCTTTATTCGCATCAAAGTAAATATACATATATCAATCGCTCTTTAAAATATTTGCATTAATTATTTTATTTGCGGCGAAGCTTGGAAAAGCGTGCAAAAAAATATATATCTAAATATATCGCTCTGCAAATAATTCTATAAATAATTGTATTTTGGTGCTACTGCACTTGTAGTTAATTCTCGTTATATATTTGATTTCGATGTAGGCTAACAATCGATTTAATGTTTGTAATTGCCATTTTCCAGACTGTTATGACACCTAACAGTCTGCGTCGCCTAATAATGTTTCGAATTTGATATATTGCACGTGTTCGAGTGATATTTACACGGCTCGTCTGCAGCAACTACAAATGCGGGCTTAACAGGCAAACTTCAATCATGTGTGCCCAATATTTGCAGTCGAAGGCATTAATCAAAATCCTCGCAGTATTAGGCAGCTAAAGTAGCAGCGCCAGACGACGAACCTCATCCTGAACCTGACATTGCTAACGAGCACGAAATATGTGTGTATCAAATGCAGACGTTCCCTCGATGGGTGACTGACAGCCCCATGACTGGAGGGACTGAGAACTGGGTCTGAGCGACACAAGGAACTGCCTGGCACTGCAGCCATAAACAGCGTCATAAAAATACGCAACATTCAAGCAAGGAGTTGCTTCAGTTCCAGCGATCTGAAAGGATAGTTGTATGTAGTCTCCATATACATATATTTGCAAGTTAAATATTCATTATGGCAACGAAGTTCAGTTGCTCTATTCTCGATCTACAGTCAGTTTATAAGCTAAGCTCAAGTTACATCAATGAAGTTCCATTCAATTGCCACAACTGTTTGTTCTAGAGTCCAGCACAGATAGTTTCAATGCAGTTCCATAGATCTGCAAGAGCAGTTCTTCTCTCGATTCTTAGATAGTTTCAATGAAATTCCAATGATCTGCCACAACAGTTTGATTAAGTCTCCATCTACAGATAGTTTCAACGAAGTTTTATTGATCATCCATAACAGTTTGTTTTAGTCTCCATCTACGAATAGTTTCAATGAAGTTCCATTGATCTGCCACAACAGTTTGCTATAGTCTACATTTACAGTTAGTTTCAAGTTCCATTGATCGCCACAACAGTTTGATTAAGTCTCCATCTACAGATGGTTTTAATGAAATTACATTGATCAGCCGCAAGAGTTTATTTTAGTTTCAATCTACAGACAGTTTTAATGAAGTTCAATTGATCTGCCACAACAGTTTACTCTAGTATCCAACTACAATTAGCTTCAACAAAGTATCATTGATCTGCTAGAGCAGTTTGGTCTACTGTCGATCCTCTGACAGTTTCAACAAAGTTCCATTGATCTTCCACAACAGTTGGCTTAAATCTCCATTTACTGATAGTTTCAACGAAGTATCATTGATTTGCTAAAGCAGTTTGATCTACTCTCAATCCAATTTCAACGAAGTTCTATTGATCTGCCAAAACTGTTTGTTTAAATCTTCATTTACTTCTTCTTAAATCTACATCTACAGATGGTTGCAATGAAGTTCCATCTACTGATAGTTTCAACAAAGTTCCTTCGATTCTCTGACAGTTTCAACGAAGTTCCTTTGTTCTACAAGAGCATTTTAATCTACTCTCGATCCTCAGTCAGTTTGTTAGCTAAGCTCACGTATTTGTCCTATTGCTTTTGGCCTTATTGCAAATGTGACGACAAATTCAGAACACCCTCAGTTGGGCTCAAAGTAATTTGCACGCAGTCTGCTGACAGCATGTCACCTTGCCAAGCATACTCTACTCGTATGACAGAGTATTCCCACTTGTCGACATGGCAGAGCAAGAGGCTCAGTGAATCACAGGTAATCAATTGCTACTGTCGACTAGGAAGTGTGCTGCGACTTCGACTTCAGCTTGCATTTTCGGTGGCATTGGCGTCGGAGTGCGAGGCTGGCGTGTGGCGGAAATTAAAGCTGCCAGCAGGCAGTGTCATTTGGCCCAGTTCCCCGGGCCATTCCATTTCACTTGGTGACTGGTGACTGGTGACGGCAGCTGCTGCTTGCGTTGTTGTTGTTGTTGTCTGTTGTTTGGCTCAAAGGTATTTTAATGATTTTAATTAACTGCATGTTTGCCAGTAATTACAACGGCAACAATGCAATTATGAGTCTAGTTCGACCCATAAACAACAGGCAGGCGGGTGAGGGCTTAGGCCCTGGCCTGCCAAGGATATTGGCTTTTGTCTCACTGCACACACCTCAGTTGACACAATAATTACATACATACACGAACCGTACACTGCAGTGCACAGCAGGACATAGGCGCATGACAGGAATATCGAGCGGTGGCGGAGGCGGAGTCGGGGGCGCAAATGTAACGAGAATAGTTCATAAAAGCATTTGCGTTTGTTGTTGACAGTTTTTGCCCACGTTGCGCAATTGATGTGGCACAGTGGGGCGCAGTCCATAGCTGCTGGCTACGCTCGGAAGCGGCCAGTGGATGCACGGGATTGGCCCAGTGTGCTGGCAGGCACTTATTACTAATGCGCCATGTGGCACACTCGAAGATGGAACATGTGTAATTATGGCTAACAATGTAGCTGTCCTTGACTGTCATTGATGCCGGCAAGACTTGTTGCATGTTGCCTGGTGCGGGGCGTGGCCTCGTCGCTGTTGCCACGTGGCCGCCGCCCGACTGTCGCTTTGTGTGTGCGCTGACCGTAAACATCAAGTAATTTTCTGCAATTTTTCTGCACTGTCAATTGATTTATGGCTTGTTGCTGCCGTCCTCCCCCACACGGCGCCTCGGGCACAACAAAAAACGGCAAAGTCAAGTGAACGTTGTCCATCTAAAATATGGCGCCTTTGGCCTGTGGCTGTCAAGTGTTCGCCTGCTTTCCGCCCCCCCCCCCCCCTCCACACAGCGCTTGTATGCAAAATGTGTCGCCCTTGTCATTTGTGCTCCCCCCTCTTGCCGTTGGACCGCCCGCCTGGGTGCGACCATTAAACACGAGAATTCGTTTAGTGAATTTCATTTGCGTGCACATTTCACAGCTTGTTAAAAAACTCCAATGTTTAATATCTCAACGGGAGTTTTGCTTACGCGTTGCTCATACGCCACGTATGCACATTTCAACTCGCTAAGTGACTGCCTCAAATTCAGTAAGTTGTAGCCGCGTGCTTCGCTTTCATCTCTTCAATTTACGCAAAGCGCGTAATTGAATAGTCCTGTACAGACTTTGAGTAATTGTTGCGTTTAGTGTAAGACAGGCAGCTGATTTCGCTGCAGTGTCTAATGTCTTATCTAGTGCGAAACACACACGTGCCTGCGTGCTCATTATATATGGCCTGCCTGCCACAGGCGCTGCAAAAAACTAGCCACATAAGAAGCACTAACAAGCAGCTCAGCCCGGTCGTAATTTAAAACCTTTGCGCTGACCACAGCGCGCGTCACATGCAACCCAGAAGCAGAAGCAGAACCAGAGCCAACCACAACCATGGCCAGAGTCAACGACAGAGGCAGGAAAGCAGCCGCAGGACGCGTTGCGCTGACCTTTTGCCACTGGCCACAGTGTGCTTCTAGGCGCAACACATTAAAATGCAGGTCCCGTGTATGTATAGTATATTCGAGTATGTGTGTATGGTATTTGTGTGGCGGATAACTCAAGGCGAACCCGCAGAGCGCTGTTCATTTTTCAGTTTTATCCGCATTTTTATTTTAATTTTTTATTGTCCTTGCCTCGGGGCCGAAGCTGGTGCTGCAGCGCTTCTGCCTTGTTATTAATGACGCCCACACGTAGCAAGGAACTACACCTTGGAGATTTATGGGGCGTGTCGCATTAAGCAACGCAGCCCGCTATCCAGTGGCAATCAAATTTAGTCGCTTTTGAAGTCGCAGCTAAAGTTAATCGCATTCACGGCAATCAAATATAAACACGCCCAAAACATACTCCGAATCCTAATTTTAGTCAACTGCACATTGGGCCAAGCCAAAGCTTTAATCCAATTTTGGTCAAACTTTTAGAAGCTTAGACCTTCTTTCGCTACCCGAGAATAATTTTAATATAATGAGTGAGACATTTGTAGGCTCATCCAGTTGTATACTTAATTGCAGACTGAACTAGTAACGCATTATAAGGAAAGCTTACGAGATTAAATCGTAATTTTGTTGTAAAAATGCATGCTCAAAATTACTTATTAAAATTAGCATGTAAATCCTTGAGGCTTAACTTTGAGTTTTAATTCTTTGCCTGCGATGAAGTGGTCTTCACATATAGAATGTTGAATTGTGCGCGGAATGTTTGTAAATTTTAATTTCATTTAACTTTAAATATGTTGCAGAATAAATGCAATTAAGTTACGCTCAAAAGCTGCACGTTATCAAATAATTAACTCATTATTTGGCATAGGCTTAACTTTATCTTTGAAATCGTTATGCTTAATGTGACTTTGGCTTTCGAGCGGAATTTTAAGTAATAATATTATTCTTGATCTTTCTTTTCCAAATATTAAAGCAAGCACGGCATGGGCTCGGCAAAATCCTACACATTTTCATTTCATACAGCCAGCGGGATACTGCAATTGTTACACAACAATAAAAGCTTATAGAATACAAACAATAAACTCCATTATTTTCAGTTCTTTCTTTATCGTTTTAAATGTTTGTAGCAAAAAGAAATTTTAGGCTGTGAATAAAAATTTAATAAATGCAACGAATTGTATGTTGGTATGTTTATTAAAGAATGTGTTCTTAAATATTACTATTTTGAGTTATGTCTTTAGTGTTGTAAATGTTTGTAGCTCGAAGAAATTGTGTTGTGAATATAAATTTAATAAATGCACAAATTTTGTGTTGGCCTGTTAACTTAAGAATGTGTTCTTATATATTATTATTTAGAGTTATTTGTTTAGTGCTTCAACTATTTGTATCTGGAAGAACTTGTATGTAATGAATATAAATTTTATAATTGCAAAAAAATTAAAGAATGTTTCCTTATATATTATTATTATTTTGAGTTATTTCTTTACTGTTTTAAATGCTTTTAGCTCGAAAAAACATCTTGTCGGGAAATATTAAATATATGCTCAAATTGCGCTACTAAAGAATTTGTACTTATAAATTATTATTTTGATTTATTTCTTTAGTGTTTTAAATGTTTGTAGCTCGAAGAAATTGTGTGTTGTGAATAGAAATCTAATAAATGCACGAAATGAAATACAAATGAAATACTTTCCAAATTAATGTGTCCTTATATGCAACAAACAAATACAACTAATCAATAATTAATGATTTAGAATACAATATTAAGTGAAGTACATAAAGACCTTCGCTCACAATCAGTAGAGTATTTAAATGTTGAGCTCTTTGCAAAACACTTTGCTCGGCAATTGGCAAGAAATTGGAATTAAACGGTCTGTGGACCACTGTGTGTGGAGGGGAAATGTGAAAAGCATTTTCCATTAACGCATTAGAGAGCTGAGCTTGCGACTTGTGTGCTCCATTTTCCATGTGACTTGGGCCCAAATTTCCTGCTTTTCCACTTGTGTTAACCAATAATGTATGCAAATCCAATTTTGCGCTCCATAAGCTTTATTAGATGCCAAAGTTGACACAAGACACGCCCCTCCCGCCTCCTCCACTCCAACTGGCTGACTAGTTGATTGACTGACGCATAAGTTGACAGACTGTCTGTTGTCTTGCCACTTCCACCTTAACTCAGCACTCATTCGGCACACTGCGTAATTTCATTTCGTGAAAGTCGCCCAGTCAATAATACAGCCAATTGACCAGGTGTCTGGAAAACGTGATTCAGTCTATATTGAACTCGGCACGTTATGCGTTTATGACCTGTTGCCAGCCGTTATATAGAATCACTTTTATATGGGCAGCAGTTGGCTGAGTTGGAGTTACGAGCTCGGCACTTGCGACAACTCAGCAAATTTTCTTCATTGGCAGCTCGCAATTCGCTCGGCAATTCTACTGCAATAAGAAAGAGAGAGTTTGAGAGTGCCTCAGCATTATAACACAGAATTGTTATTTAAATTGTATTAGGTATAAGGTATTGAACCGAGCAAATAAAAATGAAATGGCACATTAAAGAATAGGTAAGTTGAACCCGTTTAAAATTCTGATAAAGAATTGATATTTACTTTGAATAAAGTATTCGATTTTGAACCGAGCAAACTGAAAAAGGAAATGAAATAATAACTACATTAAATACATTGAAAGTTCTAACACCGAATTGTTATTTAAATTAGAAGTTTGTATTGGATTTAGAACCAAATAATACTGAAGAAGTAAATTAAATTCTGATACAGAATTGTTATTTAAATTGGATTAGGTATTATGTATTGAACCGAGCAAATAAAAATCAAATGGCACATTAAAGAATAGGTAAGTTGAACCCGTTTAAAATTCTGATAAAGAATTGATATTTACTTTAAATAAAGTATTCGATTTTGAACCGAGCAACCTGAAAAAGGAAATGAAATAATAACTACATTAAATACATTGAAAGTTCTAACACCGAATTGTTATTTAAATTAGAAGTTTGTATTGGATTTAATATTTAAATTTAAATTCTGATACAGAATTGTTATTTAAATTGCATTAGGTATAAGGTATTGAACCGAGCAAATAAAAATGAAATGGCACATTAAAGAATAGGTAAGTTGAACCCGTTTAAAATTCTGATAAAGAATTGATATTTACTTTAAATAAAGTATTCGATTTTGAACCGAGCATTGAAAGTTCTAACACCGAATTGTTATTTAAATTAGAAATTTGTATTGGATAGAGAACCAAATAATACTGTAGAAGTAAATTAAATTCTTATGCAGAATTGTTATTTAAATTGAATTAGTAGCAAATAAAAATGAAGTGGCACATTAAAGAATAGGTAAATTGAACCCGTTTAGAATTCGGATTCGAAATTGGATTAAGTATTAGCTTTAGAATAGAATTGTTATTTAAATTATATTGAGTATTAGATTTGGAACTGAGCAAATAAAACTGCAGAAGTATATTGAATAATAAGCAAGTTAAATCTGTGAGTAATCCTGAGTAATTTAAATTGAATTAAGAATTGGATGTTGAACCGAGCAAACTTAATTTATCCAATTCACAATTCTTATTCAGCATTTTTATTTATATTGGATTAAGTATTGATTTTGCACCGAGTATATTAAACTGAAGAGATAAAAGAAATAATAAGTACATTAAATACGATTAAAATTCTAACAGAGAAATGTTATTTAAATTGAATTAAGTATTGCATTTTTAACCGAATAAATAAATAAGTGAAGAAGTATATAAATCAATATGTAAATTAAACCTGATCAGAATTGAGAAAATAAAGCTGAAAAAGTGTATTAAATAATAAGTAAATTACCTCCCTCAATAATTCTATTACAAACTTGTTATTCAAATTAGATTAAGTAATCAATTTTGCAGCGAGACATTAAATCTTCGTTCATTTTATTACAAATTGTTACTAAATTTGGATTTTATATTCGATTTAGAATATGTATTCAATAAATAAAAGTGAAGAAGAAGAACTATAACACAATTGTTATTTCAATTGGATTTATTATATAACCTCCGTTCATAATTGTTATTAAAATGTTATTTAAATTAGATTAAGTACACCAGATTTTGATGCGAGACAATCAAACTGAAACTTAAATAAATGTTAGACTTCCCGTAAAAAAATACATTTTCTGCGTACTTTAGGTAAAGCGATAAATAAATAAGCAGGAGGAAAATGAAATGTGTACTTAATTAGAGTCTGCATTTGGGACTAGAAGCTTGTCTGACGTCGTTTTAATTAACTGTGCGCAGACGAAGTGAAATCGATTATTCACCTGTTTGATCTGATTTCGTTAATGTTATTTGATTTGTATGCAGACGAGGTCTTATCCCTGGCCTTAAGTTTAATCAACGAAAAATTGAATTTTTGCTTTTCACTTTCCCGCCAGGCGTACGCCTGCTGCAATCCATCATTGGACTTATCCCAGCTGTCCTTCGCATGAATTAGGCCTGCGTCGGGATAGGATCCTCTTTATTTCATTTACATTGCTTGCCTAATGATTTGCCTCGGTCTGTGCATCAGTAGCAGCATCACAGCATCAGCAACAGCATCGGCAGCGCGGTCGTCAGTTAAGCGAAGCCAATTTCATTGTTTCTCTCTCTTGCTTGGCTCTGCGTGTTTGCTTATGCGTGTGGCATAACGGTACAAACGACGGCGGCTACGTGTCCTCCAGGTAGTCGACAATAAAAGCACACAGACAAACACACACATGCGCACGCAAGGACGTAAGCTTGTCGCAGCCTTGATGATGATATACGAGTGGGGTTCTGGGAACGCAGTTTCATCGGGTCGCCTGTATCCAGTGGCAGGCAGGCAGGCAGGCAGGCAGGCAGGAACGTGCCTGTGTGTCCTGCGGATGGCTTCGGTCTCTCCTCTCCCGTGCTGCTCAATGTCTTGCTTCTACTTCTGCTTAGTTGCTGCTGCGCAAAATCCAAACTAATAATGACATTTTGCAAATTATTCCACATCGCACGCTGCTTGACACACTGACACTGAACTGGCAACAGGAGCTGAGAAGCTCTTGCTGGCTGGAGTCGGGAGCCGGGAGTCGAGAGAGAGAGCAGCGAGATGGGTAGGTGGCGGCCCGGGAAATTTATTCGCAGGCAGGACTCGGTTTGTCCTCGTCACGTTGGCAGCGCCATTGCCACGTATGTGTGTTGCATAAAATTTTACAGTTGCCACACACAGCGTCAGCGTAAAATGAAAATATTTACCGCCTGGCATTCTAATATAGTTTTCGTGGCTGCCAAGAATGTGCCCAGCCAATCCAAGGGAATGGCCTTGCAGACCTTATAAAATACACTTTTACATTCACCTTTAATACGTGCAAACTGTTGATTAAATAATAGTGCAGGCAGGGTATCAAATATTTCGACTGCTGGCTCTGTTTACTGAACTTTGTGCCCTAATTGTTGCTCTGTCAGACTGGCTTTGTTATTTTTCATTTTTACTCTCTCTCGGTTGTTTGCATAAATTGTTCTTTGGCCTCGACGTAAGCCTAATTTGTGGTATAACTCCTGGCTTGACACCTTTGTCAAATAAAATAGCAGAAGGCATTAGTCTTGCCCAAGGTGAACTGCGAGATGAAGGATTTGCCTAATTTATTGATGGTCTCGCAAACGCCCAAAGACATTGTAACGAAAATTTGCATGCACAGAAGATAAATGAAGCGGGATCTGATCTGCAGCCGTTAGAGAGATAAACCAAAATCCAGTTGGCTTTATAATTGAAATGCATAATTGAAATGCTGAGCGACGTTGGCTTCAGCTAGTGATTGAGTCGGAATAAAATATTTTATAAAGTGTATTTGCAGTCGAGCACGTAGAGCTGAATACTTAGTAAATATATATTATATATACATTGCTGGCATTCCCGCATGAATAGTATGGTCCGACATGGTCTAGGGTCCGATGATGAAAGGTCCTTTAGGAGCGCATGGCATACACACGCCACAACAACGAAGTTAAGTTGAGCATTTTATAGTTAAGCTGCATTCCCTTCTATATAGCACTTGTTGACTTGCCCCTATTCTTGGCTGCCATGTCCCGAACTCCCCAGCCGACTAACTGTAGGGGGGCCCAGAGCAGCTTTTTATTTTAATTTAGCTGCTTCAACTAATGGATTTGGGGCTTACGTAACTTCAACACTTTTGCTCTTGCCACTGCTGCCACTAAAATGCCCGCCTCGTGGCAACGCCCTCTTTCAGCTGTAGCATAACATAATGGCAACAGCACCATGGGCGACGACTTAATTTGCATTTTGCAGAATGAAGTAAATATGTGCTAGCTGTGTGTGTAGTTATGTGTCTACAGTTAGTGCAAACTATTGTTGTACGTGACTTAGAAGGCTGGCTCAATGTTCCTTTTAATATTAAGTATACGCAGTGCAGCCCGCTCTCTATGTGCGCGCAGCGAGTGTGCGTGTGTATGCGTGCTGAAATTACGAAGTGTACAAAGTGAAGCAAAGTCTCTAATGACCACTTTGAGGGTTTAAAATGTGCGACAGGCATTTACCGCATAAATAACACTTGTTTGGCGAGGCAGCGGGAACGCGGGCTCTGCTAAAAAGGAACCGCAACGCGGCCAGGATAAAATTAACTTATTCATTAGCAAATGGCAACCTGGGGCATACTTTGTCCATACTTATACCCTACACTATACCATGCTATATGTGTGTTGGCAGCCTTCAAGCTGTGCTTTAATTAAAAACAAGTTACAGCAGACTCCCAAGCAATCAATGATCTGCTCCATAATACCCTATATACCCAAACTAATTGCACATTTCAAACGTTAAAGTTTGTAAATTTGATTGTTATGAAATGCAAGTATTTGCAGTTATGGCATCAGGAGTAAGAGAGTTACTTTCCAGCGAGCATGCTCTTCTTAGTACAGGGTACAAGCGAGCAACACTCTCGCATTGCAAGGTGCAAAATGGCTGGTAAATTGCATAAGCACAAAATCCTCCGTCAGACACTTTGATAAGCTGACTGACTGACTGACTGACTGTGTTTTGTGTTGTATATGTAAAAGTGTATTTGGTTGTGTAGGGTTGTGTATAAGTTCTGAGGTTGCTCCTGCTGTTTGGCATCCCCTGACTTTATTGTGCTTTTCCTCTTTTTAGGCATAACGAAAAAAGTTTAATTAAGTTTTCAAGTTTATTTTTAGCTTGCCCCATTGTTTGCATGTGCTGCCCGACTAACAACAACAACAACAAAAACAATAATAACAATAATAGCAACATTGCAAAACAACAACAATTGCGCGCTTTGACAGCTGGCTGTAATTTATGACAGCATTTAGTTGCAGATTTTTGACATGTTGCAACGCCAAGCGTCATGGAACATTTTCAGAGGCTTCGAAACGAACAACTTTCACATCGTGATTTATTTAGGAACAATGGGCGAGCTTAACAATGGTTAGAAAGGTCTTTTAATGAGCTCGTATTTTATGGGAAGATAAAAAGAATTTTAATTGAAAGGATTATCATTGAAATGAATCAGAAAATTAAAATGAGATGAAAGCGTGACTCGTCCTTAGTAATGCCTAACCAGCATGTAATAGGATTCAGTCTCTTGCAATAAGTTATTTTTTTAGGTTTGCGGCAAATACACAAAATTAGAAAACCTCCAGCAATTCCCTTTTACAAACAAACTCCTCTTAACACTTCTCTCTCTTTACATTTTCAATAGAAATGTTCTGCGTTTACATTTTGAACTTTAAAATAAACGTTTATTTTACAACACGTGCTTTTGCAAATCTTAACAGTGCTGTTAATCAGCTGATGCCTTAACAGTGAATCGAACTGTTAAAACCATTGAACTTTTATGTTATGTTAACTTGCTTGCGTTGTCACAACAATTTTTTTGGCAACTTTTGAATAATAACTGGCCATAGTTCGATCAAGTTTCATAATTTAAATAAATAATGTGACATTTTACATAAAATGTTTTTCGATAAATCGATTTATTAATTAGCAATCCATGTATCGATACAAAGATTCATAGTCGATAGCTGGACACGCATATAGATATTAGTGTCATCAGAAAATCGGAGCGGTCACGTTGCATATGTCATATCGAGTGTCAAAATAAATAAGTGACTTGCAGGTAGAAACTAATTGAGGCTTTCATCAAATTCTGCTTACTTGATTCGAGCTACAGCTTTCAGATTTTGAGTACGCCATTTGAGCAACCAACTGCGAATTATGGCGATGCCAAAGAATACAGTGATTCACAATGACGATCAGATTACATTGTCTTTCCTCTTGGACAAGGTGCATGATGACGTCCTGCTCTTAACCGACAGCACTCCGTTTCGAAAACCAGCGAAAAAGAAGGTGAACAACACTGTAGTCAAAAATCCCATGGATCTGGAAACAATGGGAATGAACATCGTAAATCAAGTCTATCAGAGTCGGGCCGACTATCTTCAGGACATACAACTAATTGCGGACAACACCGCGAAATGCAAAGGCGCCAACGCAAAGCACACGATCTGTGCCAGGAATATGTTGGAGCACGCTCGCGGAAAGATGAAGGAGTACGATCACTTCTTCTGCCAGCTGGAGGTTAACATCATTAAACACCTAAAGCAGGCCAAGGCAAAACTCTCCGCTTGCGGTGACGTCACTGACAGCAGTGATGGCAGCGATGTCTCCGACAGCGATGAGAGCGATGACAGCAGAATGTAGTTATTGACAGACTACTGCTTCCTCAGTCAGCGATTTCCTGCAAATCGGACTTTGAGCTGGAATAATTAAGTCGATTGAACCATACTTTATTCCAATTGCCAAACTAAGCACTATATTTGTGCAACTTTATAAAAGAATGTTGAAAATAAAATTAAATCACATGCATGAATTGCATACATATTTATTTGTCTGATTAGGTCTAGTGCGTTTATAATTTGAAAATCGGCAAATGAGTAATGTTACAAGGTAACTTGTATATCAGTTTGTGTATATACGTTTTCAGACAATATAACTGTCTAAAAATAACTATTGGCAATGTGAAAAACATTATTAGAATGTTATTAAATGTTTGCCACCTCTAGCCATAAGTTGGCAACACTATTTGGCTCATCTTTGTTTTTATTTGGGTGCACAGAAATTTTTCATAAAATTTGCAATTTGAAAAATGTATTAAATCCGACTTTTGCTTTGTCTTTGTTCAACGACAAGCCAAACATATGTATCGAAACACATACATAAGCGAACTCTGGCTATACACACTGAGCACAAAGTAAAATAGAAAAATTCGAAGAGCGATAATCAAAGAGAAGACAAAATGCCGTTTTGCGAGGCTTGGAATTTGATGCAAAGAATGTTTTAGAAGTTGTGGAGCCTTATATATGGTTTCAACGTGTGATATTAAATTGCTTGCAATGATTATTTATTTTCTGCAAGCTCCAAATGATGTTGTATTGTGTTCTTGGGCTGACTAATTTACCCAATAGCTCAAGTGCAATCTTACATTGCCAGAAATCTAATTAGCAAAGGATTAGTGCCGTAATGGACCGATAGATGGCGCTAATATTGAATTCTCTTTAAAAGCTGGCTGATGCGCTATGGCAGCATTTAGTAAGTGTTGCAAAACTTAACAAAGAAACGAAACCGATGCCTGCACCTTTTCAACACTGAAAAGAAGCTTCAATTCTAACATCTTTGCCCTTTTTGATAGTAATAATGTAATGATTATAATAAAATAACTTTATATAGAAGTTGGAATAATCACTTGATAATCAAAATGTGACAAAGTTTGAACATTTTAATAACAAATATAAGTTATAATAAACGTTTTAAATTCAAAAAGTGACAAAGTTGAAACAATTTAATATTTTAACTTTGTTAATTATTGATTTTAATTGGAGGACTATTCTTAGTTGTGACGAGACTATTATGCTATTTGGCTAAATAAGTACTAAAAAAAATATGTTATAAAAATATCACTAAAGTGTGCAATACTTTTCTATATTTCATCACAAAATAATAATTTTTCAAGTTCTCGCAAACTGGGACAAATTGAGCGACAATCGCCAATAACAATGCTGTGCAATTTGTGCAACGAACTTGACAATTCATTTTGAACTTCTTACAGAAAACCAGAGACAGCTGCTATTTCAGCAGGCTGTCAAACGGATGTGAGCTCCATTCCGATATTCACTTGAGCATAACAAAAGCGATTGCGAAGATCAAATGTAGTGCAATAAGTGAATTTGTATGTAAATTGCGCTGTATTTACGTCAAAGCATCGCATTCGTATTCGAGTTTTCGCAACTAATTTGATTGTGTTTCGCGGAATAACCCTGATTGCCATTTCGCTGACGTTCCAAATTGAACACCTTTTTGTAGCGGGCAGGAGGAAAGTTTGAGCACACGTTGCGCACCAGGGCTTTACTTATGTACGACCGAATCGATTCAGTGAAGTGCGAAATATTCTCGCTGCGATTTGCATGTTCACATAAAAACGAGAGGAGCGCTGCGACGAACAAGAGGTAGTTGTGTCGAGTTGGCGCCGCACATAAATGCAAATACTAATGGAGCACTTGCTGTTCGCGCGCAGCCGAACACAGCGAGCGAGCGGGAGAGAGAGCTACTCGGTAGTGGTGTAGAAAGTGTGGCATACATTTAGGCGCCGCCGTCATTGCATGCATATCTCTGACGTTATACAATAAAAAAGCAAGCAAGTCCGAGCGCACAAAATAAAAAGACAGAAATATTTTTAGTCTTTCTTTATTTGAGTTCCCCTTTAGCCATTCGTTTTTATATTTCTTTATGCGACCCGTTTTGCATATTTTCTTGTTCGATTTTTATGGCAGCGTCTGCGATGATGTTTGAAAATGTTGCGCAAATATTTGCGCTTTTATGTGCATTTTCCCACTGAACCCCCACCCCCACCCACGCTGCCACGAATACCCTGCGGAAACTGAACCCCAAGGCAGGCAGTTGCACAACCCAATTGTGCTTAACTGCTTACTAGAGGATATCCCCAGCGTGGTCATTGCCGCCGTTTGCAGTCTGGTGTGCATCTAGAATTTGTTTGCGTTTTTTACGCTTCTTTTTATGATTTACTTACGCTTTGTATTTGTTCGCTCATTCGTGCTTGTGTTTGTATTTGTGTTTGAGCTCTTGTTGGTATTGGGTATTGGCAGAGGTATTAGTATTGGTTATAGGGTATTGGGCTATTGGAATTGGTGCCGGGCACGGGGCGCTGGATATTGGTATGCGTGTTGGTATTGCGAAAGGTAAATTGGATTGAGGAATTGAAATCGCTTTCACAGCGACTGAAAGAATGTTGCAGAAATGCGCTTCTTCTTATTTGTCTCATTGATTTTATGTACTTATGTACATATTCATGACCCCCCCCACCCCCACACACACACACACACTCACACAAGCGTAAGAGCAGCGCAGTGTTTGCCAAAAGCTGTGCACAGCAGCTCACTGAATTTGCTGGAGAACATTCAGTCGAATTGAATTCAATCGGGTTCGTTGAAATATCTAATGAAGGCTATGCCCTATATATCGGGTAATATGGTTCACAGTACTCTGTGCACGAGAACCGTTTTGAATCAGTTAAAAAAATATTTAGTATTTGCTTTGCGTGGATTAAATTGTTACGTTGAATTGAGACTGCCATCATATAGTAGTAGACTTCTCTTAGTTAGTATACTCTCCTTAACTCATCTCCTTTTCTCTTCAATCTCATTAACGATACAATCGAATTGTGGAAACTCAATTTTACTATACCCTTCTATAAGTCCTAATTACTTATTTGTTTGAAATTTGATCGGTATGAGACATTCCTGAAATGAGTGGTTATGGTACTATATTGATTTCACTGGTTCAACTACTTAATGTAAGTAAATGTATACAAAAAAAACCGACTGTTATATACCATGTACTATTAAATTTACAATTCAAAATTGTGTATATCTAGAACTAAATAAAAAACATACATATGTAAAATTGTCGTCGCTTTAATTTACTTCTAATTAAAATAATAATACATGACATACTCGCGTATGACAAGCTTCTTTTGTCTATAACAAAGCTAGTTTTTAACCGATTTCAACCATCTTTTTGATTTCGGTTCATATTATAAATACCTACATATTGCGCTTTACATTAACTTTCTAGCTCTAAGGATGCCACAGTTTCTTGCGGTTTGAAGGCAAGGGGAAGGGCGGGGGAGGAAAAAACATATGCTTGATCTGCGTAAATGCATATTACATCTACATTCAAAGTTTGGTTACTCTACCTCTTACCATCTCTGAAATCTAGGTGTTCATACGGACAGACAGACAGACGGACGTGGCTTAATCGATTTTTTTCAATTCTGAACATTTTGGTTTTAGCAACACGTGATCTGCGAAGTCTCCTTCTACCTGTTACATACATTCGAACGAACCTAATATACCTTTGCACCTATATGTACATGGTATAAAAAACTGTCCCGTCTAGAGTAACCCGTAGTTACACTCCTATTGCTCTTGCATTGTGTAGATCAAACTATAACATGCATGAACCTTTTAGATTATTAAACTATAACCATAATGATATAATGATATATCTATAATTGTTCCACCATCCATTTTCGAATAGTAGCAATGTTAGTAGAAATTTAATTTATCCACTTCAAATTCATTCGCTTTTCTTTTGTACCCGCTTTATTTTATTCTTTGCTTGCCCACATCTTTCATCCTCAGACGCGATTCGTGTATTTTGTCCTATTAGTTAGTTTTCCTTGGGATCCGTGCGTAACAAGCTCTTGCTTGGTGTCGCTATCGCCACTTGAACTATGTACCACAACTATGTAATCCCACTTTTCACTTTCTACTCCTACTCGCTCTTATTCACTTTTTAATTCAATTTAGTTGCTGACTTTTCAGGTGATCTGCCCGTGTGCCTTCGTCGGTGTGATCTCATGCCATCTCCGCATTAACTTCAAGCCATCCATTATGGAAGTTACTCGCTTACGGTGCCATTAATGCGCCCTGTGCATAATTTAGGTGGCTTCTGCCTGGTAGCAGCTAATTAACATCGTCCAATGTGTCCAATTCGCAGCAGCTTTTTAACAAATTACATGTTTCGTGTGCCCAGAACTCCAAAGACTAATTAATGCGCCCACTGCAACAAGGCAGGCTTGCAAAAAAAAAGAGACAAGCACTCCTCAACTTTGCTTATGTCGAAGCGTAAATACTCTTGGACATACTATAATCATATCAACAGGAGCTTTAATATTGAGTGACATGCTCAACAACTGGTTTTCCAGCTTGACAAGTAAATGATATAGAAAACTAGCTCTTAGTCCACCTACTTGTTTATAGATATTTAAGGGTATAGACTAAGTGGCAGGGCGACTAATTTCCAGCGTTTCACTTTAATTAATTATGACGTCATCGAGCTGCTATTCCCTCATTCGACTCACAAGGTGGCCAATTAGGAGCAGGCGCTTTGCATGCCACGTCATTTGGTTTGACAATTTCCGCGTAGCATGGAAAACCTTTCAGCCATTGACTGTGATGAATTTAGCGGTGCGCCCCTCAGATCCCACTTGATTCCAGCTAATTCCTGTATAATGCCTCCAATAATTCTGAGTAAGCGAAAGTGCCACATGGACATGTAAATTCGTGAAAGTCCTTAAATTGGGCTGCTTGAGTTGATGTCATTGTTGACTGACACATGGTGGTTGTTGAATATGCTTCAATAAAAACTTATTAAATATAAAAAAATAATTTACTTGTAATTTTTCTGTACTGTGTCTAACAACATCAACTTTAAAGATTTAAAACAACTTCACACTGTAGTTACTTTTCCTGAGCCTCTAAAGTATACTTGATAGTTTGAGCTGATGTTTAGTTAATATAAACTACTAACAATTCTTCCGAATTTGTGAATAATTAGAACGCTGAAGTATGTTCTAATTCGAAGTCGTTCTTCAATCTTTGCAATTAATCAATTTACAGAAATCTGTTAAAATCTGGTCATGACGACATCTGATGTTATTGTAAACTCCTTGATTTCTCAATGGAAAACATTTCAGCCATTGACCTCTGATGAATTTTGCGGTGGGCTCCAGATCCCACTTGATTCCAGCTAATTCCTGTATAATGCCTCCAATAATTCTGAGTAAGCGAAAGTGCCACATGGACATGTTAATTCGTGAAAGTCCTTAAATAGAGCTGCTTGAGTTGATGTCATTGTTGACTGACATACTCGTATGGTTGATGGTTGTTAAATATACTTAAATTAAAACTTAAACAATGTAATGAAATATGCGAAATTTACTTGAAATTTTTCCGTACTGTGTCCTACAATATCAACTTTAAAGTATAAAAACAACTGGACACTGTAGGAAAAGGGATGTCTGGATGTCCTCTCAATTATTCAAGACTGTTAATGCTAATGTTTAGTTAATATGAATTACTGACAATTCAATTTCAAATCCGCTTCTCTTCTAAGCTTTAAATACTTTACAGAAATCTGATCAAATCTACTCAGGACTTTACAACTTCCCGATATCGTTATTTAACCCCAAGTAACTAATTTAATGTGGGAAATCGAAAGTCCGAGTAACAAATATCAGAAGAGCAAGAGAACGAGCTGACTTCTGCTTGTTTGTATAATAAGTTTATCAAATAGTATATGCTATTCTTCGATTAACTTGCCTTAAAGTAAACTAAATCTGCGATGCCCCAAAGTAAACAGCAACATTTTACTAAGCATAACGATTTGTAATTATTTGGTACGAATTTGTTGTGTGTATACAGAGTGGGGGTGAGTTGCATGTATGTGTATGACTTATGGAGCTTTGAGCTGATGTTTGATCTTAACCAAGAATAGTTTAACTAGCGACTAAACCAAACCCAAGACCAAGCACGACCCAACCGCGTTCAGTGGCAGCTCAGTAGTGACGACCCATGACGCGATCCAGATCGCTCCAGCTGCACGAGTAGTCGATCTGCAACAGACCCTTCTTGCTCAGTCCGAATTTACGCGCATAAATTCCGGCGTAGAGCGACGAGTCGCTGGGCGAGTCGCAGTGCATGGCCGCCCGTCCGCCGGCCAGCGTGCCGTACAGCGTCGAAGGGGCGGCGTAGATGAGGGACGTCGCTTGCTGCTGGCACTCCTCGCAATCCGGTAGGCTGCAATACGGCATCGTAGCGTACGGATTGCAGTAGTCGTAGGCGGGCGAGAGCGGCGGTGGTGCGGGAAACTCGATCTGTGGCGCGGCCGCGCTGCGTTTGCGCCTCGGATGCGGCGCCGTGCCATAGCCCGAGCCGTAGCCGGCGGCGCGCTCCTTGTCCCTGCCCAGCGGACGGCGCTGCAGCGTGGCCGCGCGTCGTGGCAGCGGCAGGGAGGGCAGCTCGTCGCCGCCAATCGAGGAGTGCTGCTCATTGGAGCTGGCACTAGACACGCCTGCAAGAGAAAGAGTTTGGATTATTGCCGTGATTGCTAGTAGTCGTTTAGAGGGCAGCCACCTCCACAGCCGTTGTAGAGCTGCCGCTGTTCGGCGTACAGCTCCTGCTCCTGCTGGTAGTCGTCGTCCAGCTGCAGCTGCCTGGTCATGGTGGCCATGTAGTCGTCGTAGCGACTCGGCGGCGCCCCGTACAGCTCGCTGCGTGCCGCATACAGCGGCTCCTTGTGCGCACGCCGACTGCGACTCTGGCTGGGCAGTCGACAGCACTCCAGCTGGCACTGAGTGCGCGACACGCGGCGCGTGTGTGGACGCGGCATCGTGGCAGCCAGTCCGCTGCCGTAGCCCGGCGCCGCCGTCGGGCTGGGCGACTGCGAGGCCTGTTCGTAGTCCAAGGCTGTTTCGTAGTCGGGCGCGACGGCGACTGAGACGTCGGTGTCCATCTTCTTGCGCACATAATCGTAGTTCTCCAGGTCCCAGGGATCCACGTAGCAGCGCTGCGACGGCAGCAGCGTTGTGCCATAGATGTCCTCTGTGTTGTCCATGTTGTAGGGCGACTCCAACGCGGGCAGCGCCTGCTTGGGGCCCGCCCGGCGTCGTCGCGGAGCTGTTTGACTGCGTTCCCGCATGCTGCACTCCGAGTGGTAGAGAAAGAGCAGAAAGAGAAAGAGAGAGAGAGAGAGAGTGTGTTAGCTTTGTGCGTAACTGGTTATGTTTTCAATGGCTCGCTTATGCAACGTTGTGGCACGTCTTCCGCCACGCATCAACCTGTTGAGCTGGTAAATCTTGTAGCGACAAATCTCACGATGCTGCATGCCACACTGCAAATGCCTCGAGTTCATGTAGCTGCCACTAGCTCACCTTCGTCTAACAGGTGTCACAATTTATGCATTTGCCAACTCAATCTGAATCGCAGTCAGACTCAATCTCAATCGCTCGTTGGGTTTTGCCAGCAACCAATTTGGTTCGAAACCAACAACAGAAGATAAATCTATTGTTCAACGCAACCTTTTGTTTTATTTATGTCTATTTAAATGTAAAGCATTACACAGAAAATATACTCTGCAGTCGCAAGAGTTCGTCTACAAGCTGTAAAGATTTATTTATTTATACTGAATAATAAGAAGTTAAAACATAATTCTAAATAATTGCCAAACAGTCTTTAGAAGTCTGTTTAAAACAGAAGTTTCTCATTGCTACAAAATTAAGAAAGTTTATTACAACTTCTTACAAGTTATATATCGTTTTTATTCTACAATTGAAGTAACGAAAATGTTTTGAATTTCTTGAAAATGAACAGCAGAATGAACTCAGTAACTTTTTTATAAGATTTGGATTGCAAAGTTGTTATAGTCTTGCGAGATCTAAAGGACGGACAGAACTACATGGCTTCATGCTCATTTTTTAAGTATGCTGATCAAAAATATGTAGACAAAGATAACTTAACCCTTTACATACATTTTTGCTTAACATAAACCCTATTTTACAATTTTAATTTTTAGTTTGCATAAAGTTTTCCACTCAAGTCGACCTTGCTCGACTCTAAAATACTCTGTTACTACTACTCTGTTATGTGCTATTCTATTCGTGTACTACGAATATGTGCCACTAAAATCACATTTAAATAACTACTAAAATTTGCATGCACTCTTCTACAGCTTGTTGCACAAAAATAAATAAATGCAAGTGACACCGAAAACTGTGCAAAGCATTGCGTAAATTTAATTAAAATATGTAAATCGTTCATTCGAAAAATTGAATACTTTGAATTCAAGCTGTCGGAGCTGGGAATAACCGGATGTGTCATGTAAAGTTGATTATCTTTTATTGAAGTGACAGTTTACTAATTTCAGTTATAAGCCATTAAAACATAACAATATTTTATCTGCATCTGGTTAAAAGCTATTTGGGAAATGTCAACGATTAAATCAGGTTGGTTTTTACTAAAACTATTATAATTAAATGCGTGCATATCACTGAAGATGCATCTTGCTTAATTATGAAAATATGTAAAAATTTGATTGTAAATGAATATTAATAATTGTTAAAGCGATTCATATTAAGTAGCTCACAAAAATGTGGAGGTGGTATATTAAAGTCGACCCAACTTGATTGTATCTTTATGAGTAATATTTGTGAACTATTTCATTTTGGTTTGTCCCTCAAATTTCGAGTCCTAAAGTCCACCACATTTATATGCCCTATTAAAAATGGTTTGTCCCTCAAATTTCGCAGATTAAGTTTAATACTAAAATAAAATGAACACATTTAACATATAAAACAAAACGTAGTTTTGTGTGGTGAATCGAATTGCATAATTAATCGAATTTTAATTTGATATGGGCAGTAAAATGACGAAATTCGAATGTAAACATCAATCAAAACTGTGAACGAACTTGAAATTCGCAATGTCACCTCGCAGATCAGCAGAAGCTAATAGCCACCGAAATAATAATATTCTGTAGACCTACTTGGGCAAAGAGACCCAACGAGATAAGGTCTAAGAGCTAAAGCCAACAGCAGATACATATGCATATCATGTTTATCTTGGGCTTAATACCAAATACAACATATAGTATTTGTTTTAGCATCATCTCGTCGTCTATTTTCCATTTATTGGCTACTCATCGCATTGTTTGGCTTTTTGCTTAGCGTTCAATTTGAGATTTTGAAATAGCTCGAAGGTATTGAACATATTAGTTATTGGCTGTTGGATGTCGGGTTTGTTTGAGCCCCACGCCCATTTGGCTGTGGGTGATGCAACTGTGGCTGGCATTCGCAATTTGTGTTCACATTTGCATAGTTTTTACTTTCGGCTTGGATTTTTTTGTTTTAATTTCTTGGCCGATCGATTAACATTTCTATGGGTTCCATGTCCAACTGGCAGCTGACAAGTCGCCTCTCCACCGAGCCCCGTCAACGACAACAACAGCGGACGAGGGTGACAACGAACTTTTCTTGTTTTTGCTGGCTTTTCTTTTGTTTTCCAGCAAAATATTTATAAAACACACAAAATAAATTGCAATATAAACAATGCAACGTGACTTTGTTGTGGCACGCAAATGAAATCGTCTGGCAACGACTATTTATTTATCTGGCATACACGACTATCAACGCCAAAAAGCAACAGCAATCGAGGCAAGAAAAACCCATATAAATTGATATCCATAGATAGCTAAATGAGAAATGGGAAGCTCGCACGTTCAGCTATCGATGCACGCAACTAAATCGAATCTCGTTGCTAACAATTTTGATTTACGAGTATTTCTTTCAGCTGCGCGCTGCTCAGTGGAGCATGGAACAACGTAGGTACACCAGCAGACACAAAACACAGCAATTGTGAGGCTGATAAGTTGCATAAATGCATGTTACGTATACGCCGAGTGCGCCTGACATCAGCAGTGGTTGTCTTGGAATCCATTAGCGATCATCAAACAATTGCATATTTAATCCAACACAAAATGAATTGATTAGGGCAGAAAAATGCTGGCCAAAGTTTACTAGATTGCCTGGTCAACAGAGTTCTCATTTACATATCAAAATGTCAAGATCAGGTTTGTCTGTTGCTGGCAATTCAACTGCTGCAGTGAGATTCAAGCAATGCATGTTGGGGTTTCAATATCAATAAACTTGAATTTAATGCACAAGTGCAAACATAATTTATGTCATTAAAAGCAAAGAGCTAACAGACTTGTTTTTCAAGCTCTCAAAGGAATTTTAATGCAATTAATAAATCCATGTTAAAAATGTGATTTTTTAGTACTATCATTAAAAGATATTTTATGTGAAAATGATACCGATTGATAGACATTACTAATACTACTTTTCGATTAGCTACTTATGGTTGAAGTACTAAAACTTGTCGCTCGTCTTTTTTATTCCTGTTCCAAGTTGACCAGACAATGCTCTGCATATCTTCAATAGGATTACGCGAATAAGCAAATGTAAGTGCTTCCTGCTTTTTCAGCAATTTTGTTCATATTTAAATGACATTTATTTTAACCATAAGCTTTTTTTTATTCATAGACAAGCAAATAAAGTTGATTATTATTTTAATTATCTGCATATTTTGAGTGCGACTTAAAAAGTTGAAGCCAAAAAAAACTTGTTTATTTTAGATACATGGTCCGACGACCTTGCGAATTATGCAAAACGAGCATCTTGAAAAGTGAATTCCAAAGCAATGAATAATATTAATTAGCTGCGTGAAATCATCCAAGTTCAAGTGCCAAGTAGAAAACTATTCCTTCAGCCATTGACAATTAGAAAAACTTGTTCAACTTATTTGACATCTCTGCAAATTTTTTGCAATTTCTAAATACATCATTTACATTACAACAGCCTCAACGCTTTATCATTGGAATGGAATGTGCTCTTCTGCTTGGCACCTTAACAAAAGTTCCCCAAGCTTTTGTAAAGCGATTCCAAGCACGTTCCCCGCTGCGCCCTCAAAAACCACATCCAGAAGAATAGCGAGTGACTGAAGAAGTGACTCAAAAGCATTGCTTGCGAATGCCTGGGCGGCTGAGAATCGCCAACGTATCCAGCATTAGCCATGAGGGCACCCAACATGGTCTTCTTCACAATGGAAATGCAGCTGCAGCCCACGCGATCCGCAACAAGCCCCTGCACAATGTCTGAGTTCAACCCACAAGCAGTTGCTGCTGTTGCTGCGCATCTTTCTATATTGTATACTTGTAATATTGGTAAATTACGTCTGTCTTTTTTTTTGAAATATATTGGTAGTTGGCTTTCTTTACGTTTGACACACTTTGCCATTCTGGGATATTCATTCACCTTTTAAGCTTTGTTAATTCGGTTTCTGGGCGATTCCCCTTTTCTGTTTGTGTTCACACTTTTGCTGATCTCGTCTGTTTTGTTAATCGGATTGCCAATTCTAAGCATGTTTCAATCGCGGCACACAGCAACCATTCACAGTCTTAGCGGACATGTCAAAAAAACAGTTCTCTTTTTATTATTATTGTAAATATGCGAATAATATTGTTGTGGTGGGCCGCACCGAACCGAAGCTTGCTGAAAGCGTCGCGCATGCGCCGTCGTTAGCGCTCGCGTCTAAACTGAATGAAGCGGCTGCTTGTGGTCTTCGAGCTTGAGATCGCAACTCGCCGAAGAAGTTCGATGCAGATGTTGCGGCTCGAACGAGGTTTGACGCTTTCTGGTTGCAGTTGTGTGCGATATTTGGGAGCTGATTGAGAAGTTGCTAAGTTTGAAGCGCCAACATGTTCGGCTCGAACTTTGACCTAACGCATTCGGGCGCTTGGCTTTAATTAATTAACAACCCATTTAAGCCGCAGTTAGCTGATTATATCACTGTCAGAGACTGTCAGAGGTGCGCTGGCTTTCAGACCCATTGATATGTAAATTTGCAGCCGTAATCACAGCAGCCAAGTTCAACGTGTGGCCCAAAAGAAATGCAAGAAATTACATCATGTGCAGTCTTTAAACTTGAACCGACAGCGAGAAATGGGAGGGAGGGATTTGATGATTCGGCAATATTGCCAGGGCAAAATACCGCCAAACACCGACCACAGTTGTCATCTGGTATTTGTTGTGTGCTCACCACGCCTTTCCCTCCCTGTGCCCGACACACACACAATAATTTATGCACATTTTTGGATTTTTGTTTTATTTTTGCTTTCGGTGCGCGTTATTCATTAACAAAAGCAAATAATTGGGCCCCGGCAACAACAAAACTTTCACTTCCAATGTGTTGGCGGGCTTCATTGACTCAAGCCATTTATCTAGTATTTGTTAAGCTAAACTCTCGGGGCTCACTCCTATGTTGGCCAGGTTAGTTATTTCGGCTGCGGTTTTTGTGCCACACAATTGTAGCGACGATCGTTGAGTGTAAATACATTCGGCTATTTGCGTCAATTTATCGAAGCTTGATTTATGCTTATGTTGAGTGTAAATACATTCGGCTATTTGCGTCAATTTATCGACGCTTGATTTATGCTCCCAATCTTGCCACGCAAACCAACAACAATTATATTCAATTTCACGAGCACTTAACTTATCAACTTTAAGTTATTTAGATTAAATCAACTTCAAAGCTTTGTTTACTGGTGCTTTGTATGCGGCTAAAGTTTCTGTTTTGCATACCGATCTCAATATTCAGCTTAAATTGGGTCATTCAGAGACAAAGCCCCAAGAAGCTGCACCCTGGACCAATTTTAAGATTCCTATAGCATGTTAAATCAGCAGTATACATGTCGCATATAAAATTTAATCGAAACAGCAGCATTTGATTAGAATTGCACACACATGCACATGTGACCGAGGCTGGCAAGCTTTGAGAAGCTCTCCTGCTTGACCACGCCCACTTTGCAGATTACGCGTCTTTAATTTCTAGGTCCCACGACACATACATCTTTATGCATTTTGCACGCATACATTCAAATTTTTGCCACCCCTCACTCACACACATACAAATGACCCACTAGATGATTAACAGCAGCTAAGACTGTTAATGCTTTGCAGCTCTGTAAGAGTATAAACACGCGTACTCGCACACATGAATCGACTAACAGAAGATTAACAGCAGCTTAGAATTTTAAATGCGTTGTAGTTCGTTAGAGCTTTGCTGCAGTCGATCACACACAGTGGCTGGGCAATCTTTGTGAAGCTGTCCTGCTTAAATACGTCCACATAGCAGATCCTCTCGCTCTTTTTTATTGGTCCCACGTGTAGACACACACATTTACATGCATTTAGCACACATACACAAAAATTTTTGCCACCTCTCACTTACACACACACAAATAGTCCACCAGATGATTAACAGCAGCTTAGACTGTTAATGCTTTGCAGTTCTGTAAGAGCATAAATACACATAAACACACACGCACACATGAATCGACTAACAACAGATGATTAACAGCAGCTAAGACTGTTAATGCCTTGTAGTTCTGTAAGAGCTGTGCTGCAGTCGATCACACGTACACACGCACACAGTGGCTGGGCAATCTTTGTGAAGCTGTCCTGCTTAACTATGCCCACTTAGCAGATCCTCTCGCTCTTATTTATTGGTCCCACGTGTAGACACACACATTCACATGCATTTACAACGCAAACTTACAAACTTTTGCTACCAACAATTTTTGTACATGAAACGATTAACAGACAATTAACTGCAGCTTAAATTGTTAATGCTTTGCAGTTTTATTAAATTCATTGAGCAATAAAAAAAAATAGAAACCTCCACTCAGCAAAGTGATAACAACTTCAAGGTGGTCCTGGACTACATATTTCTAAAGTCCTAATAATATTAATTGCAAGTGGCGAATTTTATTAAAAGAGCTTCAAAAAGTAGCGCAATTAGTGAATAATCAAATTATGCCATACTATTTACTAAGAATACAAAGTTTGTATTAAATCAAATTCAAAACAAGTAAAAAACGACACTGAGTTAACTCACGCCTACTATAAACGTGCATATTTACTAGAAGATCCCTTCCGCCTAAAATAATTGCACAAATATATAATATTCTGCTGCTCAGATGGCTAAGCGTTTACAGTCTTTATTAAGAGTATAACATTTTAATCAATTTATACAACTTTTCATCAATTAGTTAGCGAGTTTAGTTGCCTAGTTTTCGATTTCAGTAAAGTGTGGGATACGAAAGCGTGTCATTTCTAATTGTCATCAAACTAAACTACCTAGAAGGATCCTAATTACCAAATTGAGGGCCTAACTCGTGTAGCTGCAGAGATCCACACGATAGAAGAATAGCAGCATCGTGCAGCAGGCGGCTCGACCAGAGTGTGCCAAACAGCTGGCTCGCATTCGTTGATCTCTGCTCCAATTTGGCGAGCCGACTTTGGCATTGTGCAACATGCGGCGTGCTGCTGCGATATGGTTATGGCCAGGCGTTAGAGGCAGCTGCGAATGCTGGGCTGCTGCACCCAAGCAGCAGCCACCGACTCCAACTCAGCTCTTGGTTTCATTTGCCCGTCTGTTGCTGCCGCCCCGCCTGCCTGTCAATTGTGCATACTTTCGATTTCTCATGTGTCGTTTTATGGTCGCATTTAGCGCGCTGTGCGTCTCATTGCAACACATTCGCTCACTTTTTGTGGGTAGAGTTTTGAGAGATGAATGTAAGTGGATTTGGACCTGCACCTTTATGGCCTTTTCCTCATGCGGCAGCAACGCGCTCGTAGTCGTATAACATGCTCTTATTTCCCATTGTCATTGTTGTGAGATTCGCACGTGTGCGGCACACAAAACCACAAGAAATTTGTCTTGTTATTGTCTGTTGTTTCCCCATTTCTTTTGCCGACTCAGCAAAAAGTTTGCCAAGTGCCCATTGGACATCCAGTGGGTTGGCAAAGAGCGAACACGAACACGAACGCGAACTGGGAGTGGGAAACAGGGAAGCAATACATTAACTCAGCATGTCCGTGTAGGACTTCTGGCTGAAAGAAGATGGCAGGCAGGCGAGCATGTGCTTTGAAATGAAATAAGGCAAACTTTTGGGCCGCAATGAAACACAGTTAAATCTCTGTTTGCTTCTTTATCAAATATGCTTTAAAAGTTCGCCTACAATTTGACCAAAGTTAGCAAGCAAGGTGCGCTGCTCGACTCTGGCATACCCTACAAACCAAAGTCAGATTTAAATGCAGTCATTGCGCAATTGCTGCGATTATGCAACGTGATGATGTCTTACACGGCAAAAAACAGCTTCGACAGCTGCTTCTTGAGGGCCCGCGCATCGCAGATCTCAAAGATCCCCAACTCTTTGCGTTGAAACTGCTGCTGGGTTCAAGTGGCACTGGCACAAATCATCTCAGCAATAATAGACAACAAAACTGCAACTGCAAGAAAGACAAACCATCAGCGCCAACTTTGGCATAATTTGGTCAAATCTGTGAGACGTTTCGCCGGCTCTTTCCGCTGCTGCCCCTCTCGCTAATGTTTGTCTTTGACGAGTTTTAATTTGTTTTTGTTGATTGCTGTTTGGCTTAGTGCGTCGTTGTTGTTGTTGTTGTTGTTGTTGTGCTGCTTTCTTAAGTGGTAAGCTTGCTTAATCTGCGTTTCGTTGATGCAAATCAAAAACTTTGCTGCACGTAAGAGTGGGATGTAAGTAAACATTTCAACAATTAAGCCAGCCGAGTAACGAACACATCAGACGCCCAGGCTGCAAGTTGCATTGTGCAACGCGTTGTGTCCACTACGCCGTCCAACTGGGAATGTTTGTGTTAATTCTACAACGAAAATTGTTAGATGAACAAAACAATTATTTGCGTTAACGAGGCTGTAAAATTGTGAGACTCGTTGCTGACTTTTGGCAAACTACAAAATGAATAATTATTGTAATTAATGTTTACAGCTGCATACCACTTGAGTCGCAATGATGTTCTAATGCCAATTAGACTTGCAGTTGAAGTTTTGTCTACGGAATTAACCAAAAATTGCCTCAAAGACACTAACGTTTTATGTGTTATTAGTTCACTTAATACATCATTTATTGTAGCTTGTGTCGACTTCCTGTGAGCTGCCGTTAGGTAATGATTATCTCTTAATTGAGTTATAAAACACACAAGCGATCAGCGGCAGTCAAACACAAAAAAGTGTTTGCCATAAATTTGCATAGCTGCTGAAGAGCACACAAAAAGATGCGATCGATTTCCTTATAGTGTTCGCAGTGTTCAAATATCAGAAACCAACAGCTGAAGGTGTTGAAATTGTCGCGTTGTTGCCGAGACAGCTTCAAGATCAATAACGCCATCATGCTGTTATTTCTGCTCATTACGATGATGATGATGATGCTGAGAATGCCAAAAAAAAAGACACCGACAAGTTGTATTGATAATATTGTGATTGGCTGTAATTTTGCTGGACCATGTTTTCATGGCAAATCGCATTAAAAACGCTGATTACTCTGGGCTGTGTCCACATTGACTTGACGAACCAAAACACCCAAAAATAAAAAAGCTACTCAACTGCAGAGCGGAATAGAGATCAATAAATCAAGTCAAGCTGTAATGATAGTTGCTCTCATTTGATACAATAATCACAATGATTAAGTATTATTATCTCACTGTCTGAAAACTCATTTCTTTTTGCTTTTGCATTTCCAAATCTTGGGACCTTGAGCGAATTTTGAGCACCAGACAATTGACACTGAGCGCGTTAATTATAGGCAGCAAATGCGAATTGGGCAACTGAAAACTGTTGAAAACTAAGACACAATTAAGTTGTAAACCTGTAAAATGAACTTGCGAAGACGCGCAAGACAATTGAAGAGGCTGGGCGTGAAATGAAATGAGGCCATTAGTGGCAAAGCGGCAAAGGCATGACCAAGTGATTTTCCTACACAAATTTATTAACTACGCTTTCATTTAAGTGCCGGTGGATTTAGTTAATTTGAACTAAACTGCAATCCACTTGATTTGTCCTGTTTAAACGTCTAACTTTTATTCGCAATCAAGGCCTAATAGCGTCCGTTGTTGAGTGGAAAATCCAGCTGCCATCAGCATACTTAATTAAATTAATAACGACTGCATTGATTTCAAATGCCATTCATTTCAATAGGCTGGCACAATAAACGTATCGGATTCAATTTCATTTGCAACTTTCGCAGCGGCTTTTTCCAACTGTCGGCCAATTAAAAAGCGTAATTAAATCGCGCTTAATTATGCATATGCATTGGCGTACAATGGGCCGTATGCGTAATTACGGCCAGCTAATTAACTTGCAACGCTTTTAATGTTTAATGCACAACACAAATTGCGCATACGCCGTGCATGCAGCTCTGCTAGCCATTGAACTTGTCCTCAACGCCCCGTTTCATGGATACTTCAGATTAAGCAAATGGAGCATCGCACCAAACACGTATTTACTTTTGTAGTTTCCGCAAAATATTTAAAAAATGCAATTACTTGCGTGTATTGCTAACAACTTGATTCGCTTGTCAGAGCTCAACTGTAAACTGAGAGCGCTGCAAGCCACATACCCTGTGCATTTGTACAAAGGGAGTGCTAAACGTTAGTGTTCTGTTGGAAAATCGTACGCTTCAGCTGCTGTCATTGAAGTTTTTGACATGCTGCTGATGTTCTAGTTAATATTTTACGACGGATTCATATCGTAAACTCATTTGCTGCGTCCGTTTACTAAAGTTTTTCGGAGGTTTCGAATTTAGAAATCTGCCCGCTTCGTGGAACATTAATTACTTTAATGATTTTGTTTAGTAAAATGAAAAAAACAAAGGTTATTTTTGAATCATTTTGATTAGTTTGCTAACGAAGCGTTGAAACGACATGAAAAGCGGCAGCTAAGTGGCAACAAACTGCAGAAGCGTTTAGTGTTAGGCTGTTTAGCAAATACGAGTATTGTGCGCGTATCTCAAAGATACCATAAGTAAGAGCTGCCTGCTCTTCACGCGTAGCAATTTCGATTTCAGCTTGAGTCGCTGCACTCGGTTTCAAGTGCAGCATGCAATGTTGCAATAGAGAAGACGCTGCGAAGAAGGCCGCCGAGGCGAAATTAAAAGTGAAACTTGATGGGCTGTATTTGTATCTGCAGCTGTACGAGTATCGCTCTGCGGCAGATACACGGGCATAACTGTACCCATAATTACGGCTCAGTGCGGCATGCAAAATGAAAAGCGAAACAAAATTAATGAAGTGTGTGATAAGCGCTGCGAAAAACGCAACTCCCGCCGCACACAGCCGCAAAACAACATCAAACACAAACAATAGCAAGTGTTGTGGCTGCCAGCAAGTATCTTTGACTTTGCATCTCTGAAAGATGGTCTGAAAGGAAAAAAGATGTTTTCTGCGCGGCACGCGGAAGCGCCAAACATTTTTTGCGGCTTCCCAAAAACAAAGGCAAAAAAGAAAACAATGCACAATGTACAAATACCACACACTCAATTGTTTATACAAAATTTGTATCTTGAACTTGAAGCCGCCGCACACAACTTCTCCAAGTCTGTGCGGGTGTGTGATGTATGGGATGCTTAGAGGGCGTTGGCTGCAAGCCGTCAAGAGTTTGTTTTTCTCTCAAAGAACTTAGACAGCTGCTAGTTCTATTTGCTGTTCACTGTTTCCTGTTTTGATTTATCTGCTTAATTCAATTCAGCTGGTTCCAATTATGTCAGCACTTAAAATAATAGTTGTTAGCAAGGAATGCTAATTAAATTTGATCATAAAAGTAATTTACTTTTGTTTCTAGGATCGCTATCTGTTGGAATAAACGCAGCCAGCTAGAATTCGCCAAAGATTGCATCTCAAAACTTAAACACATATTTAAGATTTCTTTGGAAGGCAATTAACAAATAAATTAATGGGTCGACAAAAGTACAATTGCTAGATTTCGAGATTCAAATGGATACAAAATAATTCTTTAACTAAAGACTGTTTGCTAAGCATGTTTACAACCAAGTTACATAGCTAACTAATTGAAGTTTGCTGCTTTACATCATTTTATTGTATATTTTAACACGCACAAGCATTTGTAGTAGTTGTAACAACTCAATGGGTTTGATTCCACTTCTTGCTATCTATAATGTCTGGGTGCTAAACATTTGAAGCCACTGTAAATAATTGATATTTGCTGCTTTAGAACATTTTATTGTATATTTTAACACGGACGAGCCTTTGTATTGGTTTAAGGCACAGTGAACAATTTAATGACATTTATTCCACTCCTCACGCTCTTCGCGCTCAGCTATAACCTCCAGCAGATAGGGCTCCAAGTACTTGACGTCTTCTTCGTATTTGATCCACTGATCTTTGGGCAACACCGTCTTCGTCATCGACAAGTGCAGCGCACGCATTATGCGATAGTTGCGCTCATCGTAGAGTTTGCGTGGAAGACGACGAACGGCTTCAGCGACATCTTCATCCTCATAGAGGCAATCGTCTCGGTGCAGACCGTACTGGTTGAAGCCCGACATGTTGTAGGCCCACCTGCCGAGGGCGGAGCACAACATCGGACCTTTTCTGGCGATGTAACTGGGCATGTTCAATGAAAACAATAATTGGGATTTTGGGAAAGTTGCTCGCTCGCTAGTCTCGTTGCTAGTGTCGTAGTTCAACTACAATATCGACAAGGGAAGTTCAGGTTAACATTTGGCAGAAAGCAAAGCCTACTTTGGTAATAGTTATTTTATTGCCAACTTGTCAAATCATCATTGCAATTCGTGTCAGAGCTCACATCAAATTAAAGCATAACCTGGGAAAACAATACATATCAGACTAATATCTAAAACTCGATATGAATATTGAGAACAACGCAAATGAGGTAATAAGAGGTCATGAGGTAAATGACAGTAACTATAGAGATCTCTATTATTATTAAATAATAATATTATTAGCTCGTAATATATATATATATGTAATACATACATAATAGAAACTATAGAAATTTCTAATATTATTAAGTTAAGTAATAATATTACAAGTTCGCAATGCTACATAATGAAATATTAATTACAAAGACTAATTACCAATAAATGAGACATTTAGTTTTTCTCGCACATGCTTTGAAATATTGAATAATGTTTGCCTAATGTTATAGATCTTTTAAATTGAATAATACTGGTTTACCATATTCAAATTAAATTATCAATTTGTGTCAGTACTCATATTAAATTAAAGCACATTATTAAAATAGCTAGAAACGAGGTACTGAAGTAAATAAACACTCGGCAGTTACCAAAATCATTTTCAGAGAGCCATTAACGATTTGAAAATGTTAAATGGAAACATTAATTACACTGGAACTACTTGTTTTTGAAACATTTATCCTGCTTCTATGTAGAAATTATGTCATTGAAGGCAATCGCAGAATGGTGGCTCCACGAGATGAGTTTTGCTCTGCGATCAACTGCAGCTGGGCTCAAATCCTAGTTGAGACTTATTCTATTTTAAAACGCGTTCCCCCTATATATTAATTTACTTGGCCGCCCAGTGTATAGATGTGAGACAGTCATATAAAACGTAGAGAATATGGAATGAAAAAGAGGGAAAGCAATAGATAATAAATACATTGTCCTACTGTAGCACTTGTCATTTATGAAGAGAACTAAAAGTTTTTGAATTTTACTCGACTATAAGCACCTTTCGTGCTGTGCTGTATTTTTGAGGTCAAATATAAGTTACATGACCTTAGCTCATATTCCAAATATGTAGCCCTTATCTCACCATCGAACAAACTCTACTTTAGTTTGCTCACTTGTTTACCATATTCTATAAATATCATATTAAATCGGGTTGTGGTTACAAAACTCTAAGTATATTCTAATACAGTTGTGCATATAGAATCCCCAGTCGACATTCATATACATTTAATAACTGCTGAGTTAATATTAACTTTAGTAGCTACAGGGTTTCCATCGAGATTCTTCTATCGCATTCACTAACTTATCAATAACCTCGAACAGTTATTTTTCGAGGGGCTTATTAATATTCTGCGTATTGTCACTGCAAATAAATATCAGCAAAGAAGAGAAACAAAAACACAAAGTATTTTGCAATCCTAACTGTGGCCTACACAAAGCAAACACAGCAAAAAGAAGGCGACAGAAGACGGCAAAAGAAGACGACGGAGGCGAGGAAGACGAGCGTAAAATTGTATGGTAATTAGCAAGCACGGCACGTAGACGCCCAACAACAACAACAATAAGAGTTTTGAGGTTCTTGGGCTGTCGTTGGACAAAACCGCAATGGCATTTAGAGGCTATATATGGCGATATATTTGTCGGTCATACGGACACCGTTAAGTGCACACACCAATACACGCACGCTCGCAACGATTATACAAATTTGGGGGTTCATTTGCATTGGTTCGACGTCGAACATGTTGCGAGTGCGACAACAGCTGCGCTTCGCCGCGCCTGCGCACGGTTCACTTGCCCAGCTTGGCCAGCTTGGCTAACTTGGTCGCAACTCTAATTAACGCCGAAATCGAAAATAACATTAATTAAGAAAAAAAAACAGCTCGCTCTTTGTCCGACGATGACTTTGATGCTGACGATGTCTGCTGTTTAAATTAGACAGGCGCAAATAGTTTTATGGGCATTCTTGCCACACAAGCAGGCATGCCTCACAGCTTGCAGCTGCAACAGCAGCGGCAGCGGCAACGATTCGTTATTGCGACAAATGCACAGATTTGGACAAGCAACTGCTCACCACGGCGTATGAGCAATTAAAGATTGGCATTGCCCAATCTCAGCCAGCAGACTGCCCAACTGGCCACCAGTCAGCGGCTTGTGAACCGTGAGCTGCAAGCTGCGGGCACTGGGTGGCAGCTGTGCGTTTCATCAGGGCAGTGAACCAAAGTTCGGGCCTAATTATCACGCGTTGTGGATATCGAATAGATAAGCAGACCTTCGACAGTTGACCACACGTTCGCGCTTGTTAACATTGGCTACCGCACAGCACAGACTGGGCTTTAATTGAGTGGGGCTGGCCCACTGGCGAGCTGCTCTTCAACGCCCCAAGTCTTTGACTTGGGCTAAATAATTACACAAATTTTGTGTTCAATTTCCACTTAAGTGGCGCTCAAGACTGTTAAGTGCTGCAGTCCAAAAAGCACTTTCATTTAAACGTCGAAACGCCCGAAGCGAAAGAGGCATAGAAATAGAAGCCAATGGAGTTTGAGGGGGCACCGACAACAAAAAACTACAATAAGCCACTTGCAACAAGATTGTATAATCAACATTAAGCGGCGGCAATTGGCAATCATTTCTGGAACAAATTAAAATTATATTACAACATTTCGTTAGCCAGAGTCCAAGCACAATTGCAAGTCGAGTGCGGCCCAGGCTTAGTGCGCGACTTAGGCCTTATATCAGTCGGTCGGCAAACAAGTGGACTACTGCCAGATACGCTGTAGCCAGCTGGAGTAAAATGTGTAACATTTTTGCGATCTATTGGTCTGAAACAACGCTGCTGGCGCTTGGGATTTGCGGGGTATGAAAACACAATAATTATATGAGCTCGATTCGCGGCCCAAATCGAAAGTGCAGTCAGGCATGGCCGACGCAGTCGGACTTAGCCTGCGACTTGGGCTTTAAGGCCCCCAAAGACCTGCCCAAAAACGAAACGGTCGAAAGTGAAAGTTTGCCATTGTTTTACTAGCCAAATGGGGGAGCTGCCGCATTGCCGCAGCATCACAGCACGCGAATTGTGACTGCTGGCCGCGGCCGCATCCACAGCGTAAACTTCACAATTTTATTGCACTTGCCACCAAAATGGAGCGTTGCCATCAATTGCATTGCGTTGACCAAAAACTCGGCGATAGCATCAACTTGTTGTCTCTAGCTTCCTGAATTGAAAACCCGACCATCGACTAGCAGCACTACGACGTCTTCAGCGTCGAGTATCTGCGGGCCATGGCTCGTTTTCAAGTTTAACTACAATCGTTTACATGCAGTTCACCATTCCCATTGACATTCGCACTCGCATTCCTATTTGTTTTCGGTCTTTGTTTTTATCGTCAATTTCTTCACTCACCTCACCTGTGGTCGTCAACTGGGTTTCGCTGCTTCTGCCTTAAATTGGTTATTTGTCTTTGCCTCATTTACATTGAACATGATTTCCACAGCTCAAAAATATGCTCATAATGCGTAAGTTGGGCAATCAATTAGCTTTAGTATTCGTAAAACCATAGCGGATGCTAATTAATCTATTGAATCCAAACAATGTATAACAACACATTGTGAAAAGCCAACTTGGAATAGCCGATCGCAATTAATTTATATAAATGGCTAATTAATTATAAACTAATCAGACGCGTTTATTTGCATATGTCAATTTGAAATAACTAAGTTTTCTACATCAAAGTGCAAACTGCATATTTCAGCTTGTAATTGGCCAATAATATTAAATTCAGCATAGTTTATTAAAATTTATTGTTGGTCAATTTTGAGATAGTTTAGTTTTTATTGCAAACATTTATGCAAAACTGCAAATTGGCAGCTTAAGCGTTGATTAATTGGATTCTCTTAACTTGTAGCATTTGCCTGCGTCGTGTTGCCACGCCCTTTTCTTGCAACACCTTCGCATGTGACCCAGTTAGTGGCAACATTAAATTCAAATTTATGGCTCTCGAAACACGCAGGTTTGCCACACATTTTTCGTATTTAGTTCTAATATGGCGAAATTCATCAATTTTAAAGCCAAGCAATCTATCGAGTTGCAGCCAATTAACGTCGTCGCCTTGACCAACGGAATTTTGAAAAGTGCGTTTTTGGAATTTTCAAACCAGCAAAAACCGTAAGAAACATGTGTGTCTCTCAATATCAGGCGACTTAATACCTTACACAAAGCCTTAAACACAGTCTACTACTAGGTAAAGCAAGTACGACAAACGCTTGAGTCGAAGTATCAAAGCTTGTGTTAGAGTATTACGCAAACATCAAAGGCAGCAAACACAAACAACTAAACCTTAAATGTTTATTTGCTGTCTGTTTTTTGTTCGCGCTTACTTATTTATTTATTTATTTTTTTCATTGGCTTCAACAGCTCTGTGAAGCTGGGTTGGGTAAAGTGAGATATTGAAAAAAAAACTAGTGCAATCGTTTGCCCATCGTTAGCCCATGATTGCCCAAGAACAGTTTTGTTTGCCCACCTTTAGTTTCAAAATTACAAAAATTTTCAAAATTTTCAAAAACACAAAAATTTTTTTTTTTGAATTTTTTTGATTGAAATCGCTTAATAATCGTTTGCCCACGTTTGCCCATCTTTTAGTTTTTTGAAAAAATCATTACTTTAAAAAATATTGAGATTTGAAAATTTCGAACATTTTTCATCACAAATTGATCGACTACGACCAATTTTAAACCTCAAATCGATTCTTCATCGTATATCTGACAATACCAAGAAGTCTCCTCGTTTGCCCACCCATAGTTTCAAAGATATAGAAAATATAAAACTTTTAAAAATTTTGATTTTTTGATCGAATTTGTTCAGATTATCGTTTGTCCATGTTTGCCCATTTCACAAAAACTCAAAATTTTTCAAAACTCAAATTTTCAAACTTTTTTCAACTCTAATCGTTTGCCCATCGTTTGCCCACGTTTGCCCACCCCATATTTTTTCGAAATTCTCAAAATTTCGAACGATTTCTTAACAAAATATGGGGTGGGCAAACGTGGGCAAACGATGGGCAAACGATTAGAGTTGAAAAAAGTTTGAAAATTTGAGTTTTGAAAAATTTTGAGTTTTTGTGAAATGGGCAAACATGGACAAACGATAATCTGAACAAATTCGATCAAAAAATCAAAATTTTTAAAAGTTTTATATTTTCTATATCTTTGAAACTATGGGTGGGCAAACGAGGAGACTTCTTGGTATTGTCAGATATACGATGAAGAATCGATTTGAGGTTTAAAATTGGTCGTAGTCGATCAATTTGTGATGAAAAATGTTCGAAATTTTCAAATCTCAATATTTTTTAAAGTAATGATTTTTTCAAAAAACTAAAAGATGGGCAAACGTGGGCAAACGATTATTAAGCGATTTCAATCAAAAAAATTCAAAAAAAAAATTTTTGTGTTTTTGAAAATTTTGAAAATTTTTGTAATTTTGAAACTAAAGGTGGGCAAACAAAACTGTTCTTGGGCAATCATGGGCTAACGATGGGCAAACGATTGCACTAGTTTTTTTTTCAATATCTCACTTTACCCAACCCAGCTTCTCAGAGCTGGCTTCAACGCATCGCCTCAAGAAGCCGCTCACAACTTGCGCATTGCTATGAAATTTAATTCGATATAGCCCAAGCACAGACAGGGTCGTGTTGTCCAAATGCCGCTGACAGTCATACCACGGACTCTGCATAAAGGTATGTGTAATTGCTGTTGATATTCGTCAAGCTGTTTGTTGCTGTAAATACTTATTGAGTGCACTAAATACTCAAGAGTAGATCGACGTTGAGTGGCCCATCGGCATAACCTTCTTATCTCGGCTATTTCTACAGAAGCCCAAATACTTACGACCTAGTGTGACTATTAAATTGATCAAAACCAGTTGTGCATTCAAATATATGGTGGTTTAATAACGCACAATTAAATGCAGGAGCCAATTCAGCAACCCGGTAAATAATAACATTGAATTTCAGCCGCCGCACAAAAGTATGCAACAAATTGCGTAAACTGAAGTTTTGTGACCATGACCTTGATGCATGGTTAGATGAGCAAAGTTCGTCGAGTTATATAACTCTAAACATACAGCTGTGTTTATTGAAATAGCAGTGCTTATGATGTATTTAACGCTATACATATACATAATTTATAAAATCCAATAAAGCCATACTGACTTAGACTTAAAATACCTTATATATTTACTTACTTTAATAATTAAATCCTTACAATGAAACATTGGGAAGGATGGATAAAGGGCTAATATGCACTTTACTGTGATGTTATTGTACTATTTTCTTAAAACATTTTTTAAACAAAACAAGTTTTATCGTCTGTAAAAACTTAATATTTATTCTATTTACTAAATTTCCCAAACAGCAACACTTTAAATTCTCACTCAATTAGTGAAAAGAAAATGAAAATTAATTATTTACCAACTGTTGTCTAGGCCATCGACTAGGACATTTATTAGGAGTTCCTTTGGTTGCTTTGTTGGGGAGACAGCAAAGAATGTTGCCTGCTTTCAAGCATAACAATTTAATGGCAATTAAGTTTACTTTAATATAGACAACTTTCGACTGTGTTGTGGCATTTTAGGCGAGCAGAGTAAAATGTTTTTGCATTTGATGGAAACAAGTAAATAACTAAGTTTGCTAACTTTGTTTGCGCAAGTGTCGGGCACAAGTTTTGCTAACGAAACTGCTCAATGCCGGTTAAAAAGGTCAACTATCTGAGCTGTCTAGAAATTAACTATAAATTGTGACACTTTCGCCGAATTTGAACACACACACCAAAGCCAGCATGATGAAACTAACACTGCTCTGCTCAGCTCTACTGATGCTCCTGTACACCGTGTTAATAGACGCCCAGAACTACACGACGAGCAACCTGAACAGCAGCAACAGTGGTCCCAAGATCTGTGTGCTGTCCAATTGCAACTACTACTCGGTGAACAATGTGTGCGGTCGCTACGGACGTTCCAATCTCTGCAAGCGCTTCAACAACAGATGCTTGCTCCGCTACGAGGCATGCATCAATTCGGTAGCCTACACATCCGTCTCGCTGTCTATGTGCTCCGGCATCCCAGTGGGAACTCGCAGGCAATGCGCTGGAACATTGACATCGACATCGGCATCATCGTCAAATATTTCACCCATTTATATTAGCGGACGACGCGGTTGAATTCCAGAATAAGCAAAATTCAACAGATGTTTAATAAATTCTTCTACTTGTTTTAGACCCATTAATAATATACGACTATTTACATTGTTCATTAAAAGTATCGGATATAATAAACACCCAACTGTAACCAAAGCATGTGAATTTATGAATCTTGTATAATCAGCTTACAATTTTAGAAATTTATTTAAAAAATCAATTGTTTTTTTAGTTGAACGTTTGCTCATCTAGTCAATACAGGCTTCAATTGTTCTCTTTTTTGTGGCGCACCAATTAACTCATATTAAATATGTACACAACTGTTGACAATTAATGGTAAATTGCATACGAGTTGATTTTGTTATTATCCGAGCTGTCTGGAACTCAACTATAAATTGTGACGCTTTCGCCGAATTTCAACACACACATCAAACTCAGCATGATGAAACAAGCACTGTTCTGCTCAGCTCTACTGATGCTCCTGTACACCGTGTTAATTGATGCCAAGAGCTCCACGACGAGCAACACGATCAGCAGCAGCAGTCGACCCAGGTTCTGTGTGCTGTCGCCCTCCTGCAACATCAACTCGGTGAACAATGTGTGCGGTCGCTACGGACGCTCGAATCTCTGCAAGCGCTTCAACAACAGCTGCTTGCTCTTCTTCGAGGCATGCGTCCGTTCCGTAGCCTACACACCCGTCCCGCTGTCTATGTGCTCCGGCATCCCAGTGGGAACTCGCAGGCAATGCGCTGGAACATCAACATCGTGAAATATTTCACCCATTTTTATTAGCAGAGGACGCGGTTGAATTCCAGAAAATACAAAGTTTAACAGATTTTTCAAAAATAACTCTTGTTGTTGTTTCGGATCCATTAATAATCTACTTCTTTACGTGGAATATGAAATATTTAAAGTTATACAAGTGTTTACTTTGCTCATTAAAATTGTCAGACATTATAAAAACCCAATTGTAACCAAAGCATGTGAACTTATGTATCTTGTATAATTAGCTTACAATTTTAGAAATTTATTAAAAAAATCAATTGTTTTTCATCTTAATTGAACGTTTGCTCATCTAGTCAATACAGGCTTCAATTCTTTTCTTTTTTGTGGCACGCCAATTAACTCATATTAAATATGTACACAACTGTTGGCAATTAATTGTAAATCGCAAAAAATTCAGTTCTAACTCATTGCATGCGAGTTTATTTTGTCAAAATAAATACAGTTGGCACTTAATATAATTTGTTTTATAATGATATCATGCAACGAAATCAGTATTTAAGACAACGCATATCTGAGAACAAAACCATTTTAAATTGTGATTTTGAATTGAAAAAATGAATGCTGTTCTGTTGATCTCGCTGGCTCTGGTATTTGCTCAGTTAGCCACATCTGTTGGCCTACTTACAATATCTAACGGTTCGGGTGCCTCCCTGACTCCCTGCCGCCGTCAAGCTTTGGCTAATTGCGATCGAACCAAGAGGGTTTGTCTTCGTTTCTCACGCACCAATCTCTGCGAACACTTTAAAAACGAATGCCAGCAGAGATTGGCCAGCTGCAATAACAACGGAGGCCAATCACAAGCATGTGAGTAAGCCATGTACTATCAGTAAATCTCACTCTTAAACCAATTTGAATTTTCAGTCTATCAGAAGGCTAATTTGAAATACTGCCGTGGCTTGCCCATGAATGAAAGGCTGCCTTGTGCCTCTAATACTATTTAGTTAAGTTATATGGAAATGTATTGCAATCTAGCAAATAAATATTGCATTTTTATCTGTAATATTGCAGGAATTCTACTTAGTCTCGTTTTATTTAGTTAGTGCCACTTCAGTTCTTATTATCAGATAAACAATTCAACATCATAAATTCCCAAAAACATTACAATAAACAAACAAACAAAGAAGGCTTTTAATATTTTGCAATTCCTCACCCTTTTGAATATCAAGTCTTTAACTGTTTGGCGTCCATTTGTTACTACCTTACAAATAAATATTGTAGGGATTCATTTTAGTATCTTAGCTTAGATAAATCGTAGCGTCAGTAAGTCCCAAGTGCATTCTTATTAGCAGACTTGCTGAGTTCAAAGTCAACATCTGAAAGTCCCTAATGAGATCAAGAAATGTGGTGCCTTTGAATAGCTTATAATTTGTCACTCAATTAAATATCGAAACTTCAAATGTGCGTAGTTTTTTTGATAGGCATTCAACATAAACATTATATACATTATGTATTTATCCGTAACATGGAATGGATTCATTATAGTCTTGTTCTAGTAAATCCGTATTTCATCAGTTCTTATTTACAGACAATCGAAGCTGAAATATAATATCACAAATTAGAGAATAAAAATCAACAAATATAGTATTTTTAACTACCTTGTAATCATCGAGAATATCGAGATTTTGAATGTTTGACGTTCTTTTGTTGCTGCATTCAAAATTACCATTATATATTTATACTTAAAATGAAATGCATTCATCACAATCCCGTTTTAATTAATCAGTGTTACATCCGTTCTTATTAGCAGACAATCAAAGCTCAAATACAATATAACAAATTATAAAAAGAAGAAAATCGAAACAGGTGATACTTTTAAACATCTTATAATCTATAGCTCAGCGACGAATATCGGGAAATGTTTGGCGACCTTTTGAAATTGTATATTTGTCTGTAATATTGAAGAGATTCGTTTAATTGTCTTAAAGATCGTTGGGTCAGTAATTCACACATCATTTCTGGCTAACAGACAATCAAAGTTCAAATAGCATATCACAACAAATACAATACCTTTAAATATTTAGAAATTTGAAACTCTTTTCAATATCAAAACTTTAAATGTTTAGCGTTATTTTGTTACTGCATGCAAAGTGTATCCAGAGGCACTCTATATTATTCAAGGCAAAATGTAGTACTAAAAACGTACATTCATAAATTTCCCCTCTCATTTGACTGGTTGTGTGTGTGGTTTTGTGTTAAAGAGAGAGAGAGAGAGAGAGAATGTGCGAGTGAGTGTGACAAGCATAACCACATTTTGCTGTACTTTGCCTTGAAAATATGCAATTTATGGTAAATTCCCTTTCATGTTTTACGATTGCAATTAAAACTCAGAGCGCACTAAAACTGTAGCATATATCATCGCCATTCTGCATGTGCAAGAGTGTATGTGTGTGTGTGTGTTTGTATGTGTATGCAAATGATAAAATGAATAATTGTCCCGTTTTCTCTTGCGCAAATGGCGAACGGAAACGCAATCATCAAAATGGACGCACTGCTGTTTCCGGTTTGACAAACGTGCATCGAATGCAGAGTTGGCGGATTTCAGAACCGCAAAGTATTTTAAAAGTGAAAGCGAAATTCAATAAAAAACATTAAATTACTCAAAGTATGTAATTCAATTTAAGCTGTTGATTAAATCGACAGTAACAAAGACAATTAGTAAAGTTAGCGACTACCATAATTTGAATCTCATCTGCAGTTATCCAAATGTTATAAGCACTTTTGTTACAGGTAATTAGGACTCTTACTATAAAATAATAAAAATATTATGTTACCCAAGGTAATCAATTCTATTTTAGCTTCTGATGATTAAAGAGCGATTCACAAAGAAAGTTAGTAAAGCGATAAAGAAAACTTTGATCACGTCTGCACTTATAAATCTGTTATGAACACTTTTATAGCTGGGAATTTGGAGACTTTTTATAAAAAAGTAAAAAGCAAATTACTAAAAGTAATCAAGTGAATTTTAGCTATTTGCGGATGATTAAACAAAGAGAGTAAACAAAGTTAGCTACCACCAAAACTTTGCCCACTTCTACAGTTAAACTCTTTTAAGCTCTTTTATTGCAGGTAGTTGGGAGAACTTTTATGAAATAATAAATATTAAATTACTCAAAGTAATCAATTCAGTTTAAGCTATGCTTTGATGATTAAAAAGAGAACTACAAAGACATTTATTAAAGTTAGCAACTAGCAAAACTTTGATGATGTCTGCTGTTACACAACTGTTACAAGCACTTTTATTGCTGAAGATTTGAAGACTTTTCATAAAATAGTAAATATTTTATTACTCAAAGTAATCAATTATATTTTAGCTATGCTCTGATAATTAAATCAAGAGTTACCAAGACAATTAATTAAGCTTTGATCACGTCTGCTGTTATACAACTGAAGATTTGAAGACTTTAAAATAAAAGAGTAGATATTGAATTAGACAAAGTAATCAATTATATTTTAGCCATGCTCTGATAATTAAATCGAGAGTTACCAAGACAATTAATAAATTTAGGGACCACCCAAGCTTTGATCGCGTCTGCAGTTATTCAAGTGTTATACGCACTTTTATTGCTGGTGATTTGAAGGATTTTTATGAAATAGTAGATATTAAATTACTCAACACTGATTACTTAAACTGATAATTAAAGAGAGAGAGCTACCAAAACAGTAACAAAGTTAGCAACTAGCTAAACTTTGATCATGTCTTATGTTATACAACTCTTATACACACTTTTATTGCTGATGATTTGAAGAGTTTTTATTTGCAATTTACCAAATATACTTTACATATTATGGAATGTGCGCATTAAGGCGAAATAAATAATACGAAATGAAGTTCGATATTTTAAATGATGGCGTTGACTTGATTAACAAGTCCCAGTAGATCCCACTGTAATACCAGAACAGTCACTCGCAACTGTTTGTGCACCGAGTCGTCCATATTCTGTGGAGAAGATTTGGAGTCTCACATCTCGTTCGTGATTGGTGCTGAGCTATAGCTACTTACGTGACTTCCCCAGGCAACGATCAATCTCGTATTGACACTCGCTCTTGTAGTATTTACACGTACTAGTTGCCGGTGCAGTGGCGGTGATTTTCACGCATAGGGGCGTGACTTTGTCGCAGGATGCTCTCGTGCTGAACTTGCAGTAGATGACGCCGTTGCGCACGAAGAAGAGTCCTGCATGCAGTCCCACGATGAGGTTGAGCAGCAGAATGAAGCAGACCAAGAGATGGGCGAATGGTTTCATTATGTGGCGCAACAGTTTCGACTGATCCACATGATCTAAATGCTCGCGGCTTTTATAGTTCACTCGTAACTTTCGAATGGTGTACAAATATTGGCCAACGAAAGTGAACGACAATCTTTTGGCGAAATGTTGACCGAGCTAGAAGTCGTGTCAATATTTAGACTCGGCAAAGAGATTTAGCTATGCGAAAGTCCCAAAATTGTCTCGAAAGATTTTCGATTGCTTCCAAGCATAGCTTGAGAGTTACATTGAAAACAAGAGGGCAACAAATTCACATTTGCAACATATTTTGAGTACTACAATATTACGACAATCATTTGACTGTTGACTGAGCTAGAAGTAGTGTCAATATTTAGATAAAGAGATTTGACTATGCGACCAAAATTCCCAAAATTGTTTCGAAAGATCTTTTGTTACTTCCTAGCATAGCTTGAGAGTTGAATTGAAAATAAGAGTGCAACAAATTCACATTTGCAGAAAATTTTGAGTACTACAATATTACGACAATCATTTGACTGAGCTAAAAGTCGTGTCAATGTTTAGACTCGGCAAAGAGATTTAGCAATGCAACCAAAATTCCCAAAATTGTTTCGAAAGATCTTTTGGAAGTAGCAAAAGCATAACTTGAGAGTTGAATTGAAAATAAGAGTGCAAGAAATTAACATTTTCAGAACATTTTGAGTACTTCAAGAATATTGGTAGCTTCTAAGCATAGCTGTTTAAATTGAAAGCTAGAGTGCAACAAAATCACATTTGCAGAAATTCACATGTGCTTATCAGGTTAAATTGAAAACAAGAGTGCAACAAATTCACATTTGCAGAAAGTTGTGAGTACTATAATATGACGATAATCAATTGGCTTGCGAAATGTAGGCCGACCCAAAAGTATTTTGAAAGATTTTTGATTGTTCCAAGCATAGCTAGAGCTAAATTAAAAAAACAGAGTGCAACAAATTCACATTTGTAGAACACTTTGAGTACTCACACATAATATTGCACAGTAAGTTGAAAAAGTATAGCAATTAGTTCAGGGTATATACTATATATTGTATAATTCTAACTGCATGTCGTTGTTTCACCTCCGAGTTGCCACTTCAAGCTTTTGTGTGCTATCAGATCGCTCACACACGCACACACATGCATATTACCGTTCCCCCAAGAACCGAGCTAGCTTCATCATCAGGAGCGTTGGAATGTCATGCCAGTCGCTCATTTGGTTGCATGTCCCGCTGTAAATGTGAAACGCCCACCTGACAACTCATGTTTGTGTGCTGTGTGCCAGCTAAGTGCGTCTTGTTGTATACTCTGCCGAACAAGTGATAAACTTTATAATGTATGTGCATGTCACAAAGCTCTTTTAGCCCCCAACACACACACACAGAAGACAGTCCGCTATTCGCAAAGAGTTCGAGATTAACGATCTCGACCTTTCACATGCGCTACTTACACATATTTGGAAATGTTAAACAAACTTTGCGCTTTGCGACCTTAAGGTGCCAAGATCGATGGGGGTAAACAAACAATTGGAGTAGACTGTAAGAGCTACTTAGTTAACATTTAATTAACTATATGAGCTACTTAGCTAATTAATTCATGCGGCTGTTGCACTCCGATAATTAACTAATTTTACATAAGTGACATTTACCTTTGTTTGGAAACTATTGCTTCAGGAGATAATGAGTAATTAGTTTAATATGTTGCAGACCAAATCATCAATTATTCTGATTTTGGAGACTGAAGAGTATAAGAGTATAAGTAGTCGTTGTGCAGCAGTTGTATTCTGGCTGCCATTTACTTTTACTGCTGTTATTTGTGCTGCAGTTGCTGCTGTTGTGGTTGTTCTTGATGTTATAATGCCTCGCATTGCTTGTTTTACTTTATCGCACCCTTAATCCCTGGCAGGAGGAAAGGCGATAAAGTTGAGGCTTCTTGTGCCTATCGCCAGTCCCTTGGCAATTTGCCGGTTGCCAGTTGCCAGTTGCCAGCTGCCAGTTGCCAGTTGCCCGTTGACGTTGCATGCAATGCAAAAATTATTTACAATGGCCAAGTCGCTGCCTGGCAGCCACAAGAAGCTCAAGCACTGAATGAGGATAAGCATAACCAGAATAATAATAATAATAACAGCCGCTGAAGATTCCGAATGAAAACAAGTACGAGTAACCGGAGCTCGGCTTTAATTAGTCGCCCGGTTGCATGCCACATAAAGTACGTTGTTGTTTTTCCACCCGTTTCAGTTATTCCGACAAGGTTAATTATTCAGGCGCAATAATTTCGAAATGTCATCAAAAATTAAAGCACAATATAAGCAATCAGTGTGGCATAACTTTCAGGCCCACATACCCTGTAAAATCCGGCAATGCACGCAACTTGATTACCCCTTTTTCAACTTTTTACACAGTTCAAAACAAACTCAAGCTCAAAACATTATTCTTATTTATAAACTTCTTCCCTGCAAAATCTGCCAATGCACGCAATCTCCACTGTGTGATTCGCATATTTTTAGACAATCAAAACAATCTCAACTTTAAAATGTTATGCTAGTTTATAGACTTCATTTATAGATTAGAAGAACATATATTTGGCATACAAGGTATTAGCTAGCCCAACTTACTGCTGTGGCTCTTGTGTGGCATAACTTTGAGATTCACATACCCTGTACAATTTTCAAACGCACCCAATTTGATTTCCCCTCATTGATTTGCTTATTCTTACATAACTTACAATTTCAATTTTACAATCTTATGCTTATTTATAAACTTCATTATAAGGACTTATATCTGACATACAAAGTATTTGCTAGCAGAGCATTCTACTCTTATGTGGCATAACTTTGACGCCACATACCCTGTAAAATCTGGCAATGCACGCAATTTGATTTACCCATATTTTCACATAGTTCAAAACAACCTCAACTTTATTTATAGACTTCATTGCAAGGACTTATATTTGGCATACAAGGTATTTGCCAGCCCAACATTCTGCTGTGGCTCTTGCTATGGAAAGCTTGTTTGTATTGTCAACATGGCTAATTATTTTCCACTTTCATTTTACCATTGTTGATTCGCAGCCTGCTCTGTTCTGTTCTGTTCTGCAGCTGCCCTTCGTTTGCATTTTTAATGCGCTTTCTGCCGTTCTGCTGACATTTTCTTGGTTCTATTAATAGGCTTAGTTGCAGTTCCACTCTTCATGAAGCAAGTAACTTGGGCTTGCCATGAACACGAAAATACTTGAGCAGCAGCTGTTCTAGGGTCACTTGGCCACAGCAAAAGCCAGCTTTCATTCTATTCAAAAGTATTTTCGTTTAATCGAGTTGCTACTTGTTGTGAGGGGTATCTGCGAGTCAATCAGTTGCTGTCATCGTCTGGTTATTGCTGTTCTCCGTCTTCGGCGACAGTTGGCTCATTTACGAGTTCAGCAACGAAAGCGAACATTGTTTGCCGTCCCCTCGACTCGATTCTTGCCGCATCGTTCATTATGCATGAGGTGCGTTTGTCACGCTAATTGAATAATAGCCCTTCGATTTATGTCTACACACACAGCCCTACAGCCTGACTGTTATTCTGGCCAACTGTACTCGAGTCATATCGTATTCAGCCTCCCCTAAGCAATAATATCAATAATGTGTTACTCAGGAAAAGTCCCCATTGTTTTGATTTGTCTATTTATGTTGCCTTGTGGCAGAGAGCGATTTATTCTATTGGACAAGTTCACTACACTTATTTCTGTGTTGTGCTAGACTAAGTCAATCTTCTACTAACCATGTTGGAAATCCTTAGCTGCAAGAGAAGGCGGCCAAATAATTATCTGAAAAAGAGTTATTAAGTTAAGTTATTAATATATAATAAACAGATTAAAGAATTTTGGTTTGAAACTTTGAGAAAATCAACAACAAATTTCTTTTGAAAATTTATTGAAAAGAGCATACCAAATCTGAAACTTTGTATTTTCCCATTTCTTATGTAAAATTGATATACATAAATACAAGATTTTTAGACTTGCGAGTTTTCTCTGCAATATTGCCTGCATTATGATACGAGCTTTATCTTCGATAGCCTAATTTAGTCGCAATTCAGAAATATGTCGCTTTTTAGCACTATGAATTTGTGGACCTGTTGTTGTGCAGCAATTACAGCTTCACAGCTTTCTTATTGCTCAAAGCTTACTGCTTATACCATGTATACAGATATGCAGAACTGTAAGGAAAAAACATAGCTAGCTACTGTTAAACATCTGTTATTCATATTAGCGTGCATGTGTTATGAGTAGGGCCAAAAATTTGACTGTATGGCAACCAAATGCATGTGAATATGTGCATCTACACGTGGAAGCAAGAAATCACAGCGGGCGGATGTTCGGAGTGGACGTGGTCAGACAGGAGATCTTAACAAAGCATGCTCAGTTGGTATACGTGTGGATATGTGTGTCTGTGTGAGCTTTGTATGCAGCGACTGGCACTTACAGAATTGCTTGTCATTAACAGACTTAGCTGCTGTTAATCATCTACTAGTCGTACGTGTATTCTCCACTGCTCTGCCTAGCTTTTACAGAACTGTATCAACAGCAGTTAATCATCTGGTGGCTGATTCGTGTGTGTGTACAATTTTAAAGAACTGCTGGGCATTAACAGTGTCAGCTGCTGATAATCATCTGCTAGTCCTCTGTCTGTATAGAAGTACTTGCAATCTGCAGGGCATTAGCAGTGTCGGCTGCTGTTAAGCATATTGTGGGATCTCGAAGAGTGCGGATCAGCTGAGTGGGCGTGGTCAAGCATCAGTGCCTACCTACGTTGTTTACGTGCGCATGTCTGTGTATTTTGTGATCAAAGGTTGCTGCTGTAAACTTTGCGCACTCTTTAGCCTCTTTGTTGGTCATCAAAAGTGAAGGTCACAGTTTCCGCTGCCCAAATTTGCAATACTTTATGCCAGTTCACATGGTTCAACGCTCTCTTTGGGCAACTGGCTCAATCTCTTCCTGCCATCAGCATGGGAAGTAGTATTAAAGTCGCCGACATTGCTCACGATTGAGTTGGGGCATTTATTGATTGCCCACATTAATGTGGCCGGCCATTAAAGGGTGTGTCCATGCGTCGTTCTATGGTTGAACAGTGATCTATCTCTCTATCTGTCTGTCTGTCTGTGTATCCGGTGAATGCCACATGCCACGTCAGAGAGAGAGAGCGAGCTGTCCGCAGGGCGCTTTAATGGGGCAAAGCAATTGCTGTTAAACAAATAAATCAAACCCATATATAAAGTTTTTGTCATTTGCAGCAATAAAATTCAAATTATTTTTAGCTTTATTTGGGCGATTATATGCCAAAGGCCCGCCAAAGGAAAGCCAAGGCGCACGCAAGCCCAACAAAAGGGAAATTATATATGTCCATATATTGTCTGTATATTGTATGCAGGCACACGCACACACATGCACACATCTACATATAGATAGATATGTAAGTATCGATGTCTATTTGCTAATAACACGAGCCCATTTTCATTTCGGCTTCCTTTTTAGTGGGGTCCGTGCATTTTCGCCAGCTCAACACGCGGCGCGTCAATGGCAATCAAAAGTTTGTGGTTTGTGCAAGAATCGTCCTAATATCTGCCTGTCTGCCAGTCCCAATTTCCTGTCAATACTCATAAACGTAGCCAGCTAGCTACACGTTCGTACCGCCGCTTGTACCTCTCTCTGTCCGTCTGTCTGTCTGTCTGTCTGTCTGGCTGGCTGAAGGCTCTTGTTGCTGTCCCGGACAGGGTTTCGTGTCAGTTGGGCGTCCGCAAAAACCGATTTTCGGATGGCAAACAAAAGTAAATCGACAGCAAGTCGCAAAGTGTGTCACATGAGCTCGACTGATCGATACCCTGCCAACAAAACATTACGTGTTCGATCGACTTCGTGAGTTGCAGGTATCCTTGACGGCGACTTCGTTAGTGTAATGGGTATAGCGGTAAATGGAATGGAACGAAATGGAAAATGCGGCGCCTGCCAGTTAGAAAACTGCTGTTGTTGTTCGGCCCGTTCACGGAGTATCGATAAAACATGAACACAGCGACTGGCTGAAGGCACGGAGCGTCTCATTACGCCCACGAGTGGAGTGTGTGAGGCCAGGGAAATTGAAAAGCCCAAAACGAAAACGTCAACATTTTGTTTACACTCGCAAATATGCCGTTGGCTCGCTTTTTTCTGCTTTTTTGTTTGCGAAATCAAATTATTTCATGTGCCACCAATTCCAATTTGAACGGGTGCTAACAAACAGACTGCAACAAAGCCCTGGCTGCGTGTGTGTATATGTGTGTGTGCTCGCTCTTGGATCGTCAGTCAATGGGCCATTGCCTTTGGTCGCCTTCGAGGCGAACTTTGCTACATAAATGCCTGTCGAAAGTTTCGCCAGCCAACTAGAAAAATGACTCGCAAACGTGGAGAGGAAAAAGCGCAAATAAAAATGAAAAAGGTTGAAATGAAACTTTGATGAGCTATTAGTCATTTTGACATGTGCTTTACGAGCTTTCCTCCTCACAACCTCCACTTGTTGACCCCCCCAACCGTGTCTAGACCTTAGACTGTGTAGAGCGCTTGCTCAATTGCGCATACGCACTGTGTTACGAGCATAAAAAGTTAATCAAAAGCCAAAGTTTAGTTTGCATAAAGTACGCTAAAGAAATGTTGAAATTTAAATTCCTATTCCAACACATGCTTATAGAAGCTTCTATAAACTTAGCAGACACTCGAAGCCAAACTTAAGCAATTTGAAACTTATATTAATTTGTAATTAGGCTGCTTATTAATTACCAACTGCTTATCGCATGAACAAACTTTTCAGAAACTTCAGCGCATTTTCTCTATCAAGTTGCATGTGTTCTCCCAATAATAAATTGGTAGCGGCAATTCGCATTAAGTTAAAAGTGCTGCCAACAAGCAAAGAGGAAATGGAGCACTTAGGTTCTGGCTCGTAACCGAGCTGGACCCGAGAACTTTACCCAAAATCCCCACACCACTTGCAGAAGCGACGATGGCAAACAGAATGTGCAGCGTCACTTAGCCTGATTGCAAATTATTGTCATTGGCAAAGACTACAACAACAACAAGAAAAACAAGTAGATTCATGTCTGGCAATGTGGAATGTGTTAGGAAACCCCCATTGAAAAACGAAGTTTAAGATATTCGGGCACGCCAAATAAATAACGTCCAATGGTCAAACGAAATGCAGCAGCAACATTTTTTTGGCAGACAAAATGGGTCAGCAAGTGCTTCAGCAAAGTGCACTGAACACACATTTCTTGGCCCCAGTCACGTACTTGCTGACAGAACGAGCCGCAATAACAGCGAGGCCAGCAAAAAATGCCAGCTGGAATGAGTGATTGATAAGCGAATAGCCCCAGTGATAGCTGCCTAAGCTGACATGGATCAACATAACTCACCCAGATAACAGAACAGGCCACTCAGCAGTGTTAACAGTGTGAAGCGGTTAACAGAACAAGCCACTCAGCATGTTAACAGTGCGAAGCAGCTAACATAACAGTGGATCTGTTACTGTTACTGTTCGCCGTTTAAGTTTTATGTTACTTAACAGAATTAGTAATTTAATGTATTCTATTTTATGCAACGTAGTTTGTTAGGTTAGAGAGAAATAAACTAAATCTACAGTTTTTACTCTACAGCTGTTTATCAAATATTGTAAAAAAGATTTAGTCTGAGGGAGGAAAATATTTATTTATTTATTCAAAACTTGTTGCTCTAAATTATTATTGTAATATGATTAATATGAATGTAAAATCAATACTTAATCGTCTTCAGATACTGTACATAATTTTATTTTAACAGTAACAATGTTCAATTAATTATTATATTATTTGAATAAAAAGTCAATTATTTTTTAAAGAACTACCTTAGACCTTGTATATAATTTTACCCTTAATTATTTATTCTATTATATTATACGATTTAATCTATCATAATATGTAAAATTTGTGCAGTTTTTACTCACAACCGTTAATCAAATATTGTAAAAGTTTTAATATTTATTTATTTATCGAAAAATTGAAATTGCATCATGTTATTGTAATTTGTTTAAAATTTATGTTAAATCAATACTTAATCGACTTAAAATCTTGTACATAATTTTAGCTATAACTATGTTCTTTTAATTATTATATGATTATGTGAATAAACATTTATTTATTTATTGAAAAATTTTAGCATTTTTCTTTGATCTTATTGTAATATAATGGAAATTTATTCTAAGTCAATTGACCTCAGACCTTGTACACAATTTTAACAGCACCTATTTCATATAATATTGGAATATTCTGTGGTTATTTTTTGACAAATTTTAAAATTGTTGCAGCTATTACATGCTGCATATAATATTATATTATATAATATAATTGTAATGTTGCAATATAATTGAAATTTATATGAAATCAATCGAATTTTGAAATTAACAGCAAATATTTCATCTAATATTCTATGATTATTCAACGCAAACACATTAAATTTCAAGAACTTGATTTAATGAAAAGCCAATAAAAGCTTTAGCACAAAAATAAGATTGGTAATAATGGGAATAAATATTTAATTATTTATTTTTATTGTAATTCAATTTAAATTTAAATTTTGTATATATTCGATTTTATTATTTTAACGCGTTTTAAACGTTTTGTGGATATTCATTTAATTTAATGCCAATAAAGCTTGAACCCAACAAGTTGATCTAGCAGGCAAAGTCGACTTTGATCGATGGGGATTAAAAATAGACTCAGAGCTGGATTCCCTCGTTTATTCGGCCCATCGTCAGAGAGATGTTATGGCCTTACATCTTCGACGCTGACAGCTATAAACGTGCTTTTCACATACATTTGTTTTATTGTCGAACATCCAGCGAGTGCAATTAATGTACGCATTTTTGAATACACAATATAAAAATGGAGCTTATTTTTGGCATTGGCAGCAGTAAAACTCAATGGGTCCTTGTGCCAGTGGTGAGTGAGTGAGTGGGTGAGTGGCAAGTGGAGCTCAACACATGCGACACGTCAACATTCAATTTTGTAATGAAATTTTCATTATAATAAGCATGAGGCAAGGCAGTTGATGAACACGCCCCATAACCAGATATGACAGAGAGTTGGAGTCTGGGTACGTGCTACGCGCTGAGTTAGGGCCTTGTGCAGTGCCCCACTTGCCACGCCCCATGCTAAAGTATTCATGACACCAAGGCCCATGCTCTCTCCCACTCGCTCTCTCGCTCTCTCTCTTGTTTGGGCCCGGAAATGTATGTTTGCGCGCGTGTGTGGCTGTGAGTTGTGAGTGGGGAATGTTGCGAGTGCAGAGTTCAAATGGGACGCAGCTCCACTTGCCGCTGTTGTTGACGTCGCTGCTCGACTGCTCCCAGCCCAACATGACCTACATTTCAGTCCTGTAGCTAAGCAACCTAGCGAGCAAGTTGCCCCCAAACAAAAGCGTTATATACACGAAATTCGTAAGCCACCAGACGCGTATGCTGCACGCATAGGCAACTAAGGACCCTTCGCCCCGCAGCCCCTCATCCACTCAGACGCCAAGCAAGCCGTATAAAAATTGTTTTCGCTTGCTTATTGGCAACAAATTTGCGTGCCGCGCATGCACAAGAAGCCGCAACGCTTTTCACGACTTCATTACAGGGCAAATTTGAGCTGGATTTGTATTTCGACTTTTGCAAAGATTTGCTTTTTATTCTCCCCTCTCACTGCGCTCACTCATCCCTGACTCAGACTCCGATCCGAACGATATTTTAATGAACTGGCGCGCCTGTGAGATTGTGGGCGTGTTGACAACTGAATTTTGTACACGACTCGCTCATCAATCACCAGTCGAAACAGTCGCTGTTGACCCCAAATGAAAGTGGAGGCCACTTCCCGTTGTCCTAGGACACTACACGTGCGACCACTTTGCCATTTGTGGCCCAATACATAGCTGCTTGTCTGGCCGCAAATATTATCCTACAATCATCAACATTTGTGTTTGCCAGCAGCCAAAGAGCGGGAGCTGTGGGAGGCAGCACATGATGCGAGATTGATTTCATTAAATATATTAAAAAACAGACTTGGAAGTAGTTGAAATTACAGTCAGTTGTAAGCAGAATAATGTGTAGAGAAGCAAATCGAAATTTGAACATAAATCGCATTTGTTTTCGACTTCTTATTTACAGCTGTTTCCTTGTTTCCTTATGACATCTGTGTTTAAAGTTTGGTCGGTATATTCTCGAAATGTTTAGTGCTCGTACTGTTTCCACTGCTACTACTATACATTAGTATATTACTATAGCAGTTTTCTAATTTCCAACTAGTCGCCTAATCACTGCGCACAATCTCAAAACAACTACATCATAATACATGTATACTCGCAAGCAAATTGCTTTCTGCCGTTGTGTGAGACTATAAAACGGGCTGAATGCGAAATGCGTTTATTGATAAAACTGAAAGACAATTTCAATTTTTATTGCATACTTTTGGGCGCGTGCTTAAGAAGACAAGAAATTACAGCGCAAAAAATAAATAAAACAAAGTTTTACGACTCTGCTTTATTCGCATATTCCCGCACACAACACCCCGCAATGCCTGCTAACCATGGCCGAACATGTGTAGCAACAGACGAAAATAAATGGACGAGGAGAGACGGAATGCAAAAAACCCCATGTTACGCTGACATCAAAAATTGTAGAGTGGACGTCAATCAAAGGAAATGCTGTCATTTGTTTTGTGCGACGCAACGACGTGAAAATGCGAAACTGAAAAGTGGAGCGGGGGAGGGGTGAAAAAATTCAATTTAATTGCTGAAGAAGAGGCGAAAGCGAAAAGTTTGACGATGGCTGCGCGCACAGTGAAATGTGGAGCAACTTTTTGTGAGTTTATTAAATTATCCCCAAAAATCACGTTAGCCGGAGCGTCGAGCGAAAACTTTTTTAATACCAGCCGAATGATGAACACACAAATCGCATCACACACGCACACACGCAAACACACGCTGGCGCATAGAAAACAGTTTATTAGATAACTTAACTCTTTCGCCTCGCATAGCTAGGGGTCATAATAAAAGCTGCAGAGCGACCCGAGAGCTCTCGTTTTGGCTTCACAGTTGAAAAAATTCAAATTACAGGCAAGCCGAAAGGTTGCGAGATGGCAAAGGACAAAAGTTCGAGAGCAACTTGAGCACCGTCTTGCAGCAGACTCAATTGAAAAATGAAAACTGAAAACACGACCAGCGGGAAGCGCTTTGAAAGATAAACTTTCGCCCCCCAACAAAACTAAACCCAACCCAGAAAAGGAATACAAACATAATGCTAATGTAGTTGTCGTCTACGGGTTTGCATTATCACACAAATATGTGCATTTATTTAGCTAGGGAAGGAATTTCAAATTATACGACTAGCACTTAAAGTTATTTCGGCAACCACATTATGTTTGCATCTTAATTAAATTTGCTAAAGTAATAAACTGACTTATATAATTCTATATACCCACAGGTATAATAATTTTGCGACAACACAAAATATATATCACATGCGTTTTATGTCGTGATATATTTGTATGTCAATCGCATGATCACTAGATTTATATCATCATTAAATTATCACATTAAATCCAAATAGCTTTCTAAGTATTTATAATCATTTGGTAGCTTAAACTGTCTTTCGTCGCTGATATGCTCTGCAATTCTCTCACTTGATCCACATGGCGAAAGAGCAAATCTCAAGACAGCTCGTTGGGTTGCTGCTGACGCTTTGTGGCCAAAAAAAATCAACTTCCAAGGCGAATGCAGACCACAAATTTATAGCTGCAATGCGGCCGGTTAGAGCGTAACGGCAAAATTTTCAGTAAAACGTCGCAGTCATAGAAAGTCATGAAAATAAAGTCAGCACAATAAAAATACATATACACGTCCATACAACATTAAACAGCAATGCTTCCAATGCTGACGGCGACGTCAACTGCAACTGCGGCAGCGTCACCGTCAGCGTCAGCGCCAGCAGCGACATAATGAGCAGCCCAAACGGTAAAAATCAGCCACAGCTGAGCCTTGCAAATGTGGGCCATGCAGTAAATGAGAATATGAGAGACAGGGAGCACGCTCTCTCACGCTCACGCTGGCGCACTGCATAGCGCTCTTTGTTCTGCGCTTTGCTCTGCACATTCTTTACAGAACCGCTAACGTTTTTCTGCGGTGCCGCTTTGCATGGCCATTTGTTTCGTGCGCCGAGGCCAGCGCCAAAACTGCTGCATACTTCTGAACGCATGCTCACACTCTCGCACTCTCAATCGCAATCGCGCTCTCTCACTCTGATTCCGAGTCTCTCGCTCTCCTTGAGAACTGCTGTTGCTGTTGCTACTGCTGTTTATGCGTCATTTTTTCGTGCCTCGACCATTGCCAACGCCTTTCTTACCATCTTTATCGCTCATTTACATTATAAGCTTCGCCTTCGTTTCCACAGCAAGTGGCGGCCCGCACCCCTCCCGCTTGTAACAGCAATAACAAAAATACTATCGGGCTATGTTGTTGCTATTGTTGTTCGTCAGCATTGCAGCATTTTATGCAGACAAATAAAAAAAAATGGGGGACTGTCGACTTCTGCTTGGCCTCCGAGTTCGTCGCTTGCTTTTATTTTATTTTGTTATTCGTCGGTTTGCTTCATCCTCCCTTTCGCACCATTGCTTCTACATACTTGTTGCGCTGACGCTGACGCTGGCGCAGCTGACACTGCGGTTGCCTCCCGCTCACGTATGGTGTAAGCATGTGCGAGAGAGTGTGCGTGCTTTTTGGAGGTCCTTCAAATTCACCTGCAAATTGTGCGTCAATGCAGCTATTTTAAAATCATATCGCATCGTGTCACCGAAGCATGCCTAAGACCTTCATCATCGTTTATTGTATTAACATATATTTACAAGCAGCGAAACTCCCTTAACGGACAACCCCTCTTAGGCGGACATGTTTTCCGTGATATTCAATTTCCTAGCTAAGTAGCTTTACACTCTGTTGATTTGAATTTATTCGAAGCATTCTTAAAAAAAAAATATTTTTTTTTTGTAATTTAAAAAAATATTACATTTTTATATTATATTTAAAATGTTATTTACAAACATTTTTTTTATATTGGATCTGTGTTTATAAACAATGAAGAATAATTTGCCCCAGAGACTTGTAATGTAACAAATATCCGATCTCATTAAATTAAGAGCGTCGTACTTGGTTAATTTAATAATACTGTTTCGGTTGTGGCAACGCTTTGTATGCCGTTATAGTTACATGGTCGTAGTCCACTTATGGTTCCATTTTGGTCGGGATACGCCCGTTTCAGTTCTTCCTGGCAAACACATTCAGTGGCAACGGAAATGCCTTCAGCATTCTTGCCGCTTGTTTGTAGTTGTCGTTCTCGTTGTACTTGTAGTTGTAGTTGCCGTTGTTTCTGCCTGTCCCAGCTTTCATTCATGCCACGCCAGTTGACGTAATGCGACACAGCCACCCCTGCTGCACACTCACATTTTCCGCCAGCAACTGAAAACGCCAGGCCCCCAACACAACTGAAGTTAGCTACAAACACAAAAAAAAAAAACAAAGCCCCGCCTACACTGCCCATCATTCCACAACATTGCATAGTGCAACTAACGTCCGCATAGTCTTCTTAGACTCCCACGCACTCTATTTTTAGCACAAACTGCTCTGTCATACTCTGAACGAATCAACAAGCATATATTATATACACAAGTTGCTCCCACCAAATCGCCAAACTCTGCGAATTCAGCAAAATTCCTTACTAAACTTTTTTCTGCATTCTTCGCAAGGATTGCAGTTGATTATCCCAACTATTCAATTAAAAAAATATTTGTTTTCTATTTGAATTTACGCTTTTCTTAAGCAGCTTACCATTTCAGTTACTTTTCTCAATTATTTAATTAAAAAATATTTGTTTTCTATTTGAATTTACGCTTTTCTTAAGCAGTTTACAATTTCAGTTACTTCTCTCAATTATTCAATTAAAAAATATATGTTTTTTATTTGAATTTACACTTTTCTTAAGCAGTTTACCATTTCAATTACTTATCCCAACTATTCAATAAAAAAAATATTTGATTCGATTTGAATTTACGCTTTTCTTAAGCAGTTTCGCAATTCAGTTACTTATCCCAAATATGCAATTAAAAATGCTTGTTTTCGATTTGAATTTACGCTTATGCAGCTTATATTCTTAGACATATTTTATTTCCCTATTCGAAATAAGTCTTATTTCCATACAATTTTAGGATATTTCAACCATTATGTAAGCTTGTTTGAGCGTTATCTAAGGTTATTTGTGAAGCAGTTGGGATTAATGAGACTTTAGTGAGGAAAACAAACTGAGTAGTTGTTGTTTCTTAGCAACAGCAGCAAACATAGCAATACACTTGTTATTTTCAGAGAGCAGCTACACTCAAAAAGTATTCAGTACTGTAAGATATTCACAGAAACAACTACACTAGGACGTTTCCGAAAAATTGTGTAGCCAAAAAAGAACGTAACACACCAAAAATATGCAGAATGCTATGGCAAATGAGGAAGCCAGATACGCGGAAGGTAAATACTCGAAACACACTTTTCTTAGCGAACTTTTTTTTAACACGTTTCCATTGCAGATTTTTCGCGTATTCGGGAAACACAAATTGACAATGTGCTGCGGATCTTGAAGACCTCCATAGAGCGCATCAAGATGTCGCTGATATTGCCCAAGCTGGGCGACGACATGGATCACCTGAGGAAAACGCTGAAGGGCACCGTCTATGAGCCGGCAATTGGGCTGATGGAGAAGCTGCAGAGTTTGGACGCGGTCAAAGTGCAGATACTGAATCACGAAGTCGTCAAGATCATCGACTACTTCCATCGCAACTTTCAGATCTACGAGATGTTTCCACGCCTGCTCAATTTGCTGTCCAACGACGACAAGAAACTGCTCGTGGCTTGCAACACCATTCTAACGGTGGCCGAGCGGCATCTGTGGCGCACCGCAAAGAGCGAGATCAGCATGGAGCGCCAGCTGCACGTCATGTACCACGAGCGCGAGGAGATTCGCTCTCGCACAGCCTACTACCAAAAGAAACTCAAGTCCCGGAACGCCATTCTCCGCTGGAAGCAGGCCGTCAAGTTCCTCATACTGGAGAAGCTGGAGACCGACTTGGCCAACAGAAAGTGGCGCAACAGTGTTCGCATTCAGAACGAAATGTAAGTCGTGGCAAGGTCGCAAGCAAGTTGCAGCTACATATATCTACTTCTTTCTGTTCGCAGCGAGCAACGTGGTCGCATTCTACGCGATGTCCACAAGAACACAATCCAGAAGCAGAAAGATCTCGAAGAGGAGCTCGAGAAGGCGCAGCACGAGTACCAGCATCTTATCACTAGTATTGCGCTCAACGAGAAGGATGCCAGAGCCGAGAAGTGAGTTTTGCAGTTATTCCCATTTTCATAGTACGAGTATATCCTTAAATTGAACTTAGGAACAAGTTGCTCATCCAGTTAGAGGGCATTCTGCAGAAGTTCGACAACAACATTGGCGAAAAGATTCGCGAGAATCTCGAGCTGGAAGATCAGTACAAAGTAGCCAAAATGGAGTTGGATGTCTTTATGATCACGTATCGCAAAGAGGAGGCCGTTTACAATAAGATCGTGGTCAAGTACGAGCAGGAGGAGCAGCGCAAGCAGCAGCAGCGAATCCTGCTCTTCATGATGAATCGCGCCGCGCGCCAAATTCAGAAGTATTGGCTCAAGTGGCGTCGAGATCAGCGTATCAAGGCGCGACGTCAGAACCGCAAGAAGAAGAAGTAATCGTTTATTATTCCGTTACTTATATACAATGATTTCAGCAGCTACCTTTATAAAATGTATCAAAAAAATATATCACTTATTAAAACTGTATTTTATTTCAACTTATTCTGCTTAGCAGATTTCGAAACAAAACCTGAGCCAACTCTAGCTTTTAATTTGTTTAATTAATCTGTTTCTGTGTTTCGTCTAACCCATTTTCCTCCGACTCTCGTTTGGCATTCTGTCGAAATTCGCGGGAACTGGAAAATTACGAGTCAACCTACAGCTTAACTGCTTGCATGAACAGAGAAGTGCGCCCACCTTTTTGTGGGTCTATTAAAATACCATTCCCTGGCTTAATGACGACGGTTTATTTCGCCGACAATTAGCAAGCTTACACTGAAAACGTTCCAGCTGTTTTATGGCCAAATGAATCGCAGTAATTGGCCCTCTTTACTTAAACGAAAACTGCTAAAATGGTAACGTGACAATTTCTAAGATGCACTGACAGTTTTAAAGCGAAATACCGAAAAATTAATAACAATAGTTTAATCAATTGATAAGTAAAACCTCGCAATTCTTTAGTATAAATGTATCAAGTTTTAAAAAAAATTAAATATGCTAAAATTTAAACACTACTACTACCTTATAGTAACATATCTCAACGAGCCACTCAACTCTATAAAAAAGTTTTGCTAAAGTGAACCACATTTTTTTAAATAAATGATCGTGTACTGACCTGCGCTTTTAAATAATGTTTATTTACATTGCAGTGAAATGCTAAATATTATACTTAACATTATCGTGTAATGTTAAGTAACAGAGCTGTTATTTGCAGCATAGCGGCTGCTCGTTTTAAAATAGCGCTTTTTCTTCTTCTTAACTGTCGCGGGCGCCACACGATGAAAAATGTGAATTTCAAGATTATGACTAGAGATAGCAGTGAAAATGTTTAAATACTGCAAAATATGTGCCCCTGATATCAAAGAGCTCGCATTGGCGAGCCGCCACTGTAGCGAAAATCAAAGAGGAAGAATTGTTGTGGAGAATTGAACGAAGAATTTTTGAACGCATTGCGACGAAAGCATTGACAAGTCAGAACACGACGAGTCTTGGCCTGAGTTTGAGGGGGCCGACCTGCTTGTGGGGCTTCCGTCGGGCCGGGCCTGGCAAAATGTTTACCCAACACAATCACACTAACACTCACACTCGGCCAGACTGAGTGACAGACAGGCAGAGGCAGAAGGACGGCGCGACAGAAGGACAGAAAGACGTCCCCAACCGAATTTCATTGCGAAAAATGGCGCATTGCTGTCGTCGTCGTCGCTGTTGTCGCCAGTGACGACGTCAGCGCCGCAGTTCGGCCAATAGCCAATGTTGCTGCATTGTTACTTCATTTTCGTTGTGACTTGCCCAACACGCTGCACATCGCCACACCACCCTGCGCCTGCTCCAGCCACAGTTGCGCCCCATGGCATGCTACTTGTCTAATTTGCAGAGGTTAACATACTTAACTTGTTGGCATGCGTTGAATTGAGCGACACTGTAGTGCTGAAAGAAACACATTGCGACAATTCGCTGCGGCAAAAAGCGCAGAATGCAAAGAAATGGCCAAAAACCGGCAAACTACATATACATACATATAAATCTATTTATGCATGTATGTGTTTGCTTAAGTATACATGTATTTGTGCTTCATTTATACATTTCGTTTTGCCAGTGTGCAAGAAGCTCGCTAAGTAATATACTGTTTGTCAAGGCTTTTTTTAGCGCCAAATTGAAAAATACTATTTGCAAATGTTTAATTAAATTAAAAATTTTTTGTTTAACATTTTTTTGATGATATTAAATTAAAAATTAAATTAATTAAATTTTAAACAAATATAATGTAAAAATATATTTTATTTTTAATTTTATAGAAATATTAAAAATGAAAAAAATAAATGCAATTATTAATATTAATAAATTAAATTAAATAAATTAATTAATATTAAACATAAACATCTGTTTTAGAGAGTTAAACAATCAGCGAGCGAGAATTTCGTACACAAAACAACAAACGATTGTGCCACATTTAAAGTTTGCGCCGGCGCGCCAGTTATCAATTCGCACATTTTCGGTATTCTCTATTTTTAAACCGCTTACACGCAAAACAGCAAAGCAAAAGCGACTGCAATCAGCAGCGGGAGCATGCATAACCGTTTCGTACGCCAACCGGTTCGCTCATTTAGCTTTTTTTTGCAGCAACGAGCAGAAGGAAACATGAAAAATGTTAAATAGCAGTGTAGCAAGGCATTTCAGACCAGTGCCAGCTCACTTGAGTAGACGACACGGTGGAAGCAGTTCTTTTGAGCATCAACAGCAAGTTTGCAGAAAATATTTAACATTTGACTGTTGCGAGCAGAGAAGAAGAAGCAGAGCAGTGCAAAAATATTGTAGTACGCTTACGGGTTTTAAACGGTACAGTTACAATTGAGTTGTCAACCGTTACGGACGCAAGTTCTGATTAGGATCGTGAGTTACCTTCAATAAAAAATCTACATGTTTCTCAAATTGAAGAGGACTTCACTCAAGCCTGCCTCACAGAGCAAGTCAACTTCGTGAATAAAGCAAACGAATGAAATGAAAAACAAAATTCACTGAATATGAAACAAATACAATTTGTAAAAACAAAAATCGAGCCAGTTTTCTCTATATGTATTAAAAAAAAAAAAAAAAAAAAGAATAAAACGAGTGTGCGCGCGTGTGTTCGCATATAATATCGCACAATAGAAAACCCCAAAGCAAACAGCAAAAAAAGAAATGAAAAAAAAAAAAACAAAAAAACGCAAGACGAAAAATTATACCAAAATTCGGCTCGGCAGAGCAACAAATAGCAACAACAAATTGCCACGGCGAGAACACAAAAATAAAAGAGTAGCAAAGAAGCGGCGTTGCGGCGGCGACGTCGGCGTCGAAGACTGACAGACTGAGGAAACGTCAACGTTTTGTCGCCTTTCTCTCATTTCATTTGTTCGCCGCCGCCGGCAACGACGCTACTTCGTTTTGACCCAGTCGTAAAATTGTTGGTTGCTTTTGCTGTTGCGCTGCTGTCGCCGCTCCGTTTACACTTAGTTGAGAGTTGATTTTAAAAGCACCGTGTTTTCTCCTCTTCTTCTCAATCTTTTTGCAGTGTGTTAAAAGTTTTGCTTAAAACGCAAATTTAAACGCAAATTCAAGTTAAACGTAGAACGTAGAACGCGCGTCGTCCGTCGTCTCAACGTTAACGTTAATTCCACTTACACATACCAATACCACAGCGCCGCCAACAGCAGCAGCAGCGGATTAACCTTTAGCTACATTTCTTTCTAAACACAACAAAAACAAACCCAACTACAAAAATGGTAAGTACTCTTCCTCTTCCTGCCTGCAATCATCTCTCTCATCTCATTGTTTACATTCAAATTTCCATCGCGAACATTTTAAATTCGGCCGAAGACGAAAGCTAAAATGGAATATACCAATTAGAATTTTGCGTCCAATTGGAGTGTTGACCCTTAAGTTAGCAGCTGTGCTTAAATCATCCCCAGGGCTTGTCACTAAAAAAGGGAAACAGGTTTTTATTTGCTAAATATGCAAATGCAACGAGGGGTTGTTTAAAAATGAGTCACAAACAATATCTTTAGATGAAACATTCATCATTTGTGCAAAGATTGCTAATAGCTCGCCTTTGTTTATTATGCCAAGAACTCAGGTTTTTTTAAACTATGAACTAATTATGCTTTTGTTGACTAAAATTCGTATCATTTGATTCACCGAATTCGTAAATAGTCCCAAATGCGGGTAAAAAACTGATTGTCATTAAAATTCAAGTCTCCAGTAAAATAATCCCTAAAGTTTCTTAACTGCTGCTCTAATTTCTCAGGCCCTCCAATTATTCAGTTCACGCCCCTTTTGTTAATCGGTTGCTGTAGGTAGGCAGGCAGATGAAAGCAGAAACATGAAATTAATACAACAAGCAGCTAAAACTCGTTATCAGCAATTCGCAAAAGCCGCCGCTTGTCCCCTTTTCTTCGCTTTGCCGATGCAGCTGCTTCTCTGTGTGTGCGTATTTTACTTGCATATGTGTTTGTGTGTATCAGAAAAATTGCTTTATTGCAACCATAAAAAGGCTAAGAAAGCGTTTCCATTGCCATTTTATCAGCCATATTTCCAGCGCTCATAAATAGTTTTATTTCATTTGCTTATCAGCGCAACACTGCTGATCGACAACAACAACAACAAACTCAACAGCCGTCGCAAGAGCAACAACGGCTGTTCCAGCGACGCCGGCATTATTCGCTGGCTGGCTATTGGCTTTTCTTTTCGTTTTTTTCGCTTTTTCTTTTTCTCTTGTTTTAGTTCGCTCGTTTCGCTTTATTTACCGCAAAAAATTGAGGTTAGACGCGCATGGAGAATGTAAGAAGAGCAAAACTGCGAAAAATTCTTTAGCTTTTGTGGAATTTCTGTTGTCGCCGTTTGCTTTGTCGCGTTTCTTTTGCATTCGCTCAGTTTAACCGTTCCGTATGCACGAACAGCAGTTGCTCTCCGAACCGATTCGTCTCGTTTGGCGCTCTCTATCTCGCATAACCGTTTCACACAGTTTTTGCCTGGTGCGCCATCTCTGCGCAGCGCTTCGGGTGTTCGTGTTATCACTATTGCCTTTTGCACTGTGTCGGCTCTCTCTCTCTCTCACGGTGTCTGCTTCGTTCGCCTGTTCGCTCATTTTTATCCGCGTGCGCTTTCTTTTGCGTTTTCGTTGTCATTGTCGGTGTCTCTCAGTCTGACTTGCGCACAGTCTTGCGCTCTCTCTCTTATTCTGTCGGTTGCGGCGGTTTCGTTTTGTTGTTTTCTTCCATAACCGTTTCATTTGCCGCATTGCGGTTATTTTGCTGTTTCGCTTTCTGTTTGGCTTTTGGCTCTGCTGGCACGCTGCCGCCACTACTGCTGGCTGTTGCTGTTGTTGTTGGCTCGGCTTGGCCATATTGTTATTGCTGCTGCTGCTTGTTCCACTTTGCCATTCGTCCAAGAATTTCATTGTATCGGGGCAAACGTGTGTGCAGCGTGCAGCATAATGAAGAACTCTTGCTTGGTGTGCCCGCCCAGACGCCAAACGTGGCGACGTCGCCACATTAACCGCACATAATCCAATTTTTGTTGTTGCTCTTTTTTTTCTTATTCGTTTTTTTTTTCATTTTGCTTTATTTTTACTGCCGTCTCTTTTACTTTTTATTTGGCTTTAGCGCTTGCTTGCTGCTGCTGCTGCGTTTGCCTTTTGATAAGAAAATACAAGAAAATATTTGACCCTCGCCACACCCCCACAGCGCCTCCCACCCCACACTGCTGTCAGCGGTCGTTGCCTAATTAAATTAGCGTTTTTTACAGCGCACGCAGAATGCAAACAGATTTTAATTAAAACAAATCGCTTTACGTGCTCAATATTTTGTTTTGCATTAAAGCGTGATTCATATTTCACCCCCATCTCTATCGCGTGGGTGTGTTTGTGTGTGTGTTCGTGTGTGTGTGTGTGTGTGGATAAACAGAGCTTGATCTTCAAAGTTTGTTGACTGCGCCGCACGACATTATCTCATCAAATACACACGTACATAGCTGTATTATTTATTCACTTCCTCTCGCTTTTTTCGTACTGCGAATTTCAGATAATGCTATTTGAATAGTATATTGTGGATGCCGACAATATGATCATCGTAATGCTTGAGTTCTCAGCACCCTTGCTTCATTTCTCTATTACGCTTTGTGACTCACTTGCTGGGTTAATCATAACAAAAAGCACACATTTGTCTTATGATTCGACTCGATTTCGATTCCGTTTTCGCAACCGAAGCCAGTTAATACTGGTCGTGCATCGACTCTCTCTCTCTCTCCCCCTGGGCACTTGAGACTTACTCACAATATATGTTGATAAACATATTAATAATGTGCAGTGCAGCCAACTTGTTTTTTCGGTCTGCGAATACCGGCGAAAAGGCGATTTAACCAGTTAATCGAGCCGGGTGAGCGAGTGAGAAAATGGAAATGAATGCGAGAGAAAGCTATTAAAAGTAATGTTTATGCTTCATTTGAATCACATGTGCAATGCCTGATGAAATCTAAACACACAATCGCACTCGCACACACATATATAATATATATATGTACATGGACAGGTGCCAATAAGGCCTGGCGCAGGGGGTGGGCGTCATATATGGCTTGACAATTAGGTAGATTCCGTCACACCCAGCGCCATTCAAGGTGTGGGGTTATTTTGTAGGATGTGGACTACCATTTAAAGCATGCTGAGCTTCAATCGGCTTTGAGCTCTCAGTTAGTCATGGGGCCATGACATAACCAGCTTACTAACGTGCACAACTTTTATCGGGCCACAGCGATAAGCCGCAACCCAAATTCAATAGACACGCTCTCTTCTCGATCTCAAGATGAAATCAACTTCCTTTCCGCTTAGTATCGATAGAACATGAATCGGGGGTATTATATAAGCGACTCGCCTTGAAGTGCTGCTACGTGTGTAGCACAAGTTGAAAGTTTGCCATTGATTAGATAGCAAATTGTTTGATTTATCGAGAAGTTGCGAGGCGCTAAACACTCTCGACACTCGACTTCGCTGTTGAGTAATGCTCCAAAATTGTTTGCTATTTATGCGTCATCTACAGTACAATCATTCGCGCTATTAGCGTAGGATAACTTGAATGTGATCTCATGATTGTTTCAGAATGCCGATAGAGTAGATTACGCTACACATTTCAAGTGCTTTCGGCTCGTTTATTGCTGACGTCGATTCTCTAATTTAATCACACTGCCTCGCGGTGTATAAGGGTGCATTATTTGTGTATTTATTATTAGCCTTATCGCCTAGCTTATGTCTATGCAATAGCACAGGTTTGTGGAACAAATTGACAGCTCAACAGGTTTAGAAGAGCTGAGAGTCTGCCAAATAAGAACTGGGAGAGCAATTATCATGGAGGTCTTTGTAGCAGCGAGGAAAACACATTTGGCTTGGCGACTTCCCGAACGCTTTATTCTGGTTTCCCATATCCGAAAAAATAACAACTGACGTCAGCGAAACCTAACACCTTTCAGATAGCTCTGTGGAGATATGAGTACAATCGTATCACTACAAATGTGCGCGGATATATATGCATATTATATATATATGTATGTTGGTGGTGGGTCTGTCTGGCGCCTTTTGTTGTTTTGTTAAGTGCAAACAATATGCGAAATTATTCAAATGAGTCCCAAAGTGCCGCTATTCTTTGACGTGTGTCTTTCTTCTATATATGCACATATGTATGTTCAGATCTAGTATCTTTGGGCGGGGACGCACTTTCCATTGTAATTTCATGCACAGCAAACACAAATGAAAAGTCGTGTGTAGTAGGTACAAAGAAAAAGAACACACACAGCACACAAGCAGTTGTCAGTTTCTCTTTCGGTTTCGGTTTGGCATTGAGCATAGATCAAGTAGTCGGCGTCGCCTATGTCATCATTCATAAACACATCATAAACCTGACAGCAATTAATTATCAGTTATACAAATAGAACCAAGAGACTATTCAATCAAAAACTTAATTATGGTATTTATTCAAAGCGAAAATACACACGCGAATAATTCGTTGTCGCTGCACATTAGCGTTATCATAAAATTCATTTTCTAATTCTCATCTCTCACATCTCTTGCAGGCCGATCAGCTGACAGAGGAACAAATTGCTGAGTTCAAAGAGGCGTTCTCGCTATTCGACAAAGACGGTGATGGCACCATCACAACAAAGGAGTTGGGAACAGTCATGCGATCCCTGGGACAGAACCCCACAGAGGCTGAGCTCCAGGACATGATAAACGAGGTCGATGCTGACGGTGAGTTGCGTTTTCTTTAATTTGCTGCTCCCCTCGCAAACGTTGCTGCTGCCTCGAAATGTTGTGCACCGCGAAAGAGAATATATATGCTTATAGCGCGATCGAACTGTTTTGATTGCCAAATTCTTGAACTAGTTTTTGTGTGTTTTGGGCTAATTGCTTTGAACCCTTTCCCCTAATTATAAACTGTTCTATGCGGTCGCTCAGTCGGTCGGTCTATTCTTGAAACTCAGCACATTCTGTAATCGCCACAGTAGTGGCCAATGGGCTAAGAATTGAACGGATCGGATCGGATGGGATCAGAGACGTGAGACAAGCGAAACGAAATGAATTCTTTTTGTTTTCTCCTTTGCTTCTCTTTGCGATTGGCTAAAAATATGCAACAAATACACGTCATAGCCATTAAAAATAGAAGCCCAAAAATATTTGGCTCTAGTTCTGGCTGCCGATGCTACTTTTGTAGTCGTCGCTGGCTATTGTTGCCGCTGGCTGTCACAAAATTGCACAGGATGATGTGTGACAAAAGGTGGTTGCGATCGAGACGGGAAATGAAATACTGCAGAAATAGGTGAGATGTGCTCAAATTAGTTGAAGATGAATGCATTATTTTTAACTGCAAACACAAATTGAGAGATTGACGCCGCCGTGCGCCATTTCTCAGAAATGCGAAGTCTTGACCAACACTACACACAACTTTTGAGGTTTTTCACCTTTCGCCACAAGCTACTCGGCGAATTTGCAAGTTGATTGGGCGGTTGGCGAGCGGGGGAGGCGGGAGAGGAATGGTGCTCGTGTGGCTTTTTATATGTATTTTTAGCAATTGTGAAATGTGTCGAGAATATATCGCACATTCGTTAATTTTTCCTTCGTTTTCGTTAAATTTTCACAAATTATAAATCACTTTTTTATTTATGCGCACCCATACACACAAAACTGTTTGTGTGTGTGTCTGTGTGCCTGTTTCGTTTTCGTGCAGTTTGTGTTTGCATAATGCCCCAAAGCTCGACAATTAGCTTAAAAATAAAACATGCCCCACCCAAGCAGAGCAACAACACCAACACTCACACCAATGCAAGCATCTATACTTACACGCACACAAACACACGCGTGTAAAGCGTAACAAGTAAAAAGTGCAAGGAGACGACGACAAAATTGCGAAAACCGAAATCAAGTCACCCACATCCGACAGCAAGAACAACAAAAGCAACAGTAGCTGCTCCACTCTCTCACTCTCACTCTCGCTCTCAACAGACGCAGAGTTGCTGCAGAGGCTGGACGAACGCAAACGCAGACGCCAGCAGCGCTGCTGCTGCGACGTTGTTACTTTTTCGCTGTTCTTGCTGTTGCTGCTGCTTCTTCTGCTGTTATTGTGTTGTTCCTTTTGCACGTGCTCACAATGCGCATGTGATGAAAAATCCAGGGCAAAGTCTGCAAATGTCTGCACAAGGCAGAGCCAGCCTCTCGGCGCATGCGTTTCAATTTGCGAAAGGACAACAAGCACATAAAGCACGTGGATAGCTGCAGATAGAGCATTGTATATCGCCCGCTCTCGCTCCCCCCCGCCGCTGGCAGGTGGGTGGATTCTGGCTGACTGACTGACTGACTGAGCGAGTGATGTTTATCAGCAGCAGCAGCAGCAGCACAGCTATAAATAGTTCCTTTGGCTCAAGCAGCACTTTGCGAGCTTTTTAGTTCCTTTGTAGTGCCGCTCTTCAAGTGCATTTGTATGTGGGCTACAAGCTCTGTGAGTTGGGGTTCACTTAAGCTAAAGCGCTTTGTATACTTCTTTCGAGCACGATGACATTTTAGCTACAATTTATGCCCGATCAACTATTGTGCTATTTTGCGTGTTCATCACATGCAGCTGGTCGAGACGAATAACTAAAGCAATATTTATGGCATGAATTTGCAAAAAGAATATATATAGACGTATATGAGATTCAACGTTCCATTGAAACTATTAGTTTTGGGCAATTATTCAGCGGGTTATTCATGAGGCTGGCCGAGCAGTAACATGTTATACGCTATTATATAGTTAATTTTACGACCTGAGCAGGCGAATGGCATTTCGTGCATAAAATTATATAAAATATATACACCACCTATGGACTGTTTGAAATGCACAGACAAACACACACAGACACACACACGCCCACACGCTCACATGGCCCAGTGGTGATTTTCTAGTCTCTATCTCTCAGACGGAAACATTAAACATTCATTACTTAAAATTTCGCTGGCATCGCCAGTTGACGATGTCCAAAAACTGCAGCCGCATACAAACGACGCCATTAGTCGTCATGCCCGCAAGCAATGACGTCTGGAGAGTTGGGAGCCACATGCAAAACAATTGTCCAGAAATATGTATGCATCCTCCCCGACACAAACACACGACATATACTTGTATAGCATGCAAATGTACGAAATAGAACTGAACACAAGACGAACTGCAGTGGGAGCAAATGTCCAAGCGAACCGCAAGGAACCCCTATGTGTTATTTATAAAGACTTGGCGAACGTACCCCGCGCCCCCTGCCCACCAAGCGCAACTAAATTTAGCGTGCGAGAGCGCAAAAAAAAAAATGAAAAAATCTTATTAAAATTTTAAATTGTCTGCAGAAATTTGCGCAACGTTGCGAATCGTCAAACGGGGCAAACGACGGTGGTTGTAAGGGGCTGGCGAAATGGAAACCGAAAACCAAAAAGCGAAAGATATTGGCAGACATTGGCATCTTGGCGTCGTCATGAGCCTTGTCAATCGTTTGTTAACGCCGACCGTCTCAAGCGCGTCTAACAACACACAACACAGATGCCAAATGGCAAATGGCAAACGGCAAACGGCAGAAATATTACGTCGGGGGAAATCCTAATGTTGGCCAATGCCGGAATCGGCATCCAAATGGGCGGAATGGGCCAAAAGCAGCGACAGAAGAGTTCGCGTCAAATGTTTTAAATATAGATTTCTATAAACAAGACTGCGCCAAACTGAACCGATCCGAGTTCCAACGAACCCGGCATTCCCCAAAAATGTGTGCCCCGATACGATAATATTTTGTTTATCTCTATCTCGCCCATGATTCAATGTACTCGAGCATGGACAACTGTAATCTTAGGGTATGCGCGAGTCTATATTCCATGTGCTGATTATTTGTGAAGTGATTTAGTCCATTGAAAAATATGTTATTGATATGAACTACGATTAGGGCCACATTTTTGCCATTCGATTATCGCATTTTTATTCACTTTTCATTGGGCCAATTTATAAACATCGAACTGCTGCCCACTGCGTACAAATTGTTTCTGGTTAAACGATATATATTTATATTTCGCGCTTGATTGTTGTTCTTTTAGTTTTAGTCTTTTCTTTTTTTGATTTTTCGTGTTTTTGATTCCATTATTTATTTTGCCATTTAACGTGTCTGTTAATCGCCTTGATTTTTATAGTGCTGCGCGCACTTATTGATTTGTTTTCCAAATTCAATCCAGAAGGACGCAATAATTACGCTGGGCTATTAAATGTGATGGCAACGCATTAATTTCGCATTTCTAGGTGTGATAACATTGATGGAAGTGCAAGTAACTCTTAATATATTACAACATTGTTTACATGTCGCTGATCAAGTAGTTAATCAACCACTTCTAATATGCTCAAAGTTGAAATGAGAAAACTTCTGCATAGCTCTTGAGACTTGCGGCTCGAAAGCAAACAGTCTCAATCTTAACTGCTGCCATTATCATAAAATAATATTCCAAATATGACCCATGCTCCACCTCCTTAACTCGCAAGGGAAAACAGCCATTAGTGTGATATATATCATAGAATTGAGCACGAGCAAAAGTTGGCAAAAGAACGAGACAGAGAGAGGGAGAGTCAATAACAATTAAGGCCTCAGCTTGAGCCAAAAGTTTTCTGGTTTATCAAACTTTTTTTTTGTTATGGAGAGTGAGCCATAAAAATGTGAAGCCCGAGAGCCGAACTGAAAAGCGGAAAACTATTCGCAAACTTTAAACAGAAATGTGAAGCGAAACTTTTTCAATTAGTATAACGAGAAATTCGGTCATGAGGCGGCGCCCACTCCAAGCCTCGATTTAAAAGCCTTGCAGCTTATCTGCAGCAAAGTTATCAATGCTGCCACAATGTTGCGTATACGCCACGTGTGCGGCACACGATAAAGCGGGACTTAGACAAATAACATATACAGTGTGTTGCCCTGAAGGGATTTGTGCGAGTCTGTTTATAGGGCAAGCGATTGCCGAGCGCGCTAATAAAGAGAAATGTTTGACTCGTAAATTACGCAACAATTACAACATTTTGATGGCGAAGCGCGTTGCAGAGTTGTGGCGTGAAAGTAAAATACTAATGTTGTTTTCTTTTTGTGCAGGTAACGGTACAATTGATTTCCCAGAATTCCTTACCATGATGGCACGCAAAATGAAGGACACCGATAGTGAAGAGGAGATTCGGGAAGCCTTCAGAGTGTTCGACAAGGACGGCAACGGCTTCATCTCAGCGGCCGAATTGCGTCACGTGATGACAAATTTGGGCGAGAAATTAACAGACGAGGAGGTCGACGAGATGATCCGCGAGGCTGATATCGATGGTGATGGTCAGGTCAATTACGAAGGTAAGCGCATAATACACTTTGAACTACCTCCCCCCCCCCCTCGTCACTTGCTAAGCAGCTTAGCGATTTCTGTGTCATGTGTCGCGTGTCGTGTCATCCCACTAATTGGATATTCTCACAACAGTTGTTGGCTTTGATAATTGCTGACAAGCAGCCAAAATATTCAGATTTAATCGAAGCACACACAGACTCGCAATTGACACTTGCTTTGTGTCATTCATTACTGATATTTTCTATATGCTGATTCATTAGATGCCAGCAAGTTATGCTACTCGTCTCTGCAGCTATACCCTGTAATTAAAGACCAAGAGGTCAAGACGGCAACTGCAAATAGCCTTCACTTTAGCAAGCTATTTATGAGAGTAGTTATTTATTAACTGCTTCCCCATCAATCAATAAACTCTTTCAAAGTTCTTCAACTTCAACAATTGCTCTTCGATTGATATCCTCTAAAGGGTATCGCGCATTCGATCATTTGTTGTGTGGCCAAGCAAACGTCTGGCTTTGATTGCTTCGTGTTCCTCGAAAATTTTTAATTGCTTTCGAATTGAATAGACAATTGTGGGAAATCGAGTGAAAACGCAATACTGCAAACAGCTGCAAAGGCAACAACAACAATACACACACACACACACACACAGATCGTGTACATGTGTTGATACATGTGTATTTTCAAAGTGCTAAGATCTGTTCTCATACACCTCCAGAGAAATACGAGTCCATTGCTTTGATTGTACTTGGGGCGAAAAACAAACTGAAATAACGACATCCCCCTCCCCTCCCCCCACTCACTTTTCACTCGTGGCTGGTCTAATTTGCTCGCCGATCCGCTGCTAATCAAAATCTATATGTATATAGCGTTGTGTGTAGTCGATCTCGTGTCCGTTTGAAGCAATGTGCCTCAAATAGAAATCGTTTTGCAGATAGATTAATCACTAGCGGATTTATGAACACAACCCGCCCATGGTAAAAATAGGTGAATTTCGGGGGAAGTTGATGCTAGATCTGGCCAGGAAGTAAAGCTGTCAAAGCTGCCACAAGTTGGCAACAACATTTCGGGGCCTTCGAAGGTGGATTGCGATAAGCTGGAAACTATATTGATAATGGGTTTGGCTGAGTGTGGAAATATCTTATCTTGCAAATTGTTTAATGGTCATATAATGCTGTTGATTTATTTTCCAAGATGTGCTGCAAACATTGGGCAATTCTAGCTTAATCTACAAAGCGAGATTAATTGGGAATTGATAAAAGTAACGAAAGATTAAATTGAAGTGATTGTTATGCAATAACAAGACTTCGACTAATAACTGCTAACTGGCAATTGGGCGTAGCGATCTACATATAGACCGACTATATATATATATCGAGTGAAATGAGCATAATATAAATAAATGCGAGTTGCCATTTGCTTATTGCCAATTAACCAAAGTCTCTATTGTTGTCTGTTGTCTGGTGTCGGAGCCCAACGGGCGCTCGGGGGAGAGCCCGGAATGTGAAAATTATATAGCACAAACAATGGGCCGGACCCGGCAGAGGCGGCAGACCCCGACAACTCTACGTGTGTGTGTTGGTGGATGAGACTTACTTTGGCCACTCGCCAAATATAAAAATGTTGTCAGAATGAGAATAAGCGAACGGCAAGAGAAGCAGATAGAAACACAAACGCAAATTAAAACAAAACGTAGCGAAAAACGCAAGTCGAAAATCAAATAAAATGTTGAGCAAAATACAAAAGAAAAACAAATTCAGCATTCGCAGAGAAGCGCGGCGAACTAAAGTACATATTACCAGAAACACACAAACAACACTAGCAAAAACAATAAAAAGAAAAATAAAAATGATACAAAAGAGTGTGAAACACACACAAATACAGCTAGCATACATTGAGCTGGCGAATGTAAACAAAACGACGAAAGATAAACAGCAGAAGCACACAAAACACGAAAACGACTCGCAAAGCAGATAGATAGCCAAGCTATGCGAAAAACTATAGAAATTCGAATAAAAATACACGAAAATTGGCCTAAAAATATATAGATACACACTTGGCCAACTATATTATATAGTACGCTCTATCACTAGAGTTTTGATGTTTCTTTAATTGCAACCCAACCACGACCCACGCCCCCCAACAATAACATTCGATCCATTAGGAAATTTGATGCCCCAAATGTCGAAGGCGCCGCCCAACCGAGCCCAAAATCAGACACGCCCCCATTGCCCAAACTGGGGTTGTTTTTCGCACTTTTTGCAATGAAAGTTGGAGCTAGATTTGCATATTTGCTGGTCGAAGGTTAAGGATAAGAAGGCCGACTATAACAATGTAAATGTCTTGGGGCGCGCCCCCTGAACTTTGCCCTGCGAATTTATCGAGCTCGTCGCGTTGCTGGCTATAATAACGTTTTATTTTCAACTCTTTACGGCACACACAGTTTCGCAGTAAACATTAATTTGTATATTCTTAGTCTGTTATTGATGTTAATGTAGGTAGTCGTAATTGTGTGTCCACCCACTCTTAGCACCTGCAGTCACACGTTGCCATGTGACGCGCTCTCGACCACATGCTGCAAATATGCGAAGAATGAAGATGACGAACAAAGCAATGCGAAATAATTGCTGCAGACCAATAACTATACCCTAACCAATCAACTGCAGATGCAAGCGGGGCGGGGAGTGGCGAGGGGGGCACAGGCTGTCACTTGGCTATTTATAGGAGCTGCATGCAAACACCTGATAAATCGGGGACGATTGCCCGCCGTCGTCGTCGTCGTCGAGGAAGCGCTTCAGCAGCCAACGTTGCCAATTTGGCAGCAAGTTCTCTTCCCCACTCGACGTCGTCCTCTGATTGCAGTTTTTATCTAGCGAAAAGCAATTTTATCGCACAATGCTTTTCTTGCCCCAAGGCGACTCGACCCAATCACTAAATGTGTGTTGTGTGCCCTTAAACATTTGCGCTATGCCGTGAATCACTTTATATTGCAACGCTTGCAACAGCATAATATCTTGTTATTGAAATGTGTTCGTAATTGTTTCCGCGAATTGCCTATAAAGTTTATATGGCTTATTTTCTGATGCGGCTGTCTAAATTTTGCGCTGTTAGTTGTAAATTATTTCACGGAACACATGATTATTAAACTCCTAAAGAAACTCCTTTCCTCTTCCCATATTATATATTTTCAAAACTTGTTCTAATCACCTGCTCTCTCTTTGCTCTCTTTGCAGAATTCGTGACTATGATGACATCGAAGTGAAGCGTTAAATTATTTCTTTTTAAGCCTTTCTATTTTTTTAAGATGTTGACGAAGACTGTAGCTGTGCGCAATGACATCGCGCCACGCTGTTGCTATGGACCCCAGTAAAAGATCTTAAAAAAAAACAACAACAAAGAGTTAAGCAAAAAACATAAAAAAATACAAAAAACAAGAAGAATATAAAACAAAAGCAAAAACAACATTTAAGAAACTTTAAAAAAAGGAAAAAAAACTTACACTTAAACAAAAGAAACAAATTAAATGAGAAAAAGCAAGAACATTTAAACAACAACAAGAAGCAAGCAAGCAAGAAATGAGAAAACCCCCAGAAAAGATAATGATTACATGAAAATTATAATAAATAAAACACACACACACTCACACTTAATTTTAATTGAAGCAAAAAGAAAACAAAAACAGACAGCAGTCAAGAAAATCAATCGAAGAGAAAGAAAGGAAAACCCAACAACAACAAGCAGCAAAACTTAATGAAGTCACCGTTTAAATATAAATGAACAACAAAAAGCATGTTATAAGTAATACAAAAATTAAACTATTACACTTAAAAAAAACAAAAACAAAACAAAATACTGGCATAACACCACACACTAGAACAACAAGAACAACAACAAGAGAATCAAATCACAACAGCAATAACAACTTTTTTGAGTGGCCGCATCAATTGAGAAAAGCAAACATGCAATGCGCCCTCTATGGGCCAGCAGCGGGGCAAGCAGCGCCATCTGGAGACGGAGGCGACAGCAGCAACGGCTAACTGTAAAAATAAATTGTTTCAAAATATAAACAATACTTGTCGAATTCAAATGCAAAAATAAAGGCAAAACACGAAATAATAAAAAACAAACAATATTTGTAATTTTTGCGATAATGAAAACAAAACTGACAACGTTTATATAGACACCAACCAACACCAACAACAACAACAACACACGACACTCACACTCTTACACTTACATCTCACACTCACACACACACAAAACACACACACAGATATACGCATGTCAAAACAACAACCAGAAATAAAATATATTATAAATACAACATATATATATTATAAATAATGTAAAATCAAACAACAAATTCTTCTTATTAAATTATATTTAAATTTAAAATTAATAAATATAAAGAAACAAACAACAAAAAATAAATAAAAATTATGAAAAAAAAAACAAAAAACGAAAACCAAACCAGCTACAAATACATTTTCGATATAAAATTAAATTAAAACGAAGCGGCGTTATAGTACACATATATAGATGTATATATATATATGGATGTGCTCAATATATACATATATATATCTATGTATTATGCTATAGCAAATGAGTCCAGCTTGGCGCACTGAGCAACAAATTCGAGTTGCGGCTGAAGATGAGTAGTGAATAGGCAAGCTGCGCGGAAGGGCTTTTGTGGCAGCTTTACCAAAATTTGTAGCGCATCCGCGAGTATATCGTATCATGCAGATAACTCTCTCTATATATATATATGTGTCCGACAAATGCAAGAGCTACACGATTCTCTAGCAATTAAGAGGCAGCAAAGCAAGTTAAAACTATGAACTACCCTATAAATATATATATATATATATATCTATAAAGTTAATATAATGAGAAAATTAACATAATTTTATTATAAAGAATATACAAATTAAATATTTATGTGCGGAGCAGAGGCGAAGAGAGGAAGAGAAGATTTCATCAAACACACACATAATAATTAAAGAAAAAAAAAACCAAATGAAAAATGAAAACGAAGAGACAACAGCAAACTAGACAAAGAAGTAGAAGAAGATGAAGCAACAACAACAGCAGCATGAATTTACAATATACATATATAAATATATATATATATATTTACAAAAAAATTAAATTATTATATTATGAACAAATCTAGACGAAAACTAAACAAAAACTAAAGCACAGCAAATACAGCAAAATTTGTCGCAAAATCGTACTTATAAGGCAAAAAGGGCAAGCAAACGCATATCCCTGTATATATATATATATTACCATATATATGTGCACGCAAGAGCGGATATGTGGCTTAGCATAAGTGAGAGCTTTCTATCGATTAACAAACCGAATCCTAAAATCGCAACAGCAACAGCCTTTTGCGCAAGCAGCAGCTGCAGCTTCACCATGAGCACTGGTGGGCTGCCGATGAGAGGGGCGGAGGGGCATGAGCGGGATGGGGAAGTTTGAATCGAATTGGTTGCGCAAGGGCCACAGCTCGACTTGAAGTATATAATGAAGAAGTAATGAATATAAAACTGATCACAATTGTACCACTTGGTTGACTTGGCTTTAATTTAATTTCATATCGAAAACGTTGTTTCCTTGTTTCCTTTTTAAATATCACTTTGCTTGTTTCCCTCAGCTATTGTTGCTATTGTTGAAAGTCTTCTAACTCTATCTATACACACACACACACACACTTACACACAGTACACTCTACCACACCAGCCAAGATTTGTACACTATCTGTCCCATCTTTCGTTTCACTCTTCTCCACTGCATAGATCAACTGTGAGTATAATATAACACTATATTTTATAATATGTTGTAAGTTTGGTGTGGACTACCTTATATATATACTATAAATATATATATATATAAAATAATGGTTAAACATATATCGTTTTAATTTGCTTGATCTTTTGGAACAAAAGCTCGTTGCGTTCCACGGGCAAACAAGAACAACAAAAACAAACACCATGCAAAATCAACTTTTCTATAACTTTTTTTAAACAAAAACCAAAAAAAAAACATGAAAAACAAAAAAAAACAAAATCAAAAGAAAAATATGATATGAAGTAAACAAAAAAAAAAACATTTTGTAGCGAAATTTGTGCAAGTTTTAAAACCAAAATTAAACTAATGCGAAACTTATTGCAAGCGAAAAGCAAGGTCTCTATAACACTTCTAAAACGGAAAAACCAAAACTCTAAACTTAAAATTAACTTTAATTAACAAATAAACAAACACACGAATTTTTCTAACTAAAAAACCAAAAAGAAAACAAAAATCAAGATTGGAGATTGAATGAAGGCAATTGTTAAAGTGACAAATAATGGTATTTGTACACGAATTTGTCAAGAAATGTATTTATTTGAATCGATTGAGCAACTGTCCCAACTTTGCATAAACCTCGACGTATTTTCAATGCAAATTGAAAAAAGTTAACAATGGCATAGAAATGACACCTCAAGAAAAGTAAAGGAAGTTGTCCCTAATTGAATAATTTAGCTATTTTGCCTAACAAAAGAACTAGAGAAAAGCAAATGCAAATAAAACAAATGCAACAAACAAATTGTGTTAAATATTTATAAACTCATTTGCAAAATGTTAAAACTTGAGCAAAACTAATGATATTACAATATTTGCCGGCATATAACTAAATACATACTATATATCTATATATATATGTATATATAATCTTATATATACTCGTATATATATTTATGAATATATTGTAAAAGATTGATAAAAGAAAATCAACAGACAGCTAAACAAACAACAGAAACATTACAAAAAAAAATCTTAAAAAATACACAAACATTTTAAAAACCTCGAAACAAAACAAATCAAATTGTCGTTTTCTTTTATAATCTTATGATTTCTTCGGTTCGCTTATGCCTCGCAGAGAGTGTAAAACTCTCACAACTATCTTTGGGGACTTAAATAGAAGATTGCCAGTGTTGCTCACACTGCTCTTTAGCATCTGTCGCTCTTTTTATTCGGAACAAATTTCTACGTTTTACAGATCCAATCAACACTATAAGTCAAGTATTTTATCTCGTATATTTTCACTATGTCATTGATCCGAGAGATTAGATTTGACGACGAGGTACAGGAAGCACCAATGGAATTGTCTTGGATTGTGCAGAGCTTTATAAAGTGGTCTGCAGCTATCAGAAGAACTAAACCCCATATCGTTATCGCTTTTTAAAATTCGAGTAGAACTCGAATCGAAAATGTGGAACTTGCAGAAAATTGGTCTTTTTGTCATTTATTAAAATTATATAAATTTTGTTGTTTCTGAAATTTCAAATTTAACATTTACATTATGACATTAACAGTATGATTATTTCTGTAGACACTCTGTCCAGTTCTAATGTCAAAGCCATGTTAATGTTATTTTATGAACATGGCGACAATAGTGTTTTATGCTAAACTATATAAATCCACGTTCTTTCATGTGTACCATAGAAATTGTATAGATAGAGTAATATTAATTCAAAAACATTTCGTTTTGCAAATATCTCACAAAATATTATGAATTTAATTAATTTGGAAATTAATTTTTAATGGCATCTAACTAAAACTTATATTTATTGCAAATGATTTGAATAATATGAAACTAATTAATAATTGCATAGCATGAATTTTATACTTAATTATATGCTTCATTTAAGAAATATACCACTAGAAATATATACTATAAATTATATACTGAATTCTATGTTAAATTTATTAAGTGCGCCATCAGTGTGTAAAATGTAAAAGCTTTTAAATGATCTACAGAATTCAGTGCGTGAATTTAACAAGCAAGCTTTTTAATGTATGCCTAAATGTATGCAATGCTTTTTGTAACTTCCAAACAATGTGTTTCGTCAGCTGACTATTTAGTATTTTTTGGATTTATTTTTAATAAATCGAAGCAACAGCGGCGCAAAACACACACAAAGCTTTATTAAATAAGTTGAATATGAAAAATATATAATTGAAAAAACATAACAGTCACACATAATAATTGAAATAATAAAATTAAGTTGATGTAAAGTGTAACTTCCTTGCGGTATAAATAACATTTCTGCCAGAGCTGCTTAACATTCCAAACTTTTCGGCTAACATCTGTTAATAATAAAATATTTCAATTGTGCTCCAAGATGTATGCTACTTTTGGAATTTGGTCGGAACAGCAATTTAAATAATAAATATACTGTAGTCTTTAAGAGATCAATGTGTACAATGTAACAGATAAATAGAAACTTGAAATAAAACGTAATTAAAACAGACACAAAAAAAAAAAACAAAACTCAAGTTGAATGATAACAAACAGAAACAACTTAAATGTATTTATTAACACCAGAATTTCTTCTACTTAACAGCATTTTTTTTCATTTGGATAGTGGGAAATGTTACAAGAGAGCTGTAAAGCGCCATCTACGGCTCAAGGTAAACTGTAGGTTACACAAAGCTTTACTTTTGCTGCTTGGAAACATGTCTGAAAGATTTACTAAAGACATTTTAAACTTGAACACTTCGTTAAGTGCTGATTGAGCTTTTACGAGTAAATGCAGTCTACACTGCACGAAAGCTTTACGTTAACACTATTCCTGCTGGCGGTCTGGCAACGATGCTGCTCTTTTTGTGAATGAAAAAAGCTTACGCCACACGCCTGCCACAGCCAAACAAAGCAAACAAAGCTCTCGTGATGCAGCTATGCAGCACGCCAGATGGATGCTACAAAGTGGCTGACGGCGGGCCGAAGAAGAGCGAAGAGCGGCATCTTTTTATCGCTTTTCATTTGCTTTGAAGCGCTCGGCGCTCGGCACTTGTCGTGCATTTCGACGAGGCGACGTGAAGCTGCCTTCGTCTGCTGCGGCGGCTGGCGCCTTTGCTCAGTTGCTGCCAGGATATCGACAGAGAAAGTTTTGCGGCGCGTTTTAGTGTTGACATTTCTAGTTGTCGTCATCATTGTTGCTGTTGCTGTCGCCGTTGTTGTTGTTATTGTTGTTTTTATTATTGCAACTTGTACCGCAGCCAAAGCCGACGCCGCAGCTGAAGCCATAACAGAAGATGAAGTAAGGTGAAGTGCAGTTAGCAGAACGAAACGCTAGTCGCGTGTCGCCTCTCGCCTCTTGTCTCGTGCCGCGTGTCCTTGTCGCCCGCCTCCGTTTAGCCCCGTTCAGGGCCAGCAATTGCAGTCGGCAGTCAGTTGGAAAACGGAGGCAGCTTCACTTCGTTATTGCCACATGCAAGTCGCAGGATTGACACCGTGCAGCCAGCAATAGCCGTTGGCTTCGGATGGATGGCATTGTAAGCGTTTGAGCCCCCACTCCACAATTGGACGCGGCATGGCCAGTGAACGTGCGGCGCTTGGCGGCGGCGGCGGCGGTGGCGGAGGAGGTGGGCGGCATGCTCGCGTCAGCCCAACACCGGGTCGTGGCAGCAAAATTGCGTATACGCCGTGTCCGCGTTCGGAGCCGCCACAGGATCTGGAGCTGGCAGTGACAACGGCGCGCAATTGTCTCGCCATACCCATGTCCTCGCTGCAGACTGCCAACGGACCCAGCAGCAAAGGTAAGCGTTGCAGCTAATTAGCATACGCCAGCCGGTGGGGCAGGGAGGGGGCAGCAGGGGGGGGGGAAGACATAATTTTGGCATCCGACTGCTGGCTGTGTTCGAGCAGCAGAAAGGGCCGTCGCAGCTGCATTTGTGGCTGGCAATCAATTGAGATTCCTCAAGCAGATATTGCTTTATTTCTGTTTCTATTTGCTATTTGCATTTGTTTTTATTTCACTTTGTATCTTTGTTGTGTTTGTCTTGCGTTCGCCTTGACATGTTTGAGGTGTGCGTGTGTGTGTTGCTTGTTGCCTGTCTGTCGTCTTCCGATTCGCTTTAAGAGTGGCAATTTGCGTGGCAAGAGACGCAGCTGACGCTGCCAACACGTGACTTTGATAGCCATTTCATTGTCAATGCGATGCCCAAATGACAAATCAATTTCTACACAAATTAGCGGCAGAGCTGAGGCGCCTCAAGAGCAACACAGCTCACTTGGCAGCCCGACAGTAAGCATCGTAACAGTCTAAAGAGCAGGCAATTATGCAGGTCTTGAAACAATCCGTTCGCTCAGCACTACCTGCTTTACATTTTAACTTATTCCACTGACATTCCTCGCTGCTAAATGTTAAGAACACTAACACACACACACACACACACTCACTCATCGCTTATAATTAGCCAAGTTTTATTGCCGTCAACAAGGTTGTGTGTGTCCTGGCACAGAGCGCTCAACGCCGCCGACAGCATTGCAAAAATCATTTAAAATTTATGGTCTTGCCAGAAATGGAACATAACAGCAGCACGACACGGACAGCAACAGCGTGCGACATAGTTGCAAGTAACGAGTGGCCGCTGCTCTCCACTCGCATAATTATGCTACAGTTGACACACAAAACAGCTACTCAAGCCTGGCCCAAGCATCGCCCATCGCCCATCGTTCATCGTTCAACGTCCATTGATCGATGCTGCAGGCGACCCACAAAGCTGCTAAATTGAAATTAACTGCACCGCTCAGTTAGCTTAAAAAAAGAGTCAATAATGTGGGCGGCGGCACGCCTACAAGGCGAGCTGAGTGCCCACAGCGCGGAGGCGCCTCGCAGCTGGAAGCAGCGTGCAGCGCGCCGTATAATTTATGCAGCGCTTGATGCTGTTGCATATGCATATAAAGGAAAACAAAAAATTGCGTATACGCCGCTTGCCTACAAATCTGCCGCTCGTGTATAGTGTGCATATTGCGGCCTTAGCTTCCCTGATTGAATTTTCAACTAGCTCCACAAGCTAAGCTCGTTGCCCAGCAGAAGGCACTGAAATCGATTTTTATACGACTCTTCGCATGACAAAGTGAAGCTACAAAATGCTGCAGCTGCAGCTGCAGCTCCGGCTTGATTGATGGCTGCCAAAGATACGTTAGCATTGAGGGATCTGTTCTATATAAATCCACGCGGTGACCTTTATATTAAACATTCACATTTGAAGAATGCAGTTGCATTAACGGCAACTAAAACGGGACTTTCTATGCAGTTAATTAATTTACATTGTTTGAATACTTTAAGTTAATTTGTTATTACTTATAATAGAATTAAAATTTGTACGCTAGTTTCGCCTGTTTCATGCAAACTACCCGAATACTTCAGATAATAGCACTAAAGAGTTCTAGTCAGTCATGTTGTGTGTAAGTTCTAGCTTTCTTATTCTTAAGCAGTAGATATGTAGATTGCAGCAGAACTGCAAGGCATTAACAGAGCAAGCGGCTGTTAATAGTCTGTTAGTCGATGCACGTGTGCGTATGAGTAGTGGCCAAAATTCGACTGTTTGCGAGAAAAAGGCATATAATTGGACATGTTGGACCAAGAAATAACAGCGCGCAGAGTGGGCAGGCAGTAGAGCTTCACAAAGAATTTTCTGTTTGGGCAGTTGCGCATGTGTGTACTTGTGATCGAGTGCTGCTGTAATCATCTGATTGCAGATCATTAACAGTGCAAGCTACTGTTAATCATCTGGTAGGCCATTCGTTCTGTATGTCAACTCTTACAGAACTAATCTGTGTGAGAAGCATTAACAGAGTTGGCTGCTGTTAATCAGCTAGTAGGCGATAACAGCATGAGTGTGGGTAATGGGAAAAATATGTAACTTTGATGGTCTTGATAAAGTTGATTTTGCTCACGATAGGAATTAGAAATGTGCTAGCATGCTAAAATTGCAGCCTACAAATATTTACCATTTGGGTTATCTTTTAATTATTATTAATCAATGAATAAGTGGTGACAAAAAACTTGAAATATATACATTTTATTTTATTAGTTAAATATTTATATTTAATTCTCATATTTTAAATTTATAAATATGTTAAGTTTATTCCTGCTTTTGGTTTTGCGTCTTGCATTGAATATGATTTGAAATTACAGAGCTCTTCCCACCCTAATGTAAGATAAGAGCGTGCAGTAACAGCGAGCTGTTAACGCTTTAGAGCTCTCTCTTTACCGTTTACAGAAGTCTGTTAGTATCTTATCTAAGTTGTCTTGTTTACTAAGCTCTCTCTCTCTCTCTCTCTCTTTAACAAATGTTTTTATAGAAGAACTATATTGTAAATAATCAATGCAACTGATCATTATCAACTTGAAAAAATATTTTAAGTAATTCATGGTTTTATACAACAGCTTGAGATTACAGTGATATTCCAAGTCTAATGTAAGTTAACAGCCCGGCAGCAACAGCGCGCTGTTAACACTTTATATTTCAGTCTTTGCCGTTTGCAGAAGACAGTTAACTACATATCTAATAAACCTAATTTGATTAGTTGTGTATACTCTTTAATTTAATAATGTTTTGAAAGAAGAACTATATTTTAAATTATCAATGCAGATTATCATTTTCGAATTAATAAATATATTAGGATTTTAAATTTGTTAAACCCAATATAATTTGAGATAACAGAGCTCTTTTAATGTAAGATAATAGCGCGGCAGCAAGTCGTTAAGTGCATATCTAATTAATCTTATTCGATAAGCTGTGTATATTCTATGATTTGCAAATGTTTTTAGCAAATGTTTAATGATCACTTTAAATTAATAAATGTATTAAGAAATTGCAGATTTTTTAAAACCATTTTTCGGTTTACCATTGAATATAATTTAAGATAACAGTGCCATTTCCAGTGTAATGTAAGATAACAGCGCGGTAGCAACAGCGCGTGGTTAATTCTTTACAGTTTTCACTTTACCGCTTGCAGAAGGCTGTTAAGTGCGTATCAATGCATTTAAATCGTCAAATAAAATAACAAAGGCAAAGCCAAACACAATAGTTAACACAATGAGCAACAGTCGGAAATGTGCTTTGTGCTTTTGTTTTTATTTTTTATTGTGCCATTGGCTTTGTTTTTGTTTTGGTTGTTATTGTTGTGCTGGCGGACGAGAAGTATCACTACCATTGCTGGCTGCCTGCCAAACGTGTAAATTATTGTGCGGGTTCTCCAGCGCCACTGTTGCTGCTGCTGCCGCCGCTGCTGCTGCTGCTGCTTTTGTGTTTGCATGAAGCGTTGCTGGACAACATTGATAAGTAGCCGGGGAACATGGCAGCGCGCTTCATTTATCACAATTTATGGCCGCGCCAAGTTGGCTATTGAATCTGCAGGTGGATTCTGTTTTTTTTTTTTTGTGTTTGAGCATTCTTTTTGGCTCGTTCTCTGGTTGCTGCATCAGTTGCTAATTTGGCTGAACTTGCGCTTGACCTTGGAGCTCTGCAGGCGGGTCGCACAATTGACTTGATGCGCTGCCAAAGACTGTCAGAGCCAGGTCCAAATGGAGTTGTCAGTCTACGGACAGCTGGGCGTTCTTGTAATGCCAAGGCTAAGCACACAGTTCGACTCGGCCGGCATTTGCTTTAAACTAATCTCAACATCTGCTGCCGTTGTGTCATGTCTCATGGCCTCCTAATGGCTTTACACTGGCTTCCATCGGCCTTTCATGTGCTGCCTGCGTAAGCCAGATAAATCAGTTAAAGTCTTTCATCTGACAGCTGAATAGATAAATCCACTTTACCGCAGTTTATTAAAAAGGTTTATTTACAACGAACCCAACTGCATTTCCTTTTACCGAGAGTATAGGAGAGTTCTTCTGAACACTGAACCCAAGCGATAGCCGGGTATGATAATTTGAGGGTAATGCAAAAGACACTTGCCAAGTCTGTCTGTCTGTCTTTCGGTGCGGAAAAAGTTTTCCCTTGAAAACAATTTTTTGCCATGCATATTTAGGAATAATCTGAAATATTTGCAAGTTATTGAATACTTAGGTAAATAATCCGCGGAATTGTGAAAGTTTAGAGAGAAATTGTTTCTTAGACAATTTTGCCAAAATTGAATAATTTCATATTTATATTTGTGTGCTACTTTTAAGCCCGCTACTCAAAGAGTAGAAGAGTATTATAAGTTTGTGTGAAATGGAAACGTATGTGGCTGGCTGACGGCAGCATCTCTGATCATATATTTGTGCATATTCCGTCTACTGATTCCAGCCAGTTTTGGCACACTATTAGCACACTTTTAGCAGACTTTAATGAAGTAAGTATGTAAGTGAGTAAGTAAGTAAGTAAGTAAGTAAGTAAGTAAGTAAGTAAGTAAGTAAGTAAGTAAGTAAGTAAGTAAGTAAGTAAGTAAGTAAGTAAGTAAGTAAGTAAGTAAGTGAGTAAGTAAGTAAGTAAGTAAGTAAGTAAGTAAGTAAGTAAGTTAGAAAGTAAGTAAGTAAGTAAGTAAGTAAGTAAGTAAGTAAGTAAGTAAGTAAGTAAGTAAGTAAGTAAGTAAGTAAGTAAGTAAGTAAGTAAGTAAGTAAGTAAGTAAGTAAGTAAGTAAGTAAGTAAGTAAGTAAGTAAGTAAGTAAGTAAGTAAGTAAGTAAGTAAGTAAGTAAGTAAGTAAGTAAGTAAAGTAAGTAAGTAAGTAAGTAAGTAAGTAAGTAAGTAAGTAAGTAAGTAAATAAGTAAGTAAATAAGTAAGTAAGTAAATAAATAAATAAAGTAAGTAAATAAATAAATAAATAAATAAGTAAAGTAAGTAAGTAAATAAGTAAATAAGTAAGTAAATAAATAAATAAGTAAATAAATAAGTAAATAAATAAATAAATAAATAAATAAATAAATAAATAAATAAGTAAGTAAGTAAGTAAGTAAATAAATAAATAAATAAATAAGTAAATAAATAAATAAATAAATAAATAAATAAATAAATAAATAAGTAAATAAATAAGTAAGTAAATAAATAAGTAAATAAATAAGTAAATAAATAAATAAATAAATAAATAAATAAGTAAGTAAGTAAGTAAGTAAGTAAAGTAAGTAAGTAAGTAAGTAAGTAAGTAAGTAAGTAAGTAAGTAAGTAAATAAATAAATAAGTAAGTAAGTAAGTAAGTAAGTAAGTAAGTAAGTAAGTAAGTAAGTAAGTAAGTAAGTAAGTAAGTAAGTAAGTAAGTAAGTAAGTAAGTAAGTAAGTAAGTAAGTAAGTAAGTAAGTAAGTAAGTAAGTAAGTAAGTAAGTAAGTAAGTAAGTAAGTAAGTAAGTAAGTGGATGAGTAAGTAGGTAAGTGAGTTACCAAGTAAATTAAAGGCTCTTTTCTAAGACCTCGAGAAAGTAAACTTGGCGGCACTACTCGTCTATGTTTCTATGCGTATCAAGTTTGTTTTAGATTCTGCTCACTTTTCTTTACGTTATTTAAAAATCGAAAGAAATGAATGGCAAGTGTTATGTTCTGCATGCAATAATAACTACAGTCTTGATGATCTCTGAAAATTGCTCTGGCATCAGAATACTTCAGCAAATTAAGTGCGCCCAAAAGAGTTACAACTCTTAATAGGAAAATATGCGAAAACAACCATAGCATGAAAAATATTCATGCTAAGTGTGGTTCGCCTAGTGGAATTGCCTACTAAAGGGATTTTCACTGTAAAGCGATAAAGATAATGCAAATAAAATTCGTGGTGAGATAATATAAAAGAAATTTAAGCCAATATACAAAGATAAACAAAATGATCGCGGCAACTTTCAAATTGTGAAAAACGTTTGCAAGAACTAATGTTAGCTTTGTTACTTCTATAAATAATCGAGTAGTACAAATGTAGAGGAAAATCAATCGGGCCCCACTAAGGATTTGAAATATTTACTAGGCAATCGCGGGGAGCGAACGCCGCTCTAATCGTCTGAGGCTGTGATTTATTTATGATAAAAACGCGAATGCCATTAAAATGCTGAAAATATGCTGCAATTTTGATGGCGTCCCCAAAGTCTAACAATAAAAATATTTAATGCATGCGCGAAGCGTTCCACTAATGTCATTGTTTACGGCGCGAATAATGCGACTGCTTCCAGCTCCACATCCACTTTCCACTTTCCAGTTCCAGTTTCAGGCTCAGTTTCAGTTTCGGTCTCACGCCCAAAGAGTAACAATGCTGGTCGTAAAATCCTTTCGTGTAGAGCCTCATTTATGTGGCGAGTAGAAGTGGCCGTGGCGGAAGGGGAGTGGAGGAGGTGGCGGCTCGACCAGCGCATATGTGAAATTTATTGCTTTGCACTTGCCGACTGCCACGCCCACCCTACAACGCCCACCTTTGCCGCTGTCTTTTTATGTTGCCAGCGCTGCTTATCCGCAGTCCGCGGCATTATTTTTTAGTACCCTTCACAGCGAGTCGGGCTCAAGCAGATGAAGAAATGCGCAAATAAAATGAATGCCAAAGATATTGCTTCTCGAGCAGCACGTATCCCGGACAAGTCCTGGACCTCGTCTGCTGCCTGCTCAATATTTTATAATTACATTTTGCCACAGTCCAGCTAACAACATCGAAGTACTGTTGAAGTGCCACAATTGCTGTGGCCCAAAAGCAAAAGTCACCACCCACCCGCTCATAATGCCCACTGTCACATTTGAAGAGTGTTTGATTAGTTGTGGCCCAAAGTGCGAAGTCAGCGCGTTTAACGTTGACACCTGGCTGGGGGCCGCCGTCATGCGACTCGCTGATAAGCCCAATTAGAACACGACTAATTATAGCTCATGTGTTCCTACTTGATCTCGCAGCTAATTAAAAGGTTAACACAATGTTTCTTGCATATTTGCGACATCGTAAATCATACTATCATAATTATCACACAATTCGAGTGTCAAATATCTTCATTCTGGGCTAATTACATTTAAATAAAGCATAAATCTTAAGTGTGGCAATATCCCATAACTGCAGTATTCTGCTTTCAAAATTTTCTCAAACTTATTGTTGACAGATTAAAAAGAGAACATTCAGAAGAGTGACTGTGAGATACTGGGTAATCACCGTCAATTATATATCCATAGTATTCAACTTTCAGCAGTTACTCAAACTTATTGTTGACAGATATGTAAAGCACATTCACAAGAGTTTACTCGACTGTAAGATACTGATATAGATCATGTATCCTCTATCTGCAGTATTCCGTTTTGCCAATTTGCACAGCATTTACTCAAACTTATTGTTGACAGATAAAAAAGAGAACATTCAGAAGAGTCTATTTGACTGTGAGATACTGGGTATCCACCATCAACTATATATCTACAATATTCAACTTTCCCAATTTGCTCACTTATTGTTGACAGATAAGTAAAGGATGACTGAGTATTTATCATATACCGTATACCTACACTATTCCGTTTTGCCAATTTGGACAGCATTTACTCAAACTTATTGTTGACAAACATAAAAAGAGAACAAGAGAACTAGGAGAGTTTACTCGACTGAGAAATACTAGGTACTATACCATCTACTATATATCTACAGTATTCCAATTTGCACAGCAGTTGCTTAAACTTATTTTTAATAGATATGAAAAGGACATTCATAGAAATCTACTCGACTGTGAGATACTCGGTATCTATAATTATTCATCTTGCCTGCAAAGCAAAACGTAACACAATTCACATTAAAAGTGCAAGCATTAGAGGTAAAAATAATAGTTATTTAAATATCTTAAGCTGCCCACAACTGATCAATTGTATTTAACATAATATATGCGATTATGCAGTACTCACTTTGTATACCCACTAAAACTATTTGCTTGACATAAAATGGAGCGCAAACTTTGCTTGAGCAAGGACAGGAAATTATTTGCAGATAGAATGAAAATGTTTTATAGCAAGCGCACTGTTGGCTGTAATTGCCGCCAATTCGCCAATAACCACAATTGTGCGGTGCACCGCAAACTACTTTGCACAAATACATAAATAATAAACCAAATCGTTGCGCAAATCACGCAGGGAAATTCTAATATTGCAATTTATTGTGTTTGTTTTAAATATAAGTGTTCGTTTGTTTGTCATAATAATTAGAGCATCCGGATGGTGCTTTGTTAACGATATAAACTATAAATTAATTTAAATAATTCAATAATTTGAGTATCTTAAAATCAAGCGCAAAGAAATAAAATTGTATATTGAGGTTTTAAAGGTTGGTTTATTAAGGAGATTAACTCTAAAGCAATTCAAATCATTTAATAATTTGAATATGTTAACGGCAATCGCAAATACATTAATTTTTGTAATACAGTGACTAAAATTTGGAGGTTACTTTGTTAAGAAAATAAGCTCTAAATTTAACTTCATGATTTCATAATCTTAAAGTCAAGCCCAAATATATGAATTTCTATAATAAAATTTTCGCCCTCGGAGGTTGCTTTGTTAACGTTATAAACTCTAAATTAATTTAAATAATTCTATAATTTGAGTATCTTAAAGTCAAGCGTAAAGAAATAAATTTGTATATTACAATATTAGGATTATTAAGGATTAACTCTAAATTAATTTAAATGTTTTGATAATTTGAGTATCTTATGGTCAAGAGCAAAGGAATAAATTGGTATATTACAATATTAGGTCTCGGAAGTTGTTAAGAATATAAACTCTAACTTCATTTAGATAATTTGATAATCTTAAAGCCAATCAACAATATATGAATTTCTATAGTAAAATATAAGGACACGGCGCTTGCTTTGAGAAGGATATAAACTCTGGCATCATTTAGGTAATTGGAGCACCTTGAAGTTAAGCGCAAAGGAAAAAGTTTCTATTATACAATATTAGGAATTGGGGGCTGCTTTGTGAAGGATGTAAACTCTGATAACATTTAGATAATTTGATAATTATAATCCAAAAGTGAAACGCAAACAAGTACGTCACGGAGGTTGCTTTGTTCAGAATATACATTCTAACATCATTAAGATAATTTGCGAATCTTAAAGTTAAGTGCAAAGAAGAAGAATAAGTTTATGTGATACAATATTAGGATTTAGAGATTGCATTATTAAAGATATGAACTTTAACTACATTTAGATAAATTTCTGTAATACAATATTAGGTTTAAGAGGTTGCATTATTAGGGTTATGAACTCTAACTTCATTTATATAATTTGAGAATATTAAAGTCATGCGCAGATACATGAATTTCTAAAATACTAGGGATATTAACTCTAACTCCCTTTAAATAATTAAATATTACAACATGACTCTACATGAATTTATGTAATACATTATTAGGCCTCGAAGTAAATAAATTAAAAAAAATTTGCAATCGTTGCATAAAAGCAAGAGTAATTAATGTTTAACTTTCCAGTTTCAAAATATGAATAGTAAAGAATGTAAACATTCTATAACATATGCAATAACTTTAACATCAAACATATCAACCCACTAACATAGTTTAAGCGTGCACGGTATGCGATTGTATTTCATGTATTTAAATTTATACAAAGCGAACTGTCATTGACAGCGCCTAAAAATGTGCATTAATTTATGACATTTGCATTTTGTGTGATGAAAGCTGAAGTTTTATAGCAACGACTATACGAGTCTGCCGGCCCATAGTCGATGGATGTGTGAATTGGGGACTAGGGATGAATTATTTGGCTGATTTATCACCATTAAATTTTACAATGGACGCCTCCTCGCCGAGCCAGCCGAATGAATAATGACAGCAAAAATTAGCTGGGGATTTTTTATGTTTATGTGAAATTTGTGATTCCATTTTGCCCATCGACTTGTTGTCTTCGTTTCACTTTTTTTTTTGCCCAGTGTTTGTTGTGTGAGTAATTGAAAAGCTGTCGGAAAAAATACCCAATGCCAATGTTGATTGACATGGAGGAGGAGGCGTCGTGTGGCATCGTCTGGTGCGACGCTGCGGCCGCTGCGCTATCTAAGAATTCACACTGATTTAAAGCACAAATTTACGATAGACACGAGGTGGCACTTATCAAACTCGCAACTCGCCCAGTCCACCAGTGTCCAGCACACAACGCCAGCGACTGGACAGCGACAGTGATACCTCAACTCTTCGCCGGTTAATATCTAAAACATCGAGTGTATCGTACAAGCGCATCATGGAAGTAGCGAAGCTGGACCTTAGCTACGAGTTCGAGCCGAGCGTGCTGAACTGCGAGCGCACCAACACCAGACGCAGCAAGTTGGCCACCTTAATGCACTGGCTGCGTCAGCTGCACGAGAAGCCGCCGGAGCCACTTCAATGCGACTACATGGGTGAGTTGCCTTCTTCGACTTGCGATTTCGGCCAGCAGACACAAATTGGCTCAAATGCGCAGCCTTATTGTGCCATAAAGCCCCGCTGGTGGGCTGTGGGAGGCGTGGTGCGGGGGCTATTGTTTGTCCATTTGCTGGCACTGACCTTTGGACTGCGACTGGGGGTTTTTCGACGTGTCGCCTCGGCATTTACTGTGTCAGCAGGCAACAAATTATTTAGATATCAGCATATTTGCCTCAACGCACGCTCGTGTGCGTGTGTGCGTCTGTGTGTGTGAATGCCAATGAGTGGTAATTGCATGTGCGTGTGTGTGTGCGTGTGTGTGTGGGGCAGAGTTATGCAAATATGCAGTCACAAACTGTCGGCAATAAGTGCCTTTGGTTTCGACTATTACGACCCATCATCTTTATTGTGCCCCCAATTTGAGCCGCAATTTACATGCCGCCCAAATCTAGGAACAATTGGCAAATAAACAACACTAATTGCTGCATAGTATTATAAGTCGAGCAGGTGCCATAAAACTACTAATATCGTTCAATGTTAGAAAGCCTAGCAATGGTTTTGCCAAGGTCCCAATCAATGAAATACATTAGAACTTACGTTTATTGTTAAGTTGTACTTGTTAGAACAGTTCTTGAAATGAACTCTATCAACTCAGTAAATACTTTTAGTTCATTTGAACCTTTTACAGCTTTCAGAATTATGTGAAATAATACAAACAATATTATAAGTCGAGCAGATGCCGTAAAATGACTAATATCGTTCAATGTTAGGATGACAAGAAATCGTTTTGCAAAGTTGCCCCACTCAATGAAATACATTAGAAGTTATGTTTCTTGCTAAGTTGTACTTATTAGAAGGTTTCTTGAAACTCTGCCATCTCAGTAAATACTTCTAGTTTATCTGAAAGTTATGAGAAATAAACAAAACTAACTGCTGCATTGTATTTATTATATATAAGTCGAGCAGGCGTCTGAAAATACCTAATACAATTTTAGGTCAGGATGCCAAGAAATCGATTTCCAAAGGTGTCCCAATACTTGTTAGAACAGTTCTTAAAATAAACGCTTACAGCTTTCAGAATTATGTGAAATAAACAACAGTAATTGCTACATTGTATTTATTATAAGTAGTGACATAAAATAACAAAAATCGTTTTTTATGTTAGTATGCCAAGAAATCGTTTTGTAAAGGTGGCACAATCAATGAAATACATTGAAACTTACGTTTATTGTTAAGTTGTACTTATAAGAACATTTCTTGAAATGAGCTCTGTCAACTCAGTAAATACTTTTAGTTTACCTGAAAGTTATGAGAAATAACAATACTAATTGCTGCAAAGTATTATAAGTCGAGCAGGTGTCATAAAATAACTAGTATCGTTTTATGTAAGGATGCCAAGACATCGTGTTGTAAAGGTTACCAATGTATTTGTTATATTTGAACTTATGTAAGCTGTTGAATTTCAAGCGGTAGTTTTTCGAGCATTTTAGGTCAGGATGTCAAGAAATCGTTTTGCAAAAGTGCCCCAATCAATAAAATATGTTAAATCTTATGTTGGCTCTGTTGAAGTTATATCAACATTTGAAATTGTGTCTGTTATTTAATTAAAGAACTCTGATTTATTACAACATTTAAAGCCTTTACAATTATGTGAAACAAATAACACAAATTGCTAAATAGAATTTATTATAGATCGAGTAGGTGCCATCAAATAACTAATACAATTAATGAAACAAGTTAAGACTTATGTTGGCTGTTGAACGCTGAGTTGAAGAACCATTTCTTGAAATTGTGTCTGTCATCTAAGTGAAGAACTCTGATTTATCCCAACATTTCAAACTTTTAAAACTGTGTGAAATAAACAACAATAATTACTTGCCGTAAAATAACTAATATCATTTTATGTAAGGATGCCAGAAATGGTTTTGCAAAAGTGCACCAATCAATTAAACATATTTGAACTTATGTAGGTTGTTAAAGTTTAAGTTGTAGTTATTGGAACATTTCTTGAAAATATGTATGTTAACTCAGCCAATTGTTCTTGTTTATCTCAACATTTAAAGCTGCATAGTACATAGTACATTAAAAGTTGAGCAGGTGCCGTAAAATAACTAATATCATTTTATGTTAATATGCCAAAAATCTGAAGGTGCCCCAGCCAATGAAATATAATATATTATAATTTATTATGTAAGCTTTTGAATTTTAAAGTTTTTTTGAAATTATTGAAATGAATTATGCCTGCAACAAGAACTTTTTCTCTTCGATTATCTCTATGTCCAAGTATTTATTTCGTATTTAGGAACATACTTACTATTAGTACAATTGCAAATAGTTAAATCGGGAATAAGGGATCAACAAATACTTTAAATAAAATTCATTTTATATATTGCTCACATAGTTCAATGTTATTTGACTGCAGAAAACATTGAGAGCATCAATAAAGAGTTGAAGTTCCGAGCCCGTGAATTCTCAGTAATCTATGCTGATGCATAATAATGTTCCATACATTATGATACTATGATACCCATATTTGCCTGATTTCGTATGGTAACGAAGTTGGCTTTGTGAAAGGACATCAACGGCATAAAGTAGCAAAAAAATGTAGTTTTCCGGCCGCACATTTTCATTGCGTACTCTCGCCTTGCTTTGCGCACTTTTTTGGTATTTACGCGTAATTTGCACATCATTTTTCAATTTTATGACGGAAATGAATGACGTTGTAATTTATGTTCTTCGACTCTCTGCGTGTGTGTGTGTGTGAAAGCAGAGCGAAGACAGAGAGAGAGAGAGAGAGAGAGAAGGTGTGAGGAGAGGCGCTGCTCTCGTTGCGGGTGCTGTAAAGCAATAAACTGGTCAAAAGTAGATGCCAAGCAGAAACCGAAAGCAGGCAGAAAAGATTTACTTGCACTACCCCCCGTCCCCCTTCCCCACGCACACTTGCCATTCAGCACTCTTTTCATTTCCTTCCTGCACAGTTGTTATTTCGCTCTGCGGTCGATAAATTGCACAATTTTTAGCACTTTTTTACGGTGACTGTATAACTACAAATTGAAAAGTTGAGCAGAGCGAGCTGAAACAACGTATCGTCAAATGGCATTTGGATTGCTACTCATAGTTTGAGTGATACCGATAAGCCTCGGGTGACGTAGGGAGTGCCCCGCTTGATACCAAAAGCTTTAGAGCGAACGCACAATAGACGGTTACATCTGGGCTGCCCGGAGGCCCAGCCAGTCGTATATCAATCATTGACGCTTATCGCTTATCATGCGAGTCTATACAGCGTTTTGACGGCTGCTTTCAGCCCAAATGACAGTCGAACAGTAGCGCAGTCCGGGGGATTGCCATATGCACACACAGCTGTGTTCATTCAAATAGCAGCAGTGCCTATTGAAATCCCACTATAATCACACAATTTGCTAAATACATTTTGCAATAACTCAAACACAGCTATTTAAATGAACAGCCGAAAGTTTGCGTACTTGAGCGCAAATGCTAAGAGAGCGCAAAAACGTCACAAATGTAACGGTTATCGTTTTGCTATCGCTATAATCCATTTTACGAGAACAATGAGTAGGCGATCAGCTAACGAAAAGGAACATGCAAGAAATCCGTTATACTTCGTCGTTTCTGCATAGTTGCCCTAATACAATGAGTAAAGCTGTACAGACACACACTCCTACATACATACATGTGTATGTACGTGCATCTGTCCGCATTCGCAGACTTAATTAGCTGTGGCGAAAGCTTAACTCAAGTTGAGTCAATAGCGCGCAAAGCTTCGACTTTGCGCATAGAAGCAAACGACAACGACGCTTTTTATGCGAAGATGGACAGTGTGTGCCAAGCACCAACTAAAAGTTATTGCCTTGCCTTGCATAAACAATTTATGCACACGTTAAGCGGCACGTAATGCTTAATAGAATGAGCATGCAGAAGTCGAGTTAGGCGCGCACACTGCAGCGCGACACTTTAGCAGCCGCAGTCGCCGCCGCAGTCATGAAAACTAATTCATTTAACATTTATGAGCAAGCGAATTTCATTTAGATCATTACGTACATTATCCTTAACCTCTGCTCTGCCGCCCCCAGTCCCCCGCCCGGGCCACCCAAGCTACAGCGTCAACTCGTTAGGCTGGGGCGACAGGCTGTAGCTGGCACACTTCTTCTGTATTGTTTATGGTCGGAATCCAATTGGTCGCGTTGCCTGGTTACGCTCAAGTGCGCGTGCTATCGAGAGCTGCTCCCATGAAATATTCAATGTGATTTAGTGAGGCGAATTCTAGATGGGCTATTAAATGCTTGCAATTAAATGCAGTCATCGAGTGAAATATATTTGCAGTGCGGCAGAGTCCGCTCGCCAATTACAAGCACAAGCATTTTTCATTTGAAGAGCGAGAGTCGAGAGAGTGTATTGCACAGTCGGTGTGATCGCTGCACTAGCTTGGCTCGAATTTATTGCAATGTGTGCAGAGCGCATTTGGAAGGTCGTTTCGTTTGTTTACAACTGTCTTGTGACTGTCTTCACTTGCCGCCACGGGGGACAGCAGCAAGTGGCGTGTTGCATGTGGCACGCTGCACACTGCACGCTGCAAGTTGCGTGTGGTGCAAAGAAAATGCGGTAATAAAATGCTGTTGGCTTCTGTCACAAATGCACTCTGACTGCGCTGCCAGCTCAAGCTAAGCTCGGTTTGATGCACGACACCACTGCAGAGTTGACGCACCGCTGGTTGGCTCAGCTGCAGCTTAAGCACATGTAAATCACGTGTGCTCTCACGGGAGAAATCCGGCATTTGAATGTCACATGCAACATGACGCACAGCCACACAAAAACCAACTGGCAGTTCAACTGCAGCAGCAGCTGGATTTCATGACCAACAAAAAGCGTTGTAAATACGTAAACAATTCATAATTGCATTAGCATTAATTCTTGGAGTTGTAATCGCCGCTCATTCGTTTGCCGCAGACAATCGGCATTTGTAATTGTCGCGAGTCGTGGGTAACTCGCTTTGCGGCACGTGCCGAAATTTGCTTTAGCTGCGAAAATGGGCAACGAAGTTCAGCGGTTTTATGGCTGCAAATTAGTCAGCGAGCGCAAACAAAACAGAAATCGAAAACAACATGGAAGAAAAACAGATTAAAAGCGGCAAAAGGCGAATGACTTTAGAGGCCGCGCCGAACTGCTCCCCGACCTCCCCGCACTGTTGCCTAGCGTCAGGCGCGCGCTTAGTCCGAGGTCGGGAGTTACGGGAATTGTCAGTTGGCAAGCGACGGCGACTGCGACGCTGGCAGCGACAGCGGCAACATAATCAATAAAACGCTAGGAAAAGCACGCAGCAATACAGCCAGGATAAGGACAGAAATAAAAAACAACAACAACAGCAAAATTACACAGAAATACAAAAACAAGATTGTTATGTGGAATACCCACATTTACCATTCGTAGAAGGGGTATTGCTTGCAGCTCAGAACACTCTAAATGTTAACATTGCTGTTAAAGTTGCTGTTATTAGTGTTGTCACTGTTAAAGGGCTGTTACTGTTACAGCGCTGTTACGTAGTTTTGTTACGTAGTGCTGTTACAGTAGTAAGTCTAATTTATTTGACCTCATTCATAGCCATTTTCCTTATTTTTTCGAAAATCTTTTTAAATTAATAACATAGAATGTTAATAACATTCTAGCACCACAAAAAAGTGTACCACAAAATCCTGTTGTTGCTGTTATTACACTGTTGCAGTAGTGAGTCTAAGTTTGACTATTCAAATTCTCATTATTTATTTAAGAATATTTTTAAATTTACTAACAACGAAAATGTTACAATAGTAAGTTAATCTCATGCGACTATTATTCGTAGTAGATTATAAAATAATTTTTCTAAGTTTAATAACATACAATTTTTAACATATTTAGCACCACGAAGTGTTACTGTTGCAGTAGTGAGTCGAAGTCATTTGACTATTAATAGTAGCATTTCCATGATTTATTTTAGAATCTTTTTTTTTATTTAATAACACGAATGTGTTACAATACTTAGTCTAGTAGTAGTAGTCTAGTCTGCGACTATTATTCGTAGTAGTTTTCTATAATTATTAAACAATCATTTCTAATTTAATAGCAACGAATGTGGAATATATTGAGCAAAAGAAAAGTGTGCTGTTACTGTTATAAAGCTGTTACTGTTATAGAGCTGTTACAATGACAAGTCTAACTTATTCTTTTTAATAACAAAGAATGACACTATTATAGTGATGCAGTTGTTATAGGACTGTCTCTGTTATAGTGCTGGCAGAGTTGTAAGTCTAATCATTTGACTCTTACTCGTAGAAGTTTTCTATAATTATTAAACAACCATATAAAATGTAAGAATAATGAGTAAGTAATATAAGTGAACCACAAAGTTTGCTATTACTGTTATAAAGCTGTTACAATAGCAAGTCTAGTTATTCTGCAATTATTCGCAGTAGTTTACTATAATTACAAAATAATCATATAAAATTTAATAAAATCTAATTAGGAATATATTTAGCACCACATAAAGTGAACCACAAACTTTGCTGTTACTGTTCCCATCACAAAAAGTGAAAGTTTGCTGTTACTGTTACAGGACTGTTGCTGTTATAGGGATGTTACTGTTATAATACTGTTACACTAGCAAGTCTCGTTTACTTGACAATTATTAGTAGTAGTTTTCTATATTTATAAACGAAACTTTCTTAAATGTAATAACGAAGTACGAAGAATATTTACTGCCACAAAACGTAAATCAAGTGAAGCAAAAGCAAATGTTATGAAAATATGTTAATAGAGGTTGTGCACAGCGGAGTTCTCACTGCATTCTTTCCACTACATTTTCGAGGAAATTAAATTCCAGTTTGTGAAGCGTGCACACTTGCAATATTTGTCAAGTTCTGGCAGCTAGGGTAACTCACAGTCGAACTGTGCTTTCTATTTAGTATACATATTAAATTGTTTGCGTTTTTGTTACGTTTTGTGCTCCTCGTTTTTGTGTGTGTTTTTTTTTTTGTGTTTTTTGTGGGTCTTGTGTCCTACGCTTTAACTTGTATACACACAAAGTGATAGCCGTAGTGGCCGTATAGAATTTCATTTCATTTCATTTCATTTGACGTTAATTTGCTGCGATGTGCGGTACTTGCGAGGCGGCGAATGAAAAATCCATAAAAATTGTATAATAAATATTTAATATGTTGCCGTACTCGCGTACACCGACCGCCGAACGCTGAAACATTGAAATATTGAAATGTGGAAAGTGCGGACGAATGTGTTGTTCGCGGGGACAGTTCACACGGCGTATGCGCAACAAGTGACGAAAGCTTTTTTTTTTGTTCACGTCTGCCGCAGTTCGTTCGTTCGTTGTTCATTTTGGCTAAGTACAAGTTTTGAATTCTGATGCCGTCATATTTGAGTTAATGAAAAGCATTTCGCCGAGAGATATTCGGCAGCGCAAACGTTGCGAAAAGCTTGCCGACTGCCAGTTGAATTCCTAACGCAACGTTGTCGCAACGTATTCGCAGTCGTATCTCGAGTTGTAAGCTAAATTCAAATTACAAATGACTTTATCTATGCGACATCGAGTGTAATCGAATGTGAAACTGTGTCTGTCACTGTGTCTGTGCTGCAGGCGTGTGAAATTGCGTGTGTGGCGCTGGGCAACTTGACGTGTGTGTTTTATTTATGAGGTGTTCGACGGCGCCTCATCACTTATGAGCGAGGAGACATTGAATAATTCAGCCAGTGCCCGGCTACTACTGTAATGAGCTCGACAACCAACTATATTGATTTCCGTGCCAAAAACTAAGCGACACTGTCGCTAATTGCTCGGCAAACAATGAACCGCATAAATATTACGTAGCCGGCTGACACTGAGTTTCGCATTAAGGTCGCGCGAAAGCTGCTCTTGTTGTGCCTCACGGCAGGATAAGCAACACAAGCAACGCCTTTGTACATGTGCGCCACAAAGCAAGCGTTTTTTTATATAGTCAAAGCATGCTACGTATCGTATATGGAATGTGCAATAAGTCTGCCAAACAACTGGCAAATACCATATATAAAAAACAGTGTGTGTTTCAGCAAATATGGAGAAATGTGTGCTATGCATCTTATTCTTGTAAATAATCAAATCAAAGCAATTGTAAATAAACCGAACTGAACTGAACTGAACTGATTGAAAGTGTCTGCACTAAAGCGCAAACGATTTACTTTTCAGGCAGCAAGCGCTGAGCTAATATGTATCTATATGTATGTACTAGTGTCTGCTACAATTAATAAATAATTGCAAATCAGTTACACAAAGCACACACAGTACAACAGGGCACACAGTTTTGTCAACGCAACGCATCTAATGCCAACATGCCTCAAAATCCTCATTCCACCACCACTAACAAGCGCACAACATTTTACCGTGCCGTGTGTATACACACACACACACACATGCATACACTTTGTGGCCCACGCACACATCGACAGCACACGCCCACAAGGTCAAGGGCCGTCTGCTGCCTAGGCTGCCTAGGTCATGTGTGAGCACAACTTGAATGCAGCCCTCACGCATATTCAAATCTGTTTGTTTCCATCGCATACCCTCTAATCAAAGCGCGCACAGCGGCAAGCCAGACCGACCAATTAAATTTCATTGCAAGAGCAACCGCCAGTCGACTCGCACTTTAACTAATTTAAGATATATAGGCATACACTCTGTATATATAGACAACATTACGTTGTTTATTTTTAGCACTGGCACAAAATGTATTTGAGGAACCAGCGAAATTCAACTTTTCTTTCACTTTTTTTTCGATTTGGTTATTATCTCTCACTCGTGTGGGCCCTCGACTTGAGTCGATTGCTCCGCTGCCGTTTGTTTTGATTGCCGTGGATAGAGTATGCTGGGCATAAACATTAGTGTCGTTAAGCCATTAATTATATCGTTGCTGCTGGTCAGTGCAACGCCCGTTTCGAGAGCCACTTGAGTGTGAAACGCTGTAAAAACTTTATGATCCATTTGTGTGCTGCCTCATTGCGAATGCCAGAGAATGTTGGCGATTTCTATGCGATATTATCACTTGCCTCTCCCATGAATGTCACTCATTTCACTGCAGTTGCCAAAAGTATTGCATCAACATTATAACTAATCCATTATGCTGGCGTTCAACTGGGTCAGATTATTGATATTACAAAATTGAATACTAAATAAAATGCAATAAATGTGCCTAAGATATATTTGCATAGTCGTCACGACCCGACTGGCGACAAAGTTTAATATTAGATTAAATGTAATAAATGTTGCTAAGATATATTTGCACAGTCGTCAAGACTCGACTGTCGAAAATATTGAATAAAATATAATAAATGTCGCTGAGATATATTTGCATGGCGTAAATGATCGACAGACTACAAAGTTTAATATTAGATTAAATGTAATAAATGTTGCTAAGACATATTTGCATAAAATGCTCGACAATCGACAATATTGCATATTAAATAAAATTCAATAAATGTTGCTAAGATATATTTGCATAGTCGTCACGACTCGACAGTCGTCAAAGTTTAATATTAAATGAAATTCAGTAAATGACGCTAAGATATATTTGTCGTCAAGACTCGACAATAGAAAATATTGAATGTTGAATAAAATTTAATAAATGTCGCTAAGATATATTTGCATAGTATATACTCGTAATTATTGTTGCTAATATGTATTTGCACAGTCGTAAAATGCTCGACAGTCGCTTGCTTACTTCAAATTGCACTCCTGTGTTTTGTTTGTAGTATTTCAGCATTTGTTGGAATTTACTTCATGAGTTCAAGACATTGTCAAAATCGAAGTTATTGAAATGTGCTGCAATTATGCGAACCCGCTGCTTAATTTAATTTGCTATGATTGTGTGAGCCTGCGAGTTGTTACAGTTGCTGCTAAGCAGCTTCATTGTATACACAGTTGAGTTGTGCCTGGCAAAAATACACTTTTTAATGGGGAACGTTCATTTGAATGTGCTTGCAGCACTCCTTGGTGGCCATAAGTCAGCAGAGCTGCTTTCGCTGGCCGGCAGTTGTTGTAAATTACTTTCGAACTTTTCAATTTGCTGGCTCAGCCATTTTGGGCAGCGATGGCGATGCTGCTGTCGAAATTTATCGCACATTGGCAATCAATAAGCGGCAGTAAAACTAATTGAGCCGTGTCTTGAACTAATTAAATACACACACTCTCACATACAATACACACATACGAGCACAGTGGGAACCCTTTGGACTGCAACTAATTGCCGGGCTTTTACAATTTGAGTTTTACGTGCTGGCCGCTTGCGTGTCCAGGCAGCACTGCACACAGTATAGACTGCGCCATACCCTGCAGCAGTGAAAGTACTACAAAGTGTGCCAGCAAACAGAGCAGAGCTTGTGGAGGGCAGGGTCTATAAATTATATGCGAGCAACTTAACTTAAGGCTCTTCTTGTTTGCGCTTCCGACTCGTGTGCGTTGAGCAATTTTGAACTGCTTAGCAGCGGAAATGGCTAATTTCCGCAGTGGCTGCCATAAAAAAAGAAACAGAAAACAAAACACTCGCATGCGCTGATTTACTTGACATTTGCCTGTGGAGCACAACAAACTCAATCAAACCAGTTGAGGCGCAATTTCAACTTGCTTTACTCAAGACCAAGTGCTGTTTGTATATAGGCGATTTAAGTGCACAATTGGCTAATACCCAGTGTTGTATATATGCGATTTCAATGCACAATTGGCTGATGCGGACTAATTAAAGTGCTGCTTGCTGCTCTCATTAAAATGCAAATTATAAAAACAAAATCGCTGAGTGAGGCTAAAAATACGTACCACAAAATGACAAATTTCGCGAAATCGGCGAGGCGAATGCGCCGCAAACCGGTGAAAAGTCGTTTCTACCTGTTGCAGCGTTTTGTGGCAAGCAGAGACAAATGCAAATCAATTGAGTGCAACTAAAGTAGACAATGTAAACTGCAAGTTGCACACACACACACACAGACACACACTGTTACACTCGATGGGGCAAGTGAAGTGCGGCAAGAACGAGTTATAGATTTGCCCACTGAACCCAGCTCATTCAACATCCAGGCGTCATCGGCAAACACGTGTTAATCAAGTGTGGTCCACAATCACTACAATCACCAACACCATCATCACGACACCACCACCACGACCACCACCACAGTCAGTCGAGCACCACTCAGTCACACAGGACACTCGAGAGCAACAAGAAACGGCAGCAAAATGAATTTAATGTTTCGCAAGAATTTCCGCGAGGGCGCCAGCAAATCGGGCGGCGGCGGCGGCAAGCTCCAGTCGAAGGCGAACCGCACCAAGCGCTCCAGGGACATGGGACTCGTCCAGCAGCCGGAGGAGATCCACTATCGTACCCATCTCTTCTTCTCGCCCAATCGGCCCGGCTACGACGTGGGCGAAGGTAAATTCTCGACATGTAACCACTTTTAATTTCTCCCTCTCTCTCTCTCTATCTCTCTCTCGCTCTCTATCTGTGTCTCCGTCTTCTGTGTATTTCTGTTAAACCTCCTGTATCCGTCTCTGTTGCTCTATTATGTTTGCTTCAGCCTCCGCCTCGATTAAATGCGCTCCATTAACCCATTAACCTCAAAACTCATGTTTTCCTTACGTTTTGTGTTCCATTCGTTTACAACGCACTCAATTCAAACGTCTCCAATCACAAGAGTTGCCCGTAGAGCACTTGAAAAAGCCAGAGAACTTAATTAGCGCAGCTGTAAATAATACAAAATATGTGCACTTTCAATAAATCTGTGTGCTTCATACTGATTTAGATGCAGCTGAATGCGAATTTAATTCTAATAAATTGCCAACTCTGCGCATTCGGTAGTTTTACTGCATGAAATCTGTAGAAATCTGTCAAATCTGTAGAAAATCAAGTATCAAAATAAGGAAAGGGAAAGGAATGAAAAAGTACATCAGGTTGTACGATGCAAACTAACTAAGTCCTTATGAGGTTTGCTCAGTGTAAGATGTTACCGAAAAGTGTTGTTATAGTACTATAGTGATTGTATGTCTAATTACTACATAAATCTAAATAAATTACTATATAAGTCTAAAAAACGTACAAACAAATGACAATTTGAATGTACTTAATTGCTTAGATAATTGTAGAAGTATATATGATTATTGCGATAGACATTATGCATATTATTATGTGTTTAGACAAGACGATTAAGATCTAGCCAGAAATCCATAGGAAAGAAAGTAAACGTTACAGAAAATTTTAGATTTTAGTACAGTATTATATTATGTTTAAAGACAATATTATGCATTTAGTCAAGAATATTAACATTTAATCAGAGAGTGATAGGAAATCAAGTGAACGTTGCAGAACATTGTGGAAATATAGTATGATTATGTTTATAGACATTATGCGTATTATTATGCGCAGAGACAAGAATGTTAAGATTGAGCCAGAGAGCCATAGAAAATCAAATGAACGTTTCAGAAAATTGTGGAAGTATAGCAATATAATGTTTATATACGGTATTATGCGTTTAGACAAGATTTTTAAGATTTAGCCAGAGAAAGATAGGAAATAAAGTAAATGTTGCAAAAAATTGTGGAAATGTAGTAATATTATAGACAATTGTATGCGTTTAGACAAGCATATTTAGATGCTACCAGAGAGTAATAGGAAAGAAAGTAAACGTTGTAGAAAATTGTGGAATTATAGTAATACTTGTATTATGTTTGTAGACATTATTATGCGTTTAGACAAGAATCTTAAAATTTAGCCAGAGAGAGATAGGAAATCAAGCAAGCGTTGTAGAAAATTGTGGACAGTTGTTATAGTAATATTATGTTTATAGACATTATTATGCGTTTAGACACGAATATTAAGAATTAGAAATAAAGAAATAGGAAATCAAGTAAACGTTGCAGAAAATTGTGGAAGTATAGTAATATTATGTTTATAGACAATATTATGCGTTTAGACAAACATATTTAGATGGTAACAGAGATCTATAGGAAAGAAAGTAAACGTTGCAGAAAATTGTGGAAGTGTTGTAATATTATGTTTATAGACATTATTATGCTTTTAGACTAGATTATTAAGATTTAGCCAGAGAAAGATAGGAAATAAAGTAAATGTTGCAAAAAATTGTGGAAGTATAGTAATATTATTGACAATAGTATGCGTTTAGACAAGCATATTTAGATGCTACCAGAGAGTAATAGGAAAGAAAGTAAACGTTGTAGAAAATTGTGGAATTATAGTAATACTTGTATTATGTTTGTAGACATTATTATGCGTTTAGACAAGAATCTTAAAATTTAGCCAGAGAGAGATAGGAAATCAAGCAAGCGTTGTAGAAAATTGTGGACAGTTGTTATAGTAATATTATGTTTATAGACATTATTATGCGATTAGACACGAATATTAAGAATTAGAAATAAAGAAATAGGAAATCAAGTAAACGTTGCAGAAAATTGTGGAAGTATAGTAATATTATGTTTATAGACAATATTATGCGTTTAGACAAACATATTTAGATGGTAACAGAGATCTATAGGAAAGAAAGTAAACGTTGCAGAAAATTGTGGAAGTGTTGTAATATTATGTTTATTATTATGCTTTTAAACTAGATTATTAAGATTTAGCTAGAGAAAGATAGAAAATCAAGTAAACATGGCAGAAAATTGTGGAATTATAGTATCCACGGAAAAAAAGTATATCAATATAATGTTTATATTATGCGTGTAGACAAGAATATTAAGGTTCCGCCAGAGATACATAGAAAAGAAAGTAAACTTTGAAGAAAACGTAATTCATCGGGCTGTAAATACGCACTCATGGTTGAAGTTGTATTGACTAGCTAGACACTGGTAGTGAAGTAGAACTAGATAAGTTACATATGTTACACGCGCATCGATTCAGCTGCATTTCCCCACTTGCATCTTGTTCATCACTGGACTGCGTCACAAATACACCAGGCTGCAATTAGGCTCGCATGCAGGCAACATTGAAAGTATTTTAGATGGCAGATTTGAAATAGTTTGGCAACCCGAAAGTCGCACAACACTATTGAATTTCCACGTGTGAGCTAATCTGCACACTTCCAGTTGGCTTGGCTTCTAGGGCGAGAGGCGATTGTATGACTATGATATGTAAGTTGTAGGCTGTAAGCTGTAAGTCGTAAGTCGTAAGTTGTACGTTGCGGGTTTTTGGCAATCACAATGGTAATGGCAATGGCCTTGAATGTGCGCACTTGCAACAGTTGAACGTTTGAAAGTTATGCGTACAGCTCTCTGTCTGTGTGTGTAGAATGTGGCGCGAGTTGTAGTTAACACTTAGTTGTAGTAATGCGATGCCTACTAATCAAAATGAGGTGATAATGTGTCTAGTTTTGTGTACATATCTTTCTAAACTGTGCCTAACTGCAACAACGGAAACAATGAAAACTGAATCCTTAAATCAAAATAATGTGGAGTACTCAAACTTACTTATCGGCAATAGACTCATCTATGCACTTTCCCAATGACCCCTCAAAACCAATCCAAACCAATCCAATCCAAATCAATCACAATTCGAATCGAGAGTTCCAAACCTTGTTGTAAACGTTTTTGTTTTTGTTCTTGTTTTGTTCTTGTGTTGTGTGTCCATATAAAATATCGACAGAATCCATTGCAGAACGATGTAGCGCACTATCGGGCATACCCGGTACCCCGACCACAGCCACGTCCTTTACACTGCCATCCAATCCATACGAAGTGGACTTACCACAGCCGCTCGTCGATCGATCCGTCTCTCTAATGCGTTGGAACAGCACCAGCGGCAGCGGTAATAGCAACAGCAACAGCACAAATAACAGCCTCACCCGACTGCAGCAGCAGCCGACCTTGCAGTCGCAGCTTGGCCAGCAGCAGCAGCAGCAGCAACATGCCTACTTCTACCAGCAGCAGCAGCAGCAGCAGCAACAGCAGCAGCAGCAGCAACAACAAACGTTCAGTCCGACGAGCACTTTGCTAACAGCTGCCGCAGCGGCAACGCGGCAAGGTTTGATCACCAACATTGTCAACTTGTTGTTGTTGCTGCCATACAGTCGAACACACTGCAAGAGTACAATGCAAGCCCAAAACTAATGTCATCGCTATGCTCACACTCAGCATCTGTTGTGCCTCGAACACACCGCACCCAACTACCAAATCCCGCACACACCCACACACAAACACACAAAGTACGATAATAATACACGTGAATAATCTGTTGATGTTACGCTAAACCCTAACCTCAATCAGTGATCTATCTCTCTCTCTCTCTCTTTCTCTTCTTGTTGTTGTTATTCTTCCTCGATTCGTCGTTGTTGGTGCAAAGTTCTGTATTGAGTTGAACGAATACTGAAAGCTAGACATGTTTAACTTGCTTACAAGCTTTTGCGCTTTCTTGCAATGCCTTTGCGTTTGCGTTTGCCTCGTTCCGTTGCGTTGCGTTACGTATCGTTTCGTTAAGCGACAGCTTTTAAGACGTTAAGCTTTCAGTATTGCTAGCAAGCGAAGGGAAAATATCACAGTCTAACATATGCGCACAAAAGCTTAAAAAAGCTCACGCTGTAGTTGAGTAGTTGGCCAACTAACCAATGATCAGCAACGATTGCAACGAAGCTTGCACTTTCAAGGGATCCCGGCAAAAGCTTCTTGTGTTGCTGCCACCAAGCAAAGCTTTTCCCAAACTCTTATAACGATAATCTAAGCGCCCAAATGGTCAATAATTTATTGGTATATGTTAATGTGTATCGTAAAGTGTAGCTAAACGCATTTACCGTGCCCACTTAGTAATTTCATCATATTGCGCTTTACAGGCAACTTTGGTGGCGGTGGCACCGCGGGAACCACGCGTGCAGAGCCCATTTCACTGGCGACCCTGGACCGCGACTGCTTCATCATTCCAGTGCACAGTGTGGATCGCTTTCTGCCAGCCGGCATACCCGTAATGCCACCAAAATTATCTTATCGGCCTCTGAGTTTAAACTATTTTCTTCCCCCTCTCTCCAGTTGCCTGCTCTGAATGCGGAGGGCAAAGCAACCAGTCCGCTGAGTGTGCTAGAGGTGTCGGATCCCAAGTTGTGCATACTGGTGCATCTAATGAGTCCACTTGAAGCCATCGATCCCGTCATGGAGTCGCCGTTGTCGCATCCGCTGCTCAAGCAACGCGCCATCGCCGCCGAGCTGCTGACGGAGGTGCAACAGGCCAACACAGCTGTTGGCGGCATGATTCTGGCCAACATGGAGAAGAGCTGTAAGTGGGGATGCTCGACAGACGAGGTCCTTAAATAAAATGCGTTTTCGTTGCAGCTGAATTTCCATTTATCTCGTATTATCTGATTAATACGATGCAAACGGATCCATCGAATTTCTACTCCAGCCTGCGCGTCTCGTCGCTCTCCAAATTCGAGCCCAAAACACTCAAGTGAGCAAAATACGACTTCTATAATGTTTTTTATTTAATAAGTTCAAAATTATATGAATACTAATTAACGAGTATTAACCTAGAGACTGCCTGAGGAGAATGTATGTAAGAGCTGTCTTAATTTAAGCTTCAAGAGGAACAATAATTGTTTAAGCGTGTCTATAGCAATGACTTTGCATTTCCCTTTTCAATTACCACGTTCTCTCCCACAACTGCCCCCAGGTACACTGCCGCCCACACCCTGGACCTGTACAGCGAGGTGGCAGCCATTTGCCGGCCACCGCTGGTGTTGCCCTCGAACGAGGCGGGCAGCTTCAAGAAATCGCAGACAGCGGCCACGGGCTACATTATCAGCGTGTTCAAGGTGAGTGGCATTGACTTGACCCTTGACACCGCACACCGCTCACAACGGCTGCCTCACATGAAAAATGCAAAATTTAATTTCAGGTTTTCGAAGGCGACGACGGCGAGCGATTCGAAAAGAATTGGCTCTATTGGACCGGCGCCCGTATGCTGTACAGGCAAGTGCCCCCCGGTTGTCTATATATATGTATTGCAGTTCTTTATGTGTTCGCTCCACAGATACTTGCCGCGTGCGGCGGGCCTGCGACGCATCGCGCTGCACAAGAGCACCTCGCAGAAGGGCGACAAAATGTATCTGCTGGTGTGCGAGTGTGCGGACCTCCTGAAGGATATATCGCTGGCCGCTTTCTTGATACCCGCACTGCGCGCCCGGCTCTGCGGCTACACGGGCCTCTATCGACCAATACAGACTTTCTAGAGCAGATCTATAGCTATAACCTTACTTATAACTATATTTTTCTATGCTGTAAATAGTAAAGAGACGCAACAGAGCACGCCAAATGCTGCAGCTGCAAGTGAAGTGATTCGATTTTAAACCACTTAAGAGCCCCCACACACTTACAACTTAGAACACTTGCAAAGAACTTTGACTCTAATAGGCACTCAGAGACAGGCAATATCATTAGCAAGTAGACAATATACTCAAGGTAACTCATATCGTAACAAATTTGTTAGAATTTTCTACATAACATAAGCATATAGGCGAAACAATTAATAGGACCATATCTCTAGAATGAAGCGTTACAGCAACTTCCATTTTTAGCCAGTTTTCGATTCAAAGAGCAGTACAGCATACTATATAACTAACATATGATAGCCAAGTTACGCTGAATTTTTGAAATTTACTAATGCAATTGCGCTGAAATGTAGGCTATGAAAATTACATGTCAATTCTTAACTAGCACATACGCTCACCCACACTGACACAGGTGTACAATATATATATATATGTATACACTATATAGCGGAGAGGAACCACATTTAATGGGTTGAAAAACTAATCAAAACCAAGTGCTGCACACAGATGCAAATGTGAACATTGCCCAAATCTAACAAAAATCTGCCAACAAACAAATCGAAAATTTTAAGTAATGTTAACCGTAAACAGCTCTACTTAGCAGCATAGCCAGTTCAATTTCTTAAAAGCAAGCCAAATTTGAATAGTTATAGAATATATAGTAAATTTCCTTAAATTTGTCCAACATTTTCGTGCGTAAGTTTAAGTACCTCACTTTCCCAACAATTCCTCAAGCATACTTTCAAAGTGTTTTCAATTTACATCATCCTGAAAGTATGCTAGTCCTCTGTTCTTCAGTCGAATTGCTAAGAAAGTTAGCTTTGGAATCGGGCTTGCTATAGGCACGATGAGTAGCTTAGTGTGTAGACCATAAGTGATGGACTGTAAATACCTAAGTTTGACATAATGTTCTCCTTTGTTCGGCAATTCTAATTTTGCACAAGAAACAAAACAAAATCAAAAAGTGCTGTGATAATTAACAACATGATTCGATCAGATGTGTATTGAATTGGAGCAGAATCAAACACAATAATAACAATAATTGCTAATTTACGCTATTTTATGTCACAACAACTAATGTAATCAAGAAACTTCTCGCACTATCCTCAAATATCAAGAGCATCTGTTGAATTTCGGTTTCTAAACAATAATCGTATTTAATTAATTTACATTGTAACATGTACATTGAAACATATGCTTATGGTTTGGTTAAGCATTAGTTCCGTTTAGATTAATAATAGTTACATAATTCAAATCGCTTAGCATATAAATATGTCTTAAAGTAAGCAACAAACAATGTTTTCAATATTTTCCTGTAGCTTTGCAATTTACCGATTACCGATTACCGATTACCGATAAACGAATTAAACAGCAAATACCCTTTGCCAATACTGCACGCGTCTTCCTTACTAACCGAATATGTTGTCTATAAAGAAGCCGCTGCGCTTCCCCTTCGACTCCGCCTTCGACTCCTCCCTATGCTTGAGGTAGGCCTGCAGCTGCTCCGGCTGTCGAGGTCCCCAGTCCGCCGTGGGCTGCACGGCGAGTCGGAGTTTCTGCAGAAGGGAAAATAGATCTGTCAAGGAGTTTGCGAGTTGGGGTATATGGAATGGCTTACGCTGAGGAAGCTGTTGCCGGGCTGCTGCCAGATGGTATAGAGCGCCCAGAAGGGCAGCTGCGCCACGCCCAGGCCCCAGATGAGCCAGCCCGCCATGTAGGCCTCGGGCGGATAGGCGACGCCCTTGTAGGTCAGCGGCTCGTAGCTGAACAGCATGTAGACGAGCACGAGGAACATCAAGCCGGGCGCCACGATGGCCCAGCAGATGCGCCAGTAGAAGCTCGTCTTCACGTTCAGCATGAACTCAATGTCGCTGCACAGCCGCTTCACGCCGTAGATCCAGCCCACGGCCAGCAGCTCGGCAATGGCCAGCACGAGCGCTATGAACGTGCAGCCATAGAAGTCCACCAGGTTGAGCACGAACTGGCCGCCAGGTGTCATGTAGACGAGGCCGCAAACAAAGCCAAGCAGTGAGGCGCCCGTGGCCAGCTGCCAGTGTGGCAGCTGTGGGAAGCGATCCTTGACCACGTTGATGACGCTAGAGGCCATGCCGATGTTGCTGCCAATGCCCAGCACGAGCAGCATGAAGAAGAAGAGGGCGGCAAACAGCTGCGGCAGATACTTGAACTTGGCTATGGCCTCGGGGTACGAGATGAAGGCGAGTCCGGCGCCGCCCTTGACCACGCTGGCGATGTCTTCGGTGTTCGTCTCGTGCGCCAGGTTGCCCAGTATGCCGAAGATGATGCAGCCCGCCAGCATCGAGGTGAACGAATCAATGGACGTGATGATGATGACGTCCCTAAGCAGCACAAGTTGCATTAAGCGTGCAGTGAGCAAGCTGAAGCGGAACCTACTTGTGCACCTCCTTGCGGAAGTCGTTGAACGAGGCGTACATGACGAGCGTGCCGAAGCAGATGGCCAGGGAGAAGAACATCTGGGTGATGGCCGCATACCACACGTGCGGATTGAGCAGCTGGTCCCACTGCGGCTGCACGAAGTACACAATGCCGCGCCAGGCACCGGGTAGTGTCACCGCTCTGGCCAGCAGGATCAGCATGATGACGTAGGGAAAGAGGGCCAGGAAGTAGGAGGCCTTGCCCGAGCTGCGTATGCCCTTGGACAGCGTGATCGCAATGATGATCCAGGTGGCCAGCAGGCACAGCACCATCTCCCAACTGGGCGTGCCCAGCCCGCCAGCCTCCAAGCTCGGTGGCTCGCGCAGCACGGTGCGACTGTGAACGACAAAAAATATGAGTTGGGAAAGTGTCGAGCTACTTGCTCTACTTACGTGAAGTAGAGCTCGGCGGAAGAGACGCCGTGCGGCGACTGCGTGGCATTGCTGCTGTTGGTGGCCGCCGTGGCCACGCACTGCGGTCCCCACTCCAGCAGGCAGTAGGTCCAGGGCAGCACCTCCGAGAAGGAGACCACCAGGTAGCGTATGGTCAGCGCCATGATGCACGCGTAGTAGGTGGTCGCCAGCGCCGTCGAGTACACCTGGCCGTAGGCCACACCTGCAACCCAAAGTATTAGACGCACTCAAAGTGGCTGGGACTGCAACATACCACGCATGAGGGGCACCATGTCGAAGGCGCGTATGCAGCCGCGACTGGCGAACTGGCCGATGATCACCTCCATGTAGTAGATGGGGCGACCCACCAGCAGCAGCACCACCACATAGGGTATCAGAAAGGCGCCGCCGCCGTTCTCGAGCGCGATGAACGGAAAGCGCCACACGTTGCCCAGGCCCACGCTGAGCGCAATGCACGAGAACAGAAACTCCACGCCCTTGCCCCACTGATCCCGTGCCACGGGCTCCTCCTCTGCCCGCACTTCGTTCGACTCCACGTCATTGCTGGCCATCGTTAGCTGCGATTAAGCCAATCAGCTGCAGTTTGTCTAAGTAAAACTCATTGCTAGTTTACCAGCTCAGTGGTTGTTGCATAGACCACGCAATCCTTCTGGCCCGTCAGGTTGATGCCAATGTTGCCGCTCATCAGCCTGTTCAGCTTGCCGTACTGTGTCGCCTCCATGTTTGCGTGTGCGTAGATCGAGCTCTGCTCTGGCTGAGTGCATCAGGCGGATGCAAATGCAACTTTTATAGGCTTCACACGCTGCCTGCAAATCACAATGCATTGTTATTGTCAGATAAGTGCTATCAAATGGCTGATAAAACTGCAGTCAATTCTTCAACTGTCAATAGGCAGTTGGCATCAGTCTTTAGTCATTATGGCCCAGATGTGATAAACACTTTCATTAAGCATTAGCTTCAATCAGTTGCCAGGTCTTTGAACAGCTCTCAAAAACTAATTGACATCAGTCTGTCAAAAATGCTGTACAACTTACTGCTCTTACTATGCATATTTTAAATTGGCGCTAATGCTATTTTTATTCTGCCTATAAACATAGGCTCAGTTCCAGTTTTCAATACGAACTCAGCTCGAAGCTATTCGAAAACAAAACTCATTGACGTCAAAGGCTATCGAATTGCATATTTTAAATTTGTTTTCATGCTACACATAATAACAACTTTAAGCCTTTCTACGCCATTTGATGTTACTATTATTAGACATAATATAGAATATTCTAGCTGTGAAATGGTTTCGCATTTTTCGCTTGAGACCATTTTCTAAATCTGTAAAAAAAAAACTTTTATTTGCCTCATTAGGTCGCAAGGGCTCGTCTCTATTTACTGTCATTAGATTCATTTTTGTGTGCATATTAAGTATCACAAAGCTTTAAAAAACTTTATCGGCGAGCGTAATTTACGGTTGTTTGCTTCTAACATAGTTGTTTTTTTAGTTTCTACTAGAAATAGTATTTGCTTATTATAGTAGTTTATGCGTGCAAAAGGTAGAAGATTATTATATCACAAATGTAAAATGTTTTGTAAAATTTTTAAAAGAACTTACTTATCAAATATAATAATTGCCTGACAGTCTACTTTTATTGATAATTAGGTGAAAGTTAATAACAATAGAAAGAAAAACAAAGACTAAACACTAAACTAATTAGCGTTTAATGCACAGTAAATACAAATAATTGAATGCTTCACTCCAACAGAATCTTATAAAAGACTCCGCTGCAATTTGCTTCGTCGACCCAGACACTCACTTTTTGGAAAAATACAATTTGCAAATACTTGTGACAGTCTTCTATGAACATTTCGTCACACTGTTGATATGATGATGCTAGACTGAAAGCAATAACCTTATTTGTTGGGGAGCATCGCAGAGATTATCAATATACTTCCGTCAAATTTGCCGAGTTCAAAGCAACAGGCAATTAATTAAAACAATTTTTAATGTAAATGAACCCTCAAACACTGTGTATAATCATACATTCCTCAAACTGCGTTTCTTCAAAAGTCAAGTTGTACTATGGGACTTGGTACTCAACTCTACTAATACTCACTATCTCATCTCGCCACGATGCCACTCTTGTGTGGTTTATCAAAAATGGTCTTAAGTTAAGCCCTGCTAAGCCTACTTCACACACTTTTAGGAATTAAACCAAATGTTTCTCGACGCTCACGTAAATCTTGGTTCTTTTATGGCTCAGCATTAACCGAGAGTCAATACACAAAATTAGCTCAAATCAGTTATCTAAAAGTTAGTTTCAAAAGAGCTTAACTCTTATCGTTAGTTCTATTTTTTTGTTACACTTTCCACTTGTGGCAGACCTAAACAAATTTGAAATGAGTTGCGAGATTCCGAGACTATTTTTTTTCAGCCACATAAAGGTGTTCAAAATAAGTTATTTGGACTAAAATGACTTTAAAATTAAAATACAAGTATCTTCAACTACTACAATACAATACTATAATAGAGACAAGTTGTTTTTGACTAGAATTACTTTAAAACAAAAAAAAAAACAAGTATCTCCAACTACTACGAGTTATTTTTGAATAAAGTCAAACCGAAGTATCTTCAACTGCTATAATACGATACATTATATTAATAGACAATGTATTTTTGATATAAATTCCTTTATAATTCAGAAGCAAGCATCTTCAACTACTATAATACAATACTATAATAGAAACAAGTTGGTTTTCACTAAAATTATTTTAAAATTAAAAACCAAAGTATCTTCAACTACTATAAGTTATAGTCTATAACACATTATATTAATAAATAATTAAGTTTTGATTAACATTTCTTTTCAAATTAAAAACCAAGTATCTTCAACTACAACAATACAATACTATAATAGAGATAAGATATTTTTGATTAAAATTACTTTAAAATTAAAGACCAAATATTTTTGAACGTCTATAATTCAATACTATAATAGGGACAAGTTATCTTTGGTTAAATTTACTTTGAAATTAAAAACCAAGCATCTTCCACTACTATAATAAAATACTATAATAGAGACAACTTATTTTTGATTAAAATTACTTTGAAAGTAGAAATCATTATCGAACATTAATGTGCTAAAATCAAATGAATAGTGCATTTAATGTAATGCAATGTTGATGCGTTGTTATATACTACTATATTGTTGGTACAGGTTCCATTACTTAATGTAAATAAATGTATATAAAAAAGAAATGTTTTCTTGGACAGCACGCTATGCGACTTATGAAATGAACAAAAAATAAGAATTTTGTAGGAATACTTTGAAAATTCCTCTTTAGTTCACCGAAATTGATTTTGTAATTTTTTGTACTCACTTCATGGTGTTAGAGATAGAATTAGGTATGCGGAAAGAAGAGATTAAATGGCACTCGAGAGTCTACAAACCCAGCTGAGCCTTATGTATCACTTTGCTTACAATTCAGAACAAGGTAAAGGCAAGGTCTGTCTGTATATGGTATGCGCGATCAGTGTCTGTGCTGCAACCGCCCCTCACAAGCTGTTCAGTGCGACTAACCCGAAACATAACTGATAATCTATGAAGAAGTCTACGTAAAACGCGCGCACATCGCACTTGCACGACAGACGAGACAGAGTTGCCAATGCTGTCGAGAATGTTAATGGTATGCTATGGTTGCGAGCTAGATGGAACTAGATTTGTGTGCCGTCGACCCTGCGCTCAAAATCCAAATCGGTTCAATTGAAAGTTCGCCGAATCATTGAAACCCACAAGTTGGGCGATTGAGTTGGGGGGCTTTTCAAATTGCCGCCCAATGAGTTCGCAACATAAAAGGAGAGTTCAGAGCAATTGTTCAATTCAGATCTAAATATATATGTGAAACTTTATATAACTAAAGATGCATGTGAAAGATGAAACATAAAAATATTTTTATGAACTGTGCAAACGATATTCCGTTGTTCGAGAATTTTGAATTGTGGTTGTGGTAGCTGCATGTTACTGATTTTATTGTTACGCGTATTATTTGAAGAATTGCAGATGGTATTATTCATCACTGTGTTCCTCAGGCGACACCGGCTCGAATATATTTTTCCCATTATTGCCAATCAGAATTTTGACATAAAGGCGACTGTGAGCAGAATCGATATAAATTACACATTCAAATCAGGTGATATAGATTCGCTAGGGTGCCAGCAACTTACCACGAAATATGCGAAATTTTGGATATTAAGTAAACTATCAGTGTTTATTCCACCAGAATGTCTGTAACGTCCGCATCGGCGCCTTCACTGCCTAACATTAGGTTATTTCTGGGACGAAACGTGGGGGAGGGAACGATGATGACAACTGTTGCGGCAATCTAGCGAATCTTTGCGGTGCTTACTTACACTGTGCGCCTCAGGTGTTCGAGTTCGTCCTTGAGCAGCGCGTTCCTCTCCCCCAGCTTGGTGTGGAGCTTCACGCTGCGCGCGTTGCTCTCCTCCAGCAGCTTGATCACGTGCTCCTGGCTGTGCAGCTTCGTCTGCTTGATGCTCAGCGTGGCGCACAGGTTCTGGAACTGTTCGTTGGTCGACGCCAGCTCATTGGTGATCTGTACGAACAACAGTTGCAATTACAACACGGTGAGGCAATCACTAAGACAATAAGTAATTGCTACCTGGGTGATGATCGTGTTCTTGTCGTTGGACTGCAGCATCACCTCGTTGAGCTTGCGCAGGTTCTCCTGCTCGCGCTGCTTGATCTCTTGGTCGAGGTGCACGATGCGCTCGCTGCGCACGTCGTTCATCTTGCGGTGGTGCGCCAGCGACTCCTCCAGCTGTGTCACCTTCTGCTGCATCTCGTGCAGCTGCCGTTGCTTCTGGCTCACCTGCTCGCGCAGACTTTGCTCCACCTTCACCTGGGCGCTCAACTGCTTCTGATTGATGTCCAGATTGGCCTTCAAATCGCTGGGCAAGCACACACAGTTAACTTTGGATTTCCTACGACTGCTCTGCTACTCACTTTATTAGCGTCAAGTCCGCCTCGTGGTGGGAAGATTGCTGGCTGTGCACAGACTGCCACTCCTTGTGCTCCTCGAGCTTCTTGAGTTGCAGCTGCAGCTCGCGCAGTTGTTGATCCTTGAGCACCATGCTGTTGGACAGCTCTGCGGAGTGCGCTGCAGTTGTTTTGTTCTCTGCCAGCGCTTTGTCCAGCTGCTTCTTCAGCTCGATCATTTGGCTGCAAGTCAGCTCCTTGGCGTGGTCCTGACTCGACTCAACGTCCTTCAGGCGCTGCTGCGCCACCTTGTTGCTGTCGAAGTAAATGAAAAGAATTAGGTTGATAATAAGTGAGCCACATTGGGACCTACGTGTGCTTCAGCAGCTTGATCTCGTTGCGCAGATCGTCGATGAGCACGGTCTGCTCGATGCCCTTGATGTTCTTGTCGGCCAGTTCAATGGCCAGATCCGTGTTCTTCTTCTGCACGGTATCCAGGGATTTCTTCAACTCATCGCGAGTCTTGCGGGCATCGCCCACATCACCCTCCAGCTTGCAGACCACGCCACGCAGCTGATCGATCATGAGGCGATCGTGTTCATTGGAGCGCAGTATCGACGGCGCATCCGCCTTGTCGCCCGCACAGCACAGTTTGCTCAGCTCCGCGTTGATCAGCTCCACCTTGCTCTGCTGCTTCGAAAGAGAAGGTGACGGGCTGTGGTTTCGACGTGGCGAACTGCTGGCACACTTACCAAGTCGTCCTGCATCTTGGAGCGCAGCTGCTCGCGCTTCACGCCGCCAGCTGACACATCCCGGTATAAGTCCTCAAACATTGGCTGTATGGTGCCATCGAAAGTTTTGCGACAAAGTGCCTTCAAATCGCCCACCGATTTAGCGGCTAAAATGATTAATGGTTAAACGAAGTACTTCAACTCGTCACTGCAACTCACGTATATTTTTGGGCAAAGAGAGCAGATCCTCTTTATGCAAAACCAATTGGCATTGTTCGTTTTGCACCATGGTCACAAACTTGCACGAGATCGGCTGACCCTCCTGACGAAGATGCTTCACGTGTTGCATGAAATCCGACTGCAGGTCGGCAAGTTTGCTCAGCATGGTGTCCAGTTGAGGCGGTGGCGGGGATGTCGTGACGACTGCCGCAGGCCCAGCAGCCTGTGGCGGCGACACTGCCAGGCTCTTGCCCTTCGCCTTGTCTCCCGGCTCGTGGCCGAGCGTCGTCGTCGTCGTCGTCGTCGTTGGCACTGGCGCAGCGTGAGACGCGTCCAGCTTTCGTTTGGGCCGCGGCGAGGCGGCATTTGGCTGGGAATCTGTAATGAGAGCGATCCAGTTATGGCTGCAGCAGATCACACGTTATAGACAAACCATTGGCCGATCCAGTTTGCAAGCGCTTGAGACGCAACTCCGTCAATCTGTTCATGCGCGGCTGAGTGAACTTCGTGCGCAGCTTGGCCGTCGAGTCCTCCGAGTCGAAGTCGGTGGGCCGCGAGCCCACGCTGGTCATGGAGGAGCCCTCCCTCATAACTCTGCTGGCCGGCGAGGAGTCCCTCGGGCTTCTGACAACCACCGCATTGAACTTTGGGCGCAACGAAATTTTTGATGGCGAACGCTGAGGCGCTTTTATCTGCAGGATTGATTGATCGATTGGATTCAAGTGTGTATATAGCGTGTGTGTGTGTAGTTGCTTACAGCGGTTGGATTGGATGAGTCAGACTTGGAATTTTGCATGATGGCAGTGACTGTAGTTGGATGTCTTGTCTATTACTTATGTATTTCAATTCCAAAATAAATTCGATTGTCCTCAAAAGTCTGCAAGGATTCTAGATCTTTTTCAAAAAAAAAATGTGTAATTTCGAAATACGAGACGCAGCGGTGTACTGTTTGATGTTGAATGAAACAAATGTGTGACAAAAATGTAAAAGTGCATGTCACATTTGTCTGGCAGTAAAGCCTTCTTTATACTAGCACTCCGAATTTGCTTTTTTCACACTACAACTGGCAGATTTCATTGTGTACTCTGTTCCTTGTGATTCCCAGAAACTAATCCTCGACGTTGTGAAGTCTAGTCTCGATCAACATAATGTTATTTAGCTTTTATGTCCGTTTCTCTCTAAGACTACAGCACAAAAACACAGCAATCTTGCGATGCAGTCTTCCATATTCGGGAGCGCTTTCGTGCTGTGCATTTATGTGCAGAAGTATATATATAATATGTAGTATAGTTAGTAAAGTTACCAGCAAGTCACAGAAAAGTCAATATAGTTGAAAAGAATGCAACGAAAATAACTCGAAATCAATTGAGTCTGCTAGATATTGGAGTATAAGATCAACTTTCTTTGAGTTTAGAATTAAAATCAGCATTTAGAGATCAATATTGCGACTGACTGAGCTATGCAAGTTCGTAATTTTGTGTTTTTTCACATCATTCATGCGCTAAATAGATAAATGACCTTCTCTTTTGCGTTATTTGAATTAGGTTATTATTATTATTATTATTATTATTATTATTATTATTATTATTATTATTATTATTATTATTATTATTATTATTATTATTATTATTATTATTATTATTATTATTATTATTTTTTTTTACTACTACTATTATTATTATACCCTGCACATATAGGTACCAAAAGATGGTAGAAATCGGATAAAAACTAGGTTTGCTATAAACGAAAGAAGTTTGACATATGTACATATGTATGCAAAGCAAGCGCAAGTGGCGGGCGCAACAACAACAACAAGAGCAAGCATTAGTCTTCTAGTTGTTTTCGTATGCATTGCATACACATATGCAGGTATGCTTTCATGTGTGTATGTGTGTATGTGTGCATGCGTATTCGAACAACACAGCTGAACTGCTCATTTACCAATGAAGTTACATACATATATGAATGTCGTTTTATGCGAACTCTTTTAAATTGGCTGTATTTGAGTTGCATGTATTATTATTTTAATTAGAAGTAAATTAAGGCGATGACAATTTTACATATATTTGTTTTAAATTTTATTTTGTAAAATGGTACATGGTACATCACAGTCGGGCTACCTCGACTGTAGCCGTTCTCACTTGTTATTTTTATTATTATTGTTATTATTACCTAAATTGTAAATCGAGTAAATAGTTTGATTAATACTTGCTGGAAATTCAATGCCTAAATGCACTTAGTATAGAAAGCCACAGGAATACTTGCGGAAAACAGATTCACTTCAATGCAAGTTACACATAAACCACTTAGGCGAACCACTGTACTAACGCTGCACTTTATATCCATTGAGAGCTTCGAGAGCTTGTTTAGAATACGCGTATGACAACAGAACGGCAAAGAGTCGAAACGAAAACAATGGCGAAGGGAAACCGACTAGAGCAGAGCGCAAAGTCGCAGCAGCGTTGCTTCTCTCATCCCCATCCCCATTCCCATTCGTATTCCCATTCCCATTCCCGCCCCCTAACGGTCGTCAGCACCCCGCAGACTGTCACTCAACTGGTGATGCCGATTATCGCAGCCATCGTGCAATTTGCATTTCAGTTGCGATTCGAGCGTTTGGCGAGACGGTTGTGGATGCTTTGCGTGAACAGCGATAACATTTGCATGTGCAAAGTAGAAGCAGGAAATCTAAGGAACATTAAGTAATACATGCAATACTCGTGAATCAGGTGCAACTCTGTGAAATTTCCAAATTCGTTGTCTACTTTATTGCGTACACGTAAGTTTCCATTGGAACGGCAAATTCAGTGCAAAGCGAAGCCCTAAAAGTGATTTTAATGATGGTTTCTATTGCAATCGCTTGCGTTGCTGCCCACTGTCCACAAAACACCGAAAGCGGGTGCATCCGACAGTAACCATAGGCGACAGATAGAGCGCAGAGTAATGGGTATCTGGCAGTGAGGCAAGCAGCCAGAACTAGCTTGTTTAGCACACAATTCAAATGACGCTCTGCGCATTTTCAATTGAATTTAATCAGTGACGTATCAGAATAGCGACTACATCTAAACGCGCCTGTCGAGGGGCAGCAACTGGTCTTGGGTTCCGCCTGGCGATCGAAATAGAGAAATAGAAAGTGCATATTTGAGCGAATAATGGCGAATCTATAGCCGCAGATAGCCGATCAAGTATACTGAAGCATGACATTAATTTGGTGCCATCGAAGCACTGGCAATGTCAAGAGCAATTGCAATTTAACGACAGCATATTTATGCGAGTTCGTCATTGACATTCGATACAACCAATCATATTGACGGCAATTAAGCGCGCACACGAGCCATCAAATGGCAAAACAAAATGGTTTCCGCAATGGCGAAGTGGTGAAATTGAGAATAAACCACGGGAGGGTTGCGAGTCGATCGCACTTGATCAGCTTTCACTGGAAGTAGCTCGAAGAACCTGGAAGACACAGTTTGATGATAGTGCATATTGGTCTGAGGAACTTATTTTAGAAGTCGTCAAATCAAGAGTGCCCTGGCCGTGTTTGAGTAGATCGAGCTTGATCAGCTTTCACTGGAAGTAGCTCGAATAACCTCGAAGACGAGGTGTCGCGAGAAAGCATATTAATCTGAGAAACTTATTTTAAGGATGATGAAATTGAGAGTAGACCACGGGAGCGTTTGATCAGTTATTACTAGAAGTAGCTCAAGAAACCTGAAAGACAGTTTCGTCAGTTTCGTCGGAAGGCATATTGATCGGGAACCTATTTAAAAAGATATATCTTAAATTGCGAAGTGGTGAAATTGAGAATAAGCCACGGAAATAAATAAAAAGATGCTTGAAAAACCTGGAAAACAAAGTTTGAAGAGAATGCATATTAATCTGAGAAACTTATTTTCAGAGTGGTGAAATTAAGAGTAAACCACGAGAGTGTTTGAGTAGATCGGACTTGACTATCTTTTATGAGAAGCTCGAAGAACCTGAAAGACAAAGTTTGCATTTTAATCTAAGACTTATTTTGAAAAATATGTCTGGAATGGCGAAGTGCGAAATTTTATGTATAATCCCTTGCAGTGTTTAAGTAAATCGCACTAGAGCCTTTATGTGAAGTAGCCCGAAGAACCTGGATCGTGAGATTGCATATTAATATGAGAAACTTATTTTAGGAGTCGTGAAATTAAGACTGAACCCAGGCAGTGTTTGAGTAAATCTGATCAGCTTTGAAGAACCTGAAAGACAAAGTTTGATGAGAGTGTGAATGAATGTAAATTGATCAGAGAGACGTATTTCAAAAGATACTTCTGAATTGGCGAAATGGTGGACAATAAACCCTGCGAGTGCTTGACTAAATCGAACTTTATAAGCTGTAGCGCGGAAGAATCTGAAAGACAAAGTTTCACGAGAAAGCATACTAATTTGCGACTTATTTAAGGAGTCGTGAAATTAAGACTAAACCCAGGCTGTGTTTGAGTAAATCTGATCGGCTTATGAGAAAAACTTCGAAAAACCGGGAAGACAAAGTTTGATGAGAGTGTGAATGTATATTGATAAGAGAGATACTTCTGGAATAGCGAAGATAGAATTGACAATAAATCTTGGGAGTGCTTGAGTTAATCGAACTTTATATGAAACATGTTAGCTAGAGGAATTTCAAAGACAAAGTTCCACGAGAAAGCATATTAGTCTGACAACTTAGTTAAAATATACGATTGGTCAGACGGACTTATTTATAGATAGCATATAAATTGGCTCGCTGATGGAAGTGGATAGAATAGAATAGCATAAAAAGCTAATGAATAACAATTCAATTGCAGCAATCAAAGGGTTGAAGAATACACAGAGCGTGAGGCAAGCAGAGAGCGACAAGCGAGCAGAGTCATGGGCGGCCACCTCCTCGCTTTGCTGGCACTCGCCTGCAACTTGCTGGTAATAGTCGAGGGCTGCAACCGCGTGCCACTGGGCGCGACGGCAGCCAAGTCGCCGGTGGACGACAACTTCGCCATCAGCATTGCGAACAATGCGCAGAGCTATGTGCCCGGCCAGAAGTACAACGGTGAGTCCAAAATGAGCCAGCCACGCATGAATCATAAGCTCAGCTTCCTCTCCACTGCTTAGTGACGTTGAATGCGTACTCGGGCTTGTCGTTCGTGAGCTTCATGCTTGCCTTGGAGCTGGAGAACGAGGACGTCGAGGACGACACGAATGCGATGGGTGTGTTTGAGATCATCGACTTGTCGGAGACGCGCTTCAGTCCGCGCTGCCCGAACGTCGTCGAGAACACGAACACCAACCTCAAGACGCACGCGGATGTTGTCTGGGTGGCGCCGTCGACGCCCGGCCAGGGCTGTGTGCTGCTGCGCGCCACCGTGATGCAGCACCGTGATGTGTGGTTCATGGACGACGGACTGCTGACGAAGCGCATCTGCGAGGAGGAGGTCGACGACATCAACACGCAGCCCAGCATCGTGGATCCCTGCTGCGCCTGCGACGAGGCCAAATACGAGGTGCGAGCTGTTAAGTGGTTTAGCGACACATTACTTTACATTTGGCAACTGCTATTGCAGCTCACCTTCGAGGGCAAGTGGTCGCGGCACACGCACCCCAAGGACTTCCCGGCCAACAGTTGGCGCACGCGCTTCAGCGACATCATCGGCGCTTCGCACACCATCGACTATCGCTTCTGGCAGTACGGCGAGCTGGCCAGCGAGGGGCTGCGCGAGGTGGCCGAGCACGGATCAACGCGCACGCTGGAGAGCGAGCTGAAGGACCAGAGCGAGCACATTCGCACCATCATCAAGGCGCGCGGCATCGCATTTCCCAATGTGACGGGCAAGACGTTTGCCGTGTTTCGCGTCGACTCCAATCACCATCTCATCTCGCTGGTCTCCATGGTGGATCCCTCGCCCGACTGGATCGTCGGCGTCTCGGGGCTGGAGCTATGTCTGCCCAACTGCTCGTGGGTGGAGAACAAAGTGCACAATCTGTATCCCTGGGACGCGGGCACCGACAGCGGTCCATCCTACATGGTAAGCAGTAAACTGTAGCAGCACGTTCACTTTCAACTGCTTGCTTAATTCAGCACAATCGTTGGCACATTTCCATAGTGTGAGCAACGCTTGAAAAAGCACAAGGTGACCTGAGTAAACCTCAACATAATATCGATATTTTTAGCAAAACGATAACAGTGTGTTGTCGTGCAGTAGTGCAAGCAATTAACTAGGAATTATGGCAATCGATTAACTACGATACAGGGCGATTGATTAACTAGCGAATCGGGAAATAAAAAAGAGAAATTACAGACTATAAGAATAAACGCTAAATGAACTTCAAGACAATACAATAAATTGCTGCAAGCAGATTTAGTTGCTACTTAATAATCATACTGACAATCTTATTTAATAATTGGCTACTCATCTCCCATTTTAATTTTCAATTTGCTTTTAAGCACCCGCTTCAAGCTACTGCCTGTTCTTGCTTTTGTTGTTCAAAGCGCATTTTATATGACAATAATCTCCACGAAAGTGCATAGCCAAATTTTTAAAGTTAAAGTTACAGCAGTTAACAGCAGCAGTGAGCAATAGAGTTCAAAAGTAGTCATCTACAACAATAAACATTATATAAAGAAGGGCTGCGATTGAATACTAGAAATTCAATCACTTCCAGCAACGATTACACACATACATACATACATGTGTATATATGTATGCAAGTCTATTATGTATTTTAGCATTCTCTTACATGCATTCCCTTATATTCATTCCCTTACATGCATTCCCTTACATGCACGCTCATACATGCATTCCCTTACATGCTTTCTCTTGCATTCATGCCCTTGCATTCGCTCTCTTACATGCATGCTCTTGCACTCTCTGACCGCCAATCCACTTTGCTTACTTGCTCTTTATTGCGTTTGACAACCAAAAGCTCTTCCCTCTTGCTTGCAGTCGGCTGACCAGCCGCAAGTGCCGCCCGATGTCGTGCGTCGCATCAAGTCCAACTTCCCGAACGATCCGCGCTCGCCCTTTTACGACCAGAACGGAGCCGAAATGAAGCCACTGGCCACACTGCACATCAACCGGCGACGTCTCTACGAGAAGAACTGCGAGGCGGCGGACAGTAAGTGAGAGCCAGACATCTGCAGCCATCAATTAATCAAGTGCTCTTCCGCTAGCTGAACAACTGCCGCCGGAGTGCGCCACGCACGCCTGGAGTCGCTGGGACGAGTGCAGTTCGAAGTGCGGACCTGGCAAGCAGTACAGAACGCGCGAGTTCAAGAATCCCGCATTGGCCATGGTAAGAGAAGCAATCACTTTCAATATCGTCCACCTATTGAATGCATTTCCCACGACGCTGCAGCGCCACAGGTGCAACACCGAGCTGCGCGAGGAGAAGAACTGCAACGGACGCAAGTGCACGGCCTTCAACGAGGAGGTGCCGGAGGGCGCCCAGCCAGAGGCCGAGTTGGCGGGCGGCGACCCCGAGTGCGGCCTGTCCGAGTTCTCCGACTGGTCCTCGTGCACGGTGACCTGCGGCACGGGGGAGATGACGCGCACGCGCCACTACCTCAACCGGCGGGCGAAGAAGAAGTGCCAGAAGGCGAGCAAGGTGCGGCTGCAGGAGACGAAGACGTGCGAGGCCAGCGAGTGCGGCGGCGAGATCGCCAACGAGGGCGACGGCAACGGCAACGGCGACGACGCCGCTGAGCCCGAGGAGGCGCAGGCGGAGGGCGGGGACGAGCAGTCGGGTTCCGCGGAGAAGCGCTCGGCAGTCTTCCGCAACTTCCAGAGCTACAGCCAGCACAGCGAGGACTACATACCGCCCGTGTGCGGCGTCTCGCCCTGGTCGGACTTCTCGCCGTGCCTGGGCCCCTGCGGCGGCACCGGCAAGCGCCAGCGACTGCGCAAGGTGTGGAACAACAACGAGGTGTACGGCGTGCAGGATCCCAATGACGACGGCAGCGATCCGTGTCGCGACATCAAGCTGCTGGAGGAGGTAAACTGCACGAACCCCAACTGCGACACGATTGTGCCACACTTCTGCTACGAGACGCTCGTGGACAGCTACTGCCGGGACAGCGACGTGGTCAACCACTGGTACTACGACCACGTGAGCGACCAGTGCGGCATCTACTGGTCGGATCGCTGCGATCGCAACCAGAACAAGTTCAAGTCGAAGGAGGAGTGCGAGGCCACCTGCCGCCTGCCTCGCCACAAGCAGGAGCTGCAGCACGAGCGGCTGAGCGCGGATCAGCCGCAGCGCGTCGACTGCCTCGTCTCCGAGTGGGTGGTGCACAGCTGCAACGCCAGCTGCGGCGACGGCGTGCAGCTGAAGACGCGACGCGTGCTGCGCACGCCCAGGTACGGCGGCAAGCAGTGCCCCAAGCACCTGGTGCGCCTCGATCGCTGCTACCAGCGCTGCGACGACGACATGTACTCGGTGAGCGGTTCGTTCGGGGAGCGGCGCCACATGCCGGCCAAGCTGCAGCCGCTGGAGGCGCGCGACGAGTGCCGCTACTCGGAGTGGTCCGCCTGGACGCCCTGCACCGCCAGCTGCGGCGATCACTCGGTGCGCCAGCGCACGCGCACGCTGCTCAACACGGACCTCAGCTACAAGTGCAAGGACCGGGTGCGCATCGAGAAGTGCCTCATGCTGCCCTGCCAGCTGGAGAGCAACGACGACGCCGACAAGTGGTGATCCCAGCGCGCCAGTCTCTGGCTCACTATAATAACTATCTAATCAACATGTTCCCACAATGTCGTATTGCTATCGAATAAATACTCGATGCCCAAGTCTGCCCTGAGTTCTAAATTGAGAGAAGTTTAAAATGAGCATATGATTGCAATTAATCTGATTGTTGCCTTGCTCGCACAGCTGTCGCACGCGCTTCAATCAGCTGTTTGTAAGTAAGCTACGGTTTAAGAGTATCACTTACAAACGAAGTAAGTAAGCTTAATTACGGTTTAAGAGTATCGTTTACAAGCGCCTGAGAGCTTTTTGCGGATAAGGAATGCGAACGAAAGAAATTAGAATTAAGAGAGCGAAGCAGTTACTTCGTCGTTTACGGATGTTGTTTTTTCTGAAGAGAACATTGTTAGTCTTGATTTGTAATCCGTAAACTCTCAAAACGATAGGGTTGATACGAGAATTGAAGTCACTATTGGCCACTAAGAGACAGCACCCACGCAGATGAACGCTCTCCAATTGATATCATCGTGTATGGTTTCTAGCTACATGCGCAATATTTTCAGAAAAGTGTTCTAGATGTTGCTTTAAAACCGTGAGGAAAAATTGGGAAGAGACAAGGGACGTTTCAATAGGACTCGACAGCCTCTTAAAGCTGGACTTGATTTACTCGAACTGAAAACAACATTCCGAACGTTAAACCATGCAGACAATGGCTCTTGAATTCATCACACGCGAATCCGATTTATTCGCTTATTGTATGTTACATTTGAAGCTCAAGGTTCAAGCTAGAAGGAATCAATCTCGAAGCTCTGTTGTCCGCAAGTATGCCCAAAAAAACTGCCAGTCACATTCGGGCAACTTGCGTTTGCCATAGTCAAGACAAAACCTGGTCATATTGAGCACATTGTGTACTTTGAACTTCAATTTGTTATTCTTGGATGGCCAGTCCCTGTACTATAAAGATCTCTAAACTGCTGTTTATATTTTGAGGGATCGAATGCAGCCTCCTGTCAGTCAGTTAGTCAGTCAGGAAGTTTGGCTGTGGACACTCGCACTTTGGCTTTGCGAGTAGGTGAGCAGAAAACATGAAAAATCTCTCCACATTTGAATAGATTTGTTGTCTGCTGAATATCATTGACCCACATTGAAGTCTGCATTCAGCTTCGCTGTGCCCGCCTAGAGAGTTGAAAGAACCTCAGCAAAATAAATTAATTGGCGCCAGCTCGGTCGCATGGGAATATATATGCCTATAGTTGGCGGAAGACCTATTGAAGAGTGTCGCTCGAAGCATTGACAGTGGCGACTCAACTCAATTAAAGTGGGTCCGAGAAATAATTGAGCCGTTTCGTCAATTACTCGCGACGCTTCACCCAATTCCAGTCAGTGCTCTGTGAGCTGTGACTGCGACTAGAAGCCGAAAATAAGTTGTGCGTCTTCCTAGACAAAATGTGCCAACTGCTGGCATTATTCATCCTCATCATCTGCGGCATATATGTGCAGAGTGTGCGAGCTGGCTGCAGTCGGGTGCCCCAAGGAGCCAACGGCGAACGCTCGGCAGTTGACGACAACTTCAAGGTACTGATCGATGGCAATCCCGAGAGCTTCATACCAGACCACCAGTACAACGTGTCGCTCTCCTGCCCCATCAACATGAAGTTCATCAGCTTCACGCTGGTCGTGGAGACGGAGGACCAATCCCTTGGCTACAACTCCCAGGACCTGACCGGACACTTTGAGCTGTTCAGCGATGCAGAGACCAGGTTCAGCACTGGCTGCGAGAACATGATCGAGAGCACGAACACGAACGCCAAGACGCGCATCGACGTCTCCTGGGTGGCGCCCAAGCAGCCCGACAGCGGCTGTGTGCTGATCAAGGCTGGTGTAGTGCAGCATCGCGACGTGTGGTTCATCGACGACGGCTTCCTCACCAAGCGCATCTGTCCCGAGGAGATAGACGAGCTGAACAACCTAACTCCTCCGCTGCAGACTTGCTGTGCTTGCGACGAGGCCAAGTACGAGGTGCGTAATCTCTTCTACCTTTGCTCGCGCCACTTGCATCTCTCCCGGTTCAATGACAGATCATCCTCGAGCGCAAGTGGGCCAGGAACACGCATGCCAAGGACTTTCCGCGCGAGGCCTGGCGCACACGCATTGGCGACGTCATCGGCGCCTCCCACAGCTACAGCTATCGCTACTGGGCATATGGCGGACGCGCTTCCATGGGCATGCGCGAGATGGCGGAGCATGGGGCCACGAGGTCCCTGGAGCAGGAGATCAGAGAGAACACTCAGGTAAGCACTTTGCCAGATAGCTAGTGGTCTTATTTAATGCTATTGGGAAATGCATTTAACATGGAACTCTGTCTCTCGGATCTCATAAAGTACACAAGCGCTTAACTCAGGAGTTTTGCTCCTAGAAACATATTGATTTAACCAAAAATTGCACGATTTTATATATTATGCAATTGGCGCTTGCTTATTGCCTTCGTCTAAACTGTTAATTTCATCATTTAGATTCTTGATAAACTGTAGTGGAAGCTGCGATTTCCCACGCAGCTCAAGTTTGTTTGAAGAAATTACTGAAAACAGATCGCTTAACATACATATATACATAGCTGTTCCACTAAGGGAAGTTTGACTGTATCGGTTTCCTTGTCTATAGAGTTCAAGTCCGTGTGAAATAGTCGTGGAAGCTTATCTTAAGAAATTACTGAAAAGGGATCGCTTAAAACAGTTGAAAGCAATTGAAAGTTTCACAGATTCACTGCACTTGTTTCCTTGTTTAGACATGTCATGAAGGAAATAAGTTCATGTAAAACTATAGTTGAAGCTTGTCTTAGGAAAGTACTGAAAATGTATCGCTTAAAACAGTTGTTAGCTAATGGAAGTTTCACTGTATTTGTTTCCTTGTACATATATACATGTCATAAAGAGAATAAGTTCTTATGAAAGTATAGTTCCTGAACCACTTGAAGCTACGGAAATAACCGAAGAGGGTTCACCCAATATAGAGATTTGCTAGGGGAAGTTTCACTGCGTCTGTCTATATGGCTGTCCAAATTTCGCTGACTGAAAGAAAGTTCGCTTTCAAAGAGAAAGACGAAGACAATGAATTTGGAATATCACAACAACAACAATCAAGTCTGCGAGCTGTCGAATACATAAATCGCGCATTTCGAAGCAAATTTGATACTAATTTTTATACAACTTTACTTCGATTTACTCGTATCGTACCCTCCAGAATGGCGAGGTGCGCACTATTATCAAGGCGCCAGGCATCGGATATCGGCAGAATGTGTACGGCACAACTTTGGCGAATGCCCGAGTGGATCCACAGCACCATCAACTGTCGCTGGCCGCCAAAGTGGATCCCTCGCCGGACTGGATCTTGGGCGTGGCTGGCTTGGAGCTGTGCTTGAGCAACTGCACCTGGCTGGAACGTAAAGTGCTCAATTTGTATCCCTGGGACATTGGCACCGACTCCGGGCCGTCTTACATGGTGAGTCTGTCATATAAGCAGTTCCCGAGCTTGCTTTCAATCTCCACTTTCAGTCCCCCGACCAGCCGCAGGTGCCCCCCGACGTCATACGTCGCATCACCTCCACGTACCCAAGCGATTATCGCTCGCCTTTCTTCGACGACACCGGCGCCCAAATGAAGCCACTGGCCACACTCTACATCACCCGGAAGAAGTTGTACATACGCGAGTGTGAGGAGGGTAAGCACTTGTCGGTTGCACGTTCCAGGAGTCAGCTCAAATCACTTGTCTTTTCAGTGCCGCAAGAGGGACCACTGGAGTGTGCAACGCATCCGTGGAACGACTGGAGCAACTGCAGCACGCGTTGTGGTCCTGGCTACTCTCAACGCTATCGCAGCTTCAAAAACCCCTCGCTGGCAGCCAGCTACAATTGCGACCGCCACTTGGACGAGAATCGTCAGTGCCAGGGCACGCAATGCGGCACAGACGACAGCGAGAACGGCGATCCCAACACGAACTACAATCCCGATGGGCCCGAATCAATTGCCGAATGCGAGCTGACCAAGTGGAGCGACTGGTCGCCCTGTTCGAAGGCCTGTGGTCGCGGCAGTTCTACGCGCACACGCGACTACTACAATCCCCAGGCGAGGACTCATTGCCAGACAGCCATAAGGCTGCCGCTGGAGGAGACCAGAACGTGCACGGGCGTCGATTGCGGCGGCACCATACCCGACAATGGCGACTTGGACGGTCTGCCGGAACCCGAGGACAGTGTTAATCCTCCAGCGTGGAACGCGATGAACAACAACAGATTTGGGGCCAACAGAAACAGTTGGAACAGCAACAGTTTCGACGGCAACAAGGACACGTTTCAAACTGAAAACCAACGTGGCCAAAACTGGAACAGCAACAGCTTCGACAGCTCGACAAATCAACGTGGACAAAGCTGGAACAGCAACAACCTTGAGAGCACCACAAATCAACGCGGACAAAACTGGAACAGCAACAAAGACAATTTTGAAACTGAAAGTCAGCGTGGTTACAACGTCAATCCACGGCGACCTCCCGAGTTTGATCGCTCCAACAGCTACCAGAAGGAGCCGCTGGTGGGAAGCCTGCCGAGGAACTACGAGGAGCAGCGCAACGACAACAGAGCCAACTTCAACCACAAGGAAGACCGCTTCAACAGCAGACTGGACAACAGGCAGGACAACAGAGGCAACAGGGATGACATGCGACCGCAGCAGTATGACTACACGAACAACGCACGCAATCAGGACCAGCAGTCGGACGTCAGCAAGGACTATAAGTTCGTGCAGGACTACTGTTACGAGAAGCCCTTCGCCTCGACCGTGCCCTGCCTGGCGAATCCCGTAATCGTGCGCAACTACTGGTTTTACGACCACGACTCGCACGAGTGCAAGATCTTCACCACGGACAACTGTGACGACAACAGCAATCGCTTCCGCACCCTGATGGCCTGCGAAGGCACCTGCCTGCAGCCCCAAATGAACTGGGCGCGCTCGGAGGAGAACGAGGCCAATCCCTACGACACTGGCGGACGCGATTCCGGCGAGGCATACGGGCAGCCAATGCCGCAGACAAACACGAAGTTCGGCAGTGCCCGACGTGGATACTACGGCAGCTGAGCAAGGGAAGTAAAGCTGAGAAACTACAAGTATTGTTGAAGGAGCGCATTGTATAACTTGAGTACTTAATTGCTACTGTTTATGGGTAAAAACCCACAACTATGTTACATAAATATTGATGTGTCTAAAACATTTCCATTTCTACGTCTAAGCTGTTTATGTATCGAATTTCATAATAAAAGATACTATATATATCAACTCTTTGTAACTTTATACAAATTTGTGTTATCATAGAGTAAAAGAGTGTAATAACGTAGCTTCAACTGGAAATCTATGTAACTTCTGATTGAACTTCTGAATTCGTAAAATATTGAATATAGGCTGGATAACAAAAGTTAATTTGAGCTGGTTACGCATTTTAAAGCTGTTTGTTTTTGGTAACCACATCAATAAGTTTTCAGCACATTTCATTATAATCTTAACCGCATCAACATGTTTTCAGCACATTTAATTATAATCTTTAACGAAGTTAAACAAACCAAACTTTGAATTAAATTACCTTCTATACTGCACTTGTAGAATACAGCATTGTTATAATGAGCGTCAGAAGAAAATCTTTGTAAAGATATTCTGATTGAACTTCCGAGTTCCACAAATTATTTCTAAATATTATTATAGCACATAAGGTAAAAATGAAGTGCGGCTATAGCGAGTTCGTTGCCCTCCCCACTCTTAATTATTCTTCGAGCAACTAGTTCGATTGATTTAATAAGAGAAAGACTACATTTAGTTCCTGCCCCCGCCCATCTCTTAGTACTCAGGTTCAGCCCTCTTATAGGCGTCTCTTAGAATGTCTACACATATGTTAATTCCACGAGCACAGAATGTTTTTCCTACGCTTCTTTCTGAAACGCGGTAGTTCACGCGATAAGCCAGCGCTCCAAGTGTATTTGTATCAGTGGGTCAGAAAAATAAGCTGCTCTCTCCGGAGTCCGGACTGAGCTCTGCTTGCTCCGGCGTCGAGCTTATCACTTTCAGTCTCCCAATTTTCGTTTTCGCAAACCCACGCAGTTGGGTACTTTGGCTGTGCTCAGTTCTCAAGTGTAGCTCAAGTCGTCAAGTACCACGAACTAAAGTCGTAAAATAAAAGTCGCTGAATAAGTTTCGGATGAGATATTGGGGAATAATGTGGCGTTTATTGGTGCTATGCGCGTTGGCGTCGAGTGGCAGAGCATTGATCTGTACACGTCGTCCGGCCAACACGGCGACGCCCAAGTCGCCAGTCGATGAGAACTATGTGATAAGCATCACTGGCAATCCGGAAACGTATATACTCGGTCAGGAGTACAACGGTGAGAGCGTGAGTTCATTGGCCTTGCGCTTGAACTTCAATGTCTGATGTGCGGTCCGACGAGGTCGAACTACTCGAGCACAACGATTTCGCAATGTTGTTCCGTGGATCGCTGTGTTTTGTTTTGTAAACAAATGGGCTGACTGACGTCTTATCAGGACATTGCGAATTTCAGAAAGATTCGTGCGATGTTTTCAAGGTCGACCTGCCCCGATAAGACGCCTCAGAGCGGAACGTGTTTCAGTTCTACGAATTATTGATTCTTCCACAACTTTCCGACAGTTTCTCTTAACGCATTCAACGGCCATCGCTACATCAGCTTTATTCTGGCTTTGGAGAACGAGAACGGAGACTTCAACTACATGAGCGACCTGGGTAGATTCGAGCTGAACGATCTCATCGAGACACGCTTCAGTCCCAACTGCATCAACATGGTGGAGAACACAAACACCAATCCCAAGACGCATATGCATCTCACCTGGACCGCACCCAGCGAGCCCGGCAGCGGCTGCATACTGATACGTGCCACAGTGCTGCAGCATCGCGACGTGTGGCACATGGACGATGGCGGCCTAACGCGCCGCATTTGCGAGGAGGTGGTCGACGATGTGGAAAGCCAGCCAACGGGACCCAGCGTCAACACTCCCTGCTGCGCCTGCGACGAAGCACGTTACGAGGTGAGCTGCGATTCCAGCTCAATCTTGCTTCATTAACTATTCCGCTTCCTTCATAACTGCAGCTCACATTCGAAGGCGTCTGGTCGCGCAACTTGCACCCAAGGAATTTTCCGGCTCGCGGCTGGGAGACACGCTTCTGCGAGCTCGTGGGCGCTGCTCACAGCTCCGATTATCGCTTCTGGGAGTCCGGCGCCTTGGCCAGCGAAGGTGTGAAGCAGTATGCGGAGCACTGCACTTCCAAGCTGCTGGACCGCGAGTTCAGCCTCAACTTCCGCGTAAGATTCTGCACTTAATTAGTTAGCATACATGTATTAGCTTCCGGTATTCTTTCAGGACCAAAAGATACGCACCATCATCAAGGCGCGCGGTCCTGCGTTTCCCAATCTGAACAGCAAATCGATGGCTTCGGTGCGCGTGGATCCAGTGCATCATATGGTATCGTTTGCGTCCAAGATCGAGCCCTCGCCAGACTGGATTGTGGGCGTCAGCGGACTGGAGCTGTGTTTGCGGAACTGCACCTGGCTGGAGTCCAAAGTGATCAACTTGTATCCCTGGGATGTGGGCACCGACGCAGGTCCCACTTATACGGTAATTGTTTCGATATTTCCTAATCATACTCTAACAATTCTTGACTGTTTGTGCTGCTTTCTTTAGTCACCCGATCAGCCTCAAGTGCCGCCGGATGTCATCCGGCGAATGCGCTCCGACTTTCCCAATGATCCGCGCTCGCCATTCTACGATGAGACAGCCAAGCCCATGAAGCCCATGGCCGTGTTGACCATACGTCGCCAGCGCATCTACGAACGCCGCTGCCTGGACGAAGAATGTGCGTGAGTCAAAGAATTTGTGGCAAAAAATATTAAGCTTACCCGTGGACTTGTCTTCGTAGCCAACAACGAGGAGGATGTGCCACGCGAGTGCCAGACGCATCCGTGGTCCAGTTGGACCGAGTGCTCCACAAAGTGTGGCGGCGGCATGCAGTACAAGCGACGTGTCTACAAACAGCCCGAGCTCTCCAGGATCTACAACTGCAACGTGCCGCTTTACGAGGAGCGTGAGTGCCAGGGCGAAGCCTGTGGTATGGGAGAGACAGTTGACAAACTGGAGGATTTCGAGGAGTTTCAAATGGGCGGCCAACCGAATCCCACCTATCACCGACGAGCCGAGTGCCAGTTGTCCTCTTGGCGCCCATGGAGTCCATGTAGCGTCACTTGTGGCGACGGTTTTCAAACTCGCTATCGTCAGTATATCACTCCTGGAGCCGAGCAGAAGTGCCAGAGTGTGCATAGCATGAACCTGCAGGAGACCCGCCCTTGCTCCGGTGCATCTTGCTTGGGCAACTTATCCGGTGAAAACGCCGATCCGGATACCCAATATGGAGGATCGATGGACTACAATCCGCGGCAGCCCGACAATCAGCAGCCATTTGGTGAGCTGCCAACCGATGATGACCGCAAGCCCTTTGACTTTGAAGTGGGCAACTTGAAGGGCACCAATCAATGGGGTCAAGAGCAAACAGTCGATACTCAGTGGGCGCCCAAGCAAATCTACACGCCACGACAGTCCTCCTACAACCAACCGCGTAAGAGTCCTGCAAATAATTATGAAGATATCCCACGATTGCAGGACGTCGAACGTGCACCATACGAACGGAGACCAAGTAATAACTTCCGAGATCCCGAGGAGCGTTTCTCTGGCCAACGTTCGAATGTTCGCAACGGCAACCGAGAGGTGGATGATGAAAGCTTGAATATACCGCAAAACGCCCACGATCCATGGCAAAGGCGCAGCAGCAACATGAATAACTTTAACAACAACAACAACTATGGCAAAGCTTATGATGATGCGCCAGCCAACGAACCGGAAATCGACGAATACATGTCAAAGCGCTGCTTTCAAATGTTGAGGACGAGTCCCAGCTGCCAGAATGACACAATTCTGGGTAACTTCTGGTTCTACAATTTCTGCAGTGATGAATGCATGTTGTTTGCTGTAGATCCGTGCGATAGAAATGTCAACAAGTTCAGCAAATGGGAGGCATGTCAAGAGTGTCGCCGCCCCGAATTCAAACAACAGCAAATGCAAGCTGCAGAGTTGCCAGAATGTGAAAATATATTAGCCGCACAACGAGCACAGCAACAGTTTTGGAAAGAAGAACGAATCTACACTGATCCAAGGCGCAATTACAACAGAAGGCGGGGATGAATGGAAGCATTACCTTATAAGCAGTGTACCAATTGAATAATTATAGTAACAGATAAATTAAAAAAGGTACGTCAAGTAGGTTTACTAAGAACATTGTACTGTTAAAATAACAAATAAAGTAATTAAATCGAATTAAATGTTGCCACCCGTTCGATATTATCGCCAAGTGCTTTTATCGATAGGTGTCACTCGATATCTGAATGAGCACAACAGCTGTGCTACAACTGTCAGTAATTATTATTATTATTGTTGTTCAGATAAAGGTTATTTAACAAATTAATTTCGCGGAGTTGATGTTCTTATCGATTATATATTAAATTGGGTTTTAACGAAAAGTGTGGAAAACTCAAGCTGCAATTAGATGACAACCCTGTTGCATTGAACATCAATTCTGGAAAGCAATAAATAGAAGTGAAAATAAATTAAAATGCAGAAACCGCGATTACTTTTAATCCACAAACTGATTTCGCAATATTCGTCGGCGCTGCTTGCACCGAGATACCCCAGAACACTTGCGGTGTCTAACCAGAGTCAGGAGCAACTGCAACTTTTGACTTTTAGCCGTTATCTTACACAAGCTACGAACACAAAGCAAAACGGACAAAAGTCAAACAAGTTGCAAAAGATTACTCTGATACAACAGAACCAAGCTACGACTGTCACCACATTGGATGAAGCACAGAAACTCGCAAAGCGACGAGATTTGCACTTGCTGCGCCTAAATCAGAGTGATGCTAAAACTGGACGTGTCATGTACAGGTTGAGTATAAGTAATAGCCAATTGAGACATGCAAACTTATCTATCTAGTCTCTTATAGGTTGGTCACTGCTGCAGAGATGTTAGCAGATGATCAGGATGATAAAGGCACAACGAAATCGTCCGCCGAGAAGGGCAAGAGGACGGAGAAATCCCTGACCATTGGTGCACGTATAACTGAACATGATCTCGCTTCCAGACTGAAGAACATAGCTAAATGGATGAGCAAGCGGCACGAGGTGCGCATTCTGATTCAAGGCAGCTCGAGCGGGGCCGACGATGGAAACGCGGAGCGCATAGTGAAAACAATCGAAACAACCATTAAGGAACCCGAAATCATTGGCAAAATTGTACAAAAACGTCATAAGGCGGGATTAATCAAATTCAGCATATTGCCCGTTGCACCTGCATCAACTACGACGAATACGAGTCCATCCCCGGTAGTCAATCAATTGTGACAACCAATGCTTCCTATGAGCTATAGAGTGACCCTAGCATTACATCTGCCGCATACACACAATTACTCCACCATGCAGAATGGTCCAAATACGCCGACACCCCACAAAACAGAAATAGTAGTTGCCATGTCAGTTATTTTTCTATTTGCGCTAAAATACATCTTTTGGTTTCGCTTCAGTAAATGTAAAAATGCAAAATAAAAGCAGCTTTTTAGAGTTATATGCAAGATTATAAGACTTGTTGATCTAACACATTTTGAAAGAAAGCGTCGAAAACTTGACAATACTTCTTTATTACTTTATCTTTAATATTGGCAACGCCAAGTATAATCGAGTTTTTTAATTCTTGCACAATTTAGTTTATTTATATGTTCCACTTGTCATGACTTGGTTAAATACAAACTTATATTATTAGAAAATACATATAAATTTCGAAAACATATACGTTTCTAACAATTAATTGGAATGAGGGGAAATGTAAGTACATATTACTATTTTCCAAGTTGCTAAAGAACACACACATTGCACATAAAAAGCTAATTTATTACACAAACAAATACATAAAGCTTGATTTTGGTATTTCGTGAGGAGTTTCATTGTTGTTTAAAATAATTAAATATTTGTGTACTTTGGAACGTTTTATTACCAACAAAATAAGTAGAACACAAAAAGTTAAACGGCGCACGTAAAATTCTCCATTGTTTTGGGTTTCTTCAGAGTTTTGAGACTTTTTCGAAAAGAACATGAGTGTGGGAAACTAGTTTCTAAAAGCATAGTCTAGGATAGAGCAAACATATAAATTATTACTTAAGCGAATTACGGCACAAGGAACATTTGTATATATCAAATTAAAATACACTACGAGTAAAATAAATAACTGCTGATACAAAATATATTGATTGATTGAAAGCCAATTAGAGTTTGTTAACTGATTAGAGATATAAAAGAGCACTTACGCTATAAACGAACTGATAAAGCCTCATTTGGTTTATTGTTGCTTCGTTCTGACAACACCTGGAGAAACCGCTTAAAACATTGATAATTTTTTTTTTTTTTTTTGGAATGAGTTCTAAAATAAATATAAATTAACTACGTTAAATGCAAAAGCGTATTTTCTTATTTTTTTGTTTTTGGGTTAGCTACTTTGATGACGTTGTTGGTATGGTGGTTGCTGCTACATTGGTGTTCCACTTACTAATTTAAGTCCCTAAACTCGCTGAATCTCAAACAGTTTAACCTCGGTGTCATACCAAATAGCCGGCTCCACGTTGCGCAAGTAGATGACGCCCCAAATGTAGGTGCGGAACCAGGCCGTGGTGCCGGAGTTAGCCTGATATTTGCGTATAAGTATGGGATGTGGCACGGGCAGTAGACCCACCAGGGTGCCATGCTGCAAGAACTTAAGTATTTCCGATTCGTCGGTCAGGCCCTTATCAATGCAGATCTTCTCCACCTGCGGCACCAGCACCTGCAGCAGTCGCATTATCGTCTGCAGCGGCAACTTCGAGCGCCACGAGACGATCCACTCGGGCGTTGGCGTCCAGCGATCGCCGTCGCCGGGCACCATGCGTATGCTGCCGCGATGTGCCACCGATAGACGAGTTTGATCCTCTCGCGATGGTGTTGGCGATACGGATTTGGCGCCTCCAGCGCTGGGGCTGCCCAGCTCTAGCTTCTCGTTAGGATGCGCCTGTTCGCGTTCCGTCATTTGGCCAATGTCTGGAGTGTCCAGCAGCGAGGTCTTCAGCGTGCCCGGCTCTGCAGGCTGTGCGGTGAGCACAACGCCTGGTTCCAGTTGCGAGTCACCCAACTGTGAGCGCTCGTGGGATTCTGTTTCGGACTCAAGATCCTCCTCGGCTACCGACTCCTTCTCCAGCCGCACATCGGTGTCATCGGCATCCTCGTCCTCCTCTTCGTCGGCATAATCGTCGGGCACCTGAGCCGAAGGCAGCTCCTGGCTGGTCGTCGCCGTGGCTGGCTTGCGCTGCGGCACCCGCGGCAAATTGAATTTGCCACCCGCCTTGCGGCCACTCAGACACTTGGCAATGCCAGCCATGTCCGTGGGCAGATTGGCCATGGCATGAAAGACATGACGCTTGCGTATTATCGTATAGACTAGATTCGAGTTGCCATCGAATTGGTACTGTATGATGTTGTTGAAGATCTCCAGCAGAAAGAAAACCAGATGATGATTGCTGGGAGCTGACAGCAGAAACCATGGTGTGCTGAATGCCTCAAGCAGATGTAACAGCTTCACGCTGGCCACCATCGACAGCGTCTTCAGATAGGGCGACACATTCACCAGTATGGTCAGCAGACAGTCGAACAGCGGCTGCAAGCGCTGATGGCCCGTGGCGATGATTTTGTGGAATACTGTGATCAGCAGATCCGCATGGGTACCCGTGAACACAGGTATGTCCATGGGCACCGTGGCCGAATACGCTTTGTTGAGACGCACGCCAAAGTTGCGCTCTCCTACAAGGCAAAGCTTAGGTGAGTATATATTGCACAATGTATAATTCAGGGCGACGGCTTACCCGACAGCAGCAACAGTATGAAGACGCCAATGTGCATGAGGCCAACGCGAGATTGGTCTGCGCGCGAGTAGTTTAGATGATACAGTATGGGTATGAGGATGTCGAGCACATCGGAGCTCTTCAGCACAAAGTACAAGAACTTTTTGTTGTAGTCGCAGATCTTCCAGAACAGTATCAGCAGCTCCTGGTGGCAATGCAGCCGCTTCGTCGAGTTGGGCAGATAGTTCTGCACCAGCGGATTGTTGAGCAGCCGCGTTATACCCTTCAGCACGAAGTGGAAATCCTCATCGCGATGCACGCGCGACAAGTAATTGATGAACAGATTATCACCACAGCCGCCCTCGTCGTAGGGCGTGACCAGCACGCCACCCGAGGCATGAGCCAACTGCTGCTGTTGTTGTTGCTGCTGCTGCTGTTGCTGTTGTTGCACCACCATGTCGTGGTCGAGTGTGACAATCAGCAGCTGCAGACAGGCCTCGACCAGCGGCTCAGTGGTGTCTTGAAACAATAGATGATTGTACGGCACACCAAAGCCAACTGGATCATAGGAGCACACTGTGTTCAAGAACGAGGTGAACAGCGGCAGCGCATGTCTGTTGTCGGCAGACGTAAAGTAGGCAATCCACTTGTTGGGCTCCTCCGACTGCTGAGGCGTGCGATACATCGGCTCTGAGAAGCACGTCAGCAGCAGCTTTAACAGTTCAGTGCGTCGCCGCTCCATGTGCGCGTTGCGTGGCGGCGACTGCGCGAATCCCACGCCTGCCTCCCAAATATACTCGCAGCTATCGATGTTGGCCAGCTCCTCGGCTTTGTCCGGGCCGGGGCGACGAGTGGCTGTTACCGTGAAATCGGGGCAGAAGAGCAGGTCGCATACGGCATTGAGCAGCGATTGGGCCAGCGGCACAGTCTGGCCATGATTGGCCTGCTCCTGGGCCGGCAGGTTGCTCCAGAAGAAGTCGCGCCACTTGTCATCCTCGAAGATGTAGGGTAAGATGCGCACCAGCAGTCGCACACAGTTCAACACACACTGCTGCTCCGCCTGGGTGCGACAGCTGCTGTCGACAGCTTGGGCCAGTTTCTCCACAGCCTTGTAGCAGAGTGTGGCCAGGTTGGCGGGATTATCCTTGCGTATTTGGCGTATCTCGCTGGCCGTAACGAGAGCGAACACATCCTCCAGCGTCGTTTGGTGCGCCTGCCAGAATTGCTCCCAGAACTGTTCGTCACTGTTGTCGATTTTTTGGTTCTTCTGCGTCAGCTGAACGACAGCCTTGCGAAAGTTGAGCTTGGAATCGGTGTTTCCCATATTGTTGTGTTGTTAGTATGCTAAATCGCCTTGTTTGCGGCTGCCGCGAACGCTGTTGCCTGGAGCAAAGTGTATGCAGACACAGTAATATAGTTTTACATTAATTTTGGCTCGATCTCAATTCGAAAACGAAGAAATTCGCCCACGCACGTCAACGCTAAGAAAACAAGTCAGCAGTATGTGTGTGTTGTTGTTATTGCTGTTTTCTGATACCACGAAGTATCGATGCTAACTTCTATGGCGTTGAAATCGATATAAAAATGAATCTGCGTAATTCGGTCATCGTATGCATTGTCGATACTAACTTCTATCGGATATAAATCAATAAAAACAACTAAAGCATTGCAATTCGCTTATAGTTGTATTCTGTATTTTGGTAGTTAATCAGTTAAACTGTAAGTTATAATCGAATAATCGATACCGACACACATACAAAAACCATCCCTAATTTTAGCGCGAAGAAGAAGAAATCGCAAACAAAAATAATGTTTAATTCAATTGAAATTCCCGATTCTGACGACGATGCGCCAGAAACAATAATACCTGAAAGGACAAAATCCGTTATCAGTGGCACCGAGTCAAATGACACGACGCCGAAAAAACAGAACGAATCCTCCGACGCCTCAAGCAGCAAATCACCAGAATCTTTGTCATCCAGAGAAGCGAAAGTACAAAATCGTCACAGAGCACGAAAAACACAACACACGGTGCGGAACGGTGTTGAGAATGAAATACAATTTGAATCCATCCCCCTGGACGAAACTGAGAGTAGCAGTTCTCCACAGTCTAAAGTGCCGAAAATGGATGTTGATGATAACATAAAGTCCGTCATTGATAATATGTTAGATTCACAGGAAGTCCAAGAGATTATCCAGCAAATCGCTGACGAGCGCGTTCGATGCAATTTCCTCCTAGCCACTTATCAGGTAAAAACTAATTTACAATATTTAAGAATTTATTGGAAACATTGGCTATTGCAGTTGCCTGATATGAGCTTCAGACTGAACACCGACTTGGGCATATTAAAGTATCAATTCAGAGAACGACTTAAGAAGCACAAGATGGAAAATAATACTGCTACAGGAACAACAAAAGCTACGGTTAATCAAACGAATGTTTCCAAAACAACGTCCACTGTATCGAATGTGACGACAAAAACAAAGTAGTTAACAATTGTAGTTAGTCAGCTATGTGCAACTATATTAAGCCAAAAGCATTCGAATAAATGCATAAGTATTTTAGAGATAAAACTTCGTTTACATTTATTCCAAATAGGAAAATTCATATTTGTCTGTGGTTTGTGGCTGTGATTTTCACGCATGCCTCTGAAAAGTGCGTTTTAGACGCCAGCAAGCAAGCACCCAGTATAGCCGTGATCGTCTAGTGGTTAGGACCCCACGTTGTGGCCGTGGTAACCCAGGTTCGAATCCTGGTCACGGCAATGCTGCAATACGCATTGTCACGGAGCTGGGTCACTTTTTTAAATTTTCAAGATTATAAAATTCATTTTTTTTAAATCAAATGAAAATTTGTAAGTAGTAGGCTCTATATATACGACAAACAAGCCATACCAACAAAATTTATTTAGGTATACAATTCGTGCAGATTTCAAATCACTTAACAAAAATGTATGTTCGCTCAGCATCACGAAGTTATAATGAATCCGAAATAGACGTGATTTCATTTATTCGCGACCACGACCATGAAAGCGAAGAAGATTTAGTTCCAATTGACGAAACGGTTAAAAATGTATCGAGAAATATGCGAAAAGGTGATTGGGCGTATTTGTGCCGACACCCTGAGGTAGGTATTATTGCAATATAAAAAATAACAAGTTTGATATCACCTATTTATTGCGGAATCCTAGGTACGCGCTATAATAAGAGTTATTGTAACGGAAGCCATTCGAACCCATCCGAAAAACTTTTATAAATTTGTTGCAGACCTGTTCTGTTGCAGTAACCAAAAAAAAGTTTGTAGAAAGGTAATCAAAGTGACATGAGTACGGTTCAAGTAAACCATTAAAATAATATTTTAGATTAACAAGCAAATAAGGTGGATAAGTCTCCAAGGCAAAAGCAGCTCCTGGATGCCAGCAGATGGTCCAATGGAGTTTTCAGAGAGCAGCGGCTCGGTCGATGAGATAATAAAGCCAACGGAATGCGGTCCGGCATCCGGTCCGACACCCGGCCGGACACCATTCGCCCAGCCCTTCGACGAAGAGCGCATGATGGATGAACTGTATCTTAAGACGCACATATCTCCCGACCACTTCAAGCCCAGTTGTTAAATTTCATGTATATATCAATTTGAAATATTTGCAACTATTTAAATTCGTGGTAAATACAATAAATACATTAAACGTTAATTGTCGATTTGATCGAGTTTTGATTTAGATTTTGTTTTGTTACTCTTCTTATTGGTCTTCTTCAGGAAATTGGTTACAAGTGCTGCACTTTTTTGATCGTTGTCCATTTGCTTTTCCATTTCAATAGAACTTGAGAATTCAATCAACGAATCCATGTGACAATGTTTCCGAGCTTCAATAGCCATTTTAAAATCTTCCTCGGAACGTCGAAAATCCACTTGGAAAACGGAAAAAGTTTTTAGCAAGTGCAAACAATGTTCACAAATAAAACGTGGTAATCCTGGCAAATCCTTAATCTAAACCATTGCGCATTTTTATTTTGTACACGTATTGTTAATTATGCATTTCCTGTACAAACCTCGATGTGTATTGTGTTGGCTATAATACGGGTTAAACGGCGACCATTGAACAGTGGGCGAAGTTTGACGCCACTTTGCCCCTCTCCTTTATCATGGCATTTGCAGATACGGCAGCAGTCCGTTAAGTCAAAGTCAACATCTTTAGGTTTATCGACTGTAATTTTTGTTGTCATCGTAGTTGAATTTCCGAACATTCGTTGTGTAATAAAAATTTTGTTTGCAACCAGTTTTAAATTGAAAAGTACAGATAATATAGCTTACTAAAATAAAACATCTCACTGACATTTAGCTAAAATGTATGTAAATTATTTCTATAACAGAAGGTGTCAACTTTGTTAAAGCATCTGAATGCTGTTCTTTTAGTGTTCGAGAGAAGAGAATTGTACGCAGCTATATTCAAATTGCATTGTGTTCTTGAGACAAATTATTTTATGTTTAATTAATTTGTACAAACATAGATTGTGAAAAAATCTTAGTAGCTACTAGATATTTTAAGAAACTCGAAAACAATAAGATGCATAAATGTAACGTTCATTTCTCAAGCATTGTTGAAATATACCAAAATGCAAATTTCTACTCTGATGGCAATTATAGTAGTTTTTGATTTTTGGTATTTCTCTTCGGCGCTAAGCGTATATTTTAGAAATTTTTCTTGTGGTCACACTCTGCGAAATAAAAAGCTTCGAGAAACGAAAACAGAACGAAACAAATTTGCTCGTTGCAAAATGTATGGTAAATCATAATAGTGCTATCTGTCCACATAAAAATTAGTAATTATTTATAACAGTAAAGTGTATATGCAACAATTTGCAGAAGTTTGAAGCCAACCATAAAAGGTAAGTTTTGCTTCGCATGGCACAATGCCCAACATTGCCGGGACTTTTCGCTTTTTGTTGTGCTACGCTCATCCGTTCGATAGTTCCCAACGTTGCTCGATATCGATACAACACAATAAAGGAAAGGGATAAATGCGTTTAAACTCAGAGTCTGTTATTTATTGCAATTCAATATGGCCACTGCGCAATATTTTAAGTGGTGCTTCACTTGTTTTTATAAAAAAGAAAGGATGAAGACGAAGTAAACGACAGGAAAATGTAGACTATTAACATAAGCTTAACATTTATATCAACGTTGACATCGAAATCTTTTGAATAGTCGTTACCCGAAATTGTTATTAGATACACAAATAAATATTTGTATTTTTATAAGAACTTTTTCCGATAGAACGGATTGAAGACTTAACAATTAAACTAACAATTATTTAGCAAATTACAAATTACACGTTGACTTCTGATTACTCTTTCAGGCCGTTCGTAAATACACACCGCACGTTGGATGTTTGCCAGATTTTAAGAGCAAACACACCACGATGAACAAAACAGACCCTATATCCCTTAGTTTTCATGATTCCTGCCTACGCATGTCCGACGTTCAACTTCTTCGTGGACCGCGATGGTTGAACGATCAGGTATTTATCTCCTTGGAGTGTGATTCTGCGACGCTAATGATATATTCCTTCTGCAGATATTAAGCTTCTATTATGAATATCTGTCCCATGTGAAGTACAAGAACAACAGCGATATGTATTTCGTGACACCCGAGGTCACACAGTGCATGAAGTATATGGACGACTCCGACCTGAATACCATATTTCGGGAGAATAAGGCGAACCAAAAGTCGTTCATATTCTTTGCGCTGAATGACAATGAGACTGCCGATGCAGGTGGAACCCACTGGTCGCTGCTTGTGCTCTCGCGGCCGGAGAAATCATTCTTTCACTTTGACTCGTACGGCAACAGCAACGTAAGTCCGTCGTTGGAGTTGATCAATAAGGTTAAGACCTTGCTCGGAGTGCGCCAGGCCATGTTCCGGCCAACGAGATGTCTGCAACAAGCCAATGGCTACGATTGCGGCATTCACGTCATTTGCATGACCGAGCACATTGCCGACTATGTGAATCGCTACGAGATGATTGAGGGCTTGCCCCTGCTGCCAATGGACAGAGTACTCTCAAAGCGGGCTGAGCTCCTCAAGCTGATTCTCTCCCTGGGCGGCAAGGACTAGATCGCTAAACCTATGTGTCACTTTATAAATTGCATTAAATAGAATGTAAACTAAATATTAATATTGTATGTATGCGGGATGCATTTCTTGTTAGGATTACACACAAATTGTTACACATGCGTGTTGAACGTAAGCTGATGCTCCATTAATAATGACATTAATATTGATGAGTGTCAATTGTTTAATGTTTACGTGCCCGGCAAACTGATCGTGTTCCACAGGAACGTTGAACTTTGAGCGTGTTTGTTTGTTCATGGCAATGCCATTGTTTACTTCTTTTATTTGCTTAAGAATCATGGATGTGTCACTTAAATACGATCTAAACACGCAAGAGCTTTGATTTAATAGTACTTGTGCATATTGTGGATTTGAGTGTAAATAAATGACCCCCCCAATCTTTGGCCCAGCAATAAAGCTCATCAATCCGTATCACTTAGATGAACTATTTATTTGGAATCAAACTTCTTGTTCTTTTCATATTTCCCAGAATTTGCACAACATTCTTCAACTAACATTATAATTTAATTTAAACCAAACAGCAAAAAAAAAAACAAAGCACTGCAGAGGAGCGTCTAACCGGAGCCGCCCAGCGAAATGATTAGCTTGAGCAACTCCGCCCGCTTGGCTTTCACGGTGTCCATGTGCAGGAGCGGCAGTCCCTCAATGACCTCGTACCGATTCACATAGTCGGCGATCAGGTCGGTCATGCAGATGGCGTGGATGGCACAGTCGTAGCCGTTCACCTGTTGCAAGCACCGCATCGGACGGAACTTGGCCTGGCGAAAGCCAAACAGCTCCTTCACCTGATTCATGATCTCCAGCGAGGGGCTGGTGTTGTTGTTGCCATACGAGTCGAAGTGGAAGAACGTCTTCTCCGGCCGCGAGAGCACCAGCAGCGACCAGTAGGCGCCGCCCGTCTTGTTCTTCTCGGTGTCGCTGAGCGCAAAGAATATGAACGATCTCTGAGCTGCATTCTGCTCGCCGAACAACGCGTGCATCTCGGAGTCGTCCATATACTTCATGCACTGCGTCACCTCGGGCGACACGAAGTACATGTCGCCGTTGTTCTTGTACTTCACGTGCATCAGATACTCGTAGTAGAAGCCGAAAATCTGCAAAGAGTCGAGCTATTAACCCATTGCCTGGCAGGCAGTTCAAGGCGCGCATAGAAACCTGATCGTTGAGCCATCGAGGCCCGTGCAGCAGCTGAACGTCGGACATGCGCAGGCAGGAGTCGTGGAAGCTCAGCGAGATGGGATCGGCTTTGCTCACCTTGTTGTGGCTACCACTGCGTCCACTCTTCAGCTTAAGCACAGCTCGCCGTCCCGTCTGCGAGGCGTTCGTGGTGGCATTAGCATTCGAATTTTGGTGCTGATTCTGACGCGCAAGTTTCTGCCTGCAAAATGGCGAACAGTTATGAATATTTGATGCCATTCCGACAGTTGTTTGTGATGTAGTAAATCAATCGAACCTTATGGAGTTTCTGTCACTCGGCAACATTTTACATCTGATATTGTGTTTGTCAATATCCTAATACTGTTCAAACAATTAGTTGCAGAAATCGGCAATCAGAGCGCAGAGTCAGCGATTCGAAGCTTCGCCATTCGAAGTCAACGTTGTTATGTTAATCGAATGCTTCGTCAATGTTAGTTAACATTCTCGCCATTTCCCGACTTCGTGGTCGTCTTCGCCGTAGCGCAGCGAATTGCTCGCCGGCTTCGGCGACATGTTTTTGTTTTTCTCCACGCGACGCCCAGTACGGTGAGACTTCAAAGGAGAAGCGGATTGCTGGCGGATGGCAAAGAAGTCTACCCCCGCGGTTTGTATATGGTTTAGAAATGTTTATTTTCACTGCACAATCGTTGGATTTCTGCTTACGATTAAAAACATTATATAAATGTAAATACATATGTATTTGTCGATAATAATAACCACTCTCGACTTCTTGATATTATCAGGCAGGCACTGGAGGCCATACACACAACACTTTAGCGCATGCAAAGTAAACGAATCGGGGGACACATCGAAGGGATTGGTCGATAAACGTGAGTAGTATTTGGTGGGCTTCTATAGCGGGCACCCGGGGCACACAATTCCGTTCAGCTACTAGCTAACTTACACAACTACAACGCAGCGAGGAAGGCGCGCCGAGCTCACAGCCGGACCTCGGGACGCTTCCAGCCGCCAAAGGCACGCTGCAGCTCCTCGGCGACAGCCAGGCAAAGGCGGTCCTCATTGAAATTCGCAATCACTTGCACGCCCAGCGGCAGGCCCTCGCTGCCCAGGCCCAGCGGCACAGCGGTGGCCGGGAAGCCGAGCACGTTCACGATGCCGGTGTACGAGAAGTTGATGGGCCGGAAGATGGGCTCGTTGTGGTACGGCGCCACCGTGGGATGCGTGGGATAGATGAGCACACCGTTGTCGCCCAGCAGCTGCTGTAGGGTGGCGCGCAGCTCGTTGCGCTTGGCCACCAGGTGGTGGTACTTGGACGAACCGTGCTGGCACTGCGCGTTGTCCATCACGGCGGTCGTCAGGCCGATGAACGTGTGCTTCGAGGCACCCACGAACCACTTGAGCAGCTCCAGATATGTGTTGATCTCGTAGCGCAGATCGCCCAGCTGAAAGTCAAAGCCATGCCCGGAGTCGTCGCGCATGTTGGCAAACCAAATGGCCGCCGACTGCCGGATGTGCGGCAGCTGCAGGCGCTCCACCTGCGCATCGCCAAACTTCTTGCTCAGATGCTGCACAACTCGACGCATGGCCTGCTGGAGGTCAGCATCCACGGCGGAGACCATTTTGCCGCCACCGTCGGACTCCTGGTAGAAGAACTTGAGCTTCTCCAGCACCACGGGTGTGTCGAGACGCAGCAGGCTGGCCTTCTCGCCAGCCATGATCTGCAGCATGGGCCGCAGATCCTCGGCAAACCGCGACATGGGACCGAGGCCAAGGAAGGAGTTCTGCTCGTCGGTGAAGGGCGTGGGGAACTGGCCGTCGTTCGAGACGATCAGCTTGCTGGGCTTGTGTCCGAAAATGCCATTGAAGAAGGCCGGCATGCGAATGGAGCCGCCAATGTCGGAGCCCAGGCCAAAGGGCGAGGCGGCTGCCGACTGCACGCAGCCCTCGCCGCCGCTGGAGCCGCCCACGATGCGGTTGGTGTCGTAGGCATTGCGCGTCCTGCCGTGCACCGTGTTGTTGCTCTCCCACCACATGCACACCTCCGACACGTTGGTCAAAGCGAACGGTATGGCGCCAGCGCTGCGCATCAGGGCAATCGCCGTTGCATCCTTCTCGCTGCGCACGTCACGGCGCGACCACAGACCAGCCGTGTGCAGCATGCCTGGAAGTGACGTTAGGAATTAGGAAACATTTCAGAGCGCAACTAGCACTGTTCACTTGCCCTTGACCGCTATGCAGTCCTTGGTTGTGATGGGCACTCCCAGGAAGGGCTGCTGCTCGGCCAGCTGCTCAGCGGTGTACCGGCCGGACTTGATTAGCTCGTCGGCTGCGGCTGCCTCCTTGAGTGCATCGGCGTAGCGCTCATCCACCACACAGTTGAGCAGTGGATTCACCTCCTTGACGCGGCGTATGAACGACTCCAGCACCTGAACGCTGCTCAGCTGCAATAAGAATACTTTTATTCACTACTGAAACAGACTTGTGGAGCTGTTGTGACGCACCTGCTGATTGCGTATCTTCGTGGCCAGCGACGTGGCCGATTCGAGGAGTATGGGGTCCGTGATGGCGGGCATATGCTCACCCTTGACGCCGTAGATCAGGCGGAAGATGAGCCGAAAGAAGGCCTGCAGCAGGCCAAAGATGAAAGCGCCTATGGTGCGCTTGAGAGGCACGCTCTCCGTCTGCGACTGGTTGGGCGACATATTGCTAGCTTGTTGCTGGAATGTAAGGCTCTCTGGATTGAATCGTTGGGGAAGCGTTGATAAGTCAAAATGATCCTGCTTCAGCTACTGCTCTCCATGTGTTGCTACTCTGCAAAAATCAAATTGAACAGTTTCGCTGTTGCGATTAAATGGATCCGAGCAAGTAAACACAACATTCTCGATAGCGTTTATTGGCCAGCAATCTTGTGTAAACATTTCCACGAAATTAGTGTTATTATAGCGACTGTTCCCAGGGGTGTATTGAGTTTAAAAGCTGTGCGCCGCAGTCGAACACATCATTAAACTCTGGCTAACTGCTCCCTAAGTGCTGGCAAGCACTTAACGCTAAGTATTGCTATCGATCAATTGCGGCAATTTCGACTTAATACAAACGTATCCTGACGTATTCATTGAACACCCCATTTGTATCTCTTATTAAAGCCCAATAAATTTGCGTGCTTGCGAGAATATTTAATAGATTTTGTACAAAAAAATAACAATATGCCGCCGGCGTGCTGATAAACAATATTGTCAGCCATATAGAAAGTGCCACGTTCCTCAAAGTATAGTTTCCATGGTGAGTCATACATTATCTAGTTTATGATGTCTGGCGGCAACGACTTCGGACTCGCAGATCGGGAACTACATATGACTAACCACTAGATTGACTGCACAACTGGCCGAGCATAAACTTTTCCATACCCTGTATCTGAGAAAACTCATAACAAACTCATTTTATATTTGTGGAAAAGGCAATTAAAATTTTTGTTGTTTAGTACGCAATAAAATCGAGCTCAGTTCCTCTGGAATGCATTATTTTTCTTTAATACCTCATTCCTAAATCGCACAGTTGCCTATATCAGTATACAATTACACAAGCCGTCAAATTTAGGTCGCAATCTACAGTCTGTAAACTAAAACTTTGCCATATACTTGAGAAGTATTCCAGTGAATTCGTCCAATTCAGATCTAGACACAAATAACTCGTAGTTCAACAAACCACAATATCTATATCATCAAGTTTATTATCGTTGCCATATATGCGTTGTTAAAATCGTTGTTCTATGTGCGGCATGCTTATCTTATCGTACTTCAGTGTATTGTGCCGAATTAGCCTGAGACAGAGCTTAAGCGATTGTCAAATGGGAGAGCCCAAGAGCGCAGGAGCAGTCATAAAACACGCAATAAGCAAAATGTTGTATATATGTACATGTATTCTTTATTACTCTTTGAAGAATCATGAATAAGTTCTAGGGATTTAACCACAAATTCTCCAAGACAATATATGCACGAGGAAGTCAATGCCACATAATACCAAAACGATACATAGAAAAAAATAATATTTATTATTTGAATTATATACAGATATTTTATTTCTGTCTGGAATCCATCTCGTGCACATTTTGAGTTTACACTAGACCATAGAAGTAAACATTGCAAATCAAAATTAATATTCAAAACACTACGTGTATTTGTGTGTAGCTATTGCTTTAGATTATAGAAATACAAATTTGAATACATATATTAATTCTTTAAACCTAACACGATCATTCAAAATACAACTTTCAGATAATATAAGTTTGTAATAACTTCGGGCATTTGCATAAAAAGCGTGGAACGGAACGGGTATAACGTAGGGGTCGACCTCATAGTATAATGACTATAACATTTAAAAGCGGGTTAAAAACGGTCTCTTGAATGACTTGAATATATTTTGAGTTTGAGATAGACAGATATGGCTTCGATAATCGGTAAGAATTTGCAGTGTATATTCACTACCTCAAGTGTTCTCTTACTCACTTTGGGGGCTTCTTATCTCTATCGCGCTGCCTGTCTGAGTGTCGGTCTTTTACAAATTGTCTGTCATGATCATGGCTTGAACTATATTTGTTGTTATCGTTGCTAGAGCAATTTGTTATCAACAAATAGTGTTGCTGTTGCAGCATATCGCAATTTGTTCAAGCAAAAGCTTGTCTGCGTAATAAGTTTAATTGAATTGCCCGACTGGAGAATACGCAGGCAATCAGTTACACATGGCAACAAACAAATTGTGCCATCAATAAGCAATCTGAGAATTTCTGAACAACGCATACATTTCCCAATTGGACCGCGCAAAGTTCGAAGCTTTATCTTTGTCGTTTGCGTGAGCCAAAGAGCAAACTACACATGTACACTCGATGCAAACACAATGATTATCGTGGATTGCGTTCAGATAAGATTAACTTAAGTCATCACACTTGTTGCTCTTCTGCTCTCCTGTTGCGTGGGAACGAAACGAAATAGCTGAAGTGTGAGCGAGCGAGAGAAAGAGACGGAGACGAAATAGAGCTTTTAGTTGCGTGTGCAGCTAATTAAATGGAAAACAGAATGAAATGAATAGACATATACACAGTCATCTGTCAGTGTCTGTGTTGTGTGGGTGTCGGTGTGAATTTCTAGCAGGGTGGCGAAAGGTGGGAAAGCAAACACGACGACCGGCTAGCGGTAAACGGCAGGCTGGAGCAGGCATTGGTCAGAGTAAACGAGAAAGAACCAATAATATGACATCATGCTACGTCTGCTAAAAGAACAACATACATATTGCATGCATACACACAATCATTTGGATATCCAATTTTCTAAAGGATTAAAAATGCATAGGCAAAAGCAATGGAAACCACCTGCATGCATACAGTCTCATTGATGTGTCCGTGTTTTTGTAGTTGTCATAATTGTGCATTGCGTAAAACCACGTAGCCGTAGTGTTGCACTATTTTCACTAAATTCGCACAATGCATTGAACCGGTTCATCAAGAATGCCTCAAACAAATAAAGCGCCAATTTGTCGTTATCTATATGTACACACAAACACACACACACACTCGCACATATGTGCATAAACAAGCAAGCAATAAGTATGCCAATCAGAAATACGTGTTGTTAATGGCACAAAACGAATATAACACTTTTCAAACGAATATTGGTGGCATGAATATTAGACTTGTAGCTAGCTGGTCATGCGATAGACGTACAGCGCGTCGGGATCTACTCACGGAACACACAGATCCAAACAGCTGACTGACTCGACGAAGACTGATTGAAGAACTGCGATTCAAGTACTTCTTGTTTATGACGATTTTACGCGGCAGTGTGACCTCAAGCCTAATTTCAAAATATACCATTTTGCTGCAAAATATTTAAGTTATTGCAACGTATCAAAAGATATTTGTAAAGAAAGTTATTTAAAAATATGTATATTTTATCTGTTTATCTTGTATCTTTGATTTTCCATGAAAATGTTTACTACTTCTTCGAAATGATGTTATCGATTGATGAAAGAGAGCTATGAAACATCGACTAGCAGTGTTATATTATCGGTGTTCATAAAATTCAAAATATTGCCGATCGACTATTTTTATAGGCTATCGATTTCGCAAATATCGATTAGTCCATCAGCTGTTGAGCACATCATAAACAGTGCAAGATATGAGCGACTCCGCGTTAAAACCGCCCACACTAAATGATAAAAAAGCGCCGCTTAAATCTCCGGCTGTGACCACATTATCCGCCAACACTCTGCAACTTCCCACCACAGCACAGCAGAAGCTATCAACGGGACCCTCCAATGGCGCATCATCGGGATCGGCGACGGGCAACCCGCGCAATAAATGTGCCCTGAAACCAGGCTTCTCTCTGATGAGTTGGGTGCGTCTATGCAATTCAGGTGCAGATCTTTCTGGCACTGGCGGTCGTGTGGTGCCAGTCACACGCGACGAGCTGGCGCGCCACAACCGAGTTGACGATGCCTGGATGGCCATCAGAGGCCGCGTTTTCAATGTCACGCGGTACATGGACTTTCACCCGGGTGGCGTCGAAGAGCTGATGCGTGGCGTTGGACGCGATGCCACCAAACTGTTTGACGAGGTGCACGCCTGGGTCAACTATCCCCAGCTGCTCAACAAGTGTTACGTGGGACCATTGAAGGAGAACCTAGCTCCTAGACTGCAGGCAGAGATTGTACGTCCGCCTCCAGCTCCCGTGGAGACTGTGCCGAGGTTCGATTGGATACAGCAGCGCAGCGAACTTACTCTGTGCTTCTATACGCGTCGCTTGGCTAATCCTGGATTGCTCATCAAACGATCTACGGCCGAGGAAGCCGTAAAGACTTTGGAGATTAGAGTACAATTGGAAACTAGGTGGCATGGCTTCAACTTCGCGCTGAGCAACGCCGTCCTGTGGCCACCAAAAGCAGTGCGCACGGCTGCAGAGACCGGCAAAATTGAAGTGGTGCTCAGCAAAGAGGTTCCAGAGCCATGGAAAACATACGGCACGCACGAGAGCAAAAAGCTCGATGTGCTGCTTACACAGGAGGAGCAGTTGGAGTACGAGGTACAACGCTGTGAGCACTTCAATCACGACTCCTTCGAGCTGAGCTTGCAGAGTGTTCAGCAACAGGTGCTGCTCCAACTGCCTGTGGGCTATCATCTGGACATCGAAGTGCCACACAATGGCGAACTGCTGCAGCGCAGCTATACGCCAGTGCCGCACTGTTACCTGCCCTCCAACAACGAGAGTGTGGACGACACGAACACGCTGCAGTTCCTCATCAAGTATTACGAACATGGCGCCGTGTCCAGCGAACTGCATCAACTGCAGCCTGGCGCCACTGTGAAGCTGAGCTTGCCGCGCGGCAACTTTAAACTGTCCAGCCTGGAGGCACATCGCAACATTCTGCTGTTGGCCGCGGGCAGCGGCATCACGCCCATTCTAAGCCTGCTCAAGCCCTTGCTGCACAGGCAATCGAATCGTCTGTAAGTTTTGTGTATGTGGATTTTTCTCTTGATTCACTGATTAACTATCATTTTCCACAGCGAGCGCCTGCACTTGTTGTACTTCAACAAGACGATCGCAGATATTTGGCTGAGGCATAAACTGCAGCTGCAGCAGGACTCCGACGAGCGCTTCTCGTGCACCCACTACACTTCCCAGGCAGTCGAGGAGCAACAGCTGCAAGCGGGCCGCATCAGCCAGGAGCTCCTGGCTCCATTGTTTGCGGAAAAGAGCAGCGAGTGCTTTAGCTATGTGTTGATATGCGGACCCACGGGCTTCAACACGGCTGCTGTGAATAGTTTGACTGCTTTGAGTGTGAAGCAGAGTCAAGTGCATGTGTTTCAAGGTTGACGTGGCAGTTGCTTGAAATGCGGTAGTTTTTGTTTTTCTTTAATATATTATTTTGTTTCAATAATTTAATAAATTTAACAAATACTAGAAAATTGTTTTCCTGACGTATTTCTCACAATAAAGACGTCGTCGCCGTCATTTTACCATCATTGTAGGTACTTCTCAACTGGTTATCGCATAAATTTGGTTTGATTAGTAAAAACAATCCGAATAGTCGAGGAGCAAATAAAAAAGTATCTGTGTAATCGTGGAGGGCACTGGTCAGGGGACAAAATCAGAAAAAGAATCATATACTCTACTCTACACACCAACGTAACGGGTCGTATCTGTACAATTTTGACTTATGTGGAAAGCAGCAGCCGGCTAATTTTATCGAGCCCTCGATAAGCGAGACGTTAAACAATTTTGACTGCCAGCCCTTAAGTAGACATGCTTATGTATGTATGCGCGTGTGTATGTGTATTTGTGTGTGTGTATGTGTAGTAGGATTCTTCTAGTAGGAGCGAATTGCCGGGGGCACAGTCTGCACCTCGTTGTCGAGCGTCTTGTCGATGACAGCGCGGTACTTCAGGTCCACCTTGCCGTCGTCGCCGCACACCCAGGCGAGCGTGTGCTTGCGCCAGTGTTCCTCGAGCGGCTTCTCGGATTGGCTGTCCAGAGGTTTGCTGTAGTCCTGTGGAGAAATCATGGCATTCAACTGGGCATTCAATAGCATGTGTGGAACACTCACGTATTCATCGATGCGCGTTTTGAAGTCTTCGCGTGCGTGTGCGCCACGGGATTCCTTTCTCGCCTCGGCGCCCACAATGGTCATCTGGGCATTGGCCAGCAGATTCTGCAGCTCCAGCGTCTCAATCAGATCCGAGTTCCATATCAGCGATCTGCAAGCGAGTGCAATGAGTACAAAGCACGCACAAACAATGGCGTCTACTCACTTGTCGACCACCTTAATGTCCTTGAACTGCTTGTAGATTTCTTGCATCTCGCGCACGCCCTTCTCCAGGATGGGGCCGTCGCGGAACACGGCAGCATGGTTCTGCATCGTCTTCTGCATCTTGAGGCGCAGATCGGCAGTGGTGATCTTGCCATTGGCATTGCGCAGCTTATCCAGATTGGCCACTGAAGCCTCGCCGGCGTTCTACAAAGCCCGAACAGTTAAAAAACGTCGTCGCAGCAGTTGAGCATACTTACATCCTTGAGCGAGGGCGCAGGGACACCGGGAGAGCACTCCTCGGCAATGCTCTTGGCGCAGGCACGTCCGAAGACCACAAGATCCAGCAGCGAATTGGCACCCAGACGATTGGCGCCATGCACCGAGCTGCAGGCAGCCTCGCCGGCTGCGTACAGGCCGGGCACGATCTTGTCCTGGCCGCTCTCGTCGATGGTGAGCACTTGGCCGCGATAGTTGGTGGGGATGCCGCCCATGTTGTAGTGCACGGTGGGCAGCACTGGGATGGGCTCGCGGGTCACGTCGACGCCGGCGAAGATCATGGCAGTCTCGGAGATGCCGGGCAGACGCTCGGACAGCTGCTTGGGTGGCAGGTGATGCAGTTGCAGGTAGACGTGATCCTTCTCGGGTCCCACGCCGCGGCCCTCCATAATCTCGATGGTTATGGAGCGCGAGACGACGTCGCGCGACGCCAGATCCTTGGCAACGGGCGCATAACGCTCCATGAAGCGCTCGCCCTTCGAGTTGATGAGGTAGCCGCCCTCACCACGGCAGCCCTCGGTGATCAGACAGCCGGCGCCGTAGATGCCCGTGGGGTGGAACTGCACGAACTCCAGATCCTGCGAGGGCAGGCCCTGGCGCGCCACCAGAGCGGTGCCGTCGCCGGTGCACGTGTGCGCCGATGTGCAGGAGAAGAAGGCGCGTCCGTAGCCGCCGGTGGCAATGACTGTGTTATGGGCGCGGAAGCGATGCAGGCTGCCGTCCTCCAGGTTGATGGCCAGCACGCCGCGGCACTCGCCCTCCTCGAAGATCAGGTCCATGGCGAAGTACTCCACAAAGTAGTTGCAGTCGTAGCTCAGCGATTGGCCGTACAGCGTGTGCAGCAGCGAGTGACCCGTGCGATCGGCGACGGCGCAACATCTGTGCGCCTGGCCGCCCTTGCCGAACTTGAGACTCTGGCCGCCGAAGGCGCGCTGATAGATCTTGCCGTCCTGGGTGCGGGAGAAGGGCATGCCGTAGTTCTCCAGCTCGATGACGGCCTTTGGAGCTTCGCGTGTCATGTAGTGAATGGCGTCCTGGTCGCCCAGCCAATCGCTGCCCTTCACCGTGTCGTACATGTGCCACTTCCAGTCGTCCTGCTCCATGTTGCCCAGCGCCGCATTGATGCCGCCCTGTGCGGCAATCGTGTGCGAGCGTGTCGGGAACAATTTAGTGATCACAGCCGTGCGGAATCCCTCGGCCACGAGGCCAAAGGCGGCACGCAAGCCAGCGCCGCCAGCGCCCACAACAATGGCATCGTAGGAGTGATCAATCACTGGGTACTGCTTCGAGATGGCGTCCGGATTGGCCGCCTTTGCCCGCTGGTAGCCGCTGGCGATGTGAAGGTTGCGCTGCGTGCCAGCAATTGCGGCGACACGCTGTAATTACAACAAATTGCAATGCGATTAGTTCAATTATAGAGTGCAGTTGGGCCTCGTTGACCACATGCCATCTTCGAACAGCAGTTTGCCTAATTTGACTGGAAAATTACCACACCTATTAGCATTTGCCAGCAGCGCGATAACAATTCGACATATGCCAATACTCGCGAACTATCTACTTCGTAGACATTTGTGGGCGTTTAATACAGTTGATTGGTGGCACTCTATACACGGGGTGACTGGTTCCCTACCAGTTAGACTAAATAACAGCGAACTAGCGGAAACGTACGAGTGATTTCTCCACTCGGGTCAGTCAATTAGCACATGCCCACACACACAAACACACACAAGTAATGCACGCATGTCTCTGTGTGCGTGCTGCAGTTAAGAGAGCGGCACACGCTTCGGAAGATTGACAAATTGGTTTGCAAGCGAAGACGACACACGGACAACACTTAGTCGGTTATGTAATGAATCATCTTAGATTTCAAACTGTCGCTCTTATCAATATTGTTAATTGTATAATCAGCTGTTGCAGACGCGCCTCCTACCCTCCCTCTCTCTCACACACACTCATCCAAAAAGAAAGGTGCCGAAAGAATTTAGAAATTTCCTTATCAGCGCTGAGAGAGAGAGAATAATAAGTATGTAAGGCTAGTTAATCCGCACGAGCGGAATTTTTGGCCAAACTTCTGCTTGGAGGCTTGTAAAAAACATAACCTCTGGGCGGGGCGTTAGCTGCATGCTGCCTAACGTAATACTTGCAACTGCAACATGGCCAATTAATTCGTCCACAATAGTTTCATGTTGATGTCGCATTTACGCAATGCCAGTGAACAGAAAAACAGTCGACGCAGCCAGCGCTCGAATTTAACAAATTACATAACACAGGCACCGACAACGGGGCAACGAGGGCTGTTTTTTTGGGTAACATTCTTGACATCTTCTCGTTTACACGACTCGCTAAGAGAGTCGTCAACGTAAATGCTAACCCATGACTGATTGTATAATGCAGCACTTGGCCAGTTGGGCCGGTTTTAACGCTGGGTGGAAAGAGTTGAAGGCAGAAGGCAACCTACCATTGAGGAGACTGCATTTTTTGCCAAAATCGATGGCGCACGCATAATTCGGAACATGTTGATGGTGCTGCTGCTTCGTTGAGCTGTAATAAAAAAATGCACTTTAATTCAATTTGGACGCGCAAAGCCACTTGTAGTAGTTAAAATAAATAAAAAAAAAACAAATATTGTACGTGTTTGTGTCAATGTGATAGAAACGAAAAGTTTACAAACTTTTTAAAAGTTATATATCGACTGCAGTGTGGCCCGAGCTTGGAAAACAGATAAATACACTCGCAACCAGGGCTGCTTGAAATCATCGTTATTAGCGCTTATCGACACGAATCCTCACGGCATAAACTAAAAGTGTAATTTATCGATGGTTGCGTTTCGTTTGAAAAATTCATATAGCAAGCAAATGCCGTTACGATGCATATATATTGTTTGTGCACTTCATCTTATCCTGTGAATGTATATCATTCGAGGTCTCAAAGCAAGGGCTCTGAAAAATGTGGGGCTTAACAAAGTGCTGCATATCGTAACGATACTAATATTACGCATCAATGTTTTCATTGCTTTAAATAAGGTGTATAGACGTAGTATATCTGGACTGAGCGCAGCAACAGTTGTCAGCTCAAAGTGTGGCCGATGACCATAAACAAATAAATGCGTAGTTCAAGTTGTTAAGCATTGTATATTTAAAGAGCTAAACAAATTTACACGCTATTCTTTTTAATTATGTCTAATTGATTGTAAATATTCAAGATTCTTATTCAAATGCACAATAAAGCAAAAAAGGTTTTCGAGATACAAATGTTACTGTGGCTTTCTGCTACCACAATATGAAGCGAATTCGTCCTCCGTCAAGTCCGCTAAATGATTAATGCCCATTTTCCATGTTACTTCGCCGTTTTCAAATTTCTTGTTATGGGCTTCAATTTTCGCTTTAGATTTCTCAAAAATTTGACGACGCTTTAGATCCTCCTCTCCATCATAATTTTTGTTAAATTTAACCTGTAGAAAAGTGGCGTCATTATGGTAACTGCGTTGTTTGCAATGTTAAAATCAGACCTTATATTCCGCCCACTCATCGTCTGACACCAGCGACATGTTGATACTTTTGATTTCTACTTGGCACTGAGTTTATTATTTTGTCGCTATTTGAATGCAATCTTTAATCTTTACACAGTGAGTCACTTGTTTTGTTTGTAAAGTATCTCGCACAAAGAATAGGGGTGGGGCAGCATCCATATCGATACATCGATACTTTGAAAGCATTTTTAAGATTCGATTTCTTATCGTTGATGCCGATGATTATATACCATGTGGTTTATCTCGTTAGAGTGAATTACTATTAAATAAATTATATCTATAGATGGTTTCAGAACATTCTTCTTTAAATCAATTGTAGATAATATTGCTTAATCGATACTTGAATTAGCATATTTTCAGAACGTGTATAAAAAGTTACGCCATTTAAATTTACTTATTCACCCGCTGCTTAAGCGAAAAACGAGTAACGGCGTTTTCCCCATACGAACTGCGCTAAAACGTAGATTGCTATTATTAACCATTTTGGGCGACCAAATTTGAAAGGGGATGAATTCAAAAACATAAAGTGCAGATATTTGTCAGCATATTGCCTATTGTGAACTGTGTTTGGCAGTTCAACATGTGGTGAATTGGAGACCAGATAAATTTTAATTTGAAATTTATAAGTACTTAGTAGGCTAGTTGTTGTTGTGTTGATCCTTATTTTTAAAACGGAATGTCCACCGTGTTCGATCAACCAGGCGGCCAAAATCAATATGTGGCCGGCATCCTGGCATCGTTTGGAGCTCTTAGCCTGGGCTCTGCCATAGGCTGGTCGTCGCCCGCCCAGTATTACATTATGGAGAAAGACGCTAGTGGTTTTCCCGTGACTCTGGATGAGTTTGGTTGGATTTGCGCGGCATTATGGCTGGGCTTTGGCGTCGTCATAATTCCCAGTGGCATTCTGTCGGAATACTGGGGACGCAAGACCGTCATGTTGCTGGCAGTTCCCATATTTATGATATCGTGGGCGCTGATCATCTTTCCATTCCATAGCTATATTCTAATGCTGGGTCGCTTGGTGCAAGGAATTGCCGGTGGTTGCTACATCCTCACAGTGCCGCTGTACTGCACAGAGATCGCTCAAATCGACCAGAAGGAGACGCTCGGCGCGTTCTTCACCATTTTCTTGGGGTTGGGCATCTTCTACTCGTACGCTGCGGGCGCCTTCAAGTCGTATAGGTATCTGAACTATGGCTGTGCCTTGCTGCCACTCCTGTTTCTGGTGACCTTCGCGTGGATGCCGGAGTCGCCTGTGTACTACTTGTTGCGAGGCAAGCAAAAGCAGGCGGAGAAATCAATGAAATGGCTGCGCAATCAGAATTCGCCACTCGAACTGATCGAGTTGCAGAAGCAGATCACTAAAGTGCGCGAGCAAGAGCCTCAGCCCTGGAAGACGATGTGCCAGAAGAGCAATCGGCGCGCTCTTTTCCTCTGCATTGGCCTGATGTTCTGCAAGAACTTTTGCGGCGGCACCGCCATCATCACCTACTGCACGGCCATCCACGAAGAGGCGGGCACGAGTTACGGCTTCGAATCGGATATGTGCACAGTCATTGGCGGCGCCGTTTTGGTCCTGTTCACCATTGTGTCCGTGCAGTCGCTGAAGTGTGCCGGGCGCCGCACGATGCTCATGTTCACCACGTGCCTGGTGGCGCTCTGCAACTGTCTGATGGCCATTTACTTGTACCTCGCCACCGCCAAAGTCCACTACATAAACACCCTCAATTGGCTGTCGTTCTTCGGCATGACGGCGTTGATCTGCTGCTACGCACTCGGCCTGGGCACTCTGCCGTATGTGATCATCCTGGATGTGTTTACGGTGCAGTTCCGCACCATTGGCACGGGCATCGTCTGGACGTTCTTTGCGCTGTTTGCTTTTGTGAATGTGAAAGGTTTGCTCACGATTGCGGACATGTGGAGCTTGCAGACTGCCTTTTGGGTTACCACGACATTCACCATATTTACCTGGATATTTATTTACTTCATGCTGCCGGAGACGAAGGACTTGACGCCTGAGCAAATACAAGAGAAGCTGCTGGCCAAGAAGTGCTGCACAGGAATTGCGTGAACTGGATTATTTTTGTAATGCGTCGAAATATCAATAAATGTAATGTAAATTAATACACATTATGATTGTCATATTATTTTAGCACAAGAATTTCTCTGCAATCTTAGCATTTAGCATTTTAGCCATGCCGTTGAAATCTACTCTCCGAACTCAAATTGTCGTGCCATAAAAAAGAAGTTAATAGTTGCTAACAAAATAGCCGGTAGAGTCGATATCCCATTGCATTTAGTTTCTAGGCTAGCTTCTAGTAAACTTTCAGTAATGATTTCAAACACATTTTTGTTTAATTTTTTATTTAAAATTGTCTGCATTTAAGTTTTTTACGATTTGTATATTTTGCCAAATTAATGGGTCTTTTAAAACAATACATCGCGGGCTTATCGGCCGCGTTCGGCGCCTTCTGCCTGGGCGCCTCGCTCGGCTGGTCCGGCCCCATGGAGAAGCCGGTCACCAACGGCGACGCATACAGCTTTAAGGTGACGCGCGACGACTGGGGCTGGGTGACCTCGATGCTCACCCTGGGCGCGGCCTGCGTCTGCATACCGATCGGAGTGCTGATTGGCGTGATTGGGCGAAAGATGTCCATGCTGGTGCTGGTCGCGCCCTACTTGATCGGTTGGTGCTGCATCATCTGGTCGACCCACGTGTATATTCTGTTCATCGGCCGCTTCGTGCTGGGCGCTTGTGGCGGCGCCTTCAGTGTGACAGCGCCCATGTACACCACTGAGATTGCGGAGGTCGCCGTTCGGGGCGTGATGGGCTGCTTCTTTCAGCTGCTGATCGTGCATGGCATTCTCTATGGGTTTGGCGTGGGCGCCCTCTTCAAGCCGATGCTCGTGAACATGCTGTGCGGCTTTCTGCCCATCGTCTTCTTTCTCGTCTTCATGTGGATGCCGGAGTCGCCGGTGTTCCTGGCGCAGAAGGATAAGGTCGATAAAGCCGAGAAGGCGTTGCGGTGGCTGCGCGGCAAGGACGCCGACATCACCGCCGACCTGAATGCCATGGTCGCCGAAGCGAAGAAGGAGAAGCCAAAATTCATCGAGGGCATGTCACGCAAGGCGTCGAAGAAGGGTCTGGGCATATCGATTATGCTGATGTTCCTGCAGCAGTTCACGGGCATCAATGCCATCATCTTCTATGCCACGAGCATATTCGAAGAGGCCGGCACTGGCATCTCGCCGGACATGTGCACCGTCCTCCTGGGCATCGTCCAGGTCTTTGCCACCATCGCTGCCATACTGTCCGTGGAGAAAGCTGGTCGCAAATTGCTCCTGCTATCCTCCGCGGCTTGCATGTGCCTCACAACGTTCATAATGGCCATCTATTTCCATTGGCTGACAGACTCGAATGTCGGCTGGCTGCCGGTGATTGCCATCTGCTTGTTCATCATTGGCTTCTCCTTTGGCTTCGGTCCCGTGCCCTGGCTCATCATGGCCGAGCTGTTCGCGGAGGATGTGAAGCCGCTGTGTGGCTCCATTTCGGGCACCTGCAACTGGTTGTTCGCCTTCTGTGTGACCAAGTGCTTCCCTCTCTGCTTGGATGAGTTCGGATCGGCGGCCACGTTTTGTGGCTTTGCCGTTATATCGCTGGGAGCTTGCATCTTTATCATCTTCCTTGTGCCGGAGACGAAGGGCAAGACTTTGAATGAAATCCAGGAGAAACTTGAGGGAAAAGCTTGAAGCGGCAAATCACTGCACATTTTTTTTTTTACACTCTTGTAGTTTTTCAAGTTGTTACGATTTTCTACACAACATTGAAATTGTCTATTAAGCATTGTCACCAAATACAATCGATTTATCGATTAGCTGATTAATTAACGCGCCAAGCATATATGTAATTCTAATCGACAGTCAGGGTCACGCCGTATCCATCTAATGCATGCATGACATTATTATGCTCGCTACCCATGTCCTAAAGGGGTATTTGAAATTCATGTCAACAGGAAGTGCCATACCAAATGTTGGCATGAAGACCTAGATCTCAGACCAACTCTCAGCTATATCTAACAAATATGCTTCTCCAAACGTATATCTATCTATCTAGAATGATGGCATCGAAATGATTCCTGAAAATGTCATTAAAAAAGCTGACAAATAAGCTGCAAAATTGCGCAACGGGTATCTCATATTCGAGCATACTCTTGCCGGCTCTGGCTAACAAATGACAAATGATATCTATTGAATATTCAAATAATGTCACCCCATCGTTGCTTGCCTTTTAGTGAACGGAATTAATTGCTATTTCCGCGAGACTCACAGTATTGTTAATGTCAGTCGTTCGGTTGACTTTGTTCGCTTTTTATACCCACTGCCCATTGAAAATAGGCTAAAAAGAATATAATAGTTCGCGCTTAGCTTGAAAACATGTTGCTGTAAGTATTTATGGGTAAGTAATTTATACTAGAAACTCTCAATATTTGTTTACAAACAGTCGGGTACAGGGTATCCAATGACCGAGCTTTTTTCTTTGTTGATTATAACAATTCTCAAATTGCAGTAACAAATGTAATTACATTTGCTTGTCGATTGAATTTGAAATTCTATGAATTAGTTAAATTGTGTAAAGTTATTGCAGAACTTTGCAACGACCTACTTATGTATGTGTATATATGCAATAATCGAGCCGTTACATATTACATCGTTAAAGCTGCTTAAATCACATCACAGTGGTGCGTTTTTCGTATATTTTATAATCCAATTTGTTGTGTTGCTGTCCGATAAGGAGCTTTCACTGTATTTGCATACTCACGTACATACAAACATCCGCTTCATGTGTGTACGAGTGTGTGCTTTGCACTCAGATGCCGCCTAACCTTTATTTTCGCGCCAAATTGACATAGACCTCAATAGCAAAAGCTCAAGTCTGAGAACAAAAGCTCTGCGTGCGTCCGTGTTGAAATTTAATGGCAGAGCGTGAGCATGTGAGAGAGAGTGTGTTGAGGTAACTTTGGACTGTGGTTAGTTTGGAAATTTAAGGACATTACAAATTGCAAATTGCTCAATCAAACAAATATTATTTATTATTCATTTTCAAAATATACTAAAGGATTGAATATTTAAATTTAAAGGATTTAAATGCGACCACTATTTTATGTCAATACAAGTAATCTTAAAAAATGCCAACCACAGATTTGCTCACAAATGAAAGTAAACTGTGTGAAACGTTAGGGGAAACAACCCCAAACCCTGTGGGGGATAGAAACACACTCAGCGACGTCGCGACGCCGACCGTCAGTCAGTAAGAGTCGCAGCCGCAGACACGTATGACGTCGCGACGCATTTTATTTTAGGCTCGCCAAGAGTGTCTCAATTTTTGTCGCAAATTTGCAATGCAAATTTCATAAGTGAGAGCATAGAATAGTATAGACATAAATATAAATAAAAATTTAAATATAAATACCAATTAGGAATGTGCGCGCATTAACGAAAGTGGCAAATATACAGCACGAGTCTTGAAGTGTTGCGTTGAGCTTTAAAAGAACCACGTGGCTGCCAACTTAAATCGAGCATTAAAAAGTGAGAAATGTGTACATAGTACATGTGCAGACAGACATGTATAAATAAAATATGGAAATGCATTTAGGTTTTTGCATGCAGATAGCGTATAATATGGGATATTCACAGAAAAGTGCAAATTATCAAGTTGGTTGAAAAATCGAATCATAAAAATTGCCAGCTTGATTGTTGTGGGTAAAAGTGGCGCCCTCTCTTGCTCGCTTTCGGCGAACAGCTGACTCAAACGCTGTTTTGTTTTTTCCGTTCTGTTTGAAAAAGCTCTAACAATTGCCAGTGTCTCGAATGAATACATTTCCCCTTCCTCTCTCCTTCGCGCAAACTGTCTCGCTATTGGTCTTGACAATGAAAATAGAGTCCAATAACTGTAGTTTCTGGTCGCTTCGGTTCCATTTATTATTGTGCAATTGTGTGTGTGTTCGCAACTTTTAACGCGTTCAAAAACAGTTAAGGCGTTAAAAAGTAGGCTTTAAAATGTGAACAAGTTTTGAAATAAGCGCAAAATAACAGTTTAAATAATAGTGAATTCATTGCACCAAGAAAGTTCATTCAAATTTGTAGAATTGGTTGCGAGAAATGTGCTTGAAATAGGCAATAAGTAAACACTCGCACTCGAATAGTTGGGCTGAGGGAAATTTCTCCTGCTTAGGGGGTTCTACGGTCTGGGTATGGATTTTGAACTGAAACTGACCAGCTGGCATGGCCTTCAATCTTGGCAGACGGCCAAGTTTTGCTGCAGCTGCGGCAGCTGTCAACGTTGACAATATTTCATTCTCGATATAGTTTGCCGTATATTTAGTAGTCTGCCGCCACCCCCCCCGTCGCTGTTGTTTTTTACCTTTCATTCAACAAGCGACCCACACAATGTGCTTGCCATCCCCATCAGTTGCCAGCTGGCTGGCTTTCGAATTTGAAGGAAATGTGCTCGATAAGGCGGTAAAGTGCTAGCTGGTTCACCTGTGCGCCGTATTAACGCTCGTTTTTCGTTTCTCTATTTTTTCTTTCCTTTTTTTGTTGTGGGTTGAAAGTACATTCGTTCGTGTTTAATGATTTCCGGAACAGCTAAACAACAACAAAGATGGCATGAAACGTAGACTGGAACTTTTTGGCCATAGCCGAGTCTGAATACGCTTCGAGTGTCTGGTGGAAAATATTCATAGCATACTTTTTAGTGCCAGCAATTACGAAAGGGGCACACGTTTTTTCTTGGGATTATTCCGTCTCCTAGCTATTCCAGGCACACTTGGGGTTTGTTTGGCTCACAAAATGCCTGGGAAAGGGACACACTTTACAAACAATACACAAATCGTTGTTTTTTCGGGTTGTTAGCAGCACGCAATGCGGTTAATTTTTAATGAAACCCCTTATAAGGGTTGCAGCATAAGCCAACGCCGAGAGTTTCCACCGAATTTAAACGCTTTTGATGTTTATCGTGCAGGTCTGAAGTCAGCGCTTAGCTAAACAACATGGACTGGGACTGGGCTGTTGGCGGCATCACCGATGAGATACCACGTACCACGGGACCCGAGTGCATTAACTACATGACGGATCGCCGGCGCTGGACCGAGTCGGCGATACTGTCGGCTCTATTCATCTACATCATGCACAGCTCGTGGAAGAGGTTGGCACCTATAAGGCTGCCGCCACCGCACGAGATTCAGAAGCCGCACAGTCCCATGCGCCTCTTTCTGCTCATCAGTATGTCCATTATCTTTGGCATTGAAATGGGCTTTAAGCTAGCGGGTCGCTCCATGATCTTTGCCCTCAATCCGTGTCATGTGCAAACGTGTCTGCAGGTGAGACTAGAAATCAATACCAAATCAATTTGTATATCTAAATGTTTATATGTTTCAGATTTATCTGCTAGCTGCAAAGCCGACCAAGATCACAACGGCTTTGTTCCGCATTCAGATGAGTAACTTGAACGGTCCGTTTCTCGCATTTATTTTCCCAGAGGTCGAGGGACGAACATATCCCTTTGAGCAGGCGACGTATTGGATCCAGCATGCACTGCTCTACATCATACCCATTTACATTCTAAGAAGTGGTAATGTCGACTTATATACGCTTGTAACATTGTAGCTAATTCTCGACTATTGTAGGTGCTTATACCATCGAGGATTCGAGGGACTTCAAGTGGTCCAAGATTGGCACGGCATTTATGCTCTTTTATCACTTCGTGCTGCTGTCTCCGCTCTCCATAGTAAGTCGTCTATTAGTATCTTTGATATCCCTTATTCATAATCTTTCGCTTGCAGTTTACGGGCATTAATCTGGATCATATGCTGTGCGCGGCAATGTCAGACCCCTTCCAGGGTCAAAACTACAGACTGTTTGCCTGTTGCCACCAGGCTTTACTGTGTCCACTGCTCAGCAAAGGAACCGCTCTCCTATTTGGATCGCAAAAGAGCAGATCCAATGAGAATGGCATACACAATGTGGTCGGCGTGGGCATGGGCGTGGCTATGGGAGTGGGTTGTGAGGACTATACACAGTCCGAGGCGGAACATGTGCTGTATCATCAGCTGCAGCAGCAGCAGCAACAACAGGAATATGCCACGGCGGAGTCTATTACGGCTGAGTATACCATGCCAACGACAAAGATTGACTAGTACAGCGCGAAAGATGAAGTCGAGAGCTGACTGCGTCTATTATATAAGTCAATTTGTAGACTATAGCAGTTTTCTTTGGTTAAACTCGAACACTTACAATACCTAGGTACGGTTTCTCCTATAGCCTACGTAGTTAGACCCTTAGATCCTACAAAATATAAGTTCTTATGTTGGATGCTGTTGGACAACACGACAAGAAACAAAAAAAATGAGAGTGTACATAATATACATAATTAAGGCTAACGATTTATGCTCATTGAGGTTATACTTCTAACGAAACAAAAAAGTTCTATAAGGGTTCTAACCTGTTCAATTATTTGATATATTTGAATCTTGACTATTTTAATATGTTACATATGTTTTTCGTGTAAAATCAAAGCTAAGCATATAATAATATGTACATTTTTAATCGTAAGAGCTCAAAACCAAATATATAATCAAAATAAAATCCTACTTTTGAAGTGAGTGTCGTTTCAATACACAAGAAAGATGGTCACTTTAATAATGTTGAATATCGCGCGCAATCGCATCGATAGTTTTGGAATGACCAGATGTTATCGATACATCGACCACTGGCATGCGATATTCGCGTTCAATTTGCGACCAATATGGGCACAGCTGTTTAATGTTGTTCTTATTAGAACGATAACTTTATCGTGTCGTGAAGTTCGCTCGATCCGAGGCAGCTTAAGAGAAAAACGTGTTTAATAAATTAGTAAACCCGTGAATACATTTGGTCATCATATGCATATGTATATTACAAATATAACGAAAGACATACGCGCAAGTACAATACGAGGAGTAAAATACGACAAAAGTGTTCGGAAAAAGTTTTGCGTCGCAGCCGTAAAAAATACTAAATAGCCAAAAGGAAAAGCAAATGAAAAAAGTGGCTGGCAATTGATAATTGTACAAATTCACACAAAAAAGCATTTCTTGTGCGCTTTTTCATGATAATTTGATAACAATAAGAAGCCGCTACAATAAATAGGCGCTGACTATGCCAATGAGCGCGTCGGAATTGTGACTTGCCAGTGTGTTTTGATTGTGTGTGTGTGCGTGCTGCGTGCGTGCGGCGAACGGAGATGCGCGAAAATGTCAATTAATTGCTCGCAGCAACAACAACAAGCACAGTGACGACGACGTCGGCGATGGTAGCGGCGGCGATTGCAAAAATCTAGACAGCGCAAATATAAACGTGGGGCCAAAAGGTGCGAATGAAGCGAAAGAAAAAGAAAAATCAATAGACTTCCGAATGCAAAAATGTGTCGATATTGTTGTTCTTGTTATGCCGAAAATCAAAGCTAAAGAACAGACAATAAAAACAACAACAACAAGAACAGCAAAGCTCTATTAATAAATAATATCGCACTCGCGATGGACGTATGCGTCGCCTACGCCAAATGAAGCGTTGCATATGTGGAATTGCGTAATAATAAAAGCCATAAAAAACGGCAAAACCTAAAACTCCGTCAGGTTGACTTTAGAACTAAGCTTAAAGTTCACCAATCCTCTCACCTCGCCTCTGCGTGAGTGTGTGTGTGTGTGTGCGTGCGTGTGTTTACTATAGTGTAACTTCGGCTCGCGCTCTCTGCCGTGAGAGTGAGTGTCTAGCCGTGTGAGTGTGTGTGTGTGTGTGTGCGGTGCGCGCGCGAGGCAATGGCAGCCGCAACAGATGGCTCTGCCAAAACGGCGGCAGCGGCTGCTGCGTCGACAACGCTGCCATTGACGGCGAATGGCAGCAACGGCGGCGGCGGTGCCAGCAATAAATCGTCAAAAATCAAAGCCAACTCGCAGCCGGTGGCTACAGCGACGCCGGCGTCATCCGGCTTGCCGGCTTCAGTTTCGCATTTCTACTACAAGCATGGCCTCTTTCTGTCCAGCTACCCAACATGCGCCTCCAGCATTGCCCTCATGGCGATTTTGCTTTCGTGGTAAGTTTATAGTTGCTGATCATTACACATACATACATATATATGCATGTGTATATGCACTGCATGTTTGGTTGATTACGTCTCGAAGTTCTGAGAAATATACTTATATGCATAGTAACCCTTCCTGAGTTGGGCCCCGGCAAACTCACTAGTTCCACGTCAACCCATTAGCACAATTGCCACCCCATTGATTACCACGTGTGTTACTAGCACGCTACTAGTCACCAAGTGTATATTAGGCAGCCAGTTAGTAACTAAACAACATAGCTGGTGGACAGTTGCACTAGGTAATAGCATTGGGACAATCGTCACAAGTCCAACTGCTTCCCCTATTCCTTATATAAGTTAGTGCAAGCGTGCGGACATTATGGTTTTTTTATGGAGCTACCCTTAAGCGGCATCGCATGCTAAAAAGATATTAAAAATGTATTTGCCTGTCAAAGTTTGTGGCTGAGCGACTTTAAAGCAGATGAAATCATTAAAATAATTAACTAAAGCAAGCGCTGTAAACCCGTAGAACGCCCTATTTTGATTGGTTTTGAAATAGTCACATGTGTTCACTTTAAAAGCTTCACTTTAGTGCTGTTCATTTCATTGTATTCTCAATTTTCAATGTCAAGAGCATTTGTTTTTTTTTTTTTGTTTTTTGCTACATATGTTTACTTTAGATAGATTCTCTTTTGATACTATTAATCACTCGAAAATCCAAATTGTATTTGTCCAGCAAACGGCATTTTGTTATTTATTTGTTCAGCTTAAGTTCGCATACAAACAAACTCGTTATATTTAAGCCTGACTCGTTAAAGAGTTCATAGCTCTTTTATAACTATGTGAATCAAGTTGATTCTATTATGGCTGAGAAAAAGTTGTCAATGCAAAATTGCTTGACTTGCAGTTAGATAATATTATTAATTATCAGCGAAAATAAAAAACATTGTTGAACCCATATGCGTCAATCGAATATATATTCCTACTGTACATATAAAATATATAGAATAAATGTGAAATGTGTATTGAATTTTGCGTTTATTGATAAGTAAAATGCATGTAATTGCAATGTAATCAATTTAATAGCTTCCAGAGGGTTCAGAAATATATACATGTTGATGTGCATACATCAGTTGAAGAGAATATGAATGTAATATAATCCTTTCTATTAAGACAATCCCATGAAAATTTGCATAATGTCGACCTACTTTATTTTTAGCTCTTGCACAACACTTGAATTATTCAATCGGCTCAGATTTTTCTATATATATATATGCGAACGAAACATTGCCACGCGTTCAATGATTTTAATCATGGAAATCCATGATGAACAAAAACAAATAAAAATCGTCTAGACCTCACGTTGGCCCCGAACATTCCCATTTTGCGGGCAGTGTCTAATAGATAATTGAAAATATTAAATTATGTATTTGTTTGTATACCAAACCAACACATACGTTCACGTTCTCACGCCCATTATGAATTCCAGGCGGTATTAAAGAGAGGCGTTTTCGGTAGCGATGAATAAGCCTCAGTCGTCGAATTGTTTATTTACTAAGGGGTATACCCCAAATATAACAATGGAGTGAGACAAAGAGCACAACTTAATTGCATTTTCGAGACGCAAATGTTAAGTAATTGTATAGGACGGTTCACTAAAATAAGCACTCTTTTTTTGTAGTTAAAGTGCATGTATTTGGGGAACTCGGGAATAATTTGCATAATCATACAGAGAACATTTTTTATCCCGAAGATTCGTCGCCGTTTAGTGTTCTTACAGTGAATAGGATACGTAGCTTTTATTTTCTTTTCTTTTTTTTTTTGTCAGTTGAGTATATTGATAGGATGGCATATTTTTTAAAGTTGAAGTCCATGTATTTTAGAGTACCCCAAATTCCCGAGTAGGGAATAATTTGCATAATCGTATAGCGAACATATTTTTATACCGGAGACTCATTTTCGTATATTTCGAAAAGGATAAGTTTAAGAACAGGAAACGAAAGGAAAAGGATTAGTTCAGTAAATTGATTGTCATCAATGAAGTATATTATATATAAGAAGGAATTTGTTTTTGATCAAGGAAGTATATGATCAAGATACAAAAGATATAAAAGATACAAAATCTATTTGCAAGCAGATCAATTTTGTTGCTTGACTGACAAGAACATTGAGAATAGTTCCAAGACTATATTATATTCCAAGACTATATTATATTCAGAATGATAGAGAGATTAAATTCAGAATGATTTCAAGAATTCTGCACCAATTCAATATTAAACATGGAAATCATTCAAGAAACCATTTAGTAGAGATAAGTTGCTTTATTTCAACTACAGTTCTTATGCACTACAAATAGATTGCGGGTATCTGCACGTCGAGTTCATTCATTTAAAATAATTACAGCCAACGACAGCGCATAACTCAATTCGGATTCTATATCTAAGGATGTAACATACATTGTGATAATTTCATAGTCACTGTCTACCGATTCGTTTTATGTAGTATGCCCCTGCGAAATGAATGAGTATGAGGTATAAGAAGCGAAAAACGTTTTAGTTGTCAACCAGAACATTGGGCTCTGTGGGCTTATCAGTTAGTGTAATGCAGCTAGAATTGTGTTTGATCAGTTTGGTTCGTTTGTCCAGGTTCGTTATCAATGGTCAAGAGCAATTAAATTGTTGGGCTCGGTCGTGCCTCGATTGTTCTTGTTGCTTGTCGCTGTTGTTTTTATTATTGCTTTGGCCTGCTAACCTTGAATACTATAAACTGTGTTGATAAATCAAATACGAATGCGATGAGGGAAAGTTTGAGACACGCGTTAGATGACAAACCCAATGAGGCGTTGACAGCCATAAAAGTCAACAGCAACAATAAGCGAAGAAAACAAATTTGATTACTTGATTGTGTTAATAGATTAATGTGCTCAATGTCTCAACGGTTCTCTCGCACAGCTATCCACTGATGAACATACCGTTACCTGGCACCATCCCCACCAAGATCGTGCTGCCCTACGAGGGACGCTACACGCCGCTCTTTGGCGAGGCGTCGCCAACGATTTCATCAGCCCTCAATCAAAGTGGCAGCAGTCCAACAGCTGCTGGATCCACCCACACAACGGGGCATCCCCCTCCGTCAACGTCGCCAATGCCAACAGTCTCATCACCACTATTCAATGGCAGCAGCAGCGAGCGTGGCAATCTGCCTTGGGCGCAGAGCAACCCGGCGCTGTACGTGCAACAGATTGCGCTGCGGGTTAGCGTGCTGCCCTGGTCGGATGAGATGCAGCTAATGGATGCGTTTCGAGCGCCGCTTTACGAAGTTTTTAAATTGCTCGAAATTGTGCGCAATCATCAGAGCAGTGAGAAGTAAGTAGATACACATTCTCGGATCGTATTTATATGTGCATGCCCATATAGACATCATCCAGATATATGTGTTCAACTAAGTACATGACATTGCCTTTAATTGAATCAAATTCCCTGCACTTTCAGTCAGCGCACACTGGAGCAAAACTGTCTGCACGTGGAGAATGTGAAGCGAGGCGTTCAGGGTCAGCTCGACCAGATCTTTCCCGAATACGGCTGTCTGCTCCTATCGCCCGCCAACCTATGGGCCCAGAATGCCCAAAACTTCACGAGGGACACGAACATTCTCAACACAATTTTTCAGTATCATGTAAGTGGCAAAACTCTCGACTGCAACGTGTGGAAAGTGTGCTAAGTTTGTGTGCCTTAGTGTCTGAAGTGTGTGTGTGTTTGTTAGAACTAATAGCAAATTGCATCACTTCGCAGCAAATTGATATTTACCCAGTCACTTACCATGCTCATCAATACAGTTCGACTGCACTTTGCATTTGAACCGTCTGTCCTAACTTAAAGTACGTCAATCCCCTTGTAGACGTGATAAACACTTAGATCTCGTGTACTGATAGTTTTCCATATATGTAAATATGGTTCGTGGCAGTGACGTTGTCGATTAAAAGATAATGAATTATTCAGTCTACTTCTTTAACTTTCCATTTCAATGCCACTAAATGTAAATAAATAGTTAAATTATTTAGCTTAGACATTGGCAAATAAATCGCGTTGGACTGTCCGTTTGTTTTCCGTAAATTGTTTAGTTTCATGAACAACTTAATGGTTATGCAACAGTTTAGATTTTATTCAATTGCGAGCAGCTCAAACATATTGTATTGCAATCTCGCATGAATGGACTAGACGTTTTGTATATTCCTTTGTTTGTTCCTCCAGATAACCCGTCTCTATGAGCACACTAACTCATTGATTGTGCACACACAATTAGGCGAAAGCTCGTCGCACACCTGCTCATTTATGTGGGTACAAATAAGTAGGTGTTTGTTTATATATAGATACTTATCTATCAACTACTTCAGCTCTGCGACTCGTGAGTCATTCACTTTTTGTATACAATCTCATATTTTGTTTGGCCAACGGAAACGGCTCTTTGACGCGTCCCCCAAAAGGTTTGAAGAGTTTTCTTTATAATAATGAAAAGATCACTCTTTTCGATAAGCAAGTTTTGAAGAAACAAAAACTAAAGTAGTTTCCTAAGGATTATTCATTATAAAAAGTTGTTTACAACACCAGCAAGATAATGTAATCATGAGAAAAATTGGTTAGATTAGCCCGAAGCAATATACTATGAGTTAAAAACGATTACCGAAGAACATTCAAATTTCGACGAAAATGTTTTAAGCACTTGAGAAAATTTGTAGAATTTTAATTTTTGATTTTTTACGAATTGATTTGATTGAACTCTAGATGTCTCTTCAGTTAAAAGTACGAGCCATGAGTCAAGCAATCTACGACGAAATGGCTTTTTTTCATTTTATTCTAGAAAAGTACTCAAAATTACGCTTTGGTTTTAGTTCGCAATAAAGTCGCTTCCATAGCCATAGGATTTCAGATGGTTAAATATAAATATTGTAGTTGATATTCTGGCACTTATTGTATCTGTCGTGTTAAGTCGAACACTGAGTAATTGCACCTGCATGCTAATGTGAGATTCATTTCCGGTTTTGCGGCTTAGGACTATGAAATTAGGTGAGACAGGTCGCAAACCACATTTCTGAGCTTGCTGTACGAATTGAATCTTTTAATCAAGAACGCAACGCGGTTGCGATTACGCTAGTGTCTTAGTTCGAATCAAGTTGTTCATGGTGGTCATGGTGAAATGGGGCACACAATTGATGACGTGATTCGCGCGTGCCAACAATGTGATTCATATGAATCAATTAATCAATCAAAGAACCCGTTCCCAGCCGTTGAGGGATTTCTCGCACCGAAGGTGCACTCACAGATAAGCGTTAACTATGCCATCGATCAAGTATCTATCGGCTATATCTACTTGTAGCCCTTTGCTAATCGGTCATTTCATTCGATTACAGAACCTACAGAAATCGAAAGTATCGATTGCGGAAATGCTGTTTGGCCTGCCCATGCAGGATACGGGATTCAAGCGGTATCCGCTGCGCGCCCGCTCCCGCATCATACAGTACGCCATGACGCTGATCCTCAAGCAGAACGATGCCGAGTATCTGGAGACGCTGAAGGAGAAGTTGTTGCGCTACTATCCGCCGCTGACAGCGACACCGGCGGGCGGGGACGGCGAGGAGCCGTCGACAATAACGTACATCTTCTACCCCGGCGAGTACAAGATCTGGGAATTCCTGCCGCTGTCCGTGGCCTTCGTCCTGGTGTTTGTCTACGTGTATTTCTCCGTGCGCAAGATCGATGTGTTCCGCTCCCGAATGCTGCTGGCGCTGTGCAGTGTGGTGACCACCTTGGGCAGCCTGGCGATGTCGCTGGGCCTGTGCTTCTTCTTCGGCCTGACCATATCGCTGCAGTCGAAGGATATATTCCCCTACCTCGTCATACTGGTGGGTCTGGAGAACAGCCTGGTGATAACAAAGAGCGTGGTCTCCATGAACGACACCTTCGACGTGAAGATCCGGGTGGCGCAGGCGCTCAGCAAGGAGGGCTGGCACATCTCGAAGACGCTGCTCACTGAGATCACGATACTGACCATCGGCCTGGCCACCTTCGTGCCCGTCATTCAGGAGTTCTGCATCTTTGCCATTGTCGGCCTGCTGTCCGACTTCATGCTGCAGATGCTGCTCTTCTCCACCATACTGGCCATGAACATCAAGCGCGCCGAGTACACCACGGAGGCCAAGCACCTGCCCAAGATGATGCTCAGCTGCACCATGGGCAACGGACAGCACGGTGCGGGCGCATTGAGTCGCCAGGACTTTCGCTTCTTTGGCGCAGCGCCGCCCACACTGCCGCCATTCGTGCCCGGCACCTTTCAACGCTCGCAGTCGCATCCGAAGCTGTGTTTCGCCGATGGCGTTGGCGCCGATCGCGGCGCCATGGTGAACGGACACAGCGCGCATGCCACGGGGCAGGAGGCGCGCATTCCCAAGCGCATCAAGATTGTGAACTTCTGGGCGCGCACGCGTTTCTTTCAGCGCGCCTTCATGATCTGGATGAGCGTGTGGATCTGCTCGATTGTCTACAACTCCGGCTGCCTCGAGCAGCTGTTCAGCATGCAGACGAACGGCACGCTGAGCACCACCTACGAGCTGCAGCGTCATCTGCAGGCAACGCGCGGCGCCGTCAGCAGCTTCCTGCAGGGCTTCAAGCAGCAAGCCGACCGCCAGCTGGGCGGCACGCCCAACTACGTGACGCCCGCAACGGATAGAGAGCAGACGGAGCACGAGGTGAACGAGACGGCGGCGGAGCTGCTACGCTTGCGCTATCCCAACTTCGAGCTCAACTATTTTCTGTCCAACTTCCATTGGTCGACCATCATGAAGCAGTACAATGTGTCGCTCAGCGGACAGTACGTGACGCTGCTGCCCACAATTCGACTGACGCACGCCATCTCGCCCGAGCTGGCGACGCTGCTGCGCAATCCGCAGGAGCAGCTGCAGCAGAATTTCCAGTGGAAGGCTCTGGCTGCGGCGCTCGACCCCCTGGACTTCAATGACGATGATGCGCGACGCGAGTCGCCGATGGTGATGCCCGGCGGCATGCCGCTGGTGCCCAAGAGTCCCATGGAGATCTTCTTCGCCATCCTGCTGTGCTGCATCAGCATCTTTGTGCTCTGCTATACGATGGTCGTGTTCTATCGCTGCATCTGCACGCGCAACTACGCCGAGTGGCGTTCCAGCTGGCACGAGTCCGAGGCGCCGCACACCCAGACCGAGCACATACTGGAGGGCGTGCCCACACAGATAGCCGGCCACAATCATCGCATTGAGTGCCTCGTCTCCGACGGCAGCTACATCATCAGCTGCTGCCTGAAGGGACAGATTCGTGTGTGGGACGGTCGCAGTGGCGAGCGGTTGACCAGCATAGCGCGCAACGACATGCAGATTGCTCAGCCGCGCCCCGACGGACACACGCTGCTGCGTAAGCTGCCCAGTTCGCCGGTCTGGTGCATCGACTACTTTGACAACCTCATTGCGGTGGGCTGTGCCAACGGACGCGTCGAGCTGTGGGAGGCGCCCGCCGGAGTGTTGAAGTGCGCCTACCAGGAGGACGCCAAGCGAAATCAGGGCATTACACACATCCATCTCAATGGAGACCGTGTGATTGTGGCGCGCCTCAATGGCCGCTTGGACTTCTATCGTCTGGAGACCTATTACAAGGGCAAGCAGATCGATTGGGGCTTCACCTCCGCCTACAGACGCAGTAAGAATTCAATTACCAACACAAGTTCTTCTATTGATTGCCTTTTCTTTGTCTATAGCTCACGTGCGAACGGGTTCGACGGGCAGTCTGGGAATAATGCTGCCGCAGCAGCAGCGTGGTCAGCGGGACGCAACGCAGAAGACCACAAAGGAGGAGATGAAGATCACGCTGGAGGGCGTGCGCCTGGCACATCAACAGCCAATCACCTGCATGCAAGTGGTCAATGACATGGTCTTCACTGGCAGCCAGGATCACACGCTGAAAGTGAGTTGCGCCTTCAGGCTGCTCGAAGACGACACACTAAACTGTTTTTGTTCTGCGCAGGTCTATTGCCTCAACAAATCGGATGTGGAGTACACGCTGCACGGACACTGCGGTCCCATCACCTGTCTCTTTGTTGATCGCTGGCAGCCGGGCACTGGCGGCTCTGGTTCCCAGGACGGGCTGCTGTGTGTCTGGGATCTGTTCACCGGCGCCTGCATGTACAACATTCAGGCGCACGACGGCGCCGTCAGTTGTCTGGCCTGCGCGCCCAGTTACGTCATCTCGCTGGGCACGGATGAGCGTATATGTGTGTGGGAGCGCTTTCAGGGCAATCTGCTGACCACCATCAACATCTCAAACGCCTATTCCAGCTTGTTAATGCTAACGCCATCACTGCTGGTAACAAGCAAAATGGGTAAGTTAACAATTGTCATTGAATGCATCGATATACTAATTGCGATATGTTTATGCAACAGGTTCACTGATCGTGTGGGATGTGAGGACGGGCCAGCCGGCGCGAGAGGTCAAACTGGACTTTGCCAACCTGCAGCTGTGCCCCAAAATCATGATGCTCGCCTGCGATTCGGTTGTCTGTGACTACGGCAACGAGATTCGCGTTGTCCGGTTTCCCATTGTGGCCGACAAGTGCCACTGAGTGCCGCAATGAATTTATTGACTAGAAATGTTTTTAGGCTTAAGTACAGTTTAGTTGATGGAACATACTACTTTTCGTGTCTGATATAATTTTAAATTTAATCTTACTGACCGCATTCATTAATTTATAACCTAAGGCTATCACTTTTAACCAGTGGCGTTGTGTTTATTCCATTATACGGCTACCTACTATATATATATAGAGTATATATTTATATTTAATAATGTACATATAGCGAATGTATGTCGGCATACAACATGATAACACCATTTACTTCATGAATACTGTGCATGCAGTGAGCGCGAGTATAGTTTTGCATAATACCATACCATCTTAGTGTCTTAAAAAGCCTCAACACATAATATTAAACGACTTATTGTTAAATTATCTATATTTTATATATTTATTAGACTCATCGTACTCTTAATTTTCTATGTGAAAAGTAAATCTGCAAGAAAAATGCTTCTCTATTTACATTGTGTTCAATCATTAACAATTCCTCTTTATTGCAACACGAAATCAAATGCAACGTTACTTTTTGAGTTTGATAAACTTGGAAGCGAATTCATAAATGCCCACGGAGTTGTTGTTCTTCTGGTCGTACTCCACCCAATCGTCATCCGAGAGGTCCACATCCTCAAACGACTGACCGTTCTCAGCGGATTGCACCTTCCAGCCACTGCGTGGCGAGAACTCAACGGGTTCCACGCCACGGCAGTCGAAGACAACAATGGTCTTGAAGCTGCCGGCATCGTCGGCTGTGTAGGCCGCTGCAGTACAGCAATAGTCGAAGTTAGTGTGTCGATTACATTTAAGTAGCTTACCACTTGTCTTCTCCACAACATCAATGCTGTTCTCCCGTCCACACATTTTGCACTTCATGTAGAAGTTGAAGCCATCGGGATTGCGGGAGTCCTGCTGCACGCGCTCTGACTCAATCACATCATGCCATTTGTCCGAAGTTTCGCCGCAGTTGCTGCAGGTTAGTTTGAAGAAGAACGCATAGTCTGCATCTGTTTCGAGCTTATCGATGTTTTCTAGCGTAGCGGAGATTTGCAGCCCAACTCGCACCATGTTTGTTTAGCATACAATAATTGCAATTGGGACTTTGCAGGGTTGCCAGACGATTTCCAACTACGGCACCGGCTGAGCTGCAAATCAGATGGGAACTTCAATTATTTTTGGTGCTGCCAACTGTTTTCAACATAGCACAGTCACAAACTATATAAAACAGTGGCAACACTTTGGTTTCGTCAGTGAGAAAAGTATAAACAAATTTGGATAGCAAAATTATTAAGAGGAAAATACAAAGCTATGGATTTAAATATGAAACCCTCATTAGCAGTTGACGAGATGTTCTCGGAAGTAGCTGGCTACATGGACATGGAAGAGGTGAGACAAGAGCAACAACAATGAAACCTATCACAACTGGCAACCATTTTCATTTCACTAACAATGCAATTCGCAACATCGCACTTTATAGTCGGGCAGCGCAGCAGGAATGATGATGGACCATATGCCAACACCCACAAACGATAAACATGTGCATGCTGATTTCTATAACGATTTCGACGATCTCTTCGACGATGACGACAACTGGGCCAAAGTCAGAGGTGCCAATGGCAATGCCAACAAGTAATTAGGTTATTTACTTATATATAATTTAGAAATTGTAATATTTTGAAGGCTTAAACAAATAATAATTTCTACGATTTATGATTCTGCATACTGGTCTCTTACACTCGATTTTAAATACTAAGCGAATTCATCAACTAGGCAGCTGCAACTCGGCGCGTTCAGCATCCGACATCGTCGTGGGCTCCACAACTTGTAGGCAGGCATTGGCAAATTCGATAAATAGGGGCTCCTGCATAGCAGCTGTCATGGTTAGGTTGACATTGTGAGCCACATCAATCTGCTGCAGCAATGCACGCAGATGAGGATTGACGAGCAGCTGACGCAGTGGTTCGTGGTTGTCTGTAAGCAGTTGGAAGCTGTGGTTACCCTGATTAACAGCACAATGCTAATGACTTACCTAATTTCTGCAGCAGAATAGGGGGAACCGTATCTTCTGTACTGAAAGGAGCATAAACTGTTGGCTCCTGTTCCGCTGATTGATTATAACAACGTTCTGTTTTCTGTGCAATTGCGAGTTCGTCACATTGTGTTGATTCCTTGTGTTTCTTATAGCAAGCTACGGAGCAGCTGAAAAAATATGCATTCATTGTTTGCTGATGCATCAGATCAGGTTTGCTAAATTGTTTACTTACTAGGGAGCTATGCATTTGCTGCATTTGTACTTGTTTGTTAAATTTGGGCAACTCACACACTCCATTGTTTTCAAACTGTTGAATCGCGTGCTACACGTGCCATGCTAATCAGCTGTTTAATATTTTATGCCGTTTATACTAGAGGTGGGCGCGGGCCGTGCTTTAAAAATTAAGATTCGTGCGGGCCCGGGCCTTAGCAAAAAGGCCCGGCCCGTAAAAGTCCGAAATAGGCCCGTAAATGCCCGAAATAAGCCTGAAGACAATTTTGATTTGATTGCGTTTTTTTTTTATTCTCGATAGAACCACCATTTATGTCATTTTAATTGCTTATCGATACTACTATCGATTTGCTTATACAATATTTTACTTGTTTGCACACCACTAATTCATAATTGGCGACCTATTGTGAAATTTATAAAGCTTTGCCTTGGTGAAAAAGTTTCGTATTCGGCCGGGCCGGGACTCTAAAAAAAGGGTTAGTTTTCGTGCGGGCCCGGGCCTCAAAATACAGGCCCGTGCCCACCTCTAGTTTATACAACTTAACGTCGAACAGCTGTTTAATACTTCGCTTCGCTGGATCGTTTTGCAATTTGCGTCGGTTTATTTTATTTTTGGAAAAAACAATAACTAATTTAAAAATTTTAAGATATGTTTGATTATGTTTAACTGATATTCATATGCATTGAATATTTTAGTTGACTGTGATAAGTTCGACGGTGCATTTCATTTGGTAAATTTCTTTTCAAAACCAATCTACGTCACGTGCATTATGTTGTTCGTTAAAATTATTATTATTCTTTTTTTTTTTTGTATTAGTCATTCTATAGAGAGAATTACTTGGCCGCCGTGTGCGAGCGTTTCTCGTTCCGCTCTTTATTGAAAGAGCGAAATACAAACAGCTCAATGAAAAGTGCTCAACAGCAGTGCTGCCAATTTGGATTTTTTCCCGTCAAAACTAGCTTTTTTTGAAGGCTAACTGCAGGAAAAATTTGTGAATTGCGGGAATTGTAAAAAGCGGGAATTCTGGCTTTTTTAGAAATTCAGTTGGCTTTTTCCGGCTTTTTTTTTGGCCAGATTAACCTAATTAACGATGAACTGCATTCTAAGCATAAGGTAAAGTGTTAATTTCTAGAAAAATATGTTCTGTATTCATTTTTATTTTATTCATTTTTATTTAGATACGGATTGCGAAATGAGGAAGACTAAGAAGATGTTGATAAAATTTTGTGGTTGAAGTGATGAAGTAATACAGTAGCAGGGATTGAGCTGGATCCCCGTTGGTGCTGAGCCGGTTCGTGTTCCGCGGGACGAAGAATCGAGCCGCGATAGCTATCGATGAATCGATTACGAAAAAAAACCGAAGGGTTACATTGCTTGGTTAATAGGTTTTATTTATAATTTCTTATTATTAGTTTATTTTGGTATATTTATTAAGGTGTATATATGATTTTCTTGCTATTTTTATATATTTATTTATTTTAATTTATTTATGTATTTATTTATTCATTTATTTTATTTATTTATTTTTTTTTTAATTTATTTATTTATTTTTTCCTCTTTACATATCGATTTTTGCCATCCGAATGAAGTCGGTTATCGATTTAAAGTTCTCTATAGGTTCTTTGGCAAAGAGGTTGTAAATGTCTGAGTGCTTGAGCAGAACTGGAAAGTTTTTGCGGTTTTTGCCTCAGAGTAGACTTTAATGTAGCTGGTGTTATTTGCTTTAAAACCACTAGTCAAGAGGGAAGCAGCTGGGAGACCAAATGCGAATGTCTTAGCTAGTTCTTTCGCAGCGGCGAACTTTAGCCTGTGATTTGGCGGAAGCTCTCTCGCTAAATGATAAATAATATTAGTTGGGGTGGATTTGATGAGGCCTAGAGATTTACGCAGGAAGAAATTTGCGTGTACTTCAATGATGCCTGTCACGGTTTAGGAGCAGGAATATTCGTATTTGGGTCTGACAAAGGATTTGAAAAAATTTAGGGCCTTGTTTGGGTGAATGCCAAAACGACACCCGCTGAGCATGTTTAAAAACATGTTAGTTTTATTAGCCTTTGCTATAGTGCGCCTAATATGCCCTACAGCTTAGCCGTTTGAGCTTAAAAATCTACCTAGAAAGCAGATACGGTCAGTGTCTTTGATTGCTGTGTTGTTGCTCTTTATGTTAAGGGATTGATCTTTGGAATAGGAACGATTTTAATTCTACGCCAGGCATCTGGCACAACTCCTTCGTTAAGTATATCATTAATTAAGGCGGACAGGTTGGAAATTTGGGCATATGGAAGTACTTTGAGCATTTTGTTGTCTAAACCTTTAGCGGAGTGTGGGTTGCGTGAATTCAGAAAGTTCACCAAATCACATGTAGGGAAGTATAATTTGTTTTGGTCTTGAACAGGCGAGGTGTCCATTCCTATTTTGTAACAGTCAGGTGTATCAGGTGAAGAGGAGATTTTCCTTAAGAAGTTAGCTTGATCAGTGAAGTCAAAAACGGTTTTGGTCGGCTTAATGGTTTTGTACAGTTTAAGAGACTTTATTTTTTCCCACATTTCCCTAGGAGAAGTGGGGTGTGAAAGCTTTTCTGCAAGTGTTGACATATTTTTCTTTCGTACTTTGAGAAGGTAGTTGTTTAGTTTCTTGTTGTTGACCAAAAATACTTTTGCATCTGTCGTTAACTTCGATTTATAATATTTCTGACGACTGGCGTTTCCTAATCTAAAAAGCCTCTCGCAGGTTTCGCCCCAGTACTTCTTTGGGACGTATTTGTTGTTTTCGTTTATCTGTAAGGTGTTATTTGTAATTATGTTTTGTGTTGAGGCTGCTAGAGCCTCATAGGAGGAAATTTTTATTCTGGAGAAATCATTTATGACTTTGTCGTTTAGGATTCTCTGTCTTTTGGTGGAAGCAGAGAGTTCTGAAATTTCCACGGTGATCGGGAAATGATTACTGTTAGATATTTTCGAGTTAGCGGTTAGCGGAAAAGGGTAGATTGCTTTTGTTGATGAAAGTTAGGTCCAGAACTGAATGATAGGCGGGATTTGGAGAGTAAGTGGGGGAACCAATGTTGATGCAGAAAAAGCTGGAGGACAGGAGAGCTTGTTCTAGGGACTGTCCTCTGGGGTCTTGAACTCGGCTGCCCCATATTAGCGATTTTGCGTTGAAATCCCCGCCCACTATGGACAGTCCATTTAACGCAGCTGCCGCCTTCAGGATCTCCGAGCAGCCTTTTTTAAAGAGATCTAAGTTCGTGCTGGGGGGGCGTAGACGCTAAAGGCATTAATGTTATATTTTAAGTTGGTTGTGGAAATACCAATGGCTTCGATATTATCATGATAAAGAACTTTGAACTTTATATCTTTTTATACCATGTACCTATAGGTACAAAGGTATATTAAGTTCGTTCGGATGTATGTAACAGGCTGAAGGAGACGTTGCAGACCATATGTTGTTACAACCAAAATGATCGGAATCGAAAATAATATCGATTTAGCCATGTCCGTCTGTCTGTCTGTCCGTCCGTCCGTCTGTCCGTCTGTCCGTATGAACACCTAGATCTCAGAGATGGTAAGAGCTAGAGTAACCAAACTTTGGATATAGATGTAATATGCAACTACGCAGATCAAGTTTTTTTTTTCCTCCCCGGCCCTTCCCCTTGCCCACAAACCGCAAGCTACTCTGGAATCCTTCGAGCTAGAAAATTAATTTAAAGTGCAGTATGTAGATATTCATGATATTCACCGAAATCCAAAATATGGTTCAAATTGGATAAAATCTAGCTTTGGTATAAGCGAAATAAGTTTGACACACGCAAAGCAACCTCAAGAGGCGGGCGCAACAACAACAACAACAACAAGAACAAGCATTAGTCTTCTAGCGTATTCGTACGCATGCATACAGACATACAGGTTTGCTTGTATGTGTGCGTGTGCATTGGCTGAATTTTAGTATTCGCTGGGTTTCATGTATTATTATTTTAATTAGAAGTAAATTTAGGCGATTACAATCTTACATATGTTTGTTTTAAATTTTATTTTGTCAAATGGTACATGGTATATTACAGTCGAGCTAGCTCAACTATAGCCGTTCTCACTTGTTTAATATAGATGCCGACGCCACCGTAACCGTCGCAGCGAGGCCTGAAAACAAAATTGTAATTTGCCAGGCTGCACATTGCGTTGTTGGCGACGCATATCTCTGAAATTAAGGCTATATCAATACTGTTTGTCGTTAAGAAAATTTCGAGCAGCTGCTTGTTATTATTAGCTGTTAAGCTCTGGATGTTATATTGTAAAATCTTTAATGCTTTGAATAAATAAGAAAAGGAATGGGGGAGTGAAAATAAAAACAAACAGAAAAAAAAGGAATCTAAGGTGATTGAATGCTTAATATTATGAAGGTAAAAGGAACGGAAAGATATGTTGATAGTTACGACGAAGCGTTTATTTTTTGTAGATCAATTTTGGTATTTGCTGGGTCCAGGAATCTACGTGCATCAGCTCTTAGCTCAAGATTGTTTTCTAGGGGAAAAGAGGAGATTTCCGAAGATATTTATTTCGTTTAAACTTTTTCTGCCGTCTCCAGGGCAGACAGCTGAGGGCGAGAGGTACCGCTGACTTGCATAGCGGTATTGGGAGAAAAAGTGAGATGGGGGCATTAGGTAAGGGGGCGTGCAAAGGGACGAACTTTTCTTTAAGGTTTATTTCGTGATCTTGCACAGCCTTTCTCCAGCTGTTCATGGTGTTGAGGCTCTTTTGGAACTCGGCTGCGTGGAAGGTTTGCCTTTTGAGAATTTTGTTGAAGGGGATGATGTTGTGAATGGTTTCTGCTGCTATCTTGGTGTTGTTGTGCAGCACTTGGGAGGCAGGTTGTTGTGGTAAGTTCAGGGGTGGGAATTCGAAGGGATCGTGGATTTCGTAGTAGGCGGGGGGGTGCTTTGCAAAGAGTGCAGGGAACCTCAATTTGGTTTCGGCCCTGGAAAAGTTTTCCAAGGTCATGCACTTCTGGATGGCGAAAGCTTTTTCCCTCGCAGGACATATGAGGGAAGTGGCTGCGTGGTTCAATTTGCAGTTTGCACATTTCAAAGATGTGCACTTTTGCTCCCTCGGGTGAGGTAGCGAGCAATCACGACAAGTTTGTTCAGTTTGTTTGCAGTGTTGGGCAAAGTGACCAAACCTAAAACACCGAAAACATTGACTGAAAGGGATAAGGGGTTCGACTTTAATTTTTGTATAAAGGAAAGCGATCTCTTCTGGGATCTGTGTGCCCTTGAAGATGATCTTGACCCTAGCAGTTGGGACTATTTCCTTGTTCTCATTTTTTCTGGTGACATGAATTATCTCATGGATGGGTACCAGTGAGGAGAAAAAAGAATTTAATTCTTTAATAGAAAACTTAGTAGGAATTTGAAAGACAATCCCAGTCTTGTATATAAAATGCTTCAAGATTTTGGGTTCAAATCCCTCGTTTTTCAAATTTGACATTATTAAAGCATTTGCAGCACTTGCAGACGTACAAGTAGCTTTACAAGTAGCCTATTTTTTCGACTTTGCTAATGTCTTTGACATTTAGTTTCAAAAGCACTGCATTGAGCTCAAGCGCATTTATCGGTTTTCTATTCTCTCTGTTATGTGCGTCAAGATAGCTCCGCAACTTTAGCGTCACATATCGATAATAAAAATATCGGCTGTGAAACCATTTTTATTTTTGCATTTTTAGGGGTTTTTTGTTCCAATATGAAATAAACTAATATGCAAGATGATAGCAAATTAAATTTCCTTTCTATTAATGCTCTGTTTGTAAGATATTTTTATTATCGATATGTGACGCTAAAGTTGTGGAGCTATCTCATCTCATCTCTCTGTTAGGCTCGCCTTCCGTCGCTTTATCGATATAGACAACGAAGGGGCCTTTATGCGATGAATTGTAAAAAAGAGGTTCGAGTACTTGCTTAGTGTTTTCCGACCTTATGGTGTTGTTCGAGTTTTTTCCGTTATTACTTCCTTCCTTGTACGAATCAATAAAGAACAGAAAACAGACAGTTTGTTATTCGAATTTTACTTTCCAGCGGTTCCAAGTACAATCTATTGATTGTAGTGAACTTTGACTCGCGTGTAATAAGCTATTATTTCACTATATATATATGTACGCCTGCATATGTAAATATTTTCATTCATTGCAGCATTCACAAAATAGTGTCAATAGCATTGGTCAAGAGATATATTGACTATAGTATGGACAAGATACAAATATCAAGGTTAAGTCTTTATTTCTTCATAAGATTGCACGAATGATTAAATTGTAATTATTTATTTTGTTGGGTTTCAGTTTTGATAATTCGCCCCGACGTCTCTACAAGTTGGCGAAAGCCTATATCATACTTCCAATTATTTCTATTTTGTTCATCGCTGGTGTTGCTTATTCGATTATTCATCAACATAATCCCAACGTTTCTGAAGTGCTCAGTAAGATGAAGACTGAAGTTAACCCTTGTGATAATTTCCATAAGTTTGCCTGCGGGGCTTATATTGACAAGCAGATCATACCCGATGACAAAATAAGTATAAACACGTTCACTGTCATCTCAGACAAGCTTCAGGAGCAGCTGAAGGAAATCATTTCAGTCGAACATCCTGATACTGAACCCAAGCACATCCGACAGCCGAATTTACTTTACAAAGCCTGTATGAATACGAGTGAGTTACACACACATGCTATCTAATTTACTCTCAAACTGTGTTATCAACTATGTTATAGTGTAAGCCTCTTAAACAAATTGTATTAATATACAAAATATTTTCTATAGCTCGGATTGAATCTTTGGGCTCTTCGCCCATTGCCAAAATTGCGAAGTCTTTGGGCGGTTGGCCATTAATCGAGGGCGACAAGTGGAACGAGGATAATACATGGACCTGGCAGGGTCAAGTTAAAAAGATTCGTGCTAAAGGGTTTCACACTTACCAAATCATTTTCTTCTCGGTTGATGTTGATTTACAAAACGCTACTAAACGTGTCATATATGTAAGTGAATTGCCAATTCCTACTTGCCAAAAATAACACTATCTCATTTCAGTTGGACCAATCTGTATTGCCGGTGAATTGGGAATACTTGGAAAAAGGTTTGAATGATACTCTGGTCAGCGCTTACTATGACTACATGGTAGACATTGCGATACTCTTTGGTGCCCAGAAGGACGAGGCCAAGGAACAGCAACTGCAATCCCTCAAATTCGCAATGGCATTGGCCAACGTAAGTTTGGATAGATTCATAAATCAATTTGTTAGTAACTTTTTTTTAGATCTCCTTGCCCAATGAAAAGCGTCGCAACTCGTCGGAGCTTTTCAATCCTCGTACTCCACAACAACTGCAGGCCGCTTATCCATACATTGATTGGGTGGACTACTTGAACGCCATGTTGCCTGACGGAATCAGTGTGCAGGACGATGAGAGAATTAACCTGGCTGTGCCATCTTTCTTTGACCAGCTGGGCAAATTGTTGGCAAAGACGCCAAATCGTGTGATCGCCAACTATTTGATGTGGAGCATTCATGAATACTCCGTTGGCCTTCTCAGCGAAGAATTTCATAGTCGTCAAGAAAAGTATTATATGGCCGTGGATGGTCATAAGGAGCAGGAGGCACGCTGGAAGGAGTGCATTGGTATTGTCAGCGAAAAGTTAGTGTGTGCAAACTACACCAACATCACTCGCAATTAATTAATTCTAAATTCAGCCTTGACATATCCGTGGCATCGATGTATGTCAGCAATCTTTTACATCCAGACTCGAAAGCCAATGTCCTGGTAATGATTAACAACATACGCAGCGTATTCAACGATATACTCGATGAGGTGAAGTGGATGGACGTTAAGACTAGGCTGGAGGCTAAAAAGAAACTGCACAGCATGGCCATGCACATCGGATATCCTGATGAGATTCTCGACAGTAAAAAGCTTGCAAAATACTATCAGAAACTTGACCTATATCCAGACCAGTTTTTGGAATCCTACTTAGTCTTGAACATGTTTCAGACGGATTATTTGTTTAGTCAGCTCCGTTTGCCAATCAATAAAACCGATTGGCATCATCATGCTCATTCTACTATTGTGAATGCTTTCTATGTATACGATGAAAACAGCATTGGTAAATAATAATACTTTAGATATGCAACTCATTCTTAGTATATGATCGAATATTCTTTTCTATTATCTATAGTATTGCCAGCTGGCATTTTGCAAGGTGCTTTCTACAATCCAAATCGCCCTAAGTACTTGGATTTCGGTGCAATTGGCTCTTTGATTGGCCATGAAATCACACATGGATTCGACGATGAGGGTAGTCAGTTCGATTTTGAGGGAAACCTGCGCGATTGGTGGCAACCAGACACAAAGAAGGCGTATCTGGAGAAGACCAAATGTATCATTCACCAGTATGGCAACTATACCGAAGCTATGACGGGTTTAAAAGTATCTAAACTTAAGTATTTCATACAAGTAGATTGCCCAACATATAATATTTCCAGCTGAATGGCATCAATACGCAGGGAGAAAATATTGCCGATAATGGTGGTGTGAAGGCGGCATACAAGGCTTACCAGCGTTGGGTGGAAAAACACGGATCAGAGCCGCGACTGCCTGGCTTGGAATCCTATACTCCACAGCAAATGTTCTGGATATCATTTGGACAGACCTGGTGTTTCAAGTATCGCAAAGAAGATTTGAGTGTATTGATTACAACAGATGAGCACTCACCATCGGAGTTCCGGGTGTTGGGGCCATTGAGAAATTCGATAGATTTCGCCAGAGACTTCCGATGCCCAGAAGGATCTCCAATGAATCCCGCGCACAAATGTGAAGTGTGGTAGAATTTTTATACCGTCCGCCCGTCTGTCCGTATGAACACCTAGATCTCAGAGATGGTAAGAGCTTAGAGTAACTTTGGATTTAGGTGTAATATACAACTACGCAGATCAAGTTTACACAAACTGCAACTCTGGCATCCTTAGAGTTAGGAAGTTAATTTAAAGTGCCTTATGTAATTATTTATGATATAAACAAAAATCCAAAAGATGGATCGGATAATAACTAGCTTTGTTATAAACAAAAGAAGTTTGACGTACGCAAAGCAAGCGCAAGTGGTGGGCGCAACAACAACAATGACAACAACGCGCCCACGCGCGGGCCGTGCTTTTTTTCGTAGCCCGCAGGCTTACACAGGCCCGCAGCGGTCCCGGGCCTTAAAATTAAGATTCGTGCGGGCCCGGGCCTTAGCAAAAAGGCCCGGCCCGTAAAAGTCCGAAATAGGCCCGTAAATGCCCGAAATAAGCCTGAAGACAATTTTGATTTGATTGCGTTTTTTTTTATTCTCGATAGAACCACCATTTATGTTATTTTAATTGCTTATTGATACTACTATCGATTTGCTTATACAATATTTTACTTGTTTGCACACCACTAATTCAAAATTGGCGTCCTATTGTGAAATTTATAAAGCTTTGAAATATAAAATATGTCGCGACAAACCATTCTCAGTTTAACAGTAAGCTCTCAAAAACGCTGAAAAATTACGTAAACTTTGCAGATCTAGCACACTTGATTCTCAAATAATGAAGCAATAAAGCAATGACCCTAAGCGCCTTAGAAATCAGATTTCTTCCGGCAATCGCTCATTTGGGTGGGCTTTTCTTAACCGTCCTAATAGAGAGATGAATTTCCTCTCATAGGAAAATAAAAATGTGATACCTACGGTAAAAGCAATACTCTCCGAATTTATAGCAGATCATGAAAATAGTTCCTTTGATAAAATAACTAACAAATAATTCCGAAGATGGAATGTTTTATGCCTTTTTAGACTTAAGTTGACATAGTTTATTCTTCATTAAATACATAATAATATTCAATGTACTACCTTAAGTAATAGACTTATATATAATATATGTATATATTAATTACATGTCTTTTGAATTTCCTTTTATGTGTAAATAAGTTTCTTGTCGGGCCGGGCCGGGCCCGGGTCTTGGTGAAAAAGTTTCGTATTCGGCCGGGCCGGGCCTCTAAAAAAAGAGTTTGTTTTCGTTCGGGCCCGGGCCTCAAAATACAGGCCCGTGCCCACCTCTAATGACAACAAGTGAGAAAGGCTTCAGTCGGGCTAGCTCGACTTGACATACGCAAATCAAGCGCAAGAGGCGGGCGCAACAACAACAACAACAAGAACAAGTATTAGTCTTCTAGCGTATTCGTACGCATGCATACACACATACAGGTTTGCTTGTATGTGTGCGTGTGTCTGCGTATTCCAACAACAGAGCTGAACTGCTGCTTTTCCAATGAAATGATATAAATGTCGTTTGATGTGAATTTTAGTATTCGCTGGGTTTCATGTATTATTATTTTAATTAGAAGTAAATTTAGGCGATTAAAATTTTACATATGTTTGTTTTAAATTTTATTTTGTCAAATGGTACATGGTATATTACAGTCGGGCTAGCTCGACTGTAGCCGTTCTCACTTGTTAAATATAGATGCCGACGCCACCGTAACCGTCGCAGCGAGGCCTGAAAACAAAATTGTAATTTGCCAGGCTGCACATTGCGTTGTTGGCGACGCATATCTCTGAAATTAAGGCTATATCAATACTGTTTGTCGTTAAGAAAATTTCGAGCAGCTGCTTGTTATTATTAGCTGTTAAGCTCTGGATGTTATATTGTAAAATCTTTAATGCTTTGAATAAATAAGAAAAGGAATGGGGGAGTGAAAATAAAAACAAACAGAAAAAAAAGGAATCTAAGGTGATTGAATGCTTAATATTATGAAGGTAAAAGGAACGGAAAGATATGTTGATAGTTACGACGAAGCGTTTATTTTTTGTAGATCAATTTTGGTATTTGCTGGGTCCAGGAATCTACGTGCATCAGCTCTTAGCTCAAGATTGTTTTCTAGGGGAAAAGAGGAGATTTCCGAAGATATTTATGTTGTGCAGCACTTGGGAGGCAAGTATTTGTGGTAAGTTCAGGGGTGGGAATTCGGTGGGATCGTGGATTTCGTAGTAGGGGGGGTGCTTTGCAAAGAGTGCAGGGAACCTCAATTTGGTTTCGGCCCTGGAAAGGTTTTCCAAGGTCATGCACTTTTGGATGGCGAAAGCTTTTTCCCTCGCAGGGCATATGAGGGAAGTGGCTGCGTGGTTCAATTTGCAGTTTGCACATTTCAAAGATGTGCACTTTTGCTCCCTCGGGTGAGGTAGCGAGCAATCACGACAAGTTTGTTCACCGAAAACATTGACTGAAAGGGATAAAGGGTTCGACTTTAATTTTTGTATAAAGGAAAGCGATCTCTTCTGGGATCTGTGTGCCCTTGAAGATGATCTTGACCCTAGCAGTTGGGACTATTTCCTTGTTCTCATTTTTTCTGGTGACACGAATTATCTCATGGATGGGTACCGGTGAGGAGAAAAAGAATTTAATTCTTCAATAGAAAACTTTGTAGGAATTTGAAAGACAATCCCGGTGTTGTACAGGGTTGCCCATATTCGACGGACCCATCTGACGACGCCATAACTTTTGACAGAGATGTCAGATCGCTTAATGACATACCACGTTTGAAGCGTCAGTCCAAGCAGATTTTTACCATGGAACAATACACGCCACAATACACAATACACGATGGGCCCAAAGAGTCATCGAAATGGCCGAAGATGACGATCAATTTTGGAACAAAATTATCATGTCCGATGAAGCCCATTTCACATTGAATGGGACCGTAAATAAGCAAAATTGCCGTATTTACGCCACTGAAAATCCTGAGAAGATTCAAGAAGTGCCTCTTCACGACGAAAAAGTCACAGTTTGGTGCGGCGTTAGTTCGAAAACGGTCATTGGGCCGTTTTTCTTCCAAAATGAAAATGGCCATGCTGTTACCATCAACCAGGAGCGTTATCGCGACATGATGACCAATTTTGTGATGCCAATTATTCGTCGAAAGCGTATGAGGCAGTTCTGGTTTCAACAAGACGGCGCTCCACCGCACACAAGTCGCATAACAATCGATTTTCTGAAGAAATTGTTTCCGGGCCGTTTGATGTCGAAAAATGGTGATTTGGACTGGCCACCGCGTTCGCCCGATTTGACGCCGCCTGACTTCTTCTTGTGGGGATATTTGAAGTCAAAGGTTTACGTTAACAAGCCAAGGACCCTAGAAGAGCTCAAGAACAACATTCGTGAAGAAATAGCCGCTATTTCGGCCGAAATGTTGGCGAAAACGATGGAAAATGCTGCAAAAAGGGCACAATACGCCATCAACGCCAGAGGCGGCCATTTGAAAGATATCATATTCAAAAATTGATGTAAACAAATCTACTTGGAACAAATTAAATGATTAAGATTGCCAACCGCCAAATTTTTATTTTTTTCTTTGATTTTTTAAAAAAAAACATGGGTCCGTCGAATATGGGCAACCCTGTATATAAAATGCTTCAAGATTTTGGGTTCAAATCCCTCGTTTTTCAAATTTGATGTAATTAAATCATTCGCAGCACTTGCAGACGTACAAGTAGCTTTACAAGTAGCCTATTTTTTCGACTTTGCTAATGTCTTTGACATTTAGTTTGAAAAGCGCTGCATTGAGCTCAAGCGCATTTATCGGATTTCTATTTTCTCTGTTAGGCTCGCCTTCTGTCGCTTTATCGATATAGACAACGAAGGGGCCTTTATGCGATGAATCGTAAAAAAGGGGTTCGAGTACTTGCTTAGTGTTTTCCGACCTTATGGTGTTGTTCGAGTTTTTTCCGTTATTACTTCCTTCCTTGTTATCTCCGTTGTTTGTCTCTGCAGAAAGGACCGTTGCAACATATGGGTTTGATGCCGTTTGATCCATGCACTCCATTTTCTCTTCATCCGCTTTGTCGTTGCCGTTGGACTTTCTTTTTTTAAACACTTGAGAGGATTTAGTTTTTTTAAGAATGGCCATATCCACGCCTAGGGCTTTCCCCTTGGCTGTGGCCATTTTATGTTTTGGGGATGGTATCCCCGTGATGATGCTTGACACTTTTCTAGTGGATAAATTGACTAAAACTGATCCAGAAGAAACCAAACAAAAATGGTATATATATTTGTTTTAAACTTTTCCACTTTTTAGTATTTTTTTCAAATTCCGCGCGTAGACAAAATTAAAATTTGTTGACCGCCGGTAGAAAACAAAAAAGATGTATTTTTTTTTAAATAATTTTGTGAACTTTTGTATTAGGGGAATGAAATTCTAGATAGACCGCTGTCCTTGCTTTCGCTGTATAAATACAATTTTTGAACATCGCACTTTATAGTCGGGCAGCGCAGCAGGAATGATGATGGACCATATGCCAACACCCACAAACGATAAACATGTGCATGCTGATTTCTATAACGATTTCGACGATCTCTTCGACGATGACGACAACTGGGCCAAAGTCAGAGGTGCCAATGGCAATGCCAACAAGTAATTAGGTTATTTACTTATATATAATTTAGAAATTGTAATATTTTGAAGGCTTAAACAAATAATAATTTCTACGATTTATGATTCTGCATACTGGTCTCTTACACTCGATTTTAAATACTAAGCGAATTCATCAACTAGGCAGCTGCAACTCGGCGCGTTCAGCATCCGACATCGTCGTGGGCTCCACAACTTGTAGGCAGGCATTGGCAAATTCGATAAATAGGGGCTCCTGCATAGCAGCTGTCATGGTTAGGTTGACATTGTGAGCCACATCAATCTGCTGCAGCAATGCACGCAGATGAGGATTGGCGAGCAGTTGACGCAGTGGTTCGTGGTTGTCTGTAAGCAGTTGGAAGCTGTGGTTACCCTGATTAACAGCACAATGCTAATGACTTACCTAATTTCTGCAGCAAGACAGGGGGAACCGTATCTTCTGTACTGAAAGGAGCATAAAGTGTGGGCTCCTGTTCCGCTGATTGATTATAACAACGTTCTGTTTTCTGTGCAACTGCGAGTTCGTCACATTGTGTTGATTCCTTGTGTTTCTTATAGCAAGCTACAGAGCAGCTGTAAAAATATGCATACATTAATAGCTGATGCATCAGATCAGGTTTGCTAAATTGTTTACTTACTAGGGAGCTATGCATTTGCTGCATTTGTATTTGTTTGTTAAATTTGGGCAACTCACACACTCCATTGTTTTCAAACTGTTGAATCGCGTGCTACACGTGCCGTGCTAATCAGCTGTTTAATATTTCATGCCGTTTATACGACTTCACGACTGCCGTAGAATCATCGAACAGCTGTTTAATTCTTTATACCGCATATGCTCTTCTCGGCATCGTTTTGCAATTCGCGTCGGTAAAGTCTGATAAAGTTTACAGCGAAATGTGTAATACATAGAAGCATAAGACTAGTTCCATTCATATTTTTGGGAAAAACAATAACTAATTTAAAAATTGTAAGATATGTTTGATTATGTTTAACTGAAATTCATATGCATTGTATGTTTTAGTTGACCGTGATAGGTTCGACGGTGCATTTACATAAAACTAAAACTGGGCACACTGTGGCAACTAGCCAACAACGTTGTTGTTGCTTAGTGTAGTGTAAATTTAGGTCTGGCAACTCTAAAATATTAGGTTGCTGTCTCCGCTAAATAGACCGATTCCCAGTTTTTTGAATGGAATTTCAATGGTAACTGCTGTTACTTCAAATAGAATATTTAGGAAAAATATCAAATCGGTTTAGTTCTTATATGTCTTGCATGTCAGCACTGAAAGTCGTTTAATTCTGATTGTCTTTTGAGACCTCGTGCCTCAAATGTCAGTGGCAAAATGGGTAAAGTGGCCCACATACGAGTAACTAGCTGACCTGGCTGGCATGTTTGCCCTGCCCTGCCTTCCATTTTTCAATGGGCGTCATGATATTATAAAAACACAAAAAGAGAAATGGTAAAAAATGTTCTAGACTGCACGCTAACTGTCGCGTGGTGCTAAGAAAACAAACAATTGGCTTATCAACAACAGTCAGGGGTGGCTGGGCTTAATAGAATATCGAATTTTTGGGGGAGACATTATTTAATAGAGAAACTATCTCTTGCTGGTTTGAATTAAAGCTCTCTTCCATTGCTGCTGCGACTTGCGAATAATTAAAAAATGCAATAAAAATGCATAACTTTATAACAATATAATATAAAATAGTGAAAAATCGACAACGGCAGCGGCACCGACAACGACAACGACAACAACAGCAATCAAATGACGGTCGGCGTGTCCACAAATTGCAAACATATCCTGCACACGAAACGGCCAGGCCTTGGCCAGTGCTATCAACACACACACATACATACACACATACACACACACATACACATAAGCACATACAGACTAGTGCAGTAAGTAAAAAATAATGCAATCTTGTGTTGACTCCAAGAGACCCTGTTGCTTTTAGCTTAGACATATAAGAATAGTAGCTTTTCAAAACATTTACATAAGAATGGATTCCGCCGAGACATAGGCCGTTAACTAAATGATACGACTAATATTTGTAAAAAAACTTAAAGTGCAGTTCAATGAAAGACTAAAGTTATAAGAAAGGTTGTTTATAAATGCAATTGAAAATAGCTTCATAACAGAGAAAAACATTTGCTATGCAATTTGACATAGATTCTTTAGATATTATCTATATGTTTATATAAGATTTCTTATTATATTATGCTAAGTCCTTATGACATATATGTTTGAGGTTTAGTCGGTATTAGATATTCCAAACGTTTTGTTATTGTACTATATAGCTGATACTGGTTCAGCTACTTAATGCAAATAAATTTGGTATAAAAAAATTATTATATTATGCATAAGTAAAGTTCCAAACGTTTTGTTATGGTACTATATAGCTGATACTCGTTCAGCTACTTAATATAAATAAATGTAGTATAAACAAATTATTATATTATGCATAAGTAAAGTAACTAACTTAATAAGTAGATTTAAGCTCATGTAAGCTACTAAAATATCAAAAAGAAAATAACAAATTAGTGAAATAAAATAGATTTATACTCCTATGAGTTATTTGCCATCAGCTATAAATACGAAACTCTTCTTAAGCATGCAATTCATAAACATTAAAGTAATTATAAACATATTTGTATTTCATATTTTACTAGTGATAAAGACTGGAACAAACAGAAATATATAAAGCATCTCTTTACTTTAATGTGTTATATATAGAATATTTTCGAGTTTTGCTCTGCTTGTTATACACTCTTCGACGTGCTGAATAGAACCTTATTGCTACTTGTAGTAAAGGGTAGAAAAAGCGGGCAACCAGCGAGCGAAACTTAGTACAGTTGTTGAGCAAAAACAACGTACAACATTGGTGGCAATAAATGACTTCAATGACTGACTGACTGCCTAGCTCTGTTGCTAGGAACGGCTGCCGAGGGTGGCGGAGTTTGGGCCACATTTCGGGGGGCCCGAAAAACATCGGCAACAGCAACAGCAACAGCAAAAGCAGCAAGAACAGCGGCGGCAGCAGCAGCAACAGTTTTTTTCTTCGGTAACAATTGCAGTGCACAAAAAGATTCCAGCAAACAATGGGCAGCACTATTCATATGTGTGTTTGTAGGTACGCCTGGCTGGGGCAGGGGGCGTGCGGCACGGGGTGGGTAACATGATGGCGCCTCTGCCGCTTCCGCTGTTCGTGCAGCACAAGCGCGATAATTGCCAGCGTTATCCGCTCGGCCTGCCAGTCAAATAGGCGCTGCCTGGGCTTTGGGTTTCGCTTCTGGCTGCAGCTGTAGCTGTAGCTGGAGATGTAGTTGGAGATGGAGCCTGAACCTGAGCCTTCGTGTGACTCGCCTACTTTTGATTTACAACATTCGTGCAACAGCAACAATTTCGGTGTATGTATCGCAACAACAGCAACGGCGAAAAGAAAGAAAAAAAAAGAGCCAGCAATGGACAACAAATGCAAACAAGAAGAAATGAAAAGGTGGCACACGCTACCGCCCAGCCAGCAGCTGCCACTGCAGCTCGAGCCGGGGGCAGGCAGGTGCATTAACCACCTGCAGGTGTTCTTCGTTAGTAGTTTTCAGCGTTTTTGCTGCCAGCCAGCCCAAAAGCCAAAAGCGATATAAATAGATAGCGGCACTTTTCGCCTTCCACTTGCTGCCCCTTTTCCCTTGTTTTTTTTTTGTTGGTGTTGTCTTGGGGGGCGGGGCGTGCTTGGCAATTGGGTAGATTGACAGATCATGCAAACATAATGGCAGCATATTGTGCATATTATAAGTATTAAATTACATTCAACAAACTGGCATTTAATATGTTTCCACATCACTCGCTTGCCATCCACACAGTCCTCGCTGTCAATTTGCAAGCTCTGATATATTTCGTGAATTTATCGTAATATAATTTAAATATATTCCAAATAAGTTAGCCGTAGGTGTAACTATAACCTGATAATTAGTTTTCATATACTATTCTACTGCATAGCTTAAGTACGCTTAAGAGAACAGCAAAAGTTTACATAAGACTGTTATGTTAACTGTCAGACAACAGCGCTGTTAAATTTAGCACTATGACTGCGGCTAACAGATTTAGCTGCTGTTAAATGTTGTTTCTGAGCATTTTACTTTTTTCGCATACAACTTTGAGTTAAATATTTATATTTGTCCAGTTTTGAGAGGTCAACCAAATTGCATAAAGTAGCTATAACATTCATTCTTAATAGCCAATTTTTGGGTCGCAGTTGGCGATATATATTTTTATAGGTGCGGGTCTTTATTTGTCGCTGATCTATTGGAGAGCTTATCAGATATTTGAAAAGACTTAAGCGCACTTTAACGACCCGAAGGCAGCGCTGAAAAAGAGGCCATTTAACATGGTGGGCTTGGGGTGTTGAAGTGTGTGTTGCGAGGGGAGCGAGGATTAAATCTAGTGGTTCATAATTTATAACGCAATCACGTGCCGCTCTCACCACATGCCCCAGTCCTGCCCCTGGACGCCGTCACTCGTCTCATCTAGTGCAGAAAAGAAGGCCAGGCGCCAAAAATATGAATACATATACGAATAGAGAGCGACTAAATAATTTGGAAATGATTTACAATATTGCTGCCAGGCGGACTCGAAAGGCAACGGCAACAGTAGCGGCAACGGCAGCGGCAACGGCCTGGGGCAAATAACGATGGAGGGTGTTCATAAATCTAACGGCATGACGAAAAGATGCACTGCAGTCGGAGAGCTTTGCGAAAGCCCAGAGAGACTACGAGCAAAAGGCGAAAATGTTGGAAAAAATTACAGGCTGCACTCCTGCCCGGATGATGCATGGCTGCCAAATGGCGATAGACATCGTAAGCCAGCTGACGAAGGCCACCACACCACTTACTACTCCGCCCAAATTTGTCATATGGAGCGGATGTCCCGCAGCGCTAATTCAGTTATATATCGCCGATGGGCCTAATCTACTGGCAATTTCTATATGATTCGCGCAAAACTAATCCTTTCGACGCATTGGGACGCCTCCTGCTCCTGCTGCAGCTGCGATAATTGCAATGGCTGCCATTTCAATTTGCACGCTGCCAGCGCGCATTGATAGATGGTGGCCGCCCGTTGTCCGTGTCCGTGTCCATGTCCGCGTCCGTCCGCGGCTCGCAGTCCGCTGTTGTCAAACATTTCGCGCCTTGGCCATTTGTCTTTATCCCGTTGTTCTTATTGTTGTTGTTAGTTCTTGTTTGGCTGCTAATACGCTGACAAAGTCGTGAGTCCAACGACGCTGTCAAGCTGTTTGTGAAGCGAAGGTAGTGCTAGTTCTACTTCATGATATGATATATGATTGGTTGGTTAAACGTGTGAATCTATTGTGAAACAATGCAGCGTACAAACAGTTTAGGTAGTAGAAAGTCAAGTCTCTTATTATGTGTGGCCAGACAGAGCGACGATCAAATATTGTAAAAGCCAGCTCGAAAGTTGTATTAGTATTTTGATCAATTTAAGTCTACTTTATTGTGGCACAAGGGTTTGGTCCTGTTATTATGTTTTCAATGTTTTATACAAGAATTGATTTCATTTAGATTAGGGAATAATAAGATGTAAATAGGTTTCTTGTTGCATTTAAAGTTAAAATTTGATCGTTGTTTTTTACTGCGTTGTAAGTGCGTCATTTGCGTCGTGTATTTGTAGTTCTATGTCAGCGTCTTGATTTTCACCCTTTCTTGTGTGGCAATTCTGCTGCTCTCTGCTGCTTTTGTGAACAGCTGATTTGTGCACTGGCGCTGCCAGACCGTTCATAACAAATGAATTTCGAACTAATTTCAATGCGCAATTTAGAAATTGTAGCCAATTGAACGAAATTTGATGCGGTCTATGAGTCGAAATTAACCCTTTGCCAATGTAGAGCATACAGTATTCATCTAGTGCTTTGCTTTGCAAACTTAGCTGGCAATGCGGCGTCTTAATTAAAAAGCAGCACGCAGTTTTAGAGCGTTCGGTGCAGTTGGTACGCGCTCTACAGTGAGCTGGGTGTGTGGGGGAGAGGGGGACGGTCTGATGGGTGCAAATGGTGTAGTAGTGGAGTGCTGTACTTGTATTTATGACTTGGCACGCAGTGCAGCATGATTTACAGTTTATTGAGAGAGAAACAAAGCGAGAGCGAAGAATTAGCCGCAATGGCTCATCAATCATAATGGGCCGCCCGGCTACCTTGGGCCTGGTAATCCTTTTGGCTACTCTGGGCGCCCCTCTCCCGCGGCATTTGGGGCCTCATGACTCGACTGGCTTTATGGTCGTATTATGCTTAATAAACCAACTGCTGCTGCTGTAGTCGTCTTTTTGTAGTCGTTGCTTTGCTTTTATCTATGCATCGGCCGAGAGCAGCGAGCGGCGAGCGGCGAGTTGAGTTTTATCTGCGAGTCGCGTCATAATGGAGCAGCCATTGAGCAGTCGACGGCTCCTGGACGCCGGCGCGTGATTTATGTGATTACTTCAATGCGGCGGCGTTGCGCCAAAAAATAAAGAATTCCTTCTCTGCAAAATATATGGCAACAACAAAAACCAACAAATAAATGCTGAAAGCAAAATAAAAAACACACACACACGCACAGCACGGCAGCTGGGCGAGTAGAAGAGCCATTGAGCCAGCGTCCAATATAAAATAAGTATGTAATAATAAACTGGGCGACTCCATAAAATGGCCATTGACTGCAAACATTTTGCGGTCGAAGCGGTTGAAATTGTCCTGCCCACGTCTCTTCCTCCTTCTCCTCCTCGCCGTTGTCGCCCACTCGTTGCCTATCTTCTGGTTGTAAATAAATAAATAAGCATAAATATTTTGTGGCTTTCTTTGCAATTAACACTTGCTGCACGCTCGATTGCAGCACATGTCCCCCACGCCCCCAGCCCAAAATATATACATATTGTAAACAAATATATACTTTGAATACTTTGACATATTCGTAGACATTTTGAGTTGTAATTAAGTTGGGCTGCTTATGCAAATAAATGACGTTGTGCAATGTAATCCAATATTGTCACAGTAGACTAGAAAGCGATTCTAAATGCCTGCAAAATATTAAAATTGTGACAAGACAGATGCACACATTAAGCAACTATTTGGCTTAAAACTTGATTCGTGTTGTTTTTGAATGCAAACTTTGAATGCTTATTTAAGAAACACATGCGCAATAGACTGTTGTATTCAAAGTATTTCCCATCTGCAGCTATGAGTTTTTGCCAGCTTTCTGACAAGTTGTGGCTTCCATTGAACATTTGAGTGCATCCAAAAAGTGAAGTTGTTTATGCTTGAAATGAAAGAATATATATATTGAAAGAATATATATATTGCAAGAATATATATATTGACAGTAGGGACTCTAGAACAAATAGCGTTGCAAAAATCAAAAATGTCATATTCACTTTCGCGTTTTAAATTTGTCGCGTCCTATAGTAGTAGTTCCAAGGATTACAGATCTGCAATCCAAATTGTTCCATTTATGCTATAAGATATAAGCATTCAAAGTGGACCAAATTATTGTGTTGTATTTACAAGAACACTTTGAGGTAAACTTTGCGCGCCTTTTTTCCATCAATTTCGCGCACTTTTGTTTTCTAAAGAAAATTTATTAATTATTATTTTTGAGGAGTTGGCTAATAACTTTTTATCATCAAATATATCAAAATTATGCTAAAAATACAAAATTCATTTAAACAAAATATGATTTTGTTTTAAGAAAATCGATTTTTTTCACATAATTCAAATTTGATAACTTGTAACTCAGACCTGAGGGGGTCGCACGTATACTCATTTTATAGATTGATTAATTATCTTGAAAATAAATTATTCAATAATCTTGTTTCGTTCAAAAGTTATGATTTTTGCAATAAAAAACTCAAATCTCTTAGAAAATCACCCGAATTAAGCTATAAGTTGCAGGCTAACTTTTATTATTTGTATACATTATTAAGTAGTTGAACCAGTACAAGACAAGCACTGTGGCACCATAACACATTTCGGGAATATCTCAAACAGACAGCATATACAAGGTGAGTTCCAAAGTAAACAGGACTTTAAAAAAAAACAACAACAAATAGTTTTTTCGGCAAAATCAATTTATTTTATTCAAAATAGTCTCCTTCTGCTTTAATACAGCTTTTTGCAGGGTCCAAAAGCATGTCGAACGAGTGTTTTAGCTCGTTGCCCGGTATGGCCGCCAGTATGCCGGTGTAAGCCTTTTGAATGGCAAATGCATTTTTCCGAAAAGGTAGAAGTCGCACGGTGCCTTATCAGTGGTTGAGGCTTAAAATGTGATTTTTGGTCAAATAGTCGGTCACAAGCGTCGATCGATGAGACGGCGCATTATTGTGCAACAAACGCCAACTTCTATCTTCGCGATATTCGGGCCGAACACGTCTGTCATAAGTATGTATCAGTTTTCGTAAAGTTTTGAGAAACCTAGACTTTTTAAACGCCTCAGTGGTCTTGCAGGTAGGAATCTCCTTGCTTCGTTGCCTTCGGTTCGTGTGTCTGCCTATTTGTTCCTCGACAGACTGCAGATATGGATCAATGTGAATCCTTTTACAGGCTAACTAAAACAAAGCGTTCTTAAAAAGTTGTTCCGAAATACGATTCGTGTAAAGAGCGCAAATATTGTGATACGCCAACTGAGAGTTATGTGTATATATTTCCTGGAAATGACGATTGTGTTGTTATATGCTGCAGCTGTTGGCCAATTTGAGTGGCTTGGTTGCGCGGCGCCCAGAAGCAGGCAGCGCTCTTGCCACAATGAGTCGACTAATGAGTCTTGCTGGTGGGCCAGATTCGCCGGCTTGATTTTCAATTAAAATTAACGCAAAAAGTGCGGCCATTTATTTAATGCGAATCGCTGTTGCAGGCTGAGCCCATAATGTGGCAAATATATGCATATTGTGGCGTAAAATAACTTAATAAATGCGCCTTTTTATAGGCTTTTATTTGTCGCATTGGCCCAAAATCACTTTCCCCAATTGCACACAAGTTGCGATCTCTTTCCCTCTGGTTGCACATTGAGGCAGTCGCTGGTGTTGCACGGAGTGCATTCAAGTCGACTCATTCATGAATGCATTTTACACGGAAATGCTGGAAGTAGTAGGAGGGGGACTCAGAGAGAGAGAGAGAGGGTCGGCAATTTAACAGCATTTACGGTAACACTTGTAATTATTTCATGAGATTTATCTGCAGCACATTGGCCACAAGCTGCCACTGCGCCCGTTGCACTTTGGTAAATGCGACAAAAATTCCAATTGCAAGCGTCGACGAACCGCAGCGCAAACAAAAGGCGAGTGGCGAGCGGAGGGCGGAAATCAGAGTCGGAGTCAGCGTCAGAGTCGCGTTGGGGCATGCCACAAGTGACCGCAGCAGGGCAGCGGCGACGTCATGCATAAACCAGAGCATCTTACGGACTGCGCTGTTGTTGCGGCAGTTGTTGCTGCTGTTGTGATAAGCTGCCACGCCGCACGCATCCATTTGCCGCATGCAGCCGGGGCACTGGTTTCATTTACTGCCTGTCCTGCTGTCAGTTTTGCGGCTGCCTCGCGCACTCGTGCGTCAACTTACAAGGCACACGCAGCGCCATCTGTTGTGCTTTATTTGCGTTAAAATGATTGGATGCCCGTCATATCTGCGGCTCTCCTTATCCGCCTGCTCCTCCCCTCTCCCCATCGTGTGCACCTGCCTGACGTTGCCAGCTCGTAAATTCTTTTGCACGCGCTGCTGCGATAGGCGCATTTGTTGTTGCTCCTGCTGCTGTATTGTGGCAGCCATTTCCAGGTGCTTTATGGTCCTTGCCGCGTGCGGCTGTTGCATATTTAATATGCAAAGCCATGGGCCACGCCGAAAGAAGAAGAACTTGCAGACGCTGCAGCCCCCAACCGACAAAAACAAAAACACAAAAACACAAAAAACACAACCGAAAAACCTCAACAACAACAGCAGCAGCAGCAACGTTGAAACGTTGCATGTCCCGAGTCCAGCCCAATGTGGCACGCCAGCGTGTTATCAGCTCCTGCTGAAGTTCCTCTTCTTCTAGCAACACTTGTTGTTGTTGTTGTTGTTGTTGCTTGTGGCAGCTACTACATTCCTACATTCGTCTGCCTGTCTCTGGTCGTGCGTTGTCAAAGCTGCACTCTACGAAATTTCCGAGGCACGTTTAAGTCTGATTCTATTTCGTCTTCTCGCCTCTCCATTCAACTCCTCGGATTCTCACTCAATTCTAAATTCGCTTATATTTCATTCAATGGCCCAAGGTGCAGTTAAAATATGACTTTGACTGACAATAGTTGAGTTAACACAAACTTGAAGCGCAGAAAATCGTCGCGAAAGTCTGATTTCAGATTTGTTTTTAAATGTGATTTGCAGTTATCTAAAGAACTACTCTAGTCTGCTATAAATGCTGTTATCTAATGTAAATTCTAATTTAAACTTTAAATGCAATTAGTTAATTACTTTCTTTTGTGGGCGTCCTATACTCGTAGTACTTTTCACACACATCATCAATTAACCAAAAAACAACGCAGTAGCTTGAAGTGCGTTGCGCCTCAAAGTGCGAATAAAATAGTAAAGCAGTAAATAGTAGTAGTAATAGTAGTAAATACTAAAGCAAAATAAATACATTTTTTGGTACTCGTTCCATATAGTATTTATTTTAGTATAAATCAACAGTAAATAATTCATGAAATGAAGAGCAGGGAAACATAGAAACAAAAGAACTCATATGTACTCATTTTTGCACTTTTGGCATCTCAATTTTCTTAACAGTATTGAAATTAAATTATTTTAAATATATAATAACATTATTGTTAGTCCAAACTCTTACTTTGTATAATGCTTTTAATTTGATTTGGCATATAATTAGCATCAACTTGATTGAATGTTCTTAATTTTTGTGTATTTAATTATTTACTTTAGTTTACAATATGGGAATTCATTTGACTATTTTGTTTATTTACAGGTTTGTTATTGGACTTAACATCGAATTGCCAAATCTTTATTTATTTCATTAAATTTCATTTCATTTATTGATCTACTTATTTACTTTATTTGCACTCATCAATTTTATTACCAGCTCTTAATTTATTTTTCAATTTCGTTATGTTGTCAACAGTTTTTTATCTTGCCTTATATTCATGAACATAATTGCTAGTTCTTTATTTATTTATTGTTTTTTTTATAAATTTTGCTGTTTTGTCAGCAGTCTTTTGTCTTTCTTCACATTCCTCCATATGATTGTTACCTCTTAATTTATTTTTTTATTTTGCTCTTTTGTCTTTAGGTTTTTTCTCGTGCTTCATAATTATCAATTTGATTATTTGCATTTAGTTTATTTATTATTTTTGCTTTATTGTCTACAGTTTTCCATTTTACTTTGTAATTATTGATTTGATTATTTGTATTCAATTTAATTTTGAGTTTTGTTTTTGTGTCTACAGTTTTTCACTTTCATGAATCTGATTCATATTTCTTAATTAATTTATGAAATTTGCTCTATAGTTTTTCTTTATATTTATCAAGTTCTCAATTTCTTTTGTTAGTTCTTGATTTGTTATTTCTTAATCAAATTTACTCTTTTGTTTGCAGTAAATAGTTGACTGCAGCAAAGTAAATATAAAGCTATGCAGTTCTCTAACATGAACAATACTGACTAGAGTAGTAAGTTAAGAAGATTGATGCAATTAGAAGTCAACAGCTTATACTATTTATAATTGAAAAATCCCGAAGAGCAGTCCACCAGAGTATGAAGTCGCAGTTGGTGGCGCTCGTGCGCTTCTCGCAGTGCAGTGGCCACTGTGGGGTGGCAGCTCGTCAAAACTGTGGCTGTGGCACGCGCTGGCATGCAAAACCTGGCTCATCTACGGCCTAAGCCTAAGCCCGGTCGACGAGCCAACAAGTTGTGCATCTGTAACTGTCAGCTGGGCCCACCTGCTGCAGGCGGCGTGTCACCAGAAGTAGCCCCTCACCACCACCCCTTGGTGGCCCTTCGCCACTGTGGCAGGCAGGCTCTTTATCTGTATCTGTTTCGGTGTGTAATGCCCGGGAGGATTTTCAATTTTACTGCATCATAAATTAAATTACCTCTTTCGATGTGCAATGTGCGAGACCTGGGCCCATATTTCGTCTCGTTTCGGGTCCCGGCCAGCATTTTATGACCGCAAAAGAAACGCAACAAGAAAGCGGTCACAGGCAGGGCCGGCGCGGTGCGGCCGGAGGAGCAGACCTTTGACTTTGCCAAAAACTTCCAAAGGTATGCGCAAAAATGCACAACCCAAGCGAAGGGAGCAGAGGCAGGAGGAGGAGGAGGAGAAGGGGGAGCGGGTTTGGGGCAAAGCAATTCCCAAACTGCAGCAGAAATGTTCAACAAGAGCCGCAGACAACAGGCAGCAGGACGACTGCTGCGATGAGCACTAAAAATGCAACATTACGTATACGCAGTGGTGCACCGCCAAAAAAGCCAAACAACCGACAAACCAAAGCCGCCCTCCCAGCCTCTCTATCTCTCTCATCCCTCTCTCCCGCTGGCTTCTAATGAAATCAGTAATGTTGCGAAATCGTTGTTTCTTTCTTTTTCGTTTTCGGCTGCTGCCATTTCCTTTTTTTTCGGCATTTTGTTTTGTTTTGCTGGAAATATCACGTATTCGACGTTTCGTTTGATTTGTTGTTGCTCGTTTTTGCTCGGCTGCGTTTCTTTTTGAGCCAACTTCACACACACACAGACACACACGGGGGTCCATTAAATTTGGGCAGCTTTGATTTCGGATTTCTGATTTCAGATTTCTGCGCGCAGCGCCACAAAAAAGTCGCGACTAATTTATGTAATTTGGCTAAGAGGCGAACGCCGCTGCGTCTCGCTCGCCAAGAGCCAACAATTGGCGCGTATCCATAACGAGCGGAGCGATTGAGCGGCGAACAACGACTCGGACCCGGCCGCCTGCTGCCTGCTGCTGTTGCTGCTGTTGTGGTCCCTGGTCCTGGCCAATATAGCGCTGGCAATTCCGGCACGATGCCGTCGGCATGCTGATGAACCAAGTGAGGTCGCCTCCATTGTGGCCATAATTAAAATTACCTCGTTCACCTGTCACGTGTGTATCAGCCTCGTCTCTCCCTCCCTCTCACTGTGTGCTTTGCTTTGGTTTTGTTGTTGACGTATTTTTGGTTTATTGCCTTGCATTGCGGATGCGACCACACACACATACACACACCCTCTCGCACACCTGCGCCTTGGGGGCCTGCCAAATTCTAATGCCCAACTCCCCAAACGCCCTCTAATGGCCCTGGCTTTAGATGCTCGGACCACACGCAGTCGACCACATGTTCCACGGTCTGCCCAGCTGCCGTTTTTTTGTGTCTTATTTTATTGTTGTCTATTTTGTCGTCGTTGCGGGGCCTCTTGTTCGATGAAATATGATTGAGTTGGGCTCCAAACTCGCATACCTTTCAGCCGGCCAGCCAGTCAGACACCCAGCCAGTTAGCCAGTCAGCCAGTTAGCCAGTCATTTAGCCGTTTCAATTGGCTCAAATTGAAGCTGTGCGGCAACCGATTTGCATATGCTGCAAGTTGGGAATTCACTTGAGCAGCGATTTGCAATTTAATGCGTAACATCCATTTGCCAAATCTTTATTCATTTGAATTAATTGAAGTTCTATAACGCTTCACTATGTTACTCTCTACAAAATAACTTATATTTTGTCTTGAAACTTTGGAGTTTATATACAGTTTTGTTATAATTTGCCGATTTGTCAAATCTGTGTTTATTTCATTCAATTGATTTAACTAGCGGAATTCATTTAATATTGATTTGCCAAATCTTTGTTTAGTTGAATTGAAGTTCTATAAATATTCAGTATGTTATTACTCTCTATAAAATAACTTATATTTTGTCTTGCAATGACGGCGTATATTTAAAGGCTTGCTATTGGGTTTTTTTTCACGTCAATTTGGGAATTCGTTTGACTAGCGATTTGCAATTTAATTTGAAATATCGTTGTTCCAAATCTTTGTGTATTTTATTTAATTGCTGGTTTTTCTTGCTCGTTTTTCTCATGTTAAGTAAAGAATTTTCTTTTAAATTTAATGCGTAACATCCATTTGCCTAATCTTTGTTTGTTTCATTTCATTTAAGTTTACTTCTAACTCTTCATTAACACACTTCAAGTAACACACTAATTAGTTTATTTAAAAGTGTTTTTTGTGAAATTTTCTAATTTAATTCGTAAAATTGATTAGTTCAGTCTTTGTTTAGTTGAGTTAATTGAAGTTCTCTAATACTTCATTGGTCTCTTTTAAGTGATTTATACAATATTTTGTTTTCAAAAAAGGCACAAATTCATTTGTTTAAAACTTTCTTGCATGGTCTTTTTCATGTCAAGTTGGGAATGTATTTGACTATCGATTTGTAATTCAATTCGTAACATCGCTTTGCCAAATCTTTGTTTATTTGATTTAAATCAAGTTCTCTTCTAACTCCACACTGCTCTCTACAAAATAACTTATATTTTGTCTGGAAGTTACGCACTATTAAATTTATTTAAAAGTTTCTCTCTTAGTTTAGTCAAGTTGGCAATTCATTTGACTAGTAATTTACGATTTAGTTTGTAGTAAATCTTTGTTTATTTGAGTTAATTCAAGTTCTCTAATACTTCACTTATCTCTATAAATAAGCTTATAAAATATTGCGTGTTGAAACAACGCATTTATTAGTTTACTTAAAAGTTTCTTATTGAGCTTTTTCACGTCAAGTTGAGAATTTGCTTTACTACCAATTTGCAATTTACTTCGCATAAGCGATTAGCTAAATCTTTGTTTTTTTCATTTAATTGTAGTTCTCTATAAAATAGCTTATATTTTGTCTTTAAGTAACGCACTAATTAGTTTATTTAAAAGTTTCTTGCTTGGCTTACTCACTTCAACTTTGAAATTCATTTGACTAGCGATTCGCCATTTAATTTGTAACATGGCTAACCAAAACTTTGTTTATTTCATATAAATAGTTTTCTCTAATACTTCACTGCTCTCCCTACAAAATAGCTTTTCTCCAGATGAGGCACTAATTAATTTATTTAAAAGTTTCTTGCTGGGCTATCTCGTGTCATTGTTGAGTTGCGCACTATTTAAAATATGCAACGAGATTTCTGGGAATGATTTAATAATTTATTTCGGCAGCTATTTGGCAACACACATAAATCAGTTGCGCTGCTTTTTGTGCTCACCTCCGACGGCAATTTAAAAATTATGAAATGCCCCTAAAAGTAGGCAACACAAATACTTCTGATGTGCCAAGGAAAGAAAGGGTGGGCAAGAGAAAGCAGAGGAGGAGGAGGAGGAGGGCGAGGCGAATACGTGGCTGGTGTGTTGGCGTTTCACAAGTATTTCTGATAACACTCGTACCACGCCCATTGCGTGAGCAGATCAGGGCGGCGCTGCGGGGCTGGCTGCAAATATGAAAGGAATACTTTGCAGGTTGGAATCGTCGCCTAGCTGCTGCTTTTTTTGTGTGTGTGTTTTGTTAAGGGGCAACAAACCAAATCGTGAGAGGCTCTAGCAAATGCCATGCAGCTAAACGATTTACTGGCTCCAAGGGGGGTTCGCCAGGGGGAAGGTGGGGGGGGGGGGATGGTGCAACGGGCTGGTTAGCCGAGTCTGCCAACAGCTGTGGTTGCTGGCCATGTACTTGGCGTAGTTGCTGTTTTTGCTGCTGCTGCTGCTGCTGCTGCTGTTCGCTCGTTTCGTTTTTGTGCAGTGCGTCGCATGCCCCGGCGCGTCCGTGTCCGCAGCTGCAGTTTAAGCTATTTGCAACAAAATGGAATGGAATATGGGTCAAAGTGCAGTTGAATGTCCTGAACATCCGCAATGCTGTAGTTTGACTTTTTCCACAATGTGTGCGACTGTGTGTGTGCGCCTGTGTGTGCGAGTGTGTAAGCAAGTGTGTGCGCTATCTGTCTGTGTGCGAATGCGAGAGTGTAAGTTGGTATGCAAGCGAATTGCATTCACGAATATTTTACGTTTTACGTTACATTTGCCATGTGAGCTCACCATGCATGTGTGAGTGCCTCCTCCTATGCCAGTGTATGTGTGTGTGTGTGTGTGTCCGACTTATACGCCTGCCATTTTTTTTAGTCGTCTGCTAGGCCTGGGATTTTGCGATTTTGGGCTCAGGCCGAAAGTTGCCCTGCGACCTGTCAGTCGCTCCCCGGCTGAGCCTCGATCCGTCTGGATCGCCTCGAACTCATAAGCTACGCTCCCACCTCCCCGCAAAACTGTCACAATCAATTGCAAGGCAAGTTTACTTTAATGTCATTTAATTCGAACTGCTTTCTCCGGCTGTTCGAATTGTCAGGCTTGTGCTACGTGCTGACACGCCTCTCACGGTCTGCTGCTAACTGGCCTTCAATTAGTGCGGCCTCTGTACTTTAAGCAGGCAGGCACAAACAATTTCGCCTTGCACTCGGTGGCGGCAAATTGGCCACAACATGTGTTGCAAATGCTACAACTTGCCCAATCGGCCGGAGACGGATAAGCAGCTCGTTTAGCCACAGTCAAAGTTGCCCTGTAAATATCGACAGCAAACAGGCGGGTATTTCGACTTATGGGGTCAAACCTAGTAAGCCAAGCTGGAGTTAAAAACATATTTATTAGCACAAAAGTGCAGGTGTTTTAAATAAACATTTCATGTAGTTAATGTAGATTGATTTGCTTGGGGATAACAGCACTTATTAATTCAAATATATATTTTTAAATCTCATGTTTAGACCTTGGACAAATTGTGCCTTCCAAAAATTGCTAAAGATTTTAACTTAATAAGCTTAGAAGGCGCTGCAAATATATAAATCTGCTCAAAAGCGCATATAGTTTAAATCATATACATATTTAAATAAATTCGTATATGGTGTAGTTAAAGCAGATTGGTTTGCTTAAGGAAAATATCACTCTACAGTTAAAAGATATGCTATTAAATCTCAATTACTAAACTGAAGTGAACAATATTTTAAGCTTGGTTAACTTAGAAAAGCATTAAACTAAGAAGGCCTTTAAAATATCATTATTGTCTTAAAAATGCATGTGTTTTAAATACACGTTTGATGCAGTTAACTCTTAAATATGTTATTGATTCTTATTATTAACGCTTAGACAAATTCTGCCATTCTCAAAAATTACTAAACTGAAATGAACAATATGTTAAGCAGTAAACTTTGGAGAGGTTAAAAATATTTGTATCATCAGAAAAATCCATTTAATTAAAAAACATATTTGATTTAGATAAGGCAAATTGGTTTGCTTAAGAAAAGCAGCGCTTTTTAATTCATATGCAAGTCTCACTTTTAATGTTTAGATTGTGTGTCTTTCACAAAGACTGCATAACTGAAATGAACAAACTTAGAAATTTGGTAAACTTCGAACATATTAAAAATATCTTTATCGTCACAAAAATGCATGTATTTTAAATACACATTTGATGGCAGATGGGTTTGCTTATGGACATCAAAGTTTTTCAATTCAAGAAGTGGTTTTTAAATCTCACGTTTACCTCTTACATAAATTGTGTGGCATTCAAAACAATTATAAAGCTAAAATGAGATTAGTAAAATTAGAAACTTAGTAATATATAACAAAAATATCTAAATTTTAAATACATATTTAATGCAGTTAAGGCAGACTGGTTTGCTTAAGGAAAGCAGAGATATTTAATTCAAAGATTTGTTTTTAAATCTCAAATTTAGCACTTGGACAAAAATTGCTGTACTGAAATTAACATGTTTTTAACTTAGCAAACTAAGAAAATTGGTAAACTTAGCAGACGTTAATATATGTTTCGTAACAAAAATGCATAAATTTTAAATACACACAGATCAAAATTATTCAGCTCTTAAATATGTTATTAATTCTCACTTTTTGCGCTTAGACAAATTGTGTGGCTTCCAGGGAAATTGCCAAACTAAAATGAACAGTATTTTATTAAACAAAAAATTGTGTTTGTTTAATTGCCGCTTGGTTACAGGGCATCGTGGTTCGACGGCGCTTCTTTGTTTATTTCGTTGGCCTTTGATCAAATATGAAACTACAAATTCGCCAAGACTTTGGTAGACTGACGCCAGTTGGCCTCGACTACAGACCGTTAGTTTTTTCTTTGCTGGTCCTTGCTGCGCTGCTCTGCTCTCTCTCTCTCTCTCTCTGTCTCTGTCGCTCTGGCTGTCTAATTTCAAAGTTTTACCGAGTCATTTTAAAGATTTGTGTGCCGCAATCCATTAGCGAGAAATAAGAGGACAACGGAACGGGAACCAATTGCCATGAACTGTAACGAGAACACCGCTTGACAGAGGCGGCCTATTGGCTTGGGCTTCAGGTTTGGGCCGCTTTGTCGGCAGTTCGGCTGTTCGGCTGTTTAAATGCGCCCCATAAATAAGACGATAAATGAATAGTTCTCCTGCATGTGCGGCACTCGCATTACCGTGCGCAGTGCTGCACAAACAAGAGCATAAATTCAAGGGCCACTTGCCCCACACCGAAGCGCTTGTCAATCGTTTCTCCACTCCTCCGTCTCCCCCCTCAGCTGCAATATGTCGCTTGTAATGCTGCCTCTTATGACACTGCCTGCCCCCACTCCACCTGCACGCTACTTTGCCGTCGTCCTGGCCCAGCTGTCATTTGTCATTGACTGAAATGAAGTGCGTCAATGGATCGTCCTTTTGGTTGTACAAGTCCAAGCACTGCTTCGCTCCACGCTCGACTTGGTCAGCATTGTGGGCAGCCAGACATGTGGCACGAATGGCCGAAATTTATGCGTATTGTCAGCGCTTTGAACATTCAATCAGACAGTCTATAAAGATAGCATATTATTTAGCTTGGCCGAAGGATTGCGTCTTGATCTCTGCCAATGCTATAAATTACATTATGTTCATCAATTGCGAATTGCTTTGAAAGTGAACTGTAGAGATCAGAAAGCATTGCTAAATAATGGAGTAGATCCTATTAATGCAGCAATCAGAGCTATGAATCTAAGTAAATACTAAGAGCACTCAACTTGATGAAAGCAAGAGTTGAAAATCTTTAGCTCTAGGTCTTAAAAGAATTACATTCAATGTAAATTATTATTGAGCAGAACGTTTTAATTCATTGTCTGCATGAGAATAAGAAGTAAGCAGATATTTTAAAGTAATAGATAGGTAGAGTGTTGATGAAAGAGATAGTTAGAGCCCTACCGCTTTAGATGTACAAAGCATTACAATCTATTGAGCAGATAATTTATATATATTGCCTGCATATAAATTAGATGCAATAAGAGCCAATGAGGCTCTGTGTCTAAGCCGCTAGTCAGAGTCATAGATGAGTAGAGTATTAATAGAAGGGAAAGAAAGAGAGAGAGAGGGAGAGAGAGAGAGAGAGAGAGAGAGAGAGAGAGAGAGAGAGAGAGAGAGAGACAGAGAGCTAATCTGTGAAAGTTTCAATTATTAACCAGACCATTTTATTTCTATATCTTAATTTAATAAGAGGATGATAATAAGCGATATTTTTAAGCTGACATTAAGAGCAATAGGTGAGTCAAGTATTAATGAATTAGATAGTTAAAAACCTTTAGCTCTAATTGAGAATTCATTATCTAAAAGAAATGCAATAAAAGATTATGTCTCAGTAGATATTAAAAGCAGTTACCTAATACAAATTGATAAAAAAGAGTTTAAACCTCTAAGGCATTGCAATCTTTTGAAAGTTTTAATTATTGAGCACTACATTTTAATTCACAAAATAATGTAATATATGAAGAGTAGTGCAATAAGAGATGTCTCTAAGCTGATTCATAAGAGCAATAGATGAGCCCTCACCTAAATAAAATTGATGAGAGTTAAAAGTTAGTTGAAAGTCCCTTCAAGCTTTTAATAATTGATCAGATCGTTTAAATTCATTAACTACATGTAAATGAGCAGCAGTCAGAGGCTCTGTCTCCAAGCAGATATTAAAATAAAGAGATAAGTACTCAGCTAATACAAATGAATGAGAGAGATAGTTAAAAGCTTCTAGTTTTATGTCTCAAGAGTATTACAATCCTTTGAAAGTTTTAATAATTGCCTGCATGAGAGAACAAGTCTCTAATCAGATATTGTTTTAATGGTGATTAGAGTATTTGGGCCAAGAGATAGTTAAAGACCTGTAGCTCTTTAGCTTTAATTATTGAGCAGATCGTTTCAATTCATTACCTGAAAAGCATGAGAAGCAGTGCGAGGCTCTAAACAGGCATTAAGAGCACGCAGCTAATACGAATTGATGAAAGAGATGGTTGGAAACCTTGAGCTAAGCTGCCAAATTTATATCACAAGCTGTTAAGTGATGCCCGAAGCTGTCTCTGGTCGATAAAGCGGGGACTTATCAACTTAAGCTGGAGCCAAGTTCGTAGCTGAAGGCGCAGTGGCAAACAGTGTTGGGGCAAGTAACAATGAGATAAAGTTGCACAGTCGAGTTGATTTCAGTCAGGGGATGAGCTTTTAAACCGTGCTCAATTGTACAAGTGGCATCTGCAACACTTCAGCTGAATCTATTAGCGTTGCAACTTCAAGTGCAAAGTTTTGCACACTCGCTCGAGAAAAGTTGCTTAGTTCAGGTTCATTTCGGTTTCTCCTCTCTCTCTTTGTTTGCCAGCTGCTGATGTGCGGGAGGTCAGTTGATGCCCTGTGGCCTCGTCCATATGCTGCAGATTAAAAGTCCATTTGACTAGCAGTTGACTGGCAAGTGTGTGCGTGTGTGTGTGGAAGATTTATGCGGCAAGGGTTGAGCGATGGCAGCTAATTAAAAGGCAGTCAATGAAAGCCAAGGCGAAGGCCCCAAACATTACGCATACGCAGCGTGCGACGTGCGACGTGAGGCGAGCTGTCAACGAGTTTTTTTCGGCTTATAAAAAGTGAGTGCGAAGCAATGAGGGCTAAGAGGGGGCAGGGTTAGGTTAGGGTGGCTGTCAAGCGGCTTACGGCAGTTACTCGCCACCTTCTTTCTAGGCAGCTTAGAAGCCCACTCAGTGCCAAGCAGCGTCAGTCGGACAGTCAGTCAGTCAGTCAGACAGTCAGACAGTCAGCCAGTTAGTCGGTACTTGCAACTTGCTGGTCGCCGCAGTGTCAGTGCGAAATTCGTAGCTGCAGTTTAAGCTGTGCTGAGTAATTGCGCGCGAAAAATGCGCAAATTGAGCGCAAGACCCAGCCCCCAAAACAGTTCCCCCTCCCTGCTCCCTCCTCCTCCTCTGCCGTCTCAGAGCAACCCTTGGCTCTTGCCGCGAGCAAAAGTTGGTGCTCGAGTATGTTTACTTTACGAGTCGCAAGTTGTGTTTTGCGTGCGAAAAGTTTTACTTGCGACTTGTGCATAAATGCAGTTGTTGCAGCCACTCGCCGCCCGTGCAGCGTGCCTCTCTTTGCTGCATGCCACAGCGCCGCAGAGCTAAGAGATTGGCATGTAAAATATGCTAAAAGCATGCCATTTGATCAACCAGGCAAGCAGCACAACGCAGCCCCGCAACGTGCAACGTGCAGCAGGCAGCGAGCAGGCGACGCTTTGTCGCGTTGTCAGATTTGTCAAGAATGCATGCGGGGCCGTCCGTCTGTGTGGCACGCTTTAAACGCATCACTTGCCACGCTTGTGTGACGCTAAGTGGCAGCCAGATTCGCGGCAGATTCTTAATGACTTGCCGCTTCAAATTTATGCAAATACAATATGTCAAAAAATAAATCGACAGCCAGCTAATTTGGCTTTGAATGGCACTAGATGAGTTCAGCTATGATTAATGTTGCTTTCTGCTCTCTTTCAGCACATGAAAAGGGAAGACAACAACTCAAGCTTCATCACGATTAAAGCAAAGGAAATAGACGCAAGTTGGAATAGTATTTACAAAGATTGTATATTGCGCAAAGACGGCAAATTGGCTCTGTAAATTAAAGGCTGGGAAACAAATAATAATCGTTTGCTTGTTGTTTGTTTGCTATTTAAGAAATTGCTAATGATATAAAAAGCATATTAGACTAAAAAAGAAGAAGAAATTGTATTAAATATAAATGATGCATCCTGAGTTAGTGTGTTATGGGATTCATAACGATTTAAGCAAAGCGAGTAGAAGCAAGTTGGAATATTATTATGAAGCTTTTTGTATATTCAGAAAATACAGCAAATTGGCTTTGTATTTTAAGGACTGCGAAACAATTAATAATTGTTTATTTGCTGTTTACTTTGGCTATTTAAGATATTGTAACGATATAAAAAACGCGTTTTTATTATACGAATAATTATTAATAATTAAAATTAAGCAAATTGAAATACAAAACTGTTGGTTCTAAAGTAATTGTGTAATGAGATTCATAACGATTTAAGCAAACATTTTAGACGAAACTTGGAATATTGTTATCAAACTTGTATGTTAAGAAAATACAGCAAATTGGCTTTGTAGTTTAAGGACTAAGTATAAATAGTTATTACTTATTTGGTGACTTATTTCGCTATTTAAGACATCGTTGGCGATATGAAAAATTGTAAAATTAATTAGAAAATTGTTAAATAATTTTGGGGTGAGATTCAATGCAAGCTTCATAATAATTAAGACAAAGTCTTTAGACGCAAGTTGGAATATTATTATTAAATTTTGTATATAGAGAAAATACAGCAAATTGGCTTTGTAGTTTAAAGTATAGGAAACAAATAAATTTGATTTTTTTGCTGCTTAGTTTTGAGTAGAAAACTTGCTTAGAAATAAAATTAAACAAATAGAAATAAAAAGCGATGCTTCTTAAATAAATTTGTGATGAGAAAGTTTTTAAAAAACAAGCGTCTTTGATCACACGCATTCAATTTGCACATTTATGTTGAATATATATTGATGAAGATAATTGCAGAGGGTGAGAAGAGTAAAGAAAATATGTATTGAGAATATTCTGCTCTCTCTCTCTCTTTCTCTGCGTAATTTGAAGCTGACTTAAGTTGAGTTCAATGCAATGCGCCAAAATCTAATTTGGCAATAAAATTCCTTTCTTAATTCTGCCGAACGAAGTGGGCAAACTATCAAAAAGTTACTGCTCGCAACTTGCAGTGCATACTTTTGCGGTAGTCTAGCGATAATGCCTAAGCAGGCTGAAGAAGCTATATATATATATATGTATGTATAGGAGGAGCAGCCGGGCAGATGAGGAAACTTTAAGAGCGAGCAAACTATTTATAAATTGTGCGAAACTTGTGCGAAAGCCAGCAACAAGGAACTGCAGTGGAAAGGCAAAGGCGTTGCACGATGGTGGGCGCGTTGCAAGGGCGAGTTGCCAAGTTGTTGCTGCGGCAGAGCGGCAATTCGTTTAAGCTGCTTTACAGTCCGGCAATTTATGTGCCATGGCCAAGACACCAACAACAACAACAGTGACCGCCTTAAACTATGCAGCGTCTTGCCACGCGGCCACCCCGCCACCCCGCCACCCCGCCACCCTGCTGGGGCAAATGCGTTTTGGCAAGAGTTGTCGGCATCGATGACGCCCAAAACTTGGTGGCGCTAAATGGCGGCTCCAGGCGCGTGTGCCACAAAAACTTAAGTGGCCGCGCGAGCGAGCTGCTCTCGATGTGGCATAAAGTATAAAAATGCCCCAAGTGCGTGGCGTTGTGCATGGCAAAATGATGGCAGCCACGCCGGCGAAGCGTCACAAAGTCTGCGGCATGAGTCCTTGGGCCTCGACTCACGACTCTCGACTGTCGCTGTAGCTGTCGCTGTAACTGTATCTGTAGCTGCGGGCAACGCCTTGGCATGTGGCACACGCAGCGCGCCAATCAATCAGCAGTCGGCTTCATACATCGATGAGATCATAGCATAAATTTTCATAAAGTGCGGCGACTCGAGCAGGAATCAGGCAGCGCCGCAGCACCAGCAGCGACCGCGGTAGCGACTGCCTCGTCTCATGTGTGATAATTAGCTGCACACTGCGAGCCTGCTCTATCCTGTGTCCTGCAGCCTGTGGAGCCGGCTTCATTAGCCGGGCCATTCTGCATAGTTAATCGTCGAGCCATTGTAATTACTTAAGCATTAACCATTGTTGCCACACTTGAGCGCTTCCTGGCGCCTAACACACACACACACCACGCACACACACACACACTCGTATACGGAGGCACACACAATGAGCAAGTTGGCTCGACAGTTGACTGCCTCCACTTCCGGTTTGTTGTCGTGGCTTAATTAGGTTTCTGGACAGACGGCAGCAGCTAGTGGCGCCACTTGCCGCTCTGTCACTTGGCCACTCTGCCACTGCTGCCACCCAGCTAGCACTCTGCCCCATTGCCACATTGCCGCTGGTCGCCTTGACCAGCATCACATCATTATTTATGATCGAAAGCGCGCGTTTGGCTTGCGGTTTTGCACCAAGGTTTCAGATTTGTTGTGCCCAACGAGGCATTAAAACCAATTGATTTATAGCCAAAACCGATCCGGTGCTCCAGCCACGCCGCTCAGCCAACACTCCCCCCGCAACCTGCGCCTTAATTCACACCATTTCAGCCGTCGCAATTAGATATCTGATTTCAATACCGACTCTCTACAAGAGCAATTTACTGACTTGGAAACTGCTCTAGAAAAGCGTAAACGTAATTGACTAAAGCATTTCAATTTTGGTTTGTATTTTATTTATTATTAATTGGGAAATCATTTTGAAGTATCTAAAGTCTATACAACAAACAACAGTTGGCTAAAAAGTCATTGATTGACTTGGCAAATATTCAATTTATATTTAAATTCCCGCTTGTTAACGTTCCGGTTGTTACCGGAATTAATCATCTTTTAAAATGTATATAAAATATAAATAAATGTAGACTTTTTAAAGTTATTACTAATCACAATAAAAGTAAAACAGCATTTAATAAAAATACATATTTTTGCTTAACAACACAATTCGATAACAAAAGCTGCTTCACCCAAAATGCGATAACTATTGAAAGAGTTGCCAGATCGCTGCCAAATTTATATCCCTTGAAGAGTTGCACTCAATAAAAAAAATACCTAACAAATTGTATTAACTACATGTATAAGTCATTCTACGGACTTATTGAATGCACTGTTATTGTATTTTTTAACTTGTTCTATAAACACTTCAACACTTTCTATATGTATATGAATGTAAAAATGAGTTATTCTGAAGCTATTAAAATTTGCGTTTTTGTTTCAATACGCGTTAAAAGGAATTTACATTTTTAAGAAATTCAAGTGGCTGCCATTGTTGTGAGGACGCAAAGAAAGACGTATGGCTCACTTGCTTGTTGTAAATCGACTGATCTGTCATTTTTATTCTTCTTTATACTTGAACTAACTATTACTCCTGTGCGTGTCTTCTTATTCTATGAATTTACTACAGTTGTGTCGCATGCATCTATGTGTTTGTGTGTGTTTACTTTGACTTATGTGTATGTCTTCTTATTTTACAAATTGACTACAGAATTAAGATTGTTTTACAGCATTTATTAAATGGTTTAATGTATAATTTGTTAGCTTAAATAACTTAATTAACTGTCTTTAAGTTTTGCCATTATAAAAGCTGTGTTTTCAAAACTTTGCTTCTAAATCTTTTTAGCTTGTTCTAAATTACGATTAATTGCTGACATTTAAGTATATCTATTTAATAAATTGTATTTATTTTAGGACAATTATTTAATTTTGAGTTGCAAAGCCTTCTTCTATGTTTCTTTTCAATGCTACACTCTGAACAATCTGCCCTTATATGTTTCAGCTGTCAAAAGAGTAGAAAGATAATGAAGAATATCGATATAACGACGGGAAAATTGTGTCAATAAGGCAATTTAAATACACAATGGAAGGAGGGCGGACTGTTGGGATTAAGGTAGCCGCTTTATACGGCAATTTCAATATTAATAAGAGGAAAATTGCATTTATTAAGAAAATAAAAAGAGATTCGCTTCACGCGCTGCATTTCAATTGCCAGCCCAGATGAGTTTGTCGAGCTGATTGATTCGAGACCCAGGCGAGGCACATGTGTTGAGAGAATGTTGCGAGCATGACGTTGCAGCCCCACATCAAGTGCAGCAGTTAACGCAGAGTCGGCGAGCCGCTCACATCGACAGAGACACACTTAAAATGCCAGCAGCTATAATTGTTACTCAGGTGACAGATTTGCTGAATGGCAATGGCAACGAGAGCGAGAGCGAGAAAGAGCGACAGATCGAAGGAGAGGCGCACGTCAACGATATGCAGACGTGGCGAAGGGAAGTGCGCCACGGTGAAGGGTTGAGGCAGAAGCCGTAACCCAAACGAGGCATGGCTTGGCAATCTCGGCCAAAGCCACAATGAGCGACGAGCAGCAACACGGCAGAGACGGGGATGGCGAAGGGGACGGAGAAGGGGACAGAGACAGATGAGTGCGACGTCAGACAAATTATCACGTTACAGTCGAGTGCGTGAGGCGTGTGGCGTGTGGCAACTAACCGTACACCGCCAGCAACTGGCGCTGCCGCTGCTGCTGCTGTCTTGCAAGTTGTCGCCATGTGTCGCCTCGCCATGTGCAATCCAGGAAATGACAACGGCAACTGCATTGGCAACGGCAAAAGTCAATTTGCGCACTCCGGGGCGGCTGAGGATTCTGATACGTTAAGTGTGCGCCTCTCTCTGTGTGTGTTGGTGTGTGTCTGCTTGTCGCTGGTTACCGCAAAATGATAACTCTGTGCCTGCCTCTGCTGCTCCTTGCTTGCCTGCCTGTCTGCTTTATTATCTGCTTAAACATTGAGCTTGGGCCGGGCTGCCAGTCTGCCAGGCTGCCAGGCAGCCGGAGAGCCGCCTTTATTTGCCGTTGATTGACACACCGTAGGCTATCGGCGCTTAATTGCATTTCGCTCAATGATAACATAATTTAAAGGCAGCACCGGAAATGCGAGTCCGACTCGAGTTCCACATTGCAGCGCATTGGCCTCTCGTATCGGCTCAGCGCTGCGTTGATTTACGGCTTCGTTCACCTTCCTTTTCGCCTGACCGAGCAAGCGGCACAAACGCTTCTGCTCCACACCGCTTGGCCAAAGGTGCGTATGCGTAATGTGTGCAATGTCTCGGCAACTGCAACTGCACGCACGACTTTATTTCTGACCTGCGTAAGGTCTGTAAATACACCCCAAGCATGCTTATACTAATCTCCAGCTTTATGCTATGCTACAAATACTCGTTGTCTTTGTTAAGCTCTGCTGTGAATGCAAATAAAACAATTTGCCGTCGTTCTTCATTGCTACCTTGACTTCGGTGCGCCTGAAACTGACTTTGAGATGAGCACTAATTGCATGCTCTGCACTATATGCCTTAAATTTATGCAACTCTTATGTGAATTCGATCAGTTTAAGTGGCGGTTGAAGGTCTTGAACAATATAATATATTACTTGAAACTTGCAGTTGAAATTTGTGGTGTAAATTATTCATTTTCTACTGCTTTTATTTTAGATTTTGTTGGCGTAAAACTATTTTTCAAAAACTTCTTATGGCTTTATTATATTATAAATAAAATTGTTTTTTATTTTCTATATTTTAAAAATATATTGTTTTACTAAGTAAAGTAGTCAATAATTGATAAATTCTACACTTACTTATTGTTATGTTATGTCTGCAAATGCATTGTTGTTTTATTCTATTAACCTAAAGTAAATAGCTGCAAAATTAAGGCAAATTATATATATTTCTTACCACAAAATTATATATATTTTGTACAAAAATATGTGTATATCTAATTGATTGTCAGCAGCTGCAAATCGAATATTTTCTTTAGTTTATTAGGCAATGATGAGTTTGTTGTGTTTTCTTTGCAAATTTCAAATTTAATTTGGAATACAACACAGTGAAGAGCTGTCGGCTCTTGCTTATTACTCGTGTAATTCTATCTGGTTTTTATAACGTGGCCAAATAAACATTGCATTTTTAATTGGAGCGAAAAGCTGCACAAAAATAAAGCAAAAGGGTTTGATATGAATATTGTGCGCTGCTGTTTGGGCAGCATTTAATGACCAAAACTAAAACTGCAATTGGTAAAACGATTTTCGCGCCAATTTCATTTGATAGCGCTGCAGTTTGCTCCCGTTCCTCGTCCCTCGTGCCTTGTGCCCCTCGTGCCGCCGACTAAAAACGCGCTAAGCTCGCGCGATGGCACCAATCACGGCTTGCCACCATCAATTAAGTGTCAACGCGGCGCCAACAACAACAGCAACAATCGTAATAAAAGTTGACAACATTTTTGTTGCATGCAACATACCCAAAAAGCAAAACAAAATGCGACAGCCAAAAACAAAGCGAAAAATTAAATAAAAACAAAACAAAAGTAAAACAGACCAAAATAAATACTTGTGCGATTTCTATATCCGAACAAAAAATTTTTAATTTGCCCCGACCATTTTTGCAGTCGCATTTTCGCAAAATACTCCTTGTCAAGCAAATCGCAGAGGGTGGCTTAGCGCAGCATTTAACATATCCAAATGGCAGTGAGTGGACTTAGAAAAACATACTTAAAAGAGTGATAACACTTTAAATTTTAGTTTTTAAGAGTTCAGTAATTTAACGGCAACTTTAAGTTTTTAGTTTTTAAGAGTTCAACGGCAACTTCAAGTTAAATAGTAAAATATAGAAAACTTATTGCAATAAATGTTATAACACTTGCAATTTACATTTTTGCAAATCAGCTAATTCAACTACAAGTTAAAGAGTTCAAGTCAAATTCTATATTATACAACTTTTGATAACTAATTGGCAGATATGTGATTTGTTAACGAAATTTGTGAAAGCTTGTTAAGTTGATTCAAAATTTCATAATTATACTGAGCTACTATTTTCACTTAACGAATCAGTAAAAAAGAGGATTAAGATGAAAGTCGCTTCAGTTGTTTTATTATTCTGCAGAAAACTGGGCAAAAGTCAAGAAATGTAGAAATGCGTACATGCTTGTAAAAATGTCTTTCCAATTGTCTTCTAATAGATACACACAGCTTTGAAGATTGCTTTGGTGAGTATTCAGTTAAAGTTTACAATTCGTAATGAGCAAATTTTATATATCGAAATACAATTAGTCTGTATTGAAAAGTTGCCTGCTATTTTAACATTCTAAACTAATAGTCTACTACAAGCTGAATGAGTTTTGTAGCAAGCAATTCTAATTAAATTGTGTAGTAATTATTTGCAATTTGAATCAAACATATAGAAATTTATATACTTTTTTACAGTTTAAACAAAAATATAAAAGTGAATCACAAAATACCTTTGCATTAAACTATGTTCAAATATATTTATGTTAGATCAATTGGGTGTTGTCTTATGAGCCAGGGTACACTTGCTGTCGAGCATGCTCAGCTGTTGCTTTTATTTGGGTATTGTATATTTTATAGCTGTTGGGCCCTTCGCAAATTGTTTTATTTGCTGTTGAAAGCATCAGTTAGGTGTGTGGGGAGGCAGCAGGGAGCAGGGAGCAGGCTGTCATCATCTTTGATTGTCCAACTGCTTCCCCTCGACGGCCCCTGTCGTCAGTCGTCTTTGTTGCTCTGTGTTCATTTGCCTGCCTGTCTCTCTGACTGTCTTGCTGTCTGTCTCTCTGTCCGTCTCTCTGTCTGTCCGTCTGTCTGGTTAGACAAAGTAAACAATTGACGGGATGTCGCGAGTTGTTGCGATTTGTGTGACTGCGAAACTGTCAGCGAGCCGGCTGACAAGCCTATGCACAGCAGTGGCAACAGCAATTGAACTGACAATCGAGCGCCGACTTACGACGACTTGCGATGACTTGTCCAGAGTGGAGGGGTGCCTATGCAAATTTTGGGGGGACAGGCGCGGGAGCGTTGCAAGGACGACGCGTGGCCTGCCGCGTTGTCGCCGCGTCATTACATAATGACTGTCATTAATGTGGCCGGCAGGAGGTTGCAGGTAGCTGGCGGCCAGTGGCGCTTAGCCGAAAGTGTTGCGACCACGGAACAGCGGCAGCAACAAGAATTTAATTATCATAATCAATTTGCATGACACCAGCACCGTCGTGCCGTGGTTTCACTTGATAAATCGTTGCGGCAAGTGCCCCAAAATGCGGCTCAGCGCGGCATGCGAAGAAGCTCGAAGGAGCAACAGAAGCTGGAGACAGATTAAGAGAGGTTAATAGATAATGGAAAGAAATGCATGTTTGCTTTAAAACGGCAAGCAGAAATTGTTGAAAACGTTAATTGCTTCAGCTTGTTGCTTTTTGTGTTCAAATCATGGAATAGTACAGATTTTAAGTCGCTCAACTTAATAACATTAGCAGAAAACTCTTTATTGAATTGAGCGATTTTGTTGATAGTAATTGCAGAAGATACCTAAAGAAACATTAATAGATAGCAACAAGAACTTTGCTTTAAATTGACAAGCAGAATGTGTGGAAAAATGTAATAGCTAATAATTAATAATAGTTGCAACTCTTCCACTTCAATGCATATACGATAATAATGCAGAATTTGTAGTAGGCTGGTTAGGCACACATACATATATGGATGCACAGAGTGCTCTCTCTCTTTTCGATCGTATCTCTCGGTAGTCTCATGAACGCGCTCACGTTGCATGATGCGACTTGAGAGCTCAGTCTGAGTTGAGTAGGACAATAAAGCAGACCTCTTATTCTTATGGCAAGTTTGCCACTTACTACTACTACGACGGTCATAATAATACCATTACTTATTATCTACTCAATTTAGCTAAGAAAATTATTTGTTAGTATTTTCAGAAAGAATCTGCAGAATCTGAAGCTAGATAAAGATACCTTAAAAGATAGTAAAAAGAAATGCAAGACTTGCTATAAAATGACAGAAGAAATTGTACAAGCAAGTAACTGCTTCAAGTTGTTGCTCTTTCTATTCAGAGTATATAATAATAAAGAATGTAAGATGGTCAAATTAATAACATTAGCCTTAAACTGATTATTGTGTAATCGGGTCAATTCAGCAAATTATGTGGCACTAATTGCAGAAGATATATAAAGAGGTATTACAAGATAATAATAAGAAATGCAAGATTTTTTTCAAAATGGCAATCATATATTGTATTAAAATGTATTACTTAGAAAGTTGTTATTTTACCTACTCAGAGAATAAGCGAATTTAATTATGAATGATAACATTTAAAATACATTACATTAATAACATTACTTATTATCTACTCGAGTCAGTTGACCAAATTATGTGGAATTATTGAAAGGAGCAGCAGAATTTGAAGACAGACAAACAAACTAATAGACATTAATAAGAAATGTAAGACTTGCTTTAAAATTTGGTTGGTAGCTTATTTTGAAGTTGTTGTTGCTTTTGTTTAATACTTAATAAGACAGAATTAACGACGATCGCCTTAATAGGATTAGCAACAAACTCTCTACTGTTTAATCGGTAGATAGCTAAAGAGATGTTAATTGATTTCATAAAGAAATGTTAATAGAACATATGTTTAAAATGCAAAATTTAAGGTAGCTAAATTGTTGTCAGAAATCTGCCTTTGTTAATTTGGTTAGATGAGCAGCAGAAGCTAAAGATAGATAAAGTTATATTGAAAGAATAGTGACTGGCCAGAAATTGTAGAAATAAATAAAAGCTTGTCCAGCGTGTTAAACGCATGCATCAACAATGAATTGAAAACAGTGAAAATAATAATATTAGCAGCAAATTATTTGCTCGCATTTGCAGAAAGGAGCAAAGAGAAAAGAATTTCTTGGGCCATCAGAAATTGTAGAAAAGAGTTCCAGTTGAATGTGGTTGCTCATCTTGTAAAAACAATAACACTACCAGCAGACTGCCAATTGTCTAGTCCAGTCAGTTAAGCAAATTATTTGCTGGTAATTGCGGAACAAAGGTTGTGCCGAAGTTGGACTGACAATTCGAGCAAGCAAAGTAGATGCTGTGGAACGGTTTAAATGGCCGTGAGGCCGTTGAGGAGTTGTTGCAACAGAGCCAGATGATTGGGGCATTAGCAGAGGGAGCAGATGCAGGCAATCAACTTGAGATTTTATTTTATTATTCCGTTTGTTCTTCGCTTCCTTTTTTTGCGCTCTCCTCTCTCCGTTTCTTCGTTTCGTTCCTTTTGGCTAATGGAGAACGCAGAAGTCACATCTTAACGCCTGAACGGGCCTGGTTAACGTGCCCGAGCCTACGGCCGTCGCCAGGGGGCATCTGGCGTGCGGCGTGCAGCGTGTGGCATGCGGCAAGAGGCATGCGACACGAAGCCGGCAACTGCGACTGGGACTGCGTTGTGTCCTGCAGGCGACCCACTTAGCGCTGCAGATACCCCGAACAGTTTTGCATGCAGCAGGCTGCATGCAGTTGTTGTTGTGATGTTGTTGCTGCTGCTGCAGCCATTTGCGTGGCGCATGTCGCACGTAGCGGCGCAAAATTTAGCGGCGCAAGGACAGCGGCGCATGCCAAGGGTCCTGCCCAAGGTTTTGCCCAATGCTTTCGTGTTGTGCTTTGGCAGTTTTTAGTACATCTGCAGCACATAACTAAAAGGCGCAGCGAAAGAACACGAGCTGAGCGAAAGAACAACGAGCACCAGAACCAGCCACCGACTACAACAAAGAAACTGAAACAAAAGCAACAAGCAAACAGCAAACAACAGACAACAGACAAACTTGCTGTCTATCCGTTGCCCGTCCGTCCGTTCGTTCGACTGTCTGGCCGTAGTTAGCCTGGCCCATAAACTGGCCAGCAGTCATAGTTCGAGTTTGGCCGTTACACAACTGTCGACGCTCGTTTCTTTGCTGCTTCGCTGCATGTTGTTCGTTGCTTTGTTTTTTGTGCAAATTTATTGCATTTGCCTTTTGATTGGCTTCTTTAACAGCGCTACGAAACACGAAAGCCACAATCGCTGCAAAGTCCTCACCTCAAAATACCCTAGAACAGGCTTCAACTAATCTACAGCTTATAATTTGAGTTTCAACCAAAAGATGAAGGGTTAGGATAAGGCAGATAATAGGAGAATGTAATGTGAAGATTAATGAAGGGATGTTTATAAATAGTTATAAGAAATAGCAATTAGAAATTTCAGTGAAACGATAATAGATTTTTAAAGAAATGTACGATTTGCTCCAATATGGTGCAAAAACATTTGGTTGGCAGGCAAAAAATTGTAGCAAAAACAAGCTGAAGTCTATAGCTTACAATTTGAGTTTCATCAAAAAGATGAAGCGTAAAATAAGTAGATAATATTCACTTTTTACTATTATTTTAAGCAAATAAACACAAAATAAAACACAAATAACAAACACATTTATCAATTCCAGAGAATCTGTTGAAAGGAGTCATTTTCGCGTATATTTTTGGTAAATCATTTTCACAGGGAAATACATAAATAACTCAATAGCATAATAAGTAAACAGTACTAAGTTTATCTCAATAACTAATTTCTCTTGAATTTGCCAAAATATATATATTGTATATTTATTAATATTTTGTATAATTATTTCCTTTGTATTTTCTATAAATTTAGCTGTTTGCAAACACAATAAGTTGAAAAATGTAGATAGAAGAATATCCTAATATATGTGTTATTTTCTAGAAATATATTATTTACTAGTACTATTTTTTTAATTATGTAAATTTCAAATACTTTAAATATATTTAATTGGATTACTCGTATATTTTTTGGACAGTTCCGTTTTATTTGCAATAAATTTAGCTGTTTTCAAACACCACAAATAAATGAATGAAAATATTAGTTATTTCTTTATTATAGCTGGAAATATATTTATTTTCGTTTAGACATTTATTTTAGTTTTATGGGCTTTTAAAATAGTTATTAGTATAATTTATATAATTATTTAAATTTCATTTGCTATGAATATATTTAATATGATTGTGTTTATTATTATTTTTGTTTTATTTGCTGTAACTTTATTTGTTTTCAAATACTAAGAATGATGGAAAAATATCGAAATCATTTTTGCTGAAAATATATTTATTATTATTTATAATAATTTCCCTTTAATTTGCTATAAATATAGTTATTAGTATTATGATTATAATTACTTCAGTGTTACCCGCTATAACCATAAACAATAAAAAAGAATACCTATAACAGAAATCTTAATTATTTCCGTAATATTTGCTAATCATATCTTTGCTATTATTATTTGTCAAATAATTTGAATAGTATTTCTTATAGATATATTTATTATTATTATTTGTATATGTTACAATTTTATGTGTTGTTTTGTTGTTCCTTTCGATTAAATTGGCCATTGAATTCATTGCTCAACTTGAATGACAACATCACCAGTTTTATGTGACTTTAACGTCAGGCAGCAGCTATTGTTAATATGCCCTTCGTGCGCAGGGTATCAATAGGCGTTTTGCAACTTTTTGAAAGGCAACTTTTGTGTGAAATAGCTGAGCATAAGTGACTCGATTTGCATAAATAACAAATAGCGCTCATACGCCGCATTGTACGCGGCTGCTGCTGCTGCTGTTGATGTTTGCGGCTGGAATCGAATACATCCCGAAATTATGATAAATCGTGCGTAGCGATACGATGCCGCAGAGCATGTCACAGACTCTGACACTCAGCATGCAGAATTTATACACAAATATTAAATTTGTGCGCACATTTAAAGTGCTTCCTGTTTTTTGGGTTTATTTATGAAGTTTTGCGGCTTGTTTCATGCATGTTGCCCACTTCCAGGCGCGACAAGACAAATTGTCCTTAAAAGTAAACAGCAAACTGCTTGCTAATTGCGAACGCCGAATGAGTGTGCGAGCGAGACGAGCGAGGCGAGTGCGAGCGAAAGAGAGATATAGTCGACAGCAAGTGCAATTGTCACGTGAAAAATTGCCAGTCATTTGAAAAGTGGCCGCGTGACAAACTTTTTAATAAATGAAACTTTTGCTTGATACTCGCCTCTCCACTCTCCCTCCCCTCTTCACTCTTCTCTCTTCTCCTCTCTCCACGCTGACCACGGGCAACCGCAAAAACATTTCTTTTGGTCGCTGGTTGTTACGAGCACACAAAACAAATGAGAAAATTGGCCAAAAAGCTTAAACAAGCTGCCAATATTTTGTGTCTATTTCCGCGTTCCCTCTCCCCCCTCTCTCTCTCTCTCTATCTTTGTATTCGGCTATTGTTGCTTACATTTTATTGGTTTCTGTATTTCGCACTGTTTCTCTATACCCCCAACTCATTGTATATAATTTCGTTTTATTTATTTTCAAACCCTTTTTTTCGCGCGCAGAATAAAACGCATTTATGTCTCTTTTCATGTTTATTGTCGCACATAAAGCACGGAAACGACAGGCGACAGCCAACATCCAGCTAAATTTCACTATTTTTACGGCCAGTTGCTCGCTGCCAGCTTTAAATTCTATTAAAATCGGCCACTGGCCAGAGAAAGACATGCACACACTCTCCCTCTCTTTCACTCTCCCCTCTCTTGGCCGCGGAGAATTCAATGGAACAAGCTTACGACAACAGCAGTGGAATGGGAAAGTAAAGCATTATGTTCACCACATCAGGAGCAATAACAAGAAACGAAATAACATCACAGAGGCAAACTCAAGCGACCATGATGAACTATTGAGAGCTCAACTAATGTTGCTTAAGCAATTGCTATTGGAGAGCGAGCTGATTCGACTAATTCTTTCAATGCCATTTCACTTCAAGTGCGCTACAAAATAAAGAGTTCTGGAAGTAGAATGAATTATTGTGAATGAAATTAGTTAAATGTTAGCTTAAGTAATTTGAATTTTCTGCGTGGGAATTTCAGTAATTACAATTTTTTGAATTTAAATGTTAGCTTAAGTAATTTGAATTTTCTGCATTGGAATTTCTGTAATTACAATTTTTTGAAGAAGAATCTAAATGTTAGTATTGAAATAAGTAAAATGTAATTTGAAGTAGCTTAAGCAATCTTGAACTGTAGTTGCTTTAAACCATTTGATTTAACTGTCTTCGAGAGAGGATTCACGAATTCAAAATTCTGCATTATAAATTTCAACTTTATTACTTAGCAAGACAATAAAAATATTTGTGCTAATTCCATCGAAACCCTATTTTTTGTAATAGGAAATACAGTCATTTATTTACAAAACTGATCAAAGTTGTATTACGGATTTAAGTTCAGATTTAGGGTTTTGCTTTTATGACAAATACAGTATTTTTCAGCACATTCATGAGACATTAATTAGATGGATATTAGATATTAGTTAATATGGATATTAGATATTTAAATATTTGAAAAAATCCCAAACATGTTTACTAGCTTACTGTACTATATTTTATGTGTTTTTATTTACATTTTAAAATAGTATAAAAATATAGAGCGAATTATGGCACCTGTAAGTGTAAGTTAATTAGAATAATTAATAAGAATCGATTGCAGTTTGCAATAGCTCAATTTACAAAAAGAATTGCTGAACTTTAAGTAAAGTTATTGCATTGTTGATTTTATGATAAATGCAGTATTTTTTATGCATTGATATTGCTTACTAGCTTGTTTACTGGCTTATTATACTATAATTTATTTGTATTTATGTAAATCTAACAAAAAAATAAAAAAAAAGAACCAATTATGGCAGAGTCAATTGTGAATTAATAATAATAAGAATTAATAAAAGTACATTTAAGTTTTCGATTACTCAAATATACAAAGAAGAATTGATGAAGTTTAAACTAAGTTATTGCGTTGTTGTTTGTATTCTATATGAGTGAAGTAATAATTCGATATAATAGGGATTTTTGGAAATTAAGACATTTCGCCAAATAATAATAATAATATTTATTAGCTTACTGTACTTTATTCTATTTGCATTTATTTAAATTTTACAGTATGACATCCAATAGAAGGAATAATTCCGACAGTTTAAATTTCAAATAATAAAGAGCTGATAAATGATCAACTTTAAGCAAAGTTATTACATTGTTGTTTTTATGATAAATTAAGTCTGTTTATGACAATATAATTAGACATAATACAATATGGATATTCGATAATTACAATTATCGCTTAATTTAAAATATGTTTATTAGCTAACTGAATTTATTTCATTTGCATTTATTTAAATTAAGCAGTACTACAAAAAAGAAAAGAGTCGATTAGTGCAGCATCAATTGTGAATCAATAACAATAAGAATTAATTAAAATAAATTTATATTTTTGATAGCTAAAATTTACAAATAAGAATTGATACCATTTAAAGAAGGGTTATTGCATTGTTACTTATATGATGATAGCAGTTTTTTATGCACATTTATGAGCTTTTAATTAGACATTTAGACTTGATAATTTTTCATATAAAAAACATGTTTTTTTTGCCTATTGCATTTTACTTTATTTTGTATTTAAAATTTTCAGGAAAAGAGAAAATAGTACGACTAGCTGTAGATGCAGTTGTCGATTCAGACGAGTTAATAATAATAAATTGAAAGTTTCGATTACTCAAATTTATAAATAAGAACTGATTATGCTTAAAGTAAAGTTATTGCATTGTTACTTCTATGATAGTAGTGTATTTAAATGAGCTCTTAATTAAATATATGGATATTAAATAACTCGACATTTGGGCAATTACAAAATATATTTATTTGTCTATTGCATTTTTCTTTTTACTCTTCAAGGTGAGAAAAAATTGCTGAACTACTTGTAGCTGCAGTTGCAAATTATTAAAACTAATTAATAAAAATAAATTTAAAGTTTCGATTACTCAAAGTTACAAACACGAGTTGATGAACTTTAAGCTTAATACAAGTAAATTAGGATGGAATTTGTTGCATGCAGTTGAAGGCGCCCCTTGCTGCCCCTAAAAGCATGCTTCAGCTAACTTGTTGCACAACGAGCCTCATTAAATTGGCTAAATTTTGAATTCGGGCAATTGTGAGCCAGCAACTCGAGGGCAGCTCTTTCAGCCACTCTGCAGCGTACAGGGTATGAGGAGAAGGAAGACGCGACTCCCTCCCCCTGGTCCCCTGGCCCTCGGACTCCCCTGCAATCCGCTTTGCTGCTGAGAGCTGTCGACGTTTGTGCGCGCGTTGACAAAAAATCGCTTAAACGCAGGCCAAGGCACGTTTGCTAAACAATTGCTGTGGGTAAACTTCATTAGAATGCTGAACAACCACAACAACTAGATGAAAGGGCAGCCGGGCAACGAGAGAGAGAGAGAGAGAGAGAGAGCGAGGTCGCTGCAGTCAGTTGAGAGCTGGGGGAAGGACGAAGGGCGACGATTCGCACAAGTGCCATTGAAGTGCAGAGCGCTGGAATCAGTTGAGACGGAACATCGTGTGACCATCTCCTCCACTCTGCGGGCCAAACAAACAACAGAACAGAAAGAAAACAAAACACAACTGGGCGAAAAAAAATTGGAAAAATTAATAACAAGCCAAGTACGTAAAATGTCCGAAAAACGCTGTTGGGCATTTGTGAGCATACAAGTGCCGCCAGAGCGTGCCCCTAACGCTGCCCCTTCTCATGCCTCACACACACACACACACACACACAGTGGCACACCTCGGCGAAGAGCCGAGAAGAAATGACATTTGTGCTAAAGTTTTGTTGCCGCTGTTTGTCGGTTGACCAGCGCGAATTGTGCGCGAATTTTAATTAGTGCGCCCTTTTTTGGGCCTCGCTAGTGGGACGAGGGGCAGCGGGGTAGCGCGGCCGCCAAGAAGCCAGCAGCTGTGCCCCACACAGTGGCGAGTGTCTCGCAACAAGCAAACAATTAAAAGTTTTTAACCTTAATGCGGATATGTTTGTTAAATTGCCAACAGGAGCAGCGCCGAGCAGCCAGCGGATTTTGGTCAGTCTCGCAACCAGCAAATTCACGACGTTGACGTACCCTGTAAAAATACGAAAACTGGAAAGAAAACATTATAAAAGACTTGGCTTGTAAAGTGGGAAACCACACGGAGAATCTACTACAAAAAATTTAATTGAGTTGAGCACATTTAAAGTCAGGTTCAAACGAGAAATTTAAGCAATAGTTTTCTTTTATGAGAACTGTTTTTAAAGTAGTCTTTTATTGTTTATACTTATATCACTCTACAATTAGTTAGTAAACGGATAATCTATTAAAGTAAATCTATTAATCTATTAAGCAAATCTAAAATAAAGTTCAAGCGACGATTAAAAATAAAGAAGTTATTTACTTACTTACTTACTAACTTTATTTTAAAATAAGTAATTTGGTGCTTTTATGAGAACTGATTTTAAAATAGTCTGTTCCTAAATCTAGTCTATTCTAGCCTATTCAAAAATTAGAAATGAGTTGAGAACATTGAAAGTAAAGTTCAAGAGAATAAATACTCAACTGAGAAAATAACTATTTAATCATTTCTTAACTACTAATCATTTCTTAAGTTATGATTACATTATGATTGGTAAGTAAGTGGAGAACATATTGTAGTATTTGAATTGAGTTGACACAATCTAAAGAAACCTTCAACCGATGAGCTAACTATGAAAATAATTATATTTAAAGAAATACTTGCACGTTTGCATGAGAACTTTTTTAAAGTAGTCTATTCTTATATACAATTAAAATTAATTCGTACGAGGAAACTCCATTTAAAAATTATAAAGTTAGTTAAGAATGTTTTAAGTAAAGTTCAAGGGATAAATTAACTTAAAATATAAGTTTCTTATACATATATTACTTTGAAATTATTTAGTAAGCGGAAAACCTATTGAAAAATTTAAGTGAAGTTAAGAAAAAAACTACTTATAGAGCAAAACTTTTCCGCTTTATAGAGAACTGTTTTTAAAGAACTCTGTTCTCATATATATTGCTTTAAAATCATAATATCCAAAACACTTTTTTGCAATTTCTAAATGTCAGTTTAACTAAGTAAATTTTACAAGTTTAATCATTGTACAAGTTTTAAGTTGCTGAATTACTTTGACATATTTGTAAGCAAAAGTGTCTTTAATCTTCCCGATATGTAACCGAGCATACCCCTTCGACTGTTCGACTGACTGCAGGGTATAGCACGATAATGTGTAGCCAAGTTTTAGGGGCAGCGGCCAGCGAAGTTCGCCGCGTAAATATTTACAACAATTTTAATCAAGTCTTGCGACATTTTGAAGCAACGCAAGGCATTCAACGCTAACAAAATATTTGCAGGCAAGTTGAGTTACACGCACACACACAAACACACACACACACAGACACACAGATACAGATACACAATTGTAACGATTGACGCATTGGCCGCAGAGCAGCAGGAAGAACAATGAGATCTGTTGCTGCAGCTGCAACCGCAAAATCGCCAACTAACTTGCAGCTATTCAAAAAGTTAAGCGTCGAAGAGGGCGGCAGGTGAGCGTGGCACGCACGAATTCATACAATTGTATATACACAACCAATAACTAGACCACAAAACTGATAGCTGAAATTGACTGGAAATTGCTTCAGTTGCAGTTGCAGTTGCAGCCACTAAGTTGCCGTGGCAGCTTCACTATTTATTGTCGTCCAGCTGATAATTGCTCTGCGGGGGCGTGGCAAGCACATAAAAAGCTGATGCTGCAGTTGTTTAGCGGTTTTTCCAAAATTCCCAATTGATTTTGTAGCAAATTTAAATCGGTTGTGGCAGCCAAAGTCAAAGACTAAACTACGATTTGGTTTGAAAGCATACATTTCTCTACATTGAAGCAATAGTGTTGATATTTTCAGCAAAAAACAAGGTTGCTAAAGTTTAAATGAATGTACATTAAATGGGAGTTCAACACACTGCTCTCAATTTACATTTTTTTTTGTATGTTTCACTCCATGTAGAAGGTGCGTATTTAATTTGTCAGGTAATTCAAGATGGAGATTGACTAATAGAAATTGTAATTTCAAATTAAATTAATAAATATGTAAATTATCATATTTACTTTTAAATTTTATCTGCGACCTATGGTGGCATAAATTAAAACTTAATGAAAGTTTAATAAGTAGAAAAGTCGAAGAGACTTTAGCTCTTGCACTTTGTTAAAATAGACCACTAGAAGCAATAAAATTACGTTTAAATATAAAATTATATAAAAAGGTAGAGATTGCAATTTCACAAATAAAATTACATGCAGTCTACAAATAAAAGCTTTTCTTAGATATAATATTCTTCTGATTTACGTTTAATTCACATTAATTAGACAACAATAACTATTGATGTTGTTGTTGCGCTCTCCACTTGCACAACAAAGCTAGTTTTTATCCGATTTCAACCATCTTTTGGATTTCGGTTCATATTATAAATATCTATATATTGCACTTTCAAAAAATTTTCTAGCTTTAAGGATGCTAGAGTTTTTTGCGGTTTGTTAGCGAGGGAAAGGGCGGGGGAGGAAAAAACATAAACTTGATCAGCGTAGTTGCATATTGCACCTAAATCCAAAGTTTGGTTACTTTACCTCTTACCATCTCTCAGATCTAGGTGTTCATACGGACAGACGGACGGACCGACAGACAGACGGACGGACAAGCAGACAGACGGGCATAGCTAAATCGATTTTAATTTTGGTTCTGACATTGTAACAACATATGGTCTTCGACGTCTCCTTCAGCATGTTATATATATATATATATATAGATGAGCAGAAATAGATATGAAGATAATATTCCTTCTCAATGAAAGTTATATATATTCAGATTTGCACATCAACTTGACAAGTTTGAACTAAGTTTGAAGTGAGCCTACGCATAAAAGTAGCTATCGTTCAAAGTTCTATATGCAGAGATGCAAAACGAATTGTCGAAAGGAGAACTCTGGATATGAAGACAAAGCACACGCACTGCTTCCAATTCTGGGCACACATTTAGTCAGAACTTTCACGAGAATACATAACGAAACACAACATGACAAACTTGGGCGCACACACTATATATATAGTATATATATATATATGTATGACTCGTGTCGGGGTGTAAAAACAAGGCAAAGGCTGAAGCAAATGCAATTACTGCAGCTGAAGTTGTTGTCGTTGCTGTCGTTGCTGCTGCACCCGAAGGAGGCCGACGCATGTAATCTGCAGGCTGCACTTGCCACAGTGGGGCACAAAGTGGGGCCTGGGCTGGGGAGAGACAAATAAACATATCAAAATTGCATATTGTTTTAATTGTTTTGCTACCAGGTTGCAGGTTATTCGATGCCAAGACTGCAGATTAACGCATTTACACTGCAAATCCTGACAGTTGCACAGGATGTGCCCACACACACACACACACACACACGCACACACACTGTTATACTTTACAGTTGTGCACACACTCTGCGCCTGTCGTGCATGGCATAAATTGTGCTTATGGCCACGTCAAGTGTTCCTTTGGCAAGACGACTGTGAGTTTGTGTATTTGCGATGACAATTATGCATATTAAACGTTTGACTTTCGGCTTATTAAAGCAGCTAGTGCTTCCCTCTCTCTCCCTGTCACTCTCTCTGGCTTTGTCGTTATCGTTATATCTGGCACCTTTGCGGCTTAAAGTAGCTGCCACTTTAAGTTGGACGATCGTAAAAACAAAAGCCATAAAATGCGCATAAAAAAGCAACAAAAGTGTCCGGCAAACCTTTTTTGTGCTGTTGATTTCGCATACCCTACACAAAGCCAGCGGCATCTGCACACATCCAATAAGTATGCAACGTTCTCAGCAAATCTTAAGTTGCATTTGAGTACTGCCAATTTAGAAATAATTGTTTTTAGCTTCCAATTTCTCGGCTCGTGAATAAACTAGAGACAGCAAAAAGGATTTCTGTTAATGCAGAGAATTTTTGAATTGTCACTATAAATAAATATTTAGAAATACAATTACTTTATTGTCAATATTCAAAATAAATATTCATTGTATTCAATTAATATCAAATCGTTAACATAAGCGATTAATTTAAGTATAAAAAACTCAATCTTTCTCTAAGAAGAAACCTATGTAATTTAGCATATTTTAAAGGGAAAAAATTAACTAATAGAAGAATTTTCAGCATCATTGTGATTATAATAGCATAAGCGATTGATTAAAGTATGAAAAATATTAATGTTTCTTATACATATGTTATTTATAATTTATTTATATTTAATTTGAAAAATTAATTAATATTGAATTTGGATTTTTAGCGTCATTGAAACTTTGAAAGCACAAATGCAATTGATTCAAGTTTGAATTGGGAATTGTTATTGCGAAAAAATTAACTAATATTTGAATTTATAGCGTTATTGAGATTCTGACAGCACAAGCGATTATATCAAGCTTGAAGAAAACTTAATATTTCTCCAAGATAAAAGTGATATATGATAGCATATTTAATTAGAAAAATGTAATAATATTTTGAGCACATGCAATTGTTTCTAATTTGAATTGTAATTGTAATTGGGGGAAAACGAACTAATATTTGAATTTGCAGCCTAGTTGAGATTTTAATAGCACAAGCCATTGATTCAAATATGAAGAACACTTAATAATTCTCTGAGAAGAAAGTGATTTATGTTAGCATATTTAATTTGAAAAATGTATTGTATGCACATGCAATTGATTTAAGTTTGAATTGAGAATTTAGATTTGGAAAAAATTAACTAAAATGTACATTTTAAACACAGTTAAAATTTTGACAAAACCAGAGGTTGTTTCCAGATTGAAAAATATTAATAATTCTTTCAGTAGAAAGTGATATATGTTATTTTGGAAAACTTAACTGATAATTAATTGCTATTTTGACAGCATAAGCCATTGATTTGAGTATGAGAAAACTTAATGTTTCTCAACATTTTATCATATTTATATTTTAGCAAATTTAAATGCAAATTAAATAAGTAATAGTTGCCGCGTAGTGTTGCCTCTGATATCTTTAATTATTTATATGTTTAAACTTTCAATTTGAATCACGAAGAAATGCAAATTTATGGCACATTTTGACATTATATCACAATCTATTTGCTATGCTTAAGAAGTATTTTTTTTTAAATAATCATATTGCCTTTAAATGCCTTTTAGCTGCTTTTAGACTTCATAAACTTCTTAGTTATTTAATTGGTATTCTCTCTTTGCAACTCTTATGAATTATTTTTTAAGCAATTCTGCTTCATTTACTGCGCTTGCTCTTCAATGTTCGCCAGCCTTGAAGCGTGTGTGCAATTCGTTGTGTTCTGTGGAGGATGTGCGCATTGTTCTTTTGATTTAGGAGGATGTGTTGAGCGCTCGCCACTTGACTTGCTCCGACTTGTTTGGCCGCCCATTATTGTCCGGCTGGCTTCGAGCGGCGGGCGGGAGCGGGGTGCGACGGGGTGGGGGTTGATTTTGTGCTTCTTTCGCTGCGGCGCTGCAATTGAAAATTTATTTTGTGTGCTCATTTTGCACCTAATTTCGGGAGGCAAAAGTCCGAGCCGGGCGCCGCCGAAGTCCAAGGAAATGAGTCGCAAAAGGAATAAAAATGAAGAGCGCACCAAACTTGCAAAAGTCATTTTCATTTTGCCACATCGTAAAAAGTGCTGCTCTTTTTTCTCCTCTCTGTGTGGCAGTGTGTGTGTGTGGCAGTGTGTGTGTGGCAGTGTTTGTGTCGTGCCATTCTCATCATTGTTTTGTTAGCCTGTACTTGGACTCTGCTCTGCGCCCCTTTTATATATTTATTTTAGATTTATTGTAATGTCCAGCAAAAAGATTGCCCAACTGCCACCCCCCTACCCCCCTGTCGCCTTTACAGTTTTGGGTTTTTGCGACACACACGCATTTCGTATGCAGTTTGCGTTTGAGGCCTGTCAGGACACGGCCTCCATGCTGTCCTGCGTCGTCCTGGACATGGGCTGCGGCTTTCATACGCCCATTGCACAGGGCGCGCTGTCTCTCTCTCTCTCTTTGGCTGCCACTTGGCCGTATTGAAAGTAATGTTTACGTTTCCGTTTCCGGTTTAAGTCCATGTCAAGCCATTCAGCCAGAACGTTTGTATTTCATTTTAAATTCGCTTCCAGCGCACAACAACAACAACTCGTCGTTGGTCTTCTGGCGAGAGCAAAGCATACCCTAGCTTGCTGTTGCTGTGCCCCTAAACTGCAAGCACTCCTTACGTCGTATCTGCCCCTCTCTCTCTCTCTCTCTCTCGCTCTCTGCAGTGTTGTGGCAATTTTCTTTGTGCTGTGCTGATTGCAGGCAGAGTCCTAAAATGCAATTTGATTATGGCCAACTTTTGGCTTTGTCTCAGCCCGACTTGCCCCCTCTCGGCCCGCCTTCATTAGCCTAAAGACTTGCCTCATCTTGGGGCAGCCAGCGAGGCCATCATCAATCCATCATTCCGCCCCTGCTCTCAGTTATTTGAGAGGCTTTCAGGGGGGAGGGAGGCAGCTTTCAAGTAATTAGAAAAAGGGCTACAGTCGCAACAACAAACAGCGAGAGAGAGAGAGCGTAAAAATAGCAGCCAAATATTGCACATACGCCGCATATGCCAAGTGTCTTCGCCGTGGGCGCAGTGGGCGTGGCCCGTTAGCCAGTGGCGCATAGCAAAATTGCGCATTTAGCGAAAATGCAAAAGTGCAAATACGAACATCCGCTTCCGTTGCATCACCCGACGCGAAGCGCGCCGGGGGCAGAGCTTGAGGTTCGCCTCCGTTTGTTTTTGTCACTGGATACAAGGGGGGTACAAGGGGGGGGTACAGGGGGGCAAGAGCGGCTACTGTTTGGCTAAGTGCCGCCACTGTTGCCTTTGCTGCCGCTGCTGTCGTTTACCAACACTCCAGCAAGAACTGCTGACGACCTGAAGCACTATCATCCCCCGTACCCCCCCTCCACCCCTGCCGCTTTTATGAGTCTGTCCGCCTCCCTTGTACTTGCATGTGTGTGTGTGTGTGTGTGTGTTGGCGGCTCGTTTTGGCCTCGTGTACTTTTATTTTGGACATGTGCCAGAAATTTGACATATGAACTGCAGCCGCCAACGCGAGTGCCACGCCCCCGCCGTACCACACAACCCCTCCCCCCACCGCCCCCCTGCTGGATGTCTGCCCTCGCTTACATCATTCAGAGCGGCCGCAAAAGAAATCGCACTGCATTATTATCAACTTCAATTTTGTTGTCGACATCGGGCTGGTCTCCACAAATCAGCCTACTGTGGCGAACCTGTGCTGCATACGCGATGTGCCACAGGACACCAACAACAGCAACAGGGATGACGACGACGACGAGCCACAAAATTGAAATTACATGTTTTACTTATAAGTTGGTTTCGCAAAAGGCGCATGCGAAACAGCACAAAAGGCAAACGAGCAAATGTGCAGAAGGTGCAGCGACAAGAGCGTGGAGGGGGTGGCAAGGGGGTAGAGGGGTGGCAGCTGCGTCGCGTTGTAGGTGGCTCATTAATTTGCCAAAAGCCAAAAGGCAGATAAGCAGCGAACAGCAGTAAAAAAGGATTGAACTGCCGACTGAGGGAGCAAGACGAGTGCGGGGGGGGGGGGGGATGGGGCTGCGCTGCACCCACACAGCATGCGTGTGCCGCACATGCAAAACACCAACACACACTCGCAAACAGAGTTCTACGTGCATGTGGAACCGCAGCTCAGCCAGATAAAATCCAATATGGCGCCAATTTTCTCACGTCTGACATTTAATTAACACAACAATGCGAGGAGCTGAGAGCGGCGCAGAGCGCGGCGAAGAGAGCGCGCGCGGAAGAGAGCGCACACAAGTTATGGGCGACTGCTGGCAGCGCAGCTTCGGCCGAAAAGTATGCTGCGGTAAATGTTGTCATTATAAAACGTGAATTATTTACAAAAGTTGTTCGCCACTTTTTGTCTGTTTGCGTTTGTGTTTGTGTTTGTGTTCGTGTTTGTTCTTGTTCGCGTTCTCTTCGTTCGCGCCGTTCTCTTTGTTGTTGTTGCTGTTCTCCTCGTTTTCGTCGTTGTTGTTGTTGCTGTTGTGTGCGCTGGCAGCTTAAAGTTTTTTCTTTGGCGTTTCATTTTAGTTTTTTCGCACTCAGCCAACGCATTGTTTCGACTATTTATTGTGTGTGTGAAGTTTATGCAATGGCTGCTGGCATCAAAGTTGTGGTTTATGCACTCGCGCTTCAGATTACTGCTATATAGCGCCACGCGATTAATCGACTGCCAGCCACGCTGCTCATTAGCAATAACAAGGTGCTAATTTCGTGTGAGGTCAGTAAACAAATGTAAACAAAACTATGAAAAAATATATTAAATATTTACATATATAGAAGGCAAATATATTGCAAAAATATTTGATATGCAATTACTATCATTTATCAGCATCAAATTTAAGCAGCTGCCGTTATTTTAGCTTATTGTTAACTTATGTATTTATGTTAATTCCATTATAAGGAATATAAATTCACTTTCATGTATTTATCGAAGCTATAGTAACTGAATCTTGTATGGAATGGAATTTTCGAATATTTTGCAATGAAACATGATCATAAACAACACATGCAAACGATACTAATACTATAAATTCATTAAAAATATATATTTGTGTATTTGTTAATGGATTCTATTTATGTAAAATATTACAAAAATATTTGAAAAGCAATTATTAGTATTTTATAGGTATTTTATTTTGTTAACTTTTGTTTTATGTGAATTGCAATGTGTTATAATAAAAATAGATTAACTTTCACTTATATTAAAAAATAATGTGTATTTAACGTAACTATAGAAACTCAATCTATCTTATCGGATGGAATTTTCTGTACTTTCGGAATAGAACATGATAGACATTCTTATGAATAAATGCATTAAAAATATATCTATATTTATATTGATAGATTCTATAAGCGCAAAATATTGCATATATATTTGAAGTCAATTCATGCTAATTAATCAGCATCAAATTATAGCAGCTACCAGCTCAATAAATGGATAAATAAATTATAAAATATGATGTATATTTTATATTGTTAACTATATTTTTATGTGAATTGATAATTTATAAAACATAAATTGACTTTCACTTAAAAAATATGTATTCAACGAAATTAAATGAATGAAAAATATCAAAAAATGTATAAAACGATTTTATATTGAATCTTGTATTCCATTAAATTCCATATTCTTTCGCAATAATACGCAATCTTGACACCATATAATATAATCGTAAACTGGCTTTTACTACGAAAGTATTTACATTTCAAACTATTACAAACCTGTTGTATTATTTAAGTATATTATCAAAATATGATTTACTATACTATAATTATTTCATATTAGTGAACATTAAATTATTTAGAAATTATTAAAATGCGTATTTAATTTAACCCCCTGGTTTGCTTGTGACTTGACCATTTTTTCCGTACTTCCGCAATGATACGTGACCTTGTCTTTCACTACTTGAGACAATTGTCACTCTAATCTTTCCGACAAATGGCCGTAAATAGCTGAGAGTTCGTTAAATAGCTCTTTTAGCAGTTCCAACTAAATGGCAGCCTAAACTTCACTTGAAGTTCACAGCGGCCGAGGGTAATTTGAGATCTTGTGTAGAGTGCTGACGTCACTTGAGGTCTGGCTAAGTCGAAGCAGACGGAGCGCAGCTTAAGCTGCGTTTCAATAAGGCAAGCGTCTATTTTTAGATCATTCAATGGAAAAGGCGAAGCAGACTAGAGAGTGAGACAACGAGGAGAGCGAGAGAGCGAGCATGCGATAGAGTGAGGAGGGCAAAGAGGCGGGCAGCTTAGCCAGGCTACTTAACGGGAGATGGCGTCTAACGTTAACTGTAATTCCCAACAACAGCAATAACATGAGCAACTACAAACCGGCAAACAAGTGCAGTTAAACGAGTTAAATCTAAAGAGCGACCGCAGCGACGTAAACTGCGACTGCGACGCCATTGATAGCAGCAGCAGCAGACGTTGAGAAATAAAGAATTCAAGTGCAAACGGCAGATAAATCAAACAGTAAGCAGAAAGCGCAACGTCGCGTTGCGTCGCATCGCTGCCGCTGCGCAAATATTTGCTTAACAGTTACAGAGAGTGGCTCAGCAAATGCACATGCACATATTTATACCTCATCCTTACTGCCCCCTTCGCCGCGCTCGCTGCTAGAGTTGATCTAGCATCGAGACTGGCGTAAAAACTGCGTCAGTGTGTCAAGTTCGTTTTGTGGTCTTACAGAGAGAGAGCGAAAAAAAGAGTGAGTGAGTGTGACTGCAAAGAGCTAAGAGAGAGAGAGAGAGAGATCTTTGGAATGAATGTGTGCACATATGTATGTATGTTGGTTTTCTCTCTTTAAAGCTCATTTACTTTTGATCTCTTCGTCGGCGCCTGATGCAAAAGGTAAATGAACTTCCGGTTAGTTGGAAATTGTGATTTTTTTTCGAAAGAAAGTACTTGAAATTTTTAGTTATTGTACATACAGTAATATACGTACACATGAATTGTGTACATCAATGCATTTTCTTACACACACACACATATTATATATTTAAAGTATTTTGTTTTATAGTTGTTAATTCCATCTCTTTTGCGTGGCGAGAGCTGTTTGTATTGGGATGTGCTCTCGCTTGCTTCTACGCCGCAGCAGCAGCTGTTGAGAACTTCTTGGAGTGGGGCGCAAGAGACGCCAAGGTGCCAAACTGCGAATATTAGCAGTAGTTGTTTTTGTTTTTATGCGAGTACAAACACAGAAATATTCGCGTTTTCAAGTGCCTCTCTTCCAGCAAGCAAGCATTCTCGACGTGCAGACACCTAGCAAGCTTTTTCACTACAAATTTAATGTGCTCTGCTCTCATTTCAACTGCTTATTATTAGTTCGGCATACCCTTCTCGCTGGATTGGAAACTACTTACGCTCTGGAGAATTATTGTTTTTTCGCTGTTCAATTGCTAAGTGTTTGCAGAGTTTATTCGCAGTGTTCACAACTAGCTCACACGTTGCGTAGCGTCTCGGGGCAAATGGAGCTTTTGTTTATTCATTTTCCGTAGTAGAGTATACAAACTTCGTTGCAGCACTTCGAAGCGAACTTAGCGTTCTGGTGTTTATTTTTATTGCAGAAATGCTGCGCAAATTAAATTGTTTGCTGTTAGTTGACAAGAACGACACGAATAAGCAGCAGCAAAACACCAATTGACCAATTTATACACTACCATGAGAACGTGTGCAATCGGCCGACTTTTATGCGGACCGTAAAGAGATCAGATATAAGGCGACCAGTCGAATTGCTGAGCTAGGCAAGTTCCATATTGATTTCCAATTCGAGCGGCAGAGAAAGCACTTTAATGTACACTTTAGGGGAAAACTTTTAATGCGCAATACCCTTAAATCAAATCACAACTGCCAGAGGAAGGCGTATCGAGTAAAATGAATATTTTTTTCAGCCGATACTGCGTAGTTATACAAGTACTTTTGACTGAGCATTCACATTTTTTGTCAATAATTATTTACTTATGAGTTTGGCCAGTTCCTTTTCAGACTCTGTGTTTCATTTTGATATACTATGTATATATATTAACACTGATATAAATAATTATTAAACTATTTTTAATTTAACAGGCATTTGTCATAATGTTAGTTGATGCTTAGTTAACAGTCTAAGCATACGCCTGCTATGTTAACTTAACGTCTGCGCTTGTTAACTTATTGTTAACAATGTTAACGTAACAGACTGAGCATTCGCCTGCAATTATAAATAAGAAGTCTAGGCATTTGTCTGCAATGTTACCTTACAGTCTAAGCTTTCGCTTGCAGTTAACATTGTTAACTTAACAGACTGATCATTCGCCTGGAATGCTGCAATGTTAACTTAACAGCCTAAGCATTTAGCTGCAAAGTTAGCTTAACAGTTAACTTGTAAAGTTCTGCCAACAACAAATTCAAATACTCTGAAGGCGAAGAGACACTAAATCAGTCGTGTAATTATAAAAGCGCATATTCATGTCGACAAAGTTAAAGTTAGGACACTAACCGATTGAATGGAGTGAATTGGACGGCTGCAAGTATGATGGATAAACCGAGGCTCGAAGTAAAGGAAACATTTTATCAATATAAATAACAGAATAAATAAATTTATGTGAAAGTCTAACTATTATTTATTTAGCGTTTAAATTGTCAATTTATAAGCGAAATATAAATTAGATTAATTAAAAATTCAAGGAATGAATTGATGTAAAGATCATTATAATATTATTGTAGTTATTTACGGAGGTTATTTTACTAACATTATTGCCTTTTTATTTATCATTTATGATTAGATCAGCATTATATTTAATAATTAGGAAAGGCTCTGAAATCGAAGTCCACCTGCTGCTACAGTGATACATAAAAAATTGTTTCGATATCGTTGCAATGTCAAATTGTAGTTATCAATAAGGACAATATATAATAATATGCCGACAAAGTTACTTGGTTTTTCAATTGAAAGCCGACAAGGGATATAGAATTTAGAGTTAATTTTGTAAATACAAATGTAAAAGAATAATAATGTTGAAGTGCATTTATCAATAAAAAAAAATAATATATTATGAGTTAAATATAGCTATACTGAATATTTGTAGTACCTAAATATATATATTTTTCAACGAAAACGGAATTCGGATGTATACATGATACAATAGGACTACAATGTTGGATTGCTTTTTTCAATGAAAATAATTAATAAGTATATGCTAACGTCAGGCAATTAGTTACTTGGCTTATAAAGTGTCAGCCTAAAAATAGATTGAACTTAGAGTTAATTTCCTAATTATAATTAAAATAAAGTAGTTCAGATGTAGACAAGATTTAATGACAATATCGCTGCAATTGCGATAGACTTCTCAATAAAAATAATAAAGAGGAATACTATTATTTGAAAGAAAACGTAATTTAGATGAACACAAGATTGTGTTGTTGGATCGTACTTAACAATAAAAATAATATAAAACAATAACGACAGGGAATTAGTTACTTGCCTTCTAAATTATCAGCCTAAAAAGGAAAAATAATTTAAAGTTAATTTTCAAAATAAAAATATAAAAAAAATAGTTTGGATATATACAATATACAATATGAATATCGCTGCCAATACAATGAACTTCTCAATAACGTATAACGCAATTAGTAACTTATATTCTTAATTATCAGTCTATAAGGGAAAACGGGTTGAATTTATTTATTTGTGGCAATATCCTCGAATAATATATAAGTTAACGTCAGACATTTAGTTACTTATCTTCTTAATTGTCAGCCGAAAAGGGAAATCGAATTAAGAGTTAATTTTCTGAATAAAAACGTAAAATAAAGTCGTTTAGATATACACAAGATACGATGGCAATATAGCCGCAATGTTGCACTGCACTTATCAGTTAATAACGCACAACGTCAACGCTGAATGTGTGGCAAGTGTGAGGTAGGTGTGAAGACACTTCTCAGAGTCTGTGTGCTTAGCATTTATGAGTTGTCTCCGCTGTCAGCGGCGACTTTCTAATGCAGCATTACGAGCTCTGCGACTCATAATAGGCGGACGGACGGACGGACGGACGGACGGATGGGCGGACAGGTGGCTGGACGAGGCGTAAACAGGCGAGAGAAACAGGCTTTAAATAGCAGCCAGCAAAGCGAGTGGAAGCGCCAAATCTTAGCTGCCTGCCGCGCCCCATAAATGCAAACTGGGTGCCACACCAGACAGCGAATCTGTGGCACAAGGAGAGAGGGAGAGGAAGAGGGAGAGTGTACGACAATGTTGCGCTAATATCGCGAGGTGTGCAACAACCTTGCGCTGAGGACGCCGCGCAAGCGATCGTGATAATCGTCGACTTAATGGCGACGATAATGATGATCGGTCGTTGCCGTTGCACTTGCTGTTGCAGTTGCTGTTGCAGTTTGCCGTTGCCAGACATATTGAGACCAATTAGTGGCTCAAAATCCGCTTGGCAGCAAACGGAACTGCCGCGTCTAACTGTTCAGCGTTGCAGCCGACGCAGCCGCCGTCGAAGTCGCCGTTGCCGTCGCTGCTGCTGTTGCTGTTGCACACGCGCTGGTTGCATGGAATGCTGCACGCGAAAAAGCGGAGCCGCAACGCCGACGCCAGCAGCCAGCAACCAGCAACCAGCAGCTAGCGAGCCAAGCAGCCATCTAGCCAGCCATCTAGCCATCGAGCCAGCTAAACTGGCAGACGAGCGCGGCCTACTTTCTCCGCATTCCGAAATTCAAGTCAAAGTCGCGGCGACTGCGCGACTCCGCCACTTGCCACTTGCTGCCAGTTGCGAGTTACCAGTTGCCGGTTGCGACTTTGTTGTGCAGCCAGCGCGGCAGCTGCGGCGGCAGCGCCTCAAGCAGTGGCAGCAACAGCAGCCGGCGAACTAGACAAACCACTAGCCATGGAGGAAGTGAATGCAACCGAGAAATGTCTATATATATAAAGGTATGCATATATATTTATATATTCTAGCCAGACACAGTGAAAACTGCGCTAAGCTCGACAACGATCTGCAAAGCTGGCAAAAATCTTATCTATTTTGTGATTTCCTTAGTTAAATAATTTGAAAGAATTCACAATTATATTTTGCTGGCTTACCGAATTAGAACGGACAAATAATGTTAGCTAGATAATTTCCGTATTAATATAATGATATTAAATAGTTTTGGCAAATTTATTGTATTGGTTTACTCAATAAGAACAGACGTATTCAATAAGCCAATACAATATAATTCCCATATAACATATGTTCTATATATTTATAATATATACATGATTTCAATATTTGTAAAATAAAAATCAATATACTTCGAGATTATATTGTGTTGTCTTGCTGAATAACAACAAATAAATAATAAATCTAGTTCTTAGGTAGATCATTTCAATATTAATATAAACAAAATTTATATATTTCCAAATTATATTGCGCTGGCTAACTTAGCAAGAACAGATAAAAATCAAAACTATTAGCTGAACAGATCATTTTTTTACATTTAAATTAAATAGTATATATAAACTTAAATCTAAAATATATTAAATAATATTAAAAAAAAAATACATTTAACATTATTGTATTTAACATTAATATAATTTGAAATTATATTGTGTTGGGTGACTGAATTATAATAGGCAACTAGCATATCTATATACTAGATAGCTGATTTCAATATATGCATAATTTAAATGAATATACTCTGAAATTATATATTGTTGACTTTCTGAATTATAACATTTATAGAATAATATCTTCTTCAAATTTGATCTAAATATTTTTTATGCCAAACTATAAAAAAAAAAAATCGTTTCGACATAACACAAATACAATAGTTTAATTTTATATTGCACAAACATTGGATAATGTATTTTTAAAATGACTCAACAATTAACATTTAATATTGGCTTTAAAAGAATGCAAATTCATAAAGAATATAATGAAACAGGAAGACTCGAAGGTTATTCTTATTGTAAATCTTTCTTCTTCTCATTGCACTCATTTGTTAGAGCTTTTGAAGTGTTTTTATTTTAATTATAGCGTTTAAAAAATATACCTAGGTTTTTCATGGTATTTTTATGGTTATAGTTAAGCTTCATAATATGTTTATTTTTTGCTAAAATGTATGTTTCAAAATATGGATGGTTTCTTCTTTGCCAAATTATCAAATGTTTGAAATTTGCCATAAAATAAAACAGTATTAGCTTAAAATTAATTTTTTTTGTAAATTAATTTTTTTTATCTTAAGTAATTATTGGTAAAAATAAAAAAAAGTTGGACAATAAAGTATTTCACAAAAAAACCTTAATTTTCTACAAAATAAAAAAGTGTTATCTTAAATTATAAATTTTGTTTATTTAATTTAAATAAAGCCAATATTTGTAAAATGAAGTAAAATTTTGAATATAATATATTTCGTGAAATACGCTTAAAATTTATAATTATTATTATCTTAAATTGAAATTATTTTGTATTTCATTTTTTTTTTTGCGCATGGCTTGAAAACAAATTTCTTGTATAAGCTGCAATTAAAATTAGTTCCTATATTACAATAAAGATATGCTTTTTAGTTGCTGTCACAACTCCTTTTTATGTTTGTCTAATTCGCTTAGAAGTTCAACTTGAGATTGATGCAGAGAACATAAGATCTTCAATGTTCTTTCTTTAACGCGCTCCACTGTAGCTGGCGGTCAAATCAGCAGCGCCGAGGCGTGCCACTTAACACTTTGAGAGCTGCAGCCGATTCTGGTTGCAAGTTTGGTTTTATTCGGCGGCTGCTTTGTTTTTGTTTTCGGTGAGTTTCGGTGCCGCTTGGCCAGCCAAACGATGCAGTCGCCGTCTGGCGCAGTCGGCAGCGCGCTGCGATTGCGTAAGCGATGCCACTGCTTGGTCATTGTCGCTCAGCTGATCGCTGGCTGCGCTGCTGCGACGCGACGGTGACGGTGACGGCGACGGCGACGCTGACAGCGCAGCTAACGACGACTGCGACGCTGTTGGACTTAATGGCATTCAAATGTATCCCTTAGGCGACGCTCTGCTCCGCTTTGCGCCGCTCTTCCTGTCTGCCTCTCTCACGCTCTTTCGCTCTTCTGCTTTGCGCTTTAAAGTGTAGCAATCTAATTTCGCTCACCGATCACTTGCTGTGCTTTTGTTGTTGCTGCGCGTGTTGCTCAAAGTCGTTCTCGTTGTTGTTGTTGCTGTTGCGTACTTTTAGTTCATTTACCTGCTGAAGTGCTGGCGTTTAAAGAAACTGTTGGGATCTAACTGTTTATCGCTGCGTCTTAAGTCCGAAAATAGCCAAATGATTTATGTATGTGCTCTTTTGCCAGCTCTGCTTGCGCGTGTCTCGCATGATTGCCACGGCCAACAACGACCATTGATCAGCAGCCAGCGAAGCTTTCAAGCTACCTGATTCTGCCAGAGCCATAGCCAGAGCAATTAGGGTCCGCAAGGTCGCCGTTGGCCCGTTTTACTTTGATTTCCTAATTGAATTTCCTGTAGTTTGCAAGGCTCGACGAGCGAGAGAGAGCGGGAGCGGGGTGGCACAGTTGTTGAATCTTGGCAATTGATTTATGCTTTTTTTGCTGGCTGCGTCCGTCTGACAGGTAAATAAATGCAAAATTAAATGGGAGAACGAAATGCGGAGTCCGAAGTGGCATCGAGTCGAATTGATTTATTAATTGGGCAACTTGACAAGTTGTTTGGAAAATGCTCATCGACTTGGGGACTTGGGGAATTCTCGTCCTAAACGCAACGCTGCCTCTTCAACGTTATCGTCATCTTCCTCTTCCTCTGCCTCATCCACATTCTCGCTCTGTGTGCGGATATCAAATTAATTCCAATTTGTTGTGAGTTCCATGTGGAATTTGCAGCTTTAAGCATGGATACGTCTTACGCTCTCGAGGCATGTCAAATTGCAATTGCAGCTTTGGCTAATTGTTTTATTGCGTATACGCAACGTTGTGCCCAACGTTGCCTGGCTCGTTGAGCTGTCAATTCCCAGGGGGCATCATCAAAGCTGCAACCACCACAACTTACAGCATGACTCGCCCAACTTGGCCACTTTGTTTATTGGCCTACAAAACGTAGGCGAATATTCCATGTGCTTTGCTTAAACATTTAACAGCCTCTTGTTTGCACTCGCAAGCCAATTGATTACACGTGTATCTTCCTTGGACTTTTTATTTAAATTGCATAATTTACAAGCATTTTTTTTTAATAATTTACAAGCTTTTGTAATAATTTATAATCATCATTTATATATATCTATTGTAGTAATATCAACTTACTTTTAGTTTTCTGGGATTGAAATATTTATAATTTAAATCTAATCATCTAGATAGATTTATTTTTAATTATTTACCATATTTATGTGTATCATAACTTGCAGTAATATCTACTTACTTTTAGTTTTCTGGGATTGAAATATTTATAACATACATCTAATTATGTAGATAGATTTATTTTTAATTTACCATATTCATGTGTATCATAACTTGCAGTAATATCTATTTACATTTAATTTTCTTGACTTTCAATAAATAAACAAAATGTGAATTCTCTACTTTATTTATAAATTTTCAAATGTTGCAAACTTGGTTTTCGTTTTGTATTTCATGTGAAAATTTGGGAAATATTTGTAATATACATTTAATAGTTTTATTTAATTTTTGCTTTTTAATTTACAAACATTGCAATGGACTATAAACATCATTTATGTATATGTATATCGACTACTTGCAGCAATGTTTTCTAATATTTAATTTCATCAGCTTTAAATATTTTTTATTTTTAATATAAAATAAATAATTTGAAATATTTTTAATATAAATTAAATAATTTGGATTCTTTTATTTACTAATAAATTGCGTATTCAAAATAAGAATAATTTATGATTCGTTTCGTTTTTAATAATTTACAAACATAGCAAATAATTTACAACTACCATTTAATTTTATATATTTCTAGCAATAATATTAATTTTTTTTTAGTTTTCTTGGCTTTCAGTTTTTTTAAGTAAGTCATAAAATTAAATTTGATACTCAACATGTGAATAATTTATTTATGCAATCTTGAAGACATTGCACACTTTGTTTTCTTGCCGTCTGTTATGTGAAATCTTGTAATATATTTTTCATTTAAATTTAATAGCTTAAAAGCGCCTTATTTTTTATTTTCTATTATTATCTATTACTTGCAGTACTTCTTGGCTTTTCGTTTACTTTAAATGCCATATACAACAATTAGATGTTTCACAATTTGTTTTCTTCTGTTAGTTCATGTTACCTTGATCAATATTTCTTCTAGTAGATAAAACTTTGCCTATAAATTGGCTAATTTAGACCATCATTTTTAATTTTTCTATAAATTTGCAGGCGTTGCAAATAGATATCTATATCCTGAATATCTATTTACTTTTAGTTTGCTGATTTTATCTAAGTGATTTGCAAGCACTTCAAATCGAGTTTTTGTTGCTTTTAAGTTGGCAAATATTATTAATCTAAATTGAATAATTTAACAGCATTAAATAGTTCACAATAAACATTAAATATTTTCCCATCGTTTTCAAATTTGCTCAAAGTTTGCAATTCACTTAAAAATTACAATAAATTACATAAATAAATTGCCTATTTATGTTGTGAATACTTGACTTTGTTTATGCAATTTTGAAGCTCTTCACACACTTTGTTTCTGCTTCGTTACTTGTCATTTAAGTGAATTGCCTTTTTCTTGTTAATAATTTACAAGCATTGCAAACACATCCTAATCAAGTCTAAATATTTTCCTTGGGCTTTCTGCAGCTTGCAATTTGCTTGACGACCACAATAAATGGCAAAAACAGATTGAATGCTGCTTTTTATTTATGCAAGTTCTATGAGATTGTTTGCACTTTGTTTCTGCTTTATTTGCCATTTATGCGAGGCAAATTTAATAAATGTTTGTGAAATTTATCCGAGTTGTCCGAGTGTAATAATTAAAACAAACTCAAATAATTCATTTGCAAAAATATATTGCTGTGGCAAGATAATGCTGCTGTTCTTGTTGTTGTTGTTGCTGCCGATTCTTTGAGTTCTTTCTGCTTGTGGAGTGTCCTGCAGCGTTATCCTTTTGGCTGCACTCAGGATAATTAGCGGCAATTTACTGTCGGCGGCTGCTGAAAGTGGAATTTATGGCACTTTCTGAGCACATTCGTCAGCGACGACGGCGACGGCGACGGCGACGGAGTTGGAGTCGAAATTGAATTCAACTTAAACTACAAACAGTTTGTGGCAATTTGCTGACCGAATCATTCATAATGCAACAGCGACATTGTGGCCATGTGGCATGCGGCATGCGGCTTTGCTTCCTTTCGTCTCGTCTCGTTTCCTTTCCTTTCCTTTCGCCTCGTTTCGTTTCGTTTCGTTTCGTTGCTGGCCAGCCAATTGACGTGTGCTGAGGACTGAGGACTGAGGACTCATGACTGCGGATCCTGTTTGGGGCGTCGCTCCTGCTGCTGTTATTCATCTAAGCCGCAAAGTTTCGCCGCTGTCGTTCGCTGGGTAAAAATTCATTGAATTTCAAATGCGACTTGGACACCGCTGTAACACACGCCCCCCCTTCGTCGTCCCCTGCCTGTGTCCCGTGTCCTGTGTGTGTCCTCGCGCGCCTCGTCACCTGGCTTCGACAAACTTGACGCTTGTCCAGAGGACGTCAGCTCGTCAATTGGGCAGCGTCACGTTGGCCACTTCAATTTGCATTGATATCGTGTCCCAGTCCCCGTCCCCGTCCCCGTCCCGCTCCCCGCGGCCATTCATGATTCATTGGCCGCAAGCTGCAGCAGAAGCTGCTTTAAATTTGCAACACAATGCGCCTCGCGTCGCACTCGACTGGGGCCAAGTCAGACGACAGCGACACCGTCGAGTGTCTGAAGACTCAACACAATTCTTGCCCCACTCACACACACACCAACACACCAACACACACACACACACACACACATGTGCAGAGGCGAGCACACAACAACAATTAATTATTTTCAAGCCTGCGGCTGAATTTCAACACATCAAAGTTAATTGAAGGCAAACTTTTTCGCTTTTTCACCTCTTTAATACCCCATGACAACTGTCTGCTCACGCTGGGTGCACTCGACCTCCAGCTAAGCAAGCTGCAGCAAGATACAAGTCTAAAACTAGCGAAATCCTCCCTGAAGTAATCTTTGTATACATATGTTATATTTGAACATTTGCTGTGAGAAGTTGCCAAATAGCAGCAGCATTAATATTGCATTTGAAACAAAGTAAATTTCAATTAAAAGTAACAAAAGTAAGATGCTAAATTTAACTAAAAATAAAAATACAAAATGCAGCTAAAATCTTTATAATTTAAAACAACTTTAAATAATAATAATAGATATAATATATATAAATATAAAAAATATTGCATAAGCACATTAGGTGATATCAACTACATTGTGAATATATTTAGTTGACTTTTAACTAAAGAAAGCATGAAAAATTAAAATAAATATATAATACAAAATGTAGCTAGTAATTTTGTTATTTATAATTTAAAAGAATGTCAGAAATAATATATATATTAATACTGCATACAAGTTTTAAATGAAATTAACAACATTTTAAATATATTTAGTTGACTTTTAGCAAGAGAAAGCAAGCAAATGTGAATTAAAAATATAATTAAATACATTTCTAAATTTTGTTTATTTAGAATTAACAGCAACTCCAAAGAATAGTTGCGAAAATTGCTAAATTAAACTGCATAAGATTTCTACTTTCTTGACTTTTAGCTGTTCATATTTTTTGATTTATAGTAATTCAAATAACGAAGTCAAAATGACATTTTAAGGCACATCCAAATTAAAATTTATAAATTTAGAGTGCTTGAAATGCCTTTTTGGCTTTGCCTTTGTTTAGTTTATTGAGATTGAAAATTAAATAAAATTAACCAAAGTAAGTATAAAAATGAAGGACATTTTAATAAACTTTTCTTTTTTTTAAGTAACAGAAGTAATGTAGCTTAACTTTGGCTTTTCTTTCTTTATTCTTACTTCGGGCTTAAATCTAAAATTGAAGTGAAATGGCTTGAAATTACTTTTTGACTCTGTTAATTTTGTATGTATTCAGTTTGAAATTTAAATTAAAATTTACCAACGTATAGTGAAGGAAAATTAATGTAGAACACATTTATTATTCAAACAAACAAAATTAATGTAGATTGACTTTTAGTTTTCTGCCTTCATTAAAATTTTGCATAATTAGAATCTATATTAAGAGTGCTTGAAATAACATTTTGACTATGATAATTTTTAGTTTATTTAGTTTCAAATTTAAATTAAAATTAACCAATAACAATAATAATAATATAGATTAAATGTTAGTTTTTTCTTCATTATTAATTTGAAATTACATTTTGATTTTGATTTATTTTCATTTATTTATTCCAGTCAACTTATATGGCATAGTTTGAATAAAACCCAAAAAAGCCAAATAAATAAAAAACCAATAAAATAATAAAGGAATTATTATTAATGCTTATACTCATTAACTAAGCAAAGGCAAGAGAATAACTGATTGCGAGTGGATAAATTGAAATGCAGCTCACTTTGATTGCTGTGATTTTAGTGAGCTATTGCGGGGTATCTGAGCGTCGTGTTTGTGGCGTGAGTTTGTGCGTTGGCTTGTTTACTTTGAGCTCGTTCGAGTGCAGAAGGTGTCGGAGCACTCGCGCCGTCTCGCTCGCTCGAGAGTCTTGCGAGTTGTCATGAAACAGCGCACGTTACGTATACGCAGCGTGGCGGCGTCGAATGTCTGAGGACATCACTGGCACCAGCACAGCTGGTGATGAAGACTAATGATGTTACTGCCACAGCCTCTGCTCTAATATGCATGCCACACCGTCGGCTATTAGCTGCAAGGCGGCCACTCCCCTCGCCCCCCCCCCCCCCGCACTTACACTTATGCTCTGTGTGTTACTGACCTCATTCGTGGTGTTAATGTCGCCGAATGTTGCGCTTTAATCGAGCCAGGGCAAGGCAAGTAGCCAGCCGGCGTTTATCACGTTTAGACAGAGTGCTTAAGCAGGATATATGCGTTGTGAGGCATTTGCGTGGCAACATTTTTGAAATATGATTGCAACATTTTTCAGGGAGCGGCGGCAACAAGATGCGCCCAGGCAGCAAGACGAATGCCTTCCGCTTGTGGCATTCAATAATTTAAGCTCACAGCAGTCACTTGTTAACAATTAAAGTCAAGAGCTGTAACCTTTTGCCCAAGGACTCTCGCTAGTCGTGCTCGAAGTCGCGTCGCCGACTCTCGAAGCCAGCTCGACGCTCCACCATAAATAAAACATGCAAAACGCAGCGAAATATGAAACTATGGCAGGCAGACGCAGCACTCGGCTCCTCCCTGCCTGTCGTGCGTCCCCGTCCCTCCCCCCTTTGGCTGTTGTGTATTATGAGCGATGATGATGCCAGGCAGCCAAGCAGCCAAGCAGCTCCTTGGGTTGCGAAGCTGCTTCGTTGACAGCGTTAAGTTGAATTGTTTATTTGACTTTTAGTTGTTTTCCTGCTGAAATGCGACGCGGCCTCCGCTCGGGTAGCTCTGCTTTGCTCCCACAGTTGGAGCAGCGGCTGCCTTGCAGGATATGCGCCGGTTGAGCTCTATTTGCTTGGCCTTTTTACTTTTCCATTTTGGCCGCCACTCGGCTGAGTTCAAAATTCAAAGAGTTGCGGCAACTTTGCGCCGTTGTTCTTTTTCCTTGGGCCACTCGCAACACAATATGCAAAGCATTTCTGCCCCACTCCCACTCTCACTCCCACTCGCCATTTGCCTGGCTTCCTGCCCCAGGATGTGTCGCCAAGAGGCGCAACTGTTGCTCCTGGCAACACACACGAATCACGCGCTGATAGCGCTTATCACAATTAAATATCTGCTCCAACTCAAGCAGCTACGCTGCGAACCAGAAAATTTAATGCGCTGCTAATTCAGCAATTTAGTCAATCAGCATAAAGATCGAGCTGAGTTTGCGACATTCAAATCTAACTAGATTTCTAATTTAGAGTAAGAATTGAATCAAATTTTTATTCTTTCTTGCTTTATTCAGTGCAATAAAACATATTTGTAGATGGAGCTAATAGAGTATAGAATCTAAGGAAGTTTCTACTAGGATTTATTTGTTATTTGTTGTCAGTCATTTTAATTTGTAACATTCAAATCTAACTTGATTTTGAATCTTCAAAGTACATTTAAGTATTTAACAATTTGGCAATCAGTTTAGAGTAAGAATCAAATCAAATTTGTATTCTTTCTTCCTTTATTTAGTGCAATTAAACATATTTGTAGACGGAGCTGATAGAGTATATCTAAGGAAAGTTCCTCTAGGATTTATTTGTTATTTGTTGTCAGTCATTTTAATTTGTAACATTCAAATCTAACTTGATTTTGAATCTTCAAAGTACATTTAAGTATTTAACAATTTGGCAATCAGTTTAGAGTAAGAATCGAATCAAATTTTTATTCTTTCTTCCTTTATTTAGTGCAATAAAACATATTTTTAGACGGAGCTGATAGAGTATATCTAAGGAAAGTTCCTCTAGGATTTATTTGTTATTTGTTATCAGTCATTTTAATTTGTAACATTCAAATCTTAATTGATTTATAATCTTCCTAGCACATTTAAGTATTGCCAATTTGGCAATCAGTTTACAGAATGAATCGAATCAAATTTTTATTCTTTCTTGCTTTATTTAGTGCAATAAAACATATTTGTAGATGGAGCTAACAGAGTATAAAAACTAAGGAAGTTTGTACTAGGATTTATTTGTTATTTGTTGTCAGTCATTTTAATTTGTTGTGCATAGAAAAAGTCCATAGAAAGTCTAAGGAAATTTGTAATTTTCAAATTTATATATTTGCTAATTGAGTTGCTCAGTTTATAGAAAGAGCTGTTGGAGTTTATCGCCATGAAATCAAAGCAAATTGCTATTTTTTCTCACCTTGTCAGTATGCTGACAGAGCTGATGGAGTTTGTGGCAATAAAATCTAAGGAAATTTGTACAAGAATTTCTACTTTCTATCTACTTTATGATGCCATTAATTTCAATTCATTTTTGATTGGTGTATAAAAAGACTCAATAGAGTTTTGACACTAAAGTGTAAGGAGATTTCTAATCTTGCAAGCAATTTGAAGTATTTATTCAGTTACCAATTTAGTTAATCAGTATATATACAGATAGATATTTAGATTTCGGAGCTTACTCCAATGAAATCGAAGTCAATTTTTAGTCTTCGTTGCTTCGTTATATATTTCATCAGCATGTAAACAGAGCTGATAGAGTTTGCTACAATATAATCTAAGAGAAATTCTTCTAGTATCTATTATTTTATGATAATAGGTTTAATTTATTTTGGATTAGTCTTAGAACATTTCTAATCTTACAAGCAAATTGAACTGTTTGTTAATTTAGCAATTTAGTTAATCAGTTTAGAGAAAGAGCTGATAGAGCTTATCACAATGAAATTGAATGAAATTTCTGCTAGTAGTTATCAGCCAGTAAATTCAATTATTTGTGCATTAGGAAATTCAGTTTATCAGTATATAGAAAGCGCTGCATGAACATACAATATCAAATCTAAGAAAATTTGTACTCGTGGAGTTTAAGTGCTTCGTAATTGTGCAATTTAGTTAATCAGTATGAAGAATGAGCTGATAAAGCTATTTGCATCAAAATGTAAGCAAAGTTCTAATCATCGCAGCAAATTTTAAAGCAAATTTATAATCTTCGATACCAGCAAATTTAGCTGTTTGTTAACTAAGTAATTTAGTTACTCTGTATGGAAGATGGAAGCAGATTATGGAACTTATCACATTTAAGAATAAAATTGAAATTTCTTCCAGTAACTATCTTTCATTCTGACTTCTTACTGAAAAATTTAGTCAAACTATATATGAACAAAAACATTTGTAAGATCTCATCGCATTGGAATATAAGAAAATATGTATTCCTTGTCTATTCTATGCTAGCAAATTTAAGTGTTTTTTAATTCAGTATATAGAAGGAGCTAATGGAGTCTATCATATTGAAAAACACGAAATTTAAAACTAAAAGTGTTTAAGGTTTGTCGGTTAACACTTTAATTAATCAGCCATTAGATAGGTGGATGGTGGAGCGTATAATAATTCAATCTAAGGAAATTTGTATTCTTCAATGGCAGCAAAGTTAACTCATAGCTTAGCTTGTAATTTAGTTAATCTGTGTAAAGATATGCATAACTTATCACAAAGAAATTTACGTATTTGTTGAATGAGCAGTCTAGTCTATCAGTATTGAAGTATTGAAAGAGCTGGTAGAGCTTCACACATTGAAATACAAGAAAATTACAAACTTTAAATGTTAGTTAATTCAGCACTTTATAGATAGATGGATGGTGAAGCTTATCACAATGAAATATAAGCATAAGTATACCAAGTAATCAAATTTATGTTGTTGTTCAAAAATTGAATTGCTCGCTGTATAAAATTTTGAACTTAAAGATTTTGCTTAATTTACTTTGGTCAAAAGTTGTTGCAAAAACTTCAATTTGAGCATTTTCGTCTTATTAAAATACTGAATCGATTTGGCTCAACAGTTGTGCAACTGCAAAGGCTTCGATTTCAACGTGTGCGAATCTAATTTAATTTTGAAAAACAACAAATAGCTGCGTCAGTTGTTGCTCCGAGCAGGCGAGCAGTTTAAATGTGCTGCGACTTAATGACAGCGCTGTTGGCCACAATGCCAAAAGCCAATGCAAAATGATACCTGTCAGCTGTCATACGCCACTTGTTGTGTGTCAGTGTGTGTGTGCGTGTTGTTGCGTGGCAAGCGAGAGGGGCGGCAGGAGGCGACGCTAATTGAAAAACGCTGCACGGAGTGCGCAACTTGACGTATACTTAATCTTCCCAAAACAAACGTGAGGGCGTGTGTCAGTCGCCCCGTGTGTGTGTGTGTGTGTGTGTGTCGGAGTGTGGAAGTGGAAGTGTGTGTGCTTCAATGTCGAGCACTTCAAATGGGTTAACAGGCAACCACTAAACTTGACACACTGAAAACGTAGAAGATTCAATGCAAATATAAACAAATCAGCACAAAATGAAGCAGCGGCGAGAGGGCGACGGGCAGCGGGCAGGATGTGGCAGGATGTGTGCTGCTTGCAAAAGCCGCAGATCAGCAGAAATTTTAGTTGCTTGCCAGTTTAGCGCCAGCTGCCAGCAGACAAACACATGGAAATTACATTTTCCCAACAGCAGCAAAAGGAAAAGAAATTTGTTCGACCGAAAGGGGGGAGGAGGGAGAGGGAGTTTGTTGAAAAGGTAAACTGAAACTGAAAAAATATTTGTTGCAGCATTTTTGGGGGGCGTTTTGTGTACGCTTTCGAAAACGAAAACTTGCAACAGACGCAGCAACAACGGCAACAAGCTCGCAGTCGCCGAGTAGCTGAGTCGCTGAGTCACTGAGCTAGGCACACAAAACACAAGTTGTGGGCAGAAAAGCACTTAATCATCTTAAACCGTTGTTTGCCCGGCCTGCCGCAGACGTGGCTGCCACACACGCCACACGTGTTATCTATCCTCGGCTGCGTCGCACGCAAAACGAAAACAAAAACAAAAACGCTCCCTCGCCGCCGCACCTGGCCTCGAGGCAGCCACCGGCAATTGAGGCAGCTGCGCAACTAACTGAACATGTGGCGCTGCCCCAACAGCAGCAGCAGCAGCCTGCAACAGCCACACGGCCGCAGCCGCCCACGTGGCAACCGCATTTCATACAGCTTGCCCCAAAAAGCTGAACCGCATTTAGCGCGCGTTTAGCGGTTGCCACTCGCAACAACCCGCCACAAACACAAACACACTCATACACTTGCCACACACAGTCAGACACTCAGACACCTCTCCGGAGGATGCTTTTCATTTTCAGGTGGTTTTCGGTAATTAAAAAATGCAAATCAATTAACTGCTCTCCACAGCGCGCCAACAAAGCGCGCGGCAAAGAAGACACAGAAACAGAAACTGAAGCAAAAGCAGAAGCTGAAGAGAGCTGAGAGCTGCTAATGGCGCCAACTGTTGTGCTAGTTGCAAGTCGAGAGTTGCAAGTGTCGCGGTTGCCACAAACTGTGGCACAGACAGCGCGAAAGGCTGTATAATGAAAAGGCACTGGGCTTCTTCTGCAAAAACTTTTGGGACGATTATTTGTGTAACGTATATTCGAATATCGTGTATACGTATATCGTATGCTTGTATATCATATATTTGCAAATCGTATGTTTGGATTTCGAATACTCTAATATCGTAAATTTGTACATCGTACAATTGTATATCATATATTTGTATATTATGGATATGTTCATTTTTGTATGTCATATATTTGAATATCGTATGTTTGTATATCGTATATTCTAATGTAGTAGATTTGTATATAGTACATTTGTATATCATATATTTATATATTGTGGAATTGTATATTTTCGTATATCGTATTTGTATATTTCTATGTGTATATATATATTTGTGTATAGTTTTTTTGTATATCATATATTTGAATATCGTATAATCGAATATCGTATATTTGAATATCGTATGTTTGTATATCGTATATTGTAATGTAGTCGATTTGTATATAGTACATTTGTATATATCATATATTTGAATATCGTATAATCGAATATCGTATATTTGAATATCTTATATTTGTAAATCGTACATTTGTATATCATATATTTGTATATTTGTGCAATTGCATATTTTTGTATGTAGTATATTTGTGTATCGTATATCGTATATTTCTATATCGTATTTTTGTGTATCGTATAATTGTGTATTGAATATTTGTGTATCGTATGTTTGCATATCATATGCTTGTTTGTCATACTTTTGCATATCGTACATTTGTATATTGTAAATTTTTTGTTTTGTGTATTTGTATATCGTACATTTTATCGTATGTTTGTATATTGTAAATTTGTAAAATATAATATCGTACAATCTTATCGTATATAAGTATATGCAATTTTTCATAATACATGCATTTTGAATATCGTATGTTGGTATATTGTACTTTTGTATATCGTTTCCAACATCTACGTCCTCATAATACATTCTACATGTAAATAAAAATATGAAATATACTTTTTAATTATTTCTTTAGGCTTTACTTATTTTATGAAAAACTGAAAAAATTTTGAATTACTTAAGTGGTTAAGCAATCTATATAATATTTTCATAATTATTATATTTACAACAACATATCTGCAAATTCTAAGCTTTATTTTAAATCCTATATTTTGAAGATTCTGCTGCCGATTGAATTTAAAGCATTCCCAAAAATGTCGAAAAAGTGCATAAGATATTATGCATAAATACGCAGAGTTTCTCAAAGACTAATGTAAAAACTGTAAGCGATTCACTCACTCTTATTGTGAACAAGAAATCTTCTTTTCTCTAAGTTTTGTTGATTGAAAACTCGAGCATAAAATTGATTTACTTCTTAGTGGCAATTTCATCTAAATTGTGCAACAACTTGAGTCATATAAAATAAGCATGAGAGGTTGCAAGAATATTTGAATAGCGAGCAAGTTGGCGCTGCTCTAGAGCTGCTTGCTTGCAAATCAGTCGTGTCTTGTGCGGCTTCGGAGGTGGCTGATGTGAAGACCCGGAGCGTGGATTACCTCCCCAGAGCAGTGCTTTTGTCACACTGTTTGCATAATTGAAGTCAATTGGAGCGAACGACCTGTCAATCAAATGGAATATTGTGTCTGCCGTATGGACTAAATGTCTGATATTGCAATTTGGTTTTTCATATCGGCGGCGGGCAAAGCGCTTCCCAGCGATATAGACGCCGATTGTCAGTCGTGCTGGTTGAGAGCCTGACAATGGCTGCTGCCGCGTTATGCTAATGCGGCTATTAATGTCCGCTACCCTCTTTCCCTCTTCCCCTCTCCCCCTCTCGCTCTCTCATAGCATAGATCTAGTGTGCAATTAGCTCAATTTGTGCCACAGCCGAGTCCCTGGTCGCCGTCCTTTCTGTCCCTTCATTTGCATCTGATCAAAGTTAATCCTTTGGCATATTACGCCGCAGTCGCAACTAAGCAAATGTATGATCCACTCAATACCCTGTACTTGTTTATTAATTAGAAATTTACGTATTAATCGCAGTCTGCCAACTAGGAGTACTTAATAATGTGAATGTGTTTCAGATTCTCAGTTTTGTAGATATTTTAATTTGGCACTCTGGAATTTAATTGATGTTGAAATTTGTAATCAAGACTCTAGATTATGGAAATTCAAATAAGTTTCATATTTACTCAGTTTTGGTAATATCTGAATTTCTCATGGTGCAATTTTAATTCAATTTTAAATATTTGGTTGTTCAAATTTAATAACATTTCAAAGTGTTTCCAATTTTATAAATTTTTGCTTGTTTTTTTTTTGTTATTTAAGCTTTTAATTCAATTCAATTTTTGTATTTTGTGAATTTAAGTTTAATTGCTTCATTTTGAGAACATTTTATATGTATCTTAAAATTATGTATTTATTGCCTAGTTTTATTTTTATTATAATTTTTAATTGTTCATTGTTCGTAGGTTTAATTTTCACTGTCATACTTTTATATATGCTTTTTTTTATACTAAATTTTCATTTCATTTCATTGCTAGTTATTTATTAACTTTAACTTTCTACTATTTTAACTTTCTTCTATTTTTATTTCAATTGTTTATTATATATTAAGAATTTCCATTGTGTTCTTTTTAAATTTCACGAAATTTGAAGTTATCAAAATTTCGTTCATTTTTTGCCATTCAAATTTGTACTATTTAATTGTTTAATCTTTTATTTTTATATATATAATATTTTGCCTTTCAAATTTGTACTATTTAATTTTTTAGTCTTTTATTTTTATATATATAATATTTCTTTTGTACATTTCGTTGATAATTTTTGTTTTGTTAATTATTAATTAAGAATTTATGTTGCACTTTTATTTAATTAACGTTTCGATTTTAAATTTTTATTATTCTTTTTTTCATATAAACTTTTTATTATTATTAGCTAATTGTTAATTGTTTATATATATTTCTTTGCTTAATTGTTAATTGTTTTGTTTAGAATTCCTGTTGTTTTATTTGAAATTTGTGTTTCACTTTAATTTTTAATTAATTTTTGATAATTGTTTATTGTCGACATGAACTATTGTATATTCCTTTTGTTTAATTTTGGTTATTAATGTAGTATTTCCGTTGTATGGATTTATCACAATTCGAGGATATTTGAGAGTTATCATAATTTCGTTGATTTTTTGCTTAGTTCGCCGTCGTTGTTGTTGCTGTTGTTGTTGTTGCTGTGGTGCTGTCGCGTATCTTTTGTTAGTTTTTGCCGTGTCATAAAATGCTCATATTTATTTAGATGCATTTGAATATTTTGCGCATATTTTTGGCGCGCTGCACAACTTTAATGCAGGCTTTTAGCATAGTTAGCATGAATGAAATTGCCAGGGGATCGTCTGATTATCATCGTTTTAATGTTTAATTTCAGCTCTGGTGGCTTGCGGAATCGTTGCAGCTGCAAGCTGCAGCGTTGCCCGCCATTAGTTGCACATTAAATATTTTCCAAATAAATTGAAAATATTTATATGCGCATAGACGAGCTCACAGCGAATTCCCCTTAAAATTCAGCAAATGGGGTATTTTAATCAAAAGTTATTCTTATTTTTACTCAACTTCAACTTCAATGGAAAACTTTAGTTGAAGTGCAGTAAATTGATTAAATTCAATGGCACTTTTAATGGATAACTCTTACAGGGTATCTGGTAGCCGTGCCCCTTTGAGTGCTGCCGGCGAACTTGTGTTCCTTGTTGCTCTCTTGCTCGCACTCTGATTTATTTGTAGACGGCATTTGTCCCGCTTTGTGTTGTTAATGGCAATGCCAAAAAATTATAAATAATTTATTTCTTTTTTCATTGTTAATTGCTGCCAACTTCTTGTCGCTGCCGCTGCCGCCGTCGCCGTCGCCGTCGCTGTTATTTTGGCAACATAATTTCTGGTTTAATTACTTGCAATTTTCCAGGGCGTCGCGCAAAATGCGAATATCGAAATATCGCAAAGTCGGAACTCAATTTGGCGACAAAATATCTCAACTGCGGTTTGCGATTCGCCAATGTAACGCGAATACACTGCAAATAATTTTGGTGTCTGTTGCAAGCATGTCTGATTCTTTTGCGATAAATTTAAATGGCAAATGTGAAACTTGTAGAATGTGATCAATTTTAAAAGTCTTAAGCACTTTTTGCATTCCTATAATTTAATGAATTAAAATACATTAAATTAAATTAATTTTTATTTATTTACTTCTTATTTATGAATCAGCTGCATATAGAATAATGTCTGTTTAATGCTTTTATTATAAAAATTGTTGAGAAACGCGTTGAAATAAAAAAATATAACAACTATTTAAAGTACATTTTATCCGCACTATTTTACAGCAAAATAAAAGATTTAAAATCTGTCTGTGTTTATATACTTTAATTAATTTGAATAAATTTAACAAAAAAAATTTTATTTGTTTACTTTTTATTTATGAATCAGTTATCAGAATAATGTATTTTTAATGCTTTTTTTTAAGTTTAGTTGAGAATCATGTTACAATAAAAAATGTGAAAACAATTTAAAGTAAATTTGATCTAAATTATTTTTTTTTTGTGTTTTTATAATTTAATGAATAAAAATAAATTTGATTAAACTAAATGTTTATTATCAACTGTTCAATTCTAAATCAGCTGCATGTAGAATATTTTACGTTTTATTTTTTAGAATTATACGTGAGAAAAGCGTAAAAGTAAAACAAAATATATTACCAAAATTGTAGGATTAGGCAACTTATTTTTACATCAAATTCAAAGGTTTGAGGCTTTTTAAAGTTATTATAATTTACATGATTTATAAATTATTTTGTAGATATAAATTTAGTGAATGTAGAATATTGTGTTTGCTTTGTCTAAGCCAATTTTATTTGCACTTTTTTTGTAAATCAAAAGAAAAGATTTGACGACTTTTTGAGTTCCTATAAATTTTAAAATTTTAACATAAAACTGTATTTTAATTTAATTTTTATTTTTAATCCGGCATAATATAATTTTTAGGTTTTTTTTTTTGTTAAAAGTGTTTGGAAAACTCTTTAAAATCTGACAAAAATTTAAAGTCAATTTTATAGCAATAGTTTTATAGCAAAAGAATAGATTTGGTGACTTTTTGTGCTCCTATCACTTTTAAACGCACTTAAAATTAAATTGAATTATATTTTTTTTAAATCAGTTTAGAATACTGTATCTTTAATGTTTATGAAATGCGTTAAAGTACAAGAAAATGTATCAAAAAATTTAAAGTAAGTTTTACTGCAATATTTGTACAGCAAAATATAAGCTTAAGGACTTTTCATGTTCCTATAATGTTTAAACGTAATCATTTTTATAATTTTTACAAGCAATTAAAATACAACTGTGTTTGTTTTTGTGAACTAAATGTAAACTAAATTGTGTATTATTTGTACTAACAATTCTATGTTCTCTTCATTCGCTTCGTTCGCTTCTGTTTTGCACTGCGTAATTTGGATCAGTGTTGGAATATTTGCATATTTTCGGTCATATCGGATATTTAGTATTTTTGGCATATGAAAATTGTGCGCGGTTAAAAGGCAACATGTGTAGAAAATAGTCAATGTGTGTGTTGTGGCACGTGTGTAGGTGTCAGCCACGGCTTTCAAGCGTGCGAGAGTGTGTGTGTGTGTGTGTGTGTGTGTGTGTGTTTTGTGCACAAATTTAATAATAATTTGGAGTGCAAAGTTTTTGGCAAGTCTGAAATTGTTTTGTAATTTAATTGTTGTTGTCTGGCGTGGCGGGCGGCGGTCGTCGAGTGTTGCATGCCACAGCATTAAAGGCAGACCCAAAAAAGTTGAAGCGAGTCGACAGCGCCTGGGAACAGCTTGAGATTTCAGGCAGCTAATTAAATATATTTGCATGCCAATTGCACACGCTGCGATGAGAGAGAGATAGAGAGAGAGAGAGGGAGAGATGTGTAGGTACGTTTGCTGTGAAGAAGATGCTCAGCTCAAGATGTGCTAATAATAATAATGAAAAGTCAGCGCAGCACATAAACTGCAAGCAGCGAAGAAAGAAAGAAGAGGCAGCAACGAAACGAAAATTCAGGCACAAATAATGATGAGAAAAGAGCCCGCAGGAGCTGAGCAGCAGGACTGACCCGAGGGGGGGAGGCGAATAAAATGTGCCCAGCCGTCGCGAATCGCAGTTCCACTTTATGGTCACTGCTTGTAGGGCGGGCAGAGGGCAGTGGAGTGCGCAGAGCGGGGAGCGGGTTGTTGGGGCATCTGCTTAAGCGCTAAAACACGATAAATCTAATAATACGACGACGACGACGACGACGTCGATGACGATGACGAGGACGCGAGGGCAGCGCCTGGCTGTCGAAGTCTGAGCGCCGCATCGAGAGCGCGTCGCCTGGCAGCAGCGTCAGCTGGCGTCGCCACAGGCGCCGACTGCCGCCGCAACTGACCTGCCCCACGTGCCAGTGGCTGGCAGCGAAGAGCAGCGCCTGCCGCTCTTAAGTCCTGACCGCGCTCTCTGTCGCTAGCCGTCCCACTCGCTCTGTCGCTCTCTCTCGCTGCTCTCTCTTTTCAGACCACCCCAGAAGCTCTGCTCAGAACGGATGCATCGCAAAATGCCGGCTAAATTGAAGCATTCCATTTACTTCCGCTGCTGGCGCCAGCGACACGAAGTTGTCTCCCTCTCTCTCGCTCGCTCTCTCTGTCCCACTCTCACTTTGGTGTCGTACCAAGCTCGCATTGTCTGCAGTTCTTGCTGCGTTTACTGCATGTGTTTGCATTTTTTGTAATTTACATTCTAGTGATCGCAAAATGCGTGTACATTTCGTTTTTGCAGATTTTCTATTACTGCTGTTGTTGGCAGCCGAAGTCGACGGCAGCAGTTCGTGGGAATTCCTTTGGGCGAATTTGTTGCTGCAGTCGCCAAGCAACGGCGTCGCTGTCGGCGACGACGACGACGACGCAGTCGCTGACTTGTTGATGAGCAAACGACAAAAACGACGAATCGTTAAGTGCGCATCTAACGGCATTCGGCATTCAGTGTTCGCCATTCGGCAAAACGACAGCAACAACAATGCAAATGAGCGTCGGCTCTCTCGCTTGCTCTCTGTCTCTCTCTCGTAATGCGTGTAACTTCACTGCAGGCAGCGGCGCGAAGCGTCTCGTCACGATGTCGGCAAAGTCGGCAATGCTGGTGCCTGGTGCAAAGTTTACTATGCCAATGCACTCAACGGTAAGTCGACGTCGTCGTCATCGTCTGGCGCCCACTGTTCGTCCCCATACTCCGCACTTTTGCATTCTTTGCAATGCAGTCGTCGTCGTAGTCGTCGTCGCAGCAGCAGCAGCAGCCATAAAGCGGCAGAGCGCCGACGCAGCATTGCACTCTCTCTGTCGCGCTCTCTCACTCACTCTCTCGCATTGATTGGCGTTCACTGCGCTGTTTGCAGCCACCTTCACCTTCACCAGCTGACGTCGCTGCCGCTGTCGCTGCGGCTGCCGCTGCTGTAACTGCAATAACTGCGCTTGAAGTTTGCCCAGGTCGCGATGCACACAGCAGTTCTCGTTGGGCAAGTCCCCGTAAAGTTGGCATTCAGTTGAAACGCAACATTCGCCAGCTGCGGTTGCCCAGCGGCGACAGTTCAGCTCGATTTCAATCCAGCCAGCAGTCGAAGTCGCCGCAGCAGCAGAGCCATCAGCAGCAGCAGCAGTAGACGGAAGTGGAGACAGTAGCTGAGCAGCAGCAGTTGGAAGCAGTCGAGTTTGGCCGCTCAGCCGAAAAGGTCGACTGGTTTGACAGGCACGCACTCGACAGTGACGCAACCTGCCAACGGCAGCTGCGACTTGTGCGAAACGTTGCGCATACGCACTGTCTAACGGTACACACGAAATCCGCAACGTTTCAAGTGCTCTTCGATCAGCAGTGTCGTCCAAATTAGATAACAATGACAATGAATGTGTGTCGTCGTCTGCTCAAATTCAACGTCAAATGTGTAACGCGAGGCGCTCAAATCAGTTTCGTCGCCGTGCCAAAAACAAATCGTGTTGCCATAAACAAATAATGTAACCAAAGACCCAAGCTCAAAAACCAAACAAAGCCCAACTCAAAGAAAAAACTGCAAGCTTTGGAAATTCCGCTAAATTGAATACAACAAATACTGAGCAGGTGAGTGCTAATAACATGATATTGCATGTGATACTTGTACGCTGTCTTTGTCGAATTATATATGCCGCTGCTTGGCTAGAGCGAGACAGCGATACGCAAATCTCGGAACGCAAATCGCAAATAATCAAATGCGATTGCGAACTTTATGCGAACTCAACTTTGCGTCAAACATTTGGCAAAGTTTGCCAGATAATGAATTTGGTCAGCGACCATTAGCAGCGGTTTTATGCTAGTTTTTGGGGTCTCCGCTTTGTGCCCCGTCACGTTGTAGTTTTTTGCCATTTTCGCAGCGATAAATGGTGTTAACTGCTTCGACTCGCGAGCGTCTTGCGCTTCCACTTCTTCCCAGCTCAGCCTATTTCTGGCCCCCGTATCTTATCTTGCTCGCGAGGGGTCGTGGGACGAGGGGGTGCGGGGTGCGGGGTGCGCTTGTCTCGTGCGCGAGAGCGTGAGAGACGAGCGTGTGTTTGTTATCAGCAGCCAGCCAATGACAATTTCACTTGGCGCGCATTTCGATGCCATAACAGCCCCCTACCACCCTCGCTCCCCTCCCCTGCTGTGTCTTGGGGCGTTTGCTGAATTGCATTCGCTGATAAGCAAATTAGCTTGCCAACTGGCCTAATAATTGAGTCTACGCTGGCCAAAAAGACCAGGTAAATGTGCCAAGCGGGGCGCGGTGGGGTGCGGGAGGTAACTTCTAAGCGCTTTAGCCGCCGTCGAGCAAAGCATTTTAGCCACAAGCGGTTCTCACATTTGTCATGGCACAACGGCGAATATAAAAAAAAGGAGAACGAGCAGCAGAATTCGTGAAGCAAAAGCGAAAAAAGGGGCAACAAAAATCATAATAGAGAAAAGTGGCCGCAAAGAGTGCTTAAAAAATGGAAATAGATGAGTGTGCCAGCCCCTGAGAGGGCGGGGGAGGCGGAGAGGCAGTTCGGTGGGCAGGTGAGCTGGCCAAAAAGTAGGAAAAAGTAGAGACGCAGAGCAGCAAGAACAAGAGGAGAGGCAAAATGAAAAAGTAAAGAATTTCTACTTATAACGAGTTTTTATTACAAACGCGCGAAAGCGGCGCACAAACAAACCCAAAAAATAGTCTTCGCCGCCAGCCCCCTCGAACCCCTCCCTTGGACTGGCAAGCCGAAAATGTATTAAAAAAGTAGTAAAAATAAGTAAAAATGGGCAACGACGACGACGACGACGACGGTCTAACAAAATTCCAAAAGGAGTGTTTGGGCCGAAGGGTAGTGAATGAAGAGAGTGTGGAGGCAGAAGAGTGCACATAAAAAGTAACAGCATTTTTGCCTAGCAGACAACTGTACAGACGAACGGACGAACGGACGGACGAAGGCAGATGAAGACCAAGACTGCGAAAGCATGAAGCAACATTATTCAAAAGAAAGCCAAGTTAAGGCATGCCGAGCACACACACACACACACAAGCTCGCTAAGAGAGTGAGAGAGGGACGGACGAAAGCAGCATAATGCAGCGACAAAAGAGACTATTGCATGGGGCTGGGAGGAGAGAGCGGCACAGTTACAACTACAATGCTGGATCGCAGCAAGTATTAAACATCAGGGCAGCAGCAGCAGCAGCAGCAGCAGCAGTAGCAGCGACAGCAGCAGAAGCTGATGCGGCGGCAGAGCTAGTACTAGCAATAGCAAAAACGACAACAACAACGACAACAACAGCACATGCCGACATTCTTTCATTCGTACAACGACCTCGACTTTGATTTGCAGTTTTAGCAAGCAAAGAATTTGCAAGTGAGCACACGAATGCGAGCGAGCGAGCGAACAGTAAAGCAAAAGTAAAGAGAGCACAGCAAGTGGCCCACAAAAGAGAGAGCACAGCGAAGAAATGGCAGCAGCAGCAGCAGCACAAACGGCCTCTAGACGACCTACACGCGTGAGCAACAAAACACGACGAGAGCGCGTGAGAGCCGAAGCGAAGGAGCGACAGAGAGAGAGCAAGAGAAAGAGAGCGCGCGCGAGTGAACAAGACCATTTAGCAGTCGCGTCGTTTTGCATCGTGTCTTGTCATCGGCTGGACGCTGCTGCTGCCGCTGCCGCAGTCGAAGTCGCGTCGCTGCTGCGCTGCTGCCGTTGCTGCTGCTGCTGCTGCCGAAAGCTTCGCAATGTCGCTGGTTCGCCAACTTCATTCATTCGTGCTGCGCGTCTCGTCTGTGCCGGTCGTCAAACGCTGCCTTGAGTTTGCTTTGCTTTTGACTTTGTTCAATTGTCAATCTGCCCCTCACACCGACATTCTCACACTATTCACACCCACACACACAGAGACACACACGCATACAAAGAGTGAACTGTTGGTGCTAAGCAACAAAGACAAAGAAAGCAGTGCGAAAAGTGCTAAATCAAAAGTGCGCAACAACAAAATTGATACTAACTATAAGCAATAACAATATACAAGCAACAACAAGAAAACAAGTCGCAAAGCCGACGCCTGTCTGTGTGCTAAAAGTCGCCAAAAAGTTAACGACAACACGTTACTCACACACAATACAAAAAGCTCGACTATCGCAGACACACACACACACACACACACATGCAGAGAGACAACTGAGGCCGGCCAGACAACTCACACACACATGCAGACGCAGACAAGTGTAAAGGCGACTTCAGCTAACAGTTAGCAGCTACAGTTATCAAATGCGGCTGCTGCCGGCCTGTCAACTCGCCCAGACACAGAGACGTACGTAGCGAGCACGGCAGAGTGAGCAACAGCAGTGCGACGAAGAGGGAGCGGAAGAGCGGCGGAGAGATGGCGAGGGAGATCAAGCGAAAGAGAGGCAGAGCGACAGCGAGGGGAGCTTGTGTATTTATGCGTATAATTCAAACGTGCAATGTTTGTGCGGCTTGGCGACTCGGCGTATCGGCTAACCGGATGTTGATTTGCTGCCCATGCACACGGCAAACACACTCACACACACACACACACAGATGCACGCTTGCAGTAAAATGGGCATCTTAAAAGGCAGCGGTACGAAACGGGATTGGAACATCCTTCAGAGTTGAAACAGAATGCCAAATGACCAGAGACAAAAGAGTCGCATAACGCTGAATGCAGCCTCCAATCAACAGCAAAACGCTGAACACAAAGCCGCCGACTCGCAGCTACCCCAAGAATCTCTTGCTCGCACTCCCAACTCGCATGCAGCTTATAAAGAAACACATCCAAGGCACTGAAAATGGGTAAGCAAGCAGTCTAAACTGTCATTCGATCAGAACTAGCAAAAATTGGACTCACTTGGAAAATGCATTTTATAGTACTTATTGTAATACTACTGCATTGTAATATAATAATTCAGTTGACTTAAGTTTGATTTACCAAAGTAAGTTGACAATTTAAAAGTTCAACTATCATTTTATTATATGAAAAGCTGTTACAGCTAAAATTGTGCACAAATAATTCTTAATTTGGCAAATATATAAAACTCTACTCCAGCATACATTTTTATGTTGTGAAAGATTGTTGTTTTAAGTTGTAGAATTTGCCAAAATACTATAGTTTTTTAAAGTACTTGAAGCAAAATATCTTTTCTGTTAAATTTGAAAAAATTAGTACAGATTTTTTAGGTATTTGAAGGAAAATCTAATTTCTGTTACATTTGCGAAAATGCTCCACTTTTTGCTTAAGAAAGTATTGAAGAAAAATGTCAGTTTCTATGCCAAATTGCTCATTAATAAAATGCGCTCATTTCGGGAAAATTGTGGGCATAGTTTAAGTGTAATTTCTAAGTGCAACTTGAAAAGTCGAGAGAGCTAACTTAATTTTTATTACAACGCATACTTTGTGTAAGTTGCGGCACACTGATGACCACAATCCTAAGTATTATAACAATCAGTTGCTCGTAAAACGGCGCATAGGCTGACTGCAGTCAGAGTGTGCACAAGAAGGAGGGGGGTGGGCGGCGTCGGGGGGCGCGACTCTTTTGCGCCCGGTCGTGGCCCAAAAGCGTGCTAATAAAACATTTAATTAAAACATTAAGCGGCGACGGCGACGGCGACGGCGACGTCGACGTCACATAATTAAACTGTAGCACCTGAACGACCAGTTAGAGAGCTTGTTGGCCCCAGCTTAGCTTGGCTCACACACACACAGCTATGCAGTGTGTGTAGTACAGTTATATAGCCTCGAAAAAGGCTGTCGACAATTGTAGTAAAAGTTTATCGCCCGCATTAAAAAACCATGGATTAAAATTCTACTTCAAATGGGCAAAATGAAACGAAGAACAGAAAAAAAAAACACAAAACGCTTGCTATATTTTATTCGACATGTGTTCTTTTTGTCTTTCTTCTTTTTTAGCTGCTTTTTTGCACTCATTGCTGCCTTCTTGCTTTCTTTGCTGCTTTCGTTCGTTCGCTCTCTCGTGCGGGGCACCCACATTTTCTTCGCTCCTCCCCCCCCCCCCCCCCCCCCCGGTTGCAATAAAGATAAGAGCAGCGCTACCTGCATTTGCCAGTGGATGTGTTGGTTAACGAATGTTGTCCACTAATTGCAGCGCCAAACATTTTTCGGCTATCTACGGTCTGGACTGGGGCGGGGGCGGAGGCGTGGCCGGCCAGACTGGCAGACATTTTCATATAAAATGCATGAGCACGAAACCAATTCAATAGCCCAAAATAGAGATAGAAGCAGCCCATGTTCCATGTCGCACTCTAGTTGTAGTCGTCGTCGTTCGTAGCTGGCGTTAGGCGGCTGAAAGCAAATTACACGACAGCAGCCGGCAAACTTGCAGATACAAGATACGATGACGAGCACAAAAAAACGTAAAGAAAAGAATGAGAACTGTGGAGAGAGCGAGAAATGTGCGCGATTAAAAAAAGTAATGACTCGAAAAAAGTTTTCGAATTAATTTATTGATACCGACGATAAGGAAATGGAAATGGAAGTGGAAATGGAAGCTGAATGCCTGCAGAATTTGAAAGCCAAATGCGATGTTGCGCGATGCCGCGATGCGTCAGAGTGCGTTGCTCATACGCAACGTTGTCAACAGCTGGCGCTGGCAGCACACTTCTGCTGGCTGTACGAGTTTGTTTGCGTTGCTTGTTTATCTTCACTCTTTCTTGTAGCGCGTTCGCATATTTGCTTATGCAGAGCAAATGTACACGATTAAAAGTTGTATGAAAAAGCGGCGCACAAATGCTCTCGAATATTAGAGACGGCAGAAGCGAAAGTCGGGAATCTAGACGGACGACGGACTGACTGACGTCGTCTCAGGTACATAGCATACGAGTAGTCAGTCGTATATGTGTACACAAATGTATGCACATAACCAATGGCATCTCTATCTGCTCGTGTTCAATAGCAGCACTTCGATAACGCTGCGCTCTGACTTTGACTTTGCGCTCTGTTGTTCTGCTGTTCTGTTGTTGTTGTTGTTGCCGACTGCTGATACGACGCTTTAAACAACGAGAAATGCAAATTTTATTTCTGTTTTTATATTTATACGCTTGTTTTTTGCCTCCAGTTTGTTTCTCTGCTGTTGCTCTTGCTGTTGTAGTTCGGTTTATTTGATTTTTTCGATTTGTTTTAAAACGCTGCACGGATTTATTTATTGTGTCATTCAGCAAGCATTCCCCGCCGCATCTGCAGCTCCATCTGTATCTCTATTTGTATCTCTATCTCTATCTGTATCTGCATTCGTATTTGTATTTGTATCTGCAGCCATTGTTTCTCTCTGCTGCTATTTTATTTGTGTAATGGCTGCGCTGTTTATTTATTGTCGTTGTTTCTTCCACTGCTCGCCTTCTTGTTTTGGCTGCCACTCGCAACTGCTGCAATTTATAGCGGCCAGCAGCAGTGGAGGCTAATAAAATATTGAAATATAGAAGCATTTTGCATGATTTTTGGTTGAAGTGTAACTCGATCTGCCCTCGTCGCATAAATAACATACGTTGCCATAGTTTTTAATTGACAACAGCAACCAGGGAATTGATATTTCAATTGCCCGGATTAGTTGTACAACATTTCTGCGCTCTATTTGCAAACTTTGATGAGTCAGAAGCTTGAAGAAATTGAATTTATGCGCTAAACTTGGCTGGGGTTATTAATGCTGGCCAAATGGTTGGCAATAAATTCGCGCGATGATGAGGCTAACTGCTTGTGCAATTTGAACACGTTTTAGGGCCGACGAGCGAGCAGCTGTTATATTTACGAGGCTGGCGCAGTCGTAGCTAAAGCGTTTCGCGTTGCATAGTTTGGGGCGTGGTGGCGGCCACTTAACATGCAACATTTCAGCCACTCGAAAGTGGCAACACATGCTCTAAAACGACAGACTGTTTGCCTCAAATTGCGCCGGCTATTTTCATGGGCATTACGTCAACACACACAGAGAGTGGGAGCGTGGCAGCCAAAGATACAAATATATTATATATGCAGGCAGAGGCCCACATGTTTGCCGCCGCTTTTGCATATGCGAATTGCCTTGAGCAAATAAAGAAGGCGAAGCATAAACAACAGCCCAACTCTGCGATGAGCGATGACGACGACGACAGTCAAAAGTTTTGCACCTTCCTCCACAAAATAGTCTGACTGACAAACAACAAACAGCAAGAGCAAGAGCAACAGAAACAGCTTGTCAACATTGTTAACGGGAGCGTTACTTTAATATGCAGCGCGTGTGTCCCGCGCATAAAACGCTGTAAATGTTTATCGCCTTTGCTTGTCGCACCCACCACGCACTCTGCAACGAGCCCCACTTATTTCATTTTATTCCCGTTTTTATTCTTATTATTATTCTTATTTTGATTTTCATGTGCTCCAAAGTAGCTAAAAGCCAGCATCGATCACTTCTAAATTGCAAGCGTGAATCTGCCTGAATTCAAATTTAGCTTGAAGACTAACTCCAGTCACTAGCGAAGTCTCAAATAGTCTCAAATTAAACTAAAGTGTGCTACAAATCATTTCGATTCAAATTTCCACTTTTCAGTTGTTTATTTTTGTTTGTTGTTTATTCAAAGTTGCAGTTTGTTTTATCGCTGCTTTCTTTGAACTGTTTCAAAGTCGCTGTTAAATTATTTTCAACACAAGTAAAGAGCAAATGGTTCGAAAGCAGCTAAAAGCTAACATCGAACTCAAATTGTGTTTGAAGACTAACTTGATCAACTTCCGAATTTAACTAAATTGTGTTACAAATTAAATGCAAATCATTTCGATTCAAATTTCTACTTTTTAGTTGCGTATTCTCATTTGCCATTTGCTTTATTGTTTCAAAGTTATTGCTAAATTATTTGTTTCACAAGTAAAGAGCAAAAGGTTCAAAAATATTTAAAAGCCAGCAGCGATCGCTTCTAGCTTGATTTTCCCAGAAGTCTGCAGTTCAAAGTGAACTCATATTGCACTCGAAGTCGATAGTTACGCTTATATTCATATTCCCAAATTAACTAACACAATAATTCAACATCATTTCGATTCAAAGTTCCACTTTTTAGTTGTTTATTTACAATTGTCATTTGTTTTATTGCTTAACGCTTTCAAATGTTTCACAGCCTTTGCTAAATTATTTTTTCCACAAATAAAAGTTTTGAAAGTAGCCAAAAGCTCGCTTCGATCGCTTCTAAGTTGATTCTGATTGAAGTTTGCAGTTCGAAATAAACTCAAGTTGTGCTTGAAGTTGATAGTTTGCTTGATTTATGTTCGTTATCATTTCTAACTTTTCAGTTGTGGATGCACAATTGCCAAATGTTTCGTAGTAATTAAAAGCATAAGGTTTGCAAGTTGTTTAAAGACGCCTTTGATCAATTCTAAATTGTGAGCGTTCTTGAAGTAAGTCGATATATATTCCGGATTAGACTGAAATGTTTCACAACCTAATCATATCATCAGATTGTTTATCCCATAAGATTGAACTTCTAACGAACTTCTCTGTTATAGATTGATTCACTTTTGCCCATAAAAAGCAAATGCTTTAAAAGTATTTGAAAGCCAGATCACTGCTAAGTCTGCAGTTCGAAGAGAACTCAAGCTTTACTTGAAATCGATAGCTAGTTAATTATGTTCGAATTAGATTGCAGTGTGTCACAACATAATGCAAAATCATTTCAAACTTTTCGGTTGTGAATAGTATTTATTCAGTTTTGCAGTTTAGCTCTGTTAACTGCTTCAAATTCATTGCCAAAGTATTTGCTCCACCAATAAAAAGCAATAGTTTTAAAAGCAGTCGATCACTTCTAAGTTGCGAGCGCCAAGCTGCCTAAAAGAAGTCCGTGCTAGACTGAAGAGTCTCTCGACATAAATGAGAATGCTTTCTATTAAATTATAGCACAATTGTCTAGCAAACTTCGGGCAGTTTGTTTTATCGCTGCACTCTTAACTGGTTCAAAGTCGAGCTGAACTATTTGCTGCAGAGCAATAAAAAGCAAGACGAGGTTGGCCACACATTAAAGGCCAACACCTGTCGCCTGTTGCTGTCATTGCGCGCTGCGGCCACGCCCCCCAGTCAGTTTTGGGCGATTTAATGTGGCCACATAAATTTAGCAAATCAAAAACGCGTTTTATGGCGCCTCGCGCTGATGTGCTCCAGCTGCCTGACGTCCAACCAACTGACGTCCGAGGCGCTGAAGTTGTAGCCAGCGCAATTTATTGCTGGAGCACAGCGCAGCGCTCACGTAGTTGCCGCAATGTGCCGCACAATTCCCAGCAGCCGCATAAAAGCGCGTTTCACGTCCTGCGCCCCACATTGGGGCAGCCAGCGAGCGAGTTGCAAGATTGATGGTCCGTTGAATTGTGCGCTCTGCTGCTCGGCGTCTGCAACTTACAATATGAATTACACATTGCTCATTTCCAGCGGCCATTCATTGTGATGCTTGCAACATGCGCTGCAATGCCACAACTCTTATTTATCGCTCGCTCCAGCTCGCGTATTTTGTCGATATTGGCTGCGAAGCACAAACAAAGGACAAAGGAGTCGCGCTGGCTGGAATACAACTAATGCGGCAGCTGCGTGTCTTGCTGCAAAACGTGGCTGACATCATTAGCCGCCGTCGCACACACACGTCAAGTGCGGCTGGAACTTCTTCCGCCTTGGCCGACTTAATTTCCTGGCGACGCCTGGCGTTCCACGTGGCGTATGTGTAATCAGGTAGCACTGCCACACGCGGGCTGTTTAATCACCGAAACTGCCATTTTTCATCAAAGTAATTACCACAACGACGTGCCCCCTGCCGCTGCAACGCTGTGGCACGCCCAAGATGTAGGCCAGGCTGCTGGCCGTCCAGCAAATTAAATTATTTGATAAGCCATTATAATTTAATGCAGCAGAGTCACAAGCAGCTGCCTCCCTGACTTGGCACAATTTTGGCAGCGTTAAAAAAGCGTTGCCTACTTTCCAGCGAAGTTTGCGCAAATTCATTTTGCTGGCAGCAACAACACCTGCGTCGTGACCGTGTATCGAGTGTGTGATTTGTTTGTTTGCTGCAACAAAGCAACCCTTTGCCAAGCGGCATTAAGGAGCCAAGACTTGCGCTGCCGCCTGCCAAAAACGTTGCCAAGGTGCCTCGTGATTGGTGCGCTGCCAATTTGGCGTAGGCTGACCCGCAAACCGCGCCCTGGGCCGCCTGCCAGCTGCCTGTGTTGTTGGCTCGTTGCAGACTGTCATAATTTTTTAGGTGACCCCGCACGCATTGATTTATGCAGGCGACAACATATAATTTGCCTGCACGCCGCGCAACTCCTGTTTCCTTTGAAGAACTTCGACTGAACTTGGAGCAGGGGCCGGCACAACATGTAAATCTGTCAATTACTTAAGCGGCTGCGAGTTCAAAGGTCGCGGCAATTAACTGCCAGCTATTTATTAGTGTCCAGTTGCCGGGGCAACGAGTCAATTAGCTGCCACAATGCCGGCAACTCAATAATTCAGATCAAATTCGTTTCGCTTGCAGATTTCCGTGCGCCACTCGTCCCCTCGTCCCCCTCCCGCTCCTTGCTGGTGCCTGCTGCCTTTGTCTTTGTTGCCGGCTTGCCTGGCAGCGGAACAACAAAGGAAACAAACAACGAGACACTCGCAGACTTGCAGCCAGACACATGCAAGCAGCTCGCATTGTTGTGCCCTTGTTGCAGCCAAAGAATGCAGCGCTGTGCTTAACAACTCGTCGCGCAGACAATGCGCCGAGCTTCTTCAGCCACTGTCAGCCCCACTCTGCTGTCTCCACTCTGCACTCCACTCCCCCCGGCAACCAAGTCTTGTCGCTGTCTTCTGCCGTCCAACACAAGTGCACAAGAACATGCCTCAAAACACACAAACACACACACACACACGCAGACAGAGAGACAATCAGCACTCTGCTGTTGTTGTAGTTGTAGTTTTTCTGTTTAGCTTGCGGTTTGTGCATACGCTCTAAATTGCCACAGTGGCCATAGCAGACTGCTAGAGCAATTGCTAGTTAAAGTAGAGAGAGAGAGACAGAGAGAGAGAGAGAGGAGTGCTGTGAGTTTTCAATCGTTAGATTGCGGTTTCGTTTATACTTCATATAATTATTGGTGGCACGTTATTGATGCAATATATACTTAATATTATTATTGCCTTTAGCATAAATCTAGAGTTTCATTCAAGCAGAGCTAAGACGCTTGTCTTAAGTATCACGAAATGTCGATTGACATACACATAAATCAATAATATAGTAATATAAGAATATCAAATTATAACAATATGATAATAATATAATATGATAATACAATAATAAAATTAATATATAAATATAATAATCATGGTCAATACAGGTATATACAAGAAAGTGTTAGTTACACTATTTATAGCTCAAGCAATGTTGTACCGAGTTGTCTGAAAATTTATGAGGCGGTAGCTTATAGCCAGGAGAGGAACTTAGAAGCAATAATGATTGATTAATGTACTATATTTTGTTATTTATAGCAATTTAACTTAATAAATTCCAAAATCTGATCAAAATTGAAAAAAAAAATTGAAATCAAATAATCCAATAATATAATAATACATGATAATACATAATAAAAGAATAAAAGATATACACATTAGTAATCAATAGCTTAGACGAAATCGTCAATGACAATGACAATGACTAGTCCCATTAATGCACATTCGACAACAACATTATAATCTACATTCTAAAAATTCTTGAGTTAATTTAATAGCAAAATGTTTATTGCCAAGATTTGAGTCTCTACTAAGCTTACATTGAGCAGGTCATATTTCTATCGATCCTTTTTCTATTGTACAATCTTTAGCTTACACTAAGCTGTGTCTCTAACATTCCGTTTGATAGTATAATATTTAACATACATAGATCACGCTATATTTCAGTCGTTCCTTTGTATCATATACAATTTAGCTTATATTCTATTCTTCCTTTCGATCGCATCATATTGCAAAGCGCTACAAATTGCTTAACGAGTCTGCAATTATTTCAATACTATTTGCAAGTAAATAATGGTTAAAAAAGGGATGTTTATTATAGTAAATTTTATAAAGAAACAAAGTGAAAAGCAGTATTTTGCTATGAACTGTAGTTACTATCCTTAATGACATAAACAAAGTCGAAGAACTGCGTGCCTGCCAAGGAACTTTGGCTTGGCTCTATATTGCGAGGTATCTGTTGAGTCGTGTGCTGGGTAGAGTTGCGCTCAGTTGTCGTGGCGCTGCTGCTTTGGCATTGTTGTTGTCTGCTGCTTGTAACTCAGCTTTACAGCTAACACTGTGCATTTGCAAGTTGTGCAGGAGGAGAGTAGTAGTTGGAGACTCCTGCGAGCATGTAGTTTTTATAGACTCCGCACTTGTCGCAGTCCATTGTCTTGACGGCAGCGACCCTGGGGAGAACAGAGGGGGCGGGGGACCGAGGACAACTTGGTTAGTGATGTCTCTGATGTCTGGCTGCTCCTTTTAGTTACTGTTTTCATGGTCCAACTGCTTTGTGTGCGGCGCCTCCTCGCCGAGTCTCGTTTTTGTCTAGCAGGTGTTTCGGTTTAGTTTGAACAATGCGCAAAGAAAACATTGCCTTTAAAGGCAGACAAAAAGTAAATGGCAGCAGACAAAGAGAGCGAGCGAGCGAGCGAGAGCGAGGGCGCAAAAAGAAAAGTTTTAAGCATATTATGAAACTTAAATGCGACATAATTTGCTTGGTTACTCAGCAGCCAGGCTAAGCTCTGCTTAGAAGCTTAAAATATCTTACAATACAACATATATATGTTTGTGTGGCAGCCTCTAGTTTTTAGTTTACAGTTGCCACTCTGATTGCGGTTGACAGCTGCGAGCTGCTAGCTGCGTGTGGCAGTGGCAAGTCATTGTCCTGCTGCTGTCGCTGGCTGCCACCTCTCATGCGACGCCCCGCGGCCATAAAATAAGATTAGCTGTAAGCTCGACTCCCGAAAGTGTGGCACTCACAGCGCGGCTGCTGGCGGCATCGTTTACAGGGTATCATTGGGGCGCCGCCCTCGTCTCGCCGCCGCCTCGCTGCACGTCACGCGCTTGACGTATGCGACGTTGCAGCCATGCTGACAGCTTGCCACGGGCAACTGCCTGCCACTACCCCGCGCTTCGATCGCTCGCTCTTTAATTGCTGGCGAGCTGCGGCGCATCCTTGGGGGCGGCTCTCCAGTGTGTCGTCATCGTCGTCGTCGTCGTCGTCGTCGTCGTCTCATCTCGCCTCTAATGAGGTCATTGTTTGACAATCGCATTTGCCATGCAACATTTGCTGTGCGTTGCACTTCTGATTTGTTGCACATTGCCATTTTCATTCGCACTCGCTTTCGCACTCGCATTCGCATTCGTTGTCTTTTGCCGTTTCTCATTCTGCATTGCGCGTTGCTTTCATTTCCGCTTCCTGGCTGCAAATGCTGTTGTTGCCGCCGCTGCTGCCTCATTGTGGTTGTCATTAGGCGCAGCACCCCCTGGCTGCCACTTGCTTGCCCCATTTCATTTAATTTTAGTTCATTTTAACTGTCTTTTGTCTTCGGCATCTTCTGCTGCTGCGTCGCTTTCATTAATTTCAGCAGGCGGACTGTAGGGGGATGGTAGGGATAGAGGCCAGGGGGTGGGGGACGCTGGCGACATAATTTATGCGACAAGGCGTGCAAGAGATAAATTTCTGTCGTTTGCCATTTTTTGCTTGCGTCGTCGTGCTCGCTCTAAATAAATTAAAGCCGCCTCCGAGCGCCAGCTGGAATTATGCGCCAAACTATTGGCAAGTTGTGTAGGACGGGGAGAGGGGGCACTCTATGCGCGGCCTGTTGATTAATGCGGCATGCTTAATGGCTGCACGACAATGCGAGCCCCCAAAAGTATGCAGTGTATTGACGAGCAGCGGCCAGCGAGGCGTATACATAATGCGCTGCAACCAAATCCATATGAAATGTGCAAGTCTCACAGCGAGCAGGGGGAGCAGGGGGCAAGGGGCACGGGGCAACTTCAGCAACGTGTCTCATGTAAAATGGCATTTTCGTGCGTTTGTTAATTAAAAGTGTGGAGCCCGCGCTGTGTGATGCGTTTTCGTGGTAAGCCATAAATAATGAATGAAATTAACAGCGCTGCGACTGAAGAGCGTGACACTCGACTGAGTGTGTTTGCTTTGTGTGGTGTGCGTGTCTGATTCACGCTCTAGCCTCTCAGCCGTCTCCACCTCCCCCTAACTCCACTTCGCGGGCTTACAGCACATTTATTTTGTTCGCCTCTCTCTCTGGCTCCAACTCAGTGGCAGACTCTAAAGTGCAACTGAAACGAACCGCAGCGTGGCCCATAATTTACAAATATTTTGCATTTCATATACAATATATTACTGCGCTGAATTATGATGCCAGGCCCCCCAAATGCAAAATGCGCAAATTTATCATTTACTTCAAGAGGAAATTTAGACGACAAGCCATCTAGAGGCGCTTTGAAATCTAGAAAAAAAAAGAACTGAAAGCCATGAGTCAAGCAATTTAATTTCTATACGAGAGCAACAATCGAAATGTTGCTTAGAGATGTTGAAGTTAACTGAAAAAAGAACTGAAATCGATGAGTTTGGCAAAGCGAATTTAATTTCTCTAAGAACTGCGAGAGCAACAAGCGAAATTATACTTATAACTATTGTAAATGAATTATTTGAAATAGTTAATAAGTGAAATCTTTTAGGTTGACAATACGTACAGCTAATTGCATTAGTCTATGATATTGCAGGGCAACAATAGAAACAAAGCTTAGAGGTATTGTAATTTAATAATTTCAAATAGTTTATGTTCATGTAATTTTCGATTAAAATGCTAGATTAGCGACTCAGCCAGTATAGTTGAAATCAAAGAATAAGACTTACTACTTTTGCCGGAGAATGTTTTATGCGACTTGATCTGTTGTATTTCATAAAATCAGACTGAATCAAAAGAGTGGTTGACAAGGCTCTTGGGCCTAAACATTACACTCACATTGTAAGCTGTCAGTAATGTGGATGGAGCCATGTCGTACTCCAAAAGTCATTGACTCAAGTCTTGCCAGTCCGCCAGTCCAGTCCCCTAACTTCTTTCAACTTATACAAGTAGATATTAGCAATAGAATATCTACTCTTTTAATAAGCGTTAATACTTCTTCTTTAGTTATAACATAGAACAACATGTAATAAGAAACTGCTTAACTGAGGTAAATTCACTTCTTCAGAAATCCCTGAGCACGATTTGAGTTGGTTGAGAAATTCTGCAGAAACCTGCTTTGAGGAAAACAAATTGGGAACCGCTAGACAATTTTATTTTAATTCAATTTCTCATAATAGATATAAGAAATATAATAAGTCTATTACTGCATATTGTTGTTGTGTTACAAGATGAAGTAAGAAACTGCGTAAAGAATCTGAGTAGATTGAGGAACTCAATTGGATTCACCTCTTCAGAAAGCGCTGAGCATAGTTTAGGTTGGTTGAAAAGTTCTGCAGAAACTTGCCTCGCGTAAAACAAATTAGGAATTGTCAGACAGTTTTATTTAAAGCTCAATGGTTTTATGAACTGCGGGCGCAACAATCGAAACAATGCTGATAGAATTATATTAGCAATACTACTACTATACCACTGTATTTAGTTATTGCTTCTTCTCCAAGAATCTGAGTAGATTGCAGAATATACATGGGAAAAGGAACTGCGCTGTCGAGAGGATTTAGAATTCCCTGAGCGATTTGATTTAGATGAGAAGTTCTGCATAAACCTGCAAACAAATAAGGAATTGTTTATCAGTTTTATTGTAATTCAATATCTCTATGAACTGCTAGAGCAACAAGCGAAACTATGCTTATAGTGTGATATTAGCAATACAATACTCTATCACTACATATTACATTTAGTTAATGCTCTCTCTTCAGTTATATAACATCGTTTAACAAGCAACTGCTTTGGGAATCAGAGTATGCTATATATATTAGCTACTCTGCTGCGTATAATACTCGCATTCAGTTAATAAGTGTCAGTGTTTCCTCTCCGGTTGTATAACAACGTGAAGGAAGAGCGCTGTCAAGTGGCTTCGCTTCTTCAGAAATCCCTGAGCAATTTGAGCTGGTTAAGGAGTTCTGTTGAGTTCAAATTGTTCGCCTGCCTGGAGGCAAACAAATTAGGAATTGCGCGTCAGTTGATAGCAGCGCGGCGCACGTAGCTCGGCTGCTTGAGCGGCGCGGCGTTTAAATTGGCGAGGCTTTTAAGTGCCAATAAACGTGTTGTTCGTGCGTCGCGCCACTGCGAGTGTTTGGGGCGTGGCCGTGCCCCTTTAGCCGCGTGCATTTCCGCCTGAATGCGAGGCAAACAAAGCGCATAAACGACGCATTGAGTTATCAAAAGAAATGGCTCGAAGGCAGCCCGGCGCTCTTGGCTCGCTGCGCAGTGACAGGCGTCAGAGCAGACACATTATTTATGGCTCGCAATTACTCAGCAGCGACAGCGAGCGGCAGGGGGAATGCGATAGGGGGAGCTAGAGAAACGACTGTGTGAGTAGCAGCAACAAAAACGACAGCGTTCGTTGCGAGCATAAGAAGATGCAAGTGCATGCTTCGTTTTTTTCCATTTTGTTGTCTATAATAAAAGCTTCATCTCACAAAATGCGATAACTATCGCACGAACTGCCGGATCGCAGTCTAATTTGCAAAATGTACTAAATAAAGAAAATACTGCAGAAATTCTAGTAACTACATTCATATATCATGGCCATACTGTATTGTAGCCGCAGGCAGACACGGGCTGCTTGCTACGAAACTGGCGGCTGCAAAGTTATTCATTTATTTTGCAACCACAGCAATTAACATGCTCTGATCGTGTGCGCGTGTGTGTGCGGGGGGGTTGTGGGTGTGGTCAGTGGGTCGCTCGGCAAGTTGCTTATCTCGGCTCGTTGCACTTTCATAATAAACAAATTTGCTGAAGGCAACAACGCAAGCGAAGGCGCAAGACGAAGTCCTGCGGTTGCCTGGCCTGTCCTGTCCTTTCCTTTGCTGGCTGGCCTGGCAGTCCTGTCGTGGCCCAAACTAATGTGCGTTGCACTGGAAGACAATGCCGGCCACATTAAGCATTTTATGCGAGTCGCCACAGCTCTCCAGTCCTCCCTCCACCACCCCCTTTTCGGTTGAGCAAGCAAGGCAATTATTTATGCTTTCTTCGTTGTTTTTTATTTGCTGGCTTTTCGGGGTTTTCTGGCAGCGGCGCCACAAGCCGCAAAAGGTTCCCCCCAAAAAAGAGGCAGATGAAAGCGCACAGACAGCAGCACACTTTATAAAGGACTTAACTTGCAGTTTTGCCCGGCCACGCCCACAATTTAATGCTGCTCCTTAAAGTCGCACGCAGCGAAATAATTCAGTCCAATAGTAAAAATAGTGCAGAGCGCGCACAAAAACCTAGCAGCACACACTTCAACATCTGCTGCTGCTGCCGTCGTGCATTTTATGGCCGTCGTCGTGGCCGGCGCAACAAAAGGCCAACAGCGACAGCGACACACGTCGTGACTTTGGCCCAAAGTAGTTTTCATTGTTTTTTTCGCCCCCTCTCGCCGTATCGTCGTATCGCTGTATCGCTGTATCGCCGTCTGTTTTGTTGTGGCCACAAGCAACAAGGACTTCTAATTAGCACACTGTCAGCCGCTGGTCAGGACAGCAGTCGACTGCAGCACGATGGACGACAAATGTGCTTAAACGGCCAACTTAGGCGACCCGCTAAAAACTCTCGACAAACCCTAAGCAGAAACGGAAGCAGCGCTGGCAAATGGCGCCCCCCTCGCACGAGGGATGGGGGAGGTGGGGGTGTGTTCGAAGCTACGAGCACGTGGACTAATGTGGCCGAAGGACATTACATTTGCTGCCGTCAGCTTTATGTGCGAGCAGTTGGCCTAATACTGTACTGCAGCGCACAGTGGGCAGCAAAAGTGCTCAGAGTACTTCAAGATTTTCCAATTAGATTTCAGTTTTTAGTGCTCTAATGTTTGTTTTTAATAGGTGTTCTAATGTTTACTTCAATAACTTGTCAAGTCCAAAGAGTTGTTGCTTGGAATGTAGGGAAGAGATTTATTAAATTAAAGAAGACAAATAAAAGTGCTTAGAGCGCTTTCAAGTTTTCCAGTCAAATTTCTTACTGCAGCTGTTTCAAGTGCCGTAAAGTTATTTTTAGTATATGTATTCTCAAGTCTAGAGACATTTTATTAACAGTTTCTGTATAAATCAATTTGAGAGGTATATAAATTACTGTTTGTGCAGCAATAAAAAAAGTTCTAGCGCACAGTGGACAGCAAGAGTGCTTAAATAAATTTCTATCTAACGCTGTGTTCAACATATCAATGTTCTCTTTAGCAGATGTATTTTAATAACTCGTCAAGTAGAAAATGTTGCTGCTGAATTAATCAATAGAGTAGTATAGGGATGAATTGAAACGACTCTTTGAGCAGCAACAAAGTGTAGAGAGAACTTAAAAAATTGTAACTAAAGCAGTGACCAACAACGTGTTTGTATAAACAACATATTTTGTTAGGTGTTCTAATATTTATTTTAATAACTTGCCATGTCTTTCTATTTGCTATTTCAATATATTTGCAGAAGAGACTTTACTGTTTGAGCAGCAACACTAAAAAATTGCTAAGAGCACTTTAAGAATTTCCAAGTCAATTTCCGTCTAAAGCTGTGATCAATATTTTAATGTTGTTTTTAGTAAGTGTTATTAGGCATATAGGTATTAATTACTTGACAAGTCTAAAGAGTTGCAACTTGGATTAAGAAATATCGAAATATAGGAAAAGAAATTACTGTGTGAGCAGCAACAAAAATATTACAGCGTACGATAAGCAGCAAAGGGGCCAAAAAGATTTAAGGAATTTTCAAGTAAATTTCTGCCTAAAGCTGCGTTGTGTTGCTTTTATTTGGTATTATTGAGCATATTTTAATACCTTGCCAACTCAAAAAAGGTTTCATTTATTTGCAGTTTTAATCAATACAGAAATATAGGGCGGCGGAAAAATCACAATCATTCAAACAGCAACAAAAAGAATGTGAGAGGAAATTGAAGAATTTCCAAGTAAATTACTATCTAAAGCTGTGCACAATAATTTAGGTGTTATGAAGTAAATTCCAATAGGACGTCAAGTCTTAACAAGTTTTTGCTTACATTTGTATACAATTTCTAGACTAATCAATTGAATTTTGTTACATTGCTTTATTATTATGAAACTTGTATCTTGAAATTAATCTAGCTGCTGCTTAAATTTGTTTCTACTCTTAAATATGGTTCAATTTATTTTTCTAACATTTATGTTAGTACTCCAGTGAGTCAAATCTCAATGCAGTTGCTGCTTAAATTTATTTGCAGTCTGAAATAAAGTTAAATTTAATTCCCTAGTTGTTATGTTAGTTTCTATAACTTGACAAGATGTTACTTATTTGCAGATTCGTGATTTATCTATACAATTTTGCAGCATTTATTTGATTGATTGGCGTGTAATACTTCAAAGTAATTCTAGCTGCTACTTATTATTTTATCTCTATTTTAAAATATACTTTATTTTATTTAGTTTTGCATTTATTTTATTATTCAAGCGAGTTCAAAGTCAATGAATGTGATAATTACATTTTTTTGCAGTCTGCAATATAGTTCAGTTTAATTTCCTAGCATTTATTTTATTACGCATACAAGTATTCATTACATTTATTTCAATAACTTGAGAAGTCTACGAAATTGCTGCAGTTTCAGGACTAATATATTTAATTTCCCTGCATTTCTTTGATTAATAGGCGAGCAGTACTTCAAACTGAATCAAGTTGCTGCTTACATTTACTGCCACTCTATAACATAGTTTAATTTATTTTCGCAGCATTTATTTTATTAGTCATGCGAGCTCAATCTCAATCAAGTTGCTACTTCCATTTATTTGCACTCTGCAATAGAGTTCAATGTAGTTGCGCTGCATTTCATTTATTACGCATACGACTAGTACTTCAGTGGCCATCGAGTTGCTTGCATTTATTTTTGTTTGATGGCGCATGCGAGTTGCATTGCAGCCCATTGTGCAGCTGGCTCTCTGGCCTAACTGCCAGTTTTAGGCATTTAAAGCGACCGCCGCGAGTGCAAAGTCGCATTGTGTTCGCGTCTGCAGTTGTTCCTCTATCGCTTTTATTGTGCACATTGTTGTTGCCGTTGCTGTTGTGCATTATTATAGAACACGAAAAAAACGGGAGCGGAGTGCGCGTCGGGCTGGCTGCAGTTTTTATTTCCATTTCGATGGCGCTGCGCTGCGGCTGTGAGTCGAGTCTAAGTGAGTTTTGCTTGCGCTCAAATGTATGCAACACATTTTGTATGCAATGGCCGCAACAAATCCGCACGAAACGGCAGCCAAGCTGTGCCAGGGTTGCAAACGAGGGAAGGGGAAGTGGGGGGGTCTTGTAACTGGTTGCCACTTCCGTGCTGGCTGGACGGAAATGGCGGCGTCAGGTCGCCCGACCAGCAACGACACCGACACCAGGGCCAGCGACGCCGTAATCCGAGGCACCGCCTGCCACACATGCAGCTGGCCAATTGAATAAGCTCTACGTATGTGTGTGTGTGTGTGTGTGTGTGGTGTGGTTCTGCTTTCAAGTGCCGCCACTCAACTAGCACTTATTGCATGCGACAAAGGACAAACGACAGCCGAAGTCGCTGCCAAAGCGGAGGCAAACACAGCCAGAGTCGCGGCCTGTTCCGGATGCGGTCACAACTTTTTGTCGTTTTCAATTTTCCCTTCTCTCTCTCTCCCTCTCTCTTTATTTTTTGTTGTATTTATTTTGGCTCTGCGCTGCGCGTGTGTGTGTGTGACTGCCTTAAAGCAGTTAACGCCACGTTGACCAGCATTGGCATATCATGACTGCACTGCGAGAAAACTCGACTGCGACTCGACTGCAACTCGACTGCACTGGCAATTACACTTGTGCTGGCAAATCACCATTTTGTGCACACGGCGCGAAGACAGCGATTCGGGTCGAGTCGAGTTGAGTTGAGTCGGGAAGGTCACGTAATTGCTAAAGCCAAGCGCACATTACGTATACGCAGCATATGCACCTGCAGAGCGGAAAAACAGCAGCAGCAGCAGCAGCGGCAGATTACTGCAGTGGCAGCCAAAGCTGCTCCAGCTTCAGGCTGCGTCCCAGCTGGCTTGCAGTTATTATGACCATAACCATAACTGTTATCTGATTTCTTTTGATATTGCTGCACAGCTCACTGCCTCTCTCGCTCTCTCGCTCTCTCGCTGGCTTCCTTGGGGCATTTGCTCCACGTCCAGGTTTTTTTGTGCTCATAATTTAATATTTACAAAGTAGAGCACGGAAAACTGCAAAATAATAAAACGAAATTACCAGAGACAGCGAGTGGACGCCGGACAAGGCGCTGCCAATAAAACGAAGCTACACCAAAAAAGAGAGAGCGGAGAGTGAGTGAGATAGAGAGAGAGGGAGAAATCTGTGCGCTGCATTAAAAAACGCTTAGAGCAGCAACTTTTGTCGCCTGCCTGCCTGGCGACTGTCGCGTCCAGCGCCCAGAGTTTGCAGTCCTGCAGCCGGGATCTAGTTGGCGACCTGACGATGTCCTGCTGCTGTCGTTTGTTCATTGTTCATTGACTGTGTGCTCCTTTTTTGTTGGGGCTCCAATGCGCCGCTGTCGTGCATTTCAGAAATTTGTTTGTTTTTAATTAATTGCACGCGGCGACGCTGAAGTAAGGCCGCCGCCCGTTGCGCCACACACATGTGCACCACACACATGTGGTGGGCGTGGCAGGCGGCGAGGTTGAGGCTGCGTGCTGCGGCGCGATTAAGCCGACGTGGTCAGCGAGCTGTGGACTTGAATGGCGTGCTGGCGCCCTTGATTTTAGATAAGCTCACCACACTCCCCCGCCCCGCAGTGCGTGTCTTCCGCGGGGCGTGGCTTGTTAGCGTCGCGACGCGTCGCCTCAAAGTATGTCGTAAAAAATGTTCACAGCCTGCGAGCTGAAACTTTAATTTCGATTAATTTGCGCTGCAGGCAAACACACACGCTCAATTACCAACACCATCGAATGCCCACAAACTGGAGAGTGTGTGTGTGAGAGAGACTCTGTCGTGTGTCTGTCTCCATGTGTGTGTGTGGCAATAACCATTTCCTGCGCCATCACGAATACCCTTTTGGGTTGACAGCACAATTTGCATAAATTTTAAATTTCAATTTGCAAGCCAGCAACGCAAAAGCAAAACTGAAAACTCAAAACTGGAAACTGGAAACTGAAACGAAATGAAATAAGAATTATGCACAACGAACGACGACGACGGCAATGACGACGGAGGCAAAGTTCGAAAACGAACAAGTGAAGTCCAAGTGAAAAGCCATACACAAGTCACGGCAGTCTAGCGGCCAAACAGACGACTGCCAAACACCCTAACACGCAGATCTGAAAAGCAGTCGCATGCAAAGCTAGCTACAGAAATTTGTACTGCATTTTTTTAAGTTGAGAAACGAAAACAATTCACATAGTAAATACAATTTATGTTATTCACATACTTTTCTTGAATGCTGATTACAAACGAAATACATTTAAAAAGGGGAAATCTTCTTGAGTAAAGAGTTCTCCAAATATTACAAAAATGAGTAGAGCAGTTTTAGTTACAAAAAGAAAACAATTCACATATATTTTCAAAATTATAATTACAAATAAAATAAACTAAAATAGCAATCTTCTTGAGCAAAGAGTTACCGAAAACTCCAATCTTACAATTATAAGATAAGCTTCAAAAAGACAACAATTCACACAGTAAATACAATGTGTTAAATTAACTGAATGCGCTGAATTTACTTGCAGTTTAATTACAAATGAAATACATTAAGAAATTGAAATATTGATTAAGGACTTCTCAGAATATGACAAAAATCAATAGAAAAGTTTATAAAGCTACATAAAGAAAACAATTGGCAAATATTCACGTCCTTTTTTTGACTTCAAATTACAAATAAAATAAAGTCAAACGAAGAAATCTGCTTGTGTAAAAATTCTCTAAAATGCGAGACTTAAAAAGAGAAGTTTCTGAAGCTCATAAAAGAAAACAATTCGCATAGTAACTACAATAAATGAAATTATCCAGTTGCGCTTAATAACCATTGAAATAAAGCTAAACAAATTAATCTATTGGAGTAGATTTTCGGCATTTAATGCTACTCATTGCCAAGTCATTTTTTAGACTCTTAAAGTGCTTTGATCTGCAACTATTTTCACGACAATCTAAAGCTCATTTCTATTGAAATTTCGTGTTCGCACAATAGTTTGTTTGGGCTTCAGAAGTGAATGCGTTGCTCATAGATTTAAAAATGCCAGTCACACAGTTTGCTAGTTCGATAGTGGCTTCTATACCCTTTCAACCCTTACGCAGAGGGTAAAAAAAAGGAATATACAAAATTAGCAGGCAACAAAGAAAAAGAAGCGCAACTAACGCACTTTTGCCGGGCCCAAGCCAGAGGGTCAGGAAGTTGGCTGTTGGACCGAGTTGTCGTTGTCGTCGTCGTTGCTGTTGTTGCCTTAGTCAAGTTGTTGCTGTCTCGTTCACTCCACACGGCTGCCATCTATCGCTATCTCTCGTTGTCTCAGTCTGCCTGGAGCAGTTCTCGTCCAGGTTCAGACTCTTGACTTGTGATTCTTGTTGCTGTGGCTCGTTTTACAAATTCTTACACATCCGCAGTCCCACATGTGTGTGTGTAGAGCACTGTGTGTGTGTGTGGGTAACGGAAGAGGAAACAACTGGCATTGGCAGCCATGCGACGTTAAGGATAATCGTGATGACAGCATATTTGGCTGGTCGAACCCCGAGCTACAACTCCAAGTTTGGGGGGCATCCTTTTCGTGTCAGTTTTGTTGTGCTTAGAACGACATTAAAATGGTCAAATGAGTTTAGAGCGGCAGCTTATCCAGCACTTTGATCCTTCCTCTTCATCAAAAACAACAAAAAAAAAAAGAAACGCAAAAAACGAAAGCTGCAAAAAAAGCGAAACAAAGGAAGCGCAATTTGAAATAAATCACAACACGAAACGATTTCGCCGTAGTTTGACGTTCAGTTCTAGTTTAAGTCCTGCCCTTCTGATTGTTTTTGCCGCCTCACATGTGAGTGGGCGTGGCGCCTGCGAGGGAGTTTTCCGTGTTCCTTGCTCACAACTCAATTTCTGCACATCTTTATTCCCATTTTATTCGGCATCAACTTTTGTCTCGCACATTGATAAATGCGATTTTTATGTTGATTTGCCAGAAAACTAGAAGCGTTACAGCAAAAGAGTTAACGAAAGCAACGAAAAACGTTTAAAGATTGCCACTGGCAACGAGTTCACGACAATCTCAAATACTTATCGCGCATTCTGTTCTATTCTCTTTGCAGTTCTCCGCGCTGATGTCGCATATTTTCGCCCACATTTGAGGTAAGTTTGAGCCATAAATCTGAGCACATTTAAATAATGGCCAACAAAAAATGGATTTCATTTCTGTAGCTTTCTTTGTTGAATTACAATATTTGCAAAGTGTTTGATATTGTAATTCAATAACTACAAAATCTATGAAACTGAAATCTATTTTTTATATTTTACACAAAATTACTACTTTATTTGAGCACTTTTTTACTAAGTGTGTTTAATATAGTTTAGTATTCTTAACGTTTAAACACTCGCCAAATAATTTCATTCAATTCAAAAATGTATTAAGATGATATCGCCTTTTTGTTGGCCATTACTTCAATGTATTCACTTAAACTCCCTTAAACACTTTTCAAGCAATTTGATTTGCCTAGAAAAACTATAAAACTGAAATCTCTTTGACGTTGCCCATTATTTAAATGTATTCACATGAACTCCCCTAAACACTTTTCAAATAATTTAATTCAACTGAAAAATCTATAAAGCTGAAGTTTCTGTCTAAATGCATTACACATAAGATTAGTAAAAAGTGGTTTCATTGATTTGTCGTTAAATATAACTATTTGAACATTTATGAACATTATGAATCACATTTTTTTTTAGCTTAGTTAGTGAACTGATTATATTGGCAAAGTAAAGGAGTTAAAGTTGAAGACTTTAGAAAGTAGGCAATAATATTTGCTATCATGCTGAAAGAGCTTTTTATTATGTGTTTCAAGTATATTGAGAAATTAAATATATCTTTATTGGTTATTAAAGTATGAAGTGCTTGGTGTGACATTTCAATAAAAGTATTTGAACATTGACGAACATTGTAAATCATATTTTCTAATTTGTTTTGCTCAGCTCAGTTAGATAACTGAATAAATTGGCAAAGTAGTTGAAGTTGTAGGCATTAGCAAGTAGGCAATAATATTTGTTTCTGTAAAAGGTGATTGCGCTGAATTGGCATTAATAGTAAATAAAACAATTTGAACATTGATTAAATTTATGAGTTTATTATATAAATTGTTTTTACTGAGCTTGAGCTCAGTTAGGTAACTGATGAAAATGACAAAGAAAAGTTGTAGAGATATTTGTCGTAGAGACATTAGCAAGTAGGCAATAATATTTGTTTCCATGTTGAAAATGTTCTGTATTTTGTATTTAAACTATAATGCAAAATGAAATATATCTGTATTTAAAATTGGCGTTAAAAGTGTTTGCGCTGAATTGGCATTTAAAGAAAACTATTTGAACATTGATGAACATTATGAGCTTGTTACATAAATTGTTTTTGCCGGGCTGAGTTAGGTAACTGATGAAATTGGCTAAGAAGAAGTGCTCGAAATAATATCAATTAGGCAATAACATTTGTGATCAAGCTAAATGGGCTTTGTATTTAAACTGTATTGCAAAAAAGAGTTAAAAATTGTGTGTACTGACTGACATTATGGAGAACTATTTGAACAGTGATAAACATTATGAATCACATCAATGGTTTTGTTTAGTTCTGTTAGGTAACTGATGAAATTGCCAAAGAAAAGGAGTCCGAGTTGGATGGCAATATTATTAGCAGGCAGGCAATAATATTTGTTTTCAAGCTCTGTGTTTTCTGCCTCTGCTGGTTGCTGATGTGATTGCTTATGATAATGTGCCGGGCGCTGGCTTCGACTGCTGTTAAGAGAGGGCGCTGGCATTGCGTATATGCAGTGTTGCTGGCCAAACTATGCGTAGAGCTCAGCGAGTGTTTTCTTCGGCCACATTAATTGAACACTGTTTATTTATGGCTGGTAATTTAAATGCGGCCAAGTGGCTTTCGCCATATAGAGCGACTACTACAAAGGCGTGGCTATTGGGGAGGGAAAGAGGGGTAGTTGTTGTTGTTGGCCATAAATTGTTAAGTTTTCTGTTGTTGCTGATGTTGGCTGCTTTTTTATCAGCACGGCCAACAACATGAATAATAATGCATGCACATTATTCCAATGCTCATTTGCGTGCCACACACACACACACACACGAACGCAGAGAGGACGGCACAATTGAAGCGGATGTGCGCATTGTTTCCGCTTTTAATAAGGACGCTGTTGTGCTGGCCGGGTCCTTGGCTTAACTGCACGGGCGGTGAATGCAGCCAGCCAATTGCAATCGCATTATAAGCCATGGCAACAGCCCATAAATTGCATTAAATTGCATTTAAATGTGTGTCGGACAGGTTAACAATGCAAAGCGCCAACCCTCCCCCCCCCCTTTGTTTTCTAGCTCCTCGGTCTATCTTATAATTGATTGTAAACCGAAGTTGTTAAGGGCGCCAAGCACTTTAAGTCCACAGTTTCTACTCTGGCACTGCTGCCAATTTCACGCTTCGCTCCCGAGCTCTCAACTCTCAACTCTCGGAGCTGAACTCTCGGCTTTAGCATGCAAATGCGAGGGAATTCGAGGGCAAAAAATAAGTATCCAGATAGCTAGCAAGGCAAATGCAAAGTTATGCTTATGAGCATGAAATGGGGAAGCCAAAGTTTGCTTTGCTTTACACACTGCACTTTGCTGGCGGCTTTAATTTCTTTTTCATGCCTGCCGCAGCGACACGCAGGCGACAACATTCAACTTTGGCCTGCTCGCCATCGCCATCGCCACTTGGCCCCCCGAGGGCCCGAGGGGTGTGGTCACGAAATGCCTTTTGGCAACTGCACGCAGCCAAAGAAACTTTTATGTCTGCATTTGGCAGCCGCAGCAGCGGCGACTGCCACAAACTAACCGCTGCAGCGAGCAGGACTCCGACTAGCAGGATATCCTGCATGCCACAGAGATATAACGATAGGACCTCTGAATACTAATGCGATCGCAATCCAACTTAAAGCAGTTCACGCTAATTAGATGCATGCAAATGGAATCAATTGTCAGCCGCACAAGAAGAATTCTCTATTACATTACATTACTTTGTATTTAGAACAGTTTAATTGAGTTGCTTCCTACATTTAGTAATTCAGGTTTAGAATACACATGCAAGTAGAATCAGTCAATTAATAAACTGTAATAAACTGACTGTAGCAAGCAAGACACACGACACTATTGCATTATACTTTGTATTTAAAACACTTCAATTGAGTTGCTTTTTATATTTCGAGATTTATTAAGACTTAGAATACTAACTGCTTAGAATTAGATGCAAACAAGCGAAACTAATGGTATATTGTGACAAGAGAAGGGAGAGAGACACTATCATAGTTGTCATTTACAACAGTTCAAATAAGTTTATATATTGTTTATAGTAATTTACTAATGTTTAGAATATGCGCTACTTACAATTATATGTAAACGGACTCAATTTTAGATTGGAAAAAGAGAAGATAGATAGAGAGGGAGGCATTATTAACATATACTTTTTATTTAGGACACTTCATTTGAGTTTCTTTTTATATATACGAGTAGTGTGTTTTTAATGTTAAAAACTAGTATATCAACAAAATAGTAATGTATTTATTTATAAAACAAACGCTTTGTTTTAGTTACAAGGATTATTGAATTATGATTTCAGTGTCCAATTAACTCAGCAAATTTGAATTGTATTAAACTACTTAATATCCTGTCGAGTAGTAGAACTCTTGATTTGTTATATACTATGAAGAATAGCAGTACAATTTAAGCATTCTTATTGAAACATTTAATGCATGAAACCAAGGAAGAACAACGTTAAGAAAATATGATTATTGATGTTAGGAAAAAACTCAAAAATAAGACTTAAACATATTAATATGGAAACTAACACAAAACAGTGTACAAAATATATTAATAATTGTTGTCAGGCCAAGAGGAATTCAACCTCTAGAATAATAGTTAAACATATTAATGATGAAGCATATAAAGAACAATGTTTACAACATATGATGTTATATTGATGTGATGGCAAAACTATTTAAGCTCAAATATAACACTTAGTACCAAAGAATAAAGAACTGATGACAAAAGGGCAAAAGCTATTTAAGCTCAAATATATTATAGATGAAAGCAAGGAAAGAACAATGTCAACAAAATATTATAATTCATGTTAAGTCAATAGGAATTCAAACTGTAGTATAATACTTAAATATATTAACAAGGAAAGCAAGAAAGAATAATGTTAAAAACATTATAATTGATGTTCGCAGAAACAATAAAGTGAAATGCCGCTTTAAATAGAGTTACATGTTTGCTCAAACTTCGCCAGCGAACAACAACAGATTTTTCAAGCTCGCTTGCAGGGTATCCAAAAGGGCGATAAAGCCAGGGGGCGTGGCTCAGTCCAGGCACTTGCGTTATGCAATTAACAAGCACTCGTTAGCGCTCACTCCATCAGCGCGCTGGTGTCTGTGTGTCTGTGTATGTGTGTGCCGTGTAAGTTATGGCATGCGAGTCGTCAATTAAACAAATTCTGCATACATTAATTGTGCCGAAAAGTTTCGTTTAATTTCGTTACGGCATGCGTGTGGCCAGCAGCTCCACGCTGCAGTGCTGCGAAGTTTCTCATTTGTAATGGTCGCTCGACAGCTGGCTGGTTGGCAGCTGCCTGGCAGCCAGGCTGGCTGGCTTGGCGTATACTTAATATTTTTTTGGTGGCACTCGCAGAGGGCGCACAGTTGGACCTGACTATGATATATGACTCTTTGGCGACTCTCTGCAGTGCCATGTGTGGCATGTGGCAGGCGGCGGCTCTGTGGCATGTGTGCTTTAAGCAAGCATTGTGAAAACACAACGACTTTTGTTCCTGCACTTAATTAGCATTTTGCCTGGATTGCTCGCTTTTGTTCGGCACTCGGTGTCGAGTAGACGCGCGTGTCTATCGATGCGTGCTAATTGCAACAGAGCGAGCGAGAGAGAGAGAGAGCTAGATTGGGTTGCAATCGCAGTGCTTGACTGCATTAGGTGCCATCAAGTGGCTGAATGAAACTTTGCCCACAACTTTGTGCCAAGACACAGCCAGCCACTTCTCTCCATTTGCAACTGGCGCACTCTCTCTCGCTGCCTCTCTGTGTCGTCTCCTAACAAGGAAATCCGCTCGAGTGGCGCACGCTGACCAGCCAGCCACTCGAGCAGTTTGCTTGAGTGCCGCCACTTGGCTAGTCGCCTTCGAGTGCAACTAATGCAGCTCGCTGTGTCCTCGAGTAGGTGTGTGTGTGGCCTCAAGTGCAGCCTGCAGAACACACTTAATGAAACGCCGACGAATCGTTGCAGTTTGTTTGTCAATCCACGCGATTAGCTTAGTTTAAGCACTAATGGCGCATTAAAGCATTAGCGCAGCTCAATTATGATTGACTCGTGATGGATTTGGCAAACTAAAGTGCGACTGCTGAATGTGCTTCAAATGTGTGGTGATTGTGTGCGTAGATAAATGGTTGGAGTCAATAGCAAAGAAGAGCAGCTAACCCACTGACAGCACTTATCAAAACGTTCAATCAATCAATCAACTGTTGCCAGCGAGCAACTCAACTGAACAACAACTGTACAAAGGACAGTCGGGGAACGAGCAAAAAATGTGGCACAAACACAAAAAAACAACACACATAAAACCCACGTAAATCAGCTTAGCAGCAACAATGGCAACGGCCACAAGAAAAGCGACCCAAAAAAAAAAAGGCCAGAGCAGACAACAGCCCGCAACGTTATAATCAAAACACATACACACGCAGCAGCGGACCACATCGATACAAAGGACATATGCCAGGACAAACATAAAAAGGCAAAGCCGCACATGTTGGGGCGCCGCCGGCGCTGCCAAGGAGCCTGCTGACCCAAAGAGCGACCTGTGTGCGAGAGCCGGAAAAAACAAGCCAATGACGAGGCAGCCGCATGCCAACAAATCAGCGCAAATCACACTGGCAACAAGGCACTGTGGCCAGTCATTTGTAGTCTCACACGTGTGTCGCGGAGTTTAGTGAAACTGCAGCAGCAGCAACAGCAGCGGCTCGTCAAAAGTTTGAGCACTTTGAAAGTGGGAATAGAAATGAAAAGCTGACAAATGGAAAATGAGACACAAGGCGCAGGGAGCAGGGAGCAGGGAGCAGGGAGGGACGCCATCTTGCAGATGCATACATTAAACGCACACTCGCTTTCGCAAGTTCGCAGATACTTTGCTACACACACACACGCACACACGAGCTCGTTAGATTGCGGCAGATATTTGCATATGATGTCTATATGCAAATGCCAGCTGCTGTTGGAGCTGGCGCACGCGGCGTATACGTGCTGCGCATTAACATATCAATCATCTGAAGCGCTCCGCCCGCATGTAAGTCTGCCACGCCCCCGCGCACGCTCCTTTGCATTCCTTTAGGCGGAGCGCAAATATTTGATTAATCCGAAGATGAGTTCGCTGTCATTCTTTGCTTTTCATTAGTTTTTGTGTGCGCAAACTTGCACACAGCAAGTTGCACGGTTCGCAAGTTGCCACTGCAATTGTTGTCGTGCACAAGTAAATCAGTGGCCATAAATTACTGCCACAACTTGCAGCTAACCATTGTCAGCGCTATCAACTTGTTTGGCCATTATATAACACACTCACACACACGCACACTCGTTGCAGACTGTCAACATTTATAATTGTTGTGCTGATTGTTTAATTGCGGCCATTTTGCGTGCACTTCCGACATCGTTTCAGCCAGCCGCCATTCAATTGTTATGTTCAATTGTTGCTAGCTCGACGTGCCTGCTACCCTGCTACCCTGTAAGCTTGCAACACGGCAGTTATTTGTAGTGCAGGGCATCTGCTAGTCGTTCAGGCGGCGCTCGCTGGTGGCTTATCTATTTTTTTGCTCGGCTGTCCACAAACAAATTAGCGGCACAATTTCATCAGCGCGCATTTAAATCAGCTGCAATTCCATGATTTATTTTATTTGCATTTTTCAATTTTATTTTAATTCATCCGCCTTTGCCCCGCACTTTTTTTGACATATTTTAAATTGACTTTTTGCGCGGCTGCAATTGATGTGAACTATTAAAACTCAAAATTTGCATATTTGTTAGCGCTTATGAATGTATTATTTACACACACACACTCACACGCTAATAGTTAGTTGCATTAATCGTATATCATTGCAGTCAATTTGCATAATTCGCATTTGACATTTGCTCACAAAATATTGTTTTAAATCGCAGCACAAGGCGCAAGCTTATTAATAACTTAAAACAAACACTGCCCGATTCTTGGTCAGCGGGCGTGTGATTTATATATTTGCAACCGATGATGGCCCCGCATTTGTTGCAGCGCTCTGTTTGTGCAACGCTTTTGTCAACCGCCTGCGGCCACATTAAACTTTTAATGTGGCTATTAAAAAGCCACTGCGCGCCGTTTAATTGCATTCTATTTCGATTTATTGACAGTTAATAACAGCGGCTGCAGAAATATTATATTATTATGTTCGCGTCGCACAACTCATTTTGTCTATACGTCGTTGAATTATGACAATTATGTGGCGAAATTGTCAATATAATAATATTCATAAACTTTATGAAAAACCCGTTTGGTTTACTATTACTTATTAGCATGAAGTTGCTGTCAATATTTTGTTAAATGCAAATTCTAATGTCGAATTTTGAATGCTATTTTAATTGAATTTGTAGCCGAAGTCTTTAACATTTAACTGACGACAATCACGTGAGGAAATTGTCAATATATTAATATTGATAGGCTTTTTGAAAATGTAGTTTTAGCTTGTTATTACTTATTAGTGAAGTTCAATTTAATATTTTGCTAAATATGAAATTTCTTGTGTCTACAATGTGCAATTTTGAATTCTATTTCGATAGTATGTAACATTGATGTACTTTCGCTGAACTGATAACAAATATGTAGGTAAATTGTAAATATAATATTGATAATTTGTATGAATATGCTGTTTTACTTTGTTAAATATGAAATTTCGATTGTTTTTCATGTGGAATTTTTAATTTTATTACAAATGAATTTAGACGAGATAACTTCAACTTTTAACCTATGTCAATTATGTGGCGAAATTGTGAATATATTTATATTGATAGACTTTATGCAGGCATTTTCAGTTTGCTTTTATTTATTAGTGAAGTTGAATTTCATACTTTGTTAAATACTAAATTTTGAATGTTTCTAATGTGGAATTTTGAATTCCATTTTAATAGAATTTAACACTGATGTTCTTTCCATGATCTGATAACAATTATGTGCAGAAATTCTTAATATAATATGATTTTAATGAAAAAGCAGTTTAGTTTAATTTATTTATTATTTAATTATGTGAGAAAATTGTAAATATAATAATATTCAACTATATTTCATTTGTTTCTTATGAGGAATTCTAAACGTAATTTCAATGGAATTTAGAAGAGGAATCTTAAATTCTAACTGACGACAATTGTGTGGGAAAGTTGAAAATATAATACTAATAAACTTTCTAAAAAAATATTGTTTTCGTTAGCTATTACTTATTTGAGTGCAGTTGCTATCCATATGTTGTTAAACACAATTTAGTGTGCTTATTGTTTTATTCTGAATTCCATTTCAATAGAATTTAGACCAGAAGTCTTCAACTTTTAACACTGATGTCATTTCGCTGAACTGAAGGCATTTGTGCAATTATTTCAGCCATTTAAAGTCTCCCGTATTGCGTCATTGCGACGCTCGAAGAGAGAAAACGAGTTTGGAGCTTGTTTCGAGCGCTGCTCTGATTTTAGAATGTTGCCGCTGCTGCTATATATGTGTGTTGTGTGTGTTGTTGGTGTGCAAAGTCTGTGGCAATTACCAATTAGACGAAAGTAGCTGCTGAGACCTCATTGATACTCTTGGCGCTGCCTGTGCGCCACATTCAAGCACTTAACCAAGAGATTGCTCTCGGCTTTTGTGCAATTTAATGAATATGTGATGCCTGCAAAAAAAAAGAGAAGCAGTCAACAAAAAAAAAAAAAGAAAAAAACGAAAAACGAAAAAAGAGAAGTGAAATAAAATCGTTACCGCATAAATTTTGAGCACCCCTCGTGGTGGAGAGCCAGCAGAACAAAGAAATATCATTATCAGTGTCTGTTCATCTTTCGCCCATTCCCCACGTTCGTTTCTATTCGCTGGGCTCTGCATTCTAGCACTGCTGTCTCTCTGCATTTGGCAGCTGTTTTCCTGCGGGCGCGTCAAATGCCCCAGCGCGTGAGGAAAACGGCAACAGCGAAAGATAGAGAGAGAGAGAGAGGGCAGACAACAAAATATGGCAAAAATTCGGCGTGCCAATCTAGCCGAACTTTTGACGCGCTCTCCCTCTCGCGCACTCTCTCAAGGCGCGCTTGTAATTGACGTGTTTGCCGTGGGAGTCTCATTGCTTATACCCTGCGCTTCGCCTGTGACTACGACTCTATTCTGCTGCTGCAGAGTATTACGCAGTGCGACTACCAGTCGCTTGTCTTGTTCTGCTGCTTGCGCTGGTAATTGCTTCAAAATAATTTGATTATTAACTTCTGTTGTGTGGAATTTAAATATTAATTGAAAATGCTGTGACTTCCTTGGCTGCCCTCCCCAGTCCCCTATCCGCCCACCCAAAAAAACTCATTTAAGGCAATGGCACTTTTGGGGCGTTGGCCTAACACGCATTTTGCGCTGCTGTCGACTTTAAAGATGGCGCCTGCGACTGTGGAACGGTGGCAGCCTGTTAATCAATTAGCGGCAGAGCTGATGTTGCATTTAAATGCTGCTCGCAAGATTTATGCGTCTCATAAATGTCAACTGCACAAACACGCGCTCACACCTGTGCGCCTGCTCGATTTTCGATATACATGCGTGTTTAAATATGCACACAAAAGGGCTCCAATTAATCTTGATAGTGTCGGTTGACTTCTGCTGTGCGTCCTCACATCACCTGCAGCCGCTCTGTGGGAATTGCGACAAGTGCAAGGACATTTCTAATAAAATATGTCATGCAACATTTAGGAGAAGTCAGCCGAAAACTGCAAAGAAACCATATGTCAATTGCAGAGACACACACACTACAGTTGGACAGCAGTCGGCAGTTAACTCGCCCGGGCATGTCCTTGCTGCCTGCTGCTCCTTTTTGGGCCCACACACAATGACATGTCAAGTGCAAATGCAAAAACTCGCACACACACACACACACACAGCGACGACAGTATCATAGTTGCAGAGGCAGCTGCTTGTTTTTTCGTTGTTTTGTGTGTCGTCTTTTCCTCTCTCGCTTCCTTTTACTGTCGACTTTGCTGCACCTACAACTTCCGGCCTTTGTTGGAATAACCATAAAATCAAGATAAGTTATTGGATTTGCTGGACAGGAAGCCTGGCCATAAGCACTTTTGCCCCATCCCCATCCCCATCCCCCCTTGTGCTTGTCCTTTGTGGCACTCTGTGCTCTGTGCTCTGTGTCGTAGATTAATTGCTTTCTCTCTTCATTCCTCTTTTTTCGCAGCCCGAAAAAAATGAAAGCACATTTTTGTGTAATATAAATACTATTTTTCTGTGTGTGTGTGTGTGTGGCAGCAATTGCCTGCGTCGAGTCCTGGCTGCAGCCCCAGCAGACGTCTTTTTTTTTGTGATTTTACTCTTTGTATAAATAGTTGGCATTGTGCTTGTTGTTGTCGCTGCCGCCACTGCGTCGCACAATGCGCAGCTTAGCGGCAGGCAGCGCGACAACGTGGCAAGAGCACAACTCTGGCAGCGCTGTGGTGCCGCACAATCAGTTTTCGCACTTGCCGCGCGACCCACTTGAAGGGGAGACCTTGCGCTTTGCCGCACTAATGCGATTAAGCCGCTTGTTGTGGCTGTCAACGCGTTGACTGGCTGACTCCGTCCAGCCCCCACTACGCCCTCGTGCAACCCTGCCCCTTTCAGTGGCAGCCCGCCGCTTTTGTAATTCACTTAAGTGTGGCATTTTGGCCTGCGGTAAACGGCGGCCATTGTGTGCGCTGCCACAGCTCCAACTACAGCTACAGCTACATCTTCAGCTGCACGCTGATCTCTTTAGCATACGCTCCGGGCAGTTGGACACTAGTTGGCAAGGTAAGCTCTCAGTGTCTGAGCAGCGAGCGCTGGTTTAATCATAAATTTCATTCGGCTAAAGTGGCTCCTGCGCTGTCGGCTGGTCCTTAACCCCGGCTCCACTACAATTTATGATGACATTATGGCGTGACACCGTCATCAGATAGGCCAGGACAACTCGCAGTCGCAGTCGCAGTCAAAGTTGTGGCAAGTTGGTGGACGGACGGCGACACGCCTTGCGCCGCGATACCCTGCAAGCGTTGCAGAGGACATTCGGTTAGTTGTGCGCTGCTTTGTCGCACGCACACAGCCAGGAAATCTTTACGAGCTCACACGCTCATCAGGAAGCTATGTCGCCGGCAATCAGCGGAGAGCGGGGGCTCTGAGGCGTTGCCAATTGGAGTTTATTAATTTGGGGGCCGTGCGTGTTGAGTGCTCCAGCCAGTCGAGTCGAGTTGAGTCGAGTCGAGGTATTTACAATTGTTGTAAATATTTCCTTTATTATTGTAATTATATTTATGGCCGTGCGGCATGCGGCATGCGGCAAGCTTGCGGAATGTGCAGCCCTCATGCCGTAATTTGTGTCAGCGCAGGAGGCCCGACAGCGTGTTGCGTGTCACTGTGGCAACGAGGCAACGAGCCAACTGCCTTGTTGACTCTTTACGGCCGCTTAAAGCGCGCATTAGCAGCATATTTAACTGATTTCTATTTGGGCCCGTCGTCCAACCACAATTAGTTACACTGTTTATGGTCGTTAGCGGATTGTGCAACTGATTTCGCTGCCACTTCGATGTTACTTTAGATTTGAGCACACTTCTCAAATTTCGCATTTGCAATTCGGCAGCGCTTTAAGCTCTAAGCTCAACTCGTTTCGCAAAACGTTATTTATGTTACTTTACCCCTGTTTACTTCTGCTCTTCGCAGGCAAGACGTCCAAATTTATGCCAAGTGCCTTGGGGATGCGATGGAGCGCACACTTCCGGTGACGTGGCAGCTCGGCTCCCAACTCAGAGCTGCTTGACTGGCTGACTGGAGGAGCAGGCGCCGCCCGATGTCTCAGGTAATTATGCATATTTAAGCAGTTTTGTCTACAACAGTTTTCGAGCCTAAAAGCGTCCTCTCAACTGAATTATTTATGCAAACTGGGCCCCGACATTCGCAAACATTACCTCAAGAGCCGGCGTCTTCGCAGGACTCGACCTAATGTGTTTAAAGCCAGCACACGCACACACACACACATACCGTATACCACACATACTAGTGCTCTATCTCGACGCATATTAATAGAGGTCTGCGGCTATAATTGGCCGCCTAAAAGCATGCCTCGCCTCGAAATTAATGCCGCACTATTACTGCTAATGCCGCATCGGTCTATACATTTGTCAGTGACAGCGAGCTGATGCCACTGAATACCCTGCAAAAGGCACGGAGTGCAGCCGAAAGGGGTAGGCACTACACTCCTTTTACTTATGAAATGAGCTGACGTCTTGTGCTACACTGAATACCCTGTAAAAGCAAACAGCTAAGGAGTTGAAAGAGTTAGGCGCTGTAAAAGCAAACTACTTTTTTATGCTTCTTGCATTTAACATTTTCCCATTTGAAACCATTACTTTTAGCATTCTTTCCAGCAACTTGTGAATTCAAATTCCATTAGATATATTTTTAACATTTCTTAAATATAAACAGTACTATAGCAACACATTTAGGGAAATCTTAATAGACTAAATCTCATACATATAACATAAGGACATATTCATATTTGTTCACTTTTGAATAAAAGTTTTGGCGAAGCCTTGAGGCTTTAAGCGCCTCAAATTGTTACACTTGAATGAATCAAGAATAATGTTGTTCACTCTTCAAATGAACGACGTATGCTAAATCAGACGCATAATAAGATTGGCACGAATTAAGTAACAACTTTAAAGCAATAAGTGAAAAAATTCGCGCAAAAAAAAGCAAACAAATGTCACAACATCACAGTAAAATGCACATTAGGGAACCTAGCTCACTTTGAGGAATTAAACTGAGTAGCATATTGCAGACTTGTCGATGTGCAAGCGTCTCTGTTATACCTTGCCGATCTAGGCAGTTGTCTTAATGCTCTATCAAGTATTAGGCCTCTTGAGTGCTAGCTGGATTGTCTCTCCATATTTGTGGCTATAGTGTCTGAATCACTCAACAATCTGCGCTTCTGCTAAATGCAGTTTAAGGTGTCAGAGGAGTAAACAATCAGACAGAAGTTGGTGACTTGTCGTAGTACACGCCTCATTTCCAAATCTGCACTCTTTAGCGCCATAATGCAGTAATAAATATATAGCTGGCTCCCTGGCAGCTCAGAGACAAGTTGCGCGCTCAATCAATGCATTATTGTATTTGTAGTAAGCGATGTTTGCTACAAATTCTGCAAAACCGAACTTAGTTTACAGCATAACATGCCAGTCAGCAGTTGAGCATTATAGGAGGGCAACTGTTAGTCGTGCAGACTCAATGACAGTTCACTTGCTTGATCTGCTTCAATGTGATTGCGATTCATTTCTCAGAGCTCACACACACTCGAATTCACACACACTTGAGTACACAGCTTTGCTTTCAGCTTAATTGTTTTGCAACTAAACATCAGAGCCGAATGCCTTTCATCATTTGGCCACGGCCATTCTGGCCAATCTCTCATTTGCGCCCTGCACCGCCCCACCCCGCCCCCACACTCCCCGCCCTCCGCCTCCACCTCCGCCAAACACAGTTGGCCCGGCTGAAGTCGTGTCTAAGTAGCTTTTGTGCAAATGAAAAGCGGAAAATGAACGGAAAGCGAGTGAAAAGCGTACGAATGGGATGGCAAAGAAAAGCACACTTTGAAGCTGTGCCACGAAATCAAAGGCACAGAGATGTAGCAAGGAGCTGCAGCAGGGGCAGGAGGTCCTTTGCCGTGGCAGCTAATTAAAATGTATTTAAATGCGTTTGTCGCCTCGTCGCCTCGCCAGCTGGAAATCGAGTTTGTAATTTATGCGGTTTTAATAGAATTTTGAGGCAGCCTCACACACACACACTCATACACACGCACACAAAGGCAAATAACAAATTGGTTTACTTAGGACGACAGACTGAATTTGGAAAGCGGAAAAAACAGGCGAACAAACAAAACGGGAAAAACTGAAAAGCTGAAAAACAGCAAAACTGACAGAACTGAAAGCCATGTCGGAAATTAGCATAGTTTTAGGCACAACTAACATTTTGTAGCATACTTTCGGCCCGAGCCAAGAAACTTTTTTCTACCATGTTTTTGCCAATTTCCCGTGCCCAAAATACGATTGCCGAATGGCCATAAAAAAGCCGAAACTGAAGCTGAAAAAGTTGCGGCTGAAGTTTAAAGCCGCCTGGCAAAACCTGCTTAATTTATTGATTTGGGTCAGTTTTTGGGGGCAGAAGCCAAGGCGGCCAACGGTCGGTGGGCGGTGCAGAGATAGTGGGCGTGGCCCACGACCATGTTGGAGTCGTGTAAATTTATATGTTTGGCCTAAATAGCAATCAAAGGCTTAACAATGCCACCACAAATCGCCGCAAAATGCCTCACTTAATTGAACTCTGAACTCGCTCTCGACTCCGAGTCCAATTCCAATTCCGATTCCGATTGGTAGTCGTGTAAAACTCTTGAGTGTTTTGCTTCGACTGAATAAAACGCTGGGGCCCCTAAGTAAATGCTACCTAAAAAGCTGATCTGTCATTTGTTTTCATTGTCCTGGCCGTTGTGGCCTGTGTCCTTGTTGCTGTGCGTGTCCTGGTTGTGGCCTGTTTGTTGTGCGGCCCCGGCTCCTGATAAATGCGCACAACCAAAAACAAACACATAAATCACAAGCATGCGGTTGGCACACGGCGCAGATACACTGCGAGAAACAATACACATCGCTACACACTTCGATCCTCTTTAGATGTTCTGCACCACTGTTCAACTTGTGTTTTCACTTATTCACTATTTACATATTTCTATTTGTTTTCATTTTATATTTATGGCATCAACCAGGAAACTCAATCTTGTTTTACAACTGGCAAAACAGACTACATAGCTAGAAACAATTATTTATATATTTGTATCTAGTAAAAGTTCTCTATATGCGCTTATATCTGCACTTATTAATTTCATTTTTTTATTTTTATTGTGTTATTGGGAACTTTGTCCAGTTTTACAATAAACCAAATAGACTGCAGACCAGCCACAAATAATTAATTATATATTAATATCTTCTCTAAGGTCTCTATAGGTATTGTGGGAATAGAGCTACTGTTGTATTGATTGTATTTTAGGCAACTTAATCGGGTCTGACAATTAAAAAACACTACAGACAATTGTCTGTATTATTTATTTGCTATGATATTTTATATATTCATATACACTATGAGTTTTCTATAGGGGTTGTGAAAAGGAAAGTTGCGGTTGTGTCTTCCCTCATCATTTTATTCTTAATGGTGTTTTAGGCAGCTTAGTCTAGTTTGACAATTAATAAAACACTACAGGCTAGTTACAACTAATTATATATGATTTTATATAATTCATTATGTTGGTTTTGTAGAAAAAACAATGCTTCTAGCTTTACTTACGAGTACTCATTTTATATTTTATGTAATTTTATATTTTTTGAAATCATCAACCAGAAAATGCAATCTAGTTTAACAAATAAAAAGCTCTACAGACGAACTTTTATATTTATTTTTATATTTTGTGGAAAGGAAATGCGCTCGTATCTTCATTAATTAATTTTATATATTTATTTTTGATTGAATTTCATGTCTCTTTAAATGATCAACCAGACAACTTAATCTTGTTTTACAATCAAAAACGAATACAGACTATATTATTTATATCAACAATTATTTATATATTTCCCTTTAGATGTCGAGGAAAAAGAACTCCGCTTGTATCTTTACTTATTAATTTTATACTCGTATACTTAATTTTTATTTTATTTTGAGCAAATTAGACTAGTTTGCCTTATTTTTAGGCAACTTAGTCAAGTTGTACAATTAAAAAACACTACATGCGCCACTCTATCATTAATTATATATGAGTATGCTCTTCGGGGTCTCTTCGCAGATTTCGCTCAGTTTATTTCTGGGTCGCAGTTGTTTGGCTGAGGCCAGTTGAAGTTCTGCTGACAGGGCCTTAAGTCGCTCAAGCAGCTGGCCACAGTTTGTTGATAACAACAGCGCTTGTTGTTTTCATTAGATTTCGTTGTTTGGCCCGTCTATCGATTGGAGCAGAGAGAGCCGAATGTTTTGAAATTGCGAATGCAAATGCAAATTCAAATCAAAATATCCAAAATCCCAAATCCAAAGTGCATTCTGTCAGTCAGCCCGCAAAGCAGTCAAGTGTGTTTGTGTGGCAAATGAAAATTTGGCCAGCTTCCTGCCACATGCCACGCCCAGAGCGACCGCAACGGGCAGAATTTATGCCAATATTTGCATTCGATGCCCCAAAAATAAACCGTAAAATGCTTGTTGGCACAGCCCGGAGAGTTGGCACAGCCAACAGCCTGGTCGGGCAACAGCGTGGGGCATGCCGCACAATGCAGCAGCTGAGGTGTGCGAGGCAGCGTGGCGTGAGCGTGAGCGTGAGGGCATACAGGGGGGGTGCATAATGTGCAGCCGAGCTACGCAGGCAGGCTCACAATTTCATATTTATGATAGCAGCACAAGGCAGGAGGAGAGGGGGTGGTGGGCAGTGTGAATGTGCGCACTGACTGCAATAATTCAATTGCACACCTACACAATTTACTGGCAGCACAACAGCCGAACACAACACCGAGAGCAGCCTATCGGAATATTGAAATATCGTCGCACGCTTGCTTCGTCTCTGGTCAGCAGTGGGAAAGCGTTTAAAGCGCTCGAGCAAGCACTCGACCAAGTTAAAGAGCGGGCGAAGGAGAGTGTGTGCGACGTGGTCAGCATTTAGCATATTTGGCAAGTTAGCTGCCTAAATCTTGTTCTCCACTCGACTCGACTCGACTCGATTCGATTCGATTGGTTGGCGAGTTTCGGCTTTGGCTGCCACAGGAGTTGGGCATAATTGGATTTGTTTAGCTGTCAATATTATGTCAGAAGTCGACACACAGAGTTTGACACACGACTGCAATGGGCTAAACACAAGCTACGTTTGTGTGTGTGTGAAGGGGAAGCGAAGGGAAAAGGGGCAGATAGACAAATGCGATAGCCACGCAGGCACTCGAAAGATACAGGCCCTCGCAAATTGGCAATCTAGACAGACAAGCAGACGTCAGTCAGTCAGGCAGTCACTCAGTCAGTCAGTCAGTCGACGGCGTAATAAATGGCAGAACAACATTTTGAACATTTAGTCAGCAATATGAATATTTGAGGCGCTGCTCCAACAGCTCCAACACCCTAACAACAAAATTAAAATTGCCAACTGCAGATAAGTTGATTAATACGAATATTTGAAGCACAATTGGACGCTTTAACTCCTTAACTTTAAAACTAAAATGGGCAACTACAGATAACTTAATTAATTCGAATAGTTGAGGTGCTATTGGCGGCTTTAAAATTAATTTTGCCAACTACAGATAAGTTGATTACAACGAATACTTGAGGCGGAATTGAATGCTTTAATTCCCAAACTTTAAAATTAAAAAAGCAAATAACAAATAAGTTAATTAATTCGAATATTTGAGGTGCTATTGAAGGTTTTAAATTTCCAACTTTAAAATTAAAATACTGCACAAAAGTTGCTTAACAAGCTCCGTTTATTAGCTGTGCGCATCAAATGACAGTTGCAACTGTTGCAAGCTGCTATAGTTGGACAGCATGCTGATAGAATGTTGTCTGCTTTAGTTAAATTGTTTGCTGATGAAATGTTGCAGGGCATCAAGCCTCACTATATCAGTTTGCCTATGCTGCAGGGTATTTGGCAGTCGCAACTTTGCGGCAGCTTTGTGTGTTTGCGTTAAAGTTTCGAATTACAGACGCCAAGTCAAGTGAATGATTCAAATTGTTGACATTCGACAACGCGATGAATCAAAATTGCCAAGACGCCGAGAAGGGGACAAAGAACGACAAAGCAGGAGGAGGAGTAGAGCAAATGAGCATTCAGCAGAAGCGCAGCTGCATTTGACAGCGAACTGCTGGCTGAAATGGCGAGGGAAGGAGAATGAAAGCAATAGGAATGGCAAGTCAATACTTGCCCCCTCTACCCGCCAACATATTTCAATTGTCCTTTTGCAAATTTTGCAGCTGATGCAAGCAAATTGCTGCCAGCGAGAGAGAGAGAGAGCGAGTAGTTGAAGTAGCGCTCGTTGTGTCGCTGCTGATTTTTTGTTGCCTTGGCAAACATCTCGTAATTCTATTAGTGCTCGTATCAATTACCGAGCAGTGTCTCGCATCACACATACGCCGCGTTGCCGCTCAAGTGATTTCATGGTGTGCGTCCTCTAGCACACACAACCATGCTTAGCTTGTTGTGTCTCGAGCCAAACACTTGAGTCGCACAACGAAATTAAGACAACTGCCAGCGCCTGCTCATTAGCCACGCCCCCAAACACACACACACACACACACACACACACACACACATAGGGGTAGAGATAACCTCAGCTGCTGCTTGCATATGAATGATTTACGCTGTGCTCGACGCTGAGTTTTAATAAAGTATTTGCGCACTCGGAGCGCAACAACGGGCGCCAGCGTAAACACTTGACGTCTGCGAAGTTAGCGAACTGCTCGACTAGCCGGTTACTCTGCAAACTGTTAACATTAAATTATGGCAAACAAACCAAAAGTTTGTGAGCTCGGAGTTTTGATTGAGGCTGAAGTGTTGAGTGGCCTTTGAATTGATTTTTTTTTGGCATTTTTCCAATGTTAATTCTTGAACAGAGTTTCATTAATGAGTCGTGTGTAATATTTATTATTAATTTGCGAACTATTTTTCAAATGTTAAGCAAACAATTCTTGAAGAGTTTTGATTGTAGAGTCGTGTGAAATATTTTTGAATTGTTGGCAACAGAATTCTTATCGAGTTGCATTATAAAGTCGAGTGAAATACTTATTCTGAGCTGCTAAACTATTTTTCAAATGTTAGCAACAATTGTTGTCGAGTTTCATTATAGAGTTCAGTAAAATATATATTCTCGATTCTCTAACTATTTTGCAGATGTTAAGGTAAAAATTCTTGGCGAGTTTCAAGTCAAGTGAAGTATTTATTCTCGAACTATTTTTCAAATGTTCGAAACAGAATTCTTGTCAAGTTTCATTTTAGAGTCGAGTAAAATATTTATTCACAATTCTTGAACAATTTTCCAGATGTGAAGCAAACAATTCTTGGCGAGTTTTATTAGAGAGTCAAGTGAAATATTTATTCCCCAGTCTTGCATTCCAATATTTCTACAGCAATTTACATTGCTTACAAGAACAGCTTTGAAATATCTTTTCTTGCTTTTAAAATTGAAAATTTCAACTGTTTTAAGCTGCCCTTTGCAGTGCTATTTACGTTTGCAGGGTATTCGCAATTGCAGACACTGACTACCAAAAATGGCGCAAGCACCAGATAAATAGAGAGCAGCAGCGTCAGTCAGAGTGCAAAGAGTGCAAGAGAGTGTGGGTGAGAGAGAGAGAGAGAGTAAGAGTCAGAGCGAAAGAGACCGAAAGTTGACTTTCGTAATCAGGCAGAGCTGCAACGTTGTGTGTGCTGACGTTGATGGCTGAGCGGCGAGTTTCCAACTCTGACAGAGTTGCAGAGGGAAGCAGGGGAGGAGTAGGTGAAAGACGAGGCTGAGTTAAGTGGCTGACTTGGCGCTGGCATAATTTACATATGCCAAACATGCAGCAAGAGGCAGAAACAACAAATGAATGCCGCACTGTGTCGGCTGTCGACTGTCGACTGTCGACTGTTGGCTGTTGGTTGTTGGTTGCTACCTGCAACACACAAAAACGCAACAGCAGAGCCGCACTTGCACTTACTCATGCATGCCACTGAGGTTTATTTATATGAGTGATTAGCCACTGACAGTGAGTATTAGCCATGCCGCAGCAGGCGCAAGGCGGCAGACGTGAGGCAAGTGGCAGCTGCAGTTGCAGCAAGCGTTCATCTCTGAGCTGCTGCTGTTGCTGTCAGTTGCTGTTGTTTATTTATTGCGAGTAGTGCAAGGTGCTCGCTTGCAGCTTCTCCGACTGTCTGGCTGTCTGTTTGTGGCAGGCAAATATAAATAGCAGCAGCAGCAGTGGCAGCAGCACACGTGTCACACACGGCGTCAGCCACATCTTGAGCCCTTAAATTCATGGCTCGGCTTCAACTGCTCTGCAAGTTGCAACTTGCAACTGCTTCGCTCTCTTGAAGCGCTAATGCTGTCTGTCAATATTTGAGTTTATTTGCTTGCGTCGGCCGCTTGAGATTTGCCTTAGCCAGCGCTGCAATGTGGCACGCTGCACACGTTGCAGCTGCTTGGTAATTGAGTTGGAAAAACTCTGTTGACGCCCAGCGACATGCTGCGCCAATTGCCACACCGTTTCCCGCCGCCCCTGCTTCGCATTCGAATGCACATCGCCACCTCTCCCTTTTTTCACTCTGCATATTATTACGCGAATTCTTGTCGGTTTTTCTTGCATCTCCTTTTTGCTGTATGCTGCACGCTGCTGGCTGGAAACATGTGCGCAAACATTTAAATCAATTGTGTACCGAACGCCGCTGCTCCCCGGGGGAAGCGGACTCCGTGTTTCCCCCGCACTCGGCAATTGTTATGCAAAATACGAGCACGCGCGCAAATCAAGCAACAAATGCGCTAAAATTGACACAGCAACAACACAATGACAGCAACAACTGTGGCACGTGAGCTGACGACAATTGCAGCACTATTTTTTAGCCAACTGCAAAAAGCATAAAGCAGACAGAGTGAGTGAGTAGTCGAGCCAAAAAAGAGTCTTGTAGCACGCTGCAATTGGATAATATATTGAAATGCCACAACGTTGGGGGAAAATCAATAAAATACTTGAAGAGCGGCTGGAAAGTTAATGAATGAAAAAGCGCGCAGAGCTCGGCATCTGTTTTTTTCTTTAATGAACGTCCAGCAATGTGGCAATTGATAAACGGCCAATTTTAAGTTGACCACAATAAAATATAAATATTTTTTAATACGTTCAATGCGCAAAATTGTAGCTGAGCCTTAGTGCATTTGTCCGCAAGAATTGCCAGCATTCCCAAACGTTCAATTCCAATTCGTGCGCAACACTAGACGTATGAGTTATATTCACTAACTGCTAAGCTGCATTACTTTCTTCAAATGTTTGTTTAAGCTTATTTTTCACTAAGGAAAACAACTCTTAAACATTTCAAAGTGGACAACAAGATTAATATCCAATGCAAATTTGTTGCCCTTTCGTCTGTTTTCAAGGGTATTTTAAAATCAATAAAATATAAATATTTTTAAAAGCATAAAATCGATTAAATTTGAACCAAAAACTATCCTTTTCAATTGCAACTCTATACGTATGAGTTATATTCTCTTATTACTAAGTTACATGACTTCATTCGAGAGTTTCCTTAAGACATTCTTAGCTAACGAATTAGTAGTCTTTAACATGTCCAAATTGACAGCTATATGAATTATATGCAATGTAAATTTGTCACCCCTGCGGCGAGTTTCCAGTGTATTTAGATAATCAATGAAATCGAATAATCTTTTCATTTGTTCACTATGCAATATTGGATATGAGGTCTCGTGCTTTTGCCAGAATTTCCAAACTTTTTTCAATTGCAACTCGTGGGTACCACTAGATGTATGAGTTATATTCTCCAACTACTAAGTTACATGACTGAATTCGAAAGTTTCTTCAAGATATTCTTAGTTAATGACTTGGTTGACTTTAACGTTCCAAAGTAGACTACTAACAGAATTATATGCAATGCAAATTTGCTGCCCCTGCGCTTAGTTACTGCGTTAAGGCGAATAGTTTGCGACGTTTCAATTTATGGCGATTTAAATTTGAAGCCGTTGTCGTCGCAATTTTCCAGCGCATTTGCCGTGAAAAAGCTGCATACAATTTCACTGGCTGGCTGGTGTCTTGTGCTCATTTCGAGGAGGCCACCAAGAGGGGGGCGTGGTCGGGTAGGCTGGTGGATTTAGTGTGTCCTCGTTGTGAATGCAATCGCCATCTAGTTCGTTCTCGCTCTGCACTCAATGCCGCGGCAGCTGTCTCGCTCTGTTCGGTGCTGCAAGGTGCAGAGTTTCTCACAGCGAAGGTTGCGTTGCAGTTGCAGTTGCACGCCATGACATTATACGAGCTCTGGATACTGTTTTACGACCACTTCCATAGCTGGCAACGGCAAGCAGCCCGAGGCCTGAGGTTCTGAGCTTCTGAGGTGCTGCGGTTGAGCGGGGAAGGGCATAAAAAAAAACGGCAAAAATGGAAAATATACAAAGTTTTTAGCCAAGTCAAGCCGAGTGCGCGCCAAGGAAAATGGAAAGAAAAGCCGAAGCTAGAGTCGACCGCACTTGGAAGCCAATAAGGCGGAAGATATGCATGCCACGGCCTGTGGCATGTTAATATGTATTACGCAAATGCCCTGCCCGCTTGTGTAATAATGCCATTTAAAAGAGCAAAACTATTTCAACTCAAAAAATGCAAAGGCTTAACTTGCCGCCATTAAAACGCAATTTATTTGTATGCTACAGATCTTAAACTCTCAGAAGTTGCGAGTTGCTTTTAATTTTAATTAGCGCTGCGTGCGCATTTGAATTGTCAATTGTCTCGGTAAGTTGGCCACGTCTGTGATATGCTGCTAATTGCCACCGATAAGCGCTTGAAACTTGGCTAACTCGCCCATTAGACAGTCGGTTAGGTGTAAAGTAATAACACACAGTACTTCAACTGCAAGTTTGCCACAAGACTAATAAAGTAACAAAATGAAATGCATAGTTTTTGGCAAGTTGCAGCACCGCACCACACCGCACGACAATGCAATAAAACTAAACGACTCTTGGAACTAGCTGCTTGCAACATGCGCCAGCAATTGAGCAACTTTGCGCAGCGGAACAAAATCAAAGTGCACTGATAGAAAGCAATTGAATGCGAAAGAAATTGAGTGGGGCATGTGAAGTGAGAGGCAAGCACAAAGCCAACGACAAAGACAAAGACAAAGGAGCAACGACAATTTAGCCAGAAACTTTGGCCAGCCAAGCGACATGTTGCAGTGTCGTCTCTGCGCTCGCGTATTGAATGTTTATTTGCATGCAATGCCCTTAACTGGGTCGCAACAAGGGGTTAACAGCGCTCTCAATAATAATAGTAATAATAATAATAACAGCAGCGGCAACGACAACGGCAACGGCAACGGCAAAAACTTCAACTCGAAAAACTGCGTAACAAAGTTAAAATGAAACTTTGCTTCGTTGGCTGCAGGAAAAGTTTTTTGTGCAACTCGCTCACGTACGAGTCGGTTTAAAGCCGCTTAAAGCAGAAGGCAGGCATGTTGTTGTGGGGCTTTATTAGAGCGCGGATTAGGCTCAATCGGCGCACGGCAATTTAAGCTAATCGATAAGCCTCGACTTAGTGCCGCGCGGCTCTGTGTGTGGCGCCACACACAATTGAATTGCTTCTTCTATTTGCGCTGCGTGCTCGTCTGCAAATTATGGCCACAACTCGACGATAATTTTATGCGCCTAATCAAATCTGTTTGGCATTTGCCTAACTTGCATAATACTCTTGATTTCAGCGTACTCCACATAATGCCAGCTTACAAGTTAAATTGAAGAAGTGGCATATGTAAGCGGGTGTTTTAAAGACGCGCTTAAAGCGCAGCGCTGGCCCGAGATAATGTGCATAAAGGCGACTCGCCAAAAAGTGTCAACAATCATTTTTAATTAAGATTTGTGTTCATTTCCCACACACGGAGAGCGGCGAAAAACCTCTGAGGAGAAGTTAATTTGAATTTTATAACAGCGCCAAGTTGTGTAATTTAGGAGTCTGGCTACACAGCGTCGAGGCGTCGAGCAACACATGTTGCCACCGGCCCGCCCTCGTCCCGAGTGGGCGTTGCAACAGCATGCACACACATGTAGCTTGCTTTTTTAAGCAATTCCTTTGCCGCTGCTGCAGCAGGACACGCTTCAATGCACACACAAACACACAGTGGCAGAGTGGGAACTGAGGCAGAGAGACGAGCAAACTGGCAGACTGATGGACGGACTGCTGGCATGAACTTTGCATTATGCACACTGCGAAAAAAAGCAAACTTTTTCAATTTCTTCAACTGCATTTCATGGGTGAAATCCTTGGAAGTTCTGGCTCCGTTTGTTGCATGCAATGTTTGTGCTTGCCGCTGCTGCTACAAGTTAATCTGGCCCATAGACTCAACTTGCTAACTGTCTGCCTGCCCGCCAGTCCGCTTGCCGTCTCTCACAATCCTGCCACTTCATTTCCTTGCGCAGAGCGAGAGATTTGCGCAAGTTTTTGCCGTTAGACGCTGCAAAAGTTCTAATTTCGTTACACACTCAGCACAAATTACACATGTAATGCATATGTAAGACATCCCTGCACCGTTCGCACTCCGCCTCTGTGTAAATCTGCAATTTATTAAGAACTCGCTGCCATCTCTCTTTCTCTCTCTTTCTATCTTCCTCGTCTGTCTCTATTACAAGCTCAAGTTTATCGGACTTGCCAATAAGGCCAAGTTTATGCTGCAATTAAGCAAAGCTGGCCCGAGAAAACGCCTCGCCTCGACTCGGCGAATGGGAAATGTGTAAAATTGAATATTTTTGTGGCACATGCCACATAAAGTGCCCGCCGGCAGCCAGCTGGAATGTTGCACGGCCCGTCTGGCTGCCGCCTGCCTTGCTGGCTGCCTGCTGCAGCGATTACTTATTAAATTATATGCTAAAAACTTTGCAATCTGCGCACAGGCAAATGATGTTGCATACTTTTAGGCGGCGCAATTATTTCATTATGTGTAAGGCGAGCCAAGGCAAACGAAGCTGACGCACACAAGTTTCTTCTTGCCTTTTCCATTTGTTCTCACCTCCTCCCCCCCGCTTGGTCCTCTGTCCATGCGCTTCATTGTTATTAACATAATTGTGTAAAGTTGCAGCCGAGAGCTAAGTGCTGCAAAGTGTGGCAGCGACGTTTTTGGAGACAGCGCTAAGCGCCACACACACTTGCCTCTGCAGCTGCCTCCGTTTTTAATTATTGTTGACGTCGCGCACGCTGTCAGCATCGAAGTTTTCTTTTTCTCAATTTGAAACGTCATTAATTTAATGCCCCGTGTCAGCTGCTTTCCAATAGTTCGTGCTGCAGGCGGGTCAACGTTGCGTATACGCATCATTAAACGCGTCGCAGCACAAAGCGGGCCGCACGCAAATTAAAGTGCCATATAATTTGCCTCAACCTTGCAAGCAACGACCAACGAATGACGAACGAGCAGTTATCCTCTGCACGGCAAATTATGGTGTTTCGCTATATACGTGATTCATCAAAGTCATGTGTGCCCAGCATACCCCGTTTGTTGAGTGAGAGCGCAGTGTGTGGCAACGTGTGTATTTTGTTTGCTTTTTGCTTGCCTGTTTTTCTTTCGCTTTGACCTGGGGCGCTTTTTGTGCCGTTCCAAGCGATTTGCCAGTCGGATGTAAGTGATTATAAATAAGAGATTTTCCGTTGTTTGCTGCCTTGGCCGTTGCCATTTCTTTGTGCCGCAAGCAAACACACATACACACACACGCACGCACACACGCACAAAGAGAGGAACGTAATGCTAATGCGTGTTGACTTCATCAAATTTCAATGCTTGGCCGCTTGCTTATTCACTTGATTGCGGCTGCATGGGCGTAGCTAGTAGCTAGAAGAGTTCCAAGAGGATACGTGGAGCGCAGTCGGGGCGCTGATTGTGTTAAATGGGCCGCTAAATGTTGAGTTCGCTGCCGAACAAAGTTGAGCAAAGATGGACTGCATTGTTTAGTCCCCGCCCATGAGCATGACAAAGCGCAACGGAAGCGGAAGTGTCCGCAACGTAGAGACCGGCGCTTGATTTATTATTATATCGGCCTTATCGACGGGGCGTGATCAGCACCAGCAACGACGGCAGCAGCACCTGCATTCACGCACTCGCTCTGCCAAGCACGAGGAGTTCGACAATGCGTAACTTGAGACAGCTTTGAAATGCGCACAAAAGCATGCTACATTTAATTGCCAAGCGAATGGTAAAACAACTTAATATTGCTTAAGCAGACAAGACTATAATTTTGCATATATGGTTTGGTTAAGCGATCTCAGAATGAATTTGAAATTTTATAAATGCAAATACTGCAAAATGCGTGGAAAGTATTGCAGAATTTGTTAACACATTCGGCAGTACGAGTTCAACTTGAGTTAATTTCGAATTGCGCACAAAAGCATGCTACATTTATTTGACAGGCGAATGTTGAAGCCAACAAGATTGCATAAGCAACAACACGATAATTTTGCAGACATGCAGTGATTAAGTGTTCTTAGAGTTAAGCTAAAAATTGACAAATGCAAATTGTGCGAATAAGCGTTGTAAGTAGCGCTCAAAACATATCGTTGGCATGTACGAGGAGTTCAGTTTTGAAATGCGCACAAAAGCATGCTACATTTATTTGCCAGGAGAATGCTTAAGCAGACAAAACGATAATTTTGCATATATGATAAAGCGAACTAAAAGCGCCACTAACGAGTCAATTGGCGAGACTGACAAATGCAAAATAAAGCGAAAAAGCGTTGCAAGTAGCGCTCGAACTGTTAAAATCGTTGTCAACTGCGCAACATTTCGGCTGCGCATCAATCATAGGCATCAATCAGCAGAGAGCAGGCGGGCAGCGCTGCTGTTTGATTTGCGCTGGGCGCTGGCGAAAAAATGGAGGCGGATTACAGTGTGATAGACACATGGTATTAAAATTATTGACAGCCTACAATTTATTATCAATTGCAATGAAATGGCAGCCGAGCGCACAATAAACAACAACTACTCACGTTGCAGACACTTAAATCAATTGCTCTTGTGGGGCAGCGGCGTGCAAGGGAGGGGGCAGAAGGGCTGGATGAATTTGGAAAACAATTAGAATTGCAAATGAGCTGCAGCAGGGCGAAGGATGAAGGACGAAGGACGAGGGGTGGCTAATTTACAGTGACTGCCATTGAGTCAAAAGAGGTTTCAATTGCAGCCAGAAAATTGATTGCATATTTTATGCGCTTCAAACTCAAATGCGTGTGTGTGTTTGCAGTGTGTGCGAGGCGTGTGTGTGTGTGGGGGCGACACAATTTACATTTGGTATGCAGGTGTGTCTGCCGCTTTGTTTTGTCGCTCTGCTGTTTGCCTGTTGCTGATTTGTTTGCCCTTTTCGCACTGTGATTTGGCCTAAATGCCGCTCTTCGTTTTGGCCGGGCACTTTGCGGCTTTAAGCAGCGAGCGCATTGTTGCAGCAGCTCATAAATAACAGAAATCACATTAATTTAAAACTCGTTTCGCGAACAAACACAGACAGAGTGTGCGGGGCCGGAGCGGGGCACAGCATTTCACGCATTTCGCAATGTCCGAAATGCATTTTAAATTAAAATTAAAAGTTATAACGCATCCCATTATCAGCTGCAAGGACAAAGGCCGCGCGCAACGTGCAGCACAAGTGAATGTCCTGCCAGACAGTCTGTTGTTCTTGTTGCAATAAATAATAAATATTGTGTACGCATACAATTATGGCACACGGACACAATCGCACACGCACACACATTACGCATACGCAGCGTTGGCCCGTTTTTCGACCGGCCTGTGAAATTTGCCAGGTGCAAAAGTCTAAAAACAATTAAATGATTAATGGCAGTGGCAGTAGCGGTGGCAACGCAGCAGCGTAATAAGCAAACGTTGCCATTTCATAGCCAACTCAATTATGCATTTAATAGGCATTTGCAGCAACACTTTCATTACAATTTACCACACGTTCTTCACATCTCAACTAGCTCGCCTAATGTGAGCCTCTGATTAAGCTACTTTGCAATTAATTTGAGCTCCCTATTTCTACAAACATTCAACTCAATGTGGATTATAAGAACACAACTCTTTTTACTTTTTGTACTTAATAAGAGTAGAAATATTTATATGAAATCAACGAGTATTTTATGCAGTTTATAGTTCACTGAATATTGACTATAAGAGCACAACTCTAAACAAAATTGTGGACTATTGTAGACTGTTTATAGTACACTTAATATTGAGTATAATTATTGAAATGTTAATATGAAATCGAAGAGCATTTTAAGTAGTTTGTAATTAACTCAATATCTATAAAAAGAATGCAACTATTTATTTGAAATTGAAGAGCATTTTCGGCAGTTTATACACAACTTAATATTGATCATGAGAACAGAACTCTTAATATTAAGTTGAAGTGCATCTTACATAGATTTTACTTAACTTAATATTGAGTATAATAATACAACAAAGAGAATAGCATATTTCGTAGTTGATACTTAATTAAATTTTGATTATAGAAATATAACTATTTATATTTAAGCTAAAGAGCATTTAACGCAAGCTATACTCAACCGAATATTGATCATAAGAATGCAACTATTTCTATTAAGTCAATAAGCATTTTACACAGTTTATACTTAACTCGAAATTGTTCATATAAAGAGAGCATTTAATATTAAGTTGACATGCATTTTATGCAGCTTAAAGTCAACTTAATATTGATTATATAAATGCAACTACTTATATTTTTAGCTAAACTGAAACTTGCGCTGTTTATGCTCAACTTAATATTGAATGAACTCAATTTGATTATGAGTATAAGAACACAACTCTATATAACTAACTTGAATAGCATTTAATGCAACATTGATTAAACGAATGCAATTATTTATATTAAGCTAAACAGCAATTTGCGCAGCTTATGCTCAACTCAATATTGAATGAACTCGATTGGGAATAAAACTATTTATAATTAAGCTAAAGAGCAGATTACGGGAGCATTATTCATTACCTTTTTTGCTAGAGTTGCAAACGGAGCTCTTTGAATGCAGTCTAATAGTATGGACTGAAATAAATTCGTTGGGAAAGTGCAATTGAATGCAGAGTTGATAAGCACAGATTGGCAATTTGCGAGGCGAGGCTGAAGAGCGTTTTCAGTCAATTGCATTCAATGGGCAAATCGATTGAATTTATGCACCTGGCTCTAGAGCTCAAATGAGTTTGTTGACTTGACGAGCTGCGACTTTAGCTGATTAACACGAGTAGAATCGAATAGTGAAATCAAATAAGTACGGCCTGAAAACCCATGGAATGCAATACAATTGATACCATTGCCAACTAACAGTTTGAGGGGTGACTCGAAGTCGTTCAAGCTCGAGTGCAGCCTTCTGTCTTGTGCAAGTGCGTTGCGCCATTGAAAATGTCATCAAGCGAACGGGCATGTGATTGATTTTTAATTAAAAATACATATTTATTTAATTTTAATTAAGTTGATTGACTTTGCGCGCGGCAACCACAGTCGCGGGCCCAGGAATTGAGGCTTGTGGCTGCAGCAAATATTTAGCAAATTTCCATTTATAAATGTAATAAACATGCGTTCACTCTGCGCTTATTTGCAGGCCGGCAACGTTAAGGACATCGCCCCCGGTCGAGGCTCAAAAAGCAGCAGGCAGCGCTAATAATAATAATCAGCTGCTCCTCTGGGGAGGCATAAAGGCGCTGCCACGTTCCTGGCTGCCAGCGGTAAGTTATGGGCTGGGCGCAGCAGTTGCATGAGGGTGGGGGCGGTAGGGGGGGTTGGTATTGCGAGCAGGCGGTGTCCTAAAGTTTTGTGATTTGCTTTGATTTGGCAGCGCAGGCACGCATCATTGACGAGCCGTGGGGCCCAGTTACAGTTACAGCTAGAGCGAGGGAGGGGGGGGGGGAAGCGAGGGGGAGGCACATGCCTCTGGCACAGCCGCAGCGCGTCATTAATTTCAATTTTGGCCAGAGCACGAGCCCAGGCTGTTATGATTGAAGGGTTCTTCGCTCGCCTGCTCCGAGAGACAAAAATTATTTATTTACAAGCAGCTCGAGCTTGCGTGCCACAGCAGCAGCAGCGGCAGCGGCAGTGGCAACTTCGAGAGCCACGTTCTGAACGTAGCCTTGCAGTCATTGTGGCCAAATAAACAATAAATTAAATTGCCACATTTGATTGCCGGCTGGCTGGGCAGCTGCTGGGAAGCACGAGCAGCGCAGCGCAGAGCGAGCAAGCTACGTCAAAGTATTTGATATGCCCCATGTGGCATGCGTCAGTTGCCTAAATGACTAAATGTATGGCCATACATTATGCAGGCTCCTCGCTGCTCTGCCACATTCGCAACGCCGTCGCCGTCGCCGTCGCCGTCGCAGTCATAACATAAATTCACTCTCTGCCCCTTGAAGTTGGGCGTCGCTTCTGTGCTCTCGATTTGGCTGGCGATCATTGTTACGCATTTCTTTTAAAGTCTCATCAGCAAGCAGTGAAATGCAATCGCAATTCGAGTGCGAATTCAACATTCAATTGCGGCCTGCGGGCAGCGGGGCACACAACACAACGTGCCACATAAATCTTGAGGGCCATTTTTCATGCTGCGAGATGCAAAACGCACAAAACGTTCATTGAAAACACATTTGCAGCAGCCAAGAGCCAAGAGCAGCAGCAGCAGTGGAAGCCAATAGCCAGCAGCTAGATGCGAATTGCGAAATTCAATATAGCATTACGTAATATTGCCAAGTTGGACCCAAACACACACACACACACACGGGTAATGCAAGGCTAGCCATGTGAGTGCAATAATTTACAACATTTTAATCGAATTAGATGCAGCCAGAGACGGCTTCAGAGGGAGAGCGCAAAAGGGGCAAGGGCAGCTCGAGTGAGCGGCCAAAATGCATTTTAAGTGTTGCAGGCAGGCGTGGCAGCGGGGGGCGGGCAGTTGGTGCCAGCGACTGAAGCCATAAGACAAAAAGAAATTATACAAACACACTCACACAGAGACAGTCACACACGCTCGCACACACATACAGAGAGACAGTCACACACTCTGCGCAAAAAAGAAGCAGCCGAGCGATGGGATTTTATTTTGAACATGTGCCAACAAATGTTTGTTGCCATTACTCTTGTTGTTGCCACAACTAAGCGCTGCTGTTGTTGCAGCTCCTGGCGCTATTGTTGACTTAACTTTTGACTGGCGCAACTCGCTGCTCGCCAAATAAATTGAGTGAAACTCCTTTTATTAAAGACAGTGAATTCGCTGCGCAACTTTGATATATTTTTCCAGCATATCTAAATGGCGTATCTTGAAACAGTAATTTATGTGGCAAGAGGCTGTAACCAAACTATATATATAACAGGGAAATAATCTAGTTGAAACTAAACACAATATATGTTTTGCACTCTTGTAAAAGTTACTTCTGTTTAAAGTGTCAGAGTGTCAAAGAAACATAAAAGTCTCCCTTTGACGCCTTTTAAGTAGCAGCTTGAAACAGTCATTTATACAGAAGTAAGCTGTACATAATATAATATGTAATAGTGCGAAATAATCGAATTCTAACTAAACACAATATTGTTTTGCACTCTTAATAACTCACTCTTATTTAAAGTCTGCAAGGAACCAAAACACTTTCACATAACTTAGAACTTAAGCACCAAGAAACATTAAAGTATTTACAGCCTGTTTGTATAAAACGTATATTTGAAAATGCCAAATATTATATTTCCAACTCAAAGCAATATTGTAATGCACTCTTAATAACTCATTCTTTTTTAGAGTGTCAAAGTGTCAAAGAAACATAAAAGACTTTCCAGACTCTCTCCTAACACCTTCGCATTACTTTGCCACCCCTTAAGTAGCATCTAGAAAAAGTCATTTATGTGGAAGCAAACTATGTAATAATGCGATATATTCTAAAAACAATATTATTTAGCAACCTTAATAACTAACTCTTATTTAGAGTGAGTAGAACATAAAAGTATTTGCAGCCTGTCCGAATAACACGTATATTTTAAAATGCGAAATATTATAATTCAAAGTACACACAAATATATTTTTAGACTCTTAACCTAAAAAGAGTCGAAAGGTATTTTTATTTTTATTTTTATTTACTCTAGTCAAATAGTATTTGCAGCCTCTGCAAATACTTTCGCATTACTTTGACGTCGCTTACAACTTAACTTGAATCCTAACTCAGTTAACAACTTTAATGCTATTGTATATTTTTGTAGCATATCTAAATGGTATCGTGAAGCAATAACTTAAATGGAAGCAGGCTGTATATAATACATATATATATTTGAAAATGTCAAATATTGTTATTTAGAGTGTCTAAGAAACATAAAAGTATTTGCAGCCTGTCTGTAGGCAATGAATATTTTAAAATGCGAAATATTCTTATTCAAACTTTTATATACATTTATTTACATCAGTAGTTAAACCAGTGCCAACATAAAGCACCATAACAACACATTTAGGAATATATTATATCAAATAAACCTCAGCATGTATGCCATAAGGACTTATTCTTATTCAAACTACTGTCAATATTGTTTTGCACGCAAAGTGTCAAAAGAGCGAAAAGTATTTTCAGCCTGTCTGTATAAAATGTATACTTAAAAATGTAAATGTTATACTTCAATCTACACACAATATTATTTTAGTCTCTTTTATTGGCTAACTCTTCTGTATATTTCAAAATACCTAACATTCTATTTGGTTACTTCAATTTAAAGGGTCAAAAAGTATTTAATTTATTTTTATTTACTCTTGTTTAAAGTGTCGAAAAGTATTTGCAGCTTCTCTGCAAATACTTTCGCATTACTTTGACGCCGCTTACAGCTCAACTCAATTAACAACTTTAATGCTAATTTGCATTTAATATGCTCGCTAAAAAAAGAACTTATTCCCGGCAGAGTTGCCAAAAACAACAGAGAAACAGGGGCGAAAGAGAAGGAGGGAAACGAGCGGAAAGCCACAGAGAGGCAAAAGTACGTGAAACGTCGTAAATTCCAGGCAATAAATTTCTATTTGTTTCGTATTGTGGCAAGTTTTTATTCGAGTTGCCACAGTGCAGCCATGTTGGCAGTTATGCTGCACAGCGAGCGAGCGAGCGAGCGAGCGAAAATGAAATGTCAGTTTATGCAACAAGCCGCAGCGGAGGCACCATTTATTATTGTATTACTATTAAGTATACGGCGAGTGCGCCAGCATATTTCATTGTTGACATTTAGTAACATTTATTGGGCAGCTGCACGAAACACAGCAGCGAAGACGAATTGCTTCGCAACTTTAGTTGTTTAGTTTTCTACTCGCCTATTGACTTCAGCTGCTTTGCATAATATGCAGGTGATGCCCATTTGTCATGCGGGTCCCGGGCTGATTGGCTGCCATAAAGCTGAAGTATGGCCCCAAAGACGACGATCGTGTGTGGCAGGCGAGTGGCAGCGACAGCGACAGCGACGGCGACGGCGACATGTCGCAGCAATCAGCTGTAATGCGGCTCAATACGCGGCTCGTGCCACATCGATTTTGTGCGAGGCGCGAGAGCGCGACAAAAGTTATTAGCAGCGAGTTGACATTAAGTGACAGCAGCGGCTGTCAATGCAGGCGATTGGCATAGCTAAGTGCCGGCGAATGTGGCACGGCAAGCTGTGTGGCAAGCTGCCTGGCAAATCACTTCGTGCTTGAGTCGACTTTAAAGCGCCCCAGAAAGCAGGCAACGTTGTAAAATGTGGCAAATGACATGCAAGCGTTGCATTATGAATGTTATTATGGAATCCCTCTCCGCCACACACGAGCGCACCCGTGTACACTATTTGTATGCATTTAAACGACTCTATTTACCACAAAATGGCTGGCCAGCGCAACAGCAACAACAGCAGCTGCTGCAACGTCGACGGCGACTGCAAACAATGCTGCACGATAATAATAACAATAATGATACCAGCAGCAGCGAGTGCAAAAGGCCAGCGCTGTTGTAAGTGCAACAATAAAATCAGGCTGCCCGCAAATACAATTTTTAGTGGGCGTGCCAGTGTGCGACTGTGTGTGTGTGCGAGTGTGTGTGTGTGTGTGTGTGCACTTTGCAGCTATTTAAAATTTAAATAATAGCAAAAAACCACACGAAATAATAATAAATCATAGGAAATAAATGCGCTCGCTCGCTGGCAAGAACGCGAGTGTGTAAGTGTGCGACTGTGTGTGTGTATGACAATGTGTGTGTGTGTGACTGTGTGTGTGTGTGACTGTGTGTATGACTATGTGTTTGACTGTGTGTGTTTGTTACGCTTGTGTTGATTTAATAGCCGCGGTCACAAGCATTATGGCATGTTCATGATTGCCAAGCGGCCGCCGCTCCGCTCGCACCCCCCGCCTCCCCCCTGTCGCTGACTTGCCACGCAAAGCTACCGAAAAATACGTGACCAGCTTTGGCCAGAGCCTTGTATTCCCCCCACCCCACACTTCCCACTCCCCGAGTGGCCCGTGGCCATTATATGTTACGCTGTCGGCTTTTTGCTGTTTCTCCGCGTTTTTGTATGTAAATTCGCTGTTAGCGTTCTGGCGCATATGCGCTGCTTTCCATTATTTATTGTTGTATTTAAACAGATTACGTATACGCCGCGTGTGTGTCTCTCTGTGTGTGTGTGTGTTGGGCTGTGTTGCGTGTGTGTCTTGCGGCGCACCCAACTCGAGATGGCAACTGATGATGGCCACAAATTGAAACTTGAACAAGTGCGAAAACATTATCACCTGCCAACATATTCAAAACGAAACCCACAACTTGAACTTTCCCAAAGATTACGCAAGTGTTTTCTATATGCTCTTAATATGTATAACAACATTGATTTAGCTGCATAATAAAACTTGTAGTAATATGAAGAAAAACTCTTTAGATCTAGTGTTGAATCACAGTTGAGCACATATAATACATTTTCATATTATTTTGAATCTATGTCAGCCACAACAATGAACAAGTATTAATAATTGCACAAATATTCAAAATTAAACCCTGAGCTTGAACTTTGTAGAATATTATGCAAGTATTTTCTTAACATGTATGACACAATTGGTTGCTATGCATAAAATATGGAAAAAATGTAGAATCATTTCACAGTTGAACTGTAAATGCCGCATATAAACTTAGAGATTCACACTTCTAATGAATTTTCGAATTATTTTGAATCTATGCCAACCCACAAAAGGCAAGACTATTATTACTTTCAGCAGTGTTCAAAATGAAACGTTGAGCTTCAACTTTGTAGAAGATTATGCAAGTGGTTTCTTAACATGTTTGTTTGGTTGGAGTCGAATGAAATGAAGCAAAAAGATGTAGAATCATTTCACAGTTGAACTGTAAATGTCATCTAAAAATTTAGAGATTAGCACTTCTAATGAATTTTCGAATTATTTTGAAACTATGCCAACCCACAAAAAGCAAAAGTATTATTACTTTCAGCAGTATTCAAAATAAAACTCTACGCTTCAACTTTGCAAAAAAATGTAAAATCATTTCACAGTTGAACCGTAAATGTCATATAAAAAATTAGAGATTAGCACTTCTAATGAATTTGCATATTATTTTATATTTATGCCACATATATCTTAGTAATATTATTACTTGCAAAAGTATTCTAAATAAATATTATGAAATGTAGTTGATTGTATAAGATAATATAAATATAATACGATAAATCTATAGTACGATAAATCTCTCTTCACATTTATAGTTGCAAGTACAGCATATAAATTTAATGGACTTTCATATTTTGAATTGAAGCAATATAAAAGTATCATTACTTGCTAAAATATTCAAAATGAAACTCTCAACTTTAACTTCTTAGGCAATTTTGCTACACTTCTAAATATAAATAACAAAATTAAACAATTTGTAGAATACAAATTATCTAGATATGAAAAAGCTGTTTATATCACGTAGAGAATCATTTTATAGTTGAACTGCAAGTGTAGCCTATAAATTTAGACATGAAGTAGAATAAATCAACATGTGTCAAGATATAAAAATACTGTTTATATCTCGGAGAGAATCATCTTATAGTTGTAAAAGATAATACAAGTGTTTTCAAGTTGCTCTAAATATGTATAACAAAATTGATTGATTTGTTAAATTTCTCATAGAATCGTTTTTATTGTTGAAGCACATAAATGTTAGTTACACTTGAGTACATCTAATGAATTTTCGTATAATTTTGAATTTATGCAGGCCACAACAATGGCAAATGGCAGGTTCCACATGAAAAGCGAACAAGCCCAACGAGTGCAGACACCACGAGCTAGAAACAGAGCAGAAATGCGACATGCAGCGCCGACAACATTTGCCAAAAAACAAGGAAAAAACTACGGAAAGTAGCAGAAACGTGTATAAAGTGGAATAAAATGCAATGCAAAACGGGAAGAAAGCAAACAAAAAAAGTGTAATAAAGAACAACAGAAGAAGCGACAGGGGGCAACGCAGAGCAGGGCGGGGGAGGTGGCGGGGTGTGTGCAGCTACGTGCCAAACGAGCTACCCGGGCTAAGAAGAAGATGTAGGTAAACGGTATTAATGTGAGGCACACACACAGAGACAGGGACAGCGACAGGGACAGAGACAGAGACAGAGACAGAGACTGAGAGACAGGGCAGCAGTTGGCAAGCGTAACAGAAATAGCTGCAATGCGACTTTTTCGCCGTATACTATATAACATATATTATAGTTTTTCGTTTTTGGCACATGCACGTGCAACTTACACTCGCCCAACTGTGCATTCGTGCAACACTGTGGGTTGGCGTCTTAAGTTGTTGTAGCCAAATATTGAAGTCGGAATCGAAGTGAAGCAATTGAAAGTTTGCATTCGGCCTGTTGCACACTTGTGCTACGCAGAGTTGGTCCTTTTAACTTATGAGCTGCTGTCTCGTCTATCAGCTAGCGCCGATCTTCCCCCGGCCACTCGACGCGCCTCGCTTTTGTGGCGCGCTGGCAATTGCCGGAGGCATGCGGCAAGCAGGCAGCCAGGCAGGCAGGCTCTTGAGCGTCATCAACACATCGTGTACGTGACTTTGCTGGCAAAAATTAACAATTTCATTAGTGGGCAACCGGTTCGCAGCCCCAAAGGATCAGCAGGGTCTGCAGCGGCGTTCTTGACGTGGTGTCAGCACAAAAACACACGAGGCAAAAACGGGCAGCGCAAAAAGAAAGATTGAAAGAAACATAGAGAAAAAATTGCTGCCACTTATCAAACAGACGCTCTATAGCCCCCACACACACACACATACACTTCCTCTTCCTGTCTGGGTATGTGTGTGTGAAAACTAACGAACCGCGTCGACACGCCACGCCCACGCTGCAGTCATTTACAATACATCTAAAAAGGCGCTGCGTGCTGCTGTACGTGCATCAAGTGCGCTTCAAATGCACTTCATTGCCTCCAACACACACACACACACATAAGTGCAGAGGTGTGTGTGTGCTGCACAAAGTAAATGAAATCGCAAAGGGGGCAGGCAAAAAGCAAAAGAAAACTACAGCAGACATCAAAAAGCGCTGGCTCAGACGACGCCAAATCAGTCGAAGAGCTCAAGAGTGAGAGAGGGGGGAAAATAGACAAAGCAAGGAAGTAGAGCGCCGGGCAGCTGGCCGAAACAATTGGCCGAAAGTAGTTGAGCCGAGTTTAAATTTATCTGCGCTGGCAGCCGATTGAGCCGCGGCTTCTGGCCGTCACTTGGCCCCTGCTTGACATCCACTTAGCATTTAATTCCCAGCCAGCCACTCGCATCTTTATGATGGGCTCCCTCGAGTAGCAGCCAGCAGTCAGGACGTGCCCCAGCAAGGACGACGCATTGCAGTCGAATCCTGCTCCTCTTGCCTCATGTGTGCTGAGCATTCAACTAAATCTGTCAAACAGCAAATACGAAATACGAAATGCGAAATACAAACACAAATACCAAGTACAAAGCGCAAGTAAATAATAAAATCAACTTGAGAAAATTCCGTCGGGTTGTGCGCCCGCCCCCCTTCCCCAAATTGAATTTCATTTCACTCCTTCCCTCCGTTGTGCCTCAGACACTTGCTGAACAAAGGGGCAGTCGCTCGGATGCGGCAATCGCTTGTATCTCGGGCAAATATGTACACAGCAAAACTGGTAAGCTAACTCGTCAGGTGTCGAAAAGTTGTTTGAACGATCTGCAGCCACTTGGGCATTGCAGACGTGTGCTGTTCAGCTTCTTTTATTAGTGAAATTTAGAAAATAATACAATCTAAACAAGAACTGCATTCCACCAATTGCTTTCAATTTAACCACACTCTTTGCTTACGTTTCTAATATTTTTGTTTGATTTCATCCAACACACGTTGCTAAATCAATCTTCGCAGTTACTTTTCAGTAAGAGCTTTAAGGCTTTAAAGTATACAAAAATTTTAAATCGAAGTTACACACAGCAAGAACTGGACATTATGAAGATGAATCAAGAACATCACACCCTCAACTTTTTTCAAATGAATTACACTTTTCTTTATGTTGCAATATTTTTGTGTAATTTAATTTAATAAAAGACGCTACTAGATCACACTTTGCAGTCAGCTGTGCATTTTAAACATGAAAGTTTATTATTGAAATTTGCAAAAATATAATCTTTAGGCAATATGAACTGCATTTCCCAGACTTTTGTAAACTAATCACACTTCTTTATGTTGTAATGTTTTCTTAACTTCATCCTGCAACACACGCTACTAACTAGATCTTACTTTGAAACCAGAAATCTACCACAAGATAAAGTGAATACTGCAGCCAATTGAGCTTCGTGGAAGTTTATTTGATTAGTGAAATTTGAAAATTATATAAAATTTAAGATACAAACAATACGAACTGCACTCCGCCAACTTTTCTTAATTTTCAAACATTTTCTTCATTAATTCCAGCAAGAAAATGTTGCCAACTCAAACTTGGAAACCAGGAAGCAAGCGGCAGCTACATTGAATATTGCAGCCAATTAAACTAGTGCTGGAAAGTTTATTTGATTAGTAAAGTATATAGCAAACATTTAAAGTTTAACTTACAGACAATAACAACTGCTTTCCACAACTTTGTTAAACTAGTCACACATTTCTTAATTTTCTAATATATTTTTTTCAATTTAAAGCGACAACATACTCCACTAACTCATTTTTTGCAGACACTTTGGAATTTTAAATGAGAGCTTCAAATTTATTTGATTACTGAATTTATACTAAAATATATAATTTAAGATACAGGCAGGAAGAACTGCATTGTCCCAACTTTTGTTAAGCTAGTCAAACTTTTCTTAATTTTCTTTAATTCAATCCAGCAGCACAAAGTACTAAAACATACTTTGAAACTCATTTGATTAATGAAATATAAACAAATTTAAAACTTAAGTTTTAGACAGAAAGAACTGCATTGCATAGTTTTGAACTTATTTGATTAGTACAATATGAAAAACCTTAAATTTTAAGTTAAAGACAGCAGACAAAAAAACTGCATTCCCCTGACTCTTGTTACTAATATTTTTTCATTTTAATCCAGCAACTACCAAAACATACTTTGAAACTCATTTGATTAGTGAAATGTGGAAAAATTTAAAACTAAAGTTATAGACAGAAAGAACTGCATTGCTCCAACTTTTGTCAAATTAGTCACACTTTTTAGTGTTGTTTCTTAATTGAATCCAGCAACACCACGCTACTAAATCACACTTTAGAAATAGGAAAGTAGCACCAGCTAAAGTGAGTATTGCTGTTGGCTTAGATGGGGAAATGTGAAGTCGAAAAAATAGTACTAAATCAATAAAAGTTTCAATGGCTTAATACCAAATCGAATGCGCCCGGAAAGAGTCCTTCGACGCCTGTCAATGCCGCTGGCGACAGTCGCTAAGTCCTCGCTAAGCTCTTGAAAATATGCCGATATCTTTTTCACTCGCGCCTCTTCTGCTCCTGCTTCTTCTTTTCGCTTGCTTGTTTGGTATTTTTCTGGGCTTTTTGTCAGTCGTCGTTGCCGGCGTTTTATTGACTTACTTTTCGAGTGGCATTGGCAAAAGTTTCGCCACTGTTCCGCAACTTTTATGGTGTACTCCTGTGCCTGCCATCCTGCCAGTCTGCCTGCCTGCCTGCTGTGTGTGACGAGTGTGTGCACTGTACAGGTTGCACTCGGCCGGAGAGTAAGTAGACTTCTTTTGAACTAGAATAAAATGTATACACTCGTATTTCACGATTACAAATGAGATTTATTCGCCATTTCCGGCAGCATTAGCGGAAGTGCAGCACTAACTCGAGTGTGCGACCATAAAAATGCCAAAAAGAATGCCGTTCTCATGCCTCACCCCACGCCCCACACCCCTCGCTGCGGCGCCTGGACAGACGCCGCAAACAACATTTGCTGCATTTTTGTCGCATTAACCAACACTGCTCTTCTTTTGCTCTTTTCTCCGTTCAGCAGGACGACAAGTTGTCAACGCAAATGGTGCGCAGCAGGACCACGCCTAATGTGCTTTTGATTCGCGCCACTTCCCAACTGGCGAGTGGCATTGAAGCACCACCAGGACGCAGCCACTGCAAAATTATCAATACAATGCTGGACTTCCGCTGCTGGACGGTGGCCAAGTCGCAGCTGCATCAGGTGCACCAAATGATGCTGCACGGCACCTAAACGCAGGCGTTAGGCTCAATTTTTAATCAATCTTTCATCACGTTCATGGTACGGTGCGACCGGATGATGGTTCACAACGACCGTGCTTTTTAAACTGGTCGGTGGGACTTTCGTCCGTTTGTAACGCCATTTGTCAACGATTTATCATCTGCATCAGCATCAGCATCAGCTCCGCTGCCATTATTTATGATCCCTAATGGGCCGCCGAGTTCAGCTAGTTATCGGGCAATCAGCCATTGGCAATATTCTGTGATAACCGCGCCATTAATTAATCTTACACATATATCAAGTGGCTCCTCTGACTGGATGACGGGCTACCTCACCACAACTGGTCCACCTAGAAGGTTCCCTCCCTCGCCGGAATTGTCGGTTAACTAAGTAGATACTCATTAACTTGTAATTTGTCACAATTCCAACCACAAGTACATTTTATTAATACTTCTAATTGAATTTACTCAGCGCGACGTTCATCAATATAAGCAAAATATTTATGAGCTACGAGCTCTGCGTTCAAGCGATCTTAATAATATTAAGTACTGTATTGCCTAATTTCAATTGAAGTATGTAAAACCATAATATTACACATGCAGAATTAAAAGGATTATAGTGTTTATTTTAATGAAATATCAATAAACTCAAATCAAATAAAGTTGTAATTTGAAATTTTGTATTTGTTCCAATGACTAAATAAAAAACTGACAATTAGTCTAAAAAATAAGATTTACATAAAGCAACAAAGTTAAAATAGAATTAATTAATATAAGAAACCCAATTACTTTAATTTTGTCTTACAACTTTAACGTATCCACTTTTATGAATAGCTAAATTCTAATACAATTTCCACTGCATATGAATACTGTATTATCAATATATATTAAAAATATTACTAATATGTCATCCTAGAAAAATTTCAGTTTTTTTCGATACTTATCCTTGCGAGGCCTGTAACTTGGTGAGGGCTATCATCAGACCATAGAAAATTATAATCATTCTTTTAGTTTTCGAGCTATTAAGCATTTCCCTGGCATCATATGTGCTTGTTTTTGTTATCCTAATGTTAATGTTAAACTATCTTCAATGTTTTTGTGTGAAACTCTAAATAAAACGACATGTGTCTTACCTACAAAATCCACGTTTTAATCTTTTTGTTATTCGCAGAATGTAAATAAAAAGAATTCAAGGTTTATGCAGAATGCTTTGCTAAAAAAGTTGTACACGTAACTAACATATCAACAAAAATAATGTATTGACGTGCTTAAAGTGAGGTTTTCTGACGATATATTTTTTTTTTTGTTTCTCAGAAATATATATTGTAAAAGTCTTAGCATTTTGCGCATCAAACTAGAGCTAGCTAGAGTATAATACGAAATAAACCTGCAGTCAATAACAATGGCTTATATCATTATTATCATATTATTATTATAGTTTTTTAACTAGCGCTTTCAATAGTTTTTAAAGTGTCTGAGAATTGTGTGTTCTTGTGTTCGGGTTCTTTATAGTTGACGATAAGGGTATCTAAGCTTTTCCATTTTATTAGTAGCGTTTTAGCAATAAGAAAGACGATAGAATAACGAGGCAATTCATTCAGATCGGAATATGAAAGTTTTACTAGATTTTCATTTAGCTTTAAATTCAGCTCTTCAATTATTTTTCTCTTAAAAATGCAAATCCAAACAGCAATAATGCTTATGATGCCATTCGTTATTTAAAATAAATAAATATCATTGATGCTCAAGTCAATATGTCAAACTAAATCTTAAAATCCTGAGTCTATATACTAAAGTTGTTGCTGGGAATTTATGAAAACACTCGTGATACTGTTGTAGTTTTATTAATTTATTTATTATATTTGCATATTTGGAAACAATTGATAATATCTTTTCAAATGAAATAGCATAACAAGTAAAAACAGGTCTTTAAATAGGCGATTTTCTTGGTTTCACATGACGAGTACGTAAAATAACAAAAAGTTTTCATGGCTTAGCCTAAACAAAACATGGAATATTAATGATCGCCGCGACGATATAACGCATATTCTCTTATTACGATTACAATTATCATTATTATTGACTAATTTGGCAATGCAACAGGGGAACATTTCAATAGGGAGGGGGGGCAAAACAAGGTAAGGTGAGGGGATGGACGAACAAATGTTAATCGCGGCATTGACACAAGTTCGAATTTATTTAAATATTTCATATTCTCTTGCGATATTATTACATTTAACTGGAATAAAAATAGATAAATGTAATTGTGTAAGTAAATTGACTATTGACTAGGGATAAATTTGTAGTTTCTTCTCTTTGCTAATTCGCTAATAAGTATATTTGGAATAAAATGTATAATAGTATGTGTATACAGTTCTCTGGGTGAATGTCAGTATGTGTGCGTGTTTGTGTGTTTATGTGTGTGTGTGTGTGAGTGTATGCAGTAAATTAATAAATTAAAATACAATAAAAAGTTGATGTGGAAAATCATTGAAATGAATTGCACTGGGCGTCTACTTAGCAATTAAAACATTAAATATGCCGCTGGCTTGCGCAGAGGCTAGGGGTTGGAGTGCTTGCCTGTAGGGGAGAGCGAGATAGAGGGAGAGGGAGAGAGAGATTCCTTGGCTGGAGGCCGTCGCAATTCGCCGCGCAGCGAGAGATGGTGCGCGACCCGGCTTAGCACGGCTAAGCCACGGCGCAAGCTTATCTACAGCTGGTTCTAAACTAGACTACAAGCAAGTTTCTTCGATTGGCAAGACTTTCGTTAACACTAACAATTATCTTTTGTTGTCTTTTCATTTGTTGTTGCGCTTACAAGTAACACAACTATTCTTAGAGAGCGCGAGAGGATAAGCATGGGCTGGTCAGAGTATCTATAATATGTAAAGCTCCACACAGTTATTGCTCACAATGGACGCGGCATTGCCAGCGCCGCTTTGGGCGCTGCCTTTCAGCGTCGACGCTGCAGTGGCCGTGTGGTTCGTGTCCAGGCTGAGCACCGCTTGTGCCGACGACTGCGACTGCGACTGCGACTGCGGCGTCGCTGTTTGCGCAGACGCAGCAACAACAGTTGCTGGCGGGACCGTCGTCTGCTGCGGCGGCGTCGCATTGGCTGGCACTGCGGGGGCCACTGTCAGCTTATTGCTGCTGCTGCCACTGTTGTTGTTGTTGCTGCTGAGGACTTGCTTGGCTGGCACGAAGGGCACAGCGGTTTTGCTAGGCGTGAGCACCAGACCCGCGTTGGGTGGCGACAGCGGCGAGGGCGGAAAGAAGTCCAGAGGATACTGCGAACAAGCAACAAATACAATAATATCAAAATGCTGTTATCGAGTCGCTTACTCACCAGAGCCTGGTGCTGATGCGAGGGCGAGTGGGCGCCGGGCTGGCTGTAGTAGGTGGTGGGCGAGACGGGCGGACTGGGATACGGCCAGTAGACGAGCGGCGGCGGATAGAAGGCGGACGCATGGTGGTGGTGATGGTGGTGCGCATGCGCATGTGCGTGCGTGGGCGCGTGCGCATGGGCGTGGTGAGCACGAGGCGTGGCCAGCAGCGGGGTGTGCGGCGGCGGTGGCGGCGGCGCTCCATACGCCGGGAAGTGTGCGCCGAAGTGAGCGCCCAGCACGGTGGCACCTGCAGAGTCACAGAGCGAGAGACAGAGAGAGAGAGAGAGAGAGAGAGCGATTAGGATGGGAGCGCGAGTGGCGAGTGAAGGCGGCTGAGAAATGCAAATCGAACGGAGTAAAAACACAGTTTGGGCGTCAGTGTTGTGAGTATGGTTTGGTTTGGTTTGGTTTGGTTTGGTTTTAAGTTGGGGGAGCAGAAAACGGGTTAGTCGAGACTTAAAGAAGCTAACGGTTAATGCTGTTTCTTGAAGCGACACAAAAGAGATGAGGCAACTTGCGAAGCTGCAACGGACAATGTTAGTGTTATTGTTGTTGTTGTTGTTGTTGTTAGGATTAGTGGGTTAGTTATTAGGTAGAATCGTATTCAAAAACACTCACCGTTTAGACATTTGCAAAATATGGTAGAGGTAGACATGTAGTATAAATATATAATATTTGGTAAGAGTTTATTCAAGATGTAGCATATTTATACTTATATGACATGTAATCAGTATAGATATAAATGTATATATAAAGTTTATGCATGTATATATTTACCACTTTACCCAGAGACCATGAATACATTTTGCGCACATTGTAAAACTTTAAACATTGCCCATCTGTTTTAATCCAAGCACCAATCAGCCTTTCAGCCTTCAAGAGGATAACATATCTTGCTTTACGCTACGAAAGAACGCTTCGTATGCAAACCAAAAATAATAAAAACAAAAGTGTATACAAAATACCAAAAATATAGGAACACACACACACTGAACTTGGGGGACCACTGACAAAGTACGACGATGAATGAGAATGTTATCGTTATCGTTATAGCTATCGCTATCGTTATCGTTATCGTTATGGTACATTAAAGCTAAGAATAACAGTTGTCCATGCGCCCTACAAAAATTGCGCGCAGAGCAACTGATCCGCTTCATCTTGTTGTTGTTGTTGTTGTTGTTGTGGTGGTTACGTACAAGAATGCAAGTATGTGTCTTAAGAGAGAGAGAGAGAGAGATAGAGCGCTGCACTATGGTGGGTATTGCGTATTAATTTGAGGCCATCTTAGTTCAGCGACGTTACAGAGTTGCGACTTTGGGAGGGTGGGGAATGATTTTGAAATCCAAAAAGTGCATCCAATTTGGGGGCAACTCGTAATGCCGCACAAACAAAAACAAAATACCGCAACGGCCGCCGCGAACCGATAGAAGATGCGCCTGAAAATATGTATTGTATTGTATAAAGCTAGGCCCAAGCCCGCGACCCGAGTTACAAATAAGTACATCCCAAGGAGCAAGTGTATTATTTATGCAACAGACTCGAGAAACACAGACAGAGACAGAGAGACAGACAGACAGAGACAGAGAGAAACCAGAATAGTCGTATAGTTTAGAACACAGAAGTAGAAGTAGTAGTAGAAGACGGAAGCGAACGTTACACTGATAGCAAAAAGTATTGATCGGAAGAGAATCTTCAGAGAAGTCGAAAGAGAGAGAGAGAGAGAGACAGGGGGGGAGGCGAGCATGTGAGAAATATGTATGTATATAGCGATGTGTAAATATTTTTATTGAAGTATAAAAAATTAATAAAAAGTTTCGTTTGAATATCAAAAAAGTAGTTTCCAAAAATTTGTATTGTGCGTTAAAAACTAATTAATTTATGATTAATTATTAATAATGTTTGCCGTCTTTTCCATTGAAGTGGTGTCTTATGAGTTCTGCATGGAAGCCAAAACAAGTATTGTCAATGTGAGTTAAGACCCATGGGAAACCACTCGATTCACGTGTAAGCACTAAGAGCTAGCTAACAACTAATCTAAACTAAACGCTAAGCTAAGAACATCTTTCCCATGCTTGCCTGATGCCGTCACAGTGTATCTTGATCTACTAGATCTACTATATATATATATATATGTATATGTTCGATTGCCGCAAGCAGTGCAGAACTGTCTGTTAGACGCAGAAAAGGAGTTAAGTACGTCGGGGGTGTACAACTTAGAAAACTTACGCCTAATCATTGGGACTGGGTCGGAGTTGGGCACTGTTTTCGACAGTAAGTCGAATGTAGTTTCGGTATCGAGTAGTAGGAGGATGCTATATCGTATATAGTAGATAGATGGTCGTAAGTTTAGAGCAATTACCTAAGGTATCCACAACCACATCACGAACGTACATCACTAATAAGCAGGTTGATTGTGCTCCACACGATATTCTCGATTAATAATAATAATGGCGTATTAAAGGACACAAGGAATGTGAGAGATAGACAGAGAGAAAGAGAGAGAGAGAGGTGGGTAGATAGAGAGACCTTCGATTAACAACTAAGAATTAGTGATGACAGAGAGTACACAGTAAGTAGATTCCATGTTTGCTAGAGTGTCTAATTTCCAATTTTGCGACTAACACCAGTTACGCACACTTATAGATAGCAGATACAGATACAGATACAGATACAGATAACGAGTTATTCAATGCCCGATCTGTTAGCGCCGTCAGCTATCCCCCAGCTCCAGCGAGCACTACGATCACAGAGTGCGAGCAATTTGCCAGATAGATAATGTCAGATACAGGATAGATCGTAATGCGCGTAGAGCTGGACTGCAGCGGGGGGCAGCAAGTAGACATAGGAAAAGACTTCTAGGGCTTACGAGATATGGTATGTAAATTATTAACGCTGATGCCAACCAATCGTACAACGTTGTAAGGACTTAGAGCTACGTTTCTTTTTTTTCTCGCATAATTATGATTAAGATTATTACGGCTGGTAATTAATAAGTATGATTATTGATATCTCTAAGTCTAGGTTGCATAATTTGGAAAAGATTTCGTCTCGTCGCATCAGTTATACAATTCGTATTTATATACTATATAATGTGTATATATTTCTCTTGATTTCCTTTTTAATTTCGCTTTTTTTTTGTTGTTTTTTTTTTTTTATATGAGCCAACACCTGACGCCGTTCAAGCAGCGAGTATGTGGAGTGTGTTAGTGTTAGTGTTGCTGTTGGTGTTAGTGTGTGTGCGCTGGCCTTTGCTTAAATATTAGTTTATAGATTGCACTTTAAGGGGCGTGGCACACACACACACACACACACGCACGCACGCACACACACACAGTCGCGTAGGACTTCAATGCTCGCTGCTTGAAGGACGTTAGCCTCTGTTGAATTGTTTTTTGTTGCTGTTGTTGTTGTGTTTTTGACACACACACACGCGCGCACACCGGCTACACCCGACACACACTCACAAACACAGAGAGAAGCACATACACGTACACATAGCTTAGTTAGGTAGGTAAAAGAAGTTGCCCTGAATTGAGGAGTTGCATGTATATATTATTAGTTAGCTTGCCCCGATTAGACGTGGTTCTGTATGAGTGTGTGTCCGTGTCTGCGTGTGTGTGTGTGTGTGTGTGTGTGTGTGACAGTGTGGTTGTGAGTGTGAGTGTGTGCAGAGTTTAAGTAATGCTAGACCATAGACAAAATGCTTAAAGTAGTTCTCGTTTACTCTGCTTACAAAACTACACGAACTTCGCTCAAACACAAATTCAAGCGCTAAACAGTGTGTATGTGTGTGTGTGTGTCTGTGTGTGTGTGTGTGGCGACTTGTGGATGGAGCTTCCAAGATGAGCGGGCCATAGGTATGTGTAAGTAGGGGGCACTACAAATGGGGGATGCATATGAATGATTAGATGAGGCTACGCACTGCAGTCGCCGCTGCCGTCAATCGCAGCATCAATCAATTTGGAATGTGCACGAAGTGTGGGAGTGCAGGCAGGCTCAGTCAGCTGAGCTGCGGCATTAACTTGGGCTCAAAGGCCCGGATTGTAGTACGAGTAGACGCTGCTGGGGGCACGCGTCAACGCGCGCTTCGCTGCGCTCGCCGCCGCCGCCGCTGCAGCGCCGCCCGCCTCGGGCTGGAAGGCGTTCTCGTAGGAGCGCTTCATGGAGTGCGCGGCCAGGCCGGCACTGCTCGATCCGCCCGCTGTGGCGCCACTGCTCGCTGTCGGGGCAGCTGCAGCAGCCGCGGCGGGCGATGTGGCGCCTGCGAACTGATAGCCGCCTGCTGCGGCGGCGGCGGCAGCGGCGGGCATGTAGCCCAGTTGAAACGGCTGCAGGTAGGGCCGCTGCATCAGCACGAACTGCGGCTGAGCGCCCATGGCAGCGGCGGCGGCAGCAGCGGCGCCCGGGTGCTGCATGTAGAGCGGATGCGGCTGCAGCATGGCTGCGTTGGCGTACATCTGCTGCTGTTGCTGCTGCTGCTGCTCGGCGGCCACGGCGGCCGCTTGCTGGCGCGCCAGCAGACTCTGCTGGGCAATGAACTGCGCCTGCTGCTGGGCGAGCAGCGCCGGATTCGTGGCAGCTGCGGCGGCGGCGGCGGCGGCAGCAGCGGCAGCGGCAGCCGCCTGGCCGCCAGCCGACGACGGCAGCTGCAGGTTGAAGGGGTAGCCGGCGGGCGCGGCGGGCGCCAGGCTGCTGCTGCTGGAGAGCGAGCCGAGCGAGGAGTGCGTGGACATGGTGGCCGCGGGCGGGGCGCCCATGAAGCCGGCCAGGCCGCTGGCCGTGCCCGCGGTGAGGCTGTGCGAGTGCACGGGCACCTGCGACGACTGCAGGGCGTGGTGCGCGGCTGCGGCGACGGCGGCGGCTGCGGCGGCGGCCTGTGTGTGTGCGTGCGCATGCGAGTGTGTGTGTGCGTGTGGGTGTGCGTGTGTGTGGGAGTGTGAGCTAAGTCCCTGGGCGCCGGCGGCCGGCGGCGGCGGCGGTTGAGCTAACATACCCGGAGAGAGCAGCGACGGCTGCTTGCCGGCAGCAACGGCCGCAGCGGCGGCGGCGGCGGCGGCAGCGGCGGCCAGGTGGGCGTGGCCGGGGTGCGGCGGCGGCGGCGCCACGGGCGAGGCGAGGCCGCCGTTGAGCACGTGGTTCATGTCGTCGCCGGAGCACTGGAAGACCTCGATGTAGCGCAGCTTCTTGCCAAACACCATGTACTGGTTGTGCTTGCGCTGCGCACAGAGACGCGCCGAGTCCTCCGAGTCCATCTGGATGAACGCCTCGCCGCTGGGCTGGCCCTGTGCAGAGTGAGGAGACGTTAGAGTGCTTGAGGGAAGCAGGGGAAGGGAAGTTTCACTCACCTGGGCGTTGATGACCATGTGCACGCCCTGGTAGATGATGTGCTTGGCGAAGTCGTCGAGGAAGTGGAGGATGTGCTCGACCATCGCCTCGTAGGGCAGCCCGCGCAGCCGGATGCAGTTCTTCGTCGTCCCGGAGGTGATCAGGTGCTGTGGGGCAGTGAGGGGAAGTGAGGGGCACAGGTTAGCGTGACTAGCTGTCAGCGGGCTGAGCACATGGCCCCCGGCGCCGGCACCCACCTGCGGCAGCAACGGCAGCTGCATGGTGGGCAGCTGGGCGATCAGCGGCGGCTGGCCGTGGCTGTTCATGGTGAGGGCGTTGCTGCTGCTGCTGCTGCTGTTCGACTCGTACGTCTTGGGGTCCATCGACCGGTTGAGCACCTGCTGCACCTCCGCCGTCGTCGAGCGGAACAGCTCGATGTACCGCTGCCCAATGGACTCGCGGTGCCGGCAGAGCGCCTTCGGCGAGTCCGCCTCGTTGGCGAACAGCACGAAGGCGTCGCCGGTGGCGCGGCCGTCAGGCTTCTTCACGAACAGCACGCCCTCGCTGCCGTCCAGCACATGGCACGGCGACTCGCCCGTGGTGAAGAAGTCCAGCTAGCCAATGGGGAGGGAAAATGTGTCAGAATGTGCCACACACAAAGTGCAACCGTGACTTACCACTTGCTTGGCGGTGCAGTCGTAGGGCAGGCCGCGCATGCGGATGATCACCTGGGCGCCCTTGGAGAGGAAGGCCTGCGCCTCGTTGGAGGCGCCGCCGGCGATGGCAAGGAAGTCCTCGCCCGAGGCGCGGTACACCTCGATGTAGCGCGAGCCGATGTGGTGCTTGTGGCGCTTCAACGCCATGTCACGATGCTCCTGCGACACGAACCGGATCAATGCCTCGCCGTTACGCCGGCCCAGCGGCGACAGACACAGAGCGACGCCGCCCCTGCAGTAGAGTAAGCGGAAGAGAGACAAAGAGAGAGAGAGGGGGGGAGAGCGGGAGAGCAGGCGGGGAGATTAAGTAGAGCATCTACGATAAAGGAGCAGCCGAACATTCCACATTCCACATTCCACACAGCGCAATCTGTCGCTGACCCGGCTGAACCGCAACCCCGATAAGCGGCGCAGGGTTGCCGCCTTATCAATGGGTTACACTCACACACACACACACACACTCGCGGACACTTGCAGTTGCACTCACTTGGCTACGTTGAGGCCGCGAAAGAACTTGGCGATGTCCTGGTCGCTGCTCTGCCAGGGCAAACCGCGAGCGCGCACAATGCAGTTGCCGTCCACCTCGTCGTCGATTGAGCTGCAAGCAGAAGAGCGAAATGTTTAGTGGCACAGCAGTAATTCCAGCGAATTCCAGCAAGTGTCGCAGCAGCATTGGGTTGCACACGAGTTGCTGCGAAGTGCAACGCGAGTCGCGACTTCCCACTAACTGTCCTGCGATGGCGCAGCCCTGGTTGGCAAGCGATTCGCTTGATTATGCAACAGTCTTTGTTTCGCAGCTTGTTGTTATGCTGCGTCGCGTCACGTTTCGATTTTCAAGACCATAAACAATTTCTGCTGACTTCCCAAATACACACACACGCACAGTGGGGCAAGTCTGAGACGTTAGTACCTTTTGTTGAAGGGCCCGCGAGCAATTTGTTGGTGGAATCGAGTGTGACACACTTAATATTTGTATACGATTGAGTTGGCCCGATAGCGATAACAATAGTCACATTCATTCAATCTCCGATTCAGCTTCGATCTGCCAAGATCTGTGCGACGCGACTTCGACGACTTCTTATCGCCTCCCAATCCAATCGCTGACTGACGACAAGCGACAAGCGACGATCGGCTGGCGACACTTCCACAGTCGCTGGGGTCTGAGCACGCGTTGTTTATGAGGTTTTGAGTGGATTTCGGTCGGCGGCACGCTCGAAATAGTGCAGACCTTGGCAGAATTGGAGCACTGCAGTCAGCGCAAGCCGCTGAATTTCCGACTCAGCGCGAGAGAGCGCAACAGACAGACAGACAGAGAGAGAGAGAGAGTGGGAGAGAGCGCGCTCAACCAGGTACTCAAGAGCAGTGAAGAACGTGACTCAAAGCACAGCTGAGAGGATACCGCGCTTAAGTGCAGCTGCTGCGTTGTCGTTGCGACTTACCAAATGCCAGGTTCCAGTACCAGATTCACGAGTTCATTCGCATCGAAGTTATGACCTGCGAATGCAAAGCGAAGCTCGAAAATAAATCGGAAATCGCAAATTGCTTTGATTGAACTCACCCGCTTGGAGCAATGTTTGAATCACAGTGACCATATCGCGCGATTCGCGTATATAGTAGTCATTATCTTCCACAGCAATCGCATTCAGCTCTGCACGAGACACACAATTAAATCTCTATTATCATATAGTTAGTATTATATCACTCACCCTTCAGCATTTCGCCAATGGACTGCGGCAGGGGAAGTGTCGGGGACTGCAGCATCTTCTTGATGTCCTTCATGGGCACGAGGGCGCGCGACAGATCGCCCGACTTGTAGCGCTGGAACTCCTTGCGCAGATCGCTGAATTGGTTGTAATAGGCGGGCAGCTCGACGTCCTTGGCACAGGCCTCCCGATGCAGGCACTGGCGCAGCGGCAGCTGGCCGTCGGTGATCAGCTTGATCTCCTTATCGGCGAGCGACAGGGAGCGTAGATAGGCGTCGAACTGCAAGCGGAAATGCAAAATGAAACTCAATAAAAGCTCTATCGAAAAGGCGAAGCAGACAAAGTGGCACTTTGAGGGTTTATAGAACGTTTACTTGATCGTGTTCTAGAGTTTTTGCAACATTCGGTTTTTAAGAGTTCATGGAACGTTGATTAATTACTTTTCTACACTCATTCCGAACTTCTGCGATTTGAGGTTTGGATTTGACATGTGATTAATTCATTTTCAAGCTATTCAGAACTTTCCGATTTTAAGTGTTTATAGAACTTTCGGGTTTTGAGCTTTTTTCTATACTTATTCCGATTTAAGACTTAAAATAGAACGTCGGACTGCAAGCGAAATGCAAAACGAAACTCAATTAAAACTATATTGAATAGAACGTTTTTATAGAACGTTTACTTGTTCGTTTTCTAGAGTTTTTCGGAACATTCGGTTTTTAAAAGTTCATGTAACGTTGATCAATTCCTTTTGGTTTGGATTTGGCATGTGATTAATTCTTTTTCTAGAAGATTTAAAATGGAACTTTGAACTGCAATCCGAGATGCGAAATAAATAACAACTGTATCTAAAAGACGAAGCAGACAAAGCGGGACTTTGAGGGTTTGTAGAACGTTTACTTGTTTGTTTTCTAGAGTTATTCGGTACATTAGAACTTTCGGAATTAAAGTGTTTATAGAACTTTCGGGGATTGAGGTTTGTTTTTATACTTATTCTGGAACTTCTGGAAAATTATCATATAAAATAGAACGTCTTATTGCACGCGAAAATGCAAAACAAATAAAAGCTGTATTTCAAAAGCGAAGAAGACTAAGCGGGACATAAAAACAAAAAAAAATTAATTCTCTATACTTATTTCAAACTTCTGAGATTTAAACTTCGTATCTATATTTATTTTGAACTTTTGGAATTTGAAGATTCAAAATAGAACGTTTTTTCGTGCTTGGTAATACATTTATTATTTAATTTTCTATAGTTATTCTACACTTCTGGGATCTGAGGATTTAAAATAGAATACATCTTGATTCGTATTTAAAATATACGTTTATCAATTCATCTTCTAGAGTTATTCGAAACTTCTGCCATTTATAGAACGTATGAGTTAATAGAACGTTTGTTAATTTTCTGGAGCTATGCCGATTTTCTGGCATTTGTGTGTTAATAGAGCATTTAGTAATTCACTTTCTAAACTTATTCGGAAGTTCTGAAATTTGAATATTGAAAATAGAACGTTTCAAAATTAATTTTCCCTAGTTTAACTCTCGTGACTTGTTGTTTTTATCAAACGTTAATTAATTCGATTGCTAGAGTTACTACGAACTGCTGGGGGATTTATAGAGCGTTCATTGATTCATATTCCTGACGTGTTGTGCACTTTGTTCCCAAAGCTGCTTTCTCTAGCTTCAAGTCGACTCGCAGTCTGCTAACGGGGTTGAAGTTCAAGTGCCAACTAATCGATGGCAGCCAGCGAAAGAGTCGAGTAGAGTTTGAGCGCTACATTTGGATTAGAGTTAATGCAAATTGGCAACACATATGCGATTTTCTAGGTTACAGCAAAAGCGTCGACGCGATTCGCAGTTGGTCGAAACCCGTTTTGCCATTTTCGCTGCGGCTATTCACAATTATTCTCAATTAAATACAAAGCAATGACAACAAAACTGTTTGGCTTTCAGCCATGTCATCGTGAGTAAATATAAAGTGTGGCTTGCGCGACTGATGCTCTCGGGCCCTTTTGGCGCGACCCCAAGGCAGAGCCCGAGTGCAGCTCGCGAGCCGAGCCGAGATACAGCCATCGATCTAATAGCCACTTACGGCCGTGTTGACCCAGCCAATTAGCATCGGGCATGGCGTCAGAGCACTGTTTACGGATCTGACGACGACTAATCTCGAACGAATTGCCGAAGATGCACTGCTCGGATGGTGATAATGCGGTAATGCGACACCTAATTGGCATAGCGCATCGACGAGACGTTGGCAGACGCATTTAATGATCTGGGTGCAGAGTACAAAAGCTAAGCAGCATCTTGGGATATTATCGACTCAGGGTTGCTCGCTTCGCAGTTCATTAAGTTAAAACCGCTCAGCTGGAGGTCGTCAGCCATAATGCCGACTTTAACAAATAAAAACTGTAACACTCACTGCACCCAAGTTTACAATGTCGCGTTCGCGATGCGATCTCGTTTATCTCTGCTATCCACTCGAGAGATACGCGCTGCTCCAGCGACCCCGAGACAGAGAGAGACTAAGCGCGATCGGGAACGCGGGGGCTTGTCGAATTTCTCAAGCAGCTCCGCGAGCGGCGCCCTTATCGGGCTGCGATAAGATTGCAGCTGACAGCGATAGTTCTCGCAGCATTTATGCCCCGCGCATAACTTGCAATCCTCAGTGACTTGACAAGACACAACGTCATCGTGACCCAATGAAAGCGTGTGTGACGTTTATCTTTGATTCCAATAGACCCCATAATAGTCGGACCGTGATAGATAGCTACACTATACTCACACCCATTGTAGGTTCTTTGCCGTTCAACACGCTGGCGACAAGCTGATCGATTAAGCAATCTCAAACAATGTGTCACATAATTTTCCTATCTCCAGCAAATTATAGAATCTGTCGGTTATTGATATAACTGCTTGCGAGTGTTGGCTGTCAGCATGATCCAATTATAATTAGTTGGCCGTTTATCAATTCGAAATTCTAAGGCGTTCAAACTGTCTAACAGATTAATAATAGAGCTACTCAATTCCTATATTAATGTCATACTACCAGAAGTGCTAAAAGCCACCCAAGATTTTGCAAACATTTTTCTTGCATAAGCTGAAGAAATTGAAACCAACAAAAAGAATGATAATATAGCTACTCGATTTGTCTCTTAATATAATATCGTCACTGTGATACTAGTGTAATAAGCGGCTCGAATTACAAAAAACATTTTTCCATTCAAATTTTTGGAGTCACTAAGAAAGTATGAGCATTAATATTATACCAATGCTCTCAATACTACGAGTGTAAGAAGCGACTCGCATTAATAATTTTGAAAACATTTTCAATTCTTACTTCATGACTTTGGAGCTGATAAACAGAACAATAATTTCGTTACTCAATATCTCTCGAAAAAATAATTTCAAGCCTCGTAATTCTACTAGAGTAAGAAGCGACTCGCAAAAAAGATTTTTAAATCAATTATCCAAAACCAAATAATAATATGGTTACTCAACTCCTCTTTTTGAATGTAACAACCACGCCATGTCCTACAAACATTTTTCCATTCTATGTTCATGACACTGGATCTGATTAACAGCATGATAATATATAGTAGTAGAACTAAATTCCTCTTCTAGAGTAACACCCAAGATTTTGAAAACATTTTTCCACTCTAAGTTCAAGACTTAGGAACTGACAACAAAATAACATAATAATAAACTTCTCTTTTAATTATATACCAATCCTCGCAATTCAACTCGTGGAAGAAGAGACTCGAACTGTAGATTTTGCAAATATTTTTGTATTCTATGTTTATAATATTGAAATTGACTAACAGAATAATAATATAGTTATTGAATTCCTCTTTTAAAGCAAAAGCCTTGTAAGTTCTAAGGTCGAAACTTGGGGACTGACTAAAAGAATGAGATTATAGTTACACAATTCCTCTTTTAATGTTATATTAAGCTTCGCAATTCCTCCAACTAGTAAAGTAGGAGACTCGAATTCAAGATTTTGCAAATATTTTCGCAAGTTCACGACATTGAATCTGACTATCAGCATGACAACATAGTTACTACATTGCTCTTTAAAAGTAATAGACTTGCTTTACTCCGAGTGTAAGTTCTAAATTCGAGACTTTGGGACTGACTAAAAGAATGAGAATAGAGTTACACAATTCCTCTTTTAGTGTTATACCAAGCTTCGCAATTCTACTAGTAAAGTAGGAGACTCGAATTCAAGATTTTGCAAACATTTTCGCTTTCGAAGTTCACGACATTGAGTCTGACTAACAGCATGATTACATAGTTACTACATTGCTCTTTTAAAGTAATAGCCTGCCCCACTACGAGTGTAAGTTCGAGACTTGGAGACTGACATAAAGAATGATAATATAGTTACACAATTTCTCTTTTAATTTAACACGCTCACAATACTACTAGTATAAGAAGCGCCTCAACTCGTGATTCTAAGACTGATTAACAAAATGATAATAAATCTCATCAATTAAATGTAGCACCCTCTCCAAAGACCTACTGTAAGAAACTACAGAAAGATTTGTTAAACATGTTTCCACTACTATAATGATACTATAGTTTCAATTACTCTGCTACTGTAGTTTCAATTCCTCTTTTAACGATATACCCTCGCAATGCAACTGAAGACCTTGCTGACATTTGTGGGACATGCGCAAACAAGCGCTTATCTCAAGCCATAGATAGTTGTGCAGCTCGTCTAGTTGCACGCCAAACCGAACTGAAATCGGAGGAATGCTTTCTTATCTATCCATACCTCCTCGATGGCCTCGGTCAAGGGCTTGCCAGCAGCCTGTGCCTCGGCAATGGGCAGAATGAGTTCGCTGCTGTTCTCGAGCGTGGTCAGGCTGAGGCCGTTGCTGGAGCCGGAGCTGTTCCCGCTGATGGCGGAGTTTGTGATGCTATTCGTTGTATTGTTGTTGTTGCTGCTGTTATTGTTGTTGTTGTTGTTGTTGGTGGTGGTGGTGGTGGCGTTGCTATTGGAGCTGTTGTCGCCAGCGTAGCCGATGGCCAGGGCGGGTGAGCATGCTGTGTTGCTGGTGGCATTCGAGTTGTCCGAGGAGCTGGATATGGTGCGGTCCTTGATGAAGTAGCCATCGGGTCGCACGAGTATTTGTTTGGTGCCAATGATCTGCAAACCAGAATGAGAGCGCACATTAGCAACGGCAACTGATTAGATTATCGAACTGTTTTTAGCTACAATCTGCATCGGTCTAAAGCATAATCTACAAGGCACCTGTTCTACTTAGTTTAGTTGTATTCGAGACGTATTCACAAGTCGTATGCCAATGTGATTCACATTCGCTATCAGGTATTGAAATCAAGGTGCAAGACTCCATCCAGCCTGCTCAATATGCAAAAAGTCACGATATATACCTATATGCAGATATCGTGTTGTTTGTTGTCTTGCGTCAGCGGATATGTGACGGAATCGGAACGGGATGGAGAAATGGTGAACCTGAGAGGAATCGAGCACAAGCTGCAGGTAGCTCGGCCCTATGCAAATACATCAACCAACCACTATCGGAATATCGGAGGCTCAGCAAAACTAAACCTATAGTACTAAGCTGTTTTCGGAATTTGTGTATTGCTTATGGCTGACTTCTGATGGCAAAGCGATTTGCATAGCTTTCGAATATATTGACGCACCACACTATACTCTACTCTATACTCGACCAGAATCGGGAAGCCGCATGAAATATGTATGAGAGGCGAAATGTTAAATTCAATTCAACACGAAAAGGAAACAAAGCCACAATGGCTCCCCTCTCAGCGCTGCTGGGGTTAAGGTGTGAGCTAATTATGCGAAGCAGGAATAGACAGAGCAAGAGAGCGCCAGAGAGCGGGAGAGAGTGCGGGAAAGCGAAACTTGAAAACATTTGGAGGCATTCACAATTGTGGAAAATTTAGAGCGAGCCACACGTATTAACCCATTGAAAACCAGTCTATTAGTCTAATAGAGATAATTATATGAGCCCCCGGTTTCTAGATCAATGAAAACGTGCCACAGCCACAGCCAAAGCCGAAGCCGAAGCCAGTTATCAGCTGCGAGTTGCAAACTTAGTGCAATCCGATCGAATCTCAATCGGCGCTGGGTTTAGTCGCAGTCGCAGTTAGTTGGTTAAATTGAGCTGAAGACTGGGATTGAGCTTGAGCTTAAGATTCAGCCGACATATAATCTTCCAGGTGCCCCCGTCCGCCCCCCGCATGTAATTAACTTTAATTATTGCCAGACGAGTCATAACTAACCCGCAATTAACATGCCAATAATTGAATGTACATTGCTGACTGCCAGAGTTGTCAGTCCGGCAATTTGCAGTTGCAAGAAACCCGAGAAACCGAATGCCGATTGTCGAGCGATCGAGCGAGAGGAAGTCAGTCTCGGCTGCGGAAGGAAACTCTTGACAGATTTTTGTGTGTGTGCGAGTGTGAGTGTGTGAAAGTCGAGCAGCTGTTTGATTGAGATCAACACACTCGCACACATTTAGCAAGTCAATCAATCGCTGTTTTCTTGTTTTTTGCTCGGCATTTGAATGCGGGGAAATTCAAGCAAAAGTCATCAATAACTGTGGAACAAAAGCTGCAGGTTGCCGGCAAAAAATGTATTCTGGAAAACTACCCGACTGCAGTTGTATAATTTAGTTGGAAAGTCTTTTTGCCCGTCTAGAATGCAAAGCGCTTAATACTAAATGCCTCGACTGCGAAATACTCTCCCGAGTCTAAATACAACTCAAGTTGTTTGCCAACTGTCTGTATGGCCGAAGAGATAAGGCGCTGACTTCCTAGTTTATCGTATGACTCGGCAAGTAGAGAGCAAACATTTGAATGCTAATCAAGAATTTCGAGCGCCAAAATAGTGAAGCGCGATGTGAATTGCGCTCCATTTGGCAGGTTAATTGCACGCAATAATATCTCAGCATTATAATATATTACAAATCAAAACAGTCATGTCAATGCCACAGAAGCGAAACCCAATTATAATGTTCCATACTTTTGGGCATTGCCATGCGTCAGCTCATATACGTCGAGTATATTATATATATTGTTCATTCATTAGCTCTCAACATGTTTCATTCGAGACCAGCGAACAGAAACCAGAGCGCAGTCTTCTCGAGTTCATTAAGAAAGCCAAAACTAAAGCGGCTAAAAGGCCAATTAGGGCTGCGGGATTTGAATGTAAATTGAACAACAACGCACTGAAATAACTGGTATTCCTTAAATGTCTACAACTATTTATAGATGATCATTTTTTCTGCGCTAGCTACACTAAATAAACGGAAGCTAATGAGACGCTCTCGTTGAGTACGAGTTTTAATATAATACATTTCCATATTTTTGCCAGTATAAATACTCGATTTTATTGTTGTGCACGAAACTTCGAGCACTTCACTTTATGGGCCACAACTCAAAAACTCCGTTCAGTTCAGTTAGACAGTGCAACTAATCTATGTGGATGCGGATAAGTTGTTGCCAGGCGAAGGAGACTTTCTTCAACAAACTCGGTTTGAGTTTGCCGAAATGTTAAAATGTTTACGCGAAATTTGCATAGATTTGGCAAACCATAAGTAATATTCGTCTTATAAATAGGTATTATAAATGTTCACGAGTTCGAAGTGTGCGAAATTATCAATTTCGAAAGCTGACCCAAACATTTTAATGAAATCTAATGAACTCTGAACCAGCCGGGGACTCACCGCAGCGGATTACCATAATAACGGGCCAAGTTGAACCCAACACACACACACACGCACACACACATTGGGAAAGTCAGACAGTCGCGACTAATGCCAGTTAGTAAATTAATCATAAATTGGCCAAAGAGCGTGAAATGATAATGGCTGAATGCCAGACTCCCTACTGGGCACTGCTGCTACTCAATGCCAATGCGACGCTGCCATTAAAAAACACTTAATGTCATTCACTCTAACTCTAAAGATGCACTCACGAAAATATTGCGTGCTAGCAGCGTAATGAGAACTCTAAAACTGAGACAGAGAGATGGATATGGCTTAAAGACTGTACAGACAAGTGCATTAGAGTCCGAGTCCGAGTCCGAGTTAAATGCTATGTCTGTATAATGGCAAAGCTATTTTCTTCGTTCAACCCAATGTAGACACGCAGCCTAGACGTCTCCATAGGGAGCAGGGGATGGGAGGTTGGGATAGCGTCGACTAAGTAAAGCTTTGTGTGCTGTTGTCGAGCAGTTGGCAAATAATATTACGTACACTATTGAAATTATTGACCAGACAATGCGAGGCGAACCCGAAGATGCAAAAATGTTTTGCGTGCAAACAAAACTGCAACTGCAGCTCGCTGGAAATCTATAAAGGGAAATCTACAGGAAAAACAGTAGGCAATTTTTTGAATTTGCCTCATGAAAATCGAAGACCGCACTCGTCACACATTCGGCACACATTCTTGAAGTGTATCTCGAAATTGGCTGCGATTCCTGGGAAGAGGGCGAAGGCAAACACAATATTTCCACTTTTACTTGAACACTGTTGCTTTTAGAAGAGCAAATACACGTGCTGAATCTGAGCGTCGCACAAATGCGTTATTTGTGGGCATTTCGTAATACCATCGTACATACGTGCACATAGATTTGACGACCTTAAGTCATTTTCAAACCATTAGTGTCAATCGCTTGGCAAACTCGAAATATGCAAATACTCGGCATGGGCCGCACTTTTGTTTACCCAGTGGATGCATAAGGTTTGTGCCCTTTCCTTTTCCCCCCACCACCCCCCTCACTACACCCGCTCCAATCTTTCTCAGTTACTGTTTGTTTGCATTGCAGCCCACACGCCGAACATTCATTGTCCTCATAAGGTTTGGAATTCGTATAAATTATCAATCTAAACAAGGCAGATTTCGCAAGCTGCAAACTCGCATTCAATTCCAATTCGTTGGATTTGAATAAGCAGTAGTTTGCATAGGATTGACTAAATAGCTTAATCAAACATACCAAATAAAATCTTATCACTGCAATTGAGGCTACCTTTCCAATACTTTTTTATATAGATTTATTTACAAAAGTAGTCGAAGTACTAACAATAGAGCAACATAACAACACATTTTGGGAATATCTCATATCAACCACACCTCAACATATATGTCATAAGGACTTATCAGTTTTCGTTCGCATTTGAGTAAACGTTTTTGCGAAACCTAGACGCTTTAAATGACTCAGTGGTCTAGCAGGTAGGAGTCTCTTCCAAGTATTCTTCGCTGTCTTATCAGCCTATCGACAGAATGCAGATTTACCTACATCTCGTTGCAATGTGGATCCTCTTTCCCAAAAACACGATTCTGCAGTACTTGGAGGCGCTTATAATTAGACTTGGCTACAATTCCCTATAGCTATTTTCAATACTTTTCAGCAGAGTTGGAATTTTCTTAAGAAAGCACAGCAAGCTTTGAGTAGCTCTACTTTTCCACTCACTGCACAGATTTCTTGTAAAGAGTGTGTGCCAAGTGCCGCCTCGGCGAAAGAAAACAAAACTATTTGCTGGGTATTCGTCAGCGAATCAAAGCCGAGATGCTGTTGACGCTATCGCAGAGAAATCTATTAATAAAGCAGCGCGATCGTCGCACAAAATGGCGGCGCCAATGGGCGGTACTTGTAAGGTCTACCCTGCGATGCGTGTGGGATAAATGGGAGGGAGACTCACCTGTCCCGTGGTCACCTCCAGGAGAACGTAGACCAGCAGTATGATTTCCTTTTCGTCGGAGCCGAGTCCGGGTCCATTCTGGCCACAGGTGGCAATGTAGAGGGAGACAACGTGTTCAGGTACCTGCATTGTGTCTTTAGATATATATAGGTATAGCGTTGTAACTACTGAGCGATCGGCTGAGTGTCGGATGCGATGGATTTGGTCGTTTTACTTTCTATTTGCTTGGAACAGCAGCAGTGTGATTGCTTATTAATGTTGTTCGAGTAGTTACGTTGCAGTTCATTTGGTTAGGAACACATTGCGACAATGCATTCTACGATTGTTGAGCCATTGGAGGAAATACCTGGAAGGCGAGAAAGTACAAAAATGTGTTAAAAAGTGAATGGATAGGATCGAATAAGATGGGATGGGTGATTGCACAATATCTGAACTTTTCATCGCGAGCAAATGAACGCAATTTAAAAGCCAATTAAAAATGCATTCAAGAAAATGTCAAGCAATGCGAATTGGCGGGTTTGAGTTGCCAATTGGATGGAAATTTCGAATGCGTATGACGTTGCCAAGAGCGCTGGGATGCAGCGTTGCCAATTTTCAGCTCAAGCTCGAGCTCGAGCTCGGGCGACACTTAACAATGTCTAACTAAAGTCATCGAGACTCTAAAATGCCTTAAAGCATGCACAAAGAGGTCAAATTGAAATTATTAACCTGCACACGACGATTTGAAATTTAATTTGGCACCCCTTCTATGCCTCCACTTCCTCCCTGCCCTTCCTGACGGACAGACGGAGAGACAGAGAGACAGACAGAGAGACAGACAAGTGGACAAAGTCAAGCAAAAGGCGAATGTGGAAACGACAACGGCGACAACAGCGAAAATTAAAGTGCAATTTTATGAGCATTTTTAATGTGAAAAGTTTTACTTTTAATGAAAACAGCAAACACAACAGCAAACAGCAGCAACAAAGCCACACACACACACACACACACATACACACGAGCAGCATCAAACTCTGACTGAATGACTGACTGACTGACTGACTAACTGACAAAGGCAGCCAAAGGTCAACGGCGCACTTGGGTTAATCGGGGTGCACAGGCGCACACAGCACGGCGCACTTTGCGGCTGAGACTTGTCGCAATCGTTCGCTTTATGATGCCTTTTTGTTGAAATTAAAATTTAAAATAATGCAGCAACAACAATAACAACAACAACGAACAGTCCAAGATTGTGTAATTAAGACAAACCAAAAGCGATTTTTAACAGTTTTGCGACAGTTTCTCAAGTCTCGAATTTCTTACTCATATTTTGGAGTCTCTTCGCCTCTTGCCGCTTATGCATTCATCTTCGTACCCCAACTCTCTACTACTACTACTACAGCACTTGGCTAATAACTCATATAGTTTTTTTTTTTCGTTTTTTGTGAACTGCACATTTCCGCGATGGAAATGGGCAGTGTTTTTATAGTATCCCCGCAGTCATCCATGAGGTAATGCGACGACAAGTAATGAGTTTGCTCTTCAGACTTTCAGACTTTTGCAATTTACACTGCTCACTAAAGAGCAGAGGCGATCTTCGAGCTTCTACAGCATAAGAACTACAACGAACACATAAATAAGCTCGGGTTAAAATGTTATAAGGAAATGATAAACATTCAATGTTAAGAGCTGGCAATCAAGCAAATATTCGCGTAATGCGCGCCCTTCTACAGCATATATTTTATTGTTTACTTTAATCGTATCGAGCGTAATTGTTTAATTGATAAATACGACGATATGTGGAGCATTAACGCTTCTCAATTTGCACGCTTTTCCTGCTATGCTGACAAGAGCGAATGAGTTATTAAATGTTCATTAGAAAGCACTGCGGCAACGTATTGAGAATTTACGATTTCTAAAATAGTGTTCGTAAATCATAGAGGAGAACTGTAGTAGTTGAGCACAGTAATTACATAGATGAAGCGTGCTGATTTTATTTGATTTTAATGTCAAAATAATACAAGCACACGTCGCATGCAATCAGCACATACCTAGTTAGGGAGTACTTCAAATATTTTCATTGACCGTTAGCCACTACCACAGTTCGTAAAGTCTTTTGCAATTGAACGCGCTGCCCTATGGTTTCACACATAAAAACCCAGCGAAGCCTGAACGAGAGCGGGCCCCAAGGCCTTAGATTGGCCGTAGAGTACTACTAAAACAAAAAGTTACAACGTTTTCACTGAATTTGAAGTGGAGAAAAACTTGATACGAAGTGACAAAAACACAATAAATCTTATTTTCAGTTGAAATTTGAAATTTCTCATTAATGAATAACGGCACAAGATACGCTACGGCCTCTTTGGGTTAATTAGAACGGGAAGAAAGCTCCAAAGCAGAAACTCCGAAATGAATGACAGAGAAAAAACTTCATTAAAGAAACAACAGAAACCGAGCAACGGTGACGTTACGGTTTTTCTCCAAAGACAATGAAGCCCAAATTAAAACCAATACTAGCATAGATTGCTTGCAGCTGCAACGATCTAGCAACAACAGTTGGTAGAGCTCCAATGCAATTACCCGTCGTAACAATATCCAATAAAACAACTAATTGCTGATATTAATTATCAACACTCAATATTCAGAAGTAGCTATTTCTCAGAGTCCTTCGACTATCCGAGATCTAAAGTCCGCATTTTGACACTACGAAACTAGTTTCGATTGTTGGAATTTACAGAAACTATTCCAGATATTTAGGCATTTGCAAATAAATCCCATTGGGGCTTTGAGTACTTTTGGCAGCACTCTTTTAAGTCTCTACTTTGCGATCGCAGACGAGTGCAGCTTTCTTAAGTTAGTTATCTTCATCTCGTTAGCTCGTTTTAGTGGTCGTCAAGTGGAATGCTTGGTATTCAACATCTTGCTTGGATGGTTGGATACGAAATTCGTAGTGGGGAATTGCAGGCAAGATTGGTGTCGTGTGCCATTACGTTTTGTTTTCGCCAACAGGAAACTTATGATTGCCACAAATTGCAGGTGAAATGCCAATTGCTAAACTTATATCTCGCTCTGTCCCTGTCTCTCGCGCGCAAGTGCAACTGTAATTGTTGTTGCTGTTGTGATTCTGTTTGCAGTCCCGCTGTCAAAAGTTAGCATAAAAAGCACAAGAGCCAATGCAGAGCCAGACTTACAAACTACAGTGGCAGCAACAACAACAACAACAAAAGAAACGAGTCTCTCAGTTAACGCCTGAAGTCGACGTCGACTGCGACCGCGACCGCGACGTCGCTGTTGCTGTTGCTGTTGCTACTGCTGCTGCTCTGATGGTTCGCTCTTTTTTCTTGTCTGTGTAACTGTAAATATGTTTTCACTTTGTTATGTTTGCGCATCTGCTTTTAACTTGGTTCGTCTTCGAACTGTTGTTGTTTTTGTCCATTCATTCGTTTGTTCACACTGCACACACACACACACACACACACACTCAGATACCTGTACAGCGAAGACACGCATATACTAGTACTAAAATATAAACGAGTGTGTGTGTGTGTGTGTGCACACATTCACATGCATGCGTGTATGTGTGTCATTTTAAACAAATTGAATTACAACTTACAGCAACAATGACGCCAACGCTTTACACTTTTTGCTTTACCGTTATTCAGATTGCTCTGCATCAGGTGGTGGCTATTGCTCTCCTTCTTCTTCCTTTGCGCGTTTCCTACGTTTGATCTCCACACGATCTCAACACATTGCACTTTCTTGTTGTTGTTTTTGTTGTTGTTGTTGTTGCTGCTGCTGTGATTATTATTATTGTTTTTACTGTCGCTGCTTTTCACAATTTTTTATTGCACTTTCTTTTCTGATTGTTTAACAATTTTACTGCTCGCACATACAACACACAACGGTTACACACACGCATACATATACTTATGTACACTGGTGTGTGTGCGAATGCCTGAGGCGTATGCAAGTGTGTGTATGTATAGCTTTTATGTACTTGTGCTTCTTTCGCTAGTCACACTGACTAGCACTTGGTGAATTGAGTTACGTTAGTTTGATTTGATTTGCGTTGCTTTTGGTTTGCTTTCCACGACGCGTCGACGCGATCTTAATACCAACACGTACAAACGGACTGCGACGTCGACGTCGACGCCGCCTGCAGCTTCGGCTTCGGCTTCAACGTAAACGTAAACGCTAACGTCAACGTCGCGACGGCGCATACATGCAAACAAAAAACAAGTCACTTTTCGCCTTCTTTTGCTGCTGTTGCTGCTTCTTCTACTACCAACAGCCACTTTGTATGTCGGTGTCTCTTTTGCTCCTACTGTTATTGTTGTTTGTTTTCTTTCTAGTTTTCGACTAAAAGGTGTGCGTGCCTGTTTGTCTGAGTGTGTGTGCGTGTGTACTGTGTATTAAGTTTTACTGCTGCTCTAGCGACGTTCGCGTGCGTCTGTCTCCAGGTTAAAACAGCAACTGATCGACGTCGTGGGCCACAGGTAGCCACGAAGGTAAGTGAGCTGCGCTTGCTCGCCCCTGCGACCGTCTCTGTGTGTGTGAACTGCGCTCACTGCTCTACAGTGTGTACATATGTGAGAGAGCGAGGCAGACCAGCAGTGAGAGCGCGCTCTCAACTAGCGGCTCAGGTGTATCGGCCACTTAGCTGTTGCTGCTGTTGCTGATGCCAAACAAGATTCCAGCACGCAAACGCACAACAACAACAAGAAGCGTAATAATACAAAGTCTTGGCTAAATTAGTCGGTTTGCCAATAGGCAGCCACTTGCCACAGTTGGCTGGCAATTGGAGTGCGCGCCCAACTGTGTATATGCTGCACTGAGGCGGCAGCTGCCAAAACTCCACGGCAATGGAATAATGAATGAACGGCCGAAGAACTACACACTTGCTTGCACAGCGGCGTCGTCAAAGGGGGTCGCCCAGCCAGCAACCTTATTGCAGTTTTCCCACGCTGCGCATACAACGACAGCCGCGAACGCGACGTCGAAAGACAGTTACGCTCACTGAGCCATGACTCGCTTCGCTTCGCTCTCTGGCTCTCGCCTGCTCTCCTGTGTTCTCTCTCTCGCTCTCTCGAAGTTACATACCTGCGCAAGCCGCTCGCGCAGCGCTCGCACCAACACATTCACTCACTCACCTGTTATATATGTATGTGTGTGTGTGTGTGTGTTTGTCCATTCTGTCTCTTTCTCTTCTGCTTGCTTAATTACCAACAGAACTGCCTACGTACGTACCTGTTTGCACTTTTCAATCGCTGTATTTCCATTTTCCTCCACTTGCAGGCATTTAACGTTTGCTTGGGGGCACTGCTGATAATTACAAACTCAGCGATTATCGTATCTGTGGGTTTATCAAGGGCTATTTTAACAGCTAAAACAGCGAGAAACACTCTCCCCTCCTCTGGCAGCAACAAGCGACGACAACCAACTGGCGGAATGTCATCGCGTTATGGTCAAAACTGACTACGAGAGAGGCCCAAAGTCGCGAACGGCGAGCGGAGAGAGTTGCTTGCGTGAGTGTGTGTGCGTGTGTGTGGGTGAGCGCCAACGTATTTGGTACGACTGCGGAGTCACAGTAAGTGTGGTTGTGCATGTCATGCAGATCGTAACTGCACGAATATCGTGTGCATGACAAGCAAGTATCGTAATGCGGAGTACCGTAAGTCGGGCAAATAGATTTATTAGTTAGACCCTATGAATGCCTTAGCAAAAGTATGCATTTAACAATTAGTTAATAATCTAATGTTGTGATGCCAAGATCGTAGCTATACGATATTGTGTGCAAGACAAGCGAAGATCGTAAATGGGAGTATCGTAAAACTGGCAATACATTTATTGTTTCAGGCGCATTTGGACTTTTAAAGTGCGAATGCATTACAAAAAACTGGCATTTAAATAAAATGATAAATAGGATACTGATAATTGACAATTTCTCATAGAAATCTTTACAATATAATTTCGTTTTTAAAGCTGCGACTCAGTTCCTTGTGCGGCAGAACAATGCTGTTCAGCAGGATCTTCTCGGCGGGAATCTGCACAAAGCAGCCTGCAACACAAGAGTGTCATTAAGAGATTATCCTGCATTACTTTATATATCTATAACTCACCCAGTATGGTGATGGATGGATTCAGCTTGCCCTCGTTGTTGAACAGCGGCGGATTCTCCATTTTGGCGAATGGTTTGTTGGGATCAGGGTCACTGGGCGTGCCCTCGACGCGCGTCCAGGCGCCAATGGTGCAGCCCCGGCCCACAATCGAGTGCAGTATCAGCGTGTGATCCTTGATCTGCGCCTGCTCCAGCACAATGGACTCCCGAATGCGCACGCCAGGTCCAATCGTCACTCCCGGTCCAATGGCCACATTGGGACCCAGCTGACAACAAGAGCATTGAGACAGACAGCAAAAGTATTGCAGCGATTGGTACTCACCACGGCCGAGTGGTGTACTGTGGCACTGGGGTGCACATAGACGTCGGGATACACGGTACAGATCAGGTTGCCGTCGCCCTCGCCGCGCTTGTGGCCCACGTTGGCCAGGCGCTCGGGATGCGTGCGCCGGTAGAGCGCCAGGTAGTGGCGATTCGCATAGATGGCGGAGCCGGCGGTCTTCAGCTGCGACCACCAATTGGGCACCGGCATGGCAAAGAGCATGTCGGTGCCGGCGAGCGGCGTGAGCACCTCCTGCTCCCACTTGATGTGGCCCTGCTCCTTGCCGTTGCCGTTGCCGCTGCAGCTGTAGCTGAGGCAGCTGTACTCCTCGCCCTTGGCGTGGAATATCTGCGCCAGCTTCGTAAAGATATCCATGGAGCAGACGTAGACGCCGCAGTTGATGAACGTGGACACGTACGAGCTTGGCTTCTCCACGTAGTGCGACACCGCACCACTGGCGCGATCGAATACGAGACAGCCATAGTGCAGCGATTGCTGGCGAGTCGCCTCCGTGCTCATGATCGTCACCAGCGCGCTGGACGGGCGCTCGGTGTGAAATGTGTAAAGCTCCTGGAGCGGAAAGTCGGCGCACACGTCGCCGTTGAGCACAAAGAAGGCGCGCGGATTGCCGGCGCGTATCTGATCGCGAAAGTGGTACATGCCGCCCGCGGTGCCCAGCGAGGTGAACTCCTGCAGATATCTGCCAACAAGAATGACCAATCTCATTACTCATTAAGGGGACACGTCAGCTGTGGCTTGTGTTTGACTCGCCTGATGTTGATGTTGCTGCTGCTGTAGAGTGCCTGCATGTCGCCCACGAAGCCCTCCATCTGTGTCTGCGGATAGAAGCCGATGATGAGGATCTCCTTTAGCTCCTTCAGCTGGACGCAGGCTTCGATGTGATGCGCAATCAGTGGTCGCCCGGCCACCGGGAACAGCGGCTTGGGTGTGTCCAGGGACAGGGGGCGAAAGCGGGTGCCTTTCTGGGGCCCGCCAATCAATATTACCGCCTTTATCATGTTTTAGGTTAATCTGTTGCGGAGCTTGTGACTGAATCTTTACTCATCCCACGGTATTTGTTATCTATTTATTGAATTGAGTGCAATATCAGAAGTGTGACCGCAGGTGGGAATGCAAAAAACCGCAAATTCAAGAAATACCGAATATACCACAAGTTAACATTTTAAGTTAGTCTTTATTGCAGCGGATAGTATAGGCATTTTTTAGATAAATTAGAGTTACTAAAATGTTTATAATGGCCACACTGCCGGGGTTCTGGGTATGCAAAATCGCTTTGCCCAATGCCGCAAAACAGCTGTTTAGCGTTGCCAATGTCTGCAAAGTTGTAGCGATAGTTGCGATTCATGCTCTCATATCGATGGCAACCAGTGCTGCCAATTTGGATTTTTTCCCGTCAAAACTGACTTTTTTTGAAGGCTAACTTCGGGAAAAATTTGTGAATTGCGGGAATTGTAGAAAGCGGGAATTCTGGCTTTTTTTTAGAAATACAGTTGGCTTTTTCCTGTTTTTTTTTTGTGTTGTTAACACTTAAGTACAAAATATGAAAAAGTGCCAGCTTTACGATTGTAAAAACCAGAAAATGTGGTGGCGTTTCCACTGTTTTTCTTGATATACGCTAATGTCATCAATCGCTCACAGAAATTTAAGAGTTCCTCCAATGCAAGTATATTACTGGCTATCCTAATATTGTGTTTGCCCTGGTCAAACGCAGAAATTTAAAAGGTCTTTAGCCAGATTAACCTAATAAAATTTAAATTAAGGAATTCAATAGGCCTCATCACGATTAACAGCATTCTAAGCTTAAGGTAAAGTGTTAATTTCAAGAAAAATGTGTTCTGTATTCATTTTTATTTTAATATACTACAGATACGGATTGCAAAATGAGGAAGACTAAGAAAATGTTGAAATCTTTTAATCATAATAAATTGTTATTTTTTTTACATTTTTTCGATTTTTTGATACATTTGTTTTTAGATTTTTTATTAGATTTTTTTAGAATTTAAGTCAAATGTATAATATATTTTCAATATAGTATTAGCACATTCTCCAACTCGCACTTATCAAAAGTACAAGTGTACAAGCAACAATAAATTAATAGAAAGTGTATTGGTTAGTCGACATTCCAATTAACGAATTGCCGAGTTTGTTTTTTCTTTCTTAGTAGAGCGTCGGATCCTCCGTGGAGACGTCGTAGGCGTCGTTCGCCGTGTGTGAGCGTCTCTGTGTGTGGGTGAATATTTTTTTGTTTTGTCGAATTTTTAATCAACATTTGCACGTTGGCCCAATCCATACATGGGGATGGATGGAACACTCTCAGCACAGAGCGCACTCGCAATTAGAAAAAAGAATTTTTAAAACAAAACATGACAAAAACAAAAAAACGAAAGACAAAATAAAATATCGAAAATAGTTTTTCGGTTGTGTTTGTGTGCTGAAGCGGCTGGGTGAAGTGGGAGGGAGGTAATCTCTCCACTGCGCAACTCAAACATGTTCGAACTTAAGAGCTGTCCTGCTGATTCAGCATCGTACAATGATCGCTTGACAGCTCTTAAGCTCGAACATGTTTGAGTTGCGCAGTGGAGAGATTTCTGCCGCTTCGAACAGGTTGGGTCGCGCAACTTGGTGTGTATTTGGGAATGCAAAATGCGATCTATTAACAATTTTCGACCCCTAATGATTCGAAACCTCCCTTCCACTTCCCCCAGCCAGTTCAGCACACACCCACGCTTGTACAACGGCGACGTCGCCGTTGAGTGGCGGCGAGTAGAGCGCGGGGTAAACAAAAATTGCGCATACACACAAATAGTATTCTATACACTGCCCAGCAGATATTTCAGCCATGTGAATGTGTAACATGTTGCCATTAACTACTTTAAAGCTAAACAGGAATGGGATTAATTGGATGAACTGTTTTGAGATAGTTCACAATAATCCATTAGTGATTGAAGAATAATATTCATTTCTTTTTTCAGAATTAATTTTGTTTCGATTGCATTTTAATAGTTTTGTTGATGATTCCTTTAACTCTCTTAATGATACGAGACTGGATACTATCCAGCGGCAGTCTGCCGCAGTGATAGAGCAGCGTAGCAAAAAGTGAAACTATCGATGGAACTTAGTTTAGTTCAGATACGTACATACATAGAAGTTTAAGTCGAATACGCGATCAAAAACCAAAACCAGTTGCTTGCAGGGAAGGGATGCTTTTGGCTTGGGCGCAGACATTTAGTTATTAGACAACTTGATGGGGAGTTAAATGTCGTCAGACTGCCAGAGAGCCGAGGAATAGCTGCGGGTTTAGCTCGCAGTTCTAGTAGTAATTGCATTGCATCCAAGACGTATTACATTTATATAAAATAACGAAGTGTGAGCTGAGAACTGCGAACTGTAAATGGAAATTGAAGAGCTTCATGGAACGCGAACGCCCACTTAAAACTGACCCGAAAAAAGTAAAAAGCAACGCTTTATCTGCCACAACAACGAACACATTCAAGAAAGTAACTGCCTGCCGCATGCTGCATGCTGCAGCCTGCTGTACAGCCGACTGTCTGCCTCTTAGTGCCTGTTGCTGGTCGTTGGCCATCCGTCCGCTCCCTCACACAGAGTTAAGTGCATTCATCTCAATTAATTTAGTTGCACAGCGAACAACAACAGCACCTGCAACAGCAATAGCTATAGCAACAACAACAACCACCATGCAACGACGACAAAAATACACGTAGTTCTTGAGTGTCACAAGAATTCCACATGGACTCGTAAGCACTTTGATGCAATTAATGATGGAACAGCGTCATCGCTTTTGCCTTCGCCTTGCTTTCCCCATTGGCCATTGGCATTTCTATTACCAACACTATCATCTTGGCATTTGTCTTCCCCATCGCACCCAGCAGTTTGGGCCAACTTCGAAAATCAACATTCGGCTCCTTTTATTCCGATGATCTGGCAATGGCCGTTTGGCCTAAAGCACAGTTAGCTAATAAAAATTACATTTAATAATTTATTCAACGCAATTAACTAATAAACAAAACAGAGCGACAAGTTTGCATAGCAACTGAAAATGCAATTGCACAAAAGCGGCAAGATCTGAGATCAAAGATCACTCCTCCTCGCCGTCCTCCTCCTCTGGCACTCCAAGTAGGAGATGTTTAGTTAAGATCAACAACAGCAAACTGCAGTTTATGGGGCTATAAAATCATCAGCCGCGCTATAAACTTTTGTTAAAAACATGGATCTTTTACAGGTTTTCTATTAGTCTTTTCCTTTTCACTGACTAGACGAAGACAAATAGCGAAGCCAGGAAGCAGCCAAGTTGCCTCCTCTTCTGTATTGCGTTATGTTGACATTGCTATGCTCCTGCTGAAGCTGGTAGCAGTACCTCCAGATGCCGATGATGGCCAGTGGCGTCAGCAGACAGATGGTGACCGCTGTGATGAGGCCTGAGCAGAGTGTGCAATTAATAAGTTTACTTCGCTAGGATATGCAGTCTACACTTACCAATAGCATTGACGCAGAAGCCGTGTCCTGATTCGGTCGATGTGAATGTCGTCTCGTTGCCCTCGTAGTTCTCGCCGATGCTGGCCTTGCAGCTCTGCTGGTGCTCGAAGCCAAACTTGTCGGTGATCCGAATGGACTGCACCAGCAGCATCTCCTCGGCTCCCGACTTCAAGGCGTTGTCGATCTCACGACGCTGACGATAAGGAGCTACAGCGATTGTGAAATTGCCAAATTGTGAGACTTTGTAAGTACAAAACTAGTTTCTAATCTCACCTGTGGCGTTCACGGAGCGACGCTTGCGGCCGTAGAAGAGCAGGGAGCGGTACTCGCCACTGGTGTTCTCCTGATCGCACTGCACGGGCTCGCAGCTGGGCATGCAGGGTGTGACCAGAGCACGGAACTGCACCACTTCGCTGGAGGGGAACTTGAAGGCATCGAAGTTGGAGAGCAGCACCTTGCCGGACAGCGAGCTCTTGTAGATGGGTCCCATGATGAAGTGATCGGTGGGGCAGCCGTTGGAGTCGATCAGCGTGATCTCCGAGTTGTCCACGCCGTCCAATGCAACCAGTTCGCGCACAAAGATCTCGTAGGGACTCTGTTCGTCCATGATCTGGAACTTGAGGGCCAGGGGATCGCCGACCTCAGCGGAACGCATCATGTCGGTTCCGTCGCGTGACGTGATGCGCATGATCACATTGGGCGAGTCCACGATGACCTCCTCGGACAGAGCGGGCGTGAGATCGCCACGCACATCCAGGTTGACGCCGCTGATCACCGACTTGTTGGTCAGATCGTATTGGCAGGCGAGCGCGAGTCCCAAGTCAGAGGAGGTCACAATCATGTCGTGATGCTGAATGACAATGTCGTTCACATAGCGACCCGCTTGACTCTGACGCACATTGCACTCCAGGTCGTGGTAGTTCATGCGCAGCTCAAAGTCCAAGGCGCTGCGCACATCCACGGCGCAGGAACGTGGCGATCCCTTGGCATAAACCTTGCCGCTGAAGAGCTTCGAGGTGCGTATCTTGGCCAGCATGTAGCCGTCGCTGCACTCGATGGTCATGTTGTAGCAGGAAGCCAGCTCGTAGGTGGAAGCCTCGGGAACCTCCAGATAGGGATCCTGGACATCGGAGAGCGTGGCGCGGCTGTGATGCGACAGGCGACAAACCATGTCTCCAGTGTCGTTGTAGTCGTACGAGTGGCATCTAAAGAGTGGAATAGAAATACATTTCTGTGCACATTGGGGAAACAGCTTTTTCGCTTACCTGTAGGGCGAGTTGAGGCAGAGTTCGCGGCACTCGTCGACGCTGCTTACTTCGTGGTAGACGGAGTCCACAGTCTTGAGGATGCGACCGGGCAGACGCTTGAACTCGCACAGCTTGTTGGGCTCATCGATGCAGTGGTTCTCGAGGTAATCCGTGCCAGGCTTGGGTTGGAAAGCATTGCTGTCCGCCAAGGTAGAACGATCCATTTCGCTCAGCTCACAGAGGCCAGTGTTGCGCCTGTAGTTCGCCGACCTGCAGCAGAGAAGAGAATAGCTTGTAGAGCAAGGAACACAGCGGAGCAGCAGGGGGGACCACTTACCTGCAGGTGAAGTCCGTCTCACTCAGACAGAGCTCGAAGCACTTGCGACGTGAGGCAACCGAAACACGGCGCTTCACTTCCGACTTCAGTCTGTAATTCTGCACACGATCCACGTACCAGGCACGTCCACAGGGCTTGACGGACAGACAAGACTTTTGGGCATAGATGGTGAAGACGGGGAACTCTGATTTGGTCAAGGCGCCTGCAAATCAATCACGTTCATAATAATCGCTAGATTGTTCGATCTAGAGTTAAACTCCTACCTGGCAGTTGATCCGCATGTGCCGAGAAGAGCACACAAAGACCCGTCTTGTAGTTGACCGATTGACAGCTCTTGTTCCTGAGGCAAGTGTTGAGACAATCCGTCAACATCAGCGTGCCCGGCTGCGAGTCCATGCGCTTGCCAGGTGCAAAGAACATATAACTGATGGTCGAGTTTCGTAATTAATCAGAAATCGCCGCAGGAAGAGTTTTAATCCATGTGCAGCTTACCCTGTGACAATCTCGAAGCCAACCAGCTCGGGATCGCAGCGTCCAAACGTCCGGCGATACTCGCTGTCGCCCAAGCTGTTCTCCTCCTTGGACTCGGAATCGGCGGACAGATTAATTGCCGAGTTGCGATTCTCGTTGGCAATGGCGGGAACTATGTCATTTGGCAGTATCGTGGTGGCCTCCGTCTTGGCCTCCGATTCCTCCGTAGCGGCATTGGTGGTTCGCGTGACTTCTTGTGCTCGAGCTTGGGCCAGGAGCAGCAACAGAACCCAGCCCAAGAGACGTTTGTGTGTTTCAGCAGCCATGGACACAGCACAAATGTGAATATAATTATAGCTAAAAAATATTGCGATAGTTAAAATGAAACAATTTCTCAGGCATATAAGTTAAGTAACTACACAGCGTTCGTACAAACATAGCGCTGACATGGCAAATAAGCCGGCCAACGCTGTGTAAGTTGAACCGCTGCGATATGTTGCTGTCTTGATAAGATCAGCATTATCGCCATGAGTAGCCGGCTATGCCGGCTGTAGCTTAAGTTCTATCAAGAATGTATTTCAGTTTAAATTTGACAATAAATGAAGAGACAGCTCTCTTATTAAGCTCCGACAATTGTCGTTAATTATTTATGATAACTGTACCAGCTGAGTCTCTAGGCCAGTGGTAACAGGAATAACTTCCTGCAACGTAATCATCATAACCCTCCAATTAATACCAGGAATAACTTCCTGCAACGCAATCTTCATAATCATCATCATCTTCTCGACGGAGACAACATTTAATTGGCGCCCAACAACATAAATCTGATCCTACATCTGGCGAACACATTTCCACAACTCAAAACCATACAACGAGCTCGTTTAACTCTGAGACAATTACGTCACTGCTCAAAAACCAATTTGGAATTTACGTAGCGAATGCCCCACCACCTCAAATGATTTTAGACAGACAAATTGAAAAGGGCACAGCAGCTCAAGAGGTGCAACCCAGATAGACAGAATAGGGTATTTGAAGTTGGTGAAAAAGTTTACGTAAAAGCCATGCATACACACACATACAAGCAAACCTTTATGTGTGTATGAATGCGTACGAATACGCTAGAAGACTAATGCTTGTTCTTGTTGTTGTTGTTGTTGCGCCCGCCTCTTGCGCTTGCTTTGCGTATGTCAAACTTCTTTCGCTTATACCAAAGCTAGATTTTATCCGATTTGAACCATATTTTGGATTTCGGTGAATATCATGAATATCTACATACTGCACTTTAAATTAACTTTCTAGCTCAAAGGATTCCAGAGTAGCTTGCGGTTTTTGGGCAAGGGGAAGGGCGGGGGAGGAAAAAAACATAAACTTGATCTGCGTAGTTGCATATTACACCGACGGTTACTCTAGCTCTTACCATCTCTGAGATCTAGGTGTTCATACGGACAGACAGACGGACATGGCTAAATCGATTTTATTTTCGATTCTGATCATTTTGGTTGTAACAACATGTGGTCTGCGACGTCTCCTTCACCCTGTTACATACATTCGAACGAACTTAATATACCTTTGTACCTATAGGTACATGGTATAATAATACTCTTTTATTTTTTTTACTGTTTCCACAAGCAAAAAAACCTAATTATATATATATATATAGGTACAAAGGTATATATATACAAAGGTATATATATATATATATATATACATACTATTTATAAAATCTATGCACACGTATCTTAATTGATAACAAAAGACGCATAACATTGCTCGACGTAGCTACAAGCTGGAATTCAACCGCCCATTGAAAGAACGAAAAGTGTTCAACAGAAAACATAAACAAAGCTAAGCAAAATTCTCTTGCTCAGAGCGAGAGCTAGAGAGAATGAACTTTTTTGATTGTGCCCGCAACGAGAGCGCAAGAAAAAAAACGGTCGACAGTTATTTGCGAGCTCTGATACTTCGTGAACTCAAGTTTTCATTTTAGTTAATAAAGTGCGAATAACTAAAAAATTTTGCTTCTGGTGTACAGACACGCCTTAGCTGTCGCCACACAAGAGTCTGTTACATACCTTATTGTTTATCGATGCGCTTCTTCTGAACTGTAGTGTTTACAACAAGCATCGACGACCAACTGACGGAATACCGGAATCACGTCTGGTCCAAACTGTTATAAGCGCCAACTGCGGACTCCGCAGTAAGAAGAAAAAAGACACAAACGGCGAGCGGAGAGAGTTGCTTGCGTGAGTGTGTGTGTGTGCGGAGTCACAGTAAGTGTTCTTGTGCATGTCATGCAGACTACGTGAATATCGTGTGCATGACAAGCAAGTAATCTAATGCTATGATGTCAAGATCGTAGCTATACGATATTGTGTGCAAGACAAGCGAAGATCGTAAATGGGAGTATCGTAAAACTGGCAATACATTTATTGTTTCAGGCGCATTTGGACTTGGATTTTGGATACTGATAATTGACAATTTCTCATAGAAATCTTTACAATATAATTTCGTTTTTAAAGCTGCGACTCAGTTCGTGCGGCAGAACAATGCTGTTCAGCAGGATCTTCTCGGCGGGAATCTGCACAAAGCAGCCTGCAACACAAGAGTGCCATTAAAAGATTATCCTGCATTACTTTATATATCTATAACTCACCCAGTATGGTGATGGATGGATTCAGCTTGCCCTCGTTGTTGAACAGCGGCGGATTCTCCATTTTGGCGAAGGGCTTGTTGGGATCAGGGTCACTGGGCGTGCCCTCGACGCGCGTCCAGGCGCCAATGGTGCAGCCCCGGCCCACAATCGAGTGCAGTATCAGCGTGTGATCCTTGATCTGCGCCTGCTCCAGCACAATGGACTCCCGAATGCGCACGCCAGGTCCAATCGTCACTCCCGGTCCAATGGCCACATTGGGACCCAGCTGACAACAAGAGCATTGAGACAGACAGCAAAAGTATTGCAAAAAGTATTGGTACTCACCACGGCCGAGTGGTGCACTGTGGCACTGGGGTGCACATAGACGTCGGGATACACGGTACAGATCAGGTTGCCGTCGCCCTCGCCGCGCTTGTGGCCCACGTTGGCCAGGCGCTCGGGATGGCGGAGCCGGCGGTCTTCAGCTGCGACCACCAATTGGGCACCGGCATGGCAAAGAGCATGTCGGTGCCGGCGAGCGGTGTGAGCACCTCCTGCTCCCACTTGATGTGGCCCTGCTCCTTGCCGTTGCCGTTGCCACTGCAGCTGTAGCTGAGGCAACTGTACTCCTCGCCCTTGGCGTGGAATATCTGCGCCAGCTTCGTGAAGATGTCCATGGAGCAGACGTAGACGCCGCAGTTGATGAACGTGGACACGTACGAGCTTGGCTTCTCCACGTAGTGCGACACCGCACCACTGGCGCGATCGAATACGAGACAGCCATAGTGCAGCGATTGCTGGCGAGTCGCCTCCGTGCTCATGATCGTCACCAGCGCGCTGGACGGGCGCTCGGTGTGAAATGTGTAAAGCTCCTGGAGCGGAAAGTCGGCGCACACGTCGCCGTTGAGCACAAAGAAGGCGCGCGGATTGCCGGCGCGTATCTGATCGCGAAAGTGGTACATGCCGCCCGCGGTGCCCAGCGAGGTGAACTCCTGCAGATATCTGCCAACAAGAATGACCAATCTCATTACTCATTAAGGGGACACGTCAGCTGTGGCTTGTGTTTGACTCGCCTGATGTTGATGTTGCTACTGCTGTAGAGTGCCTGCATGTCGCCCACGAAGCCCTCCATCTGTGTCTGCGGATAGAATCCGATGATGAGGATCTCCTTTAGCTCCTTCAGCTGGACGCAGGCTTCGATGTGATGCGCAATCAGTGGTCGCCCGGCCACCGGGAACAGCGGCTTGGGTGTGTCCAGGGACAGGGGGCGAAAGCGGGTGCCTTTCTGGGGCCCGCCAATCAATATTACCGCCTTTATCATGTTTTAGGTTAATCTGTTGCGGGGCTTGTGACTGAATCAAAAAACAGCAAATTCAAAAAATACCGAATATACCACAAGTAAACATTTTAAGTTAGTCTTTATTGCAGCGGACAGTATAGGCATTTTTTAGCTAAATTAGAGTTACCAAAATGTTTATAATGGCCACACTGCCGGGCTGCTGGGTATGCAAAGTCGCTTTGCCAAAAGCCGCAAAACAGCTGTTCAGCGTTGCCAATGTCCGCAAAGTTGTGGCGATAGTTGCGATTCATGCTCTCAAATCGATGGCAAAATTGCAGTTGCAAGCAGTTAATTTATAAAGAAAGTATTCCGACAGTATGTCCGCTAAAAGTGTGAAAATTAAAATTTGTCTGATTTGTTTTAAGCAACTAGAACGTTGCAAATCTGTGCCATAAACTGCAGTCAGCATAGTGTGTGTGCCTATCGAAATATATCGATATCTAGTGAACATCCCTAATTCAATAGCGCCTCGGCCTAAATGGCGATGTAATTGTTCGTCAATAATTTTCGCAAGTCGCTTTTCGCACCGCAATTGAACGCCTCGCACGCCAAGTGGAGACGACGAACGTTTGCAAACGGATTGAGAGCAGCACACACTGCCCGCAACTGGCCGACTGAAAGCGTGTGCGTGTCTATCGCGTGTGTTCGGAGCGTGCGAAACATGGCATCGCCGGAGCAGCTCGTTGCAGCCGCACTGCAGGGCGCCGCCAATCCCAACCATGAGATCGTGCAGAAGGCAGAGGCACAGCTCAGCGAGTGGGAGCAGCAGCCGGGCTTTTTCCCCATACTCGCCAAACTCAGCATGAAGCTGGCCAGCGACAACGACACACCCTCCGACTCCCTATCAGACGCCGTCAAAGTGCGTTGGATGGCAGCCGTTTACCTGAAAAACGGCATCGAGCGCTACTGGCGTCACAACTCACGCCTGGAATTGGCCCAGGAGCAGAAGCAGCAGATCCGCGACATTCTGCTGCAGCACTACAGCGCCGAAGACGTGCCCCAGGTGGCGTTGCAGATCGCAGTTGTGCTCAGCAAGATCGCACGCATCGATTGCTGGCCCGAGCTGCTGCCGACGCTGATGAAGCAGCTGCAGGCGTGCAGCGAAACGTGCGACACGGTCCCCGCCCAGCAGCAACAGCATCGCACACTCATCGTGCTGCACTATGTGATCAAGGCGCTGGCCTCGCGGCGCCTGATGGCCGAGAAGCGCGCCTTCGAGGAGCTGGCCGCACAGATCTTCCGCTACATGGCGTGGGACATCTGGGCCACGCTCACCGCACGCTTTTTGCAGCTGGTGAAGACTGACACGGAGGCGCAGGCGCACAGCTGCCTGCAGCGTGCCTACATTGCGATGCGCTCGCTGCGCAAGCTCGTGGTGTATGGGTGCGGCAGCAAGCCGTACAAGTCCAGCGACCACATGAATTTCATCGAGCAGCTGTTCGAGCGCCTGCGCCAGTGCCTTGAGCTGCGCTACGAGATGCGGCTGCGCTCTCCGAACCAGCCGCTGATTGGCGACCTCGAGCGCTTCATACTGAAGATGATGAAGACGCTGAACGAGTTCATGGATCGGCACTCGCTGTCGTTTGCGCGCTTCTTGCCCGTGGCGCTGGAGTTCAGCTTCCACTACGTGTTCCACGAGGGCACCGTGCTCATCTTCGATGCCGGCGAGCGCATCAACTTCAGCAACTTTGTCATCCAGGCCATCAATCTGCTCAAGGGCATCATGATGAGCGGCAACGACAGCCTCGCGCCCGACGCCTCGGCCAACACGCTGGAGGACGAGCTGCTGGCGTCCGCCGCGCAAACGCAGTCCAAGTTCTTCAGCGTGGAGCGTGTGACGTATCTGTGCGAGAAGATTGTGACGCACTACTTTCTGCTCACGCAGGACGAGCTCGCCGAGTGGCAGCTGGATCCCGAGGGCTACGGTCAGGACGATGGCGGCGGCGATGCCTGGAAGTACGAGCTACGCCCCTGCGTCGAGACGCTCTACTTCACCTGCTTCACCCAGCACTCCAGCGTCATGATCAACGAGGTGCTCAAGTTCGTGCGCCGTGCCCAGCAGCTGCAGCTCACCGAGGCCTCCGACCTGAAGGCCATACTGCTGAAGGACGCCATCTACAATGCGGTGGGGCAGGCGGCGTTCCACTTCTTCAATAAACTCGACTTCGGCGCCTGGCTGACCTCGCAGCTGCTCGCCGAGCTGCGCATCGAGGCGCCCAACTTTCGCATACTGCGGCGCCGCATCATCTGGCTGGTGGGCAACTGGGTGGGCGTGCAGCTGCCGCGCGAACTGCGTCCCGTCGCCTACGAGGCGTGTCTGCATCTGCTGCGCCCCGAGGAGGACATGCCCATTCGCTTGGCCGCGGCGCGCACCCTGAATCTGCTGATCGATGACTTTGAGTTCATGCCAGAGGCGTTCCATCCGTACTTCGGGGCGCTGTTCGAGGCGCTGTTCCTGCTGCTGCGCGAGGCGGCCGCCTGTGACACCAAGATCGTTGTGCTGGGCACCATGACGCTGCTGGTGGAGAAGATGAGCGAGTACATTGAGCCGCAGGCGCTGCAGCTCATCTCCTACCTGCCGCTGCTGTGGCGCGAGAGCGAGCTCAATGAGTACAACATGCTGCGCTGCGCCATCATCGGCACCCTCGAGCAGCTGGTGCGCACCATACGCGACGTGCCCGAGATCATGAAGCCCTTCCTCTACAGCGTCATCGAGCTGAGCACAGACCTGCAGGTGCCCCCCATTTCCATTCCCATTCACATTTCTTGTAGCCACGAAACTAACTCCTTTCTATTTGGCAGCAACGCTCGCATGTGTATCTCATCGAGGACGGCATCATGCTGTGGCTGGCCGTGATTGGCAACTCGACGACGCTGACGCCGGAGCTGCTGGCGCTGTGCGACCACCTGCTGCCCATCATCAAGATGTCGTCGGAGAACCTGCGCACCGTGCTGCAGCTGATACACGCCTACATTCTGCTCGATCCGCACGTGAGTTGCGCCCCCGCCCACGCTGGGCACTGCCGCAAGTCAGTCTCTCTCTAACCGTCACATTGCAGGCATACTTGAGCCGTTATGGCGAGGGATTCGTGGCGTACTGCGTGCAGTCGTTCGAGGACATGCGTGCGGAGGGCATCATCGCCATGCTGCGCATCTTCGAGACGTGCTTGAAGACGGACGCCGCGATGGGACTGCGTCTGGTGCGGCCCGCGCTGCCGTTCGTCTTCCAGCAGGTGTGCCTCAAGCAGGAGTACCCCATGACCATGGGCTGGTATCTGACGCTGCTCGCACGCACGCTGCTCATCGACCAGTCGGTGTTCATGTCGGTGGTGCAGGAGCTGCCGCAGACGGATGCACTGGCGCGCATTCTGGACGTCTGGATCGAGATGTTTCCGCGCGTCGCCGACACGCACGCCGAGAAGCGCAAGCTGTTCTGCCTGGCGTTCGCCTCGATCTTCGGCAACAATGAGCTGCTGCTCGCCCGCCTGCCGCACATCCTGCAGCTGGTCGAGGAGACGCTGGCCGAGGTGATGGACAAGCAGTACGCGGCGTCCGACGAGGGAGCCGACAAGACGACGCAGCGCTACTACGACTCGCTGGTCATACACGACGAGCACGAGCTGGAGGACTTCCAGGAGCAGCTGTACGACGACTTCCACTCGAAGACCTACCATGACGACAGACACCGTCAGCTGGTGCTGAAGGATCCGGTCTACAAGATACCGCTAACCGATTACCTCAAATGGCAGCTGCAGAGCCTGCAGACGCAGCTGGGCGCCGCACGCTACGAGCAGCTGATGCGCGGCGTCTGTCCCGAGATCCTCGAGAAGATCAACATGTACATAGAGCAGACGGTGCCGAAGGCGTGCGGCGTCTGCGCCGGCACCAGTGATGATCCCGACCAGCCAGCCGCAGGGCCCGACGCCAGCAGCCAGAAGGCGCTCGACTGTTGACCGTCGTCGTCAAGCAGCGCCGCGCCCGCGCTCGCACCCGCGCCCGCTCCCCATCCACAAACGCATCCACCACATTCACGCTGGCGCTGGAGCCGTTTCATTGCTGTGCTTCGAAAGCTTTCTACACACTAAGTTATTAATGTATTTTGTATTGAAATTATATATTTTTTAATTGTTAAGCGAATAGACTCGTCCTCTCTCCGTCGCAGTCGCCGTCCCGCCCCGTCTCTGTCAGTCGCCCGCCGGTCGTCGCTCCATCTTGCTGCGCAGCAGATTCCTGATCGTCTCGTCCTTCTGCTGCAGCTTCTGGTGCAGCTTCTCGAGCTCCTCACTGTTGCGCACGTGCAGCCCGCGCAGCTGCGACTCCTTGTGCTTGAGCAGCGTCGACAGCTGCTGCACCGCATCGTACGTCTCCCGCACCTCCGACTGGCTCGCCTCCAGCTTCTGGGCCCATTGCAGCGTCATGCGCAGGCGCGCCTTCAGCCGATCCCTAGCATGCTTGGCCTTCTCGGCGCTGCGCAGCAGCGAGGCGGCGCGACTGCTGCTCGCCTGCAGCTGCTCCTCGAGTGCGCTGCGCTCGCGTGCGTGCTCCTGCTTCAGCTGCTCCAGCAGCGCCTTGCACTGCTGCACTGCCTCCGACTCGCTGCTGGGCTCCACAACCACTGTGGGCACTGCTGCAGCAGCTGGCGGCGTCACGGGTGTGACCGGCGTGGGCAGCGTGCTGCTTTTGAGCGTGACCAGCTCGGACTTGCAGCGCGCGTAGGCGTCCTGCAGATGGTTCATGTCGAGGAGCAGCGTCTGGTTGCGCTGCTCGTAGAAGTGCATCACCTCGACGAGCTTCTCCTTGACCAGGTCCGTTTTGCGCGTCTGCGCCTCGGCCTTGGCGCGACAGACGCCCAGCTGGGCCTGCAGACGCACTCGCTCCTCCGTCCAGCCGCCGACGTCGCGGCGCAGCTGCTCCTGCGACTGCAGCAGGCGCGTGTTCTCCTCGAGCGAGCGCTTCAGCTCGCCGCCGAACAGCTCAAAGTCGGCGGCGTACTGCGCCAGCAGCGCGTCCTTGTCGCGGAACGACTCGTCGTAGGCCTGCAGCAGCGGCATCAGCGTGTGCGTCGGCAGTCGCGACGTCCACGGCGGCACAGCGCTGACCGTGGGCGTGGCCACGGTGGCGTCCTGGTCGGCGGCGCGTCGCTGGTCCTGGTAGCACTCGATCTGCACGTTGAGCCGGAAGACGAGTGTCTTCAGCATGTCCACGTCGTTGGCCAGCTCCTTGTTCTGGGCGACGACGTCGCCGAGCTTCTGGCCGAGCTGCTGGCAGCGCGGGCAGCTGGCCAGCTGCTGCTCCGCCTGGCCCAGACGCCGCTCCAGCTGGTCGCTGTCGAGGCGCAGCTGCTCGTTCTCCTTGGCGAAGCGATCGTTGTACTTGTGCAGCGTGTCCAGGCGCTGCAGCAGCTGCTCCAGCTGCTGCTCCTTGGCCTGCAGCTGCACAGAGTCAGAGATGTTAAGCAGTTTCAGTTGCTGTTGTTTGTGGTGCACACTTACCAGGCCGTTGAGCGTGCGCTCCTGCTGCTGCTGTTTCTTCTTGCCGGGCAGCTCATGGCTCTGGCGCTGCTCGACCTCGACGCTGCGCGATCGACGACTGAAATTCCCGGTCAGCGTCTGCAGCACTTTGCGCTGTCGCTTGGAATGAGTGCGACTCTGGTCCGGCTGCTTCTCTGGCTGCTCGTGCTCGCTCTGGTCGAGATCTGTGATCATAACTCCGCGTTCCACCTGCGTTCCCATTTGTAGTCAGTCCCTATTGACACTTTTCGCTCGCCTGCTCGTCTGCTCGCCTGCTCGTTTGGCTTGCTTGCTTTCAGGGCAATGGAGTAAACAAAGCCAAGTGGGCTGTCGTAGGCCACACAGGTTGCCATGGTTATCTATACCTGCCAGTGTTTGACCCTGTTTCGCATTCACGCTCGCGTTTAGGGGTAGCAAACCCCCTTTGGGCACTGCGGCTCTGCACGCGCTTTCCAATGGCGACCGAAGAGAGCTTTCGTCGCCTAAGAGCGCGCAAAAGCTCGCGCTCTTGCGGTAAGAGACTTAGGGGTAGGTTGGTAGGCTAGCAGCCGCTCCCCGCGCCGCGTCCCTTGCAGCAGGCAGCCACTGCCATTCGCCATTCGGGGGGTCCTTGAGTGGCGCATAAAACTAATGTCCAGGCGGAAAACTTCAACTTCGATGGGCCCTCCTCGGGGTCCATTTCTCAATGAGCTTGCAGGTTCGACGGGCAGTTGGCAACCTTCAACCTCGCCAACTCGCCACCACCACCCAACCTGAAGTGCTTTTGCTGGTTGTTTTCGCCTTTTTTCCGCTTTTCATATGCATTCTATGTTGGTTGATTGCAAAGTGCTGCCACTTTTGCATCTGCTGGGAAATACCATACACACCGAGCGATGAAACGATACAAGGGCGCCGACGACCCTCTATGCCAATTCTTCTTGCTCGTTTGCTTGCCACCTTGCCTGTTGCTTGCAACAAGTTTTCAGTCGACAATTGCAACATCAATCAAACCGCAGACAGCTCGGGCCAACTTCAAAGCCAAAAACATAGCAGACAAGTACACTGTGTTAGTACCTGTGGCATCGTGTCGAGTGTGTGGAAATGCTTGAGTTTTGCGCCAGGGAAGTAGGTGAAAGATTAAAGAGATTCGCTGAGATTGTCCGTGGATTGGCGCTATAAATAGCATCTGCAACTATTCGATTAAGTCTCTGAAATTCACGTTGGCAATTTCGCCAGCATTTCGCCATTAATTAGACCTTGATTATTTTTCTGGCCGCGACAAAGAGAGCGTCTCAATTTATTTTCAAATTATGTAATTCGCAGGAAAAATATTTCTACGTTTATTGGCAATAAACTGGGGGGCCAACAATCTGACATTGCGGATCAATAATGTTCATTAAATTTTCGCTAAACAAGATCTAGAGCAGGATTTGTTGAAAATACTCTTCGTTAATTACTGGTTAACAACTTAAGTAATCTGAGAATACGCAAAGTTGAGGAGCGTCTGCGAAAATAGACTGCACTAAATAATTAGAGGTAGTCTAGCATGCCATCATCCAATCAATCATGCAGAAAGATAGATAAATGTATGTAAATAATGACTAATAAGTCGCTAAAGTCGCTACTCCATGTTTTTTGCCTCTCACTTACACCAATTTAATCCAAGTTCTGTGCAATAACAGTATATTTAAATGCGAGCTCTAAAAAATAACGACCAGGCGGAATGTTGATTAAAGCCAGTTTCCTATTTAACCTTCTTCTGAAAGAGTTCGCTCTCAAATTGTATGACGGCTCTTTAAGCCGTTGGATGCACAATTGCAGAGTCATTTGTGCAAACAATTCGAAGCGAATGATGATTATATGCCAAAAAGCATAGAATTCGTTTTTCATGACATGCCGAACACGGCACACCCTTACAACGCAATTTTATTGCAATTTTTCGCTTGACCAACTGCCTAAATACCATCGTACCTAAAAGTATGCAACAGAAGTTGACATGAAATTAAATGGTGGTGAAAGAGCTAAAAGAATAGCATACATTAAGGGTGGCGTGAAAAAATTGTCGGAGCAGAGCTGAGAAACTGCTCATTATGCAAATGAAATGTGATGGCGAGTAGCAGTCATTAAACAGAATATATCGGAAAATCCGCGTGGAACGCAATCCGATGGAAAATTAAATCCCAACGCACGCACTGGCGGTCGGTCTGCTTGTTTGGGGTGTGTGGGCGTCCATTATGTCATGCCCAGTTGTGGGCTCGCGCTGCATATTGAAAAATTCGCGTAAATTTGCATAATTGAAGCGCAAATGACCAACGCACAGCACAGAACAGCACCCATTTACGCGCACATAAACACAGAGCAGCGCACACGAGCGTGGCAGTGTGCGAATGTTAACAGTTATTAACACACACCCACGCACACACACACGCGCACGAGCGCCACCTGCCGTTGCGATAGGCAAACATTGACGCAGGCCCAAAACCAAATAGGCATAAACAGTGAGTAAAGCTTGCAAATTGATTGTAAGTTGCAGGACACACTTCTGCGAAACCTGCAACACTGTTGCAGCGCCGAGACGGAGAGGCATTTTAAATACGTAGGCAAGGCAAAGTTTCTGCGGCGTTGTTGTGCTGCACTTGCAATTGAATTGGCAAGCTGCCACACGGCGCTACACCATCGCTGAGCTGTCAGCGAATCGAATTTGTGTTGAAGGCCAATGTGCAATGTGGCAGCTGCAAGTCGAAGTAATCGGCTGCTGCTCGATTCACTCTTAGTGCGCCTTCACGCCCCACTTCATCGCCAGGCATCTGTCAATTGCGTGGTGTGCGAGTGTGTGTGAGTGTGTGATAACAAAGTTTTGTCATGGCTTCGACTCTATCTGCAGGCAGCAGCAGAAGCGCCTGGCAGAAAGGTCACAGGCACACGGCATATGCAAAGAGTAAATATTTGAGGTTAAGTGACATAGAAATACCCTGTTATGGTAATCGCGTAATATGCTCTGATTATATGAATGCGCTTGGTGCCAGGCCATTTCGACTGCCAGCTGGGCAATTACAATATTACAGCATGACATCGATATATTAATTGAAACGTATTATATTGTAATAACTATGAAATTGATGGCTGTAAACTTATCATACATCCTATACAAACCTGCGCTTATTAAATTTGATTATATGCGCGCGCTACAGGGTATTGCCGCAGACACAAACTCCTGCCCACACTAGCACACCGACTGAATTTCAATTTCTTTGTCACTTTTGTCGCTTTCTTGGCGTTGGCGTTGTTGTTGTTGTTGTGGTTGTTGCTGTTACTGCTGGTTCTCATCTACCGCTCCTTCTATTTACTTCTTCCCTTCTCATCCTTTCATCGTCGTCTGTTTAATGCTCAACAAGTGTGTTTGCTGGCGAAGGGCGTTGATAAAGCTGCAATACAAACAACAACAACGACAACGACAACAACGACTAACTTAGGTAAAGAAAGCGAAATCAGACTTTTTTCGTCGGTTGCCTTTGACTTTTATGCTGTGGCCATTGCCATCGTCGTCTTTATTTCCATCGCCTTCGCTGGCTCCGCACACTGGAACTAACATCGCAAACATTGTAATTACTGAATTATGTATGATGCAGATGGATGAACTTGAGGTAGTAATTAGAAATCACGACAATTAGTTTGTAAGTTGTTTCATTAAAGAAGACTTGCTGCGAATGATTTGATTTGCTAAATATATCAAAAGCAAACCTAAAATTGATTTGTAAGAATGTTTTATATATGCACATTGAATATTCTAAATTCATCTTTGATTCGTTTATGTTTAGTAACCATTCAACTTTTAACAACAATTTAATAGTCATCGATTTTAAACATTTAGAAATATTTTAAATATTGCACTTTATTCAGTTTCGCTTAATTGATTTCTCCTGCATTGCGCTGCTGTATTTTGCGCCACTGTGCCTCGTGCCTTCATCTGTTTACTTTGGGGCAAACTTTGTGAAAATGGCGTTTTGGCATTTGGCTGTGAAACAACAACAGAAATTGCGTCCATTTAGCGTCTGCTTATTGTCTCAGTGGTGTCCGTCCACCGCCCTCGACCCGCGCCCACTCTCCGCAACCGTCCCAAACGCCCAAACGCATGTATTTGCAGACATTTAACAGATTATTTTGTCAACGTTCGTCTTAAACATTTTAGTTTTGGCCGTAATAAAAAGCGGGAGAAAAGAAAATGATAAAAAAGAAGGAAATGCAGACATTTGAAGGACACGCGCTGCGCTAGGTAACAATTTAAATTCCTGTAGTAATTTATGGGCCAGGCCTCGGCGTTAGCGCGACAGGGGTTCTGTCCTCCTGCTTTCATCGCTTTTTGGGGTCGGCTCGGCTTGACTTTGAATTTTTCGCAACACGTTGCGTTTGCGGCTGTTTTGTTTGCCACTAAGGAATAAACAATGTCCTGGCAACTTCCTGTTTCCTCATTGCCAGCGAATCGGTCTCTACGCAAATTTACAAAGCGCACATAAAGCGGCAAAAGGAAGCCAGCAACAACCTTTTCTCATTTCCTTTGTAGCCCTCGCACAGACACACACACACACACAACTGCAAATACATAGAAGCTATCTGTGTGTGTGTTTATGTATACATACGTCGGTTCGCGCTCACTTGTTGCTGTAAGCGTTACCTTTTTGGAAAAAGCAATTTCATGGCATTGCTTTTAAGCACGAGGCAGCCACATCCACATAGACATCCACATCGACATCGACATCGACGTTGAAATCGACATCCACGCCGCCTTGCAAAGTGACAGCAGCAAGCAACAAGCCTGGCCTCAGGTCTGATTGGCCACCTAGCCTATCCCCTGTCCAACCCGTCAGCAGCCTTTCGCAAACCATATTTGATTTTGGCAACGTACATTCACACACGCCCCCGCTTACTCATTTGCGCACAGTCTGTGGCTGCAACTCCCTCGCATGGCCTTTGACTGACGCAGCTCCGACTGCTGGGCCGCCTACTGTCTCTCGACTGTTTGAACGCATTCCGAAGTCGGACTTTATTTGCCCCGTTTAGCCATAACCAATAAGATTAACTGGCGCAGCGGAGCACATTCACTAATCCAAATAATTTGCTGCTGCTTCTCGGAATTGTGCGCTTGCAAATGTTGGGCCGCCAACTGTTATTGAACTTTTAATTAGCGCAAAACTTTGCAGCCACAGTCTGCAGACTGTCAAAGTGCCATTGGGACTTTGCTGGTAATCATAAACATTCAGATAAATCGCCGACAACTATGGCTCTGCATAGCTTTACGTTGTAACCACACTCAAGTATAGTGTTGCCTTTCGCCGAATAACAACTTTTAATACAGAGTTTGCGGTCACACTAATCGCATTACATGCATGCCCAAAAGTATGCCACGTTTTCTCGCGCAAAGCAACCTAATCTACCTAAAGTGTTGAAGCGCATTCCAGCGAATTATGTGAATTTAGCTAGGAAAAGAACCCCTAAACTGGGCTTGATTTTCAATGAGATTAAGTCATTTTATTTAATTAAAAGATGCTTTAATTAATGAATATAGTAGTTCACAATCTTTTAGCAAAACACTCTTAATTGATTGAGCTGCCACTAGGGAGACAATATAGAAACGTTTGAATTATTTATTTTATGGCATGACAATAAGAACTGCTAATTAATGCATCTCACCAATTCATGTCTAGAAATATTAATGAATTCATTCTGGCATTAACATAGCATATATGTAAATGTATTTAAATACATGTAATGCGGATTGTGAACAACATTCAACCTTTGTGCCTGCCCAGTGCATTGGGTAGTCACCATCTTTCGAGCGGTTAAATTGTGTGCCGTCCGTTGGCAGCGACGGCGAGCGGCGTCTGTGCAAATAATCATACTTCAAAGGCTATAAATCGTTATTTAAATTTCATTTTTTCACATTGCTTAAAGTTTCATTTCGCCAAATTCCAGTTGGGAGGCATTACGACAGCCAGGCAGACAAGTAGGCAAGCAGGGACACGCTGCCTCCCCGCCTCTCCCCCTCGCTGCCTTGCTGCCTTGCTGCTGTGGCTCCGAGCCCCGCCGAGTCCGTGGTTTGTTTGGCAATTTGCGCGTGGACGTCGGCACAGTAAAGTATGCTTTATAAAAATTCAGCTTATTTGGCAACGAGTCCCGAACGTACTCTCGCTTCTACCAAGCGAATATTTCTTCATAATCGTGAAAACTGTGTGTTGCCTCGGGTGTGTGTGTGTGTGTGAGTGTGTGCAGGTGTGGGCAGCGTGGCCTGTTTACTCTCCCGGCTAGCTGGAATGTCAGCGCGTGTGTTTACTACTCGTATTCCCGCACACACATACACACACAAGCTATGCTGTGTACTTTATTTAGCATCCTTTTTGATCCTCTTAAGATATTACATTCAAAAGGGTGACGATGACGGGCAACTCCGGGCTAAGCCCTGCTGTAAATACCTTCATCTGGCGTGCTTCAAAGCTCTGCTAATGCAATACGAGTAATAGATAAGCGCTGCTAACTTCATATTGAAATGCCCGAACTCAGTTGGCTGCATTTGAGCGCTGCTTTAAGCCAAATTATACAAAGTGTGTTGTGCTGAAAAGCACTTCAACTAACATTAAATTTAATTACGACAATGTAGAAAGAATCCAATGCCTGCCATAGTGAGCATAAATTGCATTAGTCAGATTGGTTTGTAGGAGCAGAGTTGATTGTTGCTTTTTTGTACAACTTTGGTGTGAACGCTCTTTAGTTTGTGTTGTTAAGTCAAGACGTCGCTTGAGCTTATCAGACTGGCAATTTACTGGGCTTGAATCGCACACTTGCCTTGTGGGCTGCGGCACATTAAGCCGCTCTTGTTATCCTGCTATAATCCTTGTTAAGTTCTTAATCGATTTGCGTGTCGTCGTCGAGGCTGCGGGTAAGCGCCCGACGCACTTACTCAATTACAATTACGACACCGTCATGCCCGGGGACGGGCGGCGGGCGGCGGGCGGCGAGCACCTCGAATCCAGAATCCCTCGATTGCCTCGACGCTCGATGGCAATGGCAATGGCTCGTATATTCATAAATTATTTAAAGTATGTCAATATTTGTTTTGGTTGCCAACGCGAATAATGATGATGAGCATGACGACGAGCTCGATGACTTGGCCGTTGATTAAAGGACACTGCACATATACATGTATACTCTATATATATATACAAGTGTGTGTATACACACTTCCTTTATTGAACTTTAAATTAGTTTTATTTCCAGCGTGCTTGCGCTGGGGACGCAAGCAAACAACAACCTTAATTGTAAATGACAGCGAAATAAGACGAAGTCGAAAGAAATGCAGGATGACAGAAAAACAAAAAACAAGACACTGAAAACGCAAAACACAAGCGACAAAAGAGCCTAGCAATTTGTATAATAAGTCCTCGCCCCCTCAACCCCTCACCACCGCCGCCAAAAAAGATGAGTCCTGCTGAAAGCGAGGCGGCAGCGTTAAATATAATGAGATAAGCTCATTAAAATGATGAGGCTGGCAGGTGACGGTGCTCAGGCGGAGATCAGGCGAATTCAAATGACTGCCATGTCCTTTTGACCAATTGAAGCCCTGCCCCCCCTCGCGCCGCCCCGCCGCTGCCGTCGACTGATCCCATCAATCAGACGCTGCGCATTGCCAACTTTAAGTTAATTATGGAAACTTTTGCACTTGATTGATTCTCCGCCCAGGCAACGAGACAACGAGACAACGGCGACACAAGCCCAGCGTGCGCTTCTCGGGATGCACTGAAGCGTGTAATCCTCGGCCCTGCGGTCCAGCCGACTGTGATTGACATCAGGCACTTAACGCGTTGCCGAGTCGCCTCCAGTGAGTTGTCCCCGCCCCGCGCTGCTAATGAGCCGCAAGTGCGCAACAGCCCCCGAGTGAAACACAGCGTTTGGAGAGTTTTGTGGCTTGTTCCTTTATAATGCTTATAGAGGCCGTGACCGAGGCCGGCACAGAGACAGAGACAGAGACTGAGACTGAGACTGAGACTTTGACAATGTACAACAACAACGGAATTGCAGTTTCTATCTCGTCTTCGAATAGTTGAACTGCTCGTATTTAATGCGGACTCATCGGCGTGATGTCAGCATGTTTTGCTTAAATCATAATGGATTTACGCTCAGTGTGTGCACTGCGCAACAAATTCTTAAACTCTAATACATTTGCGTGTGTTTGGATTAGCCAAAAGCACAAGTTACAAAGTTGTTATTACAATATGTTTGATTACATCGACTTTCTGCGTTAAGAGTTAAGCGAGTCACAACAAAAATTGCCTTTGTTGAGTGGTGTACAGTGAAAAAATATACTTTTACATTTATATACAGATATTACGCCTTTGGTCGAGGTCGAGTTAGCTGCCCGAGTTCCTCCGCTGCTCGCTCTGATTAACTTCGATTTACAGGTTATACATATTTATGTGTTTTAATTGATCGGCTGGAACTCGCGGCCGCGCTCGGTTGACCTCAGCTTAAAGCTTCATTGATAGCACGTGGAAGATTCAAGAATTGCACTCGAATGCAATCGATTCAATAGTAGTTTTTACGAGTACATGATTAATTCGTTAAACATTAAAGAGTACACAATAAATTCGGTGGGCATTTAGTTAGCTTTGATTCGAATTGATGCTTAGCGAGCTAGTGGGTAACAAATAGCAATACTCGCACTTCACATCCGCCACTTGGACTCGTGACACACGCTGCGTATGCGCGTTGCAGATTGCGTATACGCCTGTTTCTATTAATTATGTTCTTTTCATCGCTCGACAAAGTTCAGCGTTGCCCTAAATTTGCCGAGACTGTTTGCGAGCACGGCACATCAAAAGTTGGCCCGCTTTTGTGTGGAAATTATTTCGATTTTGGCAAACTCTCGAGTGCCAGTTTGTGTGATTGTCTGAGGAAGTGAAGAGCTCCCGCAAGCGGAGAGTGAAGTGGAAGGAGAAGAACGCCAAGTGGCAGATGTGCGATTGGAGTTAAGCGTATGAGTTCGAAATCGTTAGAAGATAGTGTAAATATATGTATATCGTATCGCCTAAGAGAGTTTCTCGTAAATATAGTTAATGTCATGTTAAGCTTAGTTAATAATAACAACAGTCAACATTCAACAGTCATTCCGATATGAGTTTTCTTTGCGATTTGGAAGAGATTTTTAACTTGTTTCGAAGTACTCAAAGGAGCTCTTTCATAAATATGTATTAATAATATATATATTCTTATATATGTTTTATATATATGTATGTGTGTAAACTCTTAAAACACATTTACAAACATTATATGCTTAATAAAATAGTTCTCTACGTTATTTCTGTGGGCTATTCTTGAGTTCACGTTCACGAACAAAATTGACAGCTTATTAAAAATCGCATGGAACACATATACTTCATATATATATATATTTTTTTGTTTTTTTTTGGTTTTTTTTGTTTGTTTTCAATTTCTTTTGACTACGAATACATGTGTGTGTGTGTGTGTGTGCCACGCCCCGACACGCGTCTCGCAGCGCGCCTTATCAACGAGGTGGGTGCGGTGCGGCGGCAACGCCAAGGCCAGACACTTGCCCCGGCGATAACTGCTGCCGTCTGGGCTCCACGGCGAACCCAATCACAACATCCGCCATAAACAAAAGAAGCAATCGCGCGTCGGAGGCCTGACACTGGCCATCTATACTCGACTCCGAGCCAATGACTTGTTCTATTTCTTCACTTGCTTTCGAGGTGTGGTCGTCGCTAAGTTTGCTGCTAATTCCGCGATTCTTTCGCACTCTACGTCGAGCTCGCAGTCGCTCTAAGCAGCTGCTAAATACTATTCGCTCGACAAAAAAAAAAAAGAAGAAATGTCGGCAGCCAACGAAATTGTTATTGGCTGCCTTTTTGTGTGTCAGAGTTTAACAACCTCGCTTTATGCGCTCACACAAAGACACACACACACACATAGGTTTTTAGCTGCATATAGGACTGACTCTATATATAGTACACATACACATACAAGTATGTTGTACACAAATTGGCTGTAACATATTTGCAACATTCATAATAATTCGTCGACTTTATAATACTCGTAAAAATGCTTTAAAAAGAGAACATCAAAAACAGTTTTAGCAAGCTGAGCATTGGCTATATACTTGTCTGCATAGCTGCCGACTGAAGTAGCTATATCATATACATATATATGTATGTTATAATATTATATTGGCCCATGTGGCCGTGTAAATATGCATGTCTGTCTGTCTGTCTGTTCCTTTAAAATACTAGCAAAATAATTGTATTTCATTTCATTTCCAGTTTTGTAGGTCGGGCTTCGCTCTGGGATTGGATTGGCTGCTTAGAGCACGTGAAGGTTCTCGCAGCTCTTGGACTTGGAGATGTCGCTAAGGCAGATTTTCTGTAGAATTTCCTTGGCCAGATGCAGAGATATGTGGGTGCGTGAGGTTTTCATCTTCGAGGTAGATTTCTTTTCCCGTTTCTCCTTGAGCCGCATCTGCAAAACCGAAAGCAAAACCAACACAAACGCATTCAAATTGGATCCCCGCACGGTGCGAGCGTCGAATATCGAATATCCGGACTTTGTCGCAATTTTCATTAATTAGTGAGCCTTTGGGTCTGACACACGCACACTCGCACACACTCACACAGACACACACACAGGCAAACCATCGCGCAGCCGACACGACTAACCGCAAATCCATTTAAGTTATTTCCTGCACAATTTTCGCATGCATCAATGAGTTGCGTGTGTTTCGCACCTAAACCTAAACCCAAACCGAAACCGAAACAACAAACCTAAACAACCACAAAGCCCCCAACACGGTGGAGCAGCCACTGAAGCGTAACCATCAAGTCTACACTGCGCAAAATAAGTTCGTATCGGCACAAAGCATTTTAAGCTTTATGAGTACATGGAGAACTCAAAGATCTAGTTAGAAGACAGTAAATTATTTCAATTTAATTAGACTAAGAATGTCTCAATAATAAGAAAAAAAATAACTTTTACCCTTGAAACTGCAAGTCTATAACATAAGTAAAAGAATGTTGCTTAGTTCCATTTATAGCTCAAGAACTACTATTTAGTATTTAGCGCCAGGAAGCGGACATAGGAACAATATTAATGAATGATTAATGTACTAAGAATATCTTAGTAATAAGAAAAAAGAACTTCTACTCTTGAAACTGCAAGTCTATAGCAGAAGTATATATAAAAGAAAAGCTATAAACTATAGCTCAAGAACTACTATTTAGTTTTAGGCGCTAGGAGGCGCACATATGAACATTATTAATGAATAAATAATGTACTAAGAATGTCTTAGTAATAAGAAAGAAGAACTTCTAATTTTGAAACTGCAAGTCTATAGCAGAAGTATATATAAGAGAAAGTTATTTTAGTTGCACTATTTATAGGTCAAGAACTACTATTTAGTATTTAGCGCCAGGAAGCGGACATAGGAACAATATTAATGAATGATTAATGTACTAAGAATGTCTTAGTAATAAGAAAGAAGAACTTCTACTCTTGAAACTGCAAGTCTATAGCAGAAGTATATATAAGAGAAAGTTATTTTAGTTGCACTATTTATAGGTCAAGAACTACTATTTAGTATTTAGCGCCGGGAACGGACATAGGAAGAATATTAATGAATTTAACTTGACAAATTCGAAAATCGGTTTATGTATTTTGGAAGAGAAACGGAACGGAATTCGCCAGGTCAGCTAGTCAACTAAAAAACATTCATTCTCTATCTTTATAGATACCTTCTTTAAGTATACGCTGTTAAGCAACAATTAGCATATTAAAGCCAATTGAAAAGAGCAAATTACGAATAGAGCATCAAATTAGAAATTAACGTAATGAATTTTTAATATTGCCTTTAAGGCGCAATAGAGTTCGATGGTTCAGCTAGTATTGTAAAAAGCAGAAAAATGTACATTCAATTTGTCTAAACTTGGAAACCTTATTTAACAAATAATTATAGAAAATATTAGTTTTTCCGAGATGCCGTTTTTAGGCTCACGCAGAGAAATGCTTCTGCATTTATCTATCTAATATTTGAGAAAATATTAAGGAATTTCTACTCCTAGTTATGGCAGTTTTTTCATAAATTAGTTCTTCTCTTAGATGAATGTGCTCAACTTTCGAAACCCGTTAATTTCTTGCAGTGTATTTAGTCTCGACGCCTTACCTGTTTCAATATGCCGACGAGCAGTTCATCGACATTGTGCTGTATGCCGCTGGACGTCTCAATAAATTTGGCATCGCGTGAGGCGGCCAGCGTTTTTCCCTCTGTGGAGCAGCGCAGAGAAAGAGCAGAAATGAGAAATAAGTGGGAGTGGAAGTGGGGTGGGGAAATGAAATCAAGCCGTCATAATTAAGTGCTGGATTGCGCTGGCTAGCGATGAGCGCGTGACACGCGCCCACCACCAGCGCCAGCTTGTGAGGAGCCTACCCTGTGACGTGATGAGGCGGGCACGCGCCAAGTCGGCCTTGTTGCCCACCAGGATGACGGCCTTGTCCTTGGTGTAGTTCTCCTGCCACAGGTAGTTGATGATCTCCTCGGCGATGCGGAAGGAGCCCTTGTCGACGACGGAGAAGACGATGACGCAGCCGTGCGGCTCGTAGGTGGAGAGCGAGTTCTCGACGCTCATCTCGACGCTGGGGTGATCGATGAACACCATGTCGGACTCCTCGTCGTCCAGCAGCACGCTCACCGTCTTCTCGCCGAACTCATCGTCTAAAACTCAGATCAGAATTAAACTCTATAGACACAAGCGGAAACCAGCGGCAATGGGATTGGCATAGGTTCCACACTCAGCACTGGGGTAGCTCAAACTACTCACGTCCCACTCTCCGACAGACAGCCAGGCGGCCAGGCAGCCTGAGGCTGTGTGTCGGTCTGGATCGTGAACTTACCTAGGCTCGCATCGTAGGTGTGCATGTACTCCGAGGTCATGAACTGATTGACCAGCGCCGTCTTGCCCACGCCGGCGTCGCCCAGCATGACGACGCGATAGCGCGCCGGCGGCGGCGGCTCCAGGTTCTCCGACTCGTCCGGCGAGGCCGGCAGCGAGTCCACGTTGGCGTAGCCGGCGCCACAGCAGCTGCCCTCGAACGGCGACCGCTCGCTGGCCCGACTGTTGGTCGAGTTGACGCTGGTGTTGCTGCGCGAGCGCCGCGAGATGATCGAGTCGCCGCAGTTGACCACGTTGCCCTTGCTGATCGAGAAGTGCCGCAGGCGGTACAGGTCGTCGCTCGCCCGCGGGTTGTACGGCCGCTCCGGCAGCGAGCAGACGCGCGGTCGAATGTGATCGGGAACTGTTGAGGAGCGACACAACATTAACAGTTGCTCCACAGTCCCTGAGCGCCAAATTCAACTGAGCACTCAGCTGTAATTGCTAACTTAACAGCCTGCTGCTCTCTTAACTTAACAGTGTTTCACTTCTCTTCTATCTGTATGTAAACTTAACTTGTTAACTTAACACTCCTTGTAATCTGCCATTCTTTTAACTCAACAGTCTTTCACTTCACTTCTAACTCCCTGAAACCAATGACTGTTTTAGTCTGCTTGTTAACTTAACAATCTGCTGCTCTCTTAACGCAACACTTCTCGCTTCACTTCAACTATCTGAGCTTAACAGTCTGACTGTTAACTTAACAGCGCTCTGATTTGTTAACTATTGCAGGTTTACACTTCGCTTCGAACTTAACAGCCATTAAGTTCACTTCTACTTCTCTGTCTTAACAGCAGACTTGCTGCTCTGTTATCTCTGCAGTCTTTCGCTATACTTCTAATTCTCTGGAACAGTCTCTTAACAGTCTACTGCTGTATTTACTGTCTTAGTCTTTGGCTTTACTGCTAACTTCTAACTGTTAACTCAACATTCCAAAGATCTGCTAACTTAACAGTCTTTCGCATGTTAATTCTACGCTCTGCTAACTTACCAGTTATGAACTTTGACTGCTCTGTTAACTTAACAGTCTTGCGCTATAGTTTTAATTCCTTGCAACTACACTTAACAGTCTCTATTTTAACTTAACAGTTCTGGCATTCCACTGCTGTGTTAAATTAACAGTCGTTAGCAGTCCTAGCTTTCGATGGCTAAGTTTTTAAGCTTGCAAGTCAACTTAAACATTGTGAAGGTAAGTTGTGGCAAATACGTATATGAGACAAGTTATAGTTTCTGCATTCTGCACAAAAATATAGTTTGATCTTCAAGTCGTTTTCTGAATGCGAAATCGCTACACAACCTAAAAACTGATTATCAAAAATTGAGCATATATTGTATAAGTAAGTCTCTATTTGTATCTATACTATCTATAGCTGCTTAATTTGGGCAACTTAATATCAAAGTTACTCTATATGTGGTTACCCTAAACTAATAGAATGCTTCGTCAATTGTATGTCAATTTGAAGACCGTCTTTAATACTCCGTCAATTGTATTTCAATTTTAACACCATCCTTCATACTAACTTGGTAAACATTTGATGCTTATGTCGATATCTGCGACAATCTCGGATTTGTAAATATTTTAACTAATTCAGGCCGCTTTACAGTGACTAAAGCAAGTCTGAGCTGTTATAGCCCAAAGTCTTTGAGCAGCTTGAGAGCTGAACTACTTTGCTGTGTTCGATGTAATATATCTTTGTTCGACTTGCTGTTAAGCTCACCTGGCAACTCGAGGAAGTTGGAGGTGCGCCGCTGGCGACCGCGATTGGAGCTCTGGAAGGCGAGCGGGCCGATGTCGTCGTTGGAGAAGATGGACGTGTTGGAGCAGGCGCTCTTCATGGACTCGCGCGAGCTGCGCCGACTGGCCAGGTAGGCGAGGCCGCCCTTGGAGCTGCCACGGCGTCGCGGCTTGTGCTCGACGGGCTCGCGCTTGGGCTTGGCCGGCTTGCAGCCGCTCAGCTCGTGCTCGGCGTCCTTGGTGAGGTCGCTGGTGGACTTGCGGTAGCGCAGCGACACCACGCTGTCCGAGCACGTGCGATCCAGCGTGGAGTGCGAGCTGTGCAGCACCTGGTAGCCCGGATTCGACGTGATGTTGATGGCATGCCGACGCTGCCGCTGCAGCGACTGCCGCTCGTCGACGCCCACCTGTGCCACGACGTCCGCGTCGGCGTCGGCGTCGGTGTCCGTGTAGCTGAAGCTGGTCGTGGTGGTGGTCACCAGCGTGCTGCTCGTGTGCTGCGTCAGCTCGCCCGACTCCATCGACAGCTGGGTGCACTCCGTGAAGCACGAGTCGCGCTTCAGATAGTTGTAGCCGCCGCTCGCCGAGTTGGCTCCCGCTCCCGCTCCCGCTGCTGCTGCGCCGAGGCAGCGCGCCTCGAGCTTGGTTATCACGGGCAGCTCCCACTCGTCGCGCCGCCGCTTCCCGTTGCCCGTGCCGTCCACGCACGTCGTCGTCAGCTGGGGCAGCACCTCGAGCGGCGGCTTGGAGCGCATCAGCTTCTTGGATCCCTGGCGGCGCGGCGAGCTCGGCGGCTCGTAGTACAGCGAGCCGTCGTCGGGCGAGATGGGCTCGTAGTACTCGAACTTGCGCCCCAGCGCCGCCTGGTCCATGCTCGGCCCCGGTCCCGGTCCCGGGCTGACGGCATCGAAGACGAACTTGCAGGGCGAGGACTTGGGACTGCGCAGACCGTGGCCGTGGCCGTAGCCGCTCAGCAGCGAGGAGGCGTCGTCCATGGAGCCGGAGACGGAGCCTGAGGTGGGCGTCTGGTAGTAGGACGAGGGCGTCGAGCTGCTCGTCTCGTCGCAGCTGTCGTTGGCGTAGGTCGTCGTGATCTTGGGACTGCGAGGCGGGTCGTAGCCGCCGTAGCCATACGCCGACTGCACGGGCGTCGCGTACACGGACGGCGGCGCCGGATGGTAGCTCCTAAGCGGGCACGAAGTTCAAGCTTAAGCTGTGAGTCGTTTGGGCTTACTCACCTGGGCGACTTGGGCGTGGCGCCCTTGTAGGGCAGCGGGTTGCTCGCCGCTCGCGCCGGCGTCTTGTGCTGCCCGTGGCCGCGTTGTCCGCCGTGGCCGCCGTGGCCGCCGTAGGCGCCGGCCGACGACTCGCCGCCGTCCCAGCTGTGCTGCTGCTGGGCCATTGCGTCCGCTTGCTGGCCGGGCTGGCGTTGCGCTTACTGCTGCCCCTAAAAAGTTGCGCGCCACTCATGTGTAAATATTACGGCCCATTACTCAACACACACACACACGCACACACACACACACACACGTGCGCACACAAACACATTTGCCTAAAAGTCCGCAGCGAGCAAACATAATTTATGGTTTTATCTTTATTTAATAATATAATGAAAACTACAATAAAACGCACCACACAAAACACATAAAGGCCACGGCCACGACGGGCACCCGACGAGCCCCTCCCCCTCCCTTCGGTCCGCTGCACGCTGCCCGCATGACAGCCGCAATTCCGCCTAAATGGCTCACGGGCTTAGCAAATTTGTTGTGCGTGTGTGCGAGCGTGTGTCAGCAAATTGTTTATGAAATTCTGCTCAAAGTTGACAGCACAAGTGGCTGTGGCGACCTCTCCCCCTACCCCTCCCACTCTCAGGCACCTACAACTCCCACCCACCCTTCCGCTGGCCACTGAGCCGTGAGGCTAAGCTCTTAAAGCAGTTCGCTGCAGCTTTTAAATGCCGTCCCTGCATGCAACAAGCTGCTACGCCTGTGTGTGTGTGGCGACTGAAACTTGATGTTTGTCTTTCTGCCACGCACACGCCAACAGCCACTGCCACTGCCACTGCCACTGCCACACACATGCTTGCCACGACGACTCCACTGGCAGTTTGCCAGCAGTTTAAAGATTCAACTCGCTCCCAAATCTCAGCCCAGCTCCGACTATTTGGGTTGCTGGCTTGTCGACTGGAATCGAATTAACCAAACTTTCATTCTCCCTCCAATGCCACACAATTAATGCCATCAATCATTTAGTTTATCCAGTTGATGTTCACGCCAAGAAACAACAGTTACTTTCCATTATAGATTCTGGCAAGCAAGTTCCCTTTTATAGTTTCAGACTACAGCAAAGACTTCTGCGATGTGCTAGCAAATGTTGAAATTGTATTCTCCAAGAGAGTCATAAACACAAAGAATCAACAAAAGATTTCCACGCAATAACAATTATGAGCTCAATTTAGTAGGTGAAACACTTTCGACTAATCGCTACATAGCCTGAAAGATTTATATGTGCAAGCAGCAAGAGGAATATTCGCATTTTGACGGCGATTATATAAATTTTTTATATAAATTCCTATTGAAATCAGAGTCGAATGTATTTGTGATTGTCTTGAATGCATTGCTCTAGTTACAGAAAACTAGACTTTAGTCTAGTCCTTATGACATATATGTTTGAGGTTTGGTCTGTATGAAATATTCCCGAAAACTGGTTCAACTACTTAATAAATGTATATAGATAAAATAAAAAAATAAATGCTTAATGTCGGAAAAAGTTCCTAAAAATCAGATACTGAAATTTGAATTCAATTTACAAAGAGTAAAATGAAAAACGTAGACTCTTTAACCTGAAAACTTTAAGTTCTTAAGGTCGACAGATGTAGAAATGAATTAATTTTCTTAAAAGTAAAAAGTGAAATTTCGATTTATATTATAAGTAGACTTTTTAACTTTAAAACTTATTGTCATTGATGTAAAGTAAAATTCTATTTCACATTTGAATAAGTTAATAGAAAAAAGTAGGCTTTATAACTTAAAAACTTACAGAAGACTAATAGTCCTAAAATCCGAATGAAAAACTTGCATTGAAATTAATATGAGTAAAATTAAATAAGTAGACTTCCTAACTGAAGAAATTTGTGTTTAATATCGATTATAAAGATGTAAAGGGGAATTTTAATGAAAATTAGAAAAGGTAAAGAAAAAAAAAATGTATTTTTAAATTTAAAATTCAGAAATTGAAATTAACTTTTACATATTGAATTAACATTTCGTATAAACTTAAGTCGAAAAATGAAATTAAACGAGAGAAGGAAAGTGTAATTTGAATTCAAATTGGAATAAGTAACAAGAAAAGTTCTAAATTTTGTAAAATTGCCGAATCAGATGTATTATCTGAAAACCGCTTAGAGGATTATTGTTAATCAGTATAGAAAGGACAGTAAAATTTGAGCTCGAATTGGAATAACTAACAAAGGTCGTGCTGATTTCAGCTGAACTGCAATCAGTGGATGTGATTTCAACTTAACTTCAAGAAGTATACGACAAACTTTGTTTATAAGTCAGTCAGTTTCGCAACTGAGCAACTGCTTTCAACTCTTTGCGAAGAGCAAGTTAGTTAGCTGCGCTGATTTGGGATTTGGAATGTGAATATCTAGTGGCGTGGCGTGCGAATCACGTGCTCAGCTGCGGCAAGTGGCAAGTGGCACTCGTCGTGCCACTTGGTGGCAGTTGAGCGGATGAAACTGTTGAGCTTTACCAGCTGAGTTCGCAAAGTTCTAAGCTGGCTTCAGAGTATTGTATTGGCATTGGTGTTTGCACTCGCATGCTGATTTGATTGTTGTCTAAAGTCGCCCTCAAAGTATTTGCACTGCAGTTTGATGGCAAGGACAGAGTACAGCAACATCCGCACTGCCATAAAATTGTCCAGCACTTACATGCGCAAATCTAGTCTCTTCTTTTTATTGTCCGGCCACGGCGAGCCAACTGTTGCCATAGCTCTCCGCTCTCCCGCTCTTCCGCTCCCCCGCTCTCTGTGTCTATCTGTGTCGTCCTCTGCCCACGCTTGGTTATCTATTGTATTGTGCGCAGCGTATACAAATAGCCAGTCACCTGCTCACCTGCTCACCTGCCGCGCTGGCTACAAAAGCGCGGCTGCCTGGATACGTGTTCATAGTGCAAAGCAAATAATACGAGAGCGGGCAGCTGAAAGCACTGCTCGTCTCTGCGGGCATATATGCGAGTATGCGAGCTGGAAACTCTGCTCAACTGAGCAGCAATTAGCAGCCACTCGCTTGTGATTTGAGTGAGTGCCGAGCACATCTATGAGGTTTGTCCCTGAGGCTCTGCAAATCATAAACCCTAAACTACATTAGTTGGGAGTTGATTGAACCAAATTACTGGGTATATTGCAGTCAAGCAGCGCACTCGATTGAGTTAACTGCGTTTCAGCGTGCCTGGGAATCACGTAACCTGGCCTGTTGCCACCGCAACCAATCATTCAGCTGGACGGACAGCCGAGATAGACTGGCGGACTGGCGCAGGGACGGGATTGAGGCATGGCTGGCATAATCAGACGAATGTTGAATAGAAAAAACAGTTCGCAATCCGCCCCAACTCGGGGAGTTTGGCCGTCTGTCTGTCTGTCGTCGAATCGAATCCGTTTGCGTTGGCATTACGGGAATTGTCTATGCATGACAGGGAGGGATATCAAAGCCAGGACTGACTGGCGTGGCTTACGACATTGTGTTGAACATGGAATTTGTGCGAATTTTACATAAATATAAGCAGGTAGCAGCCCACAGGCAGGGCCCACATAATTGCTACATATTCGATAAGGCAGCGATTTGTCGGCGCGCTGGAATTCAATAATGTAAACCGAATGAATAACTTATGCATTCTGCGGCGCTCGCTCAAATTTATTGTTTGGCCAAGACACTTCGATTGGATTTGGCGGGGATTTGCGCACAGCAAAGGATGTGTTTAGCTTTGACAAAGGCAACACTGTAATTTGTTTGGCTTCAAGCGTTGCAAATGTCGCTGAACTGCGACCTGAAGCCGCAACGTGATCAGCGCTGTCATTAGTCGAGTGCAGCACCACGAGCTATTAGCTGCTGGGCAAACCTAGGGCATGGCTCAACCCTTTTGGGTAAACTTTGCTTAATTACATGCCCGCACCCGTCAAGCACATATATCTAACGCCCACGCAGCGTATACGTGAGTGTTTGTGGCGCGCAACCACAAGACTGCCGCACCCCTAAATACTTGCTGCTCCTTGGGATCGCTGGCCAGCACTTGCCGCACCGAATTAGCGTCAGTTGTAAAAGTGAATATGTGGCTGCTGGTGCTGGTGTTGGTGTTGGTGTTGGTGTGTGCTGTGTGCGCAGCATAAACAAGAAAAGTCCATAAAACACTTAGGATCAAACAATGTAGAAGCGAAGTCGAAAAAAGTGTAGCCTACTTAGCGGGGCAAGCGGGGCCAGCAACGACAACGACAACGGCCAGTGGCAGCAAATTAGAATTCTAGGCTAAAAGTCACGTTCGCAAGTTAGTTATTAGATGCCGGGCAGCCACTTGGCACCACTCGCCGTCCCCTCGTCCCCCCCTGGGCCATCGATTTTATTGCAACACATAATTCTTGGCGTGCGCCATTTGTGCAAATCTCATGTTGATGGCATATTAAGTGACTGGCCGAGGCAGCGCAGACGCAGGCTGAGTAGGTGGCAGGCTGGCAGTTTGGCGGGCAATTGGCTGGCCAATGCGTCATTCCAGTGGCAGAGTGTGTGTGTGTGTGTGTGGCGCACAATTGCGGCAAGTTAGGTGTAATTAGACGCGTCTGGCTGGCAAAGTTGGGCGCGAGGATTAGCAATTAAGCGAGTGTCCTGTGCGACGCGCGCGACGCGCAACAAGTGCTAACAGGGACACGCGTAATCCCAGCAACCAACACACACACGCACACCAACACACACACACATACAAGTCGTATCTGCTCTCAGCACGAAGAGCGTAAGTGAGAAGTTGGAGCTGGGAAAGAGCAGCGCATAAATCAACATGTCAAATCGCAGCTTAGCAGCAGACACACACACCAACACTATACTTCCACTCCCCCACACTCCCACACACACACACACACACACACACACACACACACAGGCACACAGGCACTCATACTTAATCTTAACTTAGGCGGAAATCATATTTTATGTTTACCATTATGGGCTGTTTTTGCGAATTGCGCTTGTTTGTAATTTCCGAAATTAACTTTTCTAATTGTCTTAATTGCGTTACAACACACTCTCCTCCTCTCTCTCTCGCTCTCTCTCACTCCCACTCTCTCCTGCTCTCGCTCTCACTCGAGAGGAAACTAAGCAACAGTTTGTACAGTTAACCGTTCGCCTCTCGCTGCACTTCCGTTTCCGCTTGAGTCCGCGCGTTGCAGGTGCTGCAAGTGCCACGCACAAAAATTCACCGACAGTTCGCGTCCGTAGCTCGAGCTGAACTGTGTCTCGACTCGCCGACTCGGCTGCATTTTGTCTGCGCCACGACGAGCCGCGACGCCAGCGCCGACGTCGACGCCGACGCCGACGCCAATGGCGATGGCGACTTCGGCACCTCACCGACGTCGACTTGGCTGCCGCAGCCAAAAGCTCCAGGTCAGTCGCAAAAGCTCTTCCAGCCTGGAAGCCGACATCTCTGGCTTCGCAGCACTTTTCAAAACCAATTCGTCATCTCGATATCCCGCCACAACAATCCAGCTGCCATTGCTGGTGTTGTTACATGCACAGCGCCTAAATATTCTCAATATTTCAAACTCTTTTACTTCTAACTTTATCTGCTTTCAAGGTAAAAGGATACAGCTGTCTCGAAGGCATCGAAAGAAAAATTATATTGCATCAAATAGAAAATATTTCTTGAATTAGTTTATTTTTATCAAAAAATTTTAAAAAATGCAGTTGTCTCGAAAGTTGAATGCACAAAATGAAGCTTTGATTTTAGATTATTTTTATGTAAAAAGAAATGTTCTCTTTAAACTTGATTTCCTTTATGAAAACAACTCTGAAACAAAATTTGAAATTTAATTTGAATTAGATTAGATGGAGAGATAAAAATATAATAAGGACTTTGATTCAAGGCGAAGTAAAAAGTATAATCTATGCAACTATTTGGAGTTGTTGCTGTTAAGTTAAATAGATGAAGCTGCCATGAATTATTTTTAATTACGCTGGAAATTGCTTTTAAAATAGAGCAATTAATAAAAATTGAAATGCAAATGAAAATAGAGCAATATAAAAATTATAAATAATTGGCAATTAATAAAAATAAAAATGCATACATTTTTGGCTTTTCTCGAAACTACAAACTATGTACATTTAATTGGTGATAAAGCAAAAATAAATGAAAATTACAAATTACTGTCTGAATCGATTACAAGCACAAATAACCTTTTATGTAGTTTTTCGACTAATCAAGACCCTACAATTGACATGTAATATTCAACAAACAGATAATAAATAATCGAGATATTAATAAAATTAATGCTGCATGTGTTCCATAATAAAAATGACCGCATTGCAGTGTGTCCCAAAACCTATGTAGGGGACTCGAGTTTGCCATATGGCACAAAGAAGTTTGTCTTTGGCAGAGCTGAGATGCTATTAAGATGACCAGGCACTTTCTACCAATCTACCCTCCCCTCGGCCCCCACAGAAGATGTAGCCTCACTCTCAGCGAATGTTTAAGGCAAACAGATTGAACATGCAAGTCAGCAAGCATCTCACGCAGAAGGAAAGAGCTGAGAGGCGCTGAGAACATACTCTGCAAGTAATGAATACCTCTCCTTGTGACAAGCTGATCACAGCTTAGAACACGCTGTGAGAAAACGACTCTGAGCAAGTGGAGCTGCATCCACTGAGCCGTGTTCTGCTCTCAGCAGCTGTGAAGATTGTCTCCTAGACTTGAATCCCAGCAGTGATGTTGCTAATGTGAGAGAGACGAGAGGCTTTCAATTTATGCTATTATGCTTACTGTCCATGTACAGAGAGCCTCCTATGTTAACTGCCTATTTGGAGAGAGCCTTTCATGTTAACCTATGCTCTTATGTTAACTGTTAACTTGAAGAGATGTTAACGGAGAAGAGATGTTAACGGAGAGCGTATTTTTGTTAACCTATATGCTGTTATGTTCACTGCCCATTTATAGAGAGCCTCTTATGTTAACTGCCTATTTAGAGAGAGAAAGTCATTTATGTGAACTTATGATGTTATGACAATTTAGCGAGAGCCTTTCATGTTAACTTATGCTGTTAGTTAACTGTTAACTTAAGGAGATGTTAATGTTAACTGAGAGCGACTTTTATGTTAACTTATGCTGTTACGTCAATTTAGCGAGAGCCTTTCATGTTAACTTATGCTGCTATGTTAACTGTCCATGTACAGAGAACCTTTAATTTTAACTGCCTATTTAGAGAAAGCCTTTTATGCTAACTTATGCTGGTATATTAACTGTCAACATAGAGAGAGCCTTTTATGTAAACGTTTGCTGTCATGTTGGCCGACTATTAAACGACTGTCGACCTGGTATGCAGACCATTCGGTGTAGTCCTTGGCGCCGAGAAGTCGGAACGGAAGGGGAAGTGTGTGTTTAGTGGTGGTCAAGCAATGGAAAAGTTCGGAAAATGGGACAAAAAGCATTCTGAAAAAATACATGATTTGTTTTGTTGTGTATTGGGTAAGTTTACTATTATTTCAATTGAAACTTTATTATCAAAGTCTTCCAGTTAGGTAGACTTAGTAGAAATCCTACACAATTGAACAATCTGAAATCAACAAATTGCATTCGAAGTTAGGGCATCAAGAAGACCACCTGATGTCCAACGAGGGAGCAGTTTATGAGCAAAGCAATCTGTAAGGAAAACAGGAATATCAAAATCGAAAGCCTAGTACTATTTTCTATATTCTAATATTTTCTATTTAATTTGTAAAAATCTCATGCAGTTTATTTTTGTATTTAAAAAGTTCTTGCGAATAATCATGGATATTCAAAAAAAAAATAATTCTATATAATGTAGAAGAATGTAGAATTTCATTCGAGTTACACTTCAAGTTTAACAAGTTATTGTGAAAGCAAGAAACACATTTCTATATAATCTATAAGAATCTTATTCGAGTTTCTTTTAAGGTGAAAAAGTTCTTGTGGCAAATATTTGTAGTAATTTTTTTTTTTTAATTTCTTTCAAGTTTCACTTTTGATTGCGAGTGTCCGTAGATATGAAAAGAATACTTTTTTTTCATATTTTATAATAATTCCATTGAGGTTCCGCGTTCGCAATTTTGCACAAGAATTCAAGAAAATGCTGATGTGCAACTGAGCTGCACTAAAACGTCTTCGCAGTCGAAAGGGTAGTACCACTTTATCAAACACTTGGTTAAGATCAGCGCTGTTATTGTTTATAAACTTCAAATTAAAGGTAGTAATAAGAAATACAACTTTGGAAGTCAGAGATTTCTGGTTGTCGAGGACTTTCGAGTGAAACCTCACTAACTAATATAACATATTTAGTCATAGTTTCCAAGCTATTCCTAGGAAATAAATCAAACGAAGAATGTTTAGAATAAATTCTTTTGGGTTTATTTGTTTTTTCATTTTTTTCATTTTGTTTTTGCTGTAACTTAATATAGACTTAAACTTATGCAAATGCTTATAGAATAAATAGTTTGGAAGTCCGCGACTTACGAGCTAAAGAAACGACCTAAGTGAAGAATTGTGGAGTAAGCATAGTCTTCGGGTAGGATAGAGTATATGGGGATAGAGTATAGGGTTTTTGGGGTTTTTGGTTCGTGGTCTAATCGCTTAACGGTTAAAGGTGTTGCAGGGCGGGTAAAGATGTGTGTGTGCGTGTTTGTGTGTTTTCTATGTCTGCGGTAAATTCAGAACTCGAACCGCTCACAAGGCGGCCACGCGCTCGCTCAGCTTGTCGAGCTCGGCGTAGATGCTGGCGGGCAGATCCTTGCCCACCTGCGACTCGAAGTACTTGCGGATGTCCTGCACCTCCTGTGTCCAGAACTCCTTGGGCAGCGAGAACAGCTGCTTCACGTCCGTCGCCTCCTTCATGCCGGCCAAGTTGAGCTGACCGGCGGCGGGAATGCGACCGATGGCCGAGTCCTCGTAGCACTGCTCGCCGTTGCAGCGACGCAGAATCCACTCGAGCACACGCGAGTTCTCGCCGTATCCGGGCCACAGGAACTTGCCCTCATCACTCTTGCGGAACCAGTTCACATGGAAGATCTTGGGCACCTTTCCGCGCTTCTCCATGCTCAGCCAGTGCGCCACATAGTCGCCGAAGTTGTAGCCGAAGAAGGGTCGCATCGCGAACGGATCGTGCATGATCACCTTGCCCTTGTGCTCAGCCGCAGCAGTTGCCTCGCTGCGCATCGCAGCTCCCACGAAGACGCCGTGGGTCCAGTCGCGCGCCTCGTAGATCAGTGGCACACCAGCGGGACGACGACCGCCAAAGAGCATGGCGGAGATGGGCACACCGGCGGGATCCTCCCAGGCGCCGTCGATGATGGGGCACTGGGCGGCGGGCGTGCAGAAGCGCGAGTTGGGGTGGGCGGCAGGCTTGCCGGAGTCCTTGGTCCAGGGCTTGCCCAGCCAGTCGGTGATCTGCACGTTGGGGGCCAGGCTGCTCTCCATGCCCTCCCAGTAGACGCCGCCGTCGGAGGTGGAGGCCACGTTCGTGAAGATGGTGTCCTTGAAGACGGTGCTCATGGCAATGGGGTTCGTCTCCACCGAGGTGCCGGGCGCCACGCCGAAGAAGCCGTTCTCCGGGTTGATGGCGCGCAGGACGCCCTCAGAGTCGAACTTCATCCAGGCGATGTCGTCGCCCACGCACTCCACCTTGTAGTTGGCCAGCGAGGGGTTGAGCATGGCCAGGTTGGTCTTGCCGCAGGCCGAGGGGAACGCGGCCGTGATGTACTTCTTGACGCCCTTGGGATCCGTGATGCCCAGGATGAGCATGTGCTCGGCCAGCCAGCCCTCGCGCTTGGCAATGGTGCTGCCGATGCGCAGAGCGAAGCACTTCTTGCCCAGCAGCGAGTTGCCGCCGTAGCCGGAGCCGTAGGAGACGATCAGGTTCTCAGCGGGCTTGTGCAGGATGATGGTGCGCTCGGGATCGCAGGGCCAGGAGGGCTGCTCCAGCTGGCCGCTGGCGGGCGTGCCCACGGAGTGCAGGGCGCGCACGAACTCCTCCTTCTTGGCCAGCTGCTGGAGCACGGCGGCGCCCATGCGCGTCATGATGCGCATGGAGGCCACCACGTAGGCGGAGTCGGTCACCTCGATGCCGATCTTGGAGAGCGGCGAGCCGACGGGGCCCATGCTGAAGGGCACCACGTACATGGTGCGTCCCTTCATGCAGCCGGGGAAGCGCTGCTGCACAGCGGCCTCCATGTCCGCGGGCGAGATCCAGTTGCCCAGCGTGCCCTTGACGCCGTCCTGGGGTGTCGGAATGGTCTCCGCGCGCTCCTCGGTGCAGATGAAGGTCTTGGACTCGACGCGCGCCACGTCGGCGGGATTGGTGCGTGCCAGCCAGCAGTTCTCGTACTTGGGCAGCGCCACAATGGTGCCCTGCTCGAGCAGGGTCTTGATCAGCATTTTGTTCTCCTGCTCGCTGCCATCGCAGATGTGCACCTGGTCGGGCTGGCACAGTGCGATCGCCTCCTCGACGAAGCTGCGCACGCCGGCCGTCAGGGCGCTCACATCGCCGTACGAGGTGGGAATGCCGCGGATGTGGCTGTAGAGGCCGCAGTTGTCCTGGCGCTGCTTGTGCAGCTGGGGCAGGCCGCAGCCATTGGCGGCGCTGGAGCTGTGGGCGAGAGCAGAGCAGAGGAGCAGATGAGTGAGGGTTGCTTAAGCAGTTGCTAGTAGGTCAGTGACGTGGCACTTGTGAAATAAGTCACTGGGCCACACACTGCTGCTGAGTGCGAAATGTATTTCGAGACGCAGTGAATCAGCGAGGCACTCAAGGAAGGCATTTCCAGCTCATTGATAGGAATGTCCCACGAATTTCCCTCTTATTCACAAGTTATTATTATACATCGTGGATGTACAAAGGAAAAGAAACTATTGCGTTTAGTGGAATTTCATTCAAGTTGCTTGTTATGCACAAGTTATTTTAAATAGTCGAAGAATTTCTAATTAATTTGGAATCTCATTCAAGTTTCGATTTACTTTAAAAAGTTAGTGTGAATAATCGTGGATATTCAAGGAAAATATTTTTATATAGTTTATAGGAATCTCATTCAAGTTTTGTTTTACTTTTAAAAGTTAGTGTGAATAATCGTGGATACACAAAGTGAAAATATTTATATTGAATTTGCAAAAATCTCATTGAAGTTTATTTTTGTATTTAAAATGTTCGCGGATATTCAAGGAAAATATTTAGATTTAATTTAGCAGAATTTCATTCAAGTTTCGCTTTAAGTTGAACAAGTTGTTGTGAATGTCAGCAACACATTTCTATATAATCTATAAGTATCTCATTCAAGTTTTTTAAAGTTTAAAAATTTCTATTGGCAAATATTTGTAATTAATTTTTAGGAATTTCATTCAAGTTTCACTTTTGATCAAAAATTGATAGCGATTGACCGTGGATATGCAAGGAATTCTTTTCTACATATTTTATAAGAATTTCATTGAGGTTTCGCTTTCATAATTTGGCACAAGAATTCAAGGAAATGCTGATTTGCAGCTGTGCTGCACTAAAACGTCTGTGTAAAAATACATTTGGGTCATTTCATGAGCATGCCACCTCTAGAGACTTCGCTGCGCCTCTAGTTGTGTATGTTTGTTGCACATGTGTTTTTTTTCTCATGGATTCTCTTTTTTTTCATTCTTCTTCTAGCTTGCAACTCGTACTTACATAATTTTGCTTTGTTCAATGAGCTCAGGCATTTTGTTAGTTTAGTTTAAGATTATTTCTTTATAAGACTTTGGAATATGGCGCACAAATTTATGTGGTTATTTTTGCTTTTTTATGGGCAAACAGTAAATTTGTTAATATCACAATTATCAATTATCACAATTTGATTTCTCTTGTTTGTATTTGCTTTTTCTTTATAGGTGGTTGTTCTGCTGCTGCTGCTGCTGATGTCGCTGCTTTGCTTTCATATGTTTCGCCAGAGTTTTTTGTCAAATATCAATTTGATTTTCAGATCACTGAAATTAAATGTTTCACTTGATCTTTCCATTTACTCAGTCCACGAGTAACTGATGCCCACTGCCAGCTGCAGCGGCCTTTTATACGCTTCGCCGCTGCCAGCACTGGCGCCTGCCCGATCCGACTAGAACATGTTCGTGTCGCGATCGGCTCGGCGCTCGTCTAACCGCTCGGTCGGGTCATGCTTCGGGCGCGCTGATTGGCCCGTCGCTGGGAGGCTCGCCGATTGTTTTGGTTTTTCACCCAAAATGCGCCAGCGGTGGGAGCGAGAGGCGGCTATGCGCTGCTCTTGCTCGCCACTTGGCAACAGCCAAAGCGCGTAGTAAAATAGTGCGCGTTGTTGTTGCTCTTGTTGTCGTCGCTACTGCGGTGGCAAAGTTTCAGCATTTATTTTTGTTTTCTGTGTTTTCTGTTTTCATTGTGCCGTTTCGGTGCCGAGCAAATTCCTTTTTTTTTTCGTTTTTGCCTTTTTCGCTTTGATAAGCATCGCTCGCTGTGATAAGCGGCGAAGCGACTTGTTGATATTTTTCGCGCTGAGTGCTAATTTAATTATTTTGTTTATTTATGTTATACTGCCCGATATCGGACAAGTGGCGTGCGTAAATGCCACTCGATTCCCAAACCGTTTACGCCACACAAAGTCGCTTATGCGAATAGTAGACTCGAAACTCGCTTTGTTGCCACACCTACACAACAATTGGCAAATAGTGTTTGATGAAGCCAATATTCTCCTTGACTGCGAGGATCCAGCCAATTGTCTACTATAAACCCACTTAGATCTCTTCGCTCCCCGCCCTCCTCTGGCACGCACACGCGCCCACCTACGCCCGTGTGGCAACATCACATGGCGGGCGATTTGTTGACACGTTGCCAACGAATTTCACTTTCTATACAACTGGTGACGGAAATTTTGATGATCCGTTCAGCTGAGTTCTCTCTCTCACTCTCTCTCTCTCTCTGTTCTGGCGCTATAATGTTGGCCATGGCCATCAGCCAAACGCCTTTCTTTGGAGGCCATGAATGGCGAGAGCTGGCCGGCATTATGGCTATTCATGTGACATGTTGTACCCAATAATAGCCAAATGGCTTTCGATCATGTGTTCGGCGCCCGTGGAAGGAGAAATGAAGGTGCCCACAACTGAACTCTGCTCTTCAGCATGGCCACAATATCTCAACTCGGACAGCACAGCCTTGATGCGCTTCCCTTGCGAACCCACGAAGCCAATTTGGTGGCTGAAGTTAAAGTCGAAGTTGAAGTTAAAGGTTTCGCTCTTTATCAGCCAGTCGCCTCCACGCGCCTCTTAAAATGGCAACAAAAATTCGCTGACATTTTTTCGTGTGTTTATTTATAAACCATGGACTTGTTTTTCTAGTTCAGCTTGATAAGCCTGATCGTCATCATCATGATGATCATCAACAGCAGCAGCAGTAGCAGCATCATTACTGTCTGTCTGCTTGTGCTTCCGTTGACACACACCCCAGCCTGCCCCGCCCGCCTATACAGCTTAGGTCCCTCTCGATTCCCCCTTCGACCGGCGACGCCTCGAGCGTCTGATGACTTGACTTTATTTGCTGAATTTACGTCAATCGATTGGCGGATCAATATTGAGAAATCAACAGGCATTTTGTGCCGACATATTTACACGGAACACTGAACAATCGAGTATAGAGTTCTAGCAAAGGGTATTACGTCGATTTGTCAACGCGTGCTATCAGCTGGCAACCAAGCCCCTGGATGCGGCATTTCTTCCCAGTGGAAAATACCTTCTAAATATAGAGCTGAGCTCTGATTTTAGCACTGGCACTTGCACTGAGCCGGATCTACATTATGCACAGTTGGCAGACTCTTTATTTAATAGCTCCGATTAGTTGTTAACACAAATAGCGAACTGCATGTCATTGCTGGCGAAAGGCGGCAAACTAATCTAGTTGCTCAAAATTGCTCGTCATGTAGGCTAAATTTAAAGCACCATATAGTTTACGTAACTTGATGCTGCTAGTTTGCCAAAATTCCTACTCCAGCCATCTTAAATCACGCATTGAAACTTGTATGCTTTGCTTGCTAGTCGTGAAAGTAATATACAAAATTTTCTATTTTTTGCAATGTGTTATATGTAATTGGCACAACATTCGTTTCGGAATTGCCTCGTGAAAGTCGCACACCTTTTTCTTATAACCAAATTGAAATACTCGTAGAACAAAACAAACTCGTAAACACGAAAATAGTTCCACCAAGCAGTCAGGCAATAAATAGACGAGAATATAAACCGATATCAACTCTTTAACTACAGATTGTATTGATCGAGAGAACCGGATCTGCAACCCTTCTTCGGCCGGGCCTTATCACTGCCTATATTGTGTTGTATCGGGTGTTGTGCTGCATGTCGAGTCACACCACCCCGTGACTTGGCCCGTAATCAGACCTTGGCAACGACGCCAATCGACGGAGGCCCATTTTCTTGAAGATCGAGGCGCGTTCCCGATCTATATGTGAAGCACTTGCTGCCCGAAATTTGCTATTTTGACAGCGTTTTATTTGCTTGTTTTCGCTGCGATCGCCGCTTGATAGGAGAGGTTAGCGCGATTATGGATTTATATGCTTGTTTACGCCGATTTCCAATGCGAACTGCGGACGGGCCTCCGACTCATAAAGTGGCTTTCTCCCGCTCGCCGCCATCAACCCATCGATAAGCGCTGGCCACGCCCCGCTCCCAATGCTGAACCCGCAACTCAATCTGAAATCTCATGCTCGCTTTATTCCGATGCTTACTGAACTAAGTACGATTAGCAAAATATTACATATATAACCTATGGAAGCCAGCCACACTGCCCGGCCCACATCACATGGCCGCCACACGCGCCTTCAGCTCGGCCAGCTGGCTGGCCACCGCCGGGGGCAGATGGCCGCCCACCTGCGCCTCGAAGTACTGCTCGATCTCGGCGACCTCCTGCTGCCAGAACGCCTTAGGCAGCTCGAACAGCTGCGCGAGGTCCACGCTCTCCGCCAGCCCGGTCACATTGAGCGCACCCTTGCTGGGCAGGCGGCCAATGGCGGACTCCTCGTAGCAGCGCTCGCCCTGCACGCGTCGGAAGATCCAGTCGAGCACGCGCGAGTTGTCGCCGTACCCGGGCCACAGGAAGCGCCCGTCGCTGCCCTTGCGGAACCAGTTGACGTGGAAGATCTTGGGCACCTGGCCGCGCTGCTCCATGCTCAGCCAGTGGGCGAGGTAGTCGCCGAAGTTGTAACCGAAGAAGGGTCGCATCGCAAACGGATCGTGCATGATCACCTTGGCTTTATGCTCCGCCGCAGCAGTCGCCTCGCTGCGCATGGCGGCGCCCACAAAGACGCCGTGCGTCCAGTCGCGCGCCTCGTAGACGAGCGGCACACCAGCGGGACGTCGGCCACCGAAGAGTATGGCGGAGATGGGCACGCCGGCGGGATCCTCCCAGGCGGGATCGATGATGGGGCACTGGGCGGCGGGCGTGCAGAAGCGCGAGTTGGGGTGGGCAGCCGGCTTGCCGGACTCCCGGGACCAGAGCTTGCCCAGCCAGTCGGTGACGGTGAGGTTGGCCAGCTGCTCCGTCTCCATGCCCTCCCAGTAGACGCCGCCGTCGGAGGTGGAGGCGACGTTGGTGAACACCGTGTTGCGGAAGACCGTGTCCATGGCGATGGGGTTGGTGGCGCGCGAGGTGCCGGGCGCAACGCCGAAGAAGCCGTTCTCGGGGTTGATGGCGCGCAGGACGCCCTCAGAGTCGAACTTCATCCAGGCGATGTCGTCGCCCACGCACTCCACCTTGTAGCCGGGCAGCGTGGGCGTCATCATGGCCAGGTTGGTCTTGCCGCAGGCGGAGGGGAACGCGGCGGCCACGTAGATCTTCTTTCCCTGCGGATTGGTGATGCCCAGGATCAGCATGTGCTCGGCCAGCCAGCCCTCGCGCTTGGCAATGGTGCTGCCGATGCGCAGGGCGAAGCACTTCTTGCCCAGCAGCGAGTTGCCGCCGTAGCCGGAGCCGTACGAGACGATCTCGTTGTCGGCGGGCTTGTGCAGGATGATGGTGCGCTCGGGGTCGCAGGGCCAGGAGGCCTGCACCTGCACGCCGCTGGCGGGCGTGCCCACCGAGTGCAGGCACTTGACGAACTGGCCGTCGCCCTGGCGCAGCTGCTGGAGCACGGGAGCTCCAGCGCGTGTCATGATCTTCATAGACTCAACAACGTAGGGCGAGTCGGTGAGCTCGATGCCGATCTTGGCCAGCGGCGAGCCGACGGGGCCCATGCTGAACGGGATCACGTACATGGTGCGGTCCCGCATGCTGCCCGGGAAGCGCTCGGCGACGGCCGCCTGCAGCGCCGCCTCGGAGATCCAGTTGCCCAGGGTGCCGGGCGTGGCGCCGGGCGTCACGGGCACCGTCTGCTCCTTGCGGTCCGTGCAGATGAACGTCTTGGACTCGACGCGCGCCACGTCGGCGGGATTGGTGCGCGCCAGCCAGCAGTTGTCGTACTTGGGCAGCGGCACAATGGTGCCCTGCTTGAGCATCAGGCTCTGCAGCAGCTTGCTCTCCGCCTCGCTGCCGTCGCAGATGTGCACGCGCTCCGGCTGGCAGAGGTCGACGCACCTGTCCACATAGTCCCGGGCCGCTGGCGTCAGGCTGGCGGCGTCCCCATAGTGCACCGAGAGTGCGCGGCAAACCAGGCGGAAGTTGCGGCTCTTGGGCGGCGCGATGAGTCTGTGGAGATGCAGAGAAGAGAGCGGGGGGCAGGATCAGTTTAGTGTCGTTCACAGCAAACACAGCGAACCGAGGTTCTTCGGTCACACTCGCTTGACTAGCAGCGCTTGGGCACAACTGTACCTCAATTAGTATTCTAAGTATGCACAGCTGCTGGAAAAGAGTTGCGCCAACACAATTGTAAGGCGAGAAAGAGACGAAGCGAGAAAAAAAACAAAACTGGCTGATCAGCTGTTGGTCGCTTGGCTCGGGCAGGTTTGCTGCCACTACCCTGTGCCAATAAAGCAACCGTGGGGTCGTATGTGCTTTTCAGTGTTAATCTTCAGACTTCGCTCAAAAAAAAAATGTTTCATTTAAATGTATTTAGTTGAAAGGATTCGTATAATGTGACACAACGTTAAGCAAAACAGCTGAGCATTAAAACCGAATTTTTAACAGCGTAGTTACACACTTTATTGTAGAAGTTAAGTAGTAGTTACAGTCGCTTATGAAAAACAGCTGAGCGTTACAAAAGGAATTTTTAATTTAGTTGCGAAATATAGTTTTAGTTACTGTTGCGTAGTTTAAGTTACTGTTGCGTAAGGAAAATTGAAGCCATAAGAGAATTTTATGTTAGAAGAAAAAGTGGGAAATATAGCCGAATTTATGTAATGAGTCGATTGAGTTAGGTCAGAATAGTTCAACAAACTGATTGTGTCAGAAATTTGTAAGTTTAACTAAGAAGTCACACACAAATAACTCTCTATATAATATAGATATAAAACTACGCTCTAAATAATTAACAAATTATATATTACAACTTGGCAATATTTGCAAGTAATTAGCGTATCTAACATTAGCTATCGGCAATTCTCTCACTTATGCAGTAGTGCCATAAACTTCACTCCTTACAGGGTAGCGGTAAGTCGCCATCGTTAAAGGTCTGCCTTTTTATTTATTTGTGTTTGCTTTTGTGCCTCGAATTTCATGAAAAACTTGCTCAGACTTTTGCACAGCACAACAACAGAGCAGAGCGTTCGCTTTTTGGGGATTCCAAGAGCAGCAGCCCAGCGCAGTCAACCTTCAATTGTCTCTGACGGATTGGGTGAGAGCGAGAGCGAGCGATCGCGCGAAGGCGTCGTCACGACTGCGTCACTTTCATTCGCCCAGCCTGTGCAGTGCCGAACCGGCTGAACGAAGTGATGCAATGTTTCATCAGCCATTCTCGCTGTCTCGCTGTCTTGTCTGGCTCTCTGTTTTGGTCTGGCTTCGGCTACTCGCTTTGCCCGCTGATCCGATCGCTTGCCATGGCACCAACTGGCACTGTACGCCAATATCGAGTGCGTGTGTGTGTGGAATAATTCGCTGCACATGTCCTGCAATTAGTCGCCCGCACAGCCCAGCCCAGCCTACTGCCTCCCCTCGCTCTCTGTTGAGGCTAATCAGTTGATATCTCAATATCTGGGCCACTCAAACATGCTTCGCACACCAATTTAGTCACAGTTACATTGTCAATGCTGCTGGGGTGCAAAGTCCAATCGCTGCTCGCACTCTCGCACTCTGTCCCACACACTGGTGACGTCACGTCGTTTTATGTAATCTAATTTGGCTGGCCAGACCAATCTACATACAATATTATTCGTAGTTTCGGAACTGCGCATTTGTCTTCTCGATAGCGTCTGCGCGCGAGTGTGTGTGTGTGTGTGTGTGTGTGTGTGTGCGTGGCGTGTGTGATGTCTGATGTCTGCCCTGGATAGCGTCATTAACACACATTATGTGCATGGCTATGGCATGATAATAAGTATACTCGATACCAGTATATCTACTCTCGAGAGCTGGAGAGCTCTTTTTAGAGTTGTGTCAATACGAAAGCCAATCACTGATCGCACACAATGCGACACTATCTAGATCAAAAGCCACAGTCAACTTTTAATATCTGATAAATAAACGAACAATAGTCAATGTGAGAAATGTGCTGCTGTGTTTGCATTTCTTTTACAGCGAATTCATTTGAAGCAAATATTTCAGTAGAACAAATATATCGCATGCTTATATTAAATTGCATGCGACCTCATTTTCTCTGCGATAATACAACGACATTGACGGTTATATAAAGCGTTTTCCCAACCAATGACGTTGCTGAATTAACCTTCTTCGATTTGCGCATATCGCAAAAGCGCTAATGAATTAGTCTGCTAATTTAAAGTATATGAATTTCGAATATCTCTGTGTGCTTTGTGCGTTTTCGCGCTTTAATCAAATTGACGGGTTTTATTGTCATGCGATCCGCACTTGCTTGTTTGACTTTTCAGTTTGCTGTTTTGCTCAGCTTCTTTCGCCTTATTTGCATTCGTTTTGTTTTGTTTTCTTCTTTTAGTTCGACTTGATTTGCGACCGTCTGGCGGAGTATTTTGCTGGACAAAAACTACATACTTAATGCCAGATATTTACGTAGTCTTTGTTTACCAAAGATAAGAACTGACCACAGCTGCGGGTTTAATGGGTGTTGGTGGTGGTGGCTCGTGTTGTCTATTCCAGATTTGGGCTATCAGTCTGGTCGTCACTCTCAACTAATTAGTCGGCACACATCTTCGCTAACAGCAGAGAATGTTTGATGACAGTCACGCGCCGAGGCGAACTACAAATCCATTTGAGATGATAACCCAGCAGGGTCCGTCTACGTAAATAATCATTGGGCTCTGGGAATCGGAACCGCTCTAGGAATGTGGAATTGGCTTTGGATTTGGGATGCGCAGAGGGAATTTCTGCTTGCGTTTGGCATTTACAAATGGCAAGTACATTTTTATCTCAGTCACAGCGATGCGTTGTGTGCTCTTTCAATTCAATATGTGCTGCAGGCACACTTAAGACTGCCAGATACTATAGAATAGCGAGTCAAAGATAAGGATTGTTCAGCATTCAACTCAAAAGTAATTCAAATAAAATTCTATACAAAGAAAGTTAAGACTACAAGTTGAGAGAGTCTATGGTTTTGTGGGACATATAGAATAAGAATTGTTCAGCATTCAACTTAAAAATATTTAAAATAAAGTTGTTTTTAAAAAAAGTTGTACTGAAAATAGAGTAAGGATGGTTTAGCCTTCAAAACTAACGTATTTAAAATTAAGTTTTCTTTACGGAAATTTGGACTACAAGTTAAGATGCCTAACTCCTAACTAAGTTTTAAAGGAAATATAGAGTAAGGATTGCTAATCACTAAAGACACTAAAAGTATTTAAAATAAAGTTTTCTTTATAGAAAGTGGTACTACACGTTGAGATACGCTACAGTTTGAAAGGAAATATAGAGTAAAAGCTTGTGGCAAATTATAGCATTGATGCTCTTTGAGTTCCTCGAAAAAACTGCGAAGGAGTCGCATCTTATAAGTAGCAAAACTCTGAAATATTTAAGAATAATGATGCTAATCAATGGTAATTAGTATCTGCATTTAGTTAGCATACTCTACTGACAGCCAAAAGTGCTGGGTATCTGGTTGCCGGCCGATGCTTTGTTGCCGTTGCTGTGGCACATTTATTTTTGTACAGCGTATATTTATTTTTATTGAGATTTTCATGCGAAATACGCAGAAAATTAACAAGCGCGTGTTTTCCACTCTCCTATACACACGAGCGTATAATATGTGTATATGGAAAATTTATTGCCATACCATATAGACGGACAAGTATGACTAGCTGCTGCGTATAATAGACACAGCGTGGAGCGTGGCAACAGTGCCAGCGAAATGCGAAAAGTGAAAAGCGAAAAGTTCTGCATCTGGCCAAGTTCGTCAACTCGCCTTGGCCGTGCGCCTCGGTTTTGGGCAAAGTGCGAGCAGTCTAAGGGCAGAGCCCCCGCATCAGGGCTGCGTATCTCTGGCGGCCTTATCAGCTGGCCATCGAGCAGCGACCGCCAAGGCGCACACAGCAGCGCACTAAGCACATAATGCCGCTCGACGCGTATCGCGAGCAAACGAGTTTCGAGGGAGTCCAGTTCGAACCAGTTACCACCGATCGACCCACCGACCGAGCGACCGACCGATCGAGCAGACAAATGTCTTTGTGGGCGACGCGTGGCTCCAGTTAAACAGCACTTGACTTCACTTTGCGACTCAGTTTAGCCGCTGAACTGTTTACACTGCGATTTGCAATGACGTCGCCTGAAGTGGGGAATTCGCCAGTAGTTCGACTTGCTCTTAGTCACGCTAACCTCTCACCTGGCAACTCAGCGTCGATGGAAAGTTTTCAGCACAACAGTTCGTGGAGTGATTCTGCGGACTGTGCAAACTACTGGCGTTCATCCTTGACGAGTCTGGAAGATTGCTCACGTATAAGGTCAGCGCACTGTCTGGAACTAGTTGGGGCTGGGGCTTGGCAACGCTGGGAATTCGGGCATGTTGTCCTAGTCGTCGCGATATAACATTAATTGCACGCAGCCAATTGAAGGCCAAGGCCAATGAGTTGAGCTGAAAGTTGCCCCTCGCTATAATCATACTAGGTCTGAGAACTAGTCTCAATTACCAGCGCGAACTGGTAGTTGCAGGAACTGTGAGTAGTTGTTGAAATTCCGTTTGATTCCACTAATGAGCTCTGTGCCATGGCAAAGTCCAGTATCAGCGTGTGTCTGTCGCGCTGTTTACCGATTGATAAGCGCACAATCAAACGTAGGTGGAGCACACAATTATAGCCTATAGACTAAAGTCTTCCTATACGGTAAGTTCGATCGCATGTAATGTCGTAAATGTAGCTGCTCTAGACAATTCTACGACATGCTGTGGCGCAGCAGATCGCCGAATAGTCGCGTAGTCAATACACGTCACAGCTAACTCACATTTTCATGTAGCAAGTGTGTTGGCACTTATCTTATCGCGTCTCGCATTGAAGTATTTATAAGACCCAGCCAGTCGCATGCGATACGCACCGACGAAATATAGGAGTGTGCTCTACTCGTAAACAAACAATTAGCTGATAAGCACTCTGCGATTCGACATAATTAGCGACTGAATTCCTGCAGACTTCAAGTGATCGATGTTTCTGAGAAAGCCATTAGATGAGTCGCGTGGCCCATTCGATAAATGTTGTCATAAAGTAATTACAATTACGTATTTGCTATTTGTGTTGTTTGTTATTCATTCATGCAATGCGAATAGGTGCGCAAATATTATTGTCTTTGCTGTTTGAATAATATTTATTATTTCTCTTGTCGGCCGCTATTTGTGTTGTTGTTGCTGTTGCTGCTGCTGCTTCAGTTTTATTGGGCTGCTCAATGCGCTCGCTTGGGGGGCTCGACTAACAAAGCAGCGTCGACACAACAACAGCAATGATATTGTTGCCGTTGCCGTTGTCTCGGCCAGTTGTTGCCGTCGGGTTGTCTAAGGTTATCGCCAGCGTGTCAGAAGAACGTCGTCGCTGGCAACTGTCAATGGATTGCGCAAGTAGTCATAATAGTGTCAGATACACGTTGTAAGTAGTTTGATAAAGCGCATTGAATGCGACAAGGAAACCTCTAGAGCAAAGCGCCAGCGATGTTGTCTGGCAAAAAAAAAAAACAAAATTATGAAAACACGCCACTCCAATGCTGCTATCAAAACAAAAGCCAGCAACAAGCCAAACAAGTAACCAAACGTTAAAAGAGAGTTCAATTTGTTGTGTGTGTTTTGTTTTTATTTTGTTTTATTTGCAGCAACCGGCGCGGCGTTGTTCCTGTTGCTAGGCGCCCTCAAAAACAAAAGCAGCACCAACACCAGCATAGCTTTGTTTTTGTTTTGATTGCGTTCGCGTCACACACACACACACACACACACTGCGACACAAAGAGAGGCGGCAGAACCAGTTGGTCAACTGCAAGCGATCAGATCGCTCACTACACACACACGCACACGCACAGAAATACATTTACACAAAGAGAAGGAAAAAACCGGAGTCAAAACAAAAATACAAAAATAATGTACGCAGTGTGGGCGTTACGGTGAGGGGATGGGCGATTGTTGATTAACAGCGCACAAAGAAAACGAAGCATAAAGCGGACAAAGCAAATGCTTACAGAGCGAGCTTTTGCCCACAAAAGTATGCAATAATTGCGAGCAATTGAGGTATTTAGTGGGCAGCCGCAAACTATGCTACAATTTATTCAAAGGCAAACAAAAATACGCAAATAAATTAGGAGGACCTTGGGGTTCTAATCGCAACGCACAGCTTGTTAACATCAGCTACAGTTTTAGTGATTCAGTCGAATTTGGAGCCTATATCACAAGCGATTTGCTGCTGTTTTGAGAAGCTGTTAAAGTCCACAAACTTGTGTGGCGTTAAAAAGTGTTGCATAATTTTAAGCGCATAATTATAGTCGTATGAGGAATGTTTTGGATTGCGAATTCATTGATAAAAAAGTTTTAGCTTGGGGTGTGTAGCGTGCGTGAAAATTGTTTATAAACAAACTACTAAGTATGAGAGAGCTCGAGCGTAAGCAGCGTCGATAGCAGCTGCGCCTAAGAACATTGTAGCCGGCAATATTGTGATGATGTTGATGGTGCTCTTGTTGCTCACAAGAGTGCATTGCTCTTGAGAGCAGTAGACGCGATTGTGGCATTAACATTGATAACATTTGGAAAATGGAATTTTACTGGGATGGAAAATACAATTACAAACAAATCGGTGAGAGATAAGAGCACTTCGATTGGGGTAGGTTATGATCAATGCTCAACTATGTGCAACACCCGAATGCTGTAAGACAAGTAAGCAGTGCAATGCCAGAGAATTACTCAATAGAAGTCCCTGCGCAGCTTTAAATGGTTAACCGCGGGCTGGCAATGACCTGCTTATTGGTCGACGCTGCAATCAGATTAAGACTTACCCGCTTCGCAGTAAGTGGATGCCTTTGAGTAGCATTTTCTGTTTTCTCGTTTTATCTTCGTCGCTGCTTCCCTTTTTCCGCTTCCTTTCACTTTCGGCTGTGGCGGTTGCAGCTGCAGCTGCTCTGGGCTGTAGTTGTCGCTGTGGTTGCCAATTGAATTGAGTTCGCTTAATGAATTTATTTCGTTTCGCTTAATTTGATGAACTTGCGGTCTTGATGCGAATTTATATTTAAATGTCTTGCACTCTGCACAAACTAATTGAGGAAACGTGGCGCGAACTCTCCTTCTCTCCCTCGCTCGCTCTCTTGCTGGCACTTGTTGTGCTTCAACAATAATCGCACAGCTGCTGCAACTGTTGCTGCTACGACTGAAACTGCTGCTGCTGCTGCTGGCACTTGTTGCTGCGTCCGCACAACAAACCAAACTGAAACTCTATGGCTGGCGCTGGTTGGGCTTAAGTAACAGATGTATCGCTGGTATCGCCGTGCGACATACGTTTTGCCATACGCTTTTCGATTCGTTTCGATTTCGGTCTCTGTTGTGTTTGTCTTCATTTCGCTCTTTCCGTTTCTGTTATTATGCACAGCCACTCACACACACACCCACACACACACACACGCGCACGCTGTCATCAGCATATGCGCTGCTGATAAGATAAGCGCAATGCCCACACTGCCGGCCTTCTGCCGCATGCTACGTGCTACGTGCCGCTCTCCGCATGCACCCCGCCCGGCTGCAGCGACGCGCCTCCTGCCGCCAACTTGCCACTCGCTGCACTTGCCCAACGTCTGCCTCGGCAAGCTCATCAGCCGATCTCAGCTGTTGTCTGGGCAACGCTTATCGCTCTGACCTCCGCCCCGAATTATGCTAGAGGCAGAACAGCAAAAGTCGCTTATCGTTGCGCTGTACGTTTCCCAGATTTGTGACACCCTCAATAAGTGTCTTCCTCCATGTGGGCTATGGCCAACGCACTTCTTAGGTGGTTTAATCAGTAGTGAAAGCACTTGAACATCATACAGGGAATTCTGTAGTCGTATAACACACATTTGCAATTATTATTCTGCTCATATCAATCAATAGTCAACAACTTTATTATTGTTCTTTTCGTTTGCCGCTAAATTTAATGGCCGTGTACTGTTTATGATGATTGTTTTTGCCACCTCTGAACCGACTGTAGTTAGTTCAACTTTCTGCTGCACTTGCAATAATGAGCTATAGAATGGCAATAGGATAAAGAATGCATTAAACAGCTTATGACGCCTGTTTGGATCTTTATCAATGTGGTAGCTACTTTTGCACCGTTGAACCCAGCGATAAGATTAATCTGCTGGAAATGGCTTTAGCGCTTAACAAACATTATTCCCAGTGCAAAGTGCCTTTCTCTCACCATAAAATGCAAATAAATAATATAGAGAAAGCATTAAATGAATTATTTGTTAATGCACCTAAACAGGAAGTGTACTTTACAAATAGCAATTCGATTGAGCAATGCAGAATATCAGATGTAGTTATATCCTTAGTTGCCTTGAAAAATGTATTAACGCATTAACTTTAAATAGTGCATTTTATGGGCTTGCAAGAATTATGATGGCAGGCAACTAAAAGCATATGCGTGTATTTGAAACGCAATAAATTTAGAAGCTCAACAAAAGCTCAACGCATGTTTGAGTTGCTTGACGGACACAACAGAGGGCGCTGCTGAAATTCAAATTCGAAATGCTGCCTAACGGCCATTAAGCAAATTATATACAGACTTAAATCTTGGAATTGAAAGAAAACACGAGGGAATTGTTTGCTCTTCTTCAACTTAACCCACTATTCTTGAAATACGTTTATTAATAATAATTACCTGCGTACATATATCATAGTAATATTTCACATAAGTAATTTCTCGATACGTTAATCGTTAATACAATCGAAATTTACACGAGTCCATTTATTCGAATCATTCGCTTATTTCTTAAATACTACGACAATAATTGATATACAATATTTATAGTTTTATTTTGTGTGTTTTCAATGTTTAATTTGAATCATGCGAACTAAATGGTACAATTTAATCATCAATTGGTTAAGAATAGCGAAAATTTGATGTGGGGGCTAACTGTAGATCCGCACATATGTAATTGTGCGGGTCCTTGATTCTTTCCACTTACTGTCAACAGATTTTATATACTTAGCTATAACTATCGTAACTAACTCTCCTTATCTATCGCTCGCGCTCTCGACCAGTGTCTTCGCAAGGTACATAAATAGAACATGTGGCTGGTACTATTGTACCCCCAGCTTGTACAACTATAGCAATCTACTGACTGAAAGGAAAATACTGCTTTTAAAATCTCTTCGAAATCGAAATCAAAAATTCTCTGTATAAACTTGTGCCTCTCGAAGCGTTCACAATTTTGTCTCATAAGTAACATATTACTATTTTGTTCTTCATTTTATTTCATTTCATTTCGTTTCATTGTATTTTTAGTACGTTTTTGTCTTATTGTCTTCAACGGTTGCCGTTTTTAAAAAATTCCATTTCTTTTGATTCTAGGAAATTCAAGAGTTTACATTTGTTCGGTGAATTTGATGTGTTTGCATTTAAACCTGTTGTGGAAACCGAATGTTAAATATGTTCTAGAACGTAGGTGAAGAATGATTCTGGAGTTTAGTCAGAGATTGATGCCGCTTAATAGCTATTTAATTTATTTATAACGCTTCTCATTTTTGTCGTCTTGTAATAGAACTTTACAACCACTAAAACTATTCACAGCAGTTTTTATATATTTTTCCATTTGTTTTCAATATAGGATAACACCATTCAGTGTTGGGTGTGTGTGTGTTTGTGTGTGTGAAAGGAACTTAAAATGAACTGAAATATGGACAGATTAAGAGGGTAATGAGGCAATGTGAAAGAACAGTGTTGCAAAACGCAATTTCTTGATGATACTATTTCTTAGACTACACTTTGAGGATATTATTTAGAATATCACATATTCCATTTGGTTTCTCTACACTTTCTTCTATCGTAATTTCATCTGTTTGTGTGTGTGTACTGTGTGTGTAATTTTCCAGAATTTCGTTAAATTTGTTTGTTTTGTAAATTTATTTGTTAGAGTTTTGGTTATCGTTTGCATTTAACAACTGAACTAGAATTTATTTCGTTAATATTTCAACTTGTTTGTCGTACTTATTACTATTACAATAGTTAATACGTATAAATATGTATATTATATTTTATGTAGAGCTAAACTGAATATAGTTTTTGTTTGGGGGTGTTATACATACTCGTAAGTTCAACTTGAAGAAATGAGACTAATAATGAGTTAAACTCTTGGAAATGCATTCGTTAAAAGTGTTTCTTTGGATTACTACAAAGCATCTTGCAATTCAAATTCTGGCGGCTAGGCAGGGTTACACCTTGGTTATACGAATAGACTATCAAGATAAATATTTATATATGTATATAGTGTGTGTGTAAATAGGGCTTAAAACATACGAAAATACGATTGTGGTCAACAGTTAAAGCATTAAACAGTGTTCAACTAAATGCTACGGCAACAAAAATAAATGTAATCCCCTTCTCAAGACTTCCAACTTTGCTCAAACCCGTTTTGTAGTTCAATTGTAGCTCATTGTACATTGTGTAACTCTGTGTTCTGGTCGTGTATAAGTGTGTGTGTGTGTTAATTTGTGAGATGTTAAGTTAACAATTTTATATTTGATTTCATTTCTAAACTTTTGAAAATGTTTGGCTTAACTCTAAGTTGTATTATTTTAGTTATAGATTACATTAAAATACTTAAATTAGTTTCATATAAATGGTTAGCGCTTCCATAAGCTTCTGATTTACATAGTACATCGAGTGCACGCTCGTGCACCCAACGCATTACTTACCCTTGCCACCGCGCCACTCCGTTCTTGCCACACAACACTCTATCTATCTACACATCGTATGCGTCCTTCTTGAAGTTCTGCTTTCTGCTTGTTGGCACATTTAGATGATTGCTGCCCGATTTGTTGAGGGGCGTGGTTGGGTTGGTTTTCGACGCTGCTGCTGCTGCTGCTGTGGGACGCATCATCATCAAGCGCATGGTCATCGGCTTGTCCTCCTCGTCGTCCTCGGAGAAGTCGCTCTGGGTCTTCACATGACCGCCCAACGCTGGCCCGCTGAAATCATTCTCATCGTCCTCCTCATCGTCCTAAGAGCGCAAACGATCAATTGATTAGTTGAGTCAACTTCAGACGTCTTATGACAAGTTATTAGTTAATGCAAAACTTTAAAGTACATACAGAAGACGTATGCATAGATTTGAGACTTAACTAAAATACAACAAAGGCAAAGCGCACTTGGCCCATCAACAGCTACAGTTGGTGGACTGCAGTAGGAGTTAACGACAATACAAGTACCAAAGACAATGAAATCAAAGGCAACGACAAACAAAACGATGGCAAATATCAACAAAAATCATCATAAGATTGTTTTCGATCAGTTTACAGTGATTACTTTACCTTTTCTGTTTGCGTTACAGAACCACATTTAGGCCAGCTACTCGTGAGCCTTCCGCCTGTCTATATGTCTAACTGTCTGCTTGTCGGTTAGTACATCAGTCAGTCTGCAGCCTAAGCCTAATCATTGAGCCTTGTCTAAACTTGAAGTTAACTAGTTATCATAGTTGTTAAACAGTTGCACTAAACTAACTTCTGGTAAATAATTGTTATCCTTGTTGTCTTTGTTCTTGTAAAGAAGGCGCTGACGAGTTCGAATTCCAGAGTAATACATACGTTATGTATTTCAAAGTATATTCAAATGGCATTGCGATTGTTTTGTTTTTCGTAATTTTTTTTTTTTTTTTTGGTGTTTTTTTCTTTTTCTTTTTTGCTTGCTAGTTAATATGCTGTGCGTTTTTTTTGGTTTAAAAAGATCTTGTTGCTTGACTTATTCTCAAATCGATTCAATAGTAAGTGAGCATTGGTTTATCAAATTGCTGTTTGCGACTTCGGTATAGTCAGGCAGACGGAGCGTGTAAAATTTCTCATTGTCCTCGAAATGCGTGGAGTCAGGCGATGCAACAACGGGTCTACTTTGAGAGTTGAGATTAAGGATGTTGGGTATTTACGAGTTGGATACTTTAAATGTGTTCTTTTTGTTTTTCGATTATTTGTTTGTAGCTTTTCTTTTCTTTTGCTTTAGAAGTTTTTCGAGTTCTAGTTCTGATTGCAGGAGCGTGACACAATAGAGCGAGAGAGAGAGAGAGAGAGAGAGGGCGAGAGAGAACATCGAGAATCGTGAGTTTAGCAGCTGTTTGGCGTGGACGCGCAGTGATTGTTGGGTGGCGATGACAGGACAACATAGAACTTACTTCAAAGTCTCCAATTGTGAAGCGTGTCGCCGCTAATGAATCTTGCGGTGGCATATCCGGACTCAAGTTCTGATACATATTGAGCGTGATGAATGGTTTTGAATGTCGCGAGTTGATTATTAAGTAATTGAAGCATGTTTTGGTTTTTGTTTTCGGGTAGATAGAGAAACAAGCGCAACGTGTGAGTGAGTTGTTTGTTAAGTGAGAGAGAAGACACAATTAGTTACATTTATTGTAATAGTAGTAGTAGTAGTAGTAGTAGTTGGAAAGAGAATCTTAGCTTAACTCGAAGACAACAACACAACTACGAGTATGTTACTATACAGCGTCCCGACCACAGACGAGAGCAATAGACGAGTTATACTCACATCATCGTCGTTGTCGATCATCTCCTTGGTCGAGGCGGTCGTCTCGTTGCGACGTATCGATCCCTGGTGAATGTCCAGGTCCACCTTGAGGCACTGGAAGCTGCGCATGAGGAACACAATGGGCATGGGCAGCACTCCGGCCATTATCATGGCCAGGGCAATGCCCATGACCCAGTTCGGATAGTTCTTCTGCTCCACGGCACCCTGCAAAAGTCGCAAGAAGTTAACCGATGTCGACGAAGTTGGACTAGCCACTCTCATACCAGTTCGGCGTTCCAGGCGCCGTACGTGGGATTGCGGATGACCATGAAGACGACGGATGAGATCAATATGCAGACCATGATCACCGGGCCAATGTAGCGCCAGGTCAGCTGCCAGTACAGACCCGGTCTGTAGCCCGTCATCTGGTAAATATCCTCGGTGAAGCTGTGCACGAAATGCAAATGGTTGCAGGCGATATATACAGGACATATGGCTAAGATAAGCACTCACCGCTCGTGGCCGTAGATGAAGATGACTGCGATCATTTCCATGAGGGCGACGACGACCAAACCGATTGTGCCGGCAAAAGAGTCGAACATCTTGAGCCAGTACTCGCCGGCACCTGTGCAGAAGATGAAACCGACAATAAAGCAGAATAGACATACCACGCCAGTGACATGTTGTTTCTTAACCCGCTTTATGATGTCTATGTCGAACAACGTGCACAGCATGCCCTCGAGTATGCCGATCTGGGAGCCCAGGCCCAGCGACAGCAGCATGGTGAAGAACAGCACGGCCCAGAACGGGGCGCCGGGCAGCTCGACGATGGCCTGCGTGAACACAATGAACGCCAAGCCAGTGCCCTCGGCGGCCTACGGACAGTGGAGTTTGCGAAGAAAATAGTTAGTAAGGAGAGCAGCTCAAGCGGTCAACTTAATCCGCTACTAATTAAATCTATTACTTAATCTGCTCAAAACTAAATTAAGTCAAGTCAACTTAATCTGCACCAATTAAAAGCATTATCGGCTTAAATCTGATCTGAATTTTAAAGAGACATTGATTGAAGCCACAATTGAAACTGCTTTTAAATGCATGCTTACAGCTATTAAGCTACAGCTATTATATTAAGTGTTACAGCTATTATATTAAGTGTAACGTCAAGATATTGTTTCCAAAGCTAAAAATGGTTTCCAGTTTCAACTTTAACCTGTTATTGCATGACAACTATGTATGTGACATTTTGAAATGTTCTAAAAGTATCACTTTCTCGCTTCGCTAGAGCAGCACTGCTAAGCTATAACAGTTTCTGTTAAATTGCTGTTAAGCACCTGCTAATCGGTTAGTGTGTGCGTCTGTTAGCGGATACACATATATCGAAGTATGTAAGCCATTTGCATTCATTGTGTGAAACAGTAGAGCATGAAGAGGGCGCTGTTAAGCAGCAGCATTGCGCCATTAACTTAGCTCTGCATGTGTGTGTAATTGTGATCGCTAGAAATGCATGAATTGCCTGCCAGCTGCTATACAAAATGCAAAATTAGGTGCTGTTAACTTACAGCACTTACAGCGTGCGCTCTTGTTGTATTTTGCGTGTGACTGCTGGCAAAGACTAGGATTTAAAAGTAGATAAGCCTGTTGAAAAATGCATGTGTATGTTTGTATGTGCCTTTACTTGGGTGCAGCTCCCTCTGTTGAGTAATATAAGAATCTCTGAATGCATTTCTTATGTTGGTTTATTTTGCTCTGCTCATATAAGAGAGCTTTTAGAATTATTTTAGCCAGTCTGATCAGCTGTTTCAAAATAGCTCTGTCTCTGAGTGACGCAAAATACGATAAATTGTGATCGATATGTTGAAATTGGCTGGCTGATATCGAATAAACAGCTTTTTTAGTGCAATAGTTGTTGAACAAACTAAATTATGCCAAAGCTTGTGATGTTTACATCTTTTTCATACAATTAATTTATTCTTTATATTTTAGGCATACACTGCTATTGCGTCATTTGAGGCAGCTACTTACGTTGTCCAGCTCCTTTTTGATGCTGCACTCGTTGAGCAGGAATGTTTTGGGCTCGGTGGCATTGTAAATGCTGAAAGCCGCATCGTACTCCTCGGGGGTGGCGTTCTTGAAGGGCAGCAAGTCGTGCTTGACGAGTAATTCCGTGTTGCTGCAAAAATCGAATGGAATAGAGGCCAGTTGTAGTCGGCTTGCACCAGTTGAGCAATAGAGTACGACAATAATAATAATAATAGCTCGATACCTGGGGCAAGCTCAATGGGTCAACAGACAAAAGTTGAAGAGCAATTGTCAATAGCTCAAAGAGAGCGCTGGCCATGCAGGCGGAGCGGGCAGGCGGGACGGGGGCGATGCAGAAACCTGTGCAGCGGCCATTAATTGAAACAAATTGACCGCGTATCGATTGGGCTATCAATGGGCAAGCAAAACAAAGCTGAGCTAAAGATAGCTGCCACTCGAGCCCAAGCCGCCGCATGCCGGTTACAACTAGATTGAACGCACTGTCCACTCACTAGCAGTGACCCCGCCCAGAGCTATCCGCTGTCTGCTGATGCGTGCTGATGGTGAACTTGCAATGACCCCAGAGCCAGACCCAACCCTAACCCAAGTGCCACAATCAGTGGCCACTCACTACTCACTCACCCGGCCACACAGCGATCCACGTTGACGGTGGCCTTGAAGCCGAGTATGGCGAAGATGACGACACTCGCGTAGATGGCGGTGACGGCATTGCACACGGAGACGAGCAGCACGTCGCGGACGCAGTTGTTCTTGGGCGTGTTGTAGCTGCCGAAGGCAATCAGCGAGCCGAAGGCCAGGCCGAACGAGTAGAAGACCTGCGTGGCCGCGTCCAGCCAGACGGTCGGCTCCAGCAGCTTCTCCACCTTGGGCGTGTACATGTGCATCAGGCCGGCGCCGGCGCCGCGCAGCGTGATGCCCCGTATGAAGAAGATGGTGAGCACGATGTAGGGGAACAGGGAGGTGAAGTAGACCACCTTGCCGGAGCTCTGGATGCCCTTCATCACGATGAAGAAGACAATGGTCCAGGAGAGCAGCAGGCAGAGCACAATCCACCACTTGAGGCCGCCGGGCTCGTCCATCGAGGGCGCCGCATCCAGGGTGGTGCGATACCAGAAGTACGTCGTCTCCGACGACTTGGCGCACTCCTCCAGCTCGTAGCCGCTGCTGTTCGTGGGGCACGTGGACCAGGGCAGCGGATACTGCAAGAGAGTGATTACTTTACTGCATGGCACTACAAGATTGATTTGCAACTCACGCGAAAACTGTTGAACAGGTAGTAGAAGACCCACGTGATGATCACGTTGTAGTAGAGCGCCACGAAGAGCGTCACAATGCACGAGGAGATGCCGATGCCGCCCAGCCACGGGTGTATGGTGTTCCACACGCCCAGCGCGCCCAGCCGCATGCGCTGGCCCATGCCCAGCTCGATGAGGAAGAGCGGTATGCCCTCCAGTATCAACATCACCATGAAGGGTATCAGAAATGCACCTGCAAGCAGCACAGTCAACTCGTTACTCATACGACACGTTAGCGGTGCGTCTATGCGGCGACTATTTTTAGTCGATGCATTCGTAATTGAATTAGAAGCGCGGAATGTCTCCTTCAACGAAAGTGCGTTGGCGTTGCCCCGATTACACCGATTGCCCCCGATTGCCCCGATTGCGCCGCGGCCAAGGTCCGCAATTAAGCTCTTCCGGCAGGCCCAATAAACGCCCCGCACCCCCGCCTCGACCCTGGCGCAAGTGCAGCCCATTCACGAGTCGTAAGCTCTGCAATTAGTGTACATTAAATCTCATAATGTTATTGTCGCAGCAGCGCATTTGATTAGCTTCAGCCAGCGCGCTCTGATATCGAATTTGTATGTGCGAATGCAGCAGGAGCGGACTGAGGGTGAAAAGCGCCCAACTGCACAGAGTTACAGACTGCTCTAGACTCTCGTTGATGTGTTGCTTCTACTTACAATAGCACTCCGCTCCGGCTCTGTTTATTATTGACTCTCAGCCGAATGCAATTAACGTTATCATCGAGACATATTGACTTCACTTGCCACTGCCGAAGTGTTCGATTTTGGCAGTGGAACGGCCTATTATCAGGCTATCATGCGCTGACCAAGTGCATCGATCAGCCCGCCCGCGATTTATTATCATCTGACAGCCGGCAAACGACTGTATTACTTACCGCCGCCGTTCTGTTGGCACAGGTAGGGAAAGCGCCAGATGTTGCCCAGTCCCACGGAATAGCCGATAATACTGAGGAAGAACTGCATCTTGCCACTCCAGGCGGCACGGTCCGGTTCGCCGGGGATGTCCACCGATTGCACTGAGTTGCGCTGCGGGGCGGTCAGGACGATGGTCACCCCGTGGGTGCCGTCGCCCCTGGCTCTCGTGTTCAGTGGCGCCATCTCGTGGCCGTTGCGCGGTGCATCAATTATTTTAGTGGCAGCCATCAACGCTGGTTGAGTCAACTGCCCCTCGCTTGCAACGTGTTGTTTGCGCTCTGTGAAATATAACGAAGCCGCTCTATTATCATGTTTCAATCTTCATGTTCTACGACTGTGTTGCAGCACAAAGTAGCAACTTTACTTCAATGTAAGCTGGAGAGGGAGGAATTTAAAGAAATGACCAATAATTTGTAATGTGGGAAGAATATGTCAAAAGTTTCTGTTTGCACTGCATAAATACAAGTAGCTTTGGACAACCCCAATTTCTCATTTATTACAGTGATATAATTAAAGGGCACAATTCAAAAAACTTCATGTGAGGTTTTAATGATTCTTGATTTGATTTAATAAATGTGTAGAAACCAATACAAATGTTCTTAAACTCTAGCAAATGATGCCATATGATTTAGCTGAAAGGCATATTTATAAAAAATTCCTTTTACAATTCATTCTTTTGGGACTAACAACATGTGACCCAATTCAACCAAGTCGCAAATTAAATTGAAATTGTATTTATTTGAACGTCAAGCTATTTACCGAAATCAGTTGAAATCTGATGAATACTTCTAGTATGGGAACTTTATTTACTTTGTGCCAAGAAATGCGACCACAAAACTTTTATTTATTCATATTTAGTTAGTCAATTATTCTGCTTAGACTCGTAAAGCGAATATCTGAACTGTGCTGCCATGCAGCTTGCACTGTTTGATGAACCTGCCATTTGTTTGATCAATAATGTAGCTATAGTCCACGTATGTTTCACTGTGAGTGTGTTTACATGCAAATAAGCTTGGGCTAACCAATTTTGTGGCACGTCCTTGAGCTGGCTCTCGAGTGGTTGGCGGTGTATGCCAGAATTGCGATGGTTTATAGCCAGCCAGGTAACTCAATTTGTGCCCTAATTGTTTGGTCATTATGGAATTTTATTTGTTCTCTTTCTCTCTGTGTTCACTACCAACTTTTTTGTAATTCGATAAAGTTCATGGATGGAGCCAAAGTGGATGTCAAACTGTCATATACATACAAGTATGTGTATGATAGTGCTCTGGATGTGTCTTTTCTATATGTCCTCTAGCGAACGCCGAGAGCTTTCTAAGGCAACCAAAGAGAAGGTCGCCACTAATTAAAACGCAGTGTCTAAGTGCTTATGAGTGTGTATATAACATGCTTCTTAAGCTATATATCACACACTGGTGGATGTGCAAAATGTACCCAAGTGCGTTGAAAAAGTTTCAAGTTGTCTCAAGGTTGCATTCTTTAATATTATTAGGCATTAAAGAATCAAGTTAAGAAAGTAGTATTAGTAAAGTGCACTATAACGTGTAAAGCAGCATTTATCTACAAATTCGAGCATATTAATGCCATCTACTCTGAGACTTTAATCGCTTTACCTCTGTCAGAAATAGAAACCGTAATTATACCCGAAAAACAAGGAGAGGCATCAGTACACTAATAATAAAACCAAATAATCTATACTTTATTTTCAGTTTCGTTTGTGTGCCTTATAGTATAGGCAATAAATTTAAATTGTGTACCTATTCTGTTACCAAAAGTAGCGCATAGATTACAGCCTAGCAAAGTTGTTAAGTTCAAAGATAGACACGTAAAAAAGCAATTTTATAAACAAAACCAACTTTTTTAATTTACTTATTCAAGTTTTGGTATAAATTATTATCAGCATCTTATGAAATTGAAATCGGCAATGTCATGCTACTACATTACAGAATATTTTAGAGAGTATCAAACTTGTTTCGCTATCAAATGTAAACACCAGAAGCGTGAAAGTAGGAAGCAAAGTTTGCAGGAAATCGGCTGCTGGGCAGTTGCTTTTACTTTTAAATGTTTTACGTGTTGCATAGTGTAAGACCCCCAAAAAGGGCTGCAGAAGGTCGTTACAAAAGCAAGCAAGCAAAAGTACGCACCAACACACAAATACGCACACACACACACACACACGTACGGTTAATAGCGAGCACATGCCCATGGCCATGTATTTGTGTGTTGTGCTATTTACTTGGAGGCTCGTCTCGCCTGCTGACGTAGTAGAATGTCGCCAACAGAAGCCCGCAGCAAAGCGGAAACTACATTGTGAGCGCCAGGGAAGGGCGATAAGTGAAAGAGAGCAGCGACGGCGAACGAAAGAGAGCTGCTACACATGTATGTGTAAGCAGCTGTGCAGCAAGAAGAAGGAACTTGCAATGAAAGAGAAACTCACCACAACACGTCGGAACGGGAAAGGGACGGCGCGAACACTAAGTGGGAGCGAAAGAGCAGCCACTAAAAAGCTGTCTGAAAAAGCTTTGTGGCGTCCTGCTGCGCTGCGATAGACGATGCTTCATTGATGGCACTGAACATACACACGAACGTAGTGTGGGCTGTGAGTGCGCCCAACTTGGCGTATACGTAATGCGCTATGACGTCTTTGGCCGTCTTTCAAATGGCCAGCGACAATTGCGTATTTCTTGCATGCTGTCACAAGAACTTAACCACTCGGCAGCGATGCTGCAATTGTAAATATTTATTCTAGTTACCCAATCAACTGACAGCTGCGAGAAACCAAAATTATGCATCTTCCCGGCCACTAATGACAGACACGACGTGCGGCGCACTGCCTTTCAATTGTGTCTCGTACTCTTCCGCCTCCTGCTACTGAAATCACAGTGTCACCCTTGACCTAGTCGGCTAGTTGCTGATTCCGGTTTGTTTATCTCCGTCGCTTTTCCCGCCAGCCCCGTCGCCCGACTCGCTTTCTCGCCTCGCTGATTACACAATCCAATTTATGTTACGTAAAACGTTGTGTGAAAATAACAGTCCTGTGTGTGGTCCTGGCTTGTTGCTGCTATTGTTGTGTGGCTTAACACTGATTTCTACGTCGCAATTCTTGTTGTTGTTTTGCTCATGCACCTGGCATTTGACCCATGCCCACTTTCAGCTAAGTGCCCCCCCTACTGCCTCCAACCGGCGATTCTATATATAAATTTCAAGCTGTCAGTTGCGTTTTTTTTCGCTCTTGCAGGACACGACTGGCCCTGGCCCTGTCAACAGCAACCTTTCGCGTGCGCGGGTGTGTGGCGGGGTGTTGGTAAGTGCTCGGTCTGCAGCACAATACTTGGGCAATTTTTGTCGGATATTATTTAATAATAGCCCCGGCATGGCGCAATCAAAGGCCAACAAATTCACTTATTGTGCTCAATTAGGGCCTAAGTAGTAGCGTTGCTATATACCCAAGTGTTATCCCGATTCTAAAGCAATTCACCAGCAGTCTCACAGTCTCGCACGACTCTTATATAACCGCATTGCAATGCACACAAACTAATTTCACAAGAGCAAGGCAAACGCGCTGCCTTCGACCTCAGACAAAAATACATTTTAAATGAATGGAAATCTACCAAAGTGCGCCCAAAACGGAGCTACCTCCATCCATCACATACACACGCACCGACACATTGACACTTACTCACACACACACACACTGACGACATTGGCACAAAAGCTTGCCATTTGTGGGCTTGTGTTGGTGTCTTTTTCGGTGCTCTTTAACTTGTACCTTTGAATAAAGGACAAAAGGGAATTGCGTCGTGCCGAAATGTTATTCAAAAACAAGTATAGAAAGAGCGCGAATTGGGCATGCACAGCCGAGAGATACCCTTCATGGCCTAACGAAATAGTGGATTAATACAACGAATGATATTTTCATCACAATATTTTCTTGTTCCCATTACTCCTACTGAATACTGTAGCAGTTGGTTCGAAGAAGCTAAATAGAATAGATTCCCGAGCGGTACTTTTGATACATTACGGATAATATTATTGAATAAGGCCGCGCTTACTGCCGTTTTAACGACCCTCCAGCTGTAAGTGAAATAAAATTGTACATCCATATGCTAGTTGTACTCATATGCCCTTATGGGTTTAATAGCTTTACCTTTTACAGTGCCCGCGCTTGATGCGCTCATAGCTTAACGTATGCGGTTCACTCAATACGCTTTCTGCCAACAACTGTTGCCCCAGGGTAGATCTGATGTAGATACGTACATGTAAGTTCAACCCTCTGCCAAATTGCCTTAAAGCTGATTCCTCTAACTCTGACACTTTAAAGCTAGCCCAAAAGCCCACACGAAGGCATGTATAGCAGTGCAGAGGGGGAGCGAAGAGTGAAGAGCGAAGGGTTAGCCGGAATAGTGTGTGACATGGCGTGTTACCCGATCCAATCGATTGAGCTGGTCGGCGTAGAAGAGACAACGTGGATAGATATGCAGGGTGGAGGTGGTGGAGAGGCTCAAGACTGCATAAATCATACTGTTTGATTGGGAATGAAAGGCATTCAATACATGCCATCCATCGATTTGCACGTTTTATGGGGCCTTTCGGATTTGCTGTTTGCAGCCCCCCGCTCCAGTCCAGTGCAGCACATTTGTGCACTTGTAAACATTGTCGGCGAACTCAAGTTGTTCCCAGCAATAGATTCCTGCGTTTATATGAGTACACATATTTTGCGATCTTCAATTGAAAATGTGAAACTGAAAATTGAAAATTGTTCACAGCTATTTTTAGTACACAGAACAAGCGCATTTTTGGCAAATGCAATGCTCCAATTGGTTTGCTTTGCGCTCTTTTCCAATTTTCGCTTGTTTGGCAATCAATGCCACAAAGCGTTGGCCTCTGAACTTGTTCGACTTCACACGCCCCATTCCTTTGTGAACTTAGATGGAATTGGCGTCGATTCTATTCTCTTTGCTAATGTAGCTGAACAAATTCAAGCACAAAACCCACTGCGCCAGCGAAGTGGCCTTGATTACGCCAAGTTCCCGTCTGCGGGCCGCGATGGTTTCCCAGGAACCAGTGTTAGTCGTCTTTGAGGCTGAGCCGGACTGGTCTGGTTGGAGCCACTTTAATCTGCTTTAGTTGTTTCGCTTAGTGGTTTTGTGTTACAGCTCGCTTTGTTTACGCATCCCAATCCCTGGTCTGCACAAACTAGCTCAACTCTTATGTAAACACTTGCACTTATTTTTCTGCGGAATTGTATCTCGCATTGTGGGACAATGGAAAATTTCAAAAGCACCCCAAATCTGCAAGCGCCTGGAAACCAATTAAATTCTAATCTTGGGGGGTCAATTTATTTTACATAATTCTTAAAGGCACTGCAAGGAAACCCCAGAGCCACATTGGGTAAGTCGATAAATTCTAAATCGTTATTATTATTGCAAGATAAACAGCATTTTGCACTTGCAGCAAACACAATGTAAGGTAAACATCATAAAAGTTGTGCCTCAAATGGATGAATTTCAGCACATAATATACTTTCGCTCTCTCAACAAAGCAGAAATAGGAAGAGATAGAGCTGAGAGGGTGGATGCATCGGAAAACTGGCAATTGTCAGGGCCAAAACACAATCAGCCAAGCACAAAGTTCACTTTCTTGTTTTTTGGCAGAGCATCAACTGTTGGCCTGTTGGGCGGATGCTGCCGTGGACACGAATATGGGGAGGGACTGACGTGGGTTGAGCTTTCACACAGAACAGAATAGAACAGAACAGAACAACCCCCAGCCAATGCCATTGCCAGCCTCAATGCAATTTCCCTTCACCACATTTCGGGTAGATGAGAGCAGTTGAGCACGCAATAAAGATAGAGAGAGCGCGACTGCCAGAGTCGAGAGCTGAGAGACACGCGCAGCGAAAGAACTGGCAGGCGTGAAAAGCTTGTATCGTATCCACGTATTTTTCCCAGCAAGAAATCTGTTTATGTTTATGGGTTATGCAAAAATCAATCACATGATATTATTACTAATTTCTGATTCAATTTGCAACCAATAACAGACTGTTATTATTGCTGCTACTACTTATTGCGCTCGAGCTTTCAAAACACACGTGCTTCCGCCCCATGGATGAATTTTTTATGTTATTTTCGCTGTAAAAATGAAAGAACGAAGCATCGTTCAACGTGCAAGTTGAGCGAATAATTTACATGACAATATTCGCTGATTGTAGATTATGCATTTCAAAATATTTTAGTAAGTTCAAAAACGCACTCTTCTTTCAATGGGCAAAGTGGGAAAAATGTCGAACGAAGCGCGAGTTGAAATTGCAATGCAATTGAACGATTCCAAGAGTGAAGCACGTGTATCCTGAACGTATGTGTATAGGTGCCTTGGGTTTTGTGTGAGGGTATGACCGCATATATATGCATGGACTGTGTGCGCAGGACACGTCAGGATAAAATTTCTGACATTTCTATGCGAAGTCGAAACGTACCAAACTTTCAGTTCGCTAACTTCAATAGGGCTCTTTAAGGGCGGAATTTTTTTCACACAGACACAAAGGACACAAACGCGCGGCTTTTTCCTTTTTTGATCTTCTCGGCTTTGACAGATGCCAAGCTCTTTGAAAGATAAACTTGTTGGAATTTTTTTGTAGGCACTTTGCACCACACTCACAAATTCCAAAAATTCTGTCACGAAAATTTGCGTTTATTCTATTTTATTGTATTTTTATATGCGGAGCTTTGCTCAATTCTCACGACCGTTGCTTTGTGCTTTCCGTTGTAAACTGATTTGCTTGGCGCCGTTAAAAACCCACGAGTACTCTGTGGTGCATTAGATTCATTCGATTTCACTCGATAGCATCGCGAGAAGCTCGCAGCGCACCGCTGCTGTGGTGAAAAGCATGCATAAAACCACCACCAAATTGAGAATTTTGGGCATTCTCGGCGCTGACGCCGCAGGATATAACGGGATGCCATGGAAATTTTTCAAGTTGCAAAGCAAAAAATTATTTTCAAATATATTATACAAACCAATAAATTTCAAAGCACAACCCCTATGTGCGTATGTACGTCTGTATGAAAAAATAAGACTTGGGGAATTTTCAAGCTACCTAAAATGTAACCACAAGATAGGAAAAATGAATATGAAAATCAAGTTTTACTTTCAACTTCAGGATTACTGAAGAGTGTAGTGATATTTTCATTAATAACTAAATGTAACAATTCGAAAAATGGTTAAAAAATACAAATTATAAATAGCACAATTATTTAATTTATTAAATAATAATATTTTAAAATACGTTAATCTGAGATTCAAATATATATTTGTTTGTAATTGCGATTTAAATGAAGCGCCTAGCATGTCAACTAAATTAAAAACATACTAATTTACACCGAAAATATACCAACATTTGGAATTGCCAACTCGAATATATTTCACAACAAAGCGCTTGAGAATGGTGCCGCTTCTCGTACAGTTGCTCAATTGTTTTAGTCATATCAAACATTGTCTCATTAAAATTTGTAATTAGTAACATAAAACTAAATTTGTTTACTTTAGCATGAAAATCAGATTTGTTCTGCCGACCAACGACAGGTGTCGCTGCTCTCACATGCAAGGTGTTTGAGCTCATTGTGAATGCCACGTTCACGTTTCGCTGTGATTGCTTTATTTTCTTGTTGTTGTCAGTCGCAAAATTTTTGTCTCAATCGATTTTTTTATTATATTTAAATTTACCATTTAACAAACTCTCTTCAAGAACTATAACCAAAAGATTGAATCAAACAGAAAAAGTGCAAGGAAGATGGATGCGTAAGTAGATAGAAGTGCATTTTGTTGTCTGTTCATTTAACAATTCGGCTCTTTGTGAGCAGTTTACTAGACGAGGAGTTGGAGTCCCTGGAGGCGATTCTCATGGATGATGTGCGCATTGTACGCAACGCCAGGCAAGTCGAAAAGCAGTAATTGCAACTAATAAAACAGCTAGTAACATTTTCGCTACTGCATTGCATTGAACAGCGGCGCTGTGGAGAGCATCGAGACAACCGTGCTTCCGTTGACCGGCGAGGAGGATGAGCAGCAATACATCTGTGTGACACTGCAGGTGCTGCCCCCTCCTGGCTATCCAGATGTGAGTCCAACGTTTAAGCTGCTGCGGCCACGTGGACTGGACGATGCCCGCCTAGAAGCAATCAGGAGCGCTTGCAATGCGAAGATCAAGGAGTCACTGGGATTCCCTGTTGTCTTTGATCTTATGGAGGTGGTGCGCGAACACTTAACTGGCAGTAATCTGCCCAGTGGCCAGTGCGTGATATGCTTGTACGGCTTCAGCGACGGCGACGAATTCACACGCACTGAGTGCTTCCATTATCTGCACAGCTACTGCTTGGCCCGGCACCTGAACGCACTGCGTCGCAACTACCAGGAGGAGTTCGACAAGCTGCCCGCCTGGCTGCAAAAGACAGCGGACGCCTTCCAGGCGCTCTGCCCCGTCTGCCGCGAGCATATTCACGACGAGGCCGACAGCCTGAAGTGCGCTATGCCGCCGTCGGAGCTGGAGAATGCGCCCGACTTCAAAGTGACACAGGAGCTTCGTCAAATGCAGCATCACATGTCGCAGCTTTATCTGCAGCAGAAGAGTCGCGGCGCCATCATCGATGTGGAGGCCGAAGGCAGCGCAGTCATTGCCATTGAGACCGAAGAAGACATACGGCGTCGACGCCGTCGTGAAGAGGCTGAAGCAGCCAAAAAGTTGGCTGGACCGCAAGAGGCAACGGGCAGCAGCACGGCCTCGCAAGTGAAGGCAGCGCCAAGCAACTTTGCACCCGTTGTGCAGGAGACACAGCGCATCATGCCGGAGCCAACCAATAACAACTATCAGCATCATAATCGACGACACTATCGTGGCGGGCGGCGTCATCATCACCACCACCATCATCATCGCAACGAGCGTGCCGAGAACGCACACAGCACTGGCGGCGGAGTAAGTGGTGCCTCGAATGCGGGGCAAACCCCAGCCGGTGGCAGCGCACCAAATGCCAGCGCTGGCAAGCAACCAAAGGCTCAGACTGCCACGGCCGGGCATGCCAGGTGACAATGGCGCAGCACCAGGCTGCTGCGGCTAACGATTCCATATGCAAGAGACGCAGCGCTGACGTCAGCTATCGCAATGCCAATAACAAGGCCAAGGCACACACCGTTGCCATTCCCCTGCCCGCGCCCACGCCTACGCCCTTTGCCCTGCTGCTAGTATATAATGGAGGAGTATACGAAGTGCAACGACTACAAGAAGAACAGGACACCTATAGCATCTACATAAACCTCAACCCGTTGCCACTTCTGCGTCGATTTATCTTAGATTTTAGTTAATTGCTTTTGTTGTTTGTATTCCCATGGAGGAGAAACTCAATTTCTGTGAACTTGAGTTGGGCTTCGACCTGTTCAGGTGTATTTGAAAACATGAATATTTAGTTTAGCATTAGCGAGCCGGAGTTTAGCTAATTTCAATTGATATTTGTATATCGATATCTATATATGTATTTAGTTTATTATTATTATTATGATACTTGTATTTGTAATTGCTTACAAAAGACTTGCGGCAATATGCCGGGATGATATTATAGGAGTAGAGCTACGACTGCAACGTAGGGCATTCAAACTAAGTAGAAGTATTTAGCAGCACCAACTGGCAGCGCTGGCGTTGACGAATACTCACTGAAACATACAGGATACACTAACTAAATCGATATTGACTATACGCATAATTCTGCAATTGCACACGAAGTTTAGCATAAATGTTTCGCTCTCTCTAACTATAATCTGTCTCTTCACTCCGATTCTCTTTTATCCGCCTCTCGCCGACTATAGAGCACAAAAAGAATGACATACCATTTAGGCACAAATTACTAATCCAGATGTATTGGAGGTGGTTGGACATTTGCCACGCCAATCTAGTCACTTAATTGAAAGACAGTCACATAACCGATATTACAAATACATAATACAAATACAAACAAAATATTACCAATTATATATGTATGCCGCATCCGCGTAATTAAATGTCTAAACTAATCGAATGTTTGTGTAGCATTTGGATGAGCTAGAGGATACGTAGATGTACTAACAAACCAAATTTCAATGTGTCAAAATAAATCGGAAAACTTAAATCAATAAAACGAACTACTATAGAATCCGTTTATTTATTGCGCAAGTCTGACTAATCAATTATTTTAAACTACGTCCAAAGTTAATTAAAGGAGGAAAGAGTAGAAGACGGTCGACAAAACCAAACAGTGATTTGAATCTTTTTATACCATGTACCTAAAGGTCAAAGGTATATTAAGTTCGTTCGAATGTATGTAACAGGTTGAAGGAGACGTCGCAGACCATATATTATTTCAACCAAAATGTTCAGAATCCGTCCGTCTGTCCGTATGAACACCTAGATCTCAGAGATGGTAAGAGCTTGAGTAACCAAATTTTGGATTTAGGTGTAATATGCCGATACGTAGATCAAATTAATGTTTATGTTTATGAACAAACATCTTCTAGCGTATTCGTACGCATGCATACACACATACAGGTTTGCTTGTATGTGTGTGTATGCATGCGTATTTCAACGACAGAGCTGGACTGCTGCTTTTCCAATGAAATGATATGAATGTCATTTGATGTGATCTCTTTTACATTGGCTGAATTTTAGTATTCGCTGTGTTTCACGCATTATTATTTTAATTAGAAGTAAATTAAGGCATTTACAATTTTACATATGTTTATTTCAAATTTTATTTTGTCAAATGGTACATGGTATATTACCGTCGGGCTAGCTCGACTGTAGCCGTTCTCACTTGTTTTTGTTCGTGTGGTGATCACGTATGGTGTGTGCAGTGGAAAAAAGTTGTCAGTATTATTCCAAAAAGCATGTGTAAGTGGCGGACCAGAAAATCAACGAAGGTGGATCTGGTAAGTATCGGTGGTCGAGCAGGAGGGCTTTATAAAGATTACGTGGGTCTGCATGTGTTTGAGTATGTGTGTATTTGGGATCGACTGATGCTGCTATAACAGCCCTATGGACTAGCTCTTACAGGAAAACTTTATCTGCCAATAAACAAATTTTATTTGAGTTTTTGTGTAGGTAGCTAGTTAAAATTGTTGATGGTTCTTCATTTAAATTTTTAAACTTTTAAAGAATTTAAAAATTTAGAAAGTCTTTCATTTTTCTTCGCTGCAGGACTGGCGTTATATTTACGACAAGTCCCCAAATATAATCAGCTAATTTTTGGAAAGAAATAAAAACATCGTGTCGTTTTTGTTATTAATATTTTTTTGTAAATGTTTATTTCTCGATTAAATTGTTTTAATTAAGAAGTATTACAAAAACGTTGAATGTTTTTCTCGTTTCGTATAACAAAATAATTTAGTATTAGTATTATATAATATTTATATAAACGGGATTTCGTTTGAATTTGTTGTCGCTTTTGTTTCTCCTAGTTTTCTCTTCTTGCTCATTTGCATATACAAATCAAAAATAATTATGCATTACAAATTGTGTGTGGTGTTTGCGCTTAGTAACTAAATATTAATTAAACTTAGAGTAATGACTTTTAGTATATAATTAAATAATTTCCTCTTTTCTTCTTTTATGTGGCCTTCTCATTTACTATTATTTGTTAACACAACAAAATCAGATTTTATTTTTTAACGGGATTACTTTCTTCTTTTTTTTTTGACCGTACTGCAACTGCCAAAATAACAAAGCATCAAAAGCGAACTCAAACTGGCGATTTTGAGAGCGCTATCGAATGCTGAGATATAATGGCAGAAGAGTTCGGCACTTGAATTCGAATGTTTTTTTTGTTTTATATAATTTTTTTTCTTTTTATAATTCCTTTTAATTGCCTTAAAGCACTTGGAGTGTATTTTGAATTATTTATATATATATATATACAAATTATAAATTTGGAAATATATGTTTAACTAGTAAATAGGCATTAAATATTAGTAGTAGCAAAAGTTTGCATTAGTTAGTAGTACTCTCGTAAGTAGGTTGCGTTCTTTCGGATCAACTTTGTGTGATAGCTTCATAAACTGAACTATAAAACTACGTTTTACTCTCTATCCTTCACTCATTCTGTCTTTTATGCTTTACCAAACATATTTATTCATTCTCTTTCAACTGGTTTGCTAGCGATACATTTTTGCAATGTAATGTAACATTTTCTTAGCGTGTTGCTTATTGTGGGATGTTGGGGGGAGGGAGGCAGGTAATTCACAATTCTGTTGTTGATTAGTTAAATAACTTCAGTGCATTGTTAGTAGTTTGTGTATTAATTGATAATTGGCATTTCAAACTGTTGTTCTCCAATCGCCGACTTAAAGCCGGAATGGTTCGCGCTTCTCAGTTGGCGTCGTGCCGCGCGACGTCCGCCTCATGGTCGAGCTGAATGTTGGCTCGGCGGAGGTCTTACGAGGTGTTTGCATTCCCGACGGCGTTGAGCTGCCACTGATGTTGCGCCTATTGGGGGAAAATAGTGTGCATTAGTGAAAGTACATTACTAAGCGTAAAGTTCAAACTTGAATAATGTAACATAAATGAAAAATAACAAAAGAAATATCAATAAACGAACATAGTAAGCTGTCCTCGCAAATATATACTGTATTAATTACATAATTATTTGCGAGGATATATCAATGTAGCAATATAATTTAAATTAGAATCAAAAGTTACGCATCATTCCGTTCAGTTGCAGTTTGACATGCGCTGATGTTACAAGTAATTAACTTAAAGCAATTAACTTAGAATTTTGCAAATATAGAGTAGTGTAATAATAATTACTTGAACTGAAAGAGTATCTACTATGTGGTGTCGTGGAGGTGCTTATTTAACTTAGGAGGAGTGCTCACAGCACTCGCGATTAAGAACTTTACCCCAAGCTTGGATTGCCAGTCGAGCTGGTGGGCGATGATGTTTTGGAATCGTAGAGAGGTATCTTAACCGGTATCCTTGATGGGCGGCTTTGGGGTTAGCAAATATGCAATTAAAACCATAACCAAGATAAATGAGCTGCATCTTAGAGCTAGTATTATAGTAGATTAGAGACTACCTTAACTTAATCGAAACGAAAGCATAAATCTTTATAAATATGTAATGTGTAAGTGTATGCTTGTTACGTAACGTCTTAATTATATGATTTCTTTTTTTTTTTTTGTTGTTTTGGGCATTACCTAGTGGGTTTGAAGCCGAAGCCTGTTAGTGCTGGTATACTGGATGATCTACTCATGCCTCCATTGCTGTATATTTTGAATCAGGCACGAGTTGCAAGTTTTTTGTTTATATGTGGTAATTTTGTTGTTTGTTTGTTTGATGTTGCAGTTAGTGTTGTTGCGTTTCAAGCAAATTTCGAGATGAACGTTTGTTTTTTTTTTGTTGCAGTCGTTAAATGCCAATTCAGAGTTTTAGTTAGCGTTTTTTCAATGAGTTTTGGTTGTATTTTTTTGTGGTGTGAGTCAGAGTTAATGCGGAAACCGAAAATATAAGTTCAAAAAATAAATCAAATAAATTAATAATGTTTTTCCACAAATCCCACCCAGCTGCCCCCTTCAAATTGAATGCATTATAAATAAGAGATTTGCTGGCGAGGATTTACCTTGTGGGCGCTGGACTCGCCGAACCAGATGCGGTCTTGCGTGTAATGGTGCTGGTGCCATTGAGCCGGCTGCCCGGTGTCGTGGCAGTGGTCACCGACAGACGCGCCGGGCGGGGCGTTGTGCTCGTGCCTGCTGTGCCGCTAATGGTGCTCGATGCGGATGGCTTGCGCTGCGGTATGCGCGAGGGTGTGTGATCATCTGCAGGAAGACAAACAGAGCGTTAATCCATGCACTACGATCTGCTAATTGTACTCAAGACCTACCTGTGCTGTCCAGCGAGAGTGTTGAGCCGTGGCGCGAGGGCGGCTTGGAGCCTTGTCTGCTGAGCGGGCGTGAGTTGGGCTTGGAGCCGGCACGGGAACCGCCTGGCGTCAGACCCGTGCGTGTGTAGGTCACCTTGCGGGGCGTGTAGCGACCCGACGGTCCGCCGTGGCTGCCCTCGTTGTCGCTGAGCGAGTCGGGCGTGCTGGCCGAGAGCGAGGAACGCGATGGCCGCGACATGGGTATCGAACGCACTGAGCGCTCGCGCACCTGTGGGAATAGACAGATGCTTAGTACGATCCGAGTGTAGACGCCGAGAAGAAGCAGTGCCCGCAAAATAAACCCGTTGTACTTCAGTTGTCCGTCGTTTCTGCATCTGTGATCACTGATCTGTGGCTGCGTTAAGTTGACTTACCCAGTGTGTTGTTGGATGACAATGCAGCACGTGGGGACTCAGCGGCACCGAGCGGCTGGTATTGCAGCGCACAAATACTGTGCCGCCGGCGCCCATGTGTATGGGAAAGGCGCATGGGACTTGGTCTTGTGCACGTATTTTCTCAAATATTGGCATTAACTCGGCCAAGTGCTCATCAGCTAAGTAGCGTATGTATGTATATATAGAAAATTTGATGTTTGTAACGCATTAGTCAGGTAATTTGACCTGTATTCTTACAGCTGACAAACGGTATATGATCATTTAAGCCTTGCAACAGTTCATTTAGATTTAGCTCTCTGGTTTTCGGTTGGCCAGTTCAACGATAACAACAATAACCGCCTACCTAAGCGTAACCTCACACAAAACAATAACAAGATGAAGTCAACAATGACAGTAGCAGCTTAATTTGCTTCTTTTTTTTGAGGGGGTGTACTGTAATTGCTTTTGTTGGTTGGTTTTTTAGCTGCATGTGAGAGATGTCTAGCGTTAAATCAAACGTTAATCGAACCAAAGAGGATATCAAATAAATAATAAGTAGATATACTTAGAATACATGTATGTAGATATGTACGTATATGCATGTAGTATAGCAACAACAATTACAAGTTTACACAATAATCATAAATAACTTATTCTCATGCACAAAAATCAAGAGACTGAGCGGCGCGACGCAACGGCAACGGCAACGGCAGCAGCTGTAGCTGTAGCAGCGAGCTTTTGTCAACAACACACACAATAAACCCAAATCGAAGCTCTAAACTCACCTCGAGTTGACCCTAGCAGATACATATGTATGTAGATGTAGGTATTGTTTTGGGATAGTCTGGGATAATTGGGGGAGTTTATTTTCGTCTTTTGCTTTTGTTAACCCACGTTTGTGTTTTTTTTTGTTTTTTGATTTTTGTTTGTTTGATTTACCTTTATGATGGGACCCTGTCCACTCATATATGGCGGCAAGTTGGGGCTACCGGCGCCGCCATTTTGCGAACTGTTGGCAGTTTGGGCAGCATTGGGCGTGGAACGTCTGGTCGTGAATGCGGCCATGCTCTGCGAGACGCCATCGGCCAATATGAATTGCTCGCGTAGCTCAATGTTAGTGCGTCCCTTGGCTGCTCCGATAAAGGCGAGTTTACGGTATTACCGGACACACGTGATTCGTATGCATATGGGGTAGTTACCACACGACATACAATTGCATATACCCGCCACGCAAGCACACACACGCATATGCGTGGTATTTCGTTTCATTTTGAAATTTTTAAGTTTTGTTTCGGTTTTTTTTGTTTGTTTTTGGCAGGGCGAACATATAACAACAACAATAACAACAATATTTTGTTACCGCAAATTACATAGTTTGTCAGGTTTTTTCAGTGTGTGTTCAAAAGTTTGGGTGGCATAGAAATATATATATAATTATATTTGCAATTTTTAGGCGCAGGCGGGTGCATGTTGGCGTGGGCGAGCGGGCGACGCAAGAGGAGCAGTTTAACAAAGTTGTGTGTTTGTGTGTTCAGCGTGTTTAAACATATTGGTTTTTTTTTTTTTAGATTATCGGGCACATATCGTTATCGGTATCAATTTTTGTAACGTATAAAAGAAAAAAGGGGGAAAACATAAAATTAGATTAGTAAAAACGAAAACGGTATACAAAATTAACAAGAAAAACAATTCAAATTTTAACGAAAATTGGACAATATTGGAATGATGTGAGGAGAGGTTACAACAGCAGCGATACAATTACAGTTGTGATACAGTTCGGTATAGTCGACACTATACTTACTATGTTAAGCAGTAGTTTGTAACAGAAAAGCATGCAATAATATAATGTACTAAATTCGTTTTAGTTCATATATGAGATTACGTTGAAGAAGGCGTGTTACTAAACCCATACATTTAATATAAGATGTGATAAAATAGCAATAAATAAATACGCAGAGTTAACAAATAAAGCAGCAGCAAAAAATGAGGTATGTATGATAACTAAATGTCAACTAAGTATACAGCATGGGAAGGTTTTGGTTTTGTTGTTTTTTTTCTCTTTTTTTTTGTGGATTAAGATTTAGGTTTGGATTTGGTTTTGGTTGTTGATCTCGCTTGGTTATTGTGTGTATATTATGAGGCAGTAAAATTGACGCTGGCTATCAAAAATGTCTTCAAAAAACAAAATGCGCGCTGTTAATTGGTTTTCGTTGATTGTTTGTTTAAAGCAACTTTTCGACCAAACACAATAATGAGTTTTAATTGGTATTTGTTGTTTTCAAGGTTCATTGGCTATTAATATATTTTAGGCACAATTTTAATATATTTTGTATTATTGAACTTTTTGTTTTTTTTTTTTGGTTTTTTGGTTTGTTGTTGGTTAAATGACCATATCCGTTTGGTATTATTAATATGATTTAGCTTTGTAATAAAATAATTAGTTGTTAAGCACAACTGTTTGTTTCTAGTATGTATATGTTTATTATTGGTTGTATGTATGGTAAGTGAGAGAGAGATTTGTGAGACATGATCAAATGGTATGTATGATGCATCATTTATAATCTAGGTATATAGACAAAATGCATGATCTGAATGGGGAATGGTATTGTTTCAGTGTGGACTACAAGACTAGACTAGAGTAATATAATAATATGCGAATTATGGATATGAAAGTCCAACAAAATTTCGTGGTGTCTGTGTGTGTACAACACAACTAGAGATAGTAGAGTGTATAATGTGTATACATGTGTGTGTGAATGGTGTATTTGTTCAGTTGGTACTTACCGCGACAAGGATCGTTCTTCTGCAGGAATTCATCCAGAGCCACCCAGCCTCCTCCAACGCGCACCATGACAGTGCTGCGCAGGATTCGAACGAGGCGCAGTTTCTGGGAGTCTCCAAACTGTAAAATGCGATATGTCAGTTGCAATTGCTCTCTATCAAATAGCATTGATTTCACTCACTCTGTATTTGCCTTCGCCAACCTGGAACACACGGAACTTCTGGCGACATGTGCAGAGCATGACCAGGCGCTTGACTTCGTCATGGATCTTATCGGAGTCCGTGGCGGGTTTGCGTTCCTGCCAATCGGGTCGCAGTGCGGCAATGAACTCCTGCCAGTCAATCAGACCCTCGCCATTGCGATCGAATAGATCAGCCACAGCCTTCATCTCCAAGCCGGATGTGTCGAATTCTGTAGTAGAAGCAGTGTGATTTAATGTGGATTTCTTGGTTGACTGCTTATAATACTTACTGGTATTGAGAATGCCATCAATGAAGACATCGCGTGGTATCATGCCATTGTTGTCCTTGTCCATCTTGCGGAACAAATCAGTCAAGCGCGACTTCTTATGGTTCATGTACTTCAGGAACTGTCAGTAACGTAAAAAGAGGAATTTATTATGCATCGCCAGATATAAACGTGATGCTGGCAACTTACGCGCTTGCGCCAATCGTCCCAGCTGAAGTTGCGAGCACGCTCCACATCCTTCAGATACATGAGATGCTCGTGCAGCAGACGCTGGCGCTCCCATGAGAGCATCCAGACATCGCGCCACTTGGTCCACAGCAGCTTGGCGCGTGGCGAGCGGAATTCCAGTTCGGGTCCAGTCGAGCTGTGTGGAAAGTGAAAACGGTTAGAGAGGCGACAAACCAAAGAGCGAAGAGAGCACACACAAAAGGATAGCTAATTAGTTGGAGAACAAATCAAACTACATACTTAACGCATACTCGCATTATACAAAGAGACACATGCAATGAGTACGGTTCTAGCTGAGAGATAGAGGGGAGACAGAACGGGGGAGTCTAGACTTACCTTGGCGAGAAACGTGGGCCATAGTGCGGCAGGCGATCTCTGTCGGGCGTATCACGCGTGGGCGTAACACGACTGTACAGCGATGTATATATTACATATATGAGCAAATAAGCAGCAAAATGCAAGATGTTTTTTTTTTGTTTTTTTGGTTTTTGATATGAGGCAACGTTTACGTAGCGTGTGTGTAGACAAGATGAAAGTAGAATCCAAAAGAGACAAAAATACAAAATAACGGATCAAGTAACGAAACAATACACAAAACAAAAGTAATAATATAAGTTGGATAACAAAGATATACAAAAGATTTATACAGTAAAGTAATAACATTTCGATACGCAGCATTTCCAAAAATAAACAGTTCCGAAAGTTTCGACAAGATTCGAGAGAGAAATAAAACAAAAGGAAGTTTCGTTTTTGAGAATTTTGAGAGTGCATGCACTATTATTTTTGGAACATTCACAGATCCCGAAATCAGATCAGCTAATCAAATTGGAGCGATAACTCACCTGCCCTTGCGTGCATTCAGACCTTGATCGCGCGAGCCCTTGAAGCTGTGAATAAGAAACGAGAACGAGAATAGATTAGTGAAATTACTTCAAACAAATAAGGAGTTTGTGGCAACTATCGAATTACAAAATTAAGCACAATTATAGCAGCAGCGATGAGTTATATCAATTCGATGTGGCGGGGAGCAAGTTGGGGGTTGATGGGGTACATAATGTCGATTGATGAAGCAAACATTGCTACATATTAGCGATTTTTAGCGCTACTGTGAATCGTATGCTAGTTGTCTGTTACTGTAAACTCGTTTACTTGACGTATTATTAAACTAACAAGTAGATTTCAATTAGTTTCCTCAAGATTTAATAAAGTTATTATTTAATTATTGGTTATTTAATTCAAGAATTACTTTCCGATTTCATTATATTTAGTTGTGCAATATTTAAGTGTAAGAGTGCAAAATAAACTTGTTCAATTAACGCTAATACTGTTCTAATAATGTGAATTTGAAATCGAGTGTCAACTAAACGAGTAACGAGTTATTTCACGAAGCTATTGGTTATGGATATAATTCGGTTGTTGTTGTGTGTTGCAGAGATGTTAGGCAAAAAGTACACTAAAACCAGGCTAGATGTGTGAGTGGCATGTGGGGCATGTGGCAAGCGCATTCGTCACATTGCTCCTTGTTTACGATTTGTTTTTAGAGTATCATAAAATTGCTGTCAAACCTTTGACGTCTCAGCGTGCCATCGGGCGACTGTTCGCGCAGATCGTGACTGGAGCCACGACTATATATATATACATATACAGTTGTTGTTGTTGTTGCAATGTGTTGGATATATATTGTAATTGATATTTGGTTTTGGGTAGACGATAGGCAAGATAGTGTGGTGCAATTCATTGCGGGGAAAGTAATTGGATTGTTTGGTTTTGTTGTAGCAATAAATTTTGTGATAAAAAAAAGAAAAATAGCAAAAATAAATACGACAAAATTATAAAAAGAGTCCGCATAGTCAACTTTCAATGCTCTCTGGCGAAATACTCACACTGGCGTCTTGCCGCTGCGCGATGGCTTCCGGGCACCTGGTGGCAGTTGACGCGGCTTGCAGGCGCGGTCCACTTCGTTCTGGCGGCGCGCTGTGTTCTCCATGAACTCCTTGTGGTCTTCAATCAGCTTCTCAACGGGCGGAATCTCGTCAGGCAGTTGTTCGTGCTTCAGATCTGAAAGGGCAGTCGTTAAATGAGTTAAATATGTTGAGGCACGCATTGTGTTGTTGTCTACTCACTCAACAGTGTGCCCTCGAGTCCGCTGAGCCAAGCGAGCAGCTCCTCAATGGTGTCGTCGAGATCCTTGAGCGACTGCAAGTGCTGCTCCAGCTTCGACTCGCGATTGATGGCCCATTGACGAACCTCCTCCCAGCGCTGCTGAATGATGGACAGCCAGTTCTTGATGATGGGTATGGCATCGGGATAGGCCTTGCCAATGATCTCTTCGGCATACTCGAACGTCTCGCTCTTCTCACGCTCGCGCACGCGCAGATCGCGCATGAACTCCGTGTGGATGTCCATCATTTCGCGCGAGACCTTCTCGTCGTCGGGCGCATTCTTGGCGTAGCGCAACTTGTGCTCAGCGTGATCCAGCCAATCGAACAGCGCTTGAACGCGTGCGTTCAGCTTCTCGGCATCGACCAGAGCCACCTGGAGGCGTTCGCCACGCTTGGCGACGGCACTCTGAACCTCCTCCCAAATGGACTGCATCTCGTCGAGTTGCCGTCCCACCTCGGGATTGTTGCCAGAGCGCTCCAGATCGCGGCCGGTCTTCAGCACACCTTGCATTTGCGCCGCACGCTTCTGCAGATCCTGCTCGATGTGCTTGTGGTGCTCGCAGAGTCCCTGCACGGTCTCCAGATCGCCGTGGACTGGACCGTTCTCGTTGAGGCGACTCTTGGCCTTCTTCAGCCAGTCGAGCAGCTCGCCGAGCGCATCGCTGAATTGGCCGGAGAGCAGCAAAGCCTCCTCCAGCTTGCGCTGGCGCTCGATGCTCTTCGACCAGACACGCGACCACTGCTCCTTGAGCTCCAGCAGCATCTTGTCGAGCACGGGGCGATCGCCCTTCGGCGCACGCTCCATGAGGTTCTTGCCGGTGCGCATGGTGCCGTCGTAGACCGACTGCTTGGCGCCCAGCTGGCGATGCGTCTCCTTCAGTTTGCCAATGTATTTCTTGATCTTCTGCGGTTCCTTGGAGGCGGTGGCCTCCTCGATGATCTGGTCCAGCGTCTGCTCGGTCTCCTGCAGATACTGCATCATGCCGTTCCACGCATCGTTGAACTCGCGCGCCTCCTTGTAGCCATGGTCGAGAGCACGTGTGCGCTCCGCCGCCTTGCTGACGACACGCTCCCAGCGATGCTGCACGGAGACGAGTAGATTCTTGATCAGAATGACGTCCTGCTTCTGGCTGAAGTACTTGAGGTGCGTGCCCTTTTTGTCCAGCAGCAGCATGGCCTCGCGATGTGTGCTCACGTCCTTCTGCAGCACCTTGTGCTCCTCCATTTGCGCCTGGATGGTCTCCAGCACGCGCGAAACGGGCTCAGCATTCGATAGCTGCTTCTCGGCCTGGGTAAGCCACTCGACAAAGGCCTGCAGCGTGTCATGGAACTCGGTTGCCTCCTTGAGCGCAATCTCCAGCTTGATCTTCTTGTCGGACGCGCGCGAAACAACCGCATCCCAGCGCTGCTTGAGCGTGCGCAGCGTGTGCTGCAGGTTGCTCGAGGAGACCTTCATCTGGTTCTGGCGCTTGATGTACTCCTGGCCCTGGGCCTGAATGGTTTCCACCTTGGGCCTGTTCTCCTCCAGCTCGTTGTAGACCTCCATGAAGCGCTCCAGCTGCTCGGTGGCAGTCTCTGGCAGACCGCCAACCGGCTTGCTGGCACCAATCACGGCGTCCACATCGCCCAGCCAGCCCAGTATGTCCTGGACCTCGGCTATGTAGCCCTGGGCCTCGCGCAGTGACTCCTCCAGCTCGTGCTGGCGATCGCTGGCCTTCTGCAGCAGTTGCTTCCACTCGTTGTTCAGCTTGCGCAGCTTCTCCTGCGTCGTCGACGCCTCCACCGAACCCTTCTCGGTCTCAATCAGCTGGCGTCCGGCATCATTCAGTGTGTCCACGGAGTTCTGATGCGCCTGTATATCGTTGGCCAGCACCTTCAGCTTGGCCAGCTCAACTTCCAGCAATTGTGGGTCTCCGGGTATCTGCAAATGACTCGAAAAAGTGAGTTTCAATCACATAGTTGCCAAGCAAATTGAATATTACCGGCTTCAGCTGATCCAGCGTGCCGTCTGTCTTGTTGATCCAGACGAGCAGCTCGTTGAGCGCATGCTGGAATTGACCCAGGTGGAGCAGAGCGTGCTCCAGCTGCTTCTGGCGATCGACCATGCCGCGCAGCAAGGCCTCCCAGCGTCGATTGACCACGGACAGTGGCTCCCGGATGGATGCCGCCTGCTCGGGCGAAGTGCGTTCCGTCAGTTCCACAGCTTGTCTATAAGGAGTGATCGTGAGTGGATTAGTAAACAAGTCATTTGGTTGGCGCTCAAAAGGCAGGCAGGCATAACGCAACAATATCAATCACAACTGGTCGATTGACCGATTTTGGTGAACATGCAAAATGAATATGCATGGAACTGCATGTTCCACGTCGCTTGCGGCATAAATCAAATCAATTCAAATGAAAAGCAAATAAGAAAACATGCGCAAACATGATCTGGGAACAGTTCGCTAGATCGCAGAACGTAGAACACACAGATCGCAGCTCAAGGATCGCCAGGCACTTAAAAGTAAAAGTATAGCACAACAACGAACGAACGCACAAACGAACGATAGAACGTACGAAATTTGGAAACTATCTTGCCTTTCTAGACCTCTGCCAATTGCAACATATGAAGTAAGGAAGTTCACACCGATGTCGTAGAAATGTTTAGATATTAGCATTGAATTCAGTTACTGCAGAGCGCTAGAGTGAGGCTTACCTGTTTAATGCTTCTACTTCGACCATATGCGGATCGACTTCGTCCTTGAACGCCTTGAGCTGTTCAATCTGTCGCTTGACGGCATCAATGTCCGAGCCCACGGGTCCGAGATGCGCAAACTTGTCCTCGGCCTTGGTGAGGAACTTCAGCAGGTTCTGCAGCGTCTCGTGGAACTCCATGGCCTTCTCCATGGCATCGATGAGGTTCTCCTCGCGCTTGGCATACAGTGCGGTGATGTTGTCCCACGCATTGTCCAGATCCTCAATGTGCTTCTTCACCTCGGGTTTGTCGGGTTCGCCGCACATGTTCATCAAGTTGCTGCCATGGCGACGCACCTGCTCCACCTCGGGCTTCGTCTGGTCGATCTCGTGTCGGATCTCCTGCAGTGCCACTTGCTGCTTCTTGATGTCTTGCGGCTGGGCCGCTGGCGGCTCCTGGCACGACAACGTCTCCTCCAGGTCCTTCAGCGTCTTCATCACGCTGTTCAACTGCTTCCAGAAGGGCTCCGCCACACTGAGAATATCGTCGAGTGAGCTGCCGCGCTTCTTGGTCGCCTTCTGCACATCGTTCCACAAGTTGTTCAGCTTCTCCAGCTTGGCCTTGATGTCGCGCACGGCCGGATCGGCCTTGTTGCCCGCCTTGGCGATGACATCGTTGGCAGCACGCTGCACAGCGCTGAACGCGTCCTGGCGCTTGTCCAGATCATCCATCAGCGCATCGTTGTCCTCGATCTGCTCGCGAATCTTCTGCGGCAATGCAGACAACGGATCCAACTGATTCACCTGATCCACTGTATTGGCCAGAGCGCGCAGCATGCCCTCCAACTTGTCGGAGAACTGGCTCGACTCCTGCAGCGCGCTCTCCAGCGCCTGCTGACGTTCGCGCAGCTCCAGACGCAAGGCAGCGTAGCGTGCGTTGTCCGTGTCAAGAATCTCGTTGATCTTGGCACTGTCATCGTCGGCAACGAGCGCGCCCAGGGCCTCGCCCGTCTTGTTGAGCTTGTCGAGCAGCGGCTTGTGCTCGGCAATCGAGTGCAAGAGCCGCTCGTTCTTGTCCTGCTGCAACGTGATCTGATCGGGACGCAGTGCAGGCATGCTCAGACGCGAGATCTGCTGCTCCATGTCGTCCAGCCAGGTGGTCAGGCCCTGGTGCGAGTCGGCGAAGTGCTCGGAGAGCGGCAAGGCCTGCTCCAAGACACCCAGGCGTTCGCTGCAGAGCTGCGCCACCGTGTCGACGATCTCCTTCAAGTCATCAAGCTTCTCGCGCAGCGTGGCAGTGTTCTCGCTCTGCGGCGACTCGCGCAGCACCTTCTTGGAGGCGGCCGTGACGTCGCGCACGCGTCCCTTCTGACTGGAGATGTCGTCGTTGATGGAGCGATGCTCCTGCAGCTGGGCGCGCACCAGTTTCGGTTCCATGCCCGGCGGATCGGCTTCGCGCAGCGTGGTGTCCATTTCGCGGAACCACTCGAGCAGCTCGTCAATGTCGCCGGTCACCTCCTTGGCACGTTGATTGCTTAGGTGCAGGCGCTCAGCCTTGCGCTGAATCTGCTCCACAATCGAGTCGAAGCGGCGATTATCACGCGTCACAATGCTCTCGATGGTGGCAGCGCCCTCGCCCGGCGACAGTTGGCACAGTTGAGGGCCAACCAGGTTGATGGTGTCCAGAATAGGACGCATGTCGGACAGCTCGCTCTCCAGGCGCAGCACATCCGCTTGACGCGGTTCGCTAGGCGCCAAGGCAGTCTCGGCACTCTGCATCCAGTCGACCAGACGAGTGTGTGCCTCGTGGAATTGCTGCACCAACGGCAGCGCATTCTGTGCGTTCTTCAGCAGATCGCCGCCGCGATTGGTGAGGTCGCCATAGCGTCGTTGCAGCGAGTCGAGCTTATCCTTCAGCTGGATGGCTTCGTCGTTGGAAATGTGCTTCATCAGCTCGGCGCCCGACTCCACAGTGGACTCCACGTTCGACGCATGTCCGGCAATGTTCTCGTTGAGCTCCAGCAGATGGTCCATTTGCTCGAGCAACTTCTCGGCATAGACGGGCACGGACTTGAAGCGCTTCAGCTCGTTCTCCATGCTCTCCATCCAGGCGACCAGATCTTGGTAGCTCAGCACCAGGTGTCGCAGTCCTTGACGCGACTCGGCCAGCAGAGCGCCAATGTTGTCGCTGGCGTCCACCAGACCCGTGTAGCGTTCGGTGACACCGCGCACCTTCTCGCCTAGGTTGACGGCCTCCTCGTCGCTGACCAAGTGCATCAGCTGGGCGGCCACGTCGGCGAGATCGGTAAAGTCGGGCTGCTTGCCCAGAATCTCGTCGTGCAAGCGATCGTGCTCACGTATGCGCTGCTGGATCTTCTCCTCGTCAGTGGGTATCAGCTCCATGGCCTTGACGGCGCGCTCCGTGTTATCCAGCCACAGTTCCAGTGGACTGATCTTGTCGTGGAAACGCTTCGCCACCTCCATCGCTTCCTCCAGATCCTGTTCACGCTGCTCGGCGCCATCGGTGAGCGCATCGAAACGTTTCATCAGATCGTTCAGCTGCTTCTCGATGGACGCACGCTCGGCGGGCTCACAATGGTTGGCCACCTCTTTGCCGAGATTGGCCAGCGAGCCCATAGAGTTCTGGCGGTCGAGCAGCATCTTCTTGAGGAACTTCTGCTCCTGCAGCTGCGCCTTCACCACCTTATAGTCGGAGCTGGGCGGCTTTTGGTTGGCCACCATTTCTTCGGTGTCGCTCAGCCACTTGGAGAGACCGGCCAAAGCCTCCTGGAACTTGCCAGACTGCAGTAGGGCGACATCCAAGCGACGATCGCGTTCGTTCATGCGCTCCTTCAGATCGTTCCAGCGATCGTTCAGCTTCTCCAGATCCTTCTCAATCGTGCTGGTGGAGACTCCGCTGCCAGCGGAGCGCACCAGATCGCGTCCGGCCATATTCACCTTGTCCACATTGACAGCCAGGGGCTCAACCTTGTGCTCTCGGAAGTTGCGGAAGTCCTCCTGTTGGCGGCGTATCTGATCCAGTTCCGAACCGACGGGTTTCATGCGCTTGAACTCATCACTCACGTCCTTGATGTCGTCGAGGGTCTGTGACTGAATGTCGTAGAACTCGCGTAGTGCCTTCAGAGTGCTCTGCAGACTGTCTTCGTGATCGCGCACACGATTATCCAGACGACCCAAAGTCTTGCGCAGCGTTGATATTTGTTCGCGCGTCTGAGTCGTGTCGGCAGCAAAGCCAGCATCGACCAGAACATCGGCAGCACGCTCCGCATCCTCGAGGCGACCGACAAGACGATCCAGCTTGCTCTGCAGCTTGCCGACATCATCCAACTGTTGTTGCACAATCTTAATCTCGCGAGCCGGTGGCGACAGCTTCTCGACTTCTGTTTCCAGATCATTCAGATCGATGCCCAGGCTCTTCATTTGCTCGTTGAACTGCGAGACGGCTGTGGCGGCCGATTGCAGCTCGCCGCAACGATCATCCAGACGTCCCTGCAGCTCGGACATGCGATCGGCCAGACCGTCGACTTCGCTGGTCAAGTGATCGGCATCGCCGCCAGCTGCACGCGCCTCGGCACTGATGTCCTTGGCCAAAGCCTTGAGCGATTGCAGCGGCTTGCTGAGATTCGTCAGCTCCTCGCGAATGGCCTTTACACGTTCCAGCAGCTTGGGATCCTTAGCAGCTCCGCCGAGTGCATCGTGGGCAGCCAGACGATCCTCGCAGCGACCTAGTGAGTGATCCAGATTGCGCAGCTCATCGTTGAAGTCGCCCAGGCGACGAGAACAATTCTCAATCTCGTGGGCGCGCGCAATCAAATCATTGTTAAGGCGCTCCCAACGATCACGAATATCCTGTAGCTCGGCCTTGATGGGCTCCTTGTCGATGTCGCAGCTCGTGAGGAAGGTGTCGCCGAGACCCTTGGTGTTCTCGAACTCGCCCGAATGCTTCCACACTTCGCTGCGGAAGGTCTGCAAGTCGCGCAGACGCGTCTCCAGCTTCGACTTGGACAGCACGCCGGGCGTTAGATCGGCAAGCTTATCCTCGGCAGTGCGCAACCAGGCGAGGAAGGTCTCCGAAGTCTGGGAATACTTCTTGCAGTGCTCCATGCACGTCTGCAGCCGCGTATGGCGATCGACTGCCTCGCGGCGCAGTTTCTCCCACTGCTGCTGTATGCGATCCAGATCCCGCTTGACGGTGCGATCCTGCTGGCGATCGGACAGATCCTTGCCCTTGTTGATCAGCATAATAACCTCGTGCTCTCGCGCCATCACCTCACGGTAAATGGGCTCATGGGTGTCGATCTGGTGCTGCAGCGTTGGTTTGTGCGCGGACACCAACAGGCGGTCGGTGAGGTTGGAGAGCTCTCCGGACAGCCAGCCCAGCGTCTTGGAGCAGTTCTCCGCAAAGTGGCGGCCATCCCGCAACGAGGCCTCGGTCTCAGCCTTCTTGGTGTCCAGTTTCTTTTGCAGCGCCAGGTATTGCTTCTCCAAGGCAGCCACACGCGAATTCACATCCGCACGCGAAGCCGGATCACCGAGAATATTGCACAGAGTTGTTGCCGACTGCTCGACATCAGCCAACAGGGGACGTTGACCTTCCAGTTGACGCTCGAGGTTCTCGATCTTGCGCAAGTTCTCCTGATGGTCGCCATCAGTGGGCAGAGTGTCCAGGTTGTCGCTTATGTTTTGCAGAGCTTCGCGCAGACGGTTGACAGCCGCATCGAACTCCTTGGAGCTGTCGGCAGCGCCGCCCAAGCTGTTGGCACGATCGTCCAGCTTGCCCATAAGATCATCCCACTTGGTGATGACGTCCTTGAGCTTCAGCTCAACAGCCTGAGCGTCGGGAGTGCCGGCCAAATGGTCGACGACATCGTGTCCCAGATCCTGGAAGTGCTTCAGCTGTGGCTGTTGTGTGCGGAACTCTTCGCGCAGCACTTGCACCTGCTGCACTTGACTCTGGACCATGCGGGGATCGGACGAAATGGGTCCCAGGACCGTGAACATGCGCTCCTTGCTGTCCAGCCAGCTCTTCAGGTTGCCGTGCGTATCGAGGAAGTCGCGCAACTTCTCCGAGAAGGCAATACGATTCTTGCAGATATCGTTGAGATTCTTCCACTTCTCCTGAATGTTGTCGTTCTCCTGACGCAGCTGATCGGCGCCGGGCACGTCAGACTTGCGACGCAGTATGTCCTTGATCTGGGCTCGGGTTGTATCCAGCAGACTCTGCTTCTCGTACATGTCTTCCAAGATCTTGCGTGCCTGCTTAATGCAGCGATCGGCCTCGTCTTTGTTCGACACCGACTCCTTGGGCACCTGGCGCTGAATGCGATCGAGGAATTGCGCCAATCCCTTCAAGTTCTCGTACTGCTTGCGCACCTCTTCGCTCAGATTGTCCAGCTCGTGCTGGCGATCGTTGAGGCGCACGCCAATCAGACCGTAGCGATTGTTGATCTCGCTCAACTGCTGCTGCACCGGAGACTGCTCAGACAGCTGGAAGCCATCCTGAGAGGATCTGCGGCTACCGAATCCACTGGAACCAGTCGATAGTGGCGACAGTATGCCTCCCTTGGTCGGGCTGGGGCTTCTGGCATCTCCGGACATGCGACGCAGCGGGCTGGTCCGCTTGATCGGGCTGTAGGTGGAGCGTTTGCGCGACGGACTCTCCGGTCGAATGAGCGCATCATATTGGGCGCCAATATCGTTGATCTTATCGATGGTGGGTGCATAGTCGCGGTAGTCCTTGCAGATGGGTTTCAGCTCATCGTGTTGCTGCTTGATCTTGTCCAGATCGATAGCCACAGGAGCCAGTCCATTGACACGGCTCTCGGTGTTCGACAGCCAGGACAACACATCATCCTTGAGGCTCTCGTAGGCCAGACGCCGTTCGGCCTTCTGCTTGGACAGCTTGGCGCGCTCATCAATGCTGATGTTAATGTTACGCCACTGAGATTCTAGGGCCTTGATGCGATCACGCAAAGCGCCAGTATCGGTCACATCACGCAGACCGATCAAGTCCTTGCCATTGCGCACACAGTCCTCATACTGTGGCGCCAGCTGATCCTTGTCCCGGGCCAGATCCTGCATGCGACGCGCCAGTTCCTCCGTGGAGAGCAAACTGGTCTCGCGGCTGTCGAGTGCCTCCTGCAGATTGCCCATGCGCTGCTCAACGTTGCTGATGTCATCCAGGTACTTGGACAGACGGTTGTAGACATCGTCCAGGAATTCGCCGCGCTTGTTGGCCTTCTCGTACAACTTCTCGAATTTGCCAGTCACATCGTTCAGATTGGACTCCACCTTCTTGGCGATGCGCGCATTGGACGCGCTCGCCAGCAGATGCTTCGCCGAGATTTGCACGCTGTCAATGCTGGCCTGGTGCGACTGCAGATCGGCAAGCAGCACTTTGTGCTCACGTATCTGCTCCTGCAGGCGCTCCTTGATCAGCGACGCGGGGCGCAGATTCAGCTTGTACTTGTCTTCGGCCTGATTGACCCAGCCCACAAGACTGTCGAGGGCATCCTGCACGCCCTGCGACTGCACCAAGGTCTTGTCCAAGGTCTTGCAGTGCTCGCCCAGCGTATCCAGCAACTGCTGATAGTTGTTCTTCAGATCAGCAATTGGCAATTCCAGCTGATTGATCTCCATGGGACTTAGTTGACCGCCCAGGCTGCGCAAAAGATTGTCCAACGCTTGCTGGGCATTGTCCACCAGTCGGCCACTGGAGAGCAGCTCGTTGTGCAGCGCCTTGGCCTCGTTCATCTGGTCCTGCACGCCCTTGGGATCCCCGGCCACCGGCTCGGAAATGATGCGAGAGACGCGCGGCTGAACGCTGCGCAGCCACTCGCTGGCCTTGTCCAGAGCGTCCTGGTACTCGCGTTGTCTGCCACCCAGACCGGATACGCGATCCTGCAGAGCATTGACACGATTCAACAGATCCTTGTACTGTGCGGACACCAAGGAAACCTCCTGGCGTATGGGACTCTCCGCACTGGACAGCGGCTCCACGTGGGGCAGCCTCTCGGGCAGCGATGTACGGAAATCGTTGAGCACTGCCAAGAACTCCTTGCTCTCGTCGACGAACTTCTGCGCGGCCATCGTGATGAAGCGCAGATCGGCCTGGTGGCCAATCACATCGCTGACAAACTCGCGAATGGTGTCGGCTTGCGAGGCGAGGCGCGTGAGGTCCGACAGGGAGCGCTCCTTGTCCTCGAGCGTGCGACGAGCCAGCTGCAGCCAGTCGGAGAACACGTCTAGTTCGCTGCGTAGCTTGGTCAGCTCATCACGTCCAGCCTCCAGGCGACGGAGCAGACGCACCGTGCGATCATTGACACGATCCACACGAGAGCGCAGCTCACGTCCGGAGTTCTCCAGGGTTGTCACCTCTGGTGCGGAGAGCACATCGCCGCCGGTGAGCACAATCTGACGGATTTGCTCGAGGCAGGTGGCCACTGGGCGCTGCTGGGATTCGATTTCATCCTTGATTTGCTGCAAGAGTGACAAGTGGCAAATGTAGAGTGCAATGTGCAGGTGGCAGGATTGAAAACTTACTTTGAGCGCATTGATTTGGTTGCGCAATTCATCGATTTTTTCACGTGGTCCCCCAACGCTTGAGATTTTCTGTTCGACAGAGGTGACCCATTTGAGAAGATCGTTGACATTCTCTTCACACATGTTGAACTTCTCGAATACTGCTTGCTATTATGGCGAAACATTATTCAGAGAGGACAAAGGACAGAAAGAAGGTGCAATTATTAGACTTGTATAATAATAAAATAGAGTAGATGTCTTAGCCAGATACGGATCTGCTTTGAAATCATACAAAAGTATGATGGGGAATAAATTGATTTACATGGTAAATATCATGTGAAATGTTCATCGTATAAAATCGAAAGGCAAATTATGTATACAGTATGAACACAAAATATATATATAAATATTTAAATTCGAGTAGAGAGCATACACAAACATACAGAGCTGAAATAATAATATAGTAATAACCGAAAGCAAAGCCAAGCAAAGCCAGTTGAAAATAGGAACAAGTACACAACATACTTAAGCATAAATTATAATTTGTATATAGTATTAGTGGCAAATTTAATTGGAGGACAGCACAAGCACCAAGGGTATATTGCGTTTACTACTTAACAAATAAAAACAAGCACTACTTTGAACTACGAACTACAAGCGAATACTTGTTTAGTATAGGCAAACTAGCTACAGTGTTTAATGGAGGTTGGTTTTATTTTTGAGTTGGTTTCATTATTCAGTTTTATTGAGGTTAGTGTTAATTTTGTTTGTTTATTGTTCTGTTATGGTCTTTAGTTTTCGACTCAAAAATTAAAACTGCAAACAAAATAATATAATAATTAAAAGAATTGTATGTATCAAAAAATTATATGCTGAAAAATAGGTAGAAAAGTTGGAATTTAAACAATTGTATTTGTATGAAAAATAATTAACTAAAAATCGGGGCTATCCACAAAATATTACCTTAAGTTACAATTAAAAAAAAAAAGCCTAAAACTAATGGAATCGTAATAAAAAGTAGACTCTATACGATAGACAACGATTGGATACTACTATTGGGTTAGCAATAGACCTATAGGAAATGCTGCCTAGTTTTGGTGTTTAATTACAGAAAGTGGTGTGAGAGAGCGAGAGGGAAGGAGTATATATGTGTGTGGGTGTGGAATATGAGCTATGTACGAATATATGTTTATGCGATAGTATATATATAGTATATAGACAAATCGATAGAGATGTGGTAGATGTATGAAGTATTGCCGACGTCATTCGTGTTGAGGAGTTGAGTTGAGTTGCGTTTGCCAGTTGAAGCAATTGATGAAGCATACGATATATACGATTGATATATGTGATTTGATCTGATTTAACTGGATTTGATTCGATTTGATCTGATTGGATTCGGTTCGATCGACCGTTGGTGTGATGCAAAAGTATGGATATGCTATAGATCAGCAAAAGGATTGCCCTCATTTGAAAATTATACGTAATATTTGTGAACGAACATTAAACTGAATGCCATGCGCTGCAATATAAGAAATGATGCCCGTTTTTCAAGCAGGCAAAATAAAATGATAATCATCGTAAGTAATAATGAGAAGCAGACTGAGAACTGAAAAGGGGTTAGTCCGAAATAGAGATATGTGAGACAGAGAAATAGATAGTAGAGCACGCGCTGAATCAAAAATTTCTGCAACAATTTTCATAAAATTATAATAATAGATAATACCAAAAAGTAAACATGCCACGAAGCTTTAGATTTAGTATATAAATTTCATAAATTGTTTTTGGTTTTCATTTCGGTTTTCGTTTTTGCATTTCCGATTGTTTTGTGATGGAAATTGAAAGTGATAAAACCTGATACATACACAGAGAGAAGACAGAGAGAGAGAGAGAGGAAAGAGAGAGAACAGAACAAATAGGACTGAGAACTTACCCGCTGTTCGGCTGGCAGGAGCAAGCCCTTCTCGGCCGCCTTCACCAAATCAATATTATTCTTTGGCTCATTGGGATCGTTTAGGCGGCCAGCAACCGGATCGATTAGGCCGCTGGCAATGGCCGCAGCCAGTGGAAGAATGACCCCAGTGCTGGGATCACGGACCACAGTCGAGGAGGGATCGATTAGGCCGGAGGTAATGGCCTCGGCGAGTGTGTATTTCTTACGCTTGATGATTTCGGGATGCATTTGGAAGGGATCTACTAGACAACCGTTGGTCGGATTGTACAGGTTGAAGGTGATCGATTCTAGCAGACCAAATGAACGTTTCGGCGTACAGATCAGGCCCGTCTCGTAGGCTTCCTGCAGTGTGCAGAGCTTCGAGGTTTGTGTATTCAACACATTCGCCTTGTTGGCATCCATGAGGCCCTTGCGGAACGCCTCTGGCAAACGCACCAGCTTCGCCTTGGCCAGATCCTTGACCAGAGCCGAATCGGGATCAATAATGCCCGCACTGGCGGCGTCCTTGAGCGTGTATACCTTCGGTGCTTCGATAACAGTCAGTGAATCGTTTGCGCTGTCCTCGCCAACGCTGCTAACGGTGGCGCCTGGCAGATAATTCAGCATACCGGTTTGCAGATCCAGCTCCTTGGACTCGGCGGCCTGATCAAATGTGATCGGTTCGCGCACGTAGATGATCAATGTGGGATCGAATGCAAAGTACAAGGCTTTGGGATCGACGAGCGTTCGCTTAGTGACGTCGACCAGACCGCGTTCCTGCGCCACGGCGTATGGCAGGAACTTGAAACTATCGAAATCGCGTACAAGTGCCGTTTTCGGATCGATTATGTTGTACCTGATGGCCTCCTCGAGCGACATTTCGCGGGGTTTGCTAATGACCACGCTCACGGGCGTCTGACTCAACAGCTCGACACTGTCCATGCGACGCACGACCTCGTTACGATCTGTCAGCGGACGCGGCACGGTCACGAGTATGCCGCGAGTGAATGCCACATCATAGTTGTAAGTGGACTTTGATTTTGGATCGAAAACGCGTCCCTTTGTTACGTCAATTTCACTGTTCTCTATCGCCTCGGTCAGTGGCAGTTCTTTACCCGTCAGCTGATTTTTAAAGACAGTGCTCGCGGGATCTATGAAACCTGAATGGATGGCCTCGATCAAGTCGAGATATTCACCGGTCGTGGGATCGCAGAATTTGCCAGTTTCGGGTCGATACAGCTGCATGCGCAGCACCATTTCGAGACTCAGAAGGCGACGGTTCGAAACGATCAGACCTCGTGCCCTAGCTGCCTGCAAGTCTAGCTGCTCACCGGGCAAATTATAACAGCCCTTGGTGTCATCAATGAGCTGCTCCTTCAGAGCAGCCGCCAGACGCATGTACTTGCCTGTGCCATGGTGTTTGACCAAGCTTGAGGATAGACTGACCACATCTTCTACACACGCCTCATTCAGATTGAGTTTGCGATTCGTTACCGGATGCAGAACCTTACGTGTGGCCACGTCATAGAAGCCCATGGACAAGAGCTCGTAGAGCCCAAAGCCCGCGTTCTCAATATCCACAATCAGTCCCAAGCTCAAGGCTTCCCCTAGAGGCACAAAAGTTGTGCTGCCCGGTTCCTTGAACACGCCCTCGCGCCTGTTAATGATGCCATTGCGGCAGGTCTCGCTGAGCGTGAACATTTGTTCTGTCTGCTCGTCAAAGTAGCAGGGCAGATGGGGATTAATCACGAAGCTACGCATACCCTCAAGCAGCGTGATCTTGCGACCGGTCTTGGGATCGCTTAGCTTGCCAGTTCGGTCATCGAAGAGACCCTGATGAATGGCGCGCTGCACACTGATGGGTGCATTCACATCCATGAGGATGCCAATGTTGAAGGCGTGCTTAATGGTTACTGTCTGGTTGTTGTACAGCAGCTTCGAGCTCTGCGGATCGATGATGCCTTCGTCCTTGGCGTGCGTCAGATTCAGCTGCTTGTACAAGCCGCTCTTAAAGTCTCTGATCTGCACACTGTGCTCATCGAGCAAATTGGTTTCGAGGGCCTCGGCAAAGTTCAGTTTGTAACCCGTCTTGGGATCCACAAAGTGGCCATCGGTCTCGTCATAGATGTTCTTGACCACCGCCTCGATGAGGCGCAAGGGTTTCTTGGCCTCGACAAGTACGCCCTTATCGAAGGCTTCCTTGAAATCAATTTGCTTATCCTCAACGGTGTCCCTTACTGTGCCCTGTTGGCTGTCCACAATGCCTGTTTCGGTGGCCACACCGAAGGGTATCACCTGTCCGCCCACATTGACGACCGTCGAATCGGGATCGAGTATTCCCCTGCGAATGGCACGTTCAGTTGTGAGCTTCTCCCGAGTGACTGTATTGCTAAACTGGCCGGTCTTGGGATCGTATAATCCTCTGTACACAGCATCGGGTAGACTGCGCTTGCGTTTGGGTGGAATCAGAATGCGATTCTCGAGTGCTTCGTTCAGGGATAGCTTCGTTGAAGCAAATGGATTGATAACAAAGCCACCGACCGGATCAAGATAGCCCTTGGCAATGGCCTCGTTTAGGGAGATGATTGATTCCGTTTTGGGGTCCAGCAGCACAAGCTCTTCGGGATTGATGAGCTTCTGTGCAATGGCCGACTTTAAGTCGAGCTGCTGCTTGTCGATGGTGAATTTGGCTGTCGAAGGGTCGTACAGACCACGCAGCAGACAATCGACCAGAGATAAAGGCGACTTGGTACTAATCAGATAGCCCTTGACAAAGGCCTCATCCAAACTGATGTTGGGCGAACTGAGAGTGCCACGCACTGTATCCAGCAGACCCAATTTGGCAGCCTCCTTGCCGGGCACGATCTTATCGTGTTCGGCATCCTTGACCAGTGTCGAATCCAACTCGACAAAGCCCATTTCAATGGCTTGCTGCAGCAGAATATCCTCGCCAGTAACGGGATTGAGCACCCGTCCAGTGCTGGGCGAGTAATATTCGCGTTGAAGCAGCTCGGGCAGACTCCAGGTAACGCTGTCGGTCTTCACCAGACGCTGTTGGACGCCCACGTCAAAGGATACGAGCGTATTGTTCTTATTATCCTTTATCTGGCCAGTTGCCGGCAACACAAGATCGTCCTCAATGGCACAGTCGAGCTTCAGCTCCTTCTTGGTGACTGTGTCAACAATCAGCGAAATCTTCGGATCGACCAGACCGATTTCAATAGACTTTTGCACATCGACTTGATTCTGCGACTCGGAATCGTAAAGCTTGCCCGTCTCCGGATCGTAGAGACCCTTGCGAACAGCAGCTTCGAGGGAAATCGGTTTGCGTGCGCCGGGCACAAGGAAACCTAACTGGAATGCCAGTTCCATGGGTATTTCCTTCAGAGTCTGTATATCGATGACCGTGCCAGCTTGCATATCGACCACGCCCAACTCAATTGCCATACGCAGTGGAATCACCTCACCGCTAACTGGGTCGCGCACCGATATCGACTGAATGTCCAGCTTGCCAGTGTTGATGGCCTCAACAATGGAACAAACTTGACCATCGTCAAGCACGACCTTGCCCGTCTGTGCATCGATCACGACGTTTTCGATGGGCGCGGGACGCTGCTCTTCTGGATTGGCACGGATGATCCACTGGCGCTCAATGCACTCAAAGAATGGAATTTTCTTGCCAGTTTTCGGATCGACCATGTGCCCCGTATGCTTGTCCAAGAGCGGACGCTCCAGAGCAGCGGTCAGGGTCTCATATTTGCCTGTACTAAAGTTCTTGACCAGAATTGTTTCGGGATTGAAAATGTTCATGTCAAAGACGAGTGTCTGGAAGGAAATCTTCTGTCCCGTGGACGGATCAATGAAGTACTGATGCTCGGGATCGTATATGTTCAGTTCGTACAGTTTTTCGGGTGTCAGTTCGGTGTCTACATCCACGAGGTAGCTAACCTGTTGCAGTACAATTAATTTGTCGTCGATGATCTGCACCTCATCCAATGGACTGAGCTGCTCCTCCTTGAGCAGCGTTGCTACGCTCTCCGACTGAGGCTCTCCATCTACAATCACTTGGCATTCCTCTGGACTAATCAGCTGCTGCGAGATGGCGTCCCCGATAGCCAGCGTCAAAGGCACATCACGTTTGCCCGAGTGCTCTATCGTGGTGATCTGAGTCTCTTCCACCGTATCTCTAGCCTCATCGTCGGGTGTATTCTCTGTGCTGCTGCTTGTTGTGGTTGTTGTTGTCGTTGTTGTAATCTTTGTGACAACAGTCGTGCTGCTTGCACTCTCTGGCAATAATTCCTCTGTCGTTGAAGTCACAATTTCCGTTGTCTTTTGCGCGGACTGAGCTGCCTTGTCTGTGCTTAGGGCATCCACCAAAGCTTTGCCGGCCAACACGGGAGCACCCACAATAGCCAGGGCTCCTAACTTGGCGGCATCCTTGACATTCTGCAAAATGTTGCTGCCACCTGCAGTCGCTGGCTGCTGCAACTTCTCGTTTTCAATGAAGTCGACAACGGTCTGATGTTTGTCCGCGGTGCTTTCAAGTGGCTGTACTTGCTCTAGGGAGCCAGGTTGTTGTTGCTGCTCCCTTGTTACTGTGGTGACTGTGGTTATCGTTTCTGTGGTTTGAGCCGAGACAACTGGTTCTTGAGGCAGAGTCTCTTTAGGCGCGTCTTCCGTCTGCTTTTCCTTGGGTTTCGGTTCTTCTACGACGGGTGTTTCCTTGGGTTTCGGTTCTTCTTCAACGGGTTTTTCATTGGGTTTCGTTTCTTCCTTGGGCGCGGATTCCTCTACTATTACAGTGACAGTTTTCTCGGGCAACTGCTCCTCACTAGTCACTGTTGTGGTTGTTATAGTGGTAGTAGTGACGGAAGTTGAAGATGCTGTCGATGTAGGCTCCTCAACGCTTACAACTCTTTCCTCCACTATAATGTTGCTTGTGGGAGTCTCAATTTCCTCCACGGTTATGCTTGGAACTTGGACGGCTGTAGATTCATTCGAATCCGTCAGGTCTTCTGGCTTCGACGGACTTGTAACAATCGTCTCAGTGACTTCTACAATGGGTTTCTCTTCTGTAGTCTTGGTTGTCGTTATGGTTGTTGTCGTTTTCGTTGTCGTCAAGGTTTCCGTACTGAGTGGTTCTTCTGTTATTGTTTCGGTTACCTGAATCTGTGTGACTTGCGACTCTTGGTTCTCGAATGGCGCCAATGGAGCCGTGTAAGGTGGCTCAAATTCAGTTACCTCTTCTTTGACAACAGTTCTGGGTTTTGGTTCAGGCTTTGTGGCGCTGTCCACCTTTGACAGTGGCTTATCGGTTTCCTTGGGTTCCTCGGGCTCTGAGACTATCGGAATTGATTCCGTAGTAGACACAGTTTGGACGGTTTCGGTAACTTGTGTAACATCTGGCTTGGCCTTTTCAATATCTGTTACCTTAGGCACTTGTTGCTGCTGCTTAGCAGGTTCAGTTGATTCCTCCTCTTGAATCACCACAACGGGTTCTGCTTCCTTGGACTCTGTTGTTGAGGTAGTGATAGTTGTGACTGTTGTTGTTGTGGTGCTTGTGAAACCTTCAGTGGTTGTGCTGCTCGCCTCCGTTGGCAATGTCTCCGGTTGTTGTTGCTTTGGCAATTGCTGCAGTTTTTCGTTGGCAATGAAATTGGCAGTTGTAGAGCTGATAAACTTCTCTGTATCCTGCAGCAAACTGTCCACTTCACTGGGTACTTGCTGAGCCAGTGGCTGTTGCTCCCGTGGTTGCTCCTGTTCCTGTGGCTCTTCAACAAAGCTAACTACAGGTTTCTCTGGCTTTTGTGCATCCTTGGAACTTACAATCGTTGTAGTAGTTGTAGTTGTCGATTTCATCTCTTCAGACGGTGACTTTGCTGACTTGATAAGGCTCTTTACACCACTGACAATAGCACCACCAGCCAATACAGGCGCTGCAATTACACCAAGAGCACCCAACTTGGCGGCCTCCTTGACATTCTGCAGGGTTTTCGATGGTTCTTTGCTCGGCTTGACGTCAATGTCCTTGCTTGTCGTGTCCTTTGTGGATTGCTGAGTGGTAGTGCTTGTTACCACCTGCATTTCCTCTTTACGCGTGTCCGAGCACACCACAACGGTTTGTGAGCGCTCCTCAACGACCATAGTCTGATCACTGGCAGTCGGCAGTGTTGTTGCACTCACCTCATCCACATTGCGCTGATCGCCAGCAGAGGCTTTCGTCTCCCTTGTGACAGCCTCCTCGCGTAAGATACCCAGTTCCTTGGCCTCTTCCAAGCTGCACACTTCACCCGTGTTGACGTTCTGCACCTCATTGTTGGAGATGAGCACATAGCCCTGCATGAGCTCAATCGTCTTGGTGGTCACCGTGTGCACTGCTCGCACCGTCTCCATGATCTCCGTCTTTGCAATGGGTTTCTGAGTGACCACAAAGTCGGACAACTGTTTGACTACAATTACGCCATTCTCTAGAGCCTGACGAAGTGGCAGACGCTCTCCAGTTGTGGGATGCGTCACAGTCTGAGCAGCCACATCAATTAGATTCTGTTCCATGGCTGCGACCACCTCAATGGCGTCCGGTTTGGCGGCATAGGGAATAGACATGATGAAGTTCTCGTCGATGGCCTGTTTGATGGGCAGTGCCTGCTTTGTGCTGGGATGCAGCACCACACGCTTCGTGGGCTCTACAAGGCTCTTCTCCACGGCAACTGGCAGTATCATGCCAACCGGTGGAATGTCGACCTTGGACTTTTGCTTGTCATAGCTGGCATCGAATAGCTTGGCCTCGATGGCTTCCGTGATGTTCAGGGTCTTGTCCTTGTAGTTGAATGTGGACTCATCGGGATTGACGATGCCCTTCTCGATGGCTTCCGCCAGCGTGCATTTTGTGGGCTTCTGCAGTTTGGAATGTGGATCCAGCACCTCGCACACGATGGCCTCGTGAATGCTCAGTGGATAGCCGCTCTCGGGATGCACAATGGTCTGTGTCTGGGGGTCAATGAGACCCTGTGCCTCCAGCCTGGGCACGGAGAGGCTCTTCGCCAGCGGCATTAGGATGTGATTGGTTTGTTCGGGATCCAGAATCTTCTGTTCGACAGCCTGTCGCAGGTTCAACACTCGGTTGCCCTGTGGATCGGTCACCTGACCGCGTCTACCATCGATCAGACCCGTGTTGAGGGCCTCGGTTATGTTGACAACCTCGCCCTGTGCATCGGTAAAGTTGCGAGTGTCCTCGAGAATTTGACAGGTCTCCTCATCGATGATACCCTTGCGCAGAGCATCGCGCGGTTTCAGTATGATCTTGCGCATCTTCTGCAGCACCACAACCTTCTCTTCCGTCGTGATGGTTGTTGGCTCGCTATCAAACGAACGTCCGCGCTGCAATTGATCGCGCGAGACGATGCCACGCTCGTAGGCAACCTCGACGGGAATTTGCTCACCGGTGCGTGGATCGACGACAAAGCGCACGGTGCGCAGAGCTCCTTCGGCTGCCACCAAGGGTGCGCCCACCACAGTGAGGAGTCCCAGTTTGGTGGCCGTGATCAGGTCCACCGGTTGACCCTCGGCATTCAGTATTGTTGACGTGCGCGGATCGTAAATGGAGCGCGCAATGGCCTCCGTTACGGAAATCGTTTGCTTCGTTGTCGGATCCACAATCTTGATCAGCTGCTCATCGATCAGGCCCTGTCGTGCAGCATCAAAGATGTTCTCCGTCTCGCCGCTCTGCGTGAAGATAACCAGGGCTGTCGATGGATCGTAGATGGCGCCCGGTGCAATTTGCAGCGGCTCCGGCGATGCCAACTCCCGCTGGCACGTGCTGACCTCGACAAAGCGAGGCGGCGCATTCTTCAGTGGTGTGGACACCTCGAGCACGTCGGGCATGTTGTTGACTCGCGTGATGCGCAGAATGGTCTTCTGGGTGGCGCCACGCGTCGCCGGCACTGTCTCCAGCACAATCTTACCCTCGGCGATGGCGCTGCGCATGCCCAGCACCTGCTGCCTGTTGTTCGTATAGTTGCCATAGCTGTCCAGAATGTTGCGTTCGAAGGCCGACTTGATGGAGATCTTGTCGCCCGTGTTGGGCTCAATGACCGCCACAGACAAGTTGTTGATGATCTGCTTGTCGATGCACTCCTCAAAGTTCACCAGCCGATCGGTGCCCTGTACGTGGAAAACACCCGTATCGGGATTGAGCAGACGCTGCTCAATGGCGTCCTTAAGTCGCCAGCCACCTGGTGGCAACTCCATGATCTGTCGCTCCGTCACATTCTGTTCAATGTAGCTGCTCTTGTCCATGTTGATAAACTCCGAGACGACGCGTTGCGGCTTAATCAGCTCCTGTGAGATGGGTATCTCAACGGACTTTTCCACGTACTTGGTGTGCTGTGTGTTCAGCTTGATGGGCTCGGCTTCGGGTATTATCTGTTTGGTCACTATCGTTATGGTCGACTTTGTCTTTTTGCGGTTCGTCGGCTCCGGCACCGTCTGATTGCTGTCTGGTACGAGCAGGCCGTAGTTGAGGGCCTGCTGCACGGAGTAGACATTGCCCGTTTTGGGGTCTTTGAACAGTTGTCGGTCCTCGTCAATGAAACCTTGCCGAACGGCCTCCGTGAAGGTGAGGAGCACAGTGTCTCCGGGCTCCTGGGAGCCGGCACGTATGGTCACGTAACGATTGATCGTCCGCGTCACAGTCTCCGTGGTCAGTGTAATGTTAAGCAGGCTGCTAAGCAGCAAAGCACCCTCGGGGGTAATGAACTTGCGCTCAATGGCGGTGTCCAGAGGCACTGTTTCACCAGTCTTGGGGTCGAGCAGGTAGCCCGTCTTCGGCTCGATCAGGTTGTGGTAGACCAAGTCGAAGACGTTCAGCTCGGTGCCGCTGGCATTGTGAACGCCAATGCCGCGACTGAACATCTCGTACACCTCCCGTCTAACCAGACCCTCGCCCACAGCCACCTCGAGCGGCACGAGGCTGTCCCGACCCGTCTCTAAGGCAAAGCCCGAGCTCTTGCGACGCAGTAGGTCGCGCGAGAGGGCGACATTAAAGCTAACGTAGTCATTGCTGCGCAGATCCTTGAAACCATCGATATCGAATATGGATCGCTGCGCCACCGAACTAATCAGACCGCGCTCCACGGCCTCCGGTATGCTAATCAATTCGCCCGTCATAAAATCACGATACTTGCACTCTGCAGGCAGCACAATGCCATCGGCAATGGCCTCCTGCAGCGTGATCAACTCACCCTTGCGCTTCGTAATGCACTTGAGCTGATTGCCATCGAGTACACCCGACTCGATGGCCTGCACAATGCTCAGCTTCTCGCGACGCATGGGACTGGTGATCAGGTTCTGCTTGTCGAGCAGATTCAGATCGCAAATGTCCTTCAGCGTGTACGGCTTGACGATCAGCTGACGATTGCGCGCCTCCAAGAAGCTGAGCTTCTCTTTGGTCACCTCGTTCAGGTACCGGCCCGTCTTCGCGTTGAGCACGCCCGACTGCAATGCCGATTGCAGTGTGATTTTCACGTCACGCTTCGCGTCGACCACTTCGCGAACGCTCGCATCGATCAGTTGGTTGGCTATCGCCGAGTCCAGGCGGAACTTGTCGCCGGAATTGCGATCAATGATCCAGCCAGCCGTGTCCACCAGGCCATGGGCGATGGCGTCGCTGAGGCACAGCGCATTCGATTTGATTGTCACCGATTCGTGCCGGATGAGATAGCCACGCTCGTAGGCCTCCGCCAGGCTGATGGTCTGGCCGGATTTCACCCGATACAGGCCCGTCTTGGCGTCCACACTTCCCGCATAAATGGCGTCGGCAATATTTCGCGGCTTCTCAGGTGACGTCACCTCCGACTGCGTTTGCGACTGCTCTACTGTGACTGTGTTGTTTACCTTGATGCGCTTCTCGGCCGTTTCATAGCCCGACTCCGCCTCGCTAATCTCGCGCTGTATCACCTCCAGCAGCGACAGCTCGCGGCCGGCGCCATCGCGTCCAGCGCCTGGCTGCAGCAACTGGCGCGCCAGCTGCTCATCAATCAGTCCCTGATCCGCAGCCTGTTCCAGCGTGATGCGACGATCGCCCACCAGCATCTCGCCGGTGCGCACATCCAGGATGCGCAGGTGTATGGCCTCACCAATGGTGAGAACGCGACCCGTGCGCGGATCCCGTATGCCGGCAATGTCCAGCACCGAAGTGCCATTGCCGGGCAGTCGCTTAAGGTTGCTGCGTATCTCGTGGAACTGTATTTGGGAGGGCGGCACAGAGTCCACCTCCTGGCCGGCTACAGCTTCGACTCCATCGCTGCTGTAGATGCTCTTTGAGGAGCTTTTCGTTGTTTTCGTTGAGCTAAATCTGCAGAGACCACAGAGAGTTGTAGTGAAACGGCAGGTAATTAGACTATATTGGAAGACTTACTGTGTTGTGCTATATGTGGTGGTATAGAGATCGTCGGGGCGTGCAGCGTAACCATCGCCAGTTGGCACGCTGCCCGCACTGAAGTCAACTCTAAAGGTCTTCAGCGGTTTCTGTAGACTTTCAGCGTATTGCTAAACCGGAAAGAGGTGTGTGACATTAGCAAACAAATACTTCAATGCGGTCTTGGCAGCACTTTGCGAGCGAGCATGGAGAGGGAGGCAAGGGGGCGGGCGGTTGGAGCAGTGTGATGGGAGGATCGTGATGAGTAGGAGTTGTGTTGTTGGGGTTGTGTATTTCGTTTATTACCTGAAACTCGAACGCGAAGTCATAGTCACTTTCCTCTGCCACATGGACAGTTGTGGTCTGTGTTTTGGTATTGCTTTTTGTCGTCTTACGACCCGATCTATGCTGAGGCATGGCTAAAGCTTTCGATTCTTTCAATTTGACAAAGTCATAGTCAGCAGTTTGAGTAACGTTTGGTTTTGGTTTAGGCACTTGACTTAAGTTTGACGCTTCTTCAATGCACTGCGAGATTTCAATTGAGGGTCAAACAAAAATTAGAAATTCATTTCATACTTATGTCTCGCTTTCGAAACTTGATTTCACTTCTGCGATTGTATCTGTTTGTGGTTTATGGTTGCCCTTAACTGGCTGCTAGAACTACACTTTGGGGAACAAGCTGAGATAGTTCTAGTCTGATTGAGGAATTTGGGGAGCTTCATTGATACCTTGCAGTCTGCGCAGTTCATTCAGCGGAAGAGCACAACAGTGTGTGGAATGCCGGCAAATCGTAAATATAACACTTGACTTATCAGCGCGCCACATATAAAATATGTTTATATATTTATCAACTACCCAGACAAATGCAGACGCAAACACACAAACACACAGACCGTATACCAAAAGCAAGCCTTTATGAAAATAGAAATGACGCTATTGTTGAGGGCCGTTCAAGAACGTGCTGCATATGCGTTCTATATACGCATATTGTACGGCATATGGACGACTAAACTGAGAATAAGTAAACGCTCTGAAAGTGCTGCAAGTTGAGTCAACTATGCGATGGGTAATTAGCCGGCAAGCGGAGCACATTAAGAGCGCGGCCAATCCGTAATCTGTGCAATTAAGTTTTATCTTTATTCGCCAGTAGTGGACCGAGAGTGAAAAAGGGAAGCGAATCCGTCAATGATTCACTTCTCGTTCTGGGCCATGAAGGGCGAGTGGCATGTGGCATGCTACTTTAAACTTCGACTCAATTGAAATGACTGCAGTACAAGAGTTTTTATCAGTTTCGTATGATGTTGTTTCACTTTTTTTTATCGAGTTGTTAATGGGGTTCACTCTAGATTCTCAGCGGTAAATACGCAGTCTGTTTGCGCTTAGACAATCACTTTTATGTGTATGTATTGAGATTTATACAAAAACTGCTAACGAAGGTCGCCCTAGAGTTAGTGGAAGCAACAAATAAATTATAATTAACAAAAATACAGAGACCGACACACACACAGACACACAGACAGAGACGGCAATGAAATGAGCACAAGTAATGATGTCATCAGTGAATTTCAATATAATATATTAAACAAGTTTGCCGCCGAGCACCCACCGAGCACCACTTATATGCAAATACAGAACGCGAATCAGCAGCACTGATTAGACGGTAACTAAATCACATTTCTGCGGCATCGAGTTCGCCCCGAGTGCGCTCCTGGGCACCCAAATGAATTGCGCTTGACACGCTTCTCGTTGCTAGCAAATGACTAAGGCGCCGGCTACGAGCTGCATCGTGCAGCAGCATCATGCCACATGCCACATGCCTCATCCAGCATTCGCTTTCATTTTGTTTGACAATTTTTCCTATTTTTTTTTTGTTGTCTACGACTAATACCTAAAAATACCTATATACTATATGGATATGTGTGGTTGTGTGTGTGCTTAAGGCGGCGGCCAAAATTGTATGTCGAGTTTAATCGATAAAATAGCTGCGTTGCAAGCAGACCAAATGCACGAGGAGTGGCGAAGAGGGCAACACACACACACAGATAGATAAAGCACGATGACACGATGAAAAAAGCCGCAACAAAAAGAAAACAAATACGCTTAATGACAGCATGAAATGGCCAAGTATTAGCAACGAACTTAATCAGTGACTAGTTTAAACCGCCATCTATTCGACCGTCTCCCATTGCTTTGATGAATTACATCTCAAACGGCTGTCCGATTAGATAGGGGCACGCCCCACAGCGCCTTGACAGCTGATCGCGGGCGTTGATACAATTTTGCTATCTCAAAAACACAAACAACACTCGCTTTAAACTTTAACTGTAAGTGTGTGTATTTGTGTGTAGGTCAGTTGGGCAAATGGTCGCTTAATTGAGCCTTAAGCAGAGCGCAGAGTTTTCGCTTTTAATTGACTTTTTTTTTACCGCCGCATCATTATTATTGTTATTATTAACTGCTTCTTCTGGCGGAGTTGAAGCCATTTCATTTTTAACAAGCGCTTGAGTCATGCGCTTGTGTAAACTCTAACAACAATAATACTTATTTTTGTTAGTTTGTTTCTTGCTGCTGCTTTGGCTGCTTTCATTAACACCCCGAAATAAACAGGCAAATAATAGAGCATATGGATTCTTGCGACATGTTCAAGGCTATGCCGAATATTGCATGATGTTGCTGTCGCTCATTTATTTCCATTTTCACACTTCAATTCAATTGTACGCGCTGCTATTAGACTATTAGTCTTCTATATGCCTCGCTTCTATTTTATTGCGGTGACTTCATTTCGCTCGAATTCGGGCCTCCGCTTGGTACGTAGGAGGCGACAAAAAAAAATTTAAATTTCTATTAAATAAATAAAAGCAGGCCACATGCCTGAATTTTGTATTCAATTCAGACACACTCACACACACACACACACATGCACTAAGAATCAACACACATTGACAGATACAATCGCACTTTCTAGCTGACAACGCGGCGTATGAGTGTTGCGCGCCGGCTATATGCAATTTTTTTTTATTTCTTATTTTTTGGGCACTTCTCTTTGGGTTTTGTCGCTTACATAGAAAATTTGCAAATGTTATTTTTGCTTCCAACTAAAAGGGCAACCTTTGAGGTATTTTTTTGTGCCTTTTGCCTTTGTTCGTAGTTTCACGGCACAACAACACGACACACACTCGGCACACACACACACACACGGTACACACGCACACTGCGAGAGCCACGCTAAAAAACTTCTTTTCAAAAATTAAACGTGAGACGGCGCGTTTAATCTGTTTTCTACGTCGTTATACAACCACGTCGCATTCGGAACTGAATTGAGCCAACGGAATCGCCAGCACGTCGTGCTTGCCCGTAAAGCCGCGGGGAGAGCGAGAGAGCGCGTGAGCTTTTGTGTGCGAGCTTTTGCCGCTTTTGCTGAGAGAACGCTAGAGAGCGACAGAGAGTGCGAGTGCGAGTGCGGAAAGCTGCCACAAAACGCCGGTAAATTGCTCAGCTGTTGCTCCAAGTGATAAAAACAAACCAATTAACAAAAGGTATATTCGTAATGCCCAAATAGAAGCGGCTCTAAAATGCGGAAGCGAACAACAACAACCAAATGGTAAAAATGATTTCAAAAGGCAACATATTTTGCCTACCGCGTCTGTGTGACTCTGGAGTTTGTTTTCGATTTTGAAGAAAAACGAAACCTGTTTTGTTACTTCGTCCAAGTTTAACCTTCTAAATCGCAATAGTGCGCATTCACTCCACTTAATGCCAAGCCTCAACGCCCCTGTTATGATGCTATGCATATCAAGTTAAGCCTTAAAACCTCAAAGCTGGCAACAGCAATAGATATTCATGATGTCACTCGCTGCTGTTTAGCACCTTCTGTTTGTTGTTCCAACCAACAGCACAATGCCGTCTAAAGCAGCTTGGGGCATTCCAAATTCTTGGTGACTGCACTCATCAGTTTACTCACCCCAATTGAAAGACCCTTCTCTCTATGCTAATTACTCGTCATTTTCTATTTACACTATTGTTTACACATGTGCGAAATTTAAATATGTTTTTGCATAGTCGAAGTCGTCATAATCGGCAGCTGGGGAACCAGTTGGCCTGGCCTGGCTTAAATTGAATTTTTAATTGAATTTCTTAATTCTGCCAAAAATAACCAGTTAAGCAAACATAGTCAAAGCTGACAGGGCAACAATAACAGACGATGATCATCTGTCGATGACGTCGTGTCGCCATCTCATTGAATTTCCAAGTATTAATAGCTGCTATACTACAGCAAACGAAGTCGAAACGAAATATGCGGAGATTGACAAACGGCATGCTTAATTGCTGAAAACTTGAATTCATTTGCCTAATTGGCCAAAAAAACGCAAGCATTATAGCTATAAAAAACAGAATTGTATGCAATTTACACAGACGACAAACGATTGTCACGAGCAGTCGCAAGGAATCAAAAATAAAATAAAATAAAATAGAGAAAAAGAATAGTTGAAATTGTTTTTATAAATTAATCAAGTGGTGATTTATGGGGCAGTCAAATGTTGACACCGCTCTGATGTCATTATTTGTCCATGTGTCTGTATCTGCTCTGAAGGTTAATTTAATAATAACAGTGCATAAGGCAGCCTACAGCCGTAAAGATACACAGATACAGATACAGATACAACGCTAGAACTCAACTTGAATTGAAAACGAAAGCATTAAGCGAGTTGCCAGTTTGTGTGTTTTGCTTTGAACTTGAACCTGAGACTTCATTGTTGTGACTTAGTCGCGTCGTAGGTAATGATATTTCCGACAATTGAATATCGGTGTACGTACATATCTAAATTTAACTGCTGACGTAACTGCTGTCCGGGTCGGGTCGGAAATCGTACTCTCCCTCAAGCTCGCTCGCTTGTTGGCTCGCATGCAAATGTGTCGAAGATACTCACCAGACCATCGCTGCCATTAACCTCGATTGCAGTTTTTAGCCTCTGCGACAATTGCTCCAGCAGTCGGTCGTATTTCGTGTTCAAATTGTCCAACCGCTGGCTGTAATACTGTGTGGCACCCGGATCGCTGTCCGCCGGACGCAGATCCCTGCGTGGCGGCGAGAACGAAGGACGCGCCTCAAGCAACCAATCCACGAAGCGCAGGCATTTACTATCGTAAATCTATCGGTCGAGTGTTGTTGTTGTTGTCGACGACGACGATGTTGTTGTTGTGGTTGGGTTAATTTCGGTTAAATGTTAGTATTTGTTGTGTTAAACAAATTTAAGAGGGGGTCGATATCTTTCGATATCGTTTGTTTGGGTAGATATTTAGTGCTTTTTATTTCATTGATTAATCAATACGAGAAATTACGCTGATTACAATTGCTTTTTAATTGCTTTTGTTGGTTGGTTGGTTGTTTGTTTGTTTAAGTGGTTGTTGTTGTGGTTGTGTTGGTCAATATTTTGTTGTTGGTTGTCAGTTTTGGTTGTTGTGGTTGCTGTGTTATTGACGCACCTTGTACCCAAAAGTTTTAAACTACTCGTAAATCTTGAGCTCAACACAAAGTCACCTCCGAAATTGTACCACAATTTCAAAAGCATTTGTCGTTGTTGTAAAAAGCATTAAATATTGTGTTTAGGTGTAAAATAAAGAGAGATAGTAAGACGTTCAGAGTGTGTATAGAGAGCGAAAGGAGGAAGAAGTCGATGCTCTCAGCATCTCAGTGACAATTAATCGAAAGGATTCACAATCACACACGCACACAATCACACAAAGAGAAGCCTGGCGCTCGACACGGACTGAGCTCCTTTTGGATCACAACCAATCTTAGATAAAAAAGCCAAGCAATCTCATAGTTATATTCAAATTTTAGCAGTCTTTCTTTGGCATTGAGAGCTCACATTAATATACTTTATTTAGACTGAACTTTCTAATCTATTTTTATTTTTCATTCTATAACGAATATATTTCAAACTGTCTGAAGCAACAACTAAATGACTGTCTTAGTTTTAGCTTCAGCTGAATTTAGTGTCTAGCTTCCAGATTAGTATTCTTGAGTTCCATTGCGAGAGCTTGTAAGGCTAACACAAATTGCTCCGCCCTATGCCGAGCGCCTAGAAGTCACATCCACTCTCAATGCAGGCATACAAATTTTTACCTTAGCTTCGCGAATGAGTCGTCCTCCAGCCACGTTGACATTTTCGATTTTTGGTTTTCGTTCGATAGCAGCTCCGAGCAGTTTCTATATGGTATATTTATTTGGCGAAGGGAATTTGGTAGCGATTTTATGGACAGTATAATTTGATTTGTTTGTTTTTTTGTTTGTTTTTTGTATTCCAGTTGTTTTTTGTATTGTTTTAGATTTTATTTTGAGTTGATTGATTGGGTTTTTGGTTTCGTGATCGTGTTTCGTGTTTTTATTGTTTGGTTTTATAGCGTGTGATTTGTTGATAATTTTGTGAAATATTTCATTGTTTGGTGGGGTGAAAATACAAGAAATTAGACAAAAATACATATACAATTAGTTGTCAACTACAAATACAAAAAGTTCTACGCATGATGTGGTTGATATCGATGACAGTGTGATAAATATATATAGATGTGTGGGTGCAGCTTAGGGAGCTAGGGAGTTCAAAACTACGAAAACATAAATTAATAATATGGTATATACTAAAATACTGGGGACATATACACGAGTATGTTCACATTTACAGGTGTGTGGGTGGGCGGTGTTTGTGGACGATCCAGCGATCGTAAATGTATCTATTAATATATATTGGTATATAGATAGATGTGTGTTTTTGTCAGGCAACTGACAATATGCTACGTTTGTGTTTTGGTATTAAACAAGAACTACGTTCTTTACAGGTACAGGACGGGGACGGTTAACAATCGAACTAATTTCGCATTTTCGCACACTTAAAACATGTCCGACACCAGAGTTTGTTGTTGACCCATCATAAAAAGTAGACAACTACGTTGGGGCGGCGTGGGGGACGAGGTGGGGACGGAACACAAGTACTACGCTTTCGATTTTACTTTTACTGTACACGTCGGATAAGATAACTTATGTATATATACTTTGTGTTTTGCTTTAAATTGGGGTCTGAAATGCATACAGGGCTGGGCAGAAACCTCTATAGAGTATACTATAATATCAGGGGGGAACTGATCATAGAAATGATAAATCAAATGACAGTAATCAAGTCAAGACTATAGGTATATAGAAGAAACCAGTAATTAGTGGGCAAGGTGCGCTACTCACGTCTAATTCGTAAGCTGATGTCGCCGTGGGCATGGCCGATAGACGTTCCGTGGTGCCGTCCACCCATGACTCCTCGACTTGCACGCTCGATTGGAGATTCTTCATCAGGCCGATCGCCGTCTCGCATGAGCGCATTCTGCAAATGGTTGGTGTCAATACGAGCACAACAATGTCATGTGTGGAACTCAATGAGGCGTCGCCCATCATCATCTGCTGCAGCAGGTGAATTTGAGCCACATTCCAACTGGATGCCTACCTTTCGCCCAACTGATTGCAGACGGCACTCCAGCGCGTATTCAGCCGCTCGACGTTCGAGTGCAGACGCTTGAGGTCGCCCAGGACTTTGGTGGGAACGCCCATGCGGCCCAGCTGGTCGGCGGCATCGTTCATCTTGTCCATCTGCGGCTGCTGCTGGGTGATGATGTCCTGCATGCGCGTCAGCTGCTTGAACACCTGCTGCAGTCCCTCGGCCGTTGACGGCAGGTCCTGGTGGCGGGCCAGCTCGTTCTCCAGCTCCGAGATGACGTGCTCGTTGTCCTCGAGGCCGGCCAGCGAGGCTTCCAGCAGCTTGAGGCGATCCTTGTGCAGGCCGCTCTGCGTGTTCAGCTCCTTCCAGAGCTCCATCAGGTTGTCCAGCGACTTCTTCAGCACCGGCGTCTTCAGCGCAATCGTGCGGAACGTCTCCTGCAGGTGCTTCAGCTCCGGCTCCAGCAGCTGCAGTCGCCGCTCGTAGTCACCATGGATCTCCAGCACATGCTCCAGCGAGTCGAGATCACGTGGCAGCGGCGCCAGTATGATCTGATCCAGCTCCCTGGCCATGTCCTCCAGCTTGCTCTTGATCGCAATGCATTCCTCGGTGAAGATGCGGCTCGCCTGCTTGCTCTCCTCTGCAAAGAGATGGTGTAGACGTTAGAGTGTGTGGCACAAGCGTTGCAAGTGGCAGCAATACCGCGCGTCTTGGCACCCGCGAATAACTTCTTCATTGTCTGAGCTTAGAGTGTAGACTAAGTTGTGGGGTTTCTGGTGGTCGGCGCACAGTCAAAGACGGCGTCTATTAAATTCAATTCAATTAACGGCGACTAGCATTTAATTGACCGCCACTACACGCGGCTGACAGCTGGCCAAAGGCCGCCAATTGAATCGCGACCAAATCAACGCCCGCGACCGCGCCCCACCCACGCGATCCCAGTAATGTTGGGCCGCCCACTGGCTTACCTTCGGCTCGGGCGCGCTTCTCGAACTCATCGAACAAGCGATTGACCTCGTCCATTTCGCGACGCAGACGTCGCAGCTGCGGATCGTTGGGATCGCCCTCGCTGAGCAGCTTGTCGGCATCGTCGTTCAGCGCCCGCCTGATGGCCGTGCGCTGCTCGGGTCCCATGGCCAGGAACTGATCAAAGTCCCAGCCCTTGACCACGCGTATCGTCGCAAAGATCATGTTCTGGCGCAGACGCAGATGCTTCTTCTGCCACAGCGCCACAGAGCGATCGAACAGACGCTTCAGACGCTCGGCAGCGTCGATGGCCTCCTGGTCGGGTGGCGGCAGCAGCAGACAGGCGCCGGGTATGGAACCCTCCTGACCCTTCGATGTGCGCACACGCCACTTGACGCGCCCGGAATTGTCCAGCAGCGTCACCGTCTCGCCCTTCTCGATCTGTAGCTGGCCCTGCTGTTTGTAGGCGCAGATGGCCTGCACGGGACCCTGTCGGTTGACGGGCTGGCGGCGCTTGTTCAGCGGCACAATGGTCTGGGCGCGACGCTGCAGCGTGGCGACCGTCTCGCCGAAGGCGTTCAGCTCCTCGCGGAGGTCCTGCATGCCGCGCAACAGCGCCTCGCCCTGGTCCAGGCCGAAGTCCGATTGCGAGTACTTGCTGTTGAGTATCTCGTCGCGCTTCGTCAGCCACTGCTCGGCGTCCTTGATCTCGGCGAAGAACTGATGGTACTCGGTGGCGTGCTTCAGGTGCACCTCCAGGCAGAGCGTCAGCTGCAGCAGCCACGCCCACTGCTGTTGCAACGCCGTCAGATGGGCCTCGATGCACTTCGCAGCCGGATGTTGTTGGTTGAGCAACGCCTCGCCGCGATCCAGAATCGTGGCAAAATGCATCTCGCGCTTCTCCAGCTCGGACATAAGGTTCTGCATTGAACAAGGAACAAATGGTTAGTTGAATCTCGCAGACAGCTGAGTTGAGAGTGGATGAGTGTGCACTTGGTGGACTGCTACAGTTTCGAGAGTGCATTGCCAACCAATCTTACCTCGTCGCCATTACCAAATGCACGCTTGTAACAAGATAACACAAATATACATATAAAGACTAGCACTAGGGTTGATTGGGGAATATTGGTATATGTTAGGAACCGAGCCTCACCTCGTAGTATCTGTGCACGGAGGGCAGATCGAGTTGTTTGTCCGCCCAGTCGCGCGTGATCTCCACCTGTTCCTTCTCGTTGAGCCACTGCAGCTCGTCGGAGGCGTGCTTGAGGAAGTGCTGTAGCGAGTCCAGATCGGACAGTCGCTTCGTCGAGGTGCTGAGCAGCTCGGCGTAGACCTTCTGCAGCTGATTGAGTCGCTGCTGGTAGAGGTTCAGCTCATCGCCGGTGAACTTCGTTTGCTGACGCTCATCGTTGAGTATTTTGGAGTGGAACTGATCGATGATCTTGTGCTCGTGCTGCTGACGATCCAGCTCCTCCTTGACCGACGGCAGATCACTGCCATAGTCCGCGGCAAGCAATTGTTTCTGCAACGCAAACCAAATATGTTAAACATCCGACTTCCGACTTCCGGGAATATGCAGCTTACCAATTTGTTCTGGCACCATTCGATGTGCTCCTGGAGGTCGCGGAAGTGCGGATTGGTGTCGATCTGCCGCGACTCGACCACCATGCGCGTCTGACGCGTCACGGTCGTCTCGTGGACGGGGAACTTCAAGCCGGACAGCTTCTGGACCAGGTTCGTGTGGAAATTGGTGCGCAGCTGGGCCCAGCGCTGGTGCAGCTTGTTGACCTTCTTGTGCAGCTCGCTGACGTGCGGATAGCGACCCTCGTTGAGCACATGGCAGTCCTGGTTCATGTCCTGTATGGGCTCCTCCAGGTGCCGGATCTCCGTCTCGAGGGCCTCCACAATGCTCTTGGCGTCGACCGGATGCAGGCGCTCGATGCGACGTCCCTCCTCGCTGATGCGCGTCTCGAGGTCGGTCAGCTTGTGGTCGACGTGCTTGATCTCGCGCTGCACCTTGTCGGCCAGACGCTGCAGGCGCTCCAAGCGCTCAATCTCCTGCTGCAGTATGACCTCACGATCCTGCAGCGCCGTGTTCATGCGGTACCAGGCCTTCTCGATGGCGTCGGGCCGCAGGTCGGCCTCCACGTCGACCTCGCCGACCGTTTCGAAGTAGCGCTCCAGCTCCTTGTAGATCTGGATGAGCTTGGACTTCTCGCGCTTGCGGGCGCTCACCTCCTCGCTGCGGAAGCGCTGCAGGTCGCTCAGCAGCCGCTTCATCTCGATGAGCGTGGGCGGGAACGAGCGCTCCTGCAGGTAGGCGGTCTTCTCGCGGCACCAGTAGATGAACTGCTGGGCCAGGTCGCGGTACTCGTGCACGCGACGTTGTGACTCCATGTCGAACAACGGGTGGATCGACGGCGGCTCCGGGAACACGTCGTACAGCGACGAGATGTACGTGATCAGCGACTTCTCGTCCGGCTCATTGGTGTCCACGTCTGTGGGGTTTAACGTGGTTGTTAAAGTCGCGCTCATTCAATTAGAGTGTCGTGCACTTACCCTCTGGGTCGAGGAGACGCGTCACGCCGTACTCCTTCTCCACGATGTGGAAGGCCGTCTCGAGGCGATCGCGCGGCCGATCGTTCCTTGCCTTTCGCCAGTCAAGCAAGTCGGGTCGGTTGCGATGCACCAGGGCTGAGAAGGCCAAGCCGTCGCGCCACGACGACGTAAAGTCGTTGACGCGCACGCCCGGGTAGCGTGCGGTCGAGCGGCGTGCCCAGCGCAGCAGAGCCTCTCGAGCGGACACGTTGTCCTCTTTGCCCACAACGATGTCGGAGATCTGCAAAGGTCAGAGTCATGGAGAGAATATGCATTAGGGAGGATATTAATGAACTAACAAACTGTACACAATTGGAGCAAGTCACTAAAGGATTATGGTCACACCCCACCACCTTCCACCACTCCGGTTTACCTCTCTGCGCTGCGTGCTCGACTCGATGGCCGGCAGAGCGCGTCGATACTCCAGCTCGGAGCTGCGTATCATCTTGGCTGGCGGCAGCAGCTCCTCGGCCGGCTGCTGGTTCTCCTCGGCGCGACTCAGCGTGGTCACCTTGCGCACAATGTGCGTGGTCACGCGCCGATGTCCGTTCGGCGCCCGCTGCGACGTCTTCGTGCTCTCCACACTCGAGCCGAGCACCTCGGTCGAGATGCGCTTGTTGCGCGTCACCTGCCGATAGCTGCTCGCAGTCAATCCAGGCGCCCCACTGGCAGGCACCAGAGCGCCCGAGGGACTGGCGACGCCGCCATCGATGGCGTCCCGGAAGGTGACGGTGCGCTCGTGCGGCACGCCCGCGTAGTCCGTGATGAGCGCTTCGACGGTGCGCTCGCGCTTCGTTTCGTGGCGGTAGCGCAGACTCGAGTCATCGATGTTGGTCGTTATCGGCGGACCGCGCGTGGTGTGCACCACCTCGCTGCCGCTGCTGATATGCGGCGGGCCGCCATTCGACTGGCGCACCAGTTGCTGGGTGCGCTTCAGAGTCGACTGCGAGTGGCTGGAGTGCATCGTGGCTGCAGTGCGGTAGCCAGCTTTGATCGACAGATGGCGCTATCGTTATCGAGGTGAGTGCGGTCGATAGTTCGTTTCGTTTTCACTTTGTTTCGTTGCGTCGTTATTCGTTTCGTTCTCACTCTCGCTCTCTCTTTTTTTCTGTTTTCTCTTCGTCTGTTGGCTTGCTATTTTTGTGCGTGATTTCAAAATGATTTAATTGTTTCGTGCGCGCAGACAATTCGAGTTTTGCCGGCACCACAATTTGCGTTTAATTAAGCCAAAAGCCAAGCCGGCTCCTACATCGACCGGATGTCTTGTTCTGCTCGCCCTAGACAACGACTGGCCCCCTCGACGCGGCACCCACCGAGGCACCACTCAGGCCATTGTTGTGGCCATTCTTGTTGTTGCGGCTGATGAGCGAATTATTTATGTGTTGTACGTACACATAATTATCATCCATTCATCCAGCCCGCAGCTCTTTTCTAATACCCTCACTTGCGCTTGGCCAGTGGAAAACTCAATTTCAATGGGCAAGCCATCGACAAGAGGCAAATCATTGCCAGTAGCTGCAAATATTTGCAAGTTTGAGGAAGTGTATCTGCAATTCGTCACGCGAAATCAAATGCCTTGAACGCTGTTCTTCGGCAACAGAGCAACAAACAAGCATAACTAAAAGTTCATGTGCTGGGAGGGAAAGAACCCAAAACAAAAACAAAACAACAACAACAAACAGTAATTAGCTGCGACTAATGCCTGGCATGGGAACAGTTTGGAATGGAACAGAATGCGTGAAATTGCGCTTGCTTTACGCTCGCATTTTGCATACGCTTTGATTCAGTATTTTTACTTCAAGTTCAATCACGACGACGGCAAACAACAATGCGTATTTATAGGCGCACAAAGACAACAACACGGCGAGTGAAGTGCTCGCCAAGCGGGCATGGCCAAAAAGAGCGCCCACTCGTGGAGCATATGGTATCATTGAAAGGTGACGCCTGCGCAGCACCAGATGCGTGACATGACCGTCACCAGATCCTCCACAGCCATGACCACAATAACAACAACACGACGGCAGCTCGAGCAAAAATGCTAATTGCAACATTAGCGCAACAACAACACAAGTCTTAAAGTCTGAGCTTGAAGTGTCTGCGGAGGCGACACTAAAAGGCGTTAATGGCTTGACATTTTGAATGGCTCTGCAGCAAGCAAGCAAGTTGGCAGTAGAAACCAGCAGCCACAGCATCTGGCAGCAGCTCTGCTTGTTTCCTATTTCGGCGGCTGGCTACTGTTCGACGTCGATGTCGCTGTCGAGAGCTGCTCGTAGATCAATTTGTTTGCCCAATTTGCATTGTTGTGAGGCGTCTTTTTACAGCGTTTAAAATCATAAATTACACTTAATAATGCCAACAAGCAATTGTGACATGCCAAATATTATTGTGCATTTTCCACTGTTTCATTTTATTTTCCTTTTTTTTTTATGTGTTGTTGCAAGCGCTGAACCAGAACCCAAAAGCGACGACAGTGAATTTGCTACACTGCGCGAAAAGTGAGATGAGTTTCAATCAAATAGATTTGCTGTTGGGCAAACAACAAGCAACAGACACTCCAAAGACTCGAGCGACGTCGTTTAAATGAACTCGTCATAAAAAATTAATTGAAACAAAATTGAGTTCAATTGCAGCAGCAGCGTCAGCGGCAACAAATGCGCTTTTACCAGATTGAAATCAATTGATATAAGGCGGCACTTAATAAATCAAATTTAACGATTGCAGGCGCATTAAGAGCTCATTGCAGCAAACTGGAGCCGCCTGAAGTGGGCCGCAGATGTGAATCTCGAATTGAAATCAAAATGGAATTGGAAATGGAAATTGGAATGGCAAAAAGGAATGTTGATCGTTTGCGTCTGGTTGCGTTGGGCTGTGACATCATTGGTCGCAGCCGCAAGAACCCCTTGAGAAGAGCAACAGCAAAGAGTTCGTTGTTTGTGTCTTTCATTTCACATTTCACTTGATGCGCGTCGAAACACGAATTAACTCGAGCTTACGTTGAGCGACGCACGCGACAATAGAGCTTCTGCTGCTGCAGAGTTTAAGCTTTAAGCTCCAGGCTCTAGTTACAGTTACAAATTACAGACGCGGCTGCGACTTGCAGTTAGACGTTTACATATGCGTAGCGTGGTGTGCATAGAAGAGATAGACACATGCGACGGGGGCACTGACGACAAGTGTGTGCGGCGATTCGACAACGACTAAACGCGATCGGGCTAGCTTAAAACGCTCAAAGTGTTGGCACAGGCCAGGTGTTGTTACGTCGACGCAGCCGTCGCTGTCGCCGTCGCTGTCGACGTCTGTTTGGCGAGAATGGCGAGAACAGCAACACCACAATAGCAAAACAGAGACTAAAACGAAACGGAATCGGAACGGAGCAATGTGCGGCTGGCGTTGGCGTTCCGAAAGCACGGCTCGAAAACATATTTTGGAATTGAAATCCCGATCTGCGTGTGTGTGTGTGAGTGTGTTTGGCGTCGCTGCTGGCGTCGCTGCCAGCGGGCAACCCCGTTATGGATTGCTGATTTCGGGCTCTGCGCTCCTACATACCATATGACGTACATGTGTTTACAGCTCAACGCCAGCAACAACACTTGCAGCTGTGTGTGCGTGTGTGTGTTTGTGTGTGCATGTGTGTGTGGTAGCCGTGGCAACCAACGCCTACGCCGACGCAGTAAACGCAAGCAAAGCACAACAAGTACAACTGCTGCCAACGCAGAACAACAACGGGCAGCACACAAAGTGAAGGTTACCAGAGCAGCAGCAAACAGTAATACCCTGTAATCCCAACACACCACACAGCAGAAGCTCACAAACAAAAATTAACTGAAACTTCAGCAAAAACTACTAATTGTAGTTCTTAAAGTAATTAAACTGAATTACTAAATTACGAAGTTAAAAGGAAAGTTTCAATATTGCTCTAAGTTGTAGTAAAGTAAAAAGTTAAACTAAAAGTATATTTTAGCTGCTTCTAAGAACAAAAAGAAGCTCTATATCTAATTGAACTTTTTCAACATTCAAATTCATTTGCAAACTTGTAAAAACTTGTACTGTAAAAATTACTACTGTAAAGTTTAAGTAAATGACATAAAGTAAAACTTAAATCAAAGGTACATTTTAGACGCTTCTAATCTTTTTTTGAAATTCAAGTTGCAGTAAGTAAAATAAAGCAAAAGCTAAATCTAAAGTATATTTCTAGACGCTTAAAAAAAAAAGAAGTTATGAAACTATTTGAAGTAAAAATACTAGATGTATTGTAAAAGATCAACTGCATACTTCTTAAATTATGGTCCTACTCTTAATTTTAAATAACCTAAAGTAAGTTAAATCAAAAGTACATTTTAGATGCTACTAATCACTCTCTTCTCTCTCTCTCTTTCTTTTTCGAAATTTAAATTCATTTGCAAACTTGTTAAATTACTATATACATACTCTATGTTGAAGTTAATAGAATTTAGCAAAAGCTAGATCTAAAGTATATTCTAGGTGCTTCCAAAAAAAAGAAGTTCTGCAGCTATTTGAAGTGTTTCGCAATTAAAATTCCCCTGCAAACTTGAAGATTACTGCATTGCTCTATGACCAACTTGCAAATATTAAGTAGTTGAAGTTGCTGCCACCCGCTTGCTGCAGTTGCTGGGTATGCACGCACAGAGCATTACATAATGTGTCGCTTCCACTTCAAAGTTATCAGTGCTGTTGTTGTCAATCGCTGTGCTGTGGTTGCAGAGATTTGCCATGTTTTCTGCGGTGGTTATTGGCTTCTCCTCACCTCAAGCAGCGCTGCGTCATCGCGTCGAGCAGGTAGTCGTGGGGCTGAGGCAGTGCTTTGTTGTGGCCAGAAATAGACAATGCCAGAGCCGTAGAAGTAGAATGGTCATAATAACAATAAGAATGCCAAAAAGACACAAACTCAAACTGTGGCGAAACCAGGCAGAACAACAAGTTAACCAAGACGACGACTAATCGCACAGTGGGTCAAGTTGGCTGTGATCGGAAGCCAACTGGCAGCGACAAGAAACAACTTTAAGCCATCTTGTCGAACTTAGGAATGAATTCGCCCAACTCGAGTCACAGCAATTTGGATTTGAATTTGAATTCGAGTCTGAAGCTCATCACACGTCACGACCAACTCATTACACCACGAGCTGACCCCAAAAACAGAAGAAGTTAGGAGACTTACTCCACAGGTTGCACAAGCGCTGGGAATCGACAGATAAATTGCAGCAATTATCATTGAGAAATGCCACAAGCATCTGTCGAATACTTGAGTTTTTTTTTAATTTATTAGCTGGCGAACTAATTAAGCATTAAAAGTGTGCAATATATATTTGTATAATGACAAATTAGCAAAAGCACTAAAGAGCGAATTGAGAACGTTTCTCTTGTTTCTTTAGTTGCCAATTCCTGTTATATTTATCGTCGTGTTATGCAATCGCATAATAAATCTGCGCTTCAAATGTTAAATGTCAGCATTCGAGCTGTCGCAAGTGGAGGCAATTAAAATGCATTCAAGGCATATGTTAAACACTTCTCAATCCAAATCGGTCAGCTCCCAATATGGCCACAGAAGGTGTAATTGTTGCGCTCGTGGGCGTTGAAGTCCCTATAAATGTAGCACTCACAACACGGAAAATGTAAAAACAACACACACACGCACAGTCATAATAAATTCTTCAGGGGGGAGGTGACAGATGTCGCATGCACCCTATCATGAGGTAATTAGCATGTAATAGCCCCGTCAATAGTCCACATGGCTGAAAGACAGTAACTAACTGTTTGTATATCAATGATTTTATTTACCAGCCACATGTGGAGGCACTCGAACGAGAATGATGTATATAAATAGCATGTGTATATAGCATTGGCTAATAACTACTCTTGACGTCTCGCGACACACTACAAAAACACGCCTCACACTTTTAGTGTGCAAAAGTATTGCAAGTATTTGGGTAAATATTTTCTTCCAACATCAATGAAAAACAAATAATCAATCAATAAGATTGTGTTTACTTTAATGCAGTTAATTAAATGCTTTCAAAGTTTTACTATACACGCAACAAAAACAACAAAGAACAAAAACCAGAAAACAGTTAACTATGCAGAGTTTAATAATTAATATTGTGTTTACTTTCAGGAAGTTCTTGAAACGCTTTTAAAGTTTTACTACACACAAACAAGATTTTTTGAGTCAAAATCTATTTATAGTATCTATAGGTTTTATTTTTGAATTTAATAAATGAGATTGCGTTTACTTTACTTTTGAAATTATTTTAAAGTTTCCTTGAAAGTTTCAGAAGTTTTAGAATTTAATAAATAAGATTATATTTATTTTCATTAACTTAATAAAAAGCTTTTAAAGTTGCACTAAATGCCTTTAAAGTTTCACATAAAACAAGCTTTTTGGAGTAAATATCTATTTATAGTTTTTAGAGATATCTTTTCTTTTCTTTTACTAAATGAGAATGTGTTTATTTTAATAAAGTTAATCATATACTTAACCCAAAACAAAAACAAGCTTTTTAGCATTGAAATCTATTTTTTAAATTCGATTCTGTCTACTTTTATGAAGTTAATCAAAAGCTTTTATAGCAGCGTAAATGCTTTTAGAGTTTCACAAAAAATAAGATTTTTGGAATAAATACCTATTTATAGTATCTATAGTTATCTTTTCTCAGAATTTATTAAATAAGAATACGTTTATTTGGCTTTAAGTTAATTAAAAGCTTTTAAAGTTTCACTAAATGCTTTCAAAGTTTTACTACATCCAACAAAAAGAAGTTTTTGAAATAATAATCTATATATAGAATCTATAATTATGTTTTCTTTTCTTTTACTAAACAAGATTGTGTTTACTTTAATAAAGTTAATCACAGAGCTTACCAACAACAAAACAAAGTTTTTAGAATAAAAATCTAGAGTATCTAACAGGCAGAAAACAGTTAATCTGTTCAAATTTAATAAATAAGATTGTGTTTACTTTTATGGAGGTCATTAAAAACATTTAAAATTTCACTAAATGTGTTCAAAGTTTCGCTATACAAAACAATGCAAGCTTTTTAGAATAAAAATCTATTATACTATCTCGATTTATATTTTCTTTTATGCACTTAATCACATACTTTACACACAACAAACCCAAGCTTTTTAAAATCAAAATCTATATATATTTATATTTGTGTTTACATTTACAAAAACAAAGCTTTTTAGAATAAAAATCTATAGTATCTAGCAGGCAGAAAACAGTTGAACTTTTCAGCATTTAATCAATAAGTTTGTTTTTTTCTCTGATTAAATCAATTACAAATCTATTTATAGTATCTCAAGTTATCTTTTCACATTTTAATAAATAGGAGTGTGTTTACTTTAAGTATATTAAACACTTTGCGCACAACAAATGCGAGTTCTTAGAACAAAAATCTATTGCTAGCATCGAGTATTGTGAGCTGTTGACATTTCTGCATTCATTTTACTGGAATGCAGTCCCCGTTTTGGGCAGTGTACGACTCTATTGGCAATAGAATTGCAAATCTAATTAGTCGTTGCCGGGAGAGAAGAGTTGACAGCGTTGTCTGTGCTGGGGAATGGGGGTCAGGTCGACTTGAGGCGGGCTGACAGACTTATTAATACGAATATGATGCAAGCGCTAGTGCATTACCTATATAATTTGTGGTAATTTGAGCAGTGTGTTTGCACTTGAGAGCCGCTGTTGTTTGTGGTGGGTAAACAAAATGCAACCACGAGAGCTGCAAAAGCAGGAAAAGTGCGTTGCACGGTAGCAAGCGAGCGAGCGAGTGAGCGAGCGATGTGATTTGCGCTTGCAATTAGACACATCACAATTACAATCCTAAACACTTGTCTGCCCAATCGTAATTGATACGAAACAAATCGCTGGTGATTAGCGTTTACGATTAGATATGACATATGACAATGCCAGCACACTTGGGGCTTCCTCGAAGGTTGCTCCCTGAACTTCCAGCCAAGTATGTTACTCTAGATTCACGACTAAAGTCTGTCGTTTAATAACAAACAGCAGCTGGTCGATCGCTGTTTGCATTATTCAAGCCGAATGTGGGCACGTCATGGGGCAGCATTCCAGGCTGCTTTTACTGTGTGGAACGTGTGGGCTCATCACTAATTATATATAGATTTCAAAACTGTTTGCTTTGTAGGTAGAACAGCGGCGAGTCTGTCTCGCTGTCTCTCTGTCTGTCTCTTTGTCTCGCTGTAATCTCGGTTACGTACTTGAGCCGCTTGGACGAGTGTCGGACGCTGTTCAGAGGCACATTATATTCATTCATATTAATTATATGTGAATTGAAACACGTTCGGGCGGCGTGTAAATAAGTGCTCGATGCGAACAGATCTCCCCGCTTGCCTGTTTTATATATATATGGCTAGATTTGGCATTTGCATACGAAAATGCGGAATTTTTGCGTGGTTGCGCACACAGTGCCAGTGTCTATCTAGTGAATGAGTTAATGAAATCCGATCGAACGATCAACCTGTTTGCAGGCACTCGCACCATATTTGTGCAAAAGCTGGCAATCGATTTATTAATGAACAACAACGCAACAGCACAGCGAAAGATTCCAAATCTTACGACTCTGTTTATCGCCAGATTCTCATATGCGATTGCCCACACAACAATAGTTAACAAATTCAGGCATTATTCGCATAGTTTGGACAAATAAGTGCATTTCTCGCCACGACGCAAGTTCGTTGCCTGCGTTGAAGTCTTTCGTTTTGTGGCATATTTCCAAAGCCTTCCAGCACAGCGCTGATGTCACGACCGCTGTTGCCTCAGCGCCAGCTGACTCGAAGGTTGAACAGTTGTCATTGAGTTTATTGTAACGACGACTTCAAATAAATCAAAATTCCAAATGGAATTCAATCTTCAAGTCGATGACGTGAGAATTATAAACAAATGAATGTGTGTGAGTTGTTTTTTGTGCATTTCACAAATACTTTCTTTCGACTGCTTAACGCCTGGGCGACCGCGCTAAATGTTATGGTAATCTGCCCGAATATAGCCGCCGCATCTGTCTGGAACAACACCTGAGCCAAGTACCCAAAACGAGCGTTGAATAATGGGCAAATTGATGCAAAATTGGCCGTAACTTATAATGAAAACGTTTGTCAGTGCACAGTCACAAATGACTGACAAAAGTTACGCTGTAAAATGCCTTACTATCAGCTTTTTTACACCAACTGCTGCAGCTTTTTTTAGGAAGTTGTAGAGCATTTGCGAGTCGTCAAACAAGCCTCACAGTTTTAGTGTAAAATATAGCAAGTATTTGGAAAACATATAGTTAATCATCAAAAAGATTGAAGATTATAGATACAAAATTGCAAGTATTGCAAGTACTTTGGTAAATATTTTCTTGTTAATCAAGAAGATTGAAGTTTATAGATTGAAGATTTTCAGCCAACTTCTGCAGCTATTTTTATGAAGTTTCAAGTCGCCAAACAAGCCTCACACTTTTAGTGTAAAATATAGCAACTATTTGGAAAACATATAGTTAATCAATAAGATTAAAGATTATAGATACAAAAGTATTGCAAGTATTCGGGTAAATATTTTCTTTTTAATCAAGAAGATTGAAGTTTATAGATTGAAGATTGTTAGATTAAGTCAAAAGCTATTCTGTAAAATGCTTTACAATCACAACTATGTTCAACCAACTTCTGCAGCTATTTTTATGAAGTTGTAGAGCATTTGCGAGTCATCAAACAACCCTCACACTTTTAGTGTAAAATATTGCAACTATTTGGAAAACAGATACAAAAGTATTGCAAGTATTTCGGTAAATATTTTCTTCCAGCCTCAATGGAAATCAAATGGTTAATCAATAAGATTGAAGATTATAGATACAAAATTGCAAGTATTGCAAGTACTTAGGTAATTATTTTCATCTTAATCAAGAAGATTGAAGTTTATAGATTGAAGATTGTTAGATTAAGACAAAAACTACTCTGTAAAATGCCATAAAATCACAACGATTTTCAACCAAGTTCTGCTGCTATTTGTAGGAAGTTGTAGAGCATTTGCGTGTCATCAAACAAGCAAGTATTTGGTTAAATATTTTCTTTCAGCGTCAATCGAAAACAAATAGTTAATCAATAAGATTGAAGATTCTAGATTGATAGATTAAGTCAAAAGCTACTCTGTAAAATGCCATAAAATCACAACGATTTTCAGCCAACTTCTGCAGCTATTTCTATGAAGTTATAGAGCATTTGCGAGCCGTCAAGTGTTCGCTCTGCCAACTGGCCATAAATTAAAATATTAATTTTGTGTTTTTTCGCGCTGAAATTAAACAATTGAGCGCGCAGCTTAACAACAGCGACGACTCCGACAAGTATCTGCAGCTGTCGGAAGTGAGCGCTGACTAAAAGTCAAGGCGAAGTCAGCTGTCAGAACAGAGACTAAGCAATTCAATGGAATCCACTGGCCGCTCTCGGCTCTTGTCGAGTGGGTGTTGTGTTTCGCTGATCACTGAGCTGAGATTGTTTATAACTTAATTACAGCTAAGCAGCGTTACAAAGTGCTGCCTGCGGGGCTACTGGCAAATTGTCTAGTAATTTATTGATCGGCAATTTAACATTTTGCACATTGACCCACAAAATGCGCTATTTAATTGAATTGAATTGAATGCACACAGAGCGCGACTGTCGTGTATAAATAGCTCTTATGTCATAATTGCGATGAGACCGAAACAAGATTTCCAAGTCCGCTATAGATTTATGCAAAGCAGTTGAGCTGAGTTTGGTTTAGTAGCTGTTGAGGACTGTGATATTATCAGCAGAGCACACTGTGCTGCAATCAGAAATGTCCTTTTATGTCGCGGCCACAAATTTGCATTGCGCACTGAACAATCAGACATGACATCAGAGCTGAGACGCAACAAATGCGACACCCGCGACAATATACATAAATCCTTGAGCTCGAGACGGGGAGAGCAAGAAATAAATAAATAACACAAAACAGTAAATGACGCGCGATTGAGTTTCACATTTGCCAAGTGATTTACAATTCGCTTTGCCTCAATTGAATCAACGACGCATTGAGGCAGCCAGTTGTCGTCGTTGTTGTTGTTTGTGCCCCATGGCCGCTGTTGCTGCCACCGCGGCCGACTGACTGACTGGCAGCATCATTGAGCATTTATGCGCGCCATCGATCAAGTTGAGCCGCCTCTGAATGCGATTGCGATTGTGATTGCAACGGCTGAGGCAACGGCAACGGAGGCATGCGGCATGCGCCGTCACAAATTACGAAATAGCCGAGTTTTAAATTGCATCTAGTTTGAGCGGACACTGCTGGTTTCTGCCGTTGACACACATTGCGACGCCGAGACGGAAACGCTCGCTGCTCGCTGATGACTAAGCGCCAAGCCGCAGCTAGTTGTGTTTCCCAGCTTAGCAGGAATTGTGGCACGATAAGCATTCAGCGGAAAGCTGTTCCAGAGCCACACAAGTTCGCAAGAATCGCGAATCCAACTAGCTGGCAAGCTGCTAATCTGAATGCTCATATTTTTAGCTATGTTTGCTATTATTAGCTGTGAACTCTAAACTCGTAAGTTCAGCTCAATTGTGTGTGTAGGTGGGCCGAGCAAGTGCTTGATCTGCGGCGGCCTTGCTGACAACTATAACAAACAAACGGGCAAGACAACATCATTGAGCTGGCAAACTGTAGCAGCCACTTGAAGTTGGCTATGTGTGTCAGGCAACGAAGCGCTCGCTGGCGAAGAGAAGGCAAGCTGGCTGCCTTAAAAGGCAGCGCCGCATTCGCCAAAATAAGTCAACAACAACAGCTCTGAGAGAGCTGTTAAAAACAAAAAACAAAAAAACAAAGCCAAACAAAAGGCAGCTGCGCCGATGGGTAGGAGTATAGAGCTCCAACGGCGATCGTCAAACACACCATAAAACTTTTGTTTGCTGTGTGTGTGGGCCGTGCGCTCAGTTGCAGTTGTCTCAATGAATCGATGTTGAAACTAAATAAGTGTAAGACGCCCAGCCACAACAGTTAACGATCTCACGAATTGGGCGACCAATTTGAGGGTCACCCAATTGCGATGTGGTGGGCGCTGACTTTGAAACCAAGTTGGGCAACTCTTATGCAACTTGCGCTCGTCGAAAGTAAATGAAACTACGTGCAGTCCCTATGACTTGCTCCAGATGTAGCACAGATAATATGCAACATACGATCGTTGAAAGTGAAACAACGTCGAGTACTCCCTAAGATTTGCTTCAATTATGGTACAGATGCAACATACGATCGTCGAAAATGAGTGAAACAAAGGGCAATCAGTACTCCCAAAGACTTGCTCCAAATGTAGTACAAATAATATACCCCATAAGATCGTCGAAGGTGAATGAAACAACGTGCAGTACTCTCTAAGACTTGCTCCAGATGTAGTACAGATAATATGCAACATACGATCATCGAAAGTGATTGAAACAACATCCAGTACTCCTTAAGTCTTACTCCAAATGTGGCACAGTTAATATGCAACATATGATCGTCGAAAGCGAATGAAACAAAGAGCAGTCAGTACTCCCAAAGACTTGCTCCAATTTTAGTAAAGATAATATACCAAATACGATCATCGAAAGTGAGTAAAACAATGTCCAGTGATCCTTAAGTCTTGATCAAATATTATACAACATACGATCTTCGAAAGTGATTGAAACAACGTGGGGTACTCCCGAAGACTTGCTCCAATTGTAGTAAAGATAATATATAATATGCGGTCGTCGAAAGTGAATGAAACAACATCCAGTATTCCTTAAGACTAACAACGTCCAGTACTCCCTAAGACTTGTTCCAAATAATATATAACATACAATCGTCAAAAGTGATTGAAACAATGTCGAGTACTCCCTAAGACTTGCTCCAATTGTGGTTGAGATAGTTGGGGTAGTCGGCACTTACCTGGAAATGCAATATAATGGTCCAGATCAGGCCCAGCGTTAGCTTGGGATTGCCATCCACAATGTCCTCGGCGCGTATGTTGACCAGCTTGATCTTCTTGTAGCGCAGAAAGTCGAGCGCCATTTGTGCATTCTGCAGCATGTGGAAACGCATCTTGCCCTTCTCCCTTGGCTATGAAGCAGACAAAATTGGTTGACAGCTGCAGTTGAAGCTGAGTGTGTGGTGAGTCGTGTGTGTTGCACTTACCAGGTGTTCGCCAGACAGCACCTCCAAGAGTGAAAGCAAATTGTGACCATCGCGCAGATCCTCGAACAAATCAACAACTCTTCGATTGGCCTGTGGAAAGTGGAAAACGCAGAGCATTTCATTTAACATCAATCGTCGCTCAATACTCTTTCTCAATACAACTACAGACATGCAGGTGTTGTATGTGTTCACAACATTATGTGCGGGATTTTTTTTTGCTTTTTGTTTTTTTGTTTTTTGTTGCTGCTGGGTGAGTGAAGTTTAGTGGCAAAGTAACGACAAGGCAACTAATTAAAATTTGAGTTTTAGTATTAACAATGCCTCGCAAAATATGCAATAAGTCTAAAAACAAACAGCTATAAAACGAGTTAAAAAAAAAACAGAAGAAGAGATAAGAAATAACTACATATGATCTGAAGACGTAAGCAACATTTATATAGAATCGTAGCTGCTTGAGCTGCACTTACAGACTGCGAACAACAGGGTATACCATTGGTCGTCACACACACATGTAGCATGGTGTAAGTCTGTAAATTTGTAGAATTTTGTAAAGACCATAAACGAAATTAATGTACACACGCATATATTTTGAGAAACCCAAACTAATTAATACCTTGGCATATTTCCAATGCTGCTTGTAATCGAATGACAAATAAAAGAAGTTTCAGCTAGGTTTCATGATTTTCAAAACAAAGACCTCAACTAACTTTGTGTAACTGATACAAAAATCTCGTTGTAGCTCAACAAGATGTTAATATTATTGATGACAATGTTCATAATGATGATGATGATGATGTTTTGAACTAAATCTCTTTCTGTCATTGCTTTTGGCATCGTGTTTCGTTTGCTGTTTTGTGCACTTACCTTTTTCAGATGTTTGTTAACCCATTTTGTGAAAGTCTTCTTTTGAATGGCATCGCGTTCGTCTGTGGAAATGTGAAAAGCGAGAGAGGTTACGTATTAATATCGGAGCCATTGTGGTATATCACAACTTAGGATCGGTTCATGCAACAACAACAAAGCTCATGCCAAGTTAAATCATTCGACAAACTTTGATATGATCTAAACTGCAGGCTGACGACATCATCGCTCAATAATTTATGCAAAATTCGTACGCCTACTGTAAAGTAAAAAAATGATCGAAAATCAAGCTATTATGACTATATTTGATCGCGTGGGCGCTGAATTATGGCCTAAACTTTTAATGAGCTTGTTTTGTACACATTTCAAAGTCAATTCAATTCACTTCAGGCTAATTGACAATTCATTTAACTTGTCTTGTAATTAGCCCGACTTGTAGCCCGACGATAAGTGTGTATAGCTACAACATATAAATCTCAGGGCCTCTGCCATTGACTTTAGTCGTCGTTGGCGTCTGATAAGACTCACAATCTGATAACTGTGCGCGTTGATTTGCTTTGGCCTATAAATAAGAGTCAAGTTGACCGCAGAAGGCCGCAAATAGACTGGGGGGGGGGGTTTGGTTAGGTTTGTAAAAGTCGAATCTTGCTTTCTTCAGGCGCCGATATAATTGATTGCGATTGGCACAACACATGGCACTAAACCAATAGAACACAAAGTTCAGAGCCCATTGACTGATAGCATCGAGTGCATATAAATAGTTGTAACTGCGTTTAAGTGTGCCGACAAATTGTAGTGCAGTGTAAATAAGACGCAACGGCAGAAGTTCGTGCGAAGCAGCAGAAGCTCAAAAGCAAAACAAAAAATGCAAAATACAAAGCAGATAAAAACGAGCAACAACTCCACACACAGCAAGAGCGAGAGCGAGAGAGAGCGATAACTCTGGCAAAGCGATAGGGAGTGTGACTCTCTCTCTCGCTTGCTCACTCTCTTCGCTTTTACTCTCTCGCAATCTCTTTACACCGTAAGCGTGCGCGTGTGTGTGTGTGTGTGTGTGAAGGCTGTTAACTTGTTTTATGCGAGTTATTTTGAGCTATTAATTGCATTTGTGTTTGTATTAACAATTACTGCTGACTAAAGTCATCCACAGACTAAGCCGAAGATCTGCTTAAGCGAGTGACTCACTGACTCACTCTCTTTCTCCCTGCAGTCAGCAGAATATATATGATTATTGTTATAACAGTATGTTTCACACAACTCCGTCGCACTTATAAATAAATGTGACTCTGCAGTGAATAACGCGATGTTCGCGTTGTCTCCAGCATGCAAATCATATCAAAGTTACCCTCTTTGAATAATTCAAATATATCAAATTTCATATCTGATCTTGTTTTGTTTTCCTGCTCTGCGGAATTCACAGAAATGTTAATCGAAAAATGATGTAACTCGGGGATAGCTTTGAACTAAATAACTTGCATACAATTAAGGAAGCAACTGCAATATCATAATCATAATCGTTAATTAACAACTCCACTCTGTGGACTATCAAAAATCAGCTCGGACCTTAACTACTTTGTGTTTATTGCAATTTGTTATCTTTGGTATCTTTAGAGCATCCATTAAATTTATCAAACAATTTGGAAAACTACAGGGTATGGCGAGTTTATCACTCGCAAGCGCAGACGTCGTCAACATATCACAATTCATAAATTTATAGGGTTCACTTCAATTTGACAACACGACACGAAGGTGTAGAAACGCTGTAGTGGTGTGTGTGTGTCTCACTCACACACATACACGAATATAACACGCTATCTGCGCTGTGTGAGCGTGAGCGCGTGATGATGTCACGTTCTAAGTTGAATTCGTTTCCACGATTAAGTGTTTGTTAACGTATTTTGTTGCTATTAGTGTGGAGTCGGCACAACAACACAACTTTCAGTTGGCGTCTTGGAGCGTATTTGAGGTTCGTTAATGTTTATTTTTGCATTCTGATTAGCGCACTTCAATGCCAGCGACACTACTACAACAATTGGTACACTAAGCGAAGGACGTTGCTTGACCACAACAACATCAACATCACAGATATCGATGACAAGTGCAACAACAACAACAACAATGGCAAATTGGCAAGCGATCGTAATGAGTTTAGATAAGCTTTCGCAAATATAAGTTCATTATGCAATTGCCTATAAATAACGAGTTTGCGTTCGCTGCCCACTTTTCCGGGAGGGGACTTAGGGCACTTTGATAAAATAACAGAGCCATTCAGTCAGAAGTATTTCTACAACTACTATATGTTGACTTTTGATGAGCTCAAAGTTCGCGTAAACAGAATTTGAAGGTATTTAAGCGCCTAGGCAATCAACACATTGCCCAAATGCTACGAAATTCCAGAAATGTATTATAATAATTTATTACGTTCCATAATGCGGCAAAGATTTGTGTCAACTTCAAACAAAAGGCAAATTAATATCGAAATCAGCATAAAATGCTCGTAAATGTGTTATTTCTGCTACCCTGCAGCGCTCCTAAGCCAAGCGGGTATGCTAAAGCGATCTCAAAAACTCAGTATTTAGAGTTCCATGAGAGTATTTGCTGGTCTAGCTGCAGCTTTTCTTTATAAAATCATCAACTGGTTTATATGCACGATCAGAAATATATTTATGTGCTTATGCATATTTCCCCGAAATTCGAGGAATTCTGAGCAACCACTAATTTGTCGAACCATAAGAGTTAATTGCCTCAGTTTGTGTAGATTGACTGAGCCCAGCGACCAGAAAGCTAACGACGCGTCTCAACCAGTTTTCGACATTTGCGCAAAAGAGCGCAGAAGAAGACGACAACAAAACACAAAATAGTCTTAACGTTAAACAAACATTGACAGAAGTTAGCAAACAATATCGAACTAAGCAGGGAGACCCCGCCTAACTGGTGAAATGTTTAACGCAAATATGGGAGGGTTTGGGTTTGGGTTTGGGTGCCACTCTTGGGGCATTGAATGTCCAGCGTGTTTCATGGTCAGGGTCGGTCAATCAAAGTGCTTTCATAAACAGAAAGGTGTCAAATAGGGTTGAGTTGCGTGTATTCCGCATATTAATAAGACATCGGTTTGTTTTTGGTTGTCTTTGGACTCGCCAGCTGGCCGTGGCGACCTTGAACTCCGGCCAGATGCTAACACGCAGATGCCGCGTATCACAATTAGAATAAGAATTAACATCGAGATTCAGCATTTGCAAATGCAAATCATTTCCGCTGGCGGCATTTTCGAAGTCGCCTTTCATTGTAGTTAACCAACTGGAAACTCGTGAAGAGTAGCGAATGATTTATTGTCAGTTAGCAGCTACTCGCCAAAACTATACAAACTAGTGACGAGCAGCAGAAAAACTCTTTTACTCCGAGAGTTTTTAATAGACGCATTCAACTGACAGCTTTGTAATTAACTAGAAACTTATTTCGTCTGGCACTAAGGAAACTTCTGTCACACATAACTTATGTAGCGAGTAAGTCTGGTAATCGACAAAAAAAGGAGTCGAGGAACTTCTGTAGTTTATGTAGCGCGTAAGGAATAACGAGTTATATTAGTTCAACGCAAAGCATTCCCATCAACGTCTTGAATTGACGAAGTGGAAGCTTATTATTTCAGTTGAACTTCAGTCGCATACAATTTATGTAGCGAGTAACGAGTAACGAGTAATGTTAGCTCAACGCATTGCCTTCTAATCCACAGCGCAGATTGATAAAGTAGAAGAATATTATTTCAGTTGAACTTCTGTCACACATAACTTGTGTAGCGAGTAGCGAGAAGAGGGTAGCGAATAACGAGTAATGTTAGTTCAACGCAATGCATTGTAGTCAATAGCGTAGATTGGTAAAGTAAAAGAATATAACTATTTTCAGTTGAACTTCTATCGGATATAACTTATTTAGCGAGTAGAGAGTAACGAGTAATGTTAAGTCATAGCTATGTTAAGTCGTAGCAAGTAAGTCTTGAATTTTACTAGAAAAGAAGCTTGTCTATAGCAAAGGGAACTTCTGTAGTTTATGTAACGAGTAGCGAGTAACGAGTACTGTTAGTTTAAATGAGTGTCTTCCAATCCACAGCGTGGATTGACGAACAAGCAACGTATTCTTCTGTAGCAAGTCTTGAATTTTATTAGAAAAGAAGTTTGTCTAGAGCAAAGGAACTTCTGTAGTTTATATAAAGTGTAGCGTGTAACGAGTAATGTTAGTTCAACGGAGTGACTTCCAATCACAGCATGGATTGACGAAGAAGCAGCGTATAAGTTCAGTTGCGAGTAACGAGTTATGTTAGTTTAACTCAATGCCTTCAGTTGAACAACTGGAGCGGGCAGCACGTAACGTGTAACGAGTAACGAGTAACGAACAACGAGCAACTTGAAATGAACCTTGGCCGACTTACGCATGATGTCCCAATCTTCAATAAAATGATCCCAAATGGACATGCTACCTTTAAACTGTGTCAACGCATCCTCGTAGCCGCCCTGCGGCTGCGCCTGTGTCGACGAGTGTTTCGCCTTCTTGGCCGCCGGACTCGCCTCCACCACGCCCTGCGAGTGTCGATGATGCGAGTGCTGCTGCTGCTGCTGCTGTTGGTGGTGCTGCTGCTGGTGGTGCTGCTGCTGCTGGTGGTTGCTGCTGCTGCTGCTATGGCCATTCGCGTAGAGCTCGCGATCGCGCTGCTCGCGCTGCACCTGATGGTACTCCAGGGTGCCGTTGCCACCGCCGCCGGCGCCGGGCGAGACAGAGATTCGAGCCGGGGAGCTGCTCGTCGTTGTGGCGTGATGGTAGCTCTGGTGATGATGATGCGTCTGCCGCGAGCTGCTGCGCTTCATCGAGTTGGTGCTGTGGTGTTGCTGCTGCTGCTGCTGCCGCTGCAGACTATTGGTGGAGGTTGTGGCCTCATGTTGCACCTCGTTGGGATCGAAGCCGAGGCGATCCTTGTAGTAGGAATGCGATGTCATCTCACGATGTCATCAAGCACTCGGCACACACAAGCACTTTAAATTACTTTCGCTCTCTCGACTGCAGTCGCGGAATCTTTATTATTTTTAGCACGTACTTTTCGTTGGAGTTTTTCTGCTTCTGATACTTTATTTCTTTTTGTGGATGGCACTTTGTGATTTTATTTTTATTGCTTCGCTGGCTGGCTGAGTGATTGACAAAAACGAGATTGAAAAGCTGGAGTTGGACAAAAGGGAAAGGCGAAGAGATGCGCAAATGCAAATTAGCCGCATGAGTCAGCGTACTTGAACGTGAAATCATCGAATCGAATTGCAAGGAAAGCAAACAATTAAAGCGATAGCACTGAGCAAAAGTTGAGGAAGTCGCGTTTGTCTATGCGCACATCGAAATATCTCTCTCATGTAGCCGGCATTTTGTTCCAATTGGCCAGCGGCCAACATTTGAGACACTTTCGCATCGCTTCTAGCTGTATCCATATGCCTATCTTTATCTATGTATCTGTGTATCTGTATCTGTGTATCCGCAAGTGACAGACGACTTGCTGTTTTGTGCATTGCTCGCCCGGCTCTTGAACTGTCGCGACACAAACTACAATCGACTGTAGCAGCCTACTAGATACACTTTCTTTTTAATAACGTTCATCGCTTCAGTGGCATGAACAAGCGTTCTATTTATAATCAACTATTTTTATAGTTGATATGCCGTGCTAATTGTTCGTTTTGTCGCCCAAAATTAGCGGGTGATCGAAAGATATAGTTGTGGTCGGAGTTGCGCTCGAAGGGCGACACTGGGCAAATTGAAATTATAAAGATAAATTGAAATGAGACGGCGGTCGCACAGCTGCAGATTCAGATACAAATACAGATACAAAGCTGAAGTAAAAGCGAGCAATGCTCTGAATTGTTTGTCTGGCGTTTGTCTCTTTCATTGGTGTACGTGTGTTTTGCATTTAAAGCCCAACAATGACAACAATAAATTGTACTTTCATTCGCGAAACTCTTCGAGCTGATTTTTTGTTGTATTTCTTGTTATTTTTGGGGTGCTTATAAATGGCATTTGTTTGTCGCGCCGCAGCCTTTCTGCATTCTCAGCTCAGATGCATGAGGTCAGCTTTCTTTCGACTACCAACTGCCAACTTCCATAATAAATGTAAAAATAACTACATAAATAATAGTGTAGGCACGCAACAGGCAGCTGGCCAATGAGACTTGCTGTCGCGCTGATTAGATACAAGTCGACGTCGTCAACTCAGAGATACGTTTGCAGAGATACAGCCATAGCTAGTGATATGAAATTTCACGGAATTTCTCTGTCACTCTCTCAGTTGTTGTTCTCTCGCTCAATTTGTTTATGGGCGGCTGCGGCTATTTTGTTATTGTGCATTGTTTGGCGTTGTTTTCACACAACAAATATGCCAGCGAAGGGGGCGGTTGCCGACTCTAAGTTTTCCTAATATTCCTATTGTTACTCTTATTATTATTATTGTTATTGCTTGATGGCACAGTGTGTTTTATTTGCTTGTTCGATTTGCATATTTCGATGGGTTTCCAATGCGTTTTTCATTTGACAATTTCAATGTTAATTTCTTGTTTCACAGCTTTCTTCACTTTTCGTTCGTTTTCACTAGTAATTTGTGAGTGTTGTTGTTGTTCAGGTCTGCAGCTGCTGCTACTTTTCATTCACATGCAAAAATTCACACAATAATTCATAAAATGTATTTCTTGTTTACTAATTTTCACATCGCTCGTCGCCTGTCGTCTGTCGCGCTTTTTCAACACTGTTCGCATTGTTTCACCTACTCTCGGTCGCCCACTTTGCATTCGTGTGTGTGTGTGTGTGTGTGTGGCTTTTTCTAACACTGCGACTCTGACTTTAGTTCGCTTCTTGCGCCTTTGAGCTTTGAGCGCGACTTCTTCTAAGCCGTTGTCAACTAATTTTTGAGTGAAACGGACAGACCGAGAGAGAACGATAGAGTGAGAGAGCGTTGGAACTCAAGTATGCCTGGCATTTGTAAGTGGCCCAAGAATGTGGCAGAGAGAAGATAGCGAAAGAAAACGAAGCACAGGTAGAGGAGTTTGAGTCACATTTGGAATTTGCCAGCAATTCGCCTTGCAGCGAAATCAAACAACAAAATGTGCGTGTGCAGTCGCATAAGCCATGAGAACAAAATGGAACGAACGGAGGTAGCGCCCAAAAATGTACAAAAAAAACAACTAAAATAAAACCGAAAAACAACAACAACGAACAAAATAAGAAAAGAGCGCGTCAAAACTGGTTATTGAATGAAAAGCCAGGCGGAGACAGAACAACAAAATCAACACACACAAAAAAAGCAAAGCAAGCAAAGAAGTTTCTTGACTGTCTTTTGGGCACCGAAGACATTCGTTTGACTTTGCAAATATTTAAAAAATGCACACACACACACACACACACAGACACGCATGCAGATAGGAACAAATACAGCTGCATCAGGCCGAGTTGGGGGACGGCATACGGAATTGCCTCAATCCGCATTAAATATTCAACAGTCATTTTATGGTTTCAGTCTTTCAGTCGTTGGGCCATTTCTTTAGTCAATAAATTGTCGTCACTAGTTTGCTTTATTATTAAATAGTGTGTGCTAGATAAAAACACGCGTTTCTATATATTTTATATAAGCTGCGGAATTATTACGCTTTTTGTGTGTTTCCTCTGCGATTTTTTTTGCACAACTTTTTTTCACTCACTTTAAACACACACACACATGCACAACTTTTGAACACACAACGAACGCGTTCTCGTCGTTGCTGCCGCTGCAGCTGTTGTTGTTGTTGTTGTTAGCGTTGTCGTTGTCGCTGTTGTAGGGCCGAGTTAGAAAAACGGCTGTGCGTTGGCAGCAGAATTTACAAATTGTTGTTGCTGCTGCTGTCTTTGGGCACTTAAAAAACGAAAAACTTTGCTTGCAGAGGAGAACGCCAACCGCTCGGTATCGTTGTTCAAATTGGACTGAGAGACCTGGCGGAGCGCAAGCAATGATTTCAATGGGTGCCGCCGACCGTCGCCTGCCTGCCTCTCTCTCACACGCGCTCACGGCTCCCTCTCTTCATCACACACACACACAAACTCTCTGCATGCGTGTGTGAGTGCATACGTGAGTTAAGCAGGTGTATCGTGCTCTCACAGTCTCTGCACTCTTGCTCTTGCTGTTACCGTGTGTGTCTGTGTGGGCAGCGTTGATCGTCGGACTCTTTGAGTGCGTGAGCAGAACGAGTGAGAGTCGGCGACTCACTCAAAGCCAAAAAAAAAATGCCACATATTTGGTCAAGATTTTCGCTATGCGCCTTGCCTTTTCTGCGGGTCTTTAATTGCGGCAACTGCGGGCAAGAGGAAGCCGCTTATAGCTTAGCTCATACTCTTGTGGCGACTCTCAAGCATGTGGGCTAGCAGAAAAAGAAGAAATCAAAAAACAACAACAACAAAATAGAAGAAAATAAACCGCTAATGGTCATGGCCGTTAATAAACAAAAAGCCCTAATTTGGCTTGTAGCTGCGACCGAGCTAATAACTGACGGAAGAAATGATGCTCGCTCGCAACGTTGCAGCCCTCGTCGAGAGTTGGCGTTCTTCAAGCTCACTTCCTTATTGCAAACACCGAAAGAAAGCACCAAAAATAGTTTGGGAAATGTAAACAACTCGCAGAGCATTCGGGTCGCTGCTAACTGCTGGTTTGCGGGGGGGTGGAGCGGAGTGAATTTGGAACGCCACTATATTAGCCGCTGACCAAAAACAAATTATAATGCGGTTGGCGCTCTTATAAACATAAGTAGTGGCAGCAACAACAACAAGAACGGCAACTAAGAAAATGATGTGTAAAAATAGTGTAGGAATCCATAAAAATGTAAAGATTAACAACTCATCAACAGAGCGCACGAGTGCTGAGTGCGAGCTGCCTTAAGAGCACGCCGCTAGCCGAAGAGTGCGAGAGAGCGACGACAGAGAGCAAGGCAGCGAGAGAGAGCCAAACAGCTGAGCGAAGCTGAAGTTCATTGCGTGTGCGTAAAGCACTTGACGCAACGCAATTGTCGCATGTGCACTGTGCACTTTGAGTGCATTTATTAAAAATGGAAAGTTGAGCAGACTTGAGTGCACATTGTGAACGTAGTGGGTGTGCGCTTAGTAGCAGCTGTGTTCTAATTCACGGAAATACGTGGAAAGTGACGCCAAACATGAGCAGAGTTTGTCACCGGCCAGTTGCCGAATTGATGAATGAGTCAGTGGCAAAGAGCCTTGGGAGTCGTGACTAAGCCGAGCACTCCAAATACGAGTGCAAATGAGTAGGCTTAAGCTCACACCGCGATACGCGACTTCGAGTGTCTTTGTGAGTGTGTTTCTCAGTGCCTTTCATTCATTTGCATATCGTTTCTCCGTCGCCGTCGCCGTCGCCGTCACAGTCGCAGTCGCACTCGAGTGATTCTGGTATCTAGATTGTGCCGCGCTCTGCCTTTGCCTTGCCCGCGCTCTTGCTGGCAGCCCACTTGTGCAGCGGGCGCTCTTGGGCGCTCAAGTGGCCCAGCCGGCCTCAATCGATACAAGTGTGATATTCAGACTGAGAATGTGTGGGTGCGCTTACGCAAATTTCAATTTTAATTAGTTATTACCCAGTCGCAAATCGCTGAGCTGATTTCCAATTGCCATTATTTAATTGCCAGCTGATTGCTAACGACTCGCGGTGCGTCGTATTGCCTTCAGTCACGCCACACGAGAGCGCCTTTTGTGGGCGGAGCGCAGCGCAGTTCGCAACTGTTATTCGCACCACACCACACTGAACTAAATCCATGAACTGCGGATTATACTCACTCCGAGTTTTAAGGTCAGTCAGTCAGTCAGTCAGCAAGGATGAACGGCTTGATAAATTATTTAAGCTCTGTTTGTCGAGTGCCGATTATTGCTGAATAGTATTCGTGAATGCACTGACGACCACACTCGACAACATTCATAAATAATGTCAAAGCTGGCATAAATATGACACAAAAATGTACTCGACAATTAGGATATACACGTAATATTCTTGGCAACAATTTAAATACTATTTACTAACAGCAAAAATACTCATTGGAATAGTTGACAATTGTCTAATTGGCTTTAAAATAGGGATATGTAAAATTTCAAGCTATAGACTTGATGATATTATATAAAACCAATAAGTAATACGTTCTTTAAAATGTATTTCAACATTCCATTTTATTACAATCAAGCTACTTTGAAAACAAAGCAGATGACTCGAGAAATAGCGCATTTTAAAAGTTCTGTTTTCAGTTTGTCGTCAAAATGTTTCGAATGTAATTATTCTTCCGTTATCCTAAGAATACTTTATAAAGCTACTTTAAAAATAAAACAGTTTAACAATGTTGATAATTATTATTATACTAAGTTAACATATTGTATAGAATTCATTTCTTCATCGACCTCAAGAAATACTGTTAAGAGCTACTTTCAAAATAAATCAGATAAGTCGAGAAATAATGGATTTTAAAAATACTGTCTTTACTTGCTCGTTAAAATATTTCCTTTTTTATTATGCTTAAGTTAAATTCACACAGTTCAAGCAAATAGTTTAAAGAGCTAGTTGCAAAATAAAGCGGGTTACTCGAAAAATTCAATTTCAAAATTCTGTTTGTATTTTGTCGTCAAAACGTTTTCTCTTTCAATAAACATAAGTTAATTTAAGATATTCTATACTTTCAAGAGTTACAAAATTAAAAAGGATAAATAATAAATTTTACAAATTTTGTTTTTTCTTTGTCGTTTAAATGTTTTCTCTTAAATTAATCTTAAGTTAAGTTTAGATATCGAATATCATTTCTTCGTTTACCTCAAGTATATACTGTTAAGAGCTACTTTCAAAATATTCAAGAAATAACGCATTTTAAGAGTTCTGCTTTTACTCTGTCGTTAAAATGTTTCCTCTTGCATTATGCTTAAATTAAGTTCAGATATTGTGTGGCATTGCTTGGTTCAAGTCAAGTAAATAGTTAAAGAGCTGGTTTCAAAATGCAGTAAAGCGAATTACTCGAAAGCTAATGCATTTTAATATTCAGTTTTTACTCTGTTTTTAAAATGTTTCCTCTTTATTACTAAAGTTTTGTTCTTATATTGTGTGGCGTTTCTTGGTTCAACTCAAGTAAATAGTTTAAAGAGCTGGTTTCAAAGCAAAACGTATTACTTGAGAAATAGGACATTTTAAAGTAAAGTTTTCGCTTTGCAATTAAAGTGTTTGTTTCCTGCTGCATTATGCTTAAGTGAAGTTCAGATATTGTGTGGCATTTCTTGGTTCAGCTCAAGCAAATAGTTTAGAGATTAAAGCAAATTCCGCACGAAACTTATGAATCTTTGCAATTAGCTGTCAACAGCTGTGCACACACACACACACGAGTATTTCCATAGATTCAGTTGCGACTGTGTTTCTGTGTTCTGCGGAAAATGTGTCTTGCACAACATTGATTAGCCAACGAGCCAGCGAACTAGTGGCGGCTATCAACTAACCGGCTGTCTATTACAAGCTGCCCACGCTGGTGCGACGCCCAAGCCGCAAGAATACCGCCTGGCTGTCAGTTCCACATCCGCTTCGTGACGAGAGCGCAGGCCTCGCCCCAGACTGAGTGCGGCTCAGCAGACTCGACAGTTTTCCGTAATGATACTTATATACCTTGTACTTGGCTGGAGATATGCCGGCACTGCAGGGCGTCAACCGAAGAGCAAACACAACTGACTGTCAGTCAGTCGTTTGGTGAGTCAATCAACATTCAGTAATTTGGCGACTGCGTCATGTGCTTAAAACTGGAGATGGAAACACGGCTGGACAGCCAGCGTCGTTTTATTCACATTGTAATTCCCCAATTCTACGACAATCAACTCTGAGTATGTGTGTCAATATGCGGCAGTCAGAGTTTGACTTCAAACTGAGCTTGAACTGAGTGAAAGACGATATGGGAATTCAGGCAAAACAAATACGACAAATACATTTTTGCAAAATGTGTAAACACAACACGGCGGCGCTGAACAAAACGAAACAATGGAATTTTCGTGTCTTGTCTCACTTGGCAATGTGGAGAAGGGTCCCCGAAAGCACGCCGCCACTGACCCAGTGACAGACCCCCAACCCCCGACCTCTTTGCTGGTCACATACTACGTAGATACGTGTCTACATGCAACCGGGCAGACTCGAGACTGGTTTCGTGTTGTAGGCGTCGCGTCCCAACATTTTTGTCTATACCATGGAAACTGTCGACTGCTCGACGAGTGTGACAGACTGACGTGCTTAGCTGGAAGCTAGGGAAAGTCAATTATATGGAGCAATTATATAGAACAATCATTGGGGCTCTTGCGCTGTAACTCTCGCAAGCAACAGGTTACTCGTATTCTTCGCAGTTGTGAGTGCATTTTTAACTAGCTCAAATACTGGTATAGCCCCCATCGTTAATTATATATGTACATCTATTATTTTCCTATTTCTGAATCATTTCGCTAACCAGCAATAACATTTAGAATGGCTTTTGTTTTGTTTTAGCGCAACTTTTCATACTTATTTTATCTGTTTTATTTTCTTTTTAATTTATTTTCTACATGTTACATTTTATTTAAGGATTGATATTGTGAACATCTGTTATTTTGCTATTTCTGAATCATTTCGCTAACCAGCAATAACATTTATAATGGCTTTAGTTTTGTTTTAGCGCAACTTTTCTTTATACTTTAAAATCTTTTCATACTTCTTTTATTCCTCTATTGACAGTGCTACTCTGTTATATCATCTTTTCAATTTAAGTTCTGCACCTATTATGGAATTAAAGTGTACCTTAAAATAAAATCTCTAGATGTTTTAATATTTTAATACTTCAAACTAAAAAATTTCTTTTTATATAGAAATCTTTGCATACTTCTTATATTCCTTTATTGACTTGGCTACTCTATTTTTATCTGTTTTCTATTGTGTCAGTTAATTTTTTAATATTTGATATTTTTAAGTAATGAAACTGTAGCTCAAAATAAAAAAAGCATTTATCTGCGTCTCCATTTTTAATATATCAAAGTAGAAATTTTCTTTTATTTTTAAATTTTTTCACACTTATAATCTTACTTTATTATTTTAATAACTTTGCAAGTTTATCAGATCTGTTTTAAAACCTACTTTCAAGTTTAATTTCTACATCTTCGATGTTTTGAACGAAGTTAAGTGTAGCTCACAATTTCAATAAAAAATATATATTTTTCATAGTTTATTCTCTTTTCTAAGAACTTAACATTTTAATAAATATTTACAGTTTACGTTAACAACTTACTTCCAGCTACAAAATTTCTCTTCAAATTCTTTTGTAATCTTTTCATACCATATATTCATCATCGATATCGCTACTTTATTAGATCTATTCAGCTTAATTTCTACATCTTTTACTTTACTTTTACATTAGTTAAAGTAGTGTAGCTTAAATTTTAATGAAATAAAATGTCGTTTTAATTTAAGTTGAAATTATTTCATATTTATAATCTTCATTTATTGTTCAACTACTTTTGATTTTTACAAACTTCAACCGACATTTCTTTTTAATTAAATTTGAAATCTTTTCATACTCATAATATTCTTTTATTCTTCAATTGCTTTTGTTAGTCTATTAGAGCTGTTATAAAAACCTTCTTTTCAATGTAATATCTACATCTTTCACTTTACTTCTAAATGAGTTAAAGTGTAGCTTAAAATTTCGAATAAAATATAAACATTTTTACATACTTCAAATTTCGAAAACTAATTTCGTTTAAATTAAATTTGGAATCTTTTCATACTCATAATATTCTTTTATTCTTCTATTGCTTTTGCAAGTCTATTAGATGTGTTATAAAAATCTCATTTACAATTTAATTTCGACATCTTTAATTTTATTAAGGGATTTAAAGAGTAGCTTAAAATTTCCATAAAACATTTACATTTTTACACACTTCAATTTAGATTTGAGCAGCTGTCATTTCATTTTACTTGCAATGAAATAATATAATTTAGAATCAGTTAGACTTGGTGTCAATTAATCATTTCTTTGGGATTTGCAGGGTATGTGGAGTGCGTGCCTTGGGGTGACTGACAACAAGTGACTTGTTTACGTTTATTTGCGTGTAATGTCATTTAAATGATTTGCGCGATTGTTGCTGGCTTTGTCAAAAGGCCAACTTGTTTCGCCAGCCAGTTTGAGCAGTGACGTCATGGACAACAACCTCCCACACCACAGCACTGCCAAGCTCACCGCAAACACACACGCAAGCGGCAGACAAGTGACTGTTAAATGTATAACAGACCATAAAGAAGCGAAAATAAAATACGGCCAACGAAAAAATCATATTTTTATCATTTTATTTGCTGCATTTTTAAGGGAATTGATCATTGAGCAACAAACAGACGGAGTGCTGATCTCATTGCAGTTGCTCGATTGAAGTTGTGGGCGTAACCACAGCACCAACAACCACAACAGCAGCAAAAACACTTGTGCTAGGTGATGTGTGTTGTTTTATTTGCGACACTTGACAGTCTCAATGAATTGCCATCCATCCACAACACACACAGCGCGGGGAAGTCGCGGAGTCTCTTGACCTCGCCACGGCAAAGTCTCTTGCTGTTATTGTTGTTGTTGTTGTTGGCAATTAGTAGCGTAATTAAATATTTGTGTACAAATTTCATTGCATGAATTTCTTTAATTTCTGTATTTATTTACGAGCTGTCTATAGCAAATACCCCGTAAAATTCCGAAAACTAATTTGAAGTTGCCAAGTGAAATTACGCGCAAAAAGCAAAGTCCAACTGAAACATAGACTTATGCTGCGCAAATTCTGCAAATTTCAACATAATTGACTAACAATATTGTCAGTTATAGTTAAGACTCAAACATAGATTTCTTTTGCGCAAATTCTGAAAATTTCAGCACGAACCTCTAACGAAATTGTTTGTTTTTGAAGCATCATAGAGTTCTTCTGCACAAATTCTGAAAATTTCAGCACAATCTACTTACAAAATTTGTCAGTTATAGTTAAGATTGAAGCATAGACTTCATCTGGCAAATTAGTTAAAAATAAAAAAAAGACTTCTGCTGCACAAATTCTGAAAATTTCAGCATAATCAACAAAGGAAATTGTCAGTTTTAGTTAAGATTGCAGCATAGGCTTCTTCTGCACAAATTCTGAAAATTTCAGCACAATCGACTAACGAAATTATTAATTATAGTTAAGATTAAAGCATAGACTTCTTATGCGCAAATTCTGCAAATTTCAGCACGAACGTCTAATAAAGTTGTCAGTTATAGTTAAGATTGAAACAAAGACTTCTTCTGCATACAAAATTCCTCTCACAAAATTGTCAATTATAGTTAAGATTGAAGCATAGACGTCTTCTGCGCAAATTCTGAAAATTTCAGCACAATCCACTCACAAAATTGTCAGTTATGGTTAAGATTGTAACTCGTTAAGATTGTAACTTGAGAACTCTGCTATGCTGGCTAGGGTATTTGGTAGTCGAACGTCGGACTGCTTAATTGGAGTGTGCGAACGGCGGTGTCTGCGTTTGATCGACGTTTATATTTAGCTATATGTTCGCTATAGCCATAGACAGACGCTCAATGTTTGTGCAGTTGACAAATTGACGGAGCAACTTGCTTATCTGCACTGAGTGAGTCAGAGCACGCTGGGAGCTCTACCATATGCTACCATATCACTCGGCGCATAGATAAAAAACAAGGCGAAAAGAACAAGCCGCAGATATGGAGATGGCACCAAGCAAGCAACCAACTAGCTGAAAGTGTCGAAACTAGTTCGAGTGACCTTCAGATACGCGACGAGAGATACTCGTCAGTGCGAACATCATTATTATCGATTTATAGTGCGGCTAACTCGTTAAATTCGAATTAAGCCCGGCGAGCACTTAAGATTGTCATAATTTAAAACGCTTAATTAGGCCCAAAACAAAGGCAGCCAGGCGGGAAGGTAAATGCAAATTGAATCGAAAACTAATTAGAGATATCAGCACACACTCGCGCCGAGTCGAAGACAAAGAGTTATAGATGACAACACGCCCCGCGATAGGGTCGCTCGACACGCATACATAATGACAATTAAAAACGCCAAACGGAATCGGCAAACAACCAACGAAATCAGACGACGCAAGACGCTCAGCGTCTACGTGCCTCTGGCGGAACAGAAGCAGGTTCCAGGCGCAAGAACACTCGTTCCCCTCGAGGGGGGTTGTGGGTGGCCACAGTCGGTTATCAGTTTTCAATTAACAACATCGTGTTATGTACGCGCAGTAGGCGTATCGGTATCGAGCCAGATACAAAACAATGCGCAATGCCGAAATAAAAAATAGAGCCAGCTCCCATTCTCCAGCGCAACAAAAGTGAAGCAGGGCGACAACTCTGGCCGACGCTGGCAACTGTACTTCCGGCAACGCGCGTCGTGACTTTGTTGCCAGGCCGCGCAATGCATTTGCGAGTGTGCGACCTGCATAGCTAATGTCTCCATGTTACAGCCAATAATTAGCTGCCAATCGTCGCAGCGGGCGCGTCGTCAAATTTATTAATGAATTATGCTAATGCTCCGTTCGAGCCCCGATCGAGCTGCGATCGAGACGCAACTGTCTGAGTCGCTGCTAAAAATAAAAGTGAACGCTTTCTTCGCCGGGGATAGCCCCAAAAATGGTCAATCTGATCGAACCGCGATCGAACAGTGCGTAATCGAGCCACAACAAACACAGAATTCGACAACTTCAAAGCCAAGTTGCACTTTAAATGCTCTGCTTCTGATTGAGTAGCAATCGAACACATATTTGAAAAACATTTTGCTACTACTCATTTGCTAAAACTTCTTTAGTTATTTTGTCAATTTCTGGTTAATTTAAAGTAAATATATTTGTAATCTATTTCTGTTTTCTAATGGTTCGTTTTCCAAGCCTCCCTTTTTTATTCTAAACCAAAGTCCACCCAACTTATGATAACTTTATGAGGGCAACTTGAAAGCCAAATCGCACTCTCAATGCTCTGCCTTCGATTGTATATAATTTAAACACAGAAAGATTAGAAGATCATTTTGCTACTATATGTGTGCTAAAAGTTAATTATTTTATCTGTGTCGTGTTGAGCAAGTTTTTAATATTTTATTTTTATTATTTATAATTTATACTATATATAATTTAAACACAGAAAAATTTGAAGATAAGTTTGCTACTATATGTCTGCTACAACTACTTCAATTACTTTGTTTGGAGTTGAAAGAAAAAAAAATATATAAATTTGTTCGCATTTTTATTGGTTCGTTCTCCAAACTTCTTTATTTTTAAAGTAAACTAGAGTTGACAATATGCTAACTTTATAATTGTAACTTTCAACACTCTGATTGATTTGAAGATAATTTTGCTACTATATGTCGGCTAAAAGTTAATTATTTTGTCTGTTTCGTATTGAGCAGGTTTTTAATACTCTAATTTTATTGTTTATAATGTATACTGTATAAAATTCAAACACAGAAGGATTTGAAGATCATTTTGCTAGCATTTATTTGCTAAATCCACTTCAATTATTTCGTCAATTTTGAGTTAAAAGAACAAAATTTATATAAATATGTTCTAATTTTTATTCGTTCTCCAAACTTCTTTATTTTTATAGCAAACGAAACAAACTATATTGCTACATTTTGTCTTCTAATATGCCGCAAAATATATATTTTAACAATTTTTGTTTTCTAATGTTTCGCTCTTTACACTTCTTTTATTTTATAGCGAATTACAGTCTACCCTATTCTAACTTAAAGACCAACTCATATTTTCAGATAATTTTCTACTATATCTCTGCTAAAATTACTTAAATTATTTTATAAGTTCTGTTCTTAAACAGTTTCTAATATGCAGAAAATATATACGTTTCTAATGTTTCTAATGGTTCGCTATCTAAACTTCTTTGTTTTTAAGCACTTTCAATTCACTTATTACCACATAACAGTACTCAAACACATTATCCATGTTGATATTACTTTAATTGTTTATGACCAATTTGTGTTTTCTAATGATTCACTCTCTAAACTTCTTTCTCTTTTTAGTACTTTCAATTCACTTCTAATATTTAAACACCCCATATATGAAGATCAGTTTTCTACTTTTTGTCTACTTAAGTTACTTCAATTATTATATACGTTTATTCTTCAAAAGTTTCTACTACAGAAAATATATTTGAAATCAATTTTTGTTCTCTAATGTTTCGCTCTCTAAACTTCTTGCTCTTTTTAGCACATTCAGTTCACTACTTCTAACTGAATAGCATTTAAACACATTAAAATATTTGGCAATGATTTTTTTTACTATTTGTCTACAAAAATTACTTTAATTATGTTAGAAGTTTTGTTTCTAATCTACTGAAAATCTAACATATGTGTGCACAATTTGTCCAATGCAAGTTTCTTTTTATAGCAGCCTGCGCTATCCTAACTTTGTTAGGGTATCGAGTCGAAATGCTTGCAACCTTCGCACTGGTGTCAGAAAGAAGTGCGACCCACGCAAGCGACCATAAGATTTGAGGCAAGTTTGAAACGGCGAAAAATAAATATTTTATTTGGCGTAACCAAAATTGGGAATGAGAAATAGGCATAGGAAAATAGCGTTTCAAATCTGTTTGATTAAATTATTAGCAACGCTCCCCGATATGCTCACGGAGCAGGAGGAGAGGGGAGGGGTAGGGTGTGCGGCAGACAACTCTTGCAATTTGTGTGGGCGCTCAGACTTCATTAGCTGCGAGTTGCGAGTTGGCGCTATGCAAAGTTTCAGTTCTCTTTCAAGCCAAATCGAGCCAAGTTTTCCGTTACATGAACAAACACACACACACACACACACACTCACACCGGGAGAGCACTGTGGGTGTGCGTGTGTGTTAGCGGACAAACTGGCTCAGGGCTAATTAAAACTCGCCGAATGCAAAAAAAAAAAAAAAACTCAAAGCAAAACAAACTTTGCAGCATTTAGAGTTGTCCAAGTTGCGCGATTCAAGCGGCTGGATTGATTCACATGGCGCCTACGCAACGTGGCAAATATTACAGCCAGGCTGCCCCACGTTTGTGGGTGTCTGCCAGACTGCCAGTCCCCCACCTCTCTTGGTCCCCCCTGTGGCCGCCCCTTCAACTATCAATCTCAATCAACTGTGGCTGGCTTTCAGTTTCAGTTTCGCTTGAGATCTTGTCCCGCGACTTGTTTTATTCGTGCTCTTTTCAAATCATTTGCAATTGAATATAATTTGGTTGGCGTGGTGGGCGTGGCCCGACAACAGACTCGTTACCGAGTGGGCGGCTTGGAAAGTGGAAAAGTGAGAAAGTGCTGTACGTCTACATCCGAGCACAATCCAATCAAGGTCAGCCATTTAAATATTGTCTCAGTTGCCACCGAGAAAACCTTGTAGATAAAAGCTAATTCGAACTTGCTAGACTACAATATACTTATCTACTCAGTATGCACCAAATATTAAGACTAATGATTCATATTTCATTTGAAGCAATTATTTCCAATGGAAATACTTCACCAAAAGTTTGTCAAATAATATTCAATCAACAGTTTGTGAAGAAATATTGCATCAACAGTTTGTAAAGTAATATTTAATCAAGAGTGTATAAGCATGAACTCTGAAATTATAATATTCCTTAAACTGTAATTGTTTCCAATAGAAATACTTCACCAAGAGTTTGTCAAATAATATTCAATCAACAGTTTGGGAAGAAATATTGCATCAAGAGCGTTTAAGAATAAATTCTAACATCAAAACATTCTTTGAACTCTCAGTTGGCAAACTACTTGAACCCCATTTGAGCAGACTGAGAAAACCTTGCAGTTAAGAACTGAGTCGAGTTTGCTAGACTTCAAGATACTTATCTAATAATTAGTGCCTAAATATGCAACTAGTATTAAGACTAAGGTTAAGGTTTAGAAGTCATTCTCAGCAATTGTTCCCAAAACAAACATTTTAGAAAGAGTTTGTAAAGAAATATTTTATCAAGTAATATTTAATCAAGAGTTGGTAAAGAATAATTTAATCAAGAGTGTATAAGCATGAACTCGGAAATTATAATATTCTTTAAACTGTAATTGTTTTCAATAGAAATACCTCACCAAGAGCTTGTAAACAAATATTTAATGAAGATTCAGTAAACAAATATTGCATCAAGAGTGTATAATAATAAACTTTAAATCAAAACATGAATGAACTCTTAAATAAACTCTATTGGTGCAAATCACCAGAAGACGGCGCTTCAATTGCAAATTGCAATAATAATAAAAAACGAATAAAGGCAACAAAAATACTTTATTTACTTAGGCGCCACTTTATGTGAACAATTGAAATTAATCAAGTATCGGTGATGTCAAAGACATTTGACATTTCATTTTAAAATATAATATTATTAATTAATAATAGTAGTTGTCAAATCTAATAGTAGTCTCTATACATGAATATGTTGAAAGAACGGATTCTTCTTGCAGCACAAAAGTGCATAATTTTCCAATTTAAATGTTCAATTTCTATTTGTAAACAATCCAGATTTTTGCATATCAATAAAAAATTAAACACCATTTTGAATTGTGAGGCATTTTCTATTACAAATTTTGTCTTTCTCACGACTAAATTATTGTAATCATGCCAGATTTTCATAATTCAACGACAAATTTGATACAAATTAGCTTCAATTGTACATTTTCTGTATTATAATTTCAATTGTACATCATTGCATTTAAGATATTTGCAATGCTAATAAGTTTAAAAGAAATAAGTAGAAATTATTTCAATGTTTATCTATAAACACAATACATTGTAACCATCCTAGATTTCTATATTTTAATGACAATTAAATACAAAATAGTTTGAATTTTGAATTGTGAATCATTTTCTATTACAAATTTAGCGATTTTCATATTTTATTGACAAAGAAAATACAAAATAATTTAAATTTTGAATTATAAATCATTTTCTAGTTCAAATTTAGTTTCCTTTGACCAAATATTTGTAACCATCCCAGAATTTAACATTTTAATGACAAATTAAATACAAATTAATTTCAATCTGCATTGTAAATAATTTTCTTTAACTTCTTTGAGATATTTGCAATGCCACTAAATTAGAGGCTTAAAAGGAAATAAGTATATATTATTCACAATTCTATCTATAATCAAAATATATTGTAACTATGAATGATTTTTATGTTTATACGAAATTAAAATACATTGTAACCATCCCAGAATTTCATATTTCAAAGACAAATTAAAAACAAGTTAATTTCAATTTGAATTGTAAATCAATTTCCTTAACTTATTTGGGATATTTGCAATGCCTCTAAGTGAGTCTTAAAAAGAACTTCAATGACAATTTTAATACAAAATATTTTAAATGTTGCATTGTAAATCATTTTCTTTAACTTGTTTAAGATATGCTACTATTTTAAGATTTTAAATGTAGAATAAGCAAGAATGATTTATTTGCCTATCTAAAATATATTGTAACCATCCCATAATTTAATGTTTCAATATTAAATTAAATACAAATCAGTTTCAATTTCAAATTGTAAGGCATTTTCCTTATTAAATTAAAATTAAATTATTCAAAACTAATCCCAGACTTGTATATTTCAATGACAATTTGAATACAAAGCAATTTGAATGTTGAATTGTAAATAATTTTCTTAAACTTAAGCTACTAAATTAAGGGTTTAAATGGAAAATAAGCAAACATGATTTCGATGTTCGATCTGAACCCGAAATACATTTATTTCCAGAGCGCAGCATTCCGGAGAGATTCCGATTGGCTCCAGGCATCAAATAAACTCTTCAAGAATCCGTCGCTGGCCACAAATAACTCGCAGCGACAATTGTAGTGTGCACTCAATAGACTCCTCAATGTGATCTTCCTTCTTTCATTTTTCTCAATTTATTTTGTATTTTTATTTTTATTGTTGCCGCACAATGCCCTCAGCGGAGAGGCAGCAAACTGACTGCGACATAAATTTCAATTTTTGTGTTGCAATTGCAAAAAACTAAAGTAAAATAAGCGAATGGGCGACAAAGCGTTAGGTAGGGAAGGGGGGAAGGGGGAATGGGGGGACTGGGGACGGGGCGACATCTGTCGGCTGCCTACTGGCAACTCCGTTGGCGGTACAGAAATAGAATAAAAGCGACAGGCGGAGGCTGCACCGTTAGGTGTGGAATTAGCGCATAATATGCGAGTTCCATCAGCGGATTGGGAGCGGCAACGACTGAATAGCCGAGGGAGGAGAGGGGGCAACAGGGGGCGGGCGACGAGAGGCTGTGCCACCGTATTGAAAAAATGTCAATGCAGCAGATAATGGCGCAGAGCTGCGACGGTTGGCAACTGCAGCACAGTTTGACAGCCACTGCCAGCCATCGGTGCAATGAACCGGCTGTCGAGACTTAGCTCTGTCTGCCTCTGTCTCTGGCTCTGAGCCATGTTCGAGTGGGCTAACGCAAATATTTGGCCACGGAATTGGCACACACACACAGAGAGCTCTGCTGTCATGCACGCAAATAATGATTATTTATTTTTAAGAGTTCTCGTTTCGAATTCATTCTCAAGCTTTGCTAAAAATGAACTCTACTCTCGAGTTATTTTTAAATAAAAGTCATCGATTGTAGCTATAATTACCTGCAACTATAAGCAGGGAAACTAACTAGGCATCAATATATCATAAATTAAACACTATTTCTATGTTAGTCTCTTTTAATTGCAAATTCGAAATATCACTAAATTCGCAATCAACACTACACAAATGTCTATTTAAAGTCTTTGAGCTGCGTGTCTATTAGTAAAATAAGTATCGAAGAAGAACGTAGCAAAATATCTAATATGTAATATAATTTATCGCATCCCAAAAGTGAAGTCATCTTTGTATTGCAATTGTAAATACATCTAAAATTCGTTTTAGTATAAATTGAAATGATTTGAATTACACTTGAACACTTTAGTTTAAAATCTGATTTGTCATGCGATTGTGAATATATACAAAATTCGTTTTAGTTATATTTGAAATGATTGCATTACTACATAGTGAATTTATAGTTAGTTTATGTTTAGCAATTGTAAACATACCTAAAATTCATTTTTGAAAAATCTGTAATGCTTTCATTGTGACATAGTTGCAACACTTTCATCTATAATCTGCATTGTTTTCAATTGTAAATATATCTAAAATTTTATATAGTTATATGTGAAATGATTTTATTTAGACAAAGTTAGAACACTTTAATCTAAAATCTGAATTTAAAGATTTTTTTCAATTCATATGGTTCTTTTTAAAAGAGAATCATATTGTAGATGGGACTAAACAATTTAATTGCAATTTACATCTCGTAACTACGCTGATATCCTTTAAGGAATGAGAGTAGATGAATAGCAACTAAAAAGATTGATAGATAGATCCCTCAAGTCATCTATACCCCAGTCTGATAAAGAAGTTATCTTCTAAACAATTAAACTTTATATAGTATATCTGAAATGAACCCCTGATCAAATGTTTACTAATATTATATACTATACAAGTCATTTTCTCATTTATAAGAATGAAATTTATAAACAGAAGGTATAAAAATACATTCTACTAAGCAGCTAAATTGTAAGTTACCATTTTTAGGCATGCTGCTAAAGAATATACATATTTTATAGGGTCGGAGATGGATCCCATATCCTCACTTGCTTATTTTTATGAAAATAATAGAAGTAATCTTCTATACAATTAAGATTTCAAAGTACAGATAGTGAATGTGTCTAAAATGAATCCCTGATCAAATTTTTTAGTAATGTTATATACTATTCAAGTAATTTTCTCATTTTATAAAAGCAGCGTATGAATTTTAAGAAAAGAAAGAAAAAAGTGCATTCTACTAAGCAGCTAAATTGTAAGTTAAACTTTCTAAATCAGAATATATATATTTTATAGGGTCTGAGCTAAATCCCTCACATTTACTTTCTCATTTTGATGAGAATAATAAAACTAATAGATTAACTATTCCAAGTATGCTGATAAAGAATATAACACATCTTGTATAGGGTCTGAGATGAATCCCATATCCTTTATTGCTTTTTTGTATGAGAATAGATAGATAGTAACAGGTTCATTCTTTTAATTCTTGTAAATTGTAAGTCACACTTTCTAAATAAGCTGCTAAAGAATATATAGGACATATTTTATAGGGTCTGAGATGAATCCCTCATCAATAATTACCTATTTTATGAGAAGAATAATTCATAAACGATTTATTCTACTTAACAAGACACACTTTCAAAGTTTACACATAAACTTGAGTCCCTGATCAAAAGTTTACTAAGAATTTGTGTCAAAAATGAATCCCTGATCAATTTTTTACTAATATTTTACAGCGTAACTATAAGTTGTATATTGAAAATTGAGGCATATAAAGTGTTTAGGTATCGCCAAAACAGTTACTTGAAGGTAAACTAAAATTGATAAGCCCTTGTAACATATTTGTTGAGGTTTGGTTGGTATGAGATATTCCTAAAATGTGTTGTTATGGTACTTAATTCAACTACCTAATGTAAATAAATGTATATAAAATATATTGAAAATTGATCCAATTGCTGTATTCCACAGTTCCTACTGGGAAAATGTGCCTATCTCGAAACCTGTCGTCAGCTGAGTTTAGAGTTTGTGATAGAAAATAGAATTGGGGAACTCACCTGCTATGCGCAGGACGGCGCGATCCGCGGGGTCCAGCTGCAGGATGCTGAGCGGCTTGTCCTTGGCCCATTCGCTAAGGGCTTCGCGATCCATCATGATGTTGGCAGCACTCCCCGTTGAGGCATAGATGCAGCGCCGCTTCGACAATTGCTGCTCCGATTGATGGTGCCGTGGCAGCAGCAGCGGGCACGAGGCCGACGCCGATGCCGACGCTGATGGTGATGCCGAGGCACGATTGCTGGACTCCTCCCCCCGACCGGCGATCGCCAGCAATTGCGGCGAATGCGGCGACTGCGGTGTGGAGCGGGAACGGACGTAACTCCGCGGGGACGCCGTCGTTGCGTCTGCGTCTTTGGCTGTGTGTGAAAATGGTCAGCGAACGTTGGCCGCTGGCGTTCGCGTTCTGTGGCTGTCTGTCCCTAGGTTACTTATCGTTAATATTTACTACAATTTGGCTAACATCTTCTTGTACTTCGTAATACTTTGCTGTAAATTAGGCAGACACAAAACAGAATACAAAATTAGTGAGCGCGACAAAATTCATTGCATACTTTTGGGCGGTCGTTTAAAATGCTATTGTGAACGGCGGCTCTTATATGTAAAGTGTACTCGAGAATAATAGCAACAGCAGCAACAACGACACTTGTTATCACGCGCTCGCTTCGTTGTTGTTTGCCAGTGGGTCAATGCCAGCAAAACACACATACACACACATCGACACACACATGCAGGCAAGTATATAAAATGAGGCTAGCGGAAAGGCCTTTGCGATAAGTCAGGCGCCGGCAGTTTTGCAGGCACTGTGTCATGGATAAAAACACGAGCGCAGCACGAGCACATGCAGCGGCAGTTTCGATATCGAAAAACGGTCGCGCAATTTGCAATCAATGAAATTCGAACGAACAACGGAAACTACGTTTACTGATAAACAAAGCATGTGCGAGTGCGAGTGCAGCAAAATGTCAACGTATCACAGAGAGAGAGAGAGAGAGCGCGACCCAAAGCGAGAGAGCGCGTCCACTGCGAGACCGGTTTAATGGGTAAACACAGAGAGCGAGAGCGAGAGAGCGCCTTTGCGCAGTCGCGCTGCATTACCGGAAATAGACACAGCGGCAACCAAAGACAATGCGAAGCAGCGTGCAAAGTGCAAGAGCATGTAACATAACGGCGACGGCGGCAGCGACGCCAGCAGCGACGCGACAATAAACTTGGCCAAATAAGAAATCACCAAAGCAAGCAGACGACGAAGCAAACGTTTCATTATTTCTTCTTGCTGCTCCTCTATCGCTCTTTCTCTGCGTCGCGCTCCTTCGCACCTCGCATGTTCTCTGTTTGCTCGCTTGCTTACGCTTGTTTTGTTATCTGCAGCCCAAAGCCGGCTCAATGGCCAATTATTGCTGCTAAATTGTATTATTATTGAGTGTCTTTTGGCAAAGTAAACTAACTGTCTGCGCCGTCGCTGCCTTCGTCTGCGCGCGTGAATGTTTATGGGAATTTTCGTGACGCGTTTTGTTTTTGCCGCTCGCTTTTATGACTTTTAATCAATTTATGTGGACACTCTTTGTGGCCAGTCATAAGAAACAATACTAACTGTACACACAGCTTTGAATTGGCATTACGCTATTGAGGGCGACGCGAACAGAGAGCGGGGGGCGGGGGGAGTGACCGCTAGGCAGACGTGAGTGGCAAGCTTAAGATTAGAGAGAAATGATTATCACGACAACAACAAATCACAGTTGACACTTCGCTCGAGTGGCTGTCAAACTGTAGCGCTGCCCGCAGCTTGACAAGCACTGACACCAGCTACTCACTGTCATGCAGGCCGCAGCAAATCAACACACGAAACTTATCGTAACAACCCCCAAAAAAGTTTCAACACTGCTTATCATCAGCGCGATAAGCGAGTCATGAATTTCATTGTTGACTGATAAGTTGTACAGTTAGAATCGTAGCGCACTCGCACAATACGCACGCGGCCTTAACTTTTGTACCTTCTTTTCGACAAATTACCTGAGCAGCACATCGATAGTCAGAGACAGAGAGAGACGGGGAGACAGAGAGACCGCTGATCTAATCGCTGCTCTAAAACGCATAAAATGAAGGCTATGGCAAAGCAATCTTGGCTGATTTACGGCGACTTCCCTTGGACTTGAATCTCGTATTGGCGCTGAGACAGAAGCTCCACATTTACATAGTTTTAATTAAGGCTACATTGGCAATTTGTCGCTCCGCATTTAACTTGCAAATTAGCAAAGCGAAGCCAATCGCCAGCCAGCAGCACAAACGAAATGCGAATGAAAACGAAACGAAGACGAAAGAGGAGAGACGACGACGCCCTCCAGCTGTGCCGATGACGACAGAGCCAACAACAGTTGTTTTGACTGCACACAGACAGACGCATGCAATTACGAGCAGGTAACGGATACGTGAAGCGCAACGAGGATACGAACAGTCCTAAGAACTTAGCGGTCTTTAAATAGCCAGCAATAGGAAAGATTATACCAGGAATCATCCTAAAGATAATGCAGCTAAAATTAAACACGCAGAAATTCGCCAACAAGAGTGAAGCAAGCACAGGGCGAATAGCGAGTAAAGGAACTGCTGAGATGTGATAGAGGATGCGATCTAAATATAAAATCATTTCCATGAAGATTTGCGAAAGAGTACAAATACTGCAACTGTAACTTGAGCAGCTAGATGAAATACGTTTTTAAAGATTCACGGGGAATCATAAAGGTTCATTATAGTTTGTAGTAGTAGTATTAGTAGTAGTAGTAGTAGTAGTAGTAGTAGTAGTAGTAGTAGTAGTAGTATTAGTAATAGTAGTAGTGGTAGTAGTAGTAGTAGTAGTAGTAGTAATAGTAGTAGTATTAGTAGTAGTAGTAGTAGTAGTAGTAGTAGTAGTAGTAGTAGTAGTAGTAGTAGTAGTAGTAGTAGTAGTAGTAGTAGTAGTAGTAGTAGTAGTAGTAGTAGTAGTAGTAGTAGTATTAGTAGTAGTGGTAGTAGTACTACTAGTAGTAGTAGTATTAGTAGTAGTGGTAGTAGTACTACTAGTAGTAGTAGTGGTAGTAGTACTACTAGTAGTAGTAGTATTAGTAGTAGTGGTAGTAGTACTACTAGTAGTAGTAGTGGTAGTAGTACTACTAGTAGTAGTAGTATTAGTAGTAGTGGTAGTAGTACTACTAGTAGTAGTAGTGGTAGTAGTAATAGTAGTAGTAATAGTAATAATTGTAGTAGTAATAGTAGTAATAGTCGCAGTAGTAATAGTCGAAGTAGTAATAGTAGTAGTAGTAATAGTCGCAGAAGTAATAGTAGTAGTAGTAATAGTAGTATGTATTTAAACGTACAATTTAATTTTATAGAACTAAGTAATTGTTCTTGCGTACAAAATCGCCAGCAAGATTGAAGAAATCGTCATACAAAAAGCGACAAGAGGAACTGCTGAGATGTGATAGAGGATGCAATCTAAATATAAAATCATTTCCATGAAGAATTGCGAAAGAATACAAATACTGCAACTGTAACTTGAGCTGCTAGACAAAGCCATTGTAATGATTTTTTAAATATTCCCGGGAAATCACAAAGGTTCTCTAAACTTTGTAGTAGTAGTATTATTTATTAGAATAAACCTACAATTTAATTTTATAGAGTTTAGCAATTGTTTTTGCGTAGAAATTAATTAGCAAATGTAGAGAAATTACAAGTAGAAAAGCGAGACTGGAGTACGATCTAAAAATGTTATAAAGAAAAAGAACACGTACTGCAAGCAATTGTAATAATTCTTAAAATATCCAGATCTCTTAATATATTGTAATATTTGTATATTATTTATTAGAATATATAACAAAATTGTGCAGAGTTTAGCAAATGCTTTTCAGCAAAAATGTTTACAATAAGTATATTTAAGTTGGACAAAATGTGGGAAGAAGCGACTGTCAATATTTACTTGACAGAGAATTTGAAGTTCTGTCAGTAAGAAGTTTTCACAGGTCGTAATGGCATTACGGCTATTACTTAACACGGTGCCAGCCAAGTCTGGACGGATGGTTCCTAAAGCAATCCACATTTACGACGCTAATAGGCGTTTCTTGTTTTGTGGGGAGCCCATAAAAAAGCACTTGAAGCGACCGCAAAGAGTATTTTTTGATGACATTCCGCTGCGATCGGCGAGGAGTCGACAACGAGCTGTGGCGTGGAAGGAAAAGCTGAAGCCGAGCTTAGATCAGCGTTCAGCTGGGGTTCCCAAGCGGGTGGCAGAGCGAGCGAGAGCGAGAGAGGGAGAAGCGAGAATGAGATAGGCAAACCACAAAGTCAATTAAGCGACATTTGAACGGTCACAAAACAATAAATGCTGATAAAACACACACACACACATACGAATGCGCACTCGACAATCAAGCAGTTTGACAACGTCATTGTTCCATAGAGAAACTAAAGTAAAGCATAATTTCCAAGTGGCATCGGGGAGACGGGGCGGGGGGAGACCCATGAGAACTAAGCTCCGTGCAAATTGTAATTGTGCCGCAAGCTGACAGGCATTAATAAGCGAGCATTAATCTCGATCTAGAGAATTGAGCGGAATGAAATCATTTTGTGAAACTGCATTGATTAAAATACGAGTACGCGCGATAAATGGCTCCATTAGATCATGAGATCACATTTATTTATTGGGTGAGTTATACGGCGATAAGATCGCGCGCCTTGAGGCTATATTGTATTATTTACCAAGCTATCGGACAGCGCCCGAGGTCGGCAATTAGAAAACATTTGCATATACAACTCGAGAACGAGCTCAATTAAAATGATATTCGACGTTTTAAATTCTTGGTCGCTCTTCGACTATAGTTCAAAGTCGCACAAAGTGTTAAGTGCTAGAAGTTGTGCCCTATTTAGGCACGCTCAACCGACCAGCGGGGGAGAATAACCTAATTTAAATATGCCAACGTTTCCCAAACATCTGGTTTTCATTGAGTAAATCTCTACTATCTTGCGAATTTGCATTTCAAAAGTCAGTTTCGGAATATTTGCACCTCTAAATCACTTAAGTTTTGTTTTTTATTAAATCTATTCAAAAATCTTATAATGTCAGACTTGGAACAGGTTCTGTTCGAGTCAACGCACACAACATATCATTTTGGTTGTCTTTAAAGTGATATGAAAATTGCAGCTCAACCCCAATCTCGGATAGATCATCATTCTGTCATCTGCTGTAGTCGATTTTCCTGGGGCATCGGTTACTTCCAACTGGCATCGGTTGCTCTTCAAAGTGAGCTCATACGCCAGCATGTCGACAGCAGTCTTTTCATCTTTCCATCTGTCTGTGCCGCTAATTGTTAAATGGTCTGTTTGAAACTCTTTATTTTCATGTTTACGAGCAGCGGCGGCTAATTGGGGCTTTCCTTTCACATGTGTGTAGGCCAACATTTTTCATTTGTGGAGGCGTTGCCGCGTCAGAACTTTAATTAGCTGGAGTTTAGCGAGTTCAAGCCGCAGTTTACTGGTGACTTATTCTCTCACATTGGAGCACAAAGTTGTTGATTACGAAATCGCTGATTGTGGTGATGTGATGCTGTAGAAAGTTGGAGCTTACCTAATCGGCCGCCAACTGCTGTTCAACTATCTGGAGAGTTGGGGCCTGCAATTAGACTAATCGGCAACACCTCATACTAGGCACGCCCTCAAATCGCATGCAATCCGGGCACTTGAACTTTCGGCACGAGTTCACAAGGGAACCAACGACACACCCAGACCCCAAACTCGACCCCGACCCCGACACCGAGCCCGTCCAGGCCAAATGAGAGGTGAACAAAAAGCATGGCAAGAACAGAGAACTTGTCAGACGGCAAAACTAGAACCAGCTAAGAGCAGCAGCAGCTGGCAACGAGGAGCAGGGCGAGGGAAGCAGTAGAACAGCTACAGTCAACGCTCCGCTGCATTTTCCAGGCCAACAACAACAGCAACAGCAACAAACCCTTCGCGTTGTATTTTCTAGGCTAGACGGCAAATCAATTTGATGATGTTACAACTTGTTAGGAGCATGAGAGAGATAGACAAACGAGTGGAAGAGCGGAGGGCGACTACGAAAATAATGCAGACAGCTACTACAGTGGTCCCGACAATGACATACCCGCCACTCACTCTAGCTGTATGCAACGAAATCACATTACAAATTAAAAGCAACTGCACTGAGAGAAAAAGTAGCGAGAGAACAAAACGTTTGCTCTCTTTGCATGAGCTTATGCGTCAGACTAGCTCGTAATTATATTTTCCACTGTGTCTGAAGCGAGATCTATCATCATTTAGAATTGCAATGAAGTACTGTTCAATATAATCTAATCACTGAAGCGACTATCATTTTAATTATAGCCAATTATTATGAAAATTATAATAAAAACTATAAATAAGAATTTGACTGTTCTTATTGTTTTCGAGTTCAATTAGAATACATTGTCTACTTTGTTGACGCAGATCTAGAACATACCTCACACAAAATCAGCCATATTTTTAAGTTTTTCACTCACAAGATAATATAAAAAGATACTACAACACATTATAACACTAGTAGGTAAAAAACCAGAAAACTTGAACTCTTCAAAAATTAAATTCTTGTTAACTTCGCGACATTTAAATCAGCTTCCACCCTTTCAAATGCCACCAAGTGCCAATACCCTTTTAGTCGATGGCGAACGGGTATAAAAACTGGATAAAGTAATGCCATAGGCAAGTACTTGGCCGTGTATTCATGGCCAGCTGCCAAAAGGCGTGCGGCATTCTATTTAGGGGTTGATGATTGCGTGCATTTTAGTAGTAGCCACTGAACTTCGTTGTTGTTGCTGGCGTGCGAAGAACAAGCAGAAGAAAACACCAAATTAAAAAAAAAACAACATTCGTTCGAAATTGTAAACAGAGCGCCGCAAAGCGGCATATAAGCAAAAGCAGAGAGATGAGAGCGGATGTCTTGCACACGCTCTCACACACTCACGAGTGAGTGTGCAGTGCACTCAGAGTCGTTGTGTCTCGCTTGCTCTGTCTGTCTGTCGCGCTCTGCCTCCTGCTCGCGCACCTGCAGACATCGCTGTGCCCGCTAATACTAATGTTGTTGTGGTCAGTGTCAGGGCTGCCGTTGGCAGGTTGATTGCTTTGCTCGTGTACGTTTGCGAGTGTGTGTGTGCGATTGAGTGATAAAAGGGAACATGTGAGCAAATGAATGTGTCACCCGTCATCAGCAATTGCTTAAGCGATTCCCCATCGATTTTTCCTAACAACAAACTTGCCTTGCTGTCGCCTATTAGCAACACAATGTGAAATTTGATGATTTAAAGCTCCACTTGTTTGCTCAAATATGAAGAGAGCAGCAAGCAGTATAAGAGACAGCATCTGGAAGCAGCGCTGCTCGCAATAACCGGCCTTTGCCGGCAGCGTGCTAAGGGGTGGAATACTAAGGGGGGTGATGCAACTGACACAATTCTTGTACACACACACATACGTATGCAGAACTGTTATGCGTACTCTGCAACGTAAATATAAGTGTATAAACAAATTAAGTGGTTGTTTATTTAAGACACACACATGGAGCTGAGTGAAAAACAAATGGAGGCGGCTGTTAAATAACATACGATGAACTTAAATTCCACATCCCGCTCATTAGCAATTACTCGGTATAGTGGAGAACAAATACCACTTTTGTTGAGCTTAAACTTTGCTGCTGTCGCTCTGCTTTTGCTCATGCACTTTTTATTGTTGTTTTTCGCATTTGCATTTGTCACTGTCGTACAAAGAGTGCGAGAGAGAGGAGACCGAAACACGTTGAACCTTTGAATTTTGCACAATTTCTTCTTTTACACGCCACACTGTGTTTGCTTTGGCTGTGTTTGTTGTTTGCTGTCATACATTGCCCTCAATCGTGTTGCGGTCGCTGACGCCAACGCTGACGTCGATGGTGACGCCGACGCCAGCAGCAGCTGCAGCAGCAGCGCTGTGTAAGGCTACAAGCTGACTCATAAGGAGCAGCGCGAGAGCATGGCAGCACTCCCAATACAAGCCAAAGAGAGCGAGCGAGCGAACGAAGAGGAGAGAGAACAGCAAGGAGCAGGCAGCGCAGTCCAAGAGGGTGACGCGCCGTATTTGCTGTTTCCACTAGTTTTTTTTTTATTGTAGTTTTTTCATCTCGCTTTTGGCTTTTCTCGTACAAGATTTTTCTTTTCAATTTGCCGTTTTCACTCGGCTCCTCCAATTCTTATGTTAATTTTCACATCTTTGCAACGAAACGAGCTTGCCATAAAAGTAAGCTGCATATGTGTATAAATATGTATTGTTGTTTGTTACACTGCATACACAAAAATTATAAAATAATTTATGGCAATTTAAGCAAGCGGATCGTCCGCGTTGTTGTTGTTGTTGCTGCTGCTGGTGCTGCTGTATTCGCTATTGTTGCAATCGCTTTTGTTGTTGTTGGGAAATATCTCTTTGCGCTTTTTACACGCGTGCAGTTTGAATGAGCTGCACAATTTTTTTCCATGTTACTCTTTAACTTTAACTTCGGTTACACACACACACACACACTCACTATGCTGCTGTTACAATAGAGTGGCGCTCTTGTTACTGTCGCTGTTGTTGCTGTTATTGCTGTGGTTGATGCACTTCTGGATATAGATACCGTTACACTTGTGCAATTTACCCAAAAGAAATAGGAACAACAACAACAACGTTGTCTACTACACCCAGACAACACTCACACTAATACATGGACAGCAGGCAATTGCACATACACACACGCAGACACAATTGCATACACTATTTATTGGACGTTTCGGGTGCAACGGGCACAACGACGACGGCAACGACAACGGCCACGAAAACAACAACAAAATAATTCACGTGCCCAACCAAATTCAAAATTCAAATCCCAGCGAAATTTAATTCTACCGAAAAACAGTGCGAGTAACGGTCCGTCTGCGACGATCGCGCTCACGTCTTCCCACGTTGGCTTCTGAATTGTAACTGACGACTCGTCTATCGATTGAGCAAGTGAAATGTTCTTTCCGGCGGCGATAACTCTGCGGAGAGCGAGAGAGCGCCATGCCTGCTGCTTGCTGGCGTGAAACAGGTCCATTCTGTGAGCGGCAATTGTGTTGAGGTGGTAGTTCTCTCTTCAAGTAGCATAACACTAACGCTTATGACGTCACATTTGCCATGAAACCCATTACATGTATTTAACTTTGTGCTACGCGCCATTTTCAAAATTTGTTATCACAAAATAGTTTTTTTGAAGGGCTTTTTCCTAATAATTTTGCTATCAAAGCTACAAGTAACAGTTGTTTAGCCAAAATACTAGCGTAATATATGAAAACAGTTATGCACATTTATTAAATATTTATTAATATCATGAGGATCTTCAACTTATTGGTTGAACATTTATAGCCGACAGTGAGCGCAAGAATGAGAGTCGTTCAAGGTCAGCACATATTTATTATGCTTTGCATATTTAAATTCAAAATGAGAATAGATCTTATTTGAAGGTTAGCAGCAAACCCTTGGCAACCTCCTGAGCTTTCTCGGCGCCTGCCAACTGCTCGGAGATCTTCAGTGCAAACTCGTAGGCTGTGCCTGGTCCACGGCTGGTTATGAGATTTCCATCCTGAACTACGTTCTTGTCATCCACATAACTAAAATGCCAAAATCCAATAGAATATCTGCTATTAGCCAAATTTAGCAAGACTTACGAATATTTCTCCACGAGTTCCGACTTCATAGACGGATACGAAGTCACGGCCTTGCCGCTGCCAATGCCGTGCTTGGCGAGCGCAGTAGGAGCAGCGCAGATGGCGGCAATTAAGCGTCCAGCCGAATCCTGAGTGCGCAACAGATCGCCAACAGCCTTCGATTCGCCCATGGCATTGGAGCCCCCCAAACCGCCGGGCAGCACAACCACATCGTAAGGTTGGTCCACAGCCTGCTCCAGAGACTTGTCGGGCACAATGATAACATCGCGAGAGCACTTTACTGGCTCACTGCCATTGAGTCCCGCAACAGTCACCGTTATCTAGCCGAAAAGAATCAATTTGTGCAAATCTATAAATAGCCGGCAAAAGCGCATTAGAAAACTTACGCCTGCACGACGCAGCACATCAGCGGCAATGATGAACTCCATTTCCTCTGCGCCAGGTGCCAAGATAACCAATGCAGTTTTAGTCATTTTGCAATTTTTGCTGTAGTTACAAGCAAACGGATTAATTTGTGCAAGTCGTTTTGGAGACAACTGTGCTCGTTGCCGATATTTTCCAAGCGTCAATGTGACTTGCTGAGAGAAACATCGGAGAGCTGTGTTCATATCGAAAGTTTTTGAATTATCGATTTATTATAAAAACGATACTATGATAGTCGATGTATTCTGTCTTCTTCCGATGTATTTCTGTCGATTAATAAGAATATTGCTTAACATCGATATTAATTGTACTATCTCAGTTGCTAAAATTTATTTAGTTCTGTCCCAGTAACAATTTGAAATATTTCTAATTTAATGCAGTGCCGTTGAACGATATAAGCTAACCACAAAACAAGCAAATTTTAATATGAAATTATATACTTTTTATGAAATTTTTAAAAAATTTTAATTCTTAATAATTTTGGTAAAAAAAAATGATAATTGTAACAGAATTAATTTATTTTATTTATTTTTGATTAGAAAATGTAGCTATTTCTGTTTAGAATTCATAAGACACTATAAAGTAGGTACATCTCCAAAGTACCCAAAAAAGCAGTTTCGGTACCCGTCGAAATCCTAACAATTTATAGAGAGCACGCGAATTTGAAGAACATATTTTTTCATAGTACGGTTTAGACAAATGTAATCAGGAAATTAGCATGTCCAACTCTGATAGTTTCTGAAATTTAGCTGTTTTTATAAACAATGCTCTTTTTAATAATAAACAAACGGCAGCTAGTTTAAATATACTTTTATTGAACAGAAAATAGGTGTATATGTATTTTTGTTTTTATTTATAATCAATGCAATCGAATATGTTATTTGGCTCTCGTCTCACTGCATATGTACTAACATATGTGGATATATGAATTGCCATTGTTAAATTTTGTTTTTGAAACGAAATCAAAAAAAATTTAAAACCGCAAAAACTTGCAAACTAATTTGAAATATTTGTATAAAATGTAACTTAATTGAATTAGTTGCTATACATACATATGTATATGTATATGCACTATTTGTATTGAAGCACTTAAGAACTAATTGTTAGACAGCTGATTTTATTTGTATTATTGAAAGTTCCAATTGAATTAAATTAATTGTTTCTGATGATTCTCATACATATATTAATATTCATATGTGGAAAAGTGTTTTACGTCGTATTTTAAGTCACATTTAGAACTTGTTTGATTTGTTGTTGTTTTCTTGTTTCACTTATTAGTTGTTTTGTTTTTTGTGTGTGTGTTTTTTTTTAAGATTTTGTGTATTTTTTACTAATAACATTTAAAAAGATCACCAAAGTTACAGATTTCCCATATTTGACGTTGCTTACGTTTCTCATTTTACGAATAATGTATTTTGTCTCATTGTTTTTCTTAAATAATAATTAATAATTACTCATTTTATTGATTAATTACCCGGCATTTTGGTTTAGACTTTAAAGTAAGGGGCTTGAAATTGATCATTATCATTATATCATATATAAGTAATTTGTAAGCTTCCGACGATACTTGATACCTTTGACTTGTAACGATTTTACGATTAATTTTATGATTTTCACTAATCCAATTTCAGCTAGGGTTTAATATATGTATATGTACTTGTTGTTGGAACACTACGACGACATTTGGGCATGGGTCTCGATGTGGGGACGTGGATTGTGTTTTGTGGAACTAATTGGAAGAGTAGAGTATACAATTACGCACACATATACATCTATATATATATATATCAATAAGTAAGTATATAATTGCTTGGAGTTAGTCCTTTGATTTTGTTTTTTTGTTTTTGTTTTCCTTTTGTTGTTTCGTTTTGTTGTTTAATTGTGGCATAATTTTATTTCCTTTAGGAAGAGTTGTGCAATTGCTGTTCTAGCTTCGATATCGTTATTCGCTCTAATGTATTCTGTATATATTGTATGTATATATGTGTATGAATGTGTAGTACTCTATAATATATACTTGTATATTATTGTAGACATCTATATGTAGGTGTACTTAAGACTCTATATATTTATTTAATCATTATTCATTGAGTTGCAGTTAACGGCACATTTATAAGTAATAATTGTTTGTTATTCATAATTCATACATTTATTTCACTTTATTTTATTTACGTTAAAGCTCAATTTAATTTCGACACATAGAAGTTGAAGAAGCACTAATCGACAGTGACTTCTGTTTTCTGTTCTGTGAATAGAAAAAACGTAATATCTATATAGATTTATATATGTATACTCGTTATTGGCGGCCTCGAGATTGAGATTGAGCAGAGCAAAAGTATTTCATTCAGTTGGGTTTTTCGGTATTCAGTTTACGTTTTGCTACTATAACTCAGTTTCTGCTATGTTAATATATATATATAAGAGATAATGTGCTTCGACATTGAAGAAACCATTCAATTTTGTTGTTGTTCTTGTTGTATGAGTGTGTGTGAGTGTTATGTTTTTACCTTCATTTTTTGTTTAGTTTCTTTCGGGAAAGTACAGATATTTTTATTGCAGTTTTAGCAGCTTGCCATATATATATATAGATCATATATATATAGTTATATGGTACGGGATTACATGGATTTATATGCCCCATTTTATTTCGTCTTACATCACAAGTTCCAACTGAGGCTTGGTATTTTAATTTCTTCTCGTTTTACAACTATTTCGTGTATTGTTTAAAGCTTTAAACTTCAAGTATTATTAGAATTGTCGAAACAGCAATTACAGTTACAATTATACAATACAAGGATGCAAGGATACACATATCATATACATGCACATACGTACGTACATGAGCTGAAAAGTCCTTAACTTAAGAGACCCCGCAGATTATTTGCATTGTTTTGTTTACATTCATACTTAACAATTACTATGATTGGTTTTATTTGCGTTACTTGAAATAATCGTACAAATTTAATCCCTTGTTAGAAAACATTTCTACACAAAAAAAATCGTTGTAGGCATGTTAAAAATTAATCGTATTTCGTCAATAATAATTTAAAATCAAAAGCAAACTGTTGTGTCAAGTTTATCAACTAATTTGTAATTTAAAAATTATATATATATATATATTTTTATGTATTTTATAATGCTCACATATACGAGTGTGGTGTGTGTGTGTGTGTGTGTGTTTTGTTGTTGGTGTATTTATACGTGTGAGTGTGTATGAATACGACACGTTTTAACTTGGCAGATTTAAAACAAATGCTAAAATTTTAACTAAATTTATGATGCATGGGTGTATATATGTAAGGGCTTGTTAGGGACAGATGTCTATATATATAAATATATCTTTATATATAAATATATATATATTTATAAATTAATGAGCCACTGCATTTTTGGACTCGATAGATAGCAAATCAGCAATAATGTTAACTTGAACTGTGTCCTTTACAAAAGTACATTTGTTGTGTATATTACTTGATTGGCATTTAAAAAACAAACAATTAAAAGTAAAACTAAACTAATGAAATATTGTTGATGCTGTTCTTCCTATTTGTTGGGTAGCTGCTTCTCCTTTTCTTGTTTTTTTTTTCTCGTTTGTTTGTAATTTTTCTATTAACTAAAAGAAATGTAATCTAGAGTGTTTTCTTTTTGACCCGTACACCACGAAATATTTTTGTTAAGACTTCATAATTAGAATTAATGTTAAAAAGTATGCAACTTAAAGATGAGCTAATTTAAAGGTACATAAATTAATTGGACATTGGGTTGATATGCCGTGTGTATGTGTGTGTGTGTGTGTGTGTGTGTGTGTGTGTGTGTGGGTGTGTAAGTGTTGGTGTATCTGTGTGTGTGTGTCGTGTCTGTCTCAAACAATTTGCTTAGAAGCTAAAACTCACTTTGTTGACTTTTAAATTATTGAAATCTGTCTCTGCCTGTACTAAAGTTTTCACTTTACTCTTGTTTGCTTTTTACTCTTAGTTTTCTGCACACAATATATAGTTACATATAAGTTGCCTAAATATATATATTTATATATAAATATAACTAGTAATTGTATGACCAAAAGTTTTGTCCCTTGTTGAAATTGGAGTTATACTTAATCTTTCTGGATTAATATTCTTATGTTCGTTTTTTTTTTTGTATCTTTTTTCGTGATTTTTTTTTTGTTTTTTTGGTAATTCTTTCGGCTTATGTGTTCTAAAGTTTTCACAATTCTCTCCATTAGTTTTATATAATCTGGACTTTGAGTTGAAGTATTGAAGTTATTTGTTTTGCATTAATTAATACATGCTAACTATTATTACACTCTTTAATGCTTGTCAAGCTTTGTTGTTGGTGTTGTTGTCTATGTCATTTTGCTGATGTTTTTACCTTATGCATGTTGTTGGTGGTTTTCGTTCACAGTACAGAGAATCCGAGTTGTTCTTGTTATTGTTGTGTCGTGTTGTGTTGTGTTGTGTTGGGCTGTGTGTTGTTGTCTGTGTGGGGCAAGTGTGTGTATTGCAACGTCAGCAACATGTTTTCTTTTCGATATACTAAAAACCTTTGGTTATATGCAATTCTTGTCTTCATTTACAGTTTTTGTTTTTTCTTTTCTTTCTTTTCACTTAAGTTTGTGTAAAAATATAATTTATTCTATTACAAAAAGTTTCTTCGTAAATGTGTGTTGCAGTTGTTGTTGTTGTGGTTTTTGTTGTTGTGGTTGTTTGTTTGACTTTCGTTTTGTTCCCTTTAGTAATATTTTTATTTGTTTCGCTACGCTTTTTTGAGAATTTCTTTTTCACTTGTGCTTTTCATAACATTCGATTCCCTTTCGTATTCAGTAGTATTCTGGAGTATGTGTGTATGTATGTTGTATGTGTGTGTTTTTCTTGGTTTTTGTGTTTGTTTCAGGCCTTCTCACTTCTCGTTCAGCTTCTGCTTTACTTACTACTTTTAAACTTAATTACTAATGCTTTCGGCTTGGCTTTTTCGTTCTTCCTTCCTTTGTGTTTTTCTCTCTCTGATTTTGCTTGTTTTTTGCTGCTTATTCGAATTCATTTTCGAAAATTTATTGTTGTTTTGCTCTGGGTGCAATTGTTGTTGATGTGTTTTTGGTGTCGTTTTGTTGTTGTTGCTGCCGCTGTCACTCTTTAGGCAAAGTACATGACCTTTTTGGTATCGGCATGAACAGTAATGGCTCGTGCCATGGCGCCCGGAGTGCGATCCTCGGATGAACCGCTTTGGTGCGATCCTTCTCCAGAATCGTGTTCCTTCTCAACCAGATGATATCTGTAAAAGTAGAAATTGACGTAGTGAGCAGTTGTCTGCCATGTGAACTTCAAGCACTTACCTAGCCCGGAAGGCAACCAGATGCGCATAGTAGGCTGGCGCCGGTATGCTTACGGAGCGGGTGCAGCGCACATAGGTGTGGCACAGTTGATAGGTGAGGCATTGCAGCTCGTCGGAGTCAAAGTGATTGTCGTCCCAGAGCACATGGTAGTGCGAGGGACGGCTGGTGCCCTGGATGCCCTGGTGACTGCACAGATAGAAATCGAATTCCGTGGGATGAGTGATGCCCACGTCGACGGTGGTGCCGGCGGGAATGTTGCCCGATTTGCCGCTCTGCTCCTTCTTCTCGGCGCAGAAGAGTCGTGTGTGATGGCGCTTCTGCACCACAATGAACGTGATGCCCGGCCGGTACTCCGGCTCCAGCTTGATGCACGCCTCGCGTATCGCCGTCAACTCGTGCTGCAACACATGCGGGAACTGGCCCTCGGAGACGCCGTCGCGATAGAGTATGATACGGTGCGGCTTGTAGCCGCCGGTGGATTTGTAGAACATGATCAGCAGTTCGCGCACCATGCTGCTCAGCTCCTGGATGATCTCCTGGCGATGCTGCTGCACACGCACGGTGGCCGCGTAGCGCGATGGATGCGCATCCATGGAGCCCACAACGGCTGCAATCGATGGCTTCTTGTTGTCGCCAGCTGGCGGGTGGGTGACGTCGGCGCCCAAAAAGATGACCGGCTCGTTGAAGACCTTGGGTCGAATGGAGGGCACCAGGATCGAGTTGATGCCGCCGAGTTTCACGTTGATCTTGAGGCACAAGTTCGACAGCGTCTGCGGCGACGTCTTGTTCACGTTCTTGGCCTGCACACACTGCGTGGCCATGCCCAAGACCGTGTCGCCCACACGCTTCACCTCCGCATAGACGGGCGTCTTGCCCGGCAGCACCACCACGACCAGCTGCAGGCCTGGGAACGTGATCTTCAGGTAGCGGAACATTGGCTCCACCTGATCCGGCCCGGTGGCGTACTTGCAGAAGCAGGGCTGGCCAATGATGGGCATGCCAGCATCGTTGGAGATCTTTTGCAGCTGCTGCGTAAAGTTGCGCAACGCATCCTCGCGCACTGTGCGCTGCGGCGCGAAGCAGGCGATGGCCCAGATGCGTATCTCGACGCCGGTGAAGAACTGCTTGCCACGCATATCCCAGACACCCTGGTTGGGTGACGCCAGACTGACCTTGTTCTGGGGCGGGAACAACTGCTGGCCGGCAATGCCCGACACACGTCCCCCATACTGCAGCTTCGGCGGGGGCAGGACACGACCGCGCACCTCCATCATGGAGTTGGAGATGGTCAGACCGAACTCCTGCACATAGGAGTCGTTGTTGAAGTCGGCGCGCTTCACCAAATTGTTGATCTCGCGCTCGCGATCGGGCGCAGAGCGTGCGGTGGCCTTGATCATGGTCGAGGTCTGCATGTCGGTGAGCTTCTTGATGCAGCGCTGACCGGCAACGATGTTGCACACCTCCAGCGGCAGGTAGGTGTGTTTGTGCTCCTGGCCGACCTGCAGGCATGGCAGATGCGGATAGCGCAACTTCATGCGATACTTATCCAAAAAGTACTTGGCTACAGTGCACTCCACGGTTTGGCCGTTCTCCAGCTGCAGTGGGAAGCTGCGAAAACATAGAAATGCTGTTTACTCAGTGATTCCGAGTGCGGTTGAAAGACGACTCACGATTGCATTTGAGCGGGGCGACGTGTCACATTGCAGACACGATATTTGCGACGCATTTGGCCGCAGTGCGTAATCTCGATCTTGAGTCCCTTGATTTCCTTGGTGAACTTGACGCGCTGCGAGTCCGTCAGCGGTTTGCGCTGCTCGTTAATATCGCGTATGTCCAGCACCTCGCACATAAAGTCAATCACCGGCTGCGCCTTGTAGAAGGCGGTGGCGGAAACTGCAAGATGAGAGAACTTGGTTGATACGACATTCAACTGACAACTTAGGCGACTTACCGTCAATGTTGAGCATCATCTTCCACTGCGAGGGCCGCACGCTTTGATGGAAACCAAACCAGACCTCGCGGCCGCCACCAAGTGGATGGTAGTAGCCGTCGGGTGAGCTGAAGAAACTGCGTCCCACCGGCGTGTACGTCATGCTCGGCAGGTGACGCATGACCACATCGAGGGCCAGTATGGCATCGTAGGGTATCTGACGGGTGCGTCCCTCGAGCGCCTCCTCCAGGTTGAAGAGCGACACTTGCGCCTGCCACTTGATGGTCACGCGAAAAATGCGATCCTTGCCCTCGCCGGGCAGCGTCACCTCCAGCTCCAGCCGCTCGTTGCCAATGGGCAGCGGATCGCGCGTGTACAGATTGTTGCGGCCATCGAATACGGGTTTGAGCACTCCAAAGATCTTGCTGTACGCATGCACCATCGTCTCGATAATCTCACGGTTCACCTTGCGCGGACACTTGTCCGGCTGGATGTTGATGTCATAGTGGTGCACAAAGCCGCGCGGCATCGTCACTTGAAAGTGATTTGCGCGCAACACAATCGGTCTGCCCTCTCGCCCCAGGTTCGGTCGACGGGGGCACGTGAACACCGGCATGTCCGGCTGAGTGGTGGGCGAGGCAGCTGCCGCTGCGGCAATTGCCGCCGATACGCTGCTGGTGGAGCCCAAGGCCGAGGCGACCTGAGCTGCAGCTGCGGCAGCAGCGCCACCCACTGTGGCGCCTCCAGCGGCCACATTCTGGGCACTTGGGCTGGTGACAGCGGTGGGATTGACCGACGAACCGGGCGTTGGTGGTGCTGCAAAGTGGTGGCAAGTCAAAGAATTATTAGTATGTGGCCTGGTGGTGGGACAACTGGTTGCGTTTTGTAGTTGCAAGTTGCGTACAAAAGGAAAATCTGGTGAAATATCGGCTATGCGACGCACTAGCTAATAAATTCAATTCAAAAATCATCTAATTAAGAACGTGGCATGCAAGTTTGCAAACGATTGTTGCTCTACACGAAGCACAAGAGAATATAAAACTCTAATCGCTATAACAGGTAAGGCGCTGTGTAGAGATTTATGTGTAGTTTAGGTTTAGTTCAAGTTTTAGTTGTTAAACTGTGTGTTTGTGCACGGTTTTTCATTCCACAAATCAACACAAAAGGAAAAGGTAAATGAAGAAGAGACAAACAAACATTACACGAAAAATCAAAAAGATTGTTAGTAAAAATTTTGCACATTACTATGAAAATTTGTGTGTAGACTTTTGGGGTTAGTACGTGTACATTTTTTTATTTGTGGTTAGATTTGGTTTGGTTCAAACATCAACTAAAGAACATAAACAACAGTTTTTTTTTTTTTTTGTTTTAGCTTTTCAAATTCAATTATAGATTGTAAAAAATTGTATTTTTTTGGTTTTAGTAGTTTTAGTAATTTGGTTTTGGTTGGAGAGAAATTTACATGTGAGCGTGTCGAAGCTAGTCTGCGCCTGAGAGGGGCTCTGAGGCCGCGTGGGCGAGGGGGTGGTCCACTGTGACTCTATAAAAAGAAAATTTAATCAAAATCAAACACAAAAGGAAATCAAAATAATATATGTAAATAAAAACAAACCGAAAATAAAATGTAATAAATTGGCCAATCATTGTTTGGTAAATAAACAAACAAAACCAAAAACAAAAGTAAATAAATAAATGAATGTAAAATGAAAGAGAAGGCGATAAAGAAAATGTTGAATATATATAGAGTGCGATTAATATTTTAGTTACAGCTTCTCCCAATTTATTCATCTGTATTTATATCATCAATACATAATTGTCAATTAAATCTGCCACAAGTGTAATTGTATGTGTGTGCGTGTGAAAAGATTAGTCACCATGCCACCTCCAACACTAACAATAGTTGCATACTATCTATCGACTATCGATATTATGTCATCTGTACATTGAAAAAGAACATAACAGATGTGTGTCTCTCTAAAACGCAAAAAGCTTAATAACAAAAATGCGACGCAATTTGAGTGATGCTTTTTCAACTCCGTATTCAAGGAGTCTCGCTTCCCCTTTTCGTCTCGCTCCATCCAACACGACGATAGAATAACTCAACTAGTACGAAGCGGTCGTTGACCCAGTTTTGCGCACATGTTTCGTCTGTTTTAATGTGTCGCTGTCGCACTCGCTCTGCATAAAAGACCCACCTACAAGTCTACGGTCTAATGCAATCCTCTTCTTTTCCTTATTGGAGCTGAGAGGCTTATTGCACTTTACAAATACTCATCTCGTCTCGTCTGTTTTACGCATTCATTCATTTCGCATGTAACGAACTTGCCGATTTGTATTTGCAAACACAGGCGACGACGGAACAAGAGTGTGTTTGTTTGTGTTTGCAAAAGTAGAACACATCACACTGCGAACAGAATGGGGAGAGGGGGAGGTAGGAGGTGGTGGAGGTCTTATCTATATGTAACATGTGGCAGATTTGCAGTCTGATTTTTGTTGCATTGCATTCCCCACTTACGTTGTCCAACTGGATACATTTTGCACTAGTTTTGTTTTTGTTGTTGTAAGAAATGTAAGTGTATACAAAGGTTTTACTGTGTTTTGTTTTTGCGTCTTTGTCTTTGTGTTTGCGTGTGTTTGTTGTTTTGCTCGCTTTAAATGTAATTGATTGTTCTTGTGGTTGTATTTTGTTGGTTGGTTTTTTGTTGCTTCTCGTTCCTACTAATTATTATTATACTTTTTTTGTTTTTTGATTTCAGCCTTTTGCTTATCACACTTTAAAGTAGTTTTATTCGTTTGGTTGATTTTCGCATTTGTTTCCTTTATTAAATTTTGTTGGTTTGTGGGCGCAATGTGAATTTATTTGGAATTTTCGCACTAGGACCACGCGATTTACAAAAAAAATGCGTTGAGTTTGATGTCGAGTCTCGTTAATTATATTTCTATTAAATTATTATTGTTGTTGTTTTTGTTGTTATTATTGTTATTGTAGTATTGGAAAAGAACACAAATGTAGGCACAGCTTTCGTTATATGTATGTTTGTATGTATGTACACATCTACATATGCGTATACATATACATATGCTTGTATATCTCTAATGCTGTTCTTAATATATATATGTATTTTTGTTGTGTTTGCAATACAACTAAAGAACAAATTCTCTTTTATGCTTCTTTATCTTGATCTCTCAATGTATGAGTGTATGTGGGTGTTCTCATATATGTATGTATGTGTATGTGTGAAAATTTCTGGTGTGCTGGGTGCTCTGCTGGACAAACGACGACAACGACTTCGGTGGCGCTTCTACAGCAAGAAAATGCTTTTGTATGCGTTTTAGATTGGGCAGCAAAAATGTGTGCACGTATATTTCTTTTTTCGAGACGTCGTTTTTTGTGCACCCGAACACGTTATGCGCTGCCGAAACTATACACAGACGTTAGCCAGACTATTAAATTTTGCTTTTTGACAACTTTTGTTAGCTTTTCACGTCGCGCATTATGCAAAAAATGCAATTTTCTTTAGTTTTTCACACTTGGACGTCCCGCAGCAAACACAAAAATTTTACTCGCGACGTGTGTGAGTGAGACGCATACTGTACGTTAACCACACTTAAATGAGGGCAAAGCACTTTGGTTGGGGGTTGATGCGCATGAGAGTGATGGCAATAGGACGTCGCCTCGCGACGTGTTAGAGTGGCGCATTCTGTGCATCTTTATTAAAATTTTAGAATGAAAATTGCTACAAAAAAAATTTCATCATGAAGGTCATAAGTAAAGATATACTTTTTTAAATTTTCGAACAGATCAACATTATTATGTGATCTCAAATTGGCGGTGTTGTAGCCGAAGTGGCAACAAAAAGGTTGCCAGATCAATTCACAGTGTTGTACAATAAGCACATCAACTATGCTATATCTGGTATCTCTACCAATAGTGCACGCGTGACGGCCATAAATGGTATATTTTAATTTGTCATTTTTATTTTGAAATTCCACCTGGTTTTGTTTTGATGTAATAAGAAAAATGGGTTGAAACCCTCTAAATGTATAATTTAGGAGTCAATAAATAATTTCTGAAATTATTAGCGGCAAAATAAATATTGATAAGAAATTTATGTTGAAACCAATTGCAAAATCATCGATACTACCATCGATGTTTTCTACCACTAGAGTTCAGCATATTTGCAACATAATCTGTCACAAATCAAACTGTTAGTGACAATCAAACTTCGGGCGTTATGAACATCGTGGACATTTGTATGGAAATTTTTTTAAAATGGTATTTACTATCTGTACAAAGTTACGCGCCTCTTTATGTTTTTGAAATGTTATTGAATTTGTATGGAAGTGTGTTCATATAGTATATTTTGGTATATTTTATAAATAAAGACCTTGGTCACACCAGACAAAAAGCTGTGCGTGTTTGTTATAAAACGATTGCCAAAATTTTGTTTTTCATTAAATAGATTGTTGACAAACTGCATTTGAAATGTCCGTGCCATTTTCCGGCACGCTTCGTCGATCTGGTGGCATTGTATCGGCCATTGGCAAGCAGCTGAAGAGCGTTAACTTAAAAGGCGTCAAACGCATAACAGTGCAGTTTGATCCATTTGCGGAAAATGTAAAATCCACACGGTGAGTTGGAAACATGGGGGAAATGGGGGGAGATGTATGATAGCAATGTATAGGGTTGGAAAAGCGCTTTCCCAACACCCAGTTTATCGATTATGAAACATGCGCAGTACATCGCGAATGGTAAAGATTTTCATGAACAAAAGTGCTTAGTCAAAAATGTAATAAAAAAATATATAAAAAGAAATTTTCCAACATAAATTAATCGAATGTGCAGTAAAAATATTCAAAATACTTGTATTAAATGTGCCCCCCACGAAAGGGAGCAACAATATGGCGCTTACACTTACCATAAACCTTGCCAATTATTCCAACCGAGTTCAGCTGCAGCGCGGTGCCCAAATCGGGCTGAAATGTCAACGGCAGCGTGTGGAGCTGAGCTGGCCCGCCGGCCAGCTCCCGCTCCGTTGACATTTTAGTCGGTGTCGGCGTCAGCTTGAGGCGTTTCTGCTATGGCCACAGACAGAGACAGCTGCAAGCAAAAATGTCACTGTAATAAATCGTTATCTTTTTTTCGATTTCTATCTATAGCGAGTTTCTGTTCCTGCTCTCCACACCGAAAGTGTCGCAATCGAATCCCAAGTGCGTCGTCAGATCGGAAATTGTCTGTGATCGATCGCCAGCGTTTATCAAGTTCTCGCTTATCGATTCTGCACAAGGTGCGAGAAATCAATCAATAATACATGTATAACAATATTAAACTTCTATTTCCTACTGCAGATCAAGCCAAAGTCAAGGAGATTCGCTTCAACAGTGAGAATCTGAATACACTGGAACTTCTGCAGCTCTGCAATCAGCACGTCTCGACTTTAGCCCCGCCTGAGGAGATTACCAACAAGGTGCTGACCAAGGCCGAAAAGCAGAAACTGGGCGGCGCAGCAGGTGGCAAGAAGTCAATCAAAAAGAAGTGATCCTCCTAGAAACACAATGGTGAAGAAACACAAGGGCACACTGGCTGTCATCGAGCAGATCTATCAGGATATACCCGCTTTCACCGACATCTTCACGGAGGAGAGCTTCTACACGTTTGCCTTTTGTTTTGTTTGTGCCACGATTCTGGTGGCATTCATTTTGTCGCGTTTCATTACCATTAAGCCTGTTGACTTCTAAGCCAAATTTCCCAAAATTAAAACTTAAGCTTTAAATATGTAAAACACACTCCACTGTATTGTCTTCTCTTCGCACAACGACTGCATCCATCCAAAAAGGGCAGCATTCAGATCTTGTTCGCCAAAAACCAGTTTTGGACATAAACCGGAAAATCATCTGCTGCTGCCGAACAGAAATTGTGCCAGTCGCTGGGGAGTGTCGGGAGGGGGAGGAGGACTGCACAGGGCAGAAAGCCTTATAATTGCATTGAACCCAAAAGTAGCAGGCATCGCATATACATAATCTTGAGGCTGGTCACATTGGCAATGTGTGCGGGCACTACATAAGGGTTAAACAGATGTTTACTTTTTGATAAATAGAGCAAAGCCACAAGGAAGATGCGAAAGAAAGATTTTTCACTTTCATTTTGCGATTGCCTTTTCTTCTTTTTTCACACTCTCTCTTACCAACACCAACGCGTCTAAAGACGAAAAGGAGAGAGATGTGAGTGGCACGCTAGCAATTCATTCACTGCCCGCCTCTCGCCGCCCACAAGAAATGCATTGGTCATTGAGAGCGCGCAAAGCCAAAGCTTCGAGTTAAACTTTTAAAATGGCGGGCAAATGGCTGCTAGTGTATGTGAGTGTCACAACTACAATAACAACATATCGATTGTGGTGGACTGCAGATAAAAACAACAAACTGTTGAGATGCAGCTCTGCAATTGGTTGGTGAAAGCAGCAGCTTAAAGCTGTTGCAGCATCCTCTCGAACTACTAATGCATAGAATACACATACACACATATGCTATGCTTTTTATAGTGTATACTAGATATTTTTAACTGTAGTTGGCTGTGCCGTCATTCAAGTTCAATGTCAGTCTAGCATACCGAAAGCTCCCCACCTTGTAGCTTAAGTGCTTCTCTTGCCTTTTCCAGAAATTGCGTGGGTTTAGCTTGGGCCACGTCGGCCATATTGAAAATTTCTTCTATTCATTTTCCCGGAATTGACTGCTCTCTGTTTGCATAACCTGGTGAAATAGCATTAAACAGTGAAAGTATTCGTGGCGAGCTTTTTATTTGCCAAATGTCCTTCAATCAATTTTATTGGAATATAGAAAACACCCACACATACACGTACTTGTATATGTACATGCACTATTATAATGCATTTCCACAAGCCTGTGTGATATGCGAATAATGAAAAAACGAAGAAAATTGCCCGTGTGACCTTTCTACCAAAACATAAACACAGAAGTTGAGTCGAGAGGGGAGCTTCTGCAATGTCTATTATATGGTTGTCTCTTTTGCACAGCTGGCTCTTCGAACTGCTATAGCATATGCTCAGGCGCCATTACAGCGAATGACAATGTGTGTGCGTGGGAGTGTGTGTGAGTGGGCATGCAGCTTTGTTATGGCTCCAACTTCCTTGAGAAAGTTTTTAGCTAAAATGGCGCGCGAGTGCCAGGCGCGTGGGCGTGCAGAAATTTCTGCAGCTGTTCTAGAATATGCATGCAGGCAAACTCAAGCTGTCCCCCTCTCCTTTACTCAACTGACCAGCGACACACACACACACACACTTACACATTCACATATAGACATACATACATACAATGTTTGCTCACCTTATCGCACAATTGCAGCTGATGCGGCGCTTTATAGATTTGGTTTTCAGCGACAAGTTCGCTGTGTTGAAGTTGTTGCTGTTGTTGTTCTTATTGATATTGTTGTTGTACTTCGATTGGGATTAGTTGTAGTTAACTTGGTTGGTTGAATTTTTAATTCAAATTTGTTACACATTAAAAACAGTTTTGAATTTTTCCGGTCGGCTTATTGTCTTCACCAAACGTTGTTTGTTTTATAAAAATTCCTTTTGCTTTCTGCCGGTTATCAGCTGTCGATTATTATAATTGTTGTTGGCTGTTAAATCGCATAATTTTCAAGCTTATTACTGCTGCCAATTGTTGCGATTGCCGCAACGCAATTTCTTTTGCTGCTGCTGTTGTTGTTGCTGGTGTTGTTGGTGTTGCCAGATCGTTACCGGGATAAAGTAACTTTTGCTCTCTGCCATTAACTAGCTCCATCTCGCTCTCACGCACATATTCAACATGTGAGCCACAAACTTGCGAATTTCTTTATATTTTTCTGTTTATTTGTCTTAACAACAAATTTGCAGCCGCTGACTTTTTCATACACTCTTTTTATGCAAGCTTTTATGTACAAGTGTACGTGCGTGTGTGTGTGTGCGTGTGTTAGTGCGAGTGAGTCAAAGAGACGACGACGACGTCAACGTCAGCGACAACGACGGTCCCTCGTTCATGCTCACCAATACCAGCACAGCTGGGTGGCCGCGCTGCCACTACAGTTAATTGTTGTTATTTTTTGTTGTTGTGTGTTTTTGTTATTGCCGCGTCGAGCTAACTTTTTTTGCCATACATTGAGGGAAAAGCTTTTCTCAACAATGCGGCGCTCAGTCATGCATTGAAAGGAAAAAAAATATACACCGACGACAGTAACAGTAAACACACTTATGTACATGTAGATGTATATTTGTATGTGCATGTGTGTGTACTGGAAGCAGCTTGCTGCAAAACGAAAGCACCAGCAACAACGGCAGCAGCAGCAGCAGCAGTAGCAAAAGCAGCATACAAAACATAAACTTACGACGCAAAACGCAGCAACGAATTTCTATGATTTATTGCTACCTCAACAAGAAAATTACACACTTTTGCATTGAGAACGCGTGTTGTATTCGACAATTATGATTATTTGTTATTATTATTTGTGATATTTAAGAGATCAGATTCAATATCAAACTCAAAAACAAGCGAAATAGCGAACGCGCGGTTTGCCCGTTTGAAGTTGAATAAATACACATTGTATCTGCTGCTCGCAAGTATTCGCAAACCATGCACTCTCTCTGCATGTGTGTGTGTGTGTATCTGTGTGCGCTTGCTGAGAGAGCGGCGGCGCGTGAGCGCAAGAAAGAGAGAGCGAGCAAAACAGTGCGTGCCATCTGTATGCAGACGAAATCAAGTGTCAAGGGCAAAGAATAGCTAAACTTCAACACTTGTCGATCCACACACAAAAACATCAAAACAAGAAATGCAAAGAAAAACAACGCTTACGTTTGCATGGCCAATTCATTTATTTTGCAACCGAAAACACGAATATATGTGAAAAATTATGTGCTTCGCTTTATATAGTTAATATGTTTAGTGAATATATTTTGCGCTATTTCTGCTTCTCCTCTTGCTTTTCGGAGGTTGCTCCAGCCTCATCCTTGGCGGGCTCTGCCTCGCTCTTCTTCTCGGCGGCAGCCGGCTCCTTGGCGTCCTTTTCCTCATCGGCTGCCATTGTGGCACCAGCTGGCAGACTCTTCTCCAGCGCACGCACAAATTCCTCTAGGTTGCCGGAATAGGCGGCAGCGACGGCTTCGTGCGACAACTCGAACTGCTTCACAACGGGACCAAGTTGTGCCGACTGCAGAGCGTTTGAGAATTGGGCCAGAGCCTGCTGGAATTGTGGGGAGCTGATGTGATCTTTGATCTGCTGCTTGCGATCCTCGTCAGCGTCCTCGGATTCGGGCAAGTGCACGATCAGTGACTTGACGCGCTCCGGATCGGCGATCAGCTGATTGATGGCATCGGCGCCCGACAGAGCCGTGGATAGGTCGATATTGAGCGAACGACCTGCGCCATGTTCGGGGGAGAGATTCGATAAGTAGGCTTGGAATGGGTTCGCATAAGCTCCACTTGTGGCTGTTGATGTTGGTGTTGCTGTTGCACTTTTCTTACCCGAAGCATCGGCATCGGCGCTTTGAGTCGCCCCGCCGGTTGCATCGCTCTGCTGCTGTTGTTGCGACTGCTGTTGGCTGCGGCCCGACTTGGAGCCCTTGGTGGGCGCAGACGGTGGGCGTGGCAAGCTCACATTCTCAGGCGTTTGAAGCGCAGTGCCGCCCGAACTTCCTCCACCCGAGGCCGCAGCGTTGCGTGACGACGGAGTACGCGAACTTAAAACGAGAGACGAAAGCGTTCATGAAGTGAAATTGTGGTTACAGAAAGTCAGCACACTTACTTCATCTGGCCGAGCAGCGAACTGAGCCCGCCCATCTGACCTACGCCGCCAAAGAGCTGCATCAGCTGCTGCTGCGACATGTTGTTCAGCATGTACTGAAGATCGGTGCCTTCGCTGCCACTGCCGCCGCCGCCGCGTTGATGGGCGGAGGGCGGATTGTTGAGCAGCTCGTTGATGCGGCGGCAGTGCTCGTCGTCCTTGTCAGCCTTGGGCTCCTGCATCCAGAAGAACATGCGGCGCGAGCTCGTCTTGAATTTAAGCACATAGACGCGCCCCGATTTGCACTGATCGACGCGTTTGTACTCGAAGTCATCGGGGAAGACAATTAGATCGTCCTCCACTTTGCCGCTGGTGCGGTCCTTCCAGCAGAAGTGCATGAGGCCGTCGTCGCTTTGGGTCATGTAGACGAGGCCTTTGCGCGCATCGGGATGCACCATTTTGCCGACCATGTTCATGCGGCCAGCTCGAAACTCCACAAGATTCGAGCTGTTCGAGTTACCCAGTCCGCTTTGTCTGCCAAACATGATGCGATTGCTTCTCGAGAGCTGCAAGCTGTTGCGTCAATTGGAGTTGGTCAAGTTGTTAATCGTGCATTACGTTTGTACTCACTGGATATATAATGTGGGAAATATGAACAATTTGGGAATCCTTTTTTACAAAAAGCGCCTGCTCTGCGGATGACGGAGCAATATTTAGACAATCTCGAAGCGTGACCGCAGGTTTAATTTCAAAATATCCCACAAAGTGATGCCAGATATTCTAGTATTATAATATCAAATTAAAGAGCGTTGCCACATCTATTCCCTTAAATGATTTTATCGCAGACTAAGTAAAAATACTAACAATAAATTATACTTTTAGTTCGATTTTGTTTCGAAAGACTGTTGCCGTATAGTTTGCCAACAAAAAGTATATTTATATGAATTCGATATTTTAAAGACGTGATATTAGTATCGCGCGATTAAAGAGAATAAATATTTGAAATGGGAATTGAGTTTTGATACAGATGAATATTTTGAATTCCTGACAATTTGTAGATGAAAATATTTAACTACCAAGCGTACATTTATTTTATATTATAAAGCATTTTTAAATGTCGCTCTTTTTGTGCAATCATTGTATAAGTCAGACCAGATTGTAAATCTCAGAGTGTTAATACTTTGTAGTATATTATGTTGTCATTAAATCGTATATTTAGAAAATGCAACTTGCGGTCACACTGCGGCAAAAAAGAAACAAATAGACGGATTCCATGTAGAATGGTTTATTAAACCACGAACAGTGTTGGAGGTCAGTGCTCAGTGTTAGCAATTAAACAAAATATTTGAATTCGATTTTCGCATATCTGCATTAAGTTTTTGACGATACTTATTGTTAGTCAAGTCGCAATTAACCCTTCTGTGATTGTTATTCAACTCAAGTGACGTTTATAAGTGGTAAGAAATGCGTACATAATCTATACATATGTATTTGAATATAACAGCTGCATCTAGAACATTTCCTCATTTATATTGTGTTGGGTTCAAACAAAGTGCGTCGTGACTTTTGTTTTTGTTCTTTTTCTTATCCAAAGCAAATCTCCATTGTCTATGTTACCTGTATCTGTCTCTTTCACTCTCTATGTGTCTGGCGAGTTCTACTAGCATCTCAGCTGTGTCGACATTTTCTTGCATTCTGTTCTATTCTACTTTCTTCTACGTGTTTTTCTTTAGTGTCTTTGTTTATTTCGCTCTCGACGCCATCATTACTTTCTGTTGCTGTTGCGCATTTTGTTTTCAACAGCTGCTTCTTCACTCCTCTACTTTGGCCTATTTTTTCTTTCTATGCATGTTATCATATCGCTATTCGCACCATTTTTGTTGGGGTATTTTTTTCTACCTGTTGTTTTTTTAGTGCCTGCTGATTCAACTTTCAAAGGTTTGCAAAACCTGTTTGCTATTGGCCCTCGAACTTGGCATAATTGTGAAATTACAATAAGTTAAACAGTAAAGCAAAAAGGGTTCAAACAAACGGTAGAAACAAAAACAAACGCAAAAACGTACAAACACGAAGCGAATAAGCCGATAAGATAACGCAACGCATTTTCGAACTCGATAAATGTGAGAAAATCGAGAAAACGAGACTTGCTTTCTCATCATCGCCCTGATATATTTGCTTCGCATTGCTAGCCATGTGTGCGTTTCATGTTAACCCATTGAAAAGATCGAACTCAGCAGAATATTTCTTTGTTATTTATCTGTTAGTGTTAAATGTATTTCATCAGCATTTGGCCTAATGTTTGTTTATACAAAACTTGTTGAGCTTTGCGCATGTAAAAGCTCATCACGTGATGACAAGACAGCCAAGTAAAGCTTCAAAGCTAAACTCGACAAATATTCGTATCATTCAATATCATTTTAATTGAGCTTTGTTTTCCCATTGCAGCCCGAGAAATGCGCTTCGTGATCGCTCTTTTGGCCCTGGTGGCTGTGGCACAGGGTGTCTCCTTTGCAGATGTCATCAAAGAGGAATGGCATGCATTTAAGGTGAGTAACGAAATCGAACTCGCACTTGAAATTGAAATCAGAGCTTAACAATTGACTGACTGACAGGTGGCAAGTGGTGAATGCGTTTTAGTTTCATGACTAAACTGATAAAAATGCCATTGTTGCCGCTTAGTTCCGTGACATTGTTCTGCGGCAGATGATACATTCTTTTGGACTCTGATGAGTCATGTGCTTCAGTTGTGCAGACAATTGCATTGTGCTTATTGTTGCAAGACTTTGTGGCAATGCCGCAGCTGCGCCAAATCACTGATTAGCCTCGCCCAGTCACATGCCGGCTCACATGACAGATCCAAGAATGTCACATGAGATGTCAGATAGTCAAATGGGGGGCGGGATGTTCCGCCAAGCCGCTCATTACTTTTGTACCCGGCTCGACTCGGCACGGATCAGCGCTATCGATAAGCCCCTTGGCTGTCCAGTGTATGCGGTTCTGCTTATTGCGATAAGGAGCGGGTCCATTCAACAGTGGCAACAGTTTCTAACAAAAGCCGATTAGCGAACACAATTTACATTAATGTCGTTAGGCACTGACTCATTGAACATTGTTTTTCTTTTTGGTCAATCTACGCCTGTTTTCTGCCTTTGTCTGCGTGCTAGTTAACGGCGTAGAGCGCTTTGAACTCGTATAGTAGTATATAATTAACCATCAGCGTTATCAGTGTTATTATTCGCAATTGTGCTCAATTCGCCTCTCTGCTTATCGACTAAAACGATTTAGCTTTCAGCTTTGTCTAGACTAGTTGCCTTATACATTGTGTGAAGACATAAAGCAAATACTGATAAGCATTCAATCGTGTCTTTGAATTAATAACGATTTTGTATGAATTGCGTAAAAAGTGTTGCATACTTTCGAGCAGTATGCAATTGGAATATGCATTGAGAATTCGTAACATACAAATGGGCGCACATAAAAATAACTTTGTGCTGAACATGCAAAATAGAACAGCAGTTTGTGAGTTGTGTACGGCCTACAAATTGCCAATCGTTATAAATGATGAGCGTGCAAATTGTATTTATTGACTTTTGTGCACATTCCAATGAAATAGAGCATCTAAACAATAACAAAATTAACGGCGAACCGCAAGACAGCGAGTCGGCCTTTTGAGCTGATAAGCGTGTGAAATGCGACCCCCCAAACTCTGTCAATCATATTCTTATTAAGATGTTATTTTTCTATTCATTCAATTTGTGCGCAATTCGCAAACAAACCAGCAATAACAAAGACAGTCTCGGAAATGGCGTGTGACTTGCTGAAAAAAATGCTTATCACTTGTGGTGTGTTTGTTTTTGCTTTGGCACTTGCTTTGCCTTGCCTTTGCTCTTTTGCCGAAAAGCTTTCTCTCTCTATCGCTTGTTCGGCGGCAAAGTGCGCGAAAATAAGTAGGCAAAGTATAACAAACAAGTGGGCGATACACAAGTTGTGTGATATCGATATACATTTTATTATGCTTCCCACAACCGGTTAGCTCTGGTCGATATATGTATGAATACATGCCTGCATGTCTTGGTTGTCTATTTGAATATCCTAATAAATCAGTTCTTTTCACAATTGACGCATTTTGAGAAAACCGGTTGCTTCTGAAGTCGCTTTCTGCCCGTTTCGACCCCTGCATGCTGCTGACACGCATACAGCGAAAGACTCTAATGATTAAATGTACATCACATGCACATACACATGCACATGTATGTTTATTTGCGTAGCTGTTGTGTGTGTGTGCCTGCGTTCACAGTCCGCATAACGAAAAAAAAATTCAGGCTGCTATTTTTGTTATTAACTGCTCGACTCTCAACGCAAGTAGACAGGCAGTCGCAACGTTGGCTCAGGCAGAGAACAGCGCGACACTTAGGCAGACGGAGAGTGCGAGAAAGAGCGAGAGATAGAGAGAGGAGGCATTGTGCGCGCGCCCAACTTGTACAGCGAGAGGAACAAATTAAAGGAAAACCAAAACCAAAACCAAAACCAAAAGCACGCGCGTCATTTGGAAAAACGTGCTAAAGCCAACAAAGTCGAGCAGCAGCGACATATTCGGCTATCGAAGAAGATATTATATAAAAACCACGTATTATTATTGCTATTATTATGGCCAACTCGAGTGATTTGAATTTAGTTGTGGATGTTGTGGTGCCCGTCGTGTTCGTTATTTCACTGTTCATCATCAATGGCTTTGTGCTGCGCTTCATAATGCGTAAACGTCGCGAGTACCAAGAACTGGAGGCAGCTGCAATTGAGGAGCCGACAACTTCGGCATCAGCATTTAAAACAACTGCAGCAGGGTTGCCACCAGTGGCAACTGCCCCTGTGGCAGAGACGGAAGTGACTATTGAAATGGAGCGACTGTAGCGGGCACACGATCCATCAACAACATTATCCTGTGTTGGCTAGTTAGCTACAATTGTAGTTGTGAGATACTCAAGTCATGTGGCTAGAAACATGCATCGAACTTTTATTGTATTTACTGAGGAACGAACACACACACAAACACAAAACAAACCGACTAAAGTGCAAATCAAAATTGCAAGCAAACAACAAATTGTATAACGAAAGACACCTATACAACATCTACGTATTATATCGTATGTGTGTTGTTGTGTATTTTTAAGCACGTGCATTTAATTACTATCTTAAGTTTGTTTTTATCTTTTGTACTGAGTCGCATAGTCTATTTTTAGTGAATTCTATCTCTACACACAACATTTTTGTAATAAATGGGCGAGAACCATGCGAAAAATCAATAAAAAGTCTGAAATTTATTACGTGTCTCGCAGTTGATAAGTCTCCTCGAATGCCACGCAGTCATAACAATTATATCAATTACATGCCATATATAGTCAAATAATTCCCAAAAAAAGAGACACGCAACGACGCTGGGGCGACAACATCAATGAAAACAACCACAAACAATTTTGTCATCCGGCTGTGTATGGGCGACAATTGCTGACTTTGTGCGAGATAATTAAATGCATGTTGTACGGGTCCAATATGTTGTTGATTCTGCCCAACAATCAGCTGAGTAGCTAAACATAGAAAAAAACATTCAGTTTGCCGCTGGATTCCAGGGTATCTGCTAGTTGACTACAGCATAACAACCAGTCTGCTACCTTGCTCATTTTATGGACCCATTTACAACTTATACCTGCGTTTTTGACACTGTCGTAAAACTTTGTTATGGTCGTTGTATATTTTGTCTTGTGCTACCGGGCAACGTTTCTGATTCTTCTGGTTGTTGATACGAATTATCTCGGTTAATGCTCGGAAGGGCGTTAAATAAAATCAATCTATTATTAAGTCACTCTGCTCTCAAATGGCGCGAATACTCTGTACTCTCTACGGGCGAACTGCAGCAGATTGCTGAGCTATCTAATCTACATAGCATGTACTAGGTAACAACATTGTTGTTCTACACACGCTTGACTAGCGATAGCTCTAGACTCTGGAACATGTTGATAGTTGATAAGAAAATGAATTGTGTTCTTTGTATTTGAAGTATTTCGTATTAACTTTGGATTTGTTATTGCAGCTGGAGCACCGCAAGAATTATCTGGATGATACTGAGGAGCGCTTCCGCCTGAAGATCTTCAATGAGAACAAGCACAAGATTGCCAAGCACAATCAGCGCTATGCTGCCGGCGAAGTTAGCTACAAGATGGCCATTAACAAGTATGCGGATATGCTGCACCATGAGTTCCATCAAACGATGAACGGCTTTAACTACACACTGCAGAAGCAGCTGCGGTAAGTTAATAATGACCATCAATTACCATATCAGGTTTTGAACGTCTCGCTTTGTCCTCGTTTGCTTTGCAGTTCTGCTGATCCCAGCTTCACGGGCATCACATTCATCTCGCCTGAGCACGTCAAGCTGCCCAAGTCTGTGGATTGGCGTACCAAGGGCGCAGTTACCGAGGTCAAGGATCAGGGACATTGCGGCAGCTGCTGGGCATTCTCCAGCACGGGCGCTTTGGAGGGACAGCATTTCCGTAAGACCGGCGCTTTGGTGTCGCTGTCCGAGCAGAATCTTGTCGATTGCTCCACCAAGTACGGCAACAATGGCTGCAACGGCGGTCTGATGGACAACGCCTTCCGCTACATCAAGGACAATGGCGGCATTGACACCGAGAAGTCGTATGCTTATGAGGGCATTGACGATTCCTGCCATTTCAACAAGGATACTATTGGTGCCACAGATCGTGGATTTGTTGATATTCCCCAAGGCAATGAGAAGAAAATGGCCGAGGCTGTTGCCACCATTGGACCCGTTTCCGTTGCCATTGATGCCTCGCACGAATCATTCCAGTTTTACTCCGAGGGCGTCTACAACGAGCCCCAGTGCGATCCCCAGAATCTGGATCATGGTGTGCTCGCTGTTGGCTTTGGCACAGACGAGAACGGCAAGGACTTCTGGCTGGTCAAGAACTCGTGGGGCACCACTTGGGGTGACAAGGGCTTCATTAAGATGACCCGCAATGCGGAGAATCAGTGCGGCATTGCCACTGCTGCCAGTTATCCATTGGTTTAAGTCATCCCATGCATAACCGCTCAACCTCATTTGATTACTCACAACACCTCTATTCCAATACAAGCATCTCAAAAGCGAAGTTTATAATTTACGATCTGTAATCATCATATATTCTTTTTAGTTTGCCATTAATGTAACAAGTTAGGCATATTTCAATGTTCATGTTTTTGTATTAAATAAACAAATATTTTTAAAATACTAAGTTTGCTGTTGAGTTGAATTTAATGGAATAATTATCAACTGAGGAAGTACTCGCATTCATTTGATAAGCAAAGCCAAACGCCTATTTAAATTCGATAGCACTACATAACTCAATTTAATAATATCGATATGAATCAGCCTCGATACACTCATAGTGTTAAAGTAATCGATAAATACGACGCACGCGCATCGATACATCGAACAGCTGTTGTTTTGTAATAGATAATAATGCAATAGAGAAATTTTTGTCAATTCAATAAATAACAAACACGAAAATGTTATTAACGCTGCGCACGCAAAGTGCGAGGCTCTGCTCGGGATTCTCGGGGCAACCACGTTGCTTATTCGCCAGCAGTGCTGCATCCGCAGAGGAGGCCAACAAAATATCGCCCCCCAACCAGGCGCAATTACAATTGGAAATCAATGGAGGCACGTACGCCACTGACAGCTGGACTAACGTGACGCCCAAAATATTGACGCATCTGGGACTGAATAAGCATCTGCAACGGGATCATCCGCTTTCGATTATCCGCCAGCGTATTGTTAACTATTTTTATGCAGCTTATCGCAATCAGCGCGGGAATCCGCTTTTCTCCGTCTACGACAAATTGAATCCAGTGGTGACCGTGCAGCAGAACTTCGACAACTTGCTAATTCCAAGTGATCATGTGAGCCGACAGAAATCGGACTGTTACTATATCAATCAGCAGCATTTGCTACGTGCGCACACAACAGCCCATCAGGTGGAGCTGATATCGGGCGGATTGGATAACTTTTTGGTGGTCGGTGAAGTATATCGGCGTGACGAGATCGATAGCACACACTATCCGGTGTTCCATCAGGCGGATGCGGTGCGTCTGGTCACGAAAGACAAGCTCTTTGAGCGAAATCCGGGCCTGGAGCTTTTCGAGGAAACGTGGTCAGGTTCTATCGCCAATCCGAAGCGTATTTTGCCGTCCTCCAAATTTATGGATCAAACCAAACAACCTTGTCATACACTGGAAGCAGTTAAGTTGATGGAGCATGAGATGAAGCATGTGCTTGTGGGCCTCACGAAGGATCTTTTTGGACCACGCATCAAATACCGTTGGGTAGACACCTATTTTCCCTTTACTCAACCTTCTTGGGAGCTGGAAATTTACTTTAAGGACAACTGGCTAGAAGTACTCGGCTGTGGCATTATGCGTCACGAGATTCTACAACGCGCGGGCGTGCATCAGTCCATTGGTTACGCCTTTGGATTAGGTCTCGAGCGTTTGGCCATGATATTATTTGATATACCAGACATTCGACTATTTTGGTCCAATGACAGTGGATTCTTGTCGCAGTTCAGTGAGAACGATCTGCAGAATCTAACCAAGTACAAGCCCATTTCACACTATCCACAATGCACAAATGACTTATCCTTCTGGTTGCCGACTGACGTGGAAGTTAATGAAGGATTCTCGCCAAACGATTTTTACGATTTGGTTCGCTCGGTAGCTGGGGACGTTGTTGAACAGGTACATTAAATTATTCGAAAACTATTTTATGGAAATAATGATTTTATTTTTCTTGTATAGATAAGTTTGGTGGACAAGTTCAAGCATCCGAAGACTGGCAAATCCAGCGTGTGCTTCCGTATCGTTTATCGCCATATGGAACGCACCATGACCCAGGCGGAGGTGAATGATATACATAAACACATTGCTGACGCGAGTGTGGAGCATTTTAATGTGGAAATTCGTTAGGTTTATTTTACCTTGTTCAAACAAACGAAAACAAGTAAAATTTATAAAACAAATTTAAAAATGCGTTTTCTCATTACAATCGATTTGTGTAGAGTAGCCTATCGATAAATCGAAATTGCAGCAGCATATTAGTTTTCTGTTTTTGGTATTATATTACTAGAAATTTTCGTTCGACAAAATGATCAACTAGACAAGGTCAGTCAAATGGTAAATTAATATTTTGTAGAAAACTGAAAAGCAAGAAACTGATTGAAAAAATAACTGGATAAGCCTGCAATTGTTAAAGTGGTATATTTTCCGACGGTATTTTTGCATTATCTACTTGCAGTCACTCTGCCGTTGGATTCGGCGTTGAAGTTTTCCTCGTTAATTTTCGCCTATTTGAAATTCAGGTAAAATGTCTACACTAAATGCAGATACTGTGCTATACAGTATATTGGCTCTGGTCATCATCGAGAATGCGTTGGAAATCTACATATCTTTGCGCCAGGTAAGCAGCTACAATATTGCAGCATAGCCGGCACGTGCCGTCATCAAAAGCTGCAATAAAATTGTACACAGTCTACGCTATGATGCATACATACGCGCAGACAAGTATGTATGCATTGACAAATGTGTGTATGTGTGTATTTTTAGCACTATTCGAAATGTCAGATATGCGGGTTCATTGATTGCCACTAATAACAACAATACATTGCTGCAGGTGAAAGTCTACAGGAACGCACAGAAAGTGCCCAAAGAGCTGACGTCGCATATGAGCGAGGAGACCTTCCACAAGGCACGCAAATATGGGCTGGACAATGAAAACTTTGGCATTTTCAAGGCGCTGCTCATGGACGTCTTGTTGCTGTGCCTGGAACTCTATCTGGGTTTGATCGCAATCATCTGGCAGCTGTCTGTGGACGTGGTCAATCGTCTGCACTGGGACGCCAGCAACGAGATACTCGTGAGCTGTGTATTTGTGCTCATCTCAAACTTGATGTCGACCTGCAAGTCGCTGCCCTTTAAGATATACAAGACCTTTGTGCTGGAAGAGTTGCATGGCTTCAACAAGCAAACCGCTCGCTTCTTTGCCTGGGATCAGGTGAAGAGCTTTCTAGTCACCCAAGTGGTCATGCTGCCCATCACAGCGGCCATTATATTCATCGTGCAGCGTGGCGGCGATAATTTCTTCATTTGGCTCTGGGTATTCACCGGTGTCATATCCCTTGTACTGCTCACCATTTACCCGATCTTCATTGCACCGCTGTTCGACAAGTACACGCCTTTGGAGCAAGGACCACTGCGTAAATCCATCGAGGACTTGGCTGCATCGCTCAAATTCCCGCTGACCAAACTGTATGTGGTCGAGGGCTCCAAACGCTCATCGCACAGCAATGCCTACTTCTACGGATTGTGGAACTCCAAGCGCATTGTGCTCTTCGATACGCTGCTGCTCAACAAGGGCAAGGCTGACGATACGGATCTGACGGATGATGAGAAGGGCAAGGGCTGCACCAACGAAGAAGTGCTTGCCGTGCTCGGCCACGAGCTGGGCCACTGGAAGTTAGGCCACGTGACGAAGAATATTGTTATTATGGAGGTGCACTTGCTGCTCATGTTCCTGGTCTTTGGCTATCTCTTCAAGTATGCGCCCTTCTACGAGGCCTTGGGCTTCCAGCCGGGCACACGACCCATTCTTGTAGGCCTGCTGATTGTCTTTACCTATGTGATGGCGCCCTACAACGCCATCATCAATTTCGCCATGACCATTTTGTCGCGTCGCTTCGAGTATCAGGCCGATGAGTTTGCTCACTCGCTGGGCTTCGAGGAGCAGCTGGGACGCGCCTTAATTAAACTGAATTTGGACAACTTAGGCTTTCCAGTCTATGATTGGTTGTACTCCACTTGGAATCATTCGCATCCCACGCTGTTGCAGCGCTTGGCCCGTCTCAAGGAGTTGGGCGCGAACAAGAAACGGCAATGAGCTGCATTCAATACCAAAGCATTTAACTACTCTTCAGTGTGATGATTCCGCTTGTAAAACCCCACACCCAGATCGACACCCACGCCCCGCCCGCCCCCTTTCCGTTACGTGTAATTTATGTAGATTTCGGAATAAAGCAAGCTATAGAAATTTTAAAATGACAATTCTGGAACCGGGTCACTTAAAATGTACAGCTCTTTTTGGAACGATCCCGTCGTAATACTCTTTATTTTATTAGGGATACTGGCTGTAGATAAACTGTGGGCGATCTACCTGATGCTACGCGAGGTATACATCCGATCCACATCCAACCATCCATGTTTGTTCCTCTCCTATTCGCTTTCCAGATCCTTGTCACCTACAACGTGCACGAGGTGCCGGAGCTGCTGCGTCCCTACCTATCCGCTGACCTATTCGAGGCCATGCGCATGTACAAGCTGCACAAGAGCTGGCTGTACGTTGTGAATACCATTTGGATGATCATCATTTGCGGCTGGCTGGAGCTCTACTTTGGCTTCTACGCCTACGTCTGGCAGCTGGCCAACGGGATGGCCTTGATGAGCTGGATGCAGCACGAGGTTGTCGTCTCCATCTTCTTCGTTTGCATTGTCAACCTCTACATGATGATCAAAACACTGCCCGGCAAGCTCTACGAGCAGTACTGCATCGTCAGTCTCGTGAAGCGCAGTCCAGTGAAGTGGTACGTCTGCTTGATAAGCGTCGTGCTCGATGCCGTCTTCACGTTCATCATATTGGTCGTCATCGTGGTGATTCTCGTCTATATGACCATTGCCCTGGGCAACTTGGCCTTTGTGGGTCTCTTTGTGGTGGCGCTGCTCGGGCTCACTCTTCTCATGATCGTGCTGCCCTTTCTCATCGAATGCGTGCTGGGCAAGCGTGTGCCGCTGCAGAACGGAGCGCTGAAAGCGGACCTGGAGGAGCTGACGGCCAAAGTGGGCTTTCCCATGCGGCAGGTGCACTTGATTCGAGTGCGCGACTCCAGCACGGGCAGCAATGCCTTCTTCTATGGCGCCGGCTGCCTCAAGCGCATCGTCATCTTCGACACGTTGCTGGTGAATCGCGGCCTGCCGGCTGGCACTCAGGTGCCGCCCGAGGAGGCCAACAAGGGGCTGCGCAACGAGCAGGTGGTGGCAGTGGTGGCCCACGAGCTGGGCCACTGGAAGAACGGGCATTTCTACAAGGGCATCGCCATGTTCACCGCGCACTTGCTGCTGACGCTGCTGCTGTTCGGCTTGTGCTTTCCCCACGGTCCCCTCTACGAGGCGGTGGGCTTCGAGCCCGGCCTGCAGCCGACGCTGGTGGGGTTCGTCATCATCTTTGTCTTCGTGCTGACGCCGTACTTCACCATCTCCAACGTGCTGATGCTGACCGTGACGCGGCACTTTGAGTACCAGGCGGACGAGTTCGCCTTCCGCCTCGGCTATGGCGGCAACCTGAAGCAGGCGCTGCTCAAGCTCTATGCGGACAACCTGTCGTTCCCCATATCGGACGATTGCTATTCGAGATGGCACCACACGCATCCGCCGATGCTGCAACGCTTGGGCCACATGGACAAGCTCGAGCAGCGTCGGCAGTGATGATCCAAGTAGACTCGGTTCCGGAAACAGTTTGACGTCTCCCGTTTTGAGTTCGTTTTCGATTGGGATTTGGTTTTGAATTCCGATTCGCCGGCAAATATACAATATTTGTACTTAGCCACATAGTTCATATTGCTGTTATTATTGTTGTTGTTGTGTTCACTGGGAAACATGGTAATATACTGAGCAATGGTTTTCTACGACACTTGGCCAAAGATCGACCCGCAACATCTGCTGTGGCTGCTGCTCGCCGTCCTCGTCGTTGACCACATCTGGGAGATGATACTGGCCAAGCGTCAGGTGAGCTTCCGCCCACTCGCTGTGCGACGAACAACCCCCCCCCCCCCACTCATCTGTCGACTCGCGCGTCCGTCCAGTAGCAACTGACGTGTCTGGGCGCCAGCGTGGTGCCCGAGGAGCTGCGCGCCGTCATTCCGCCGGAGGTGTACCATCGCGCCCGCGTCTACGAGCTGCACAAGATGGAGCTGTTCATGTGGAAGCACGGCGTCGACCTCGTCCTCAGCCTGATCGAGCTCTTCTTCGGCTTCTATCCGTTCTTGTGGGACCTGGCCACCGACACGCTGGGCCGGCCCGCCAAGGACGAGATGTGGATCAGCGTGATCTTTGTGTTGTACCTCACCATCTACATCACGGTGCGCTGCCTGCCCGTCCTGCTCTACGACAAGTGCATACTGGAGCTGCGCTACGGCACGCAGAGCCGCATGCCCTGCTACATGTACGTCTGCATGGGCCTGCTCTCCATAGTGCTGGCCCAGCTCGTACTGGCGCCGGTCACGATGGGCATTGTGTTCGTGGTGCGGACCATCGGCTACTTCTTCTTCCTGTACTTCTGGGTGATCTGGGCGATCTGCACGCTGCTGCTGGTCTTCCTGCTGCCCTACCTCTGCATACCGTGCATTGGGCGGCAGGTGCCGCTGCCGGATGGGCCGCTCTACCAGGACGTGAAGCGCGTCTGCGACAGCACCGGCTTCCCCATGACGCGCGTCTTCATCATACGCACCAGGTCGACGCAGTACAGCAATGCGTACTTCTACGGCAGCTGCTGCCTCAAGCGCATCGTCATCTTCGACACGCTGCTCTACAACAAGGGCCTGCAGGCGAGCGAACTGCAGCCGCACGAGGTGGGACGCGGCCTCACCAACATCCAGGTGGCCGCCGTGGTGGCGCACGAGCTGGGGCACTGGAAGAACGGGCACTTCTACAAGGCGACGGCCATCATGAAGGTGCACTTCCTGATCACCATGATACTGTTCGGACTGCTCTTCCACTGTCCGCAGCTGTACGAGGCGGTCGGCTTTGAGGCCGGCGTCTGTCCCATCATTGTCGGCTTCATCATTGTGCTGCGCTTCGCCATCACGCCCTACCTCACGCTGGCCAACTTCCTCATACTGTGGAACCTGCGGCGCTTCGAGTACGCCGCCGATCGCTTTGCCCACTTCCTGGGCTACTCGATGCCGCTGCGCTCCGCGCTGATCAAGATCTATGCGGACCACATGAGCTTCCCCGTTTACGACAAGTGCTATGCGCGCTGGCACCACACGCACCCCACCATCCTGCAGCGCCTGGCCTACCAGCAGCGACTGGACAACGATGCGGCCTACAAGTGACACATGCCATTCCCCACTCCCAACTAAAACCCCCACAAACACAACTCAAATTTGTAGTTCTCTCAGTGCCAGTTTAGGAGCCGGTCGAGCAACATTGTTTCGTATAGCCATTTTTTTTTTTTTTTGTTTTTTTGTAACATTTCGTCTCGTCTCGTCTCGTCTTGTTTCGTTTCGTTTTGTTTAGTTTTTACACATGTTCTTTTTGTAAATCGCAGCCAGTTGAATTATGTCTTTTGGACGCATCACTAAATTGAATGTTCACATTGCAAAGTGGTAAGTGAGCAACGTGCTAACTGAATGACACCTCTAATACCCCGCCTCTCTCCCTCTCCGCAGCCAGACGCACATCACTTATGCGAATGACACGACGCGCATGCTCACCAACAATCCGTCGGGCTTCGCCTTTCGCAGCACGGGCACGACCAGCGGCCAGAGCAGTGGCGACTCCGCGAGCCAGGCGCGCCGCTTTCTGCAGCGGCACTTCGGCAAGCACGGCAGCATTGAGAAATCCACGTCGCTGTGCGCCTTTCTCTTCAACCTGGGCGTCAACTACAACCAGTCCGAGTCGGAGCCCGAGCAGCCACAACAGCAGGAGTCGCCAGAGCGCACTGAGTCGCAGTCGCAGGCAGAGCTGTCGCAGCAGTCGCAGTCGCAGGACGCGGGCAGCGCAGAGAAAGAGCCAGAGCCGCCGAAAGTACAGCTGCACACGTGGCATCTGGAGGAGTTGCCCAGCGTGCAGCCGAAGCTGGCCACGGCCATCGAGTGGCGCCAGGAGCAGTTGCAGATCTTCAATTGCGCTTGGCATCTGCAGAACTGCAGCTGGCGCCATGTGCACAGCAGCGAGTTTCAGCTACCCAATTGGTGAGTGGCCACTCTTAGCATACAACCGATTCAAGCTCTTTTGCAGCAACTGCCAGAAGATCAAGCAGACGACGGAGTACATTAACAGACTGCTGAAGGTATCGCTGCCAGTGCTGGATGGGCAGCAGGAGCAGCTGGATGGCGGCAAGGACGCAGCACGTAGCCCGGCGCTCGGGCCCGATGTGAATGGCAATATAATGAGTCTCAATTCGCTGCTCCAGCAGCTGAACGAGCTGCTCGAGCAGCAGAACGAGGAGCAGGCGGTTCGGGGTTGAATTCAGGGTGCTCTTCGAAATTTGTGATCTATCGATAGTTTATTAAAACACATTGTTTGTCTCATAGAATTTGCTTGACATATTTTTGGTATATGGTATTGAGTTATTATTATTATGTAGTAGTTATAGCATAGATTGGTATTTGGTAAACGGAAAAGTCCTTTCTCGAAGCTTTGCATTGCATGTTTCGTCTATTTGTTTGTTTATTGACTTTTCATTTGAATCTTAAACATAGTATATATATATAGTACGAGTAAGTTGACATAGTATGTATATATAAGTATATTTTATAAGGTATATACGATATTCGTTTTCATTCGTTTACTTGGCATTTGTTAGATCGTAAGTTTCTCTAAAACATATTATAATTTAGCTAGCATAGGATTTTAGGCTTTGGCTATGGTTGAGTTTACTTCGAAGTAACGACAAAATAGGGCAACAACAGTATTTAGAGAGCTGGCTTAGTTTTCAAGTAAATTGTTGTATTTATAATATAGAGATAGCACCTTGAGGACTTTTTCAAAACAAATCTCCAACAGTTGTTCGACTTTGCAAAGAACTTTAGTTCAGCTCTGTGATTCTTGCCCCCCCAATGCAGTGTTTTTTGTGCAAGGACGACAGACATCGAGCGGTATCCTTTCGCCCGTGTTCGAGTGCCAATTGGCAGCTGCTGTTTGAGAGGTCGGACTGATGTTGGTTGTTAAACTTATAGACTAACATAAGTACGAAATGTAGGTACGATATAGAATTTAGGAGTTACGATTAATTCGACACTCAGTAACGTGTTAAAATTGTAGAGAGGGAAAATCGAAGAAACGCAAGCGGAAAAAATCACACGCATAAAATATATTCATTATACATATACATATACATTTATATTATGTAAATTTATAATAATAATTATTATAAGTATTCCTGTTGGTACACACAATAGTTAACAACAATTATCTAAAAAATCTCGCTACATAATAAATGTAATTTTGTTTTTTTTTTTTGTTAATTTCCATTTGGCTTCTGCCATAAATCGTTCGAGTGTCTTAGCTAAGTTTTGTCAATTAATTCAAAATTAAATTAGTTGTTCTTTAAATAAGTATATGCCATAAATAGAGAATATAAAATATAATGTTCGCTATGTATTTCGCATTCAAAAAACTCCTCCCAGACAAACTTTAAAATCGATGTACTGAACTTTGTTTCGGTTGGTTTTTTGTTTGCATTATGTTTTAAATATTTCTGGCTGGTTTCGAGTTGCTTTGTCATAAAAGTAATTACTTTAGCTTTATGAGTATATTTCGTACTATGAGTTATTGTTAAATTACGAATACACATACATACAATAATATTGTTGGTTTCTTTTGCCATGGTAGTTGTTGTTGTTGTTGTTGTTTAGGAAATAGACTTTCAAAAGCTTAACATGCATAAACATTTATGTAATTTGAAACATTTATATTAGCTTAATTTGTTTGTAATCTTGATGGAAATTTTAGCTCTTCATCAATTTGTCAATTGTAAGTTTAATTTTTAAATTTAATGTAATTTTTTTTGCAGAGGTTTTGCATGCGGGAGTTGCTTTCCTCTCAGCTAGCCGCCTACGAAAGGGGCCTTGTTAAAGTAATCGATTGGCATTGTGGCCAAAAAACTCTGCCGTTTACCCAAATTGGTAACAAAAATATATTCTCATATTGTTGTTGTGCTGTTGTGCTAACAAATCTTACGGTTCGTTTCGTTGGCATCGACGGACACACACGCTTACTGCTCATCCTCTGGCGATATTTTGGCCAGGGTCAGCAATATCATGGTCAGCTCCTTGCGCGAGATCTTGCCGTGCTTATCGTGGCCAACGCCGCGCATGATTGTCTCCTCGAAAGCAGCCAGATCCTGGGCATCATAATCATCCTGCAAGCCGCACAAAAACACACAAATTCTCAACTACTTGAAGGATGATTAGCAGGGCAGCAAAGCCTACCTTCTTGACCAGCTCTAACAGATCCTTCAGGAAGCCTTTGAGCTCCTCGTTCTCAATGGTGCCGCTGTTGTCCTGTTGTCGAAAGCAGTTGATGAAAGCAGCAGATAAGTAGATGTGAATATACTTACGCGATCGTATAATGAGAAGACCTTCTCAATGTCCTCCTTGGTGAGTTTGGTGGCACCCTAAAGTGAGGCAACAAGAAGAGAAAGTCATTGCGTGGTTCCAGTTGAAGCAGTTTTTAAAGTAGTTTCTTTTAATGCTACATATATATACACTCGCCATCATACTGTGTGCGGCCCAATTGTAATGTCAACTCGCAAATGGGACTTAAGTAAATATGTATGTAGATTGTGTGTGTGGTGTGTTTGTGTGTGCTTGCTAATATGGTCGTGTTATTTACAGTTCATGCCAAACATTTTCTTTGCTCGCAACGCTTTTTATTTATTATTATGCAGCCCATGCTGCGACTGTTTGCCTATGGAAATTTAAGCCACACACATGCTCACGCACACACACACACATACGCGACGCTTTGGGACTGAGATTGCCTGCATGCAAATCAATTTTCATTTACATTTTTTGTTTGTTTGTTTCGTGTTTGCGTCGACTCAATCTCTCAATAAACATTACAGCCAATTTGAGCACAATTATTTGCACAATCAAAACGAAGAGCAAAAACTCCTGAAGGGCAGTTAAACATTGCCCCTAAAAGTATGCTACACATGCATACATAAAATATTTTTTGCTAAATTTGTGCTCGATTTGGTCGACAGACATTGCAATACTTGTGCGGCACATAACGTATGACTTAATTAAGCAGCCCATGTTCTTGTGCCACACTCCTCCATCCCCCCCTTCGATTTCTCGCGCTCTGACAGTGCGTAATTAATATGCATTAAGGTGAAATTGCGTATTGCTCTGCGGCGCTTCTAGCGCATTTGGCAAAGTAATGTAGCATACATTTCGGCGCGCACATTTATAGCTCCTCGACTCGTATTGTATTTGCGGTACTTAGATTTATTGATTCCACTTCCCACGCAACACACACACACACACACTGCACTTGCGGTTATGCAAGCTCAGACGGAGTTGGCAGCGATTCAAGTTCAATTCGGCTGCAGGTGCTTCGTGGCCGAAAAAGCAGAAATGGGAACGGCTTAAATTCAGCTAGCTAACAATTTGTTACAACTGCGTGAGCGTGTGTGTGTGGGTGTGTGGGTGTCCCTAAGGGCTGATAACATTTATTTTATTTAGCCATGTAAGCTGCTTTATAAACGACGCCAGCGACAAAACGCATTTGCTTTACTTTGAGCATACCCTCTGCCTCCAAAGCTAAGCGGCAAGGTGTGCACAGCTAGCAGCAGAAATGGTCGCTCATCTATTGCTTTGCCTGTGTGTCTGGGGGTGTGCAGGGTAGCGCTGGGTCGCGTCGACGTTGACGTCGCATTCTTAGCTGCTCGTTTATTCGGTTTTCTGGGGATTGGAAATCCATTAAGTGCCCGCTTCGGCAGCCCTTTCACCGCATTGTTCTTTGTCGTGCACTGGCTGTGTCTGTGTGTGCGTGTTGTAAAAATGAGTGGATAGTAGCGCCGCTTTATGCTTGGCTTTAGTGTTTAATTTTGCTCGAAACATTTTCACACTGAATTATATAACATTGGACGGCGCCTAAAAGCGTGCTTTACATTTCGCCGGAGCGCGCTCTGACAAATTGCGCACTTAAGCTGGCTGCTGTCAGTGCGGCACGTTCGCACATCCCTGATAAAATGAAGTAATTATTTTATACTTCAACACTTTTGAAAACCATTTCGGGGTTACGACGTTTCGGCGGCGGATGTCTGCGGCTGTCATTACCCATATGGGCATAGACCGAGGCGTCCCGCGCACCTCTCGCTCACATAGTTGCACGCATCTCTAAATTATGCAAAAGGTCGCAGAGGGTCGTATCTGGACTATCATTAGGTTTAAGCAGGGCACGTACATGTACTTATCACACATCTCTCACACCCGCCGTCGGTTTGCACCACTTCCGTGTGTGTCTCTGTCTGTGCGTGTTTGTGTGTGTGTTGGGGGGGATTCGGCAAACATCTAATTAGTGGAGCATAGTTGTCGTTTGGTTATTGGATTGGTCAGAGCTTAAGGCTCCTTTGCGGTTAAAGAGGATGTGTTTGCTGTTGCTTAAGCTCAGGGTGTTTGACTATTTAACAGACAAATTAAACTAAACTAAACGAAAATTTGTGTGGCTTGACAGTGTCTACACTGATTAAATGTCGTTTGTCCAAAAGTAGAACATTTATGCTTTCTGTCCACATCAACTTCAAAATTATGACACTAGAAAGAGCATGAAAATCTTAGCTTTATACTCTGGCATACTTCGAGCAATTAAGTATATAAAGATACAGTTTTAAAGTTTAAATATTTTAAACAAAACAACTTAATTAAAGTTTACTTTATGACGTTGTAATTAGTGCTATGAAACAAGCATTCTGTAGGTCACTTTGATTGTTTGAGATACAGTCTATAAAGTTGCTATGAAATTGAAGCAGTTTGTGAAGCTGCTCATATATTTATCTACATAACATTTGTCATTCTCCTAAATGAAGTTGAGCAAATTATATCAAGCCATATGTAAGCCTAGCAAAGTATTTGTCTGCTCGCAAAATTTGACAATTTGACGTTAAGCTGCTGCTCTGTAGCAGAAATATATTTTCGGCTGCGACTTAGTTGACTTTCGTTGACATCTTGACAGTATTCAATTTATAATCCCAGCTAATGCAGCTTAAAACACTCGGCTAGAAACAGTTCGCAAATACTTATTCGGTAGTTATTCACCGCCAGCAGATTCACTCTTTTGAGACTCATGCATCCTTTTGTTGGTAGTGTGGTTAGACGCAGATAGCTCAGAGTTACGCATAGTAAGTTTCCTTTGGACCACAATGCTACACAGTTTCACTCATACTAAAGCACGCAAACACTAAAAAGTAGCTGAGGATTTTGAAGGGAAAGCAAAAGCAAACACACAGCATTCCAGCATGCAGTTAAAAGCTATTTAAGAATAAAATACGATATATAAATATAGTACACACAATGTTCATACGTAAGAAATGCTTGATAGCAACTTGTCTATAGATATGCAATTGTGTTGTTTTTGTGTTGTTTTGTCTACTTTGTTGGGCATTCAAATGGCAAAAAGTTGAAACTGTCGCAAAACGCACGAAAAGGATTCAAAAAAGCAAAAGTCAATAATATCCTTCTAGTTTTTTCTGTTTGCCAACTTAAATGGAAACCAAATATTTATTATTCTGTTTTTTTTTAAAGCTGTTTTTGTTTGTGTGGTTTTTCACAAAATAAACATGAATATTTATGTTGGGATTAATTTTAAATACCATTGCAGTGAAAACTTTAATTGCAATGACACTTCTATAAATTATATTTAAGCTTAAATTGAGGAAACTAGTAACAGAATTCAGTGACTTGAACTTTTGATTAAAGACAAAAGATACTTTATCTAAAGAAAGGCTTTGCTTGTTTTATCAATCAAAAGTCAATGAAAGTAAGACCCTTTTTAAATAAACTGCTGTAAGGAAACAATTCGAATACTAAAATAAAGATTTGTTGTAAGTTAGACTTGCTTGGATAAAATCATGGCAATAAAAATGCAAAGCGCATCTAAGCTTTGTCGCTTTTCCCATTTTCTTCATCAACTTGTTTTGTGTTTGTATTGTTTTTTTTTTTTTTTCGTATTGTCGTTGTTTATTCCAATTGGTTTGGTAACGTGTTTCTCTCTCTGCGTTCAGCTTTGGATGGTAAATACTTACATCAATGCCCTCCTGTTGAACGAGTGTGTTTTATTGAATATTGTATAGTTGTTGTTGTTGTTGTAGATGTTGTTGTTGTAGGCAGTGCAAGTTGTTTGTAGTTGTTGTTGTCGATTTTATTTACAGCGAATTGTTTTTTTTTATTGTTAGTTTAGCATTAGTTTTTTGTTGCGGCAATATTAAAGTCGAGTTTTTAATTGCATTTTATTTATTTAAGTTTCGTTTCATTTTGTTTTTTAGTTTTGTTTCATTTTTTTGTTGGTAAAGAGTGAAAAGAATGTTTTGTGGCAGCCAAAATTTACATCACGTGCACATATATTTTTAGTTTCATTTTGTTGTAATTATAAATGAAATAAAATTTACAAGTGTCGATTGTTGTATTTATTTATAAGAGTTGAAAATAGTTAATAGAAATATGCATGTAAATATGTTATGTAGAGAAGTTTGTAATAGGTACAGTTGTTGTTTAGGTAGTTGCAGTTGGTTAGGCATAGAGTTGCAATAGAGAAGGGGTTATGCGGAGGGGGGGAATGAAAAAGAAAGTCAGTGAAAATTTCGTCAAGTATCGAAAGTAGTTAAATAAAAACTTTGCATCTTATTTTGTACGAGCTGCAAAATATAACTAACATATTCGGCAGCAATCAAGTAAATTAGTTTAGTTTTGCAGATATGTTTAGACTAGCAGAGTTTTGGTTAGTAAGCTAGGTCCAGCTATGTTAGAATGCAGCAAACTTAAAATTTAAATTGTATAGTAGTTTACGTCTAATAAACATAAGCTAACCATAGGCAAGACCAATTAGTAAACGATTCACTTGCAGTTACTTAAGAGCTTTAAGTTTTGTTTTGTTGTACTTCTACTTAATTCATCTGTCGCTTAAAGGTGCAGAGAGAGAGCTATAGCAATACATAATAATAATAACAATAATAGTAGAGAAACGAAAAACGTAATAATTTTGTTGGTAAGCCAAAATTGTGTGCGCCAGTCGAACGATGCTTTCAGCTTGCCACAATTCCACGTAAGCTGCACGTGGCCAGCACAAATGCCGCTTCGGAGACAACTCCGAAGTAGCGTAAACAAAAATAAATGCCTGTAACGTGGCCTCGCACAACTGGGGAGCAAATAAAAACGACCAACCCACTAAATGGCCAACCTGCCATCCGGCTAGAATTAAAGTAAATTTGGCAGGCCACACAGTGCGCCCAAAAGTTTTTGCACATTTTAAAGCTTTGAGTGCAGATGCAGCTTGCAGCGTACAGCTCTGGTGCATTATGCTGAAACTCATTGCGACACACGCGGCGTATACGTGACGTGCATTAGCATAAGCTGTTCCGGGTTTGGCACGAGGCCAAAACAGCAAAAGCTGCAGCGCCAGCAAACGTCACAGCCAACACTGGGCAACTTCAATTTAATTTTATATAAGCCATCACACTGAAATTATTTATAGGGTATCAAAAAGTTATGTCCACATTAGGTTTCAAGCACAGCCGCAGTGTGGCAGTTAGACTTGAGTGGAGTGCGGCACGTGAAATGCAATTCGCAGAGCGAATTTAACAGCAGAAAATAATGCAAATCAGCTGGATAGTTTAGTTTAATTTTGATGACTTTGGCAGCTCGCATCTCTCTCTTCAATAATTTGCAGCAAAATGCGGCAGCTGCGATTTGTTGTGCAGTGTAATTGGGCAATTACCTGTGCGGTGGGTAGTTGGCGTTGGCTGGTGTAAATGCAGCATGCAGAGCCATAACTCATAAGTCTTTCGCTGCCACTTGGCGGTTGTAAAAATGTTGATGCATGCTTATTTTCATTTTTATTGCTTACGAAATGCTCCCAACTGGCAGCAGTCAACCAACTGCCCCACCCGGCACCACCATCGCACCACATCAGCGGCGTATATATATGCGTATTATGAGATGGCCAAATGGGCTGGAAATGCCAATTTTATGGCTGCTTAAACTTGTAGCTTGCCGTTTTATTGCATACTTGCGGGCGTTAATAAGCACTGCAACAAAGTTCCAAGATGCGCGACTTGCGTCGTGTCAGTCTTATCAGTTGGGCGTTGCAGGTGGCTCGCGCCTTGTTTTCGCTGGCCACAAGTTGCGGCATTATAATTGGCTGCTGATGCTGCACAAACGCGGTGCAAAAGTTGTGCGCAATAGAGAGGAAAGTTGATGGAATCTCCATTTTGATTACAAGTGTGTTGCATGTGGCATGTGGTGTGCGACGTGTGCGAGTTGATTTCAGCTTGTCGGTTACATTGTAAATGCGCATCAGGCAACATGCTACATGCGACATGCGACATGCTACACGCTACATGTGCTGGGCGTGGCAGCAAAATGCGAGCAGGGGAAGCGGGGAGTTGTCAATAAAAGGCAAATAAAATGTCACTGTGCTGCCAACTGTAACAATGGGCAAATAGTTTACATGGTTGCGGCTGTGGCTCTAAATATCATTGTCGTACTCGTTCCCGTTCCCGTTACCGTTCCCATTCCCGTTGTGGCTGCAGCTTTAACTGGAAATGTGGCTTTCTGTGGCTGCACATTGCTCATACGCCACGCTGCACAAGCGGCTGAAAACTGGCAATCGCAATGCATTTGTTTCGTTGCGGTCTGCGCCTAATATGCAAATCGAACACGTTGCATTGTGTGAGATCGGTTGGGCAAATGAAAATTGCCCATCTGGCGACTGGAAAAGGGCAACAATTCTAATAAAAACCGGTCGCATTTGATCGAATTGAGGGGCGCACTTTAAAAAGTTGGCAAGCACATCCCATACGCTCGCCATGAGCAGCTCGAGTGTGACTCAAGCACGTACATTTGCAGCAAATAACAATAAGCACTCGTAACTGGCAACTGGCACAGCTCCGGTTGCTGTGTTCGTTTGCCGAAGCTCAAGTTGATTGCCAGGAACAGCTCAAAGTGCTATTGTACATACATGCTAGTATAGCAGTTGGTCATGGTCGGGATTTGTGCGCTGCCAGGCATCTGCCAGCAGTAACATAAGTTTAGCTGTCGGCTACAGGCATCCGCTTACTTACATACCCTGTGACTGGACTGTGGCCATATGCTAGCGACTCGCTGTAGCCAATTGCATAATGACTTCTCTTGAAATACTCTGAATATGCACATAATTACTTGATAACTTGCAATAGAATTCATCACGCCAACACGCCAAGTTTTGCTTTGCGAAGTCTGGCGTCTAACCCGACCATAATGCAGCCTTGAACCCAGCCCAAAACGCTGACTGAGCATGCTAAAAGCCAAGCACAAAAATGCGAGCCACATTTTGGCAAATATTGCAGTCAAAGTTGGAGTGGCTTCGGTGGAAGGCGAACGCAAAGTTATGGCCAAGTTGGTATGGTTTTGTTCTGCGGCCGGGTGACCAATTACGTTACGGGCAGTCAGTCAGCTAGTCGGCTGCCCGGCAGCATGGCAACAATGAATGCCATAACTGGGGCTTTTGTTGCCTCAACAGTGCCGGCGCTGCGCTCCATTTAACCCCAATGGGCGCATTTCGAGCAGCGCTCTTCTTTAATATTAAATGTCAAAATAAATTCTGAAATGTACAGCCACGAGAGAGAACTCTGTCTCTTGATGCCGCCACTTTGAATGCCCCAAAGTGTAACACCTGCTGCAGCAAAGTATTCAGATTCAGATTTGTCATCGGATTCGGGACCGAAACTTTGCCTAATTACAGAATCAAAAGTTGAACAAATGTCAGCCATGCTCTTGCCTATTTCAAGCAGAAAACTTTGCTGAGCACACGGACGACCCCTGGAAAAAAAAGAACTTGGGGCTCATTCTGCTGGAACACACAAATTGATTTGTTCAACCACCATCCCCCCCCCCCCCCCCGCAAGCGAGAACAGGTGTTTCAATCTGTTGTGCAATCTGGTCTATCGCTGCCTTTTGACATCTCACATTCGCCACGTTAGCTGACTCGGCTCGGTTATTATGCTGTGCATTGCAATTCCTTTTTGCTTTTTACCGTGTGCGCTTCAATAACTTTTATTTCACGATGTGATGGCGTCGAAACGTGGCTATAACAGATTTCAACTCGTTCGACCAGACGCACGGCTCTTGGGCAAAACTAATAGAACATAAAAATGGGTAAAGTGAAATAAAAATATACGCATGGCCTTGGTAGTTAAATGCAAGACTAATGCGTTGCTTTTAGCCAAGTAATAACTAAAGCTAGCTAAAGCTAACCTATGTGCCATATAGTGTTGACCTACTCAATGCTATAAATATAGATAGTTATATATGTATATATACTGGTAGAGTATGTTCTTGCAAATTACAGTTAAAAAGTTAGCTCCACTGAGGCTCGATATCTTTCATCGCAATTTCCTCAATCGAACGGTGTACGCACTAATAAAGCTAAGCACTTACCTTGAATACCTGACGGCAGAGGAAGTTCTCCTTAACCGGAAGCAGTCTGCAATAAATAAGTTGGGCGTATTGTTGACATTGAATGCAGTAGGCGGTTGCTTCAGCCAATCTACTTACTTGGCCATTTCCGAGAGCTGCAAACGACCATCCTTATTGGCATCGAAAACTTGGAGCTGCCGAGTGAGAGGGATAGGGCCGAGTGAGAGCGTGAGTATAGTAAATGAGCTCAATGACAAAACTTTTATGCTTAATTAATGATATAGAAATTGCTTGTGTGTCTCTTGAGCATTGGATAACAGTCCGAAATAAACACATGCTCGTAAATCGACTTGGCTAAGTTACTTAACGATTTCACTCATGGCTTAAATTCCCCGCGGGCCAACCAAGCATTAGCGAGAGCTTCAATTACGTGTTTTTGGCTCCTTTTGTTTCAGCAATAACTGCTTAATAGGCTTGAAATATGCTAAGAACTGTCTGCCTGTTGAATTCAAATGCCAAATAAAATTACACACTTTCACGTCTTTGGCCTTTGGGTTTGAAAGCCGAAGCTGTGTTTAAAAATCAGACATTTTCATAACTTATCGCGTAAACTCACTGATTCCAGCAGTGCCGAAATAGAACAGAAAAATTTGCCAACTTTTTGCACTCCCCTTTGTTTTACTTAGCATGCAAATGAGTTGCTGTGGACTCTTTATCATGATTTATGATGATACGTGCTGCGGGGCGAAGTTGTCCCACAACCAAAGCAGACAAGAGAGTAATACAAATTAGCTTCTTGTACAGGCGACTTGGAGTCAAAAGCCGTAGAACATACATGTCTGCTGCCATTATAAACTTTTTCATTTACGTTCGTTTCTTTTTTTTAATTTGTGTGCATATAAATTGCACGGAATTTCACATTATTGTGTGGCTCGGGAAATTTAATTGCAAAATATACGCCAGACTTGTCACCCAACATGCTGTGGCGTTTATGTGGAAGAGCGCACTGACATTGATTGAGTAATAGTTGTTGATATTTTTAATTTGGTGAGTGTTGCGCTAGCCTTGGTAATGAATTGCGCTAGCTCTGAACTAATCTAATGGCACATCAAGTATACGCACCATGGTGTCTGTGTACTCAATGAGCTTATCCTCGGAAACGTCGTTGATCTTTTTGGCCTCTTTGAGCAAGTCACGTAGGAAATTCTTAAGCTCGTCCGCCTCAATGTAACCAGAGTTATCAGTATCGTATTCACGCCAGATCTACGGGTAATCGAGTACATCGTGTTCAAATTAATTAAGAATACATTTCTGAAAAGCTGTTAACAGTTTCGCCATCAGCATCTGCATCCGCATTGGCAACATCTTCAGCGCCAGCTGCCTCTGGGTCCAGCCAGTTTGTCAATGGCTGCTCCTCGTTTTACGCTCTGTTGGCCATCACTTACCTTCATGAATTCGACGCTTGATTCCAAGGGGTTATCGAAGCGGAAGAGCAAAAGGAAATTCTCCTCCATGGGCAGAAGTTGGGCAAGCTGTGAATGTATATATAAGTTTACAGATGTATTTGTCGCCAAGCTCGTTCGACTTTAAGCAGCAACTGTAATTTGACTTAAGGTTTCAGCTACAGATTAACATATGGCAAATTTGCCACGTCAGCAACGCTTGATTCAATTAACTCGATTAGTCGCAATTTATTTTTGACGTTTACTCTGCTGTCGAGTCTAAAAATACTTAGTGGCTGATATACTTTAACGTCGGGCTGGCATTTCGCAAGTTCTATATACAAAAAGCAATTTAATTGAGCGGGATTTCGTAACAACACAAACAATTTGCAAGTGAAAACTTATCCCGCTTTTCTGGGGTACTGCTGTTTTGTCTGCGAATATTTCGGCTAACTAAAAGTAAATTCTGCGCGTTAGTTTCACTCGAGTTGCTGCGGGAAATTGCAACGCAAAACTTTTGCCTCAAAATTTAAGTGTTGATTTGAATTTTGGTCATGTCGACAGCCGAGTGCAGAATGCCAAACTTTTCATCTTGCTCTTAATTTAATTATATCAGTTTAGAGCATTTTGAAGCCACTCCTTAAGATAATTTCGTTACATGTGTGTAAACAGAGTCCTAGGCATCTCGTTCGTATCACCTTGCGAATTGCGCTGTGGTAAATAGCATGAAAAGTAGCCACGTTGCGTATGCGCAACATTTTCAAGTTGAATAAATGATGAATGTGGGTGGCTGAAAGCTTTTTGAAGTCATTGTAATGCGAGTAAGCTGGCACAAAAAGGGTTGTCCCAACCTGTCCAACAAACTTTGTCTCATTTATCATTCGACAACGCCCAAGAAGCGGGCAACATTATTATTATTACTGCCGCCATTGAAGTCGAAGTTGTACGAGTCTTACACAAAAGCTACTTTCAATAGTCTGCGGCCGCTCCAGCATTGTTGAGCCTCAATTAAAAACTCATTTAAAGACGAGCGAAACTTTTTTTTGGCAGACCTTGGCGCAGACGTTGGTTGGCAAATGGCAAATGGCGAAAATGGCCAAATAAATTATTGAGCCCAAGAGGAAAATTGGTTGTAGGGCGGCAGCATCATTTAAAAAGCAATTTGAAAGCAGCAGCAGAATGTCACATTGCGCATACGACATGAGGAACGTAAAATACTAAACGAAAAAGACGCATAGAAGACAAGTTGACAACACTGCATAACATGCTGAGTTGCTAGACTTAGAGACTCACCTCTCTGATATCGATTTTGCCATCCTGATTATCATCGTAGGCCTCCATGAAGCAGGACTTCAGCTCCTCCAGCATTGTGTCAGTGACAGCCTGCAAAGAGACAAATGCGATAGAAACACCCAGAGCAGAGCAGAGCAGATCAGATGAGTATGCTTGCAGACTTCTACTCACCTCAGGGCTGATGTCAGTGGCATTGGCGCTGGATACGAACTCGCGCAGGAAGCCGTCTAGTTCGGTGCCCTCAATGTAGCCATTGCCTAGGGCGCAAGAAATAAAGTTGGCTGTTAGCAGAGCAGGCAAGAAACATATGCTGAAAACAAGCTGAAGTACACACCATCTTTATCGTAGTGCGCCCACACGTCCATAAACTGGTTTGCCGACAGTTTCTTCAGCTCCCGCGACTCGGGATCACGATATTGGCGCATAAAATTGTGTGCCTTCTCGATTTGTACGCGCTTGGCGGCGGCAGCAGCTGCAGCAGAATCCATTTCAACTTCTTTTTTTTATTGAATTTACTGTGTAGTTTCACTGCGGTGTATATTTGCCGGGGTTATCTACAAAATAAGCAAAACATAATTTTGAGATACCAATTGAAAAGCATTTGGCAAGAGTCACGTAAGCAGGCGCAATCAAAAATCACTCAACGACTAGACAGAGCAACTTTGGGAGACCACATAAAAATGAGAACTTTAAAAGTGCTGCATATTTCAGAGAATGAAAATTAAATCAATTAGTTTGACGGCAAGTTCATTATTGGCTTAGTGTTTGAGCGAATGGGGGTGGAGAGCTTAAAATTAATAGCACACATAGACGGTGGGGTGCCGACGAATGACGTCCTGCCACTATTTTAGTTGCCACGATGGCGGCGCATATAAAAGGGCAGCTAACAGGATTAGGGTAAACAATGTTGTGTGTGTGTGAAGTCAACGCAGCGACTGCTGCGCACTTAACATATAGAGCTACCTAGACAACGTTCGTCGCCCATAAAATGCATGGCATAGTTGAAGGCGACACTTAAATTAAGCCGAGCGCCCCGAGTTCGGCCCCCTGCAGCCAGCATCAAAAGCAGCGACGTCACTCTGTGTTAAATATGTACTTATTTAACAAAGAGAATGCGATATAAATTGCTTTACAAACTAAAATAACAAGCATAAATTACAACTCGTGTTGTTGCTGCTGCTGCTGCTGCTCTTGTTGTCGCCTGTCTGTTCCTGTTCCCGTTGTTATGTGTTGTGCGGTCGCTGCGGGCACTGAAACAAAGGAAAAAACGAACAAAAAAAAAAGACGAGAGCTGTGCCTCAGTCAGAGCAGCAGCAGGATGCGAACTAAACGTTTGTCCTGCTCGGAAGTTGCGGGCGAGTAGCAGTTAGTTGCGGCTCCTGCGGGCCCCGAACTGCGCGTCTGTCTGCCTCTGGACATGCCAGCAATTCTGAGCAGCTGCCGCCGAATGAGTTGCACCGTGCCACACACACACACACACACACACACACACACACACACACAATTGATGCGGGCAACGAGGGCAACTTGTTGCCGTCGCCGTTGCCGTTGCTGTTGCAGTTGCTGCAATTGCTGCTGCTAATGCAACTGCAAATGCGTGGCCGGACAAGTTGAGTCCTGTAGCGCTATCTATTCCAAACAGTTGCCGCAATTTCAGCACCAAATTGGATGGTGGTCTACATACTGACCGTTCGGTTTGTCTTTCAACTTTCCACAGAATACTCATTAGGAACTAACGAGCAACCCGTTCTCTTCAAAATACTAACTTGAAATATTGTGCAAATCGTGTTTGTGCATTAAACTGCATAAAATATTTTTAATTGCTTTAAAATATTTAATTTATTGACGTCGAAATTGCTAAGCAGTAAATTGCATATATGTATATATATTTTCATTGATATTTTGACGAATTTCTATCTAAAATATAACAGACAGGTTATTAACTATTGAAATAAACTTTATTTTGCAGAATGTGAAACATTTATTAATGTGTATTTATCGGCGATCGTAAATAGGAGCTATGTATTTAAAAAAGGAGCCAACAAGTTATTTCGACATCAGAAAGAAACACACATAACAATTCAATAAGTTCGTCGTAAATATACAAAATGTGGCTTCTAGATGTTTGTCGGTATTTTTTTATTAGTATTTTTATTTGGCATAATCCTTCAAGGCATATGCATATAAATTTGATAGTGATCTGGCAACTTGTTCGATAGTTATCGCATTTTGTGTGAAGAAGTTGTTGTTATCGAAAAATAAATGGAAATGTTTTGTTTTCATTTTCGACAAATTCACAAATAAATTAAACTATTATTTGCAGTTTTGTGTTGACAGATTATTTGTAATTCCTAAATGAACTCTTATTAAATAGATACTATTTGTGATAATATATTTCATCTCATTTAAATTGTCATTGATATCTTTTTATCATTTAATCTACTCAGAATAGTTCTTGACTGAATTGCAAAAATGTATATTGCAATCAGCAGGTTCCATTTGTGTATTTTATGAAATATGAAAAAGTTTTGAATATCCACTTCACATTTTTTATTTAATTTATTTGCGCAACTTGCGGAAAAGTATCTAAGCTGGGAACAACGATTGCTACACTTGTTGAACTTTTACTTCTACGCATTACAGTGCGAACTTTCTCAGTGAAAAGGACCCGCTTAACTCCACCTGAATGCAATAAATGCAACTTTAAGTGTAGCAACGAATAGTACGGCAACTGCAACTGCCACAGCAACTGCAGAAGTGAGCGCAATAATGCTTCCTAAAGACTTTTGTACTGCAGCTATGTTGACATTTTATGGATGAAAAGAAATTGCATTGAAAGCCAAGAATACAGCAAAGCCTTGAGCACACATTCTGGGTCAGGCTCATTAGAAGGACCTTCGCATTGTTGGCGCGCCGTTTGTTATTACAAAACGCATAATGGCACACACACACATACGAGTTGCACAGCCTGCAGCAATTGATGTTGTTGCCAGTTTTATTGTTTGTTGTTATTGCTGCTGTCACAGCTGCAACTGCGGAATGGCATATGAAGCGGCAAATACATTTAAGTGTACTGCAGGATATTCGAAAACTTCCACTTGAAAATGGCAAGCGCTAAGCGCGCCGAGCATCGAAAATTCTAAATATGCCACCAAATGTTCTGTCTACATACATATGGCTATAAGTTATAGCTGCTATAAGCCCAGGCTGTGTTAGTATGCATAATTCACGCTTTTATGTCGCACACAGAACTGTAATGCAATTGCCAAGACAAACTGCTGAAAAAGAATAACTTTTTTTGAATGTGCATAGCAAACAGGAAGCTGAAATAAGTTCGATCCCATTTGAAACGAGCGAAAATATTTACATAGTTGCATATGATTTGTAGACTGCTGAGGCAATTAATAGTTGCTCGTGAGGATGTAAAGCATAAAAACTTTGAAGATAAACATCTAAATTTGTAATTACAGTATCGCAATTATCTTCCTTATTGGCTATGAAAGCCCACTAATTGGCATGAAGTTAATAATTCACTGTTGTTGTTTTGCCTGACATAATTAGCCAAAGTGGCCCGTGAAATGCATAAAATATTATGCCTCCGATTGTTGATTAATGCACGCATTTGCCAAATTATGTGAGCGCAGTGGAATGTCAGCGTAAACAAGAAGCATAAATATTTAGTGCGTATATTAAGTATACGCAGTCGACATGAAAGTGCCATAAAAACGCTGCTGCAGCGTAGCGAACGCAAACAACAAAAATAATTTAATTTTTGCTGCTTGTCACGCTTTTGTGAGCTGTCAACAACAGCGCCAACAACACAAGCACAACAACTGCGCGGAAACGGAAATGGAGAAACAGAAATAGTGGAAATTCGCATGCCGTATTTGCAGGCGAGACATTGCGGCTTAATGGTCGTTTCACATGGCAGCCGACAAAACCAAAGACCAACCAGTTGACCCAGGTAGCAAAGTGACAAAAAATAAAAAAAAACGAGTACGAGCCTGGGGACAAACGATTGTCAGGCAGCGTCTTCGCTTGGTGCGGATTGCATAAGTCAAGCCGCTGCGACGCGCGTGCTAAAGTGGCCCCAGCCTGTGACGAGTGCGGGTCACAAGTCGAGTGCTTCTGCTTTGCGACCTGTGACACGTCCGCCTGCAGACAGCCTGGACACCCGTTGCATGCTCAACAGCTGACTGACTGAAAGCGTCGACTTTAACTGCATTAAGCTCGCTGCTCGCTGCTCGCTGCTCGCTACTGTGTCTGTTTATATCTGGTTATATGGCCGCCTTCGTGCACGATCCGGCGGAAATGTGTACGTGTTGGGCGCACGTCCTGCTCTGGGCTGGCTGGCTAGCTGGCATATCTATTTTTACGTTTCTCAAAGTCTGAATTATATATTAGTGCCTTGAGTATTTACCACGCAGACGATAGCTTTGTGGCAGCTTCTATTTTTGGCTTTAATTACGCCAAGCAACGGCAATTGCAGTGGTAGTAAAAGCATTAACAACAAACAACAATAACAGTTTTGCAGACTGATTGTTTGGCCTTCAAATTTGTTGTTTCCCCTTAGTTTTTTTCGTTTTTTTACAGGGTTTATTGATTCTTTTATAAGCAACATTTGCTATTCTGGCAAGTGTGATACCAAAGCGACTTTATATATTATGCTGCATGAAATTCTCTTAATTGCTTGTGATCAGCAAGTAAATTTTGAGTTACTACACGTAATTCGGCAGACTTCTATTTCCTACGCTTTATGGTTCCATAAATTTCACAGCAGAAGTTTTTATGTTGGATTCCATTTCCTTTGCTTATCACACTTGGCTTTTATGCCAGTGATCTGGGTGGCAGGCAAATGATGAACCCAGTAGAAAGTAAGTAATACAGCTGTAAAACCAAAGGAAAGAGGGAAGCTTTCCTTTCCGGCTTTACAAGCAGCTATATAAAGAGACATCTGTTCGTAGTGAGCGCGTGTATAAAAAGTTTGTGGCTTTCAGTTGCCTTGCTTTCTTTCCACTGCTGCACTGCAATGTGTCAGCTAAAGTCATATTCATAAATAATAATATATAAAGACATTGAGGCAGCAGCACAGCAAACCACACACACGCACACTCACACTTCTCTATAATTTATGCCAGTGCAGGCGGAAGTTGAAAAGCAAAGCACACTTGCACACACACATTCATTCACACGTACACGACTGACAGTCAGCCGACTGAATGACCGAGTAACTAACTGACTGACTGACGGACGGACGGACGGACGGACGGATGGACGAAGAGAAGGCATTCTGCATGCCTGTTATGTCCGCTGCTTAGCTTGTGAATTATACAGCACATATTGTCTCGCTCGGCATACTCTGTTAACTGCTTTGCATAGGGTGAGTATACATGTGCATTAGATTATTAACTGTCTGTTGGTGAAATTTAAATGTATTTTTAGGCTCTTTTGTGGATAGCAAGCAAATAGATCACTCAGCTGTGCTATAAAAAGCGAGTGTAAAACATTTTGGAAAGTATAGTGCACAATGTGCCATCATACTTAGCACGCGAAGCACTCATTACAGGGCATCCTCAAGTAGCGCATAGTTGACTCAAGGCTCGTCTGTTTTTTGTGCTGAGTTTCATGTATGGGTTGTTTTTAGTTTTCCCTACTGTATTTCACTTTCATTAAGGCGCGCGAACACGGGCCAAGAGGTAGGGCTCTCAACAAGGAAGGCTTCCACTTGCCTGTGCATGCGAGCGGGAATAATAAAGTTAGCCTTGGCATCAAAGCAAGACACTTAGCAAGGCAGAAGCCAAAGCCGACGCCGTAGCCGGCAACAGTTGCGTCTTGACATTGACATTTCCATTTGGCCGGGCCACGTTGAAGCCAGCAGCATTGAATTGTGGCCCAAATCAGCTGCCCAATGGCTTGAAAATTGCGCTGAGCTCGCACGCATCATAAAAAGACAAATGGGCCGCATTGATTTGCATGCTGCGCAGCTGCTTTCACTCTCTATATGGTATCTCTGATCCGATCAATCTGCATCCCAAACGGATTAACCAATAAAAGGTTTGCCAGCGTCTGTCTGTCTGGCTGTCTGTCAATGCCGCAGGGAGCACATCTAATTTATGAGCCGAGCTAAGCCGAGACGCACAATTTGTCAAAACACTTTGACATTCCCACAATTTCATTCATTGTATGCGGCTTACGATTTGGGTTCGGTTACGGGTTCGGGTTCGCTAATAAAAATGCACTTAAATGTTAACAACCAATTTGTAAAGTTGAATTGCAGTTAGATGCGACAATAAACCAGAGACATGCACTTCAAGCAAGTCGAGACTCCCCCCAAATTGATGCCGATTAAATGTTTCAGCTCTTCTGCCATACATCTAATGGTAGACCCAGACCCAGCTGACCTGATCGTGTGTTTATATTCACGGGGTGTAGAAATAGCATGTGCTTCACGTGGCGTATTGAGAGCATTTGCTTTCGAGCGACTTAAATAATTAGCGCGTAATTTACGAGTATTTATCCGGTTTCGGCGGGCACATGGCCACAATAATTTCAATATCGAAGATGTGCATAAATTTTAATTAAGCGAAAGCGTTTAATTTATGTGATTTTAAATAGCATAAATCTGGACGCAAAAAGCGCCTGGCCGCGCCCTGAACATGGAATCGAATGGTTTATGGCATTCTAATTTAATAAATCGCAATATTTATTTGTCTTTTCCCCGACGCGCTGAGCGATTTCACACGCCAAGTGGTTCGCGCAGTGTAAAATCTGTGTGTAAATCGCAATAAATTCGATGCTAAACATTTCTTGAAAATCTCAGACTTCTCGCCACGTACTCGTATACTCAATTAGCAGGCACTGTTGCAGTCTCTTTCAAGTTCAATGGATTTGTGATTTACATTCTCGTCTAGTCGCCTAATTGGCCAAGTTGTCTGACCTGCTTAATGATACATATACGTATGTATCTTCAACAATTGGCGTATAATTCGCGAAGAGCTCTATATATAGCAGCAATTCTATATAGTCGGCAGCTGTGATTTCACACAATTCGTTTTTTTTCGCACTCTTCAATGAAACTTCAAGCGGCTGCCTCAGAATTATTTTTGGCTGAAATCTGACAAGTGAAAGAAAACATTCGGAATTTATTATTGTGATAATACACAGGCGAATGCAAAATGTGCCCCTGCCAATGATGCCACAAACGGTCAGTGGGGTGCCCCACGTACAGCTCTTCACACCCAACAGAGGCGCATCAATTGCGTCATTTTTTCAACAGAGCAGAGTACAGGAATCAGATGTGTGTGGTTGCAACAACTTGTGTGGGCTTAGTATTAAACAGTTGCTAATTACTATGAAGCTGATTGGAATGCATTATTTAACAACTAATGCGGCAAACTAGTTGCAAAATATCATTCTATGTGCATTGCAGTAGGCTTAAACCATTAATATTCACCGACAATCTCTGGAACGGAGCGCATTATTGCCGCATTATGCGTTCGCTGTTCCTAGTCGACAGCTGTCGCAGCGGTGCTCATTTAAGCAATTCAAATTAGTTGCTGTCACTGCGGCCAGCCACAGAGCCGCACTCCATCTGGCCTTGCCTCTTCAGAGTTGCCATAAAAATTTAATTAAAACACTTGCAGTTGTCAACGAAACCGACGCTTTGTATGCACCGCAAGATTGCCGCCAACTTTATACAGCGGATCATTTTTCAATAAAAACAAATAGAAATATGCTGAAGGAGAGACAAAATAAAACTAATTACAAGCTTGTGGCAATATACAAAGAGAGAGAGCAAGAGAAAAAGCGCTTTTCAATTTCCCGCTGTTCTTTAATTAAATTTTTTGGTTGACTGAAGCGACGAGAGCTGCGACCTTGTTCTTGAATAGTCTCTGAAAAGCAACCAAAGTTACCATTCTGCACTCTGGTTTTCTTTTTCATTCACATTCATTTTCTTCGCACAGCACATTTTTCACACTCAAAGCTACAGCAAGTTAAGTACATCAAAGTTTTTCTTATAGACGCGTTGCTGCCACATCGTAAACAATTTGACACGAGTTCAATTAAGCTTGAAACAAGCAAAACTCAGAAGGTTGAATGAGCACACAATGACTGGCAGGCTTGCTGCGAATGTAGGAACCCTTTTCAAAACACAACTTAGAAGTCAACCGAACGTGACTGAGTAGGGTTTAATGGGGATCTAACATATTAATAAAACATTTCAAATGCTATTCTAATTTGCGTACAGCAACATTTTTCAAATATGAATAAGCAATACTGCCCTACGAATATTTACATTGCAAATGTGTATTTTGTGCTTACTAACTACATCAAATATTTATGCAAACTATAGCCTTAAGCACTGTAAATATTTTGCACTTCTTTTTTTTATGAAAATCATATATCTATTTGAAATTACAAATTCAATGTAATACGCTGTAAAGAAGAGTTTTAAGTAGGATATATCAATTCAGTAATATAATTAACAAAATAATAAGTTTTGGGAATGCTAGTATAGTTTGGTCTGAATTATACTCTAAATTGCTACTCTCCTCAGTTGACACTTCAGTTAGCTCTGCATTGTTTAAGGATACCTGTCGTGTCGCAGACATTTGCTGGCTGCTGTGACAGTTTTTGTGAGTTGTGTTGGCTGTTGCTCTCGGCTCTCGAGCGCAGCCCGCGGGTTTTGTCAATTTGCAAATGGAAACGTCAGTCCTTCATTTTAAAATAGTCAGAAAACACAGCACATGGCTGGACATACACAGCTACATGGCTGTGAGCTTGCCTGCACAAGGACACGTCAGACAAGTGCTGTCAGTTTGAGTGTTAGCGAATGATTTTTATGTATATAAATAAGTGAAACCACATCACATTTCCATATAATAGCGAAAAAATTACTCAATTAGCGGGAATACGAGTTCGTAGTATAGTCTGTTAAACAAATAGCAAAAGAGTGTTGGCGAAGCGGCCAAAGGTAAACAATGGAGGGGCAACAATATGGCCAATAACAAAAACACAACAACAATGCAAACAATGCGCCCAATTCCGGCTGCGTCATCAGCGCTTTTCGTCCGAAAATCGCACGGACATAAAAAGTCGGCTAACTCGCAGATAATAATAACAAGCCGCCCGCCCAGCCATGTTCCTTTTGTTGTTGTTGTTGTTGTTGTTCTTGGCTTATTTGTATAAATAAAAATGTCGAACAAAAAGAGAAGCGAGAACATTTACGAGTTTATAAGATTTTTAATATTATTTAGCCATCGCTGCCATTTCAAAGAAGTTTTTTAATTGTTTGTCGGTAAAATTGGCTCATTAAATCTGTCGACGCCTGTTGCAAATGCCATTTTATGGCGTCGCCCAACACAATGCTCTTCCCTGATTAACAGATCCCCCCTCCCTCCCTTCCTCACAACATCTCCACTTCCAGTTATCTGCAGGCAGAAGCTTGATAAATTGACCGACTAATGCCCATCATAAAAGCGAGACACGCGTAAATGTTGTAAATATTTACATAGTCGGTACTTTTTTATGCGCTCTGGCAACGCTTTTGTATAAATAATAATCAAGAAGTAATAATAATAATAAATAATGATGGGCTGGGCAACATAATTAAACAGCTGGATGTCTATGCCGACCAAACAATGAATGTGTGCTATGATTTCTGTTTCAGCACATGAACGACGCGACAGATGCCCCTTGATCCCGCACTTGACATTCAAATCAAGAGCGATTCACTCCCGAAACGTTGCTGACTCGATGATTTGCATGAACCCTTCCCAAAGTTTATGTGTTTTATTTTACATAAAAGTCGTTGTTGCTTCAGCAATGTTTGCAAATTGACGCAGAGATCGACACTTTGTTAAAGTCTTTTACACTTTCAGCATATTTGTACAGGGTATGCGAGTGTGTGCAGAAAGAAAAACACGAAGAAAATTTATGCTGATTGCCTGTGCTCTTGCTGTTGCTGTTGCTGTTGGTGTTCTTCAAATATTTTTGGGTAAATATTTAACACTGCCTGCGGCAAACGGCAACACTTTGGCCCTCAACTTCTTGGCCAACTTGTAATTATAATAATTATTATTGTTAGGCGTGAAAGTTCCTTAATGGCACTTTCACTTTTTCAACCCCCCTCCACAAGCCCAAAGCACACACGCACTCCGCGCCACGGTTGCTTTTGACATTGTGCAAAGATAATTTTGGAAAATTCCTGTGGGTTCGCCTTGCGTTGTGATGTGTGGGCGCGTGTGTTAGAGGGCGAGGAGGCATCTTGAATTAGCGCTTTCAAATTGCCTTTTCAAGTGGCGGCCAATTGTCAGGCATTACACAATTTACCTAATGACAATTACAGTGGTTGCAATGGGGCTCAATTGAAGTGACTATTTTGGTTAATTCAATGAGCTTGTTGTGGGCCAAGGCCTCTTATTATGTCAAGAATGGCTTCATAATTAGAGCTGCTCTTTAACCGGATAACTATATGAAATGCCGTGCAATTATAAGTAGTATACACTACAAGAACAAGTTTCAAGCATCAGCGAAATTTTCATCTAATAAAAAGTACTTGATGTCTGCAATAACTATTTTATTTCCGCAGTTTGAATTTTCTTTTCAGTCAATCAAATTTTCACAACTTTATGTTCTGTTAAGTTAGCTCAGTTCTCTTTATCTGACATTTTTTAGTGCTTGCATCTGAAATGTGCCAGCTCAAAATTTCCATATCACGTTAATAAGCAATTCAAGTCAAAGACTAATATTATTTCAAGCTTTTGACTTGAGAGCATCTGCATCAAATTGTTTTGAAAACCCGTGTGGTTAATAGAGTTGTTCGTAAAGAATGCCGACGAATCAAATTGAAATCACCAAAAATATTTGTGAATCAGTTGAATAAGTCGCAGATTTATTAAGTATACGTATAACTATGTGATATTGATAAAGCCATAAGAAGATTGTTATTGTGAAATCACACAGCAATTTCCTGCCTGAAATCCTGCAACCTAAGAGCAAATAAGTCCTGCTGACTTCCTGGCGTCTCTCACTCACTCATTCCAATTCTGCCGTATTTATTTTGATAACATTATGGGAATGGTTGTTGCCACAGCGCGTGCACAATGGGCTGTCGTTTTTCTTAAATTAAGAAAACATTCGACAACAAGAGCAGCACAGCAATGTGTTATTTTAATTATTTCATTTGTGGCAGCGGAAAAATGAAGGAAATGCAGAAGGAAAGCAAAAGAGAAACATGCGAAACAATTTCCACTGCGTCGACTTTTCGACTGCAATTCGCCAGCTCGAATAATACAATTTAAATTAAAATGTTGTTTCGCAGGCTAAGCGATCGAATTAAGCTTTTTGCTTTTGCAATCAACTGTGGCAACAATTTGACAACATGCTGAATAAGTTAAGCGCACAACTGACAGCAATTCAGGTTAATTAATTAAATATACTAAGTATTCAACATGCAATTAACAATCACTTGGCAACTAAATTGTTAAGTGTCAAGTGCTTAAGGCAATTAACACAACTTAGAAACTTGCCGACAGAAACTAAATAATTGTCAAATGTGGCCATCATTGCAGGCATCAAATAAAGATGAATGGTGTTCAACTGGGACTCGCAAATAGTAAGAAATGGAAGTTTCTAGTCTTCAAATAACCTATATTTCTGCTCCCATCCATTCCTAACTTTAGCCTACTCTGTCTATCAGCTGCACATGATTGGTAACTGTGCTCAGCGATGTCTATAAATATCTGTTAAATGTCACACTGTGTATCACCTGATGCGACTGCTTGACGCGCAACATAATGTTAAAAGTTGGCCGCTTGATTTGTGTTGCATACGCGAGGGCGCAAAATGCAAATGAACAATTTGGCGCTGGCTGGCCGTCGTAGTCGTCGTCGTCGCCGTCGTCGTCATCGTGGCGGGCAGACAATTTATGAATGAACATAAATTAACGAGACCCGAGCTGTCATAAATGCGACAGACGAGGACCTGCGATGTGTACGGACTGAATTAGACATTGCGACAGCTCTTGAGGGCACATTGTGTTAAATTTTGCGCAAGCACAACAAATATAAACAAGGACGACGCTCTTATGTTAGGGGGCACTTTTAGTGGCAGGTTCGTCATTAAACGGCCCTGGCGAATGCGAATGCGGCCCTCGCGCCGTATACGTAATATGAATATAAATTACTGCTGACATTTTTTCGACCCTTTTTAATTGAAATTCAAGCATTTTCAATGCGCCTCTTTTATTCGCGTTGTCTGTCTTGTTGTTTCCGAGTTTTGTTTATTGTTGTTATTTTTTATTGTTTCCGTCCCAGCGCTTTATGCCTGCCAAAATTCTATTGACAGCCATTTGCATAAAGGTTCGCAAAACGTTGCGCAAACTGTGTCGGTTTGCATACTGGAGTCGCTGATGTGCCACCAATTGCCGCAACCATATTTTGTATTCAATTTGCGAGCTCTAGGGGAGCTCGGGGACCACTCCGAATTGATCTGGCCCTGCTGGCTGCAGCTGCCAGTGGAAGTTGAGCAACCTTGAGGAACGATTGGAATTTTTTGGCAACGCCATTTGCACTTGCAGCATACAATAAATTATGTTATAAATAATTTCGTAAACTGTATGTACATTTGACAATCAAATTGTAATTGCTCTGCGAACGCTAGCCACCAATGAAACCAAATATAGAACAATAGAATCTAAATTATTTAAAAGCTACGAAAATATTTATGAAATCGATTTATCGAATAAAAACCAAATGAATTCCAGGCCAAGACATGTCGGGAATATTTGCAATAATTTTCAAATAATTCCAAATAGTTTTCAAAATCAAAAGTAGCATTCAATTTGAAATTGTCTGCCCAAATTGCAATCGATGAATCACAAAACTTTTCAACAAAATATCACACACATTGCAGTTAATTTTAGAAATAAATATAAATGAGTTGTTGCAAAAATATTTACTTTAATAACGGCAGCAAATAGTCGAATGTTTTGAGCACTTTCTTCACGTTTCAAAAAGACTGTGTGTGTTGCTTGATTTAAATCACCAGAAACTGTTAGAACGCACGCAACGAATTTGCTGTTGTGGATGTGTGTTAGGTATTCAGAAGAAGAACCGTTAACGTCTAGAACCCTTTGCAGACTGCTTCAAACGCTGGCTGGCGAATGGTTTATCAAAGACCAACAAACTCAACACACCTTGGGCCTTAAAACGAATGAGAAAACGCTCGCGAGAGCCGAGAGACGAGAGACGAGTCGAGCATACGCCGGCGACTTACCCGGGACGAGCGAGTGTAGGTGCCGCACTCTCGGCGGGCAACTCGTGTGGCAACATGGGGTCTGGCAACATTCTGTTGCTGGCAACAAACTGTTGAATTTGTTGCCAGCGCTCCACGCTCCATGCCATTGTGGTTTCCAGGCATTTCGTAAACAAAAACAAAAACACAACAGAGGAAAACTTCCACAAAGGCCGCGCGCTGGCACAAGTGATATGAGAATGTGCTTCGAACTGGGCCTTGACTGTGCCAACTTATCGGGCCAAGTGGCAAGTGCCAAATGGCAGGGGGCAGGGGGCAGGTACCAGGAACACAAGTGGGCTGCGTGCATGGCAAGTGGAGGGCTCTCTTTGGCTTTTTATCTGCCGTACAAAGTGTAAAAATACAAATGAACATAATGCGCAAAATGATTTCCGCCAGTTCAACTTTCTCTGCCGATTCCGCGCCGCGGAGATGTATGGCTCTTATGGCGACTGTGTGTGTGCGCATGAGTATAGATATTTTTGTATGTGTTTGTGCTCTTTTAATTGTAATCCCCTCGGGTGCTTTGGCTCCCAATGTTTTATCAGCATGCAATATTATAATTCTGCAGAAAAAAGCAACTTTCGGCTGTTTTATAGCATTTGGCCTTTGGGGCTTAGCTCAAACTGTGCTCGAACACTCGCACGCTTGTCTCTGTCCGTGTGAATATGGTTGCATGACTCTGTATGTGTTGTGCTCGTCAGCCAATGTCAAGTACGACTCATGCCTCACTGCGCACTACACCAGCTGCTTTTCTTCCATTTTTTGCATACCCTGTACTCAAAACTACCCGTGATTGGGTGTAAACATGTTCGATTCGAGCCAAGCAAAGAAACTTCGCGTGATAAAAGCAAGTTTTTGACTGATTGAGATGTTAGGCAGGCCAGCAAAGTTTGCGCTATATTTCTGCTCAGACTTGCAACATATCGCAGTAATTTCATATGGGTCGTTTTATTGTTTTCTTTAGAGCATCTATTAGTCTTGCCACGACGTGTGTGAGTATCCAAATGTTGTCCTAGCGTGTGGCTCATTCATTTTTCATATGCCTTTGTCGTTTTCCAGCCTTTTCCCAGCTTTCTTACGCACACTTTTCGGCCACCTTTGCGCCAGGATTTATGTCTAAGCCTTTAAACTTAATTGTTTGTGACTTTGGTTGACTGCTCCTCTGTCTGCGTCTGCGTCTGTGTCTGTGTCTGTGTGTGTATTCGTTGGCCGTGAGACACTTTTTCGACTGTCAAAAAGTCCATTATATAATTGCTTTGACATTAAACGCAAGTAGGCCAAGCTTACCGTCTGGCCACCGCCTTCCTCCGCCAAGCGCACAGCGGAAATTACGAATTACAACAAGAACAGCAGCAAACACAGCTGTAAATTCAGCGCATTTACAGCTCATCTCAACTATGAAATCTGGCAATAAATTTCCGTTGCTAATGCGCCGCTTATCGCTCAATCGGGACAGAGTAAGCAGCTTTGCCGAGTCTCGTCGATTCATCTCTTATTAGAACTGGAAAATACACATGTTTCGGGGGGTAAACAAAGAGCAACAACTAGTGCATGGGATGTGTAGAGGAAATCGTTGTTTAGAAATTGTTGTTAATTTAAAATATAATTAAATTGCTAATAAATGGCAGAGCATATATTGATTTCTTTTAGATACACATATAGAGTACATGCAAAGTTTTCAGTTGTTTAGATTGCAGGCGCAAAAAACAGAAGAACTTTGAGATTAAAAATTCGAGAATTTCGAGAATTTGTTTTGTTTGCAAGAGTATTAAAATCATTTAAATGTGTAAATATGTTAATGGCATCTTGTGGGTCGTCGTTCGCATGAATAAAACATTCAAATGTTAAATCAAAATAAATAAGTAAAAAATTTCAGTTTGAATCATTCAAATGCGGCGCCGCAAGTTCACTACCAGCATTGAGCTGAAAGTGTGAAAGCGACGCGCAGCGGGCACCGACCACAAAATCAATTGTGAGAATTTATTGCCTTCGACTGCCCCTCACACACACACACACACACACGCACACTTCTAGACACAAACACCTACGCAGTGTGGTGCATATTTAGGGGCTATAAAGTGAAAAGTTTTTTATTCTTCGTGTTCTGCAAATCGCTTTCGCTTGTCATTTATCAGGCTCTACTTGATTTCCTTTCGAGACACTTTGGCAAGTTTCAAAAAAGAATATTGTAAATGAAATTTCTATGCTCATTCCTTATTGTTATTATTGATGTTAGTGAAAAAGTTACAAATATTTTTATTATTTCATTTTGTCTAGTTGCCACAAGAATGGTGTTTTTCTGGCCTCTTTTTTTAAACAGAATCTACCAGTCAACGTATCGTATAGTCCGCATATTCCTTTATCAACTAAGAGCTTATTGAAAGCAGCCGCAGCTTTTAGGCTGTCCTTAAGCTTTATTTATTGTTGTTTGCTTTGCATTGAATATCTTGCATTGTAATGATACGAATCCTGCTGTGGCGGAAAATTAAAGTGGCGTTGAATATTCGGCAGTGAGCGTAAATACTTTAAGCTAATTAATTAATATGCAAACAATGCTGCAGATAAATGCGGGCCACTTAAGCCAAAGGCCAAAACTCACACAAAACACCAGAACAATACAGTTCTCTACTTGGATAAATTATAAGCGCAAACGATAGGGCATAGAAGTATTGAAGCACTCAACGGCAGAATCGAAAGTGATTTACTCTAATTACCTAATGAACGAAGCAGCCTCAAAGTGCTCGGATTGGATTGAAATAGTTAGAGATGGACATGCAAAGTATTTTGTCACATGACATGGGCACTAAATAAATTGCTTTTGTTTGATAAAAATGTCCATTTTATTTTCACAATTCCTGCAAAATCATTAATTGCATTAATTGCCATTCGAGTATTTTTGCCCATCTCTAGGTAGTCCTATAATTGGTCAGGTCCACTGCCGAATGGAATACGTGCCTCCACTCGCACACTGCTTATAAATTAACTTAATTGTTTTGCATTAATTACAACATCGCTCGAACATGAATCGAATGAAATGCAATAAGATGTTTGCCGAAAGCAACGCTTTGTTCATGTTATGTTCGTGGTAAAAACAAAAACAATTTGTTCTCCGCTTCGGCATTTTCAATTTAACGCTTTGACAATTTGTAAATCACACAATGGTGACAGCAACAGCAACAGCTTGAACGACTGAACAACTTTCGAGTGAGTGCTAACAACTTCCTAAACTGCCATGCTGACCATCTATCGAACGGCTTTTTCCACATTCCCTATTTCTTTTTTATGTCAATCTGTATGCACGGGTCTGCCTAAATAAACGTGCAGCATAAATCAACTTTGGAGGCCGTCGTTAAAGTCTCGCTATTGACAGATGCTCTGGACCTTTGGCCAAATTGGGCTTGACATCTTTTAGTGGATTTGCCAGTATAAATATGCAGCATTCATGTTGTTTGTGCAATTGTATTCCCTACAGACTTATATCAGATGTATAAACAAATTCAGAGGTAAACGAAGGCACAAAAGGTCAGGGGTGCTTGTTGTAATTTAAATGGAAATAGAGAAAAACGAGAGAGGAAAAAGCAAAACGACGAGCGTAAAAGTGTTTGGCATCATCGTTAGTTACATGGTATTTATAGGTCGTTCAGTCAAACCTTTACATCCATTTTGATACCATGTATCTATACGTACAAAGGTATATTAAGTTCGTTCGAATGTAAGTAACAAGTTGAAGGAGACGTCGCAGTCCACATGTTCATATAGCCAAAATGTTCAGAATAAAAAATAAAATCGATTTAGCCATGTCCGACTGTCTGTCTGTCTGTCTGTCTGTCTGTCTGTCTGTCTGTCTGTCTGTCTGTCTGTCTGTCTGTCTGTCTGTCTGTCTGTCTGTCCGTTCGTCTGTCACCTAGATTTCAAAGATGGTACAAGCTAGAGTAACCAAACTTTGGATTTAGGTGTAATATGCATTTACGCAGATCAAGTTTATGTTTTTTTCCTCCCCCGCCCATCCCCTTGCCCACAAATCGCAAAAAAATGTGGCATCCTTAGAGCTATAAAGTTAATTTAAAGTGCAGTATGTAGATATTTTTAATATGAACCGAAATCCAAAAGATGGTTGAAATCGAATAAAAACAGGTGAAAGCATTTTGACATACGCAAAGCAAGCGCAAGTGGCGAGCGCAACAACAACAACAAGGAGAACAAGCATTAGTCTTTTAGTATATTCGTACGCATGCATACACATATGCAGGTATGCTTTTATGTGTGTTTGCATGCGTATTCAAACATCAAAGCTGGACTGCTGATTTTTCAATGAAATGATGTAAATGTAGTTTGATGTGATCCGTTTTAAATTGTAGTATTCTGGGTTTTAGGTATTATTATTCTAATTGGAAGTAAATTAAGGCGATGACAATTTTAGATATGTTTCTTTTAAATTGTATTTTGTCAAATGGTACATGGTATATTACAGTCGGGCTAGCTCGACTGTAGCGAGTGTTCTCACTTGTTAGTTGTACAATTTGATTTTGTGGATCTGCTGTCAAACGGGCGCCATTTTGCGTTGACAACTGGCAACGAGTGCAGCGTGCGGGCCACCATTTAACAGTGCAATCAATTGCATGTCATCGAAAAATACGCATGCATGCACTGGCACATTCATCAACTCACAAACATTGACACGTAAGTTGTTTAGCCGCTGTTTGATAGTCCGCAATTACGGTTGCAAAAATACGTGGCAACGCTGGCGGATGACAGCTGTAATTTGGACAGTCAGCATATGATTCGATTGCCAACGGCTGTGGCTTGTTGAATAAGTGCATTACTGTCAAAGCACTTGTAAACTAGATTGAATTGACTAAGCACACATTGTTGCTGTTGCGAGAGTTGCTTGCATATTTGTAATTTAAACTGTCTGTAAACTAAATAACTGCCTTTTTATTGAGTGTTGATAGCTTCTCAATTTCTCTGTCGCAGATATAGACACACTCTCATGTTTCCTCTCTTGCCGCGGATCCCTTTGGGCATCCGATTGTAGCAGTCGCCATAGCCATAAAGCAAAGTCGGTTACAAATTATTGTTCTGCCAAAAACGCAATTTCCCAGTAGAACTTTGCAGCGATTTTTCTTCTCCAGCGTCATAACTATCGGAGTTCCCTACAATATTTTGCAAAGCAAAGCAGTTTGCTCGCAAATAAAAACAAAATAAATATAGGACAAATGAATTTGAGTGCCCTGCAAAAATAATCCGGCATTTACTTAGTATTTATTTCATAGATTCAATACTTCAATGCCGCAATCTGCCAAGCCACGGCAGTCAAGTTGCCTCTCTGACGAGCTCACACCTTGTTTAACGTGCTGAAATCTATTTGCTTCTTTCTGTGAGCCGGGCCGAATTGTGTCTGACACTTGGGCGTGGCAGCATCTGCATTTTGTGTGCTAAGTACACAAACATTTCTAGCACATTGCCAATTGGAATTTATTTATTTTGAAACTGCATATTGTGCTTCCACATTCTTGACATTGCAGCACCAAACTAACTTAAACACTGCATTTGGGGAATGCAAATTAGATCAAGCATAGATTGACTCCACAATAAATAATGACAGAGCATTAAGCGTTATTGTGTGCATAATAGAAAATGAATTAATTTGATTAAATTGAATTTAATTAATATCATAAATGGCATACTTAAGCGATTCAGTGTAAACATGATCCCTAAGACAACGACAATGAAAGCAACGAGCGAACAATGAGGAAAATACTCTATCTACGAATTTGTTAGTTTAACAAAAAGCCACAACCAAGAAGACAATGACAACATGACAAGAATAAGGAGCTGTTCTGCAAATTACGTAGACAGTGAATTGAAGCATTTATATTGCTTTTGAAACATATATATATTAAGCTTTATAATTCTGTAACCAACCTATTGTTAAATAATAGATTCCCTTATTTAATGGTAAGTTGGTAATATGCAGAATAGCGATAGAAGTCAAACAATTTGGCACAGTAGATGCACTCAAGTTAACGTATATTAATGTGTATTTAAATGGTAATGTGATTTAACATTAATAGCAAAGAGTATTCGCAGTCATACCCTATATAGATTCAATCAAATGAGTGTCAATTAAAACCCATTGCATCTATCAGCGTTCAAAGTCGAATTGCTATAAACAAGTTTGGTAGTTAACACTTAAATTTAAAGCACGAAAATCGACTACATGTGTTACTAACCTTACTAATTATTGAGGGCATATATTAAATAATAAATACAAATTAAATATTATTGCATTCCTACTGCTTGCCACGGGAGTCTCGCAGTCGAACACACGCGCATGTAAACTTGAAAATTGTTTTTCTTGAACTTACCACACTTTACATTTACATTTACATTTTTTCAGTTGTATTGCGACCACAGTCGTGAGCATTGTGACCTTTATGAGCTGTACTGAGCAGCAGCATACCCACAGCATTTCAATTTTAATTAAATGCACATCAAATTCAGCTTACAGCGTGCTTGATACGCACGCAGTACCTTAAGCAATGCTTTTAAAGGCCACTTTGAAGTGCTGCCAGCTGGCTGAGACATGGCCCGAGGGGAGCGGCTAGGAACGACGGCACATACCCACTACTTTCGCTTGGCAGCCACCGCGCCTGGCGTCACGTGCCACTCATTTAATATGCGTTCTCGTGTTCCTACTTGGCTGCTGTTTGCTGCTGCGATTGCGATTTTGCGCATCATTTGCATTTCTAATTACTGCATTCGTCGTCTCACTCGCAGTCGCAGTCTGCATCTGCGTCTTTTCGTTTCGTTTCGTTCTCTTGGCTTACTTTTCTTATATTTCCATTGTTTGCACAACATTATGTTCTGCAGAACTCAAGTGTCTCTGGCACTTGTGTCGCATGATTTCAGCTTGCAGCTCAAGCGAAATTTGCATGTCGCATTTGAGATTTCTGTTTGATTCTCCAGCTTGATTGTTGACCCTGTGCATTGAGTCCTGCCTTAAAGCGAGTGCGACAAATTGGCAAACAGCATTGCATGCAATTGATTAACGCAGTTTCATGCGCTCAAAGTATTATCCAATAAGCATAAACGCCAGCTTCATTCTTCAAATACTGCTTCCAGCTTCGCTCTTTGTGCGCTTTTATTTGGCCAAAGGGGTGACAGAGCTTTACCATTGGGGTTGCTTAACGCTTGCTTTCTTATGCTCAGCTTGCTGATAGTGTGTGCTTGGAGTGCGTTGGCACTTGATTGCTATAATTATGTGCGTCTATGGTGCCTAATTAGGAACTCGGTAATTGAGCTCAGCACGCAATAAACGAGTGGGCTTGGAGTTGCTATATTATTCTGGTAGTTCAATACTTAACTTGTTTTAAGGACGTAATAAAAACTTTTAATGCATGATTACATGAATAGGGTTGTGTGCCGCAAGTTTTGGGCTACGAAAACTGCTGGCCTTGAACTACTAGCTATTGATTTTATACAATGACTACTTAAAGTAATGGCAGGCTGCACCTTGGGAACTGCTTGCAGCCATTACAACAGCAGCTCAGCAACTGCCTGCAGCTGTCACAGTTCTTTGGCGCCATGTTTCATTTCCGGATTCGGATTTTCGGCTCGAGTTTGCACTCAGTGCAACATTTCACTTCTGCTTATCTGTTTCTCGAGCCTGTCTTATGATTAGAAACTTTTGGTGCTGCATTTCCGCACAGCGGAAATTTCCACTGATTTATAAAGGCGCAATTTAAGTCTAAGTTCTTCAAGTGGAAATTGTCCGATACTCATGTATTTATCGTATGCATTCAGCTTGCCGCGGAAAGTATGCTACAATTTTAAACCCTTTCGAAGGCAACACATGTCGTATACGTTATTTGGCTGCCTGACGACAGCACTGTATGTGTGTGGGTTGTGTACTTATGCTGGAAGTTCATTTGGCCAAGATTGCCAATATTTATTTACTTCATGCTGTTATTGCATTGTCGTTGCTAGACTTTCTTTTCAACTTTCGCTGTGTCTATCCCAAGGCCATTTTGATAATAATACAAAAAAACGGCGACCTTTCGAATACACTTTCTGTGGATAATTCATACTCTGCCAGCGGCTGTTTGACTGTGTGTGGAGCTTGCAGCCTCAACGCATTGAAAATATATATTTAATGTGGCCACTTTTGCAACTTCTTGATTTCGTTTATAACATTATTAGGAATTTATCACTTTGCGACTTTATGTTTGCATTGGAAAAAGCGTATTTGGTCTGCGCTTTGGCATAAATATTTGTATTTTTATATTCATTGCGGCAGACATTTGCTATTTGCCATTTAGTTTTATTAGTCCTTGTGCCCGAAGCAATTCACTTCAAGTTGAGTGTGCGCTTTAGTTGTGGCTGCGTTGTTTGCGACTGTTTAAAGTGAGCTCACCACGAACGACACATGTGTCGTATACTTAATGCGCTCGCTAATCGCATGTGTAAGTGCTTTGAATTACAAATTCATGTTTGCTGGGGAGACGTGTCATCAAAAATGCAAAAGGCCGCACAATTAATATTACAAAAGCTTTCATGTGAGCGTCGCTGCCATTAAAATAATTATTGACGAGTGCTCGAGTCATTGTCAGCGTCATTTATTCAAATTATTTCCAGCTTAATGCCACATTACACATGCGGTCCCGACTGTGGCTGTGTGTGTAGTAGGCATTGCCGTTAACGAGTATGTTTCTTTGACTATTCGAAAAGTAAATTGGAAACGCACCATTTACCATTTGCCTGTGGCGAGCAAAGTGCCAAACATGAAAATGAAAGTGAGACCGCAAAAAATAAAAGGAAAAGTGAATTTGATTTGAGCGTGGGGCAAATGTTGACAAATTTTCGTGGCACAGCGAACTTCCGGCCGTGTCCGGTTACTTTCGGAAGCCGCTGACTTTGTTGCCGATAAACAAACAAGTTGCTCGGCCCCCGAAGGCCAAAAGACAGTTCAGCTGCAATCTACGAACCCGTTTTAATTGCTGCGATAGCGCGCAAACGATGATGGCAAGGGAAATTAGAGGCCCAAAAACGTGGCTTCAAAGAACAACAGTCAAGCAAACGCTCGCAGAGGTGCTGCAGATGTAAAGGGACGACCCCACAACTCCTGGGGGGCTGTCCAGCGTTGATTTATGGAGGCACAACGGCACAAATAGTTTGCATTCCACTGCCTCCGAGGGCCCTGTCTGCAGGTCTTTATGTCTTTATCACTTTTGGGAGTTCACAGACACGTCGCCTGCCACATGCAAATTAGTTGTGTGCGTTTGTGTTTGCTTTGGCGGGCGGGCCTCTTTAAATGTATATTTAAATAGGCACACACACACACACAACACATCCTGTGGCCCGGCTCACAATTTTGTTAGCTGTCACTTTTAATTGCCATGTAGCAGAGATCTGCAGCAGACAACGGCCCAGGCTCAAGTGAAAGCACTCAGATGTCAAATGCCACAACCTTCGTGTCAATATCTGTTTGCCAATAAGCAACCACACACTGAGCCGCAGTCACCGTCGTAGTCACAGTTCCAAGCAGCGATCAGTGTCTGTTTGCCGATTGTCCGAAATGTGGCTTAGTTGATTGTGGCATTGTGTTCATCCCGGGCTCTAGGCTTGCCACTCAATAAATGAACAATGCCCCAACTATTGCTAGCAGTTGCGACTTGGGCTCAACGATGCCTTAAGTTGTTGTTTCTTTGCGGATTATTGTCTTGTTTATAGCCTTGTTTAGCCCAGCACTAAACCTGGTTGCGGCTTTGCCACACTGCTGAACCCATAAAGCCACTTTACTCAAGCAAAACGCCCCAAGTGCCCGCCCCAGTTTGTCCCACTTGCACGCCCAGGCAGCTCATGACCAACTGCAGCTCATTAGCGCAGCAAGTGGCGCTGACAAATTTTTGGCAACGCCCCGTTGCATGCAACATTTACAAATAGCGAAACATCGGCGCGTCATGCGGAAGGATGAACAACAAAAGCAAGCAAAAGCTGACAAATAAGCTGACGAGAAGTACAAGCTTAAATTAATGCAATTTTCATCAATTTTGTCAACTACCTTAAAGTGCAGCTTTAAATTGTGGCGTGAAACGGCGAAAGCGTACTTGGACTGATGCCCTGTAAAACAATACCAATACATTACAATTTAAAGCTACTTCTAGTAAATCTGTTACCTAAAACATTTATGAAGGCGTACTTGGACTGATACCCTGTAAAACAATACCAATACATTACAATTTAAAGTTACTTTTAGTCAATCTGTTAACTAAAAAATTTTCCTAAGCGCATTTTGTAGTTATTTATCTGACTTTTTATATTTAATCAACTCGCAACCGTTTTTTAATCTTCAATTCATATCATTATCTTTGAATTGCCTTCATTTGGACTCTTAAAAGCACATTACTCGAATTACCCACCAAGAATACACAGCTCGACAGTGGCAAGGAAAAAAGGCAGCCAACTGTAAATGAGCTGCATTTAAAACTGCTCTTGCAGTAAGTTGGGGCCACAGGAGACGCGCTAGCCTTATAAGCAGCGTGTAAATATTTTGTTAAGCCAGACACGTCAGTCACGTCAGCCACGAGGATGTGGAGCGCAGAAACTCTCAACTGAATGCAAGCAACGCGGCGTATGCGTAATATGTGCATAATTTGCGCCCGAGTTATGGGGCTCTATTTAAAGAGATTTTCGCACAACTTTAAATCATATCATAATATTTATGAAGCGTCAAGATACAAGGCCATAAAGTGTCAGAATCAACTTGACAGCTCGCTGTTGTTGCCGTTCGGCGGAAGTTTAAAGCAAGCGTTGCATAACAATTGAAATTTTCAATTAAAAACTTTTGCAATTTGCTAGTGACGAGCAGGCGACTAGCCTACAATTGTCTCTGCTTCGCTTCAAAGAGGCAACAGTAGTAAAACTTGTCACAACAGCTGCCAATTTACAGCTAAAGATGCATACACAAACGCACAGCTGGGCGTTCATTGACACTCGCTTGCATACGAGTACATATCACAGATTTCAATAAAAAATATTTGCTACAAAGTGCCGTGTAGGCACGAGAATGGATTGCAAGTTGTAGAGCGTTGGACGAACGAAGCGAGTGCCCATTGCACTCAAACCACATGTAATCGCCTCTTGAACTGAGCCTTGTCACAATATTCACACTCAGAGTGACAGGAATAGCAGAAGCTCTCAATTGGACATACGCGACTACGAGAAGCACTGCCAGAATAAAGTTACATGTGATTGAGATCATCCATTACTTGCCATACAACTGAAAAGTTGAATACTTCCAACAAATGATAAATACGACTAAGATTGGAACAGTTTAACTGCATAACTTTTTACTTACTGGCTGATTGAGAAACAGTTGGCTCTAATGCAATAATGTTTGCTACATTGCACAGTTGTTATATTTCTTTATTTCAATTGTCAGCTCCCAATTGCTTCTCTCAGTGTGAACACCTGGAGAAGCAGTGCAAATTGAGTCAGTAAACACTCGCCGTTGTTGTTGCTGCCCCTGTTCTAAGGGGGCGTGTCATTGTAGCGAGCTGCAGCTGCTGTTGCATTCAAAGCTGACTTGCCACTGCGCGCAATGATTGCACATATTCGTATTCCCGCCAGGGAGGAGCGAGTGCAGAAGGATGTCACGCCCATTGTCATGCAGATTGCAAATCGATACAGCAGATGGCGGGGGCCACCTGACAAGTGTCCCAATAATTAGTTCAGCAGCCGACGGGAAGTGCTGGGAGCTAAGTGCCAACATCGGGCTTTAAGCTTAACCACACACTGTCACCAAGCGGCCCCGCCACCGTCTCCGCTCAGCCCCCGCAGACTGTCAACATTACGGTGTATAGGGAAAGCGTTTTCATGCGCGATTTGGTAAATTGTTTTTGGCGCGCTGCGTAATTACAAGCGCTGAAAATAGCAGCAGCGCAGTCCATTCGCTTACGTGCAAGTTATTTGCTTTTTTAATAACAGTTGGGGGCCCCTACCTTGCCTCCTGTTGGTGAGCGTCGTCAAGTTGGCTAATAGCCAGCGTTATTACATTTGATATGCATTAAAAGCTAACATTGAGAACAACACGATACAACATGCTTACACAAACGCATGAAGTCATCAACAGCAACATCAACATCAACATCATCATCAGCATCATCGTTATCGTCATCGTCATCGATGGCTCTCCGCACTCGCATTGGCAGACGCGTCGTATGAGTAATCAAGCGCCCAGTGGCGCACTGCATAAACATAAAACTGATGGATATGCACATAATATACGGACATATTTATGCGACTCAAACTGATAAATATTGGCAAAGTAATGGACGGCAGAAGCGAGACAGAGAGTGCGGCCGAATAAAGACATTGATGTTAATGGCAATTTATTAATTCACTTCGCCAGTTTTATGCACACGTTGCCTCCCCCTTTGTTTACATTTTAATCCACAATTAAATTTTGTTTATATTTTAACAGACAATTAATGAAATTATGGACTATTTGTCGAGAGTAATGTGGGCGGGGGCCATAAATCAAACACACACAATGAATTCAAATGGGTAAATCAAGATAAATAACGCTTCGTTCCCAGAAGTCACATGGTAAATACCCTACGAAAGTGTTGCTTTAATATATATGTATGCAATATATATAATATATATACATTCAAACAGTTGACCTGCGTATTTCAGTGACTCGAAATATTTCCATTTCATATTTTATGTAGATTAAATGCGCTTCGTCTAATCAAATCGTAACTTATTCAATGTCGCAATTCACTCCGAATTCCTCCCGACCCCTTCACCCCCCTTCCAGCGATGCGGCTCATCGCTCATTTTTGAGGCAGCAATTTGTTTGCCAGCGAATTCCATTTGCTATTTAAAGCCACAGTAAAAGTTTTTGCTTTGTTTTCGGCTCAATTTCAATAGCCAATTAAGAGCTTACGAGAGACCCCGTCGCCCCTTTTCTGCTCACGCTAATGTGTTGCGAAAAGATTCATAAAATATGCCCGAACAGGCAGCTGGCAGAGTTCTCGGGTCCTGTTGCTCAGCCAGGAATCGTCCGGCTTTTTGTTTGCCCACACTTGAATGCGTGGTGGCCTCCTTTGCGTTTCCCATCTGCTTGTTTGTGGATTATGTGGCATTTTGTTTGCTGCTGCCGCTGCTTCTGCTGCTGCTCCTCCTCCACTTCAACTCCGCCGTCTACTGCTACTTTTGCTTTAGTTCTAGTTTTTGTATTATTAGATCTGTGAACAAAGATTTGCTTCAACAGACTGCGGTCTCAAAAACCGAAAACAGCTACAAAAAAACTGGGAAACGACGAGAAAATCTTTGTTGGAAAGTTGTTTGTGTGTGAATTTCGCCGAGTTGATTTCCACGCTCATTTTTGCGGGCTTTCCACTTACTTTTAAGAAGCGCAATCTCTGAGCACTCTCTATGTATTTATAATCCCAGCTGCGGCAACTTTTTCTCACGCTACGCCTCTCAATTAATAATTTTTAATTAAATCTGAAAAGCACTTTAAGTATTTAGCAATTAGATTATGAAAACCTGAGAGTGCCATAAACTCTCATCGAAACATTGTTTCGCACACAACATATTTGTTGTTGCATATTTTATGCCCACGCATCTAAAGCTGCAATTAATTAAATTACTTGCAACATATATTCGCTAACCTCGCAATTACTTTTCAAGTAAAGTCAGGCTAGTAATCTTGCAAATTCTGCAGCTGAATAAATAAATAGGGATATATTCCAAGTGAACACTAAGCGTGTCATGATTGTACTATATACTTGCATGTATTTACATGCATGAAAATGTTTAAGATTAGTGAAATTTATTGGTATTAATATGAATATACTATTGCTATATTAAACGCAGGTTGAGCTACGATATTATTCAAATGCTAAGCTGCCCATTTTGATGCCAAAATAAACTGTCGGAATCAAGAGAGAAGGTTATTGAGATACAGCAGCATTATATTGGAACCCTCAGAATAAGTTTCAAATGCTTTAGAGGCATGAAGGAGAAGGTTATTGAGAGACAGTAGAATCATATTAGAATCCGGAGAATAAGTTTTAAATGCTTTAGATGCACGAGGGAGAAGGTTATTGAGATACAGCAGAATCATATTGGAACCCTCAGAATAAGTTACAAATGCTTTAGAAGCACAAGGGAGAAGGTTATTGAGATGCAGCAGAACCATATTGGAATTCCCAGAATAAATTTCAGATGCTCGAGATGCACATTCATTAGTTCTGCGAAAGAAGTCTTCCGAAGGATTTGGATTTGCCTATTTAGTAGTTTAGGGCAGCGTAACAGGCGCAGTTGGATACTCTGTATTCATTTTTGTGTAAGTGTAATAAACAAGCAAACTTAATTAATTGAATTTGTATTCATATAGAATATAAAATTATGGATTTGTGTCACAGTATCGTGTTACTTTGCAGGCAGTGCATTCAAATTGTATAGAATACTATATGTGTATGCACACTGCGACTGATGTTGCACGTATATGAGAGTTCATTTAGCATGTTATTCGTGTAGCGACAGTTTGTTGGCCTTGACGTAGCGTAAGCTTGAACAATTGCAACTCAATTAGCAATAGAAATATTGATTGGAGCTTGTCTGTGACTATATATAGAACACACAAGCGCAGCACGTTTGTCCTGAGGCGCAGAGGGAAGGAGACGAAGAGGACGAGGACGAGCTGAAGACGTTTAAGGATGTGCAGGTATTTTGCTCACAATTTGCTTATGCATTTGAATCCGCATCTAGATGTATTACTCGCATATGTAGAAGAGTTACGACAGCGCTGGCAGTTATTTAAATTACACTCACAAGTGCTTTATTGTTGCTGTTGTTGTTTGTGCTGCAGCATATTTACATTAATATGTGTATTTTTAGCTCTCGTTTGCACAATGCCAACATCAACAAAGACAAGGACAAAGCGCAGCCAAGGTGCTTGAGCGGACTGAGGTGAAGATAGGATGAGTGCTGCTGCTTTTCGCTGCATGCACATGGACAACAACAAAACAAAAATATCTCGCTTAATCGCGCGCTCTGTGCCACGTTGCGGTTGCACAACACGGGACAACACAGCAACAGAGGGACAAACAGACAATTGCCATATGCAGAAGGTTATTTAGATTAAACACAGTAGAAAAGAAAAGAAACCGTAACGTATCGCAACGAAAGCAACCAAGGACTCAGTAAGCAGCTGGAAAATTGCATTTCATATCCACATTCGGCTGATAAAGCAAACCAGAGTGTTAAACTGAAGCAAGCGAATGCTATTTAGCCTTGACAACACGTAACCGTTACCACGAGTCCTGCAACTACAACATTGTATGTTGCTTGTCGCTGATATTAATGCGGCGCGCAATGGTGCTGCCTCAACAACTTTATAAACTGCACGACAAACTTGAAAGTGGCAATACAGCCGGGAGTTTCGGCTGCGTCCCGTTGATGTCTACATTTTGCTGTTATTTATCACCTCTTGCACTTTGGTCACGCAAAGTCAGCAGTCGTGCCGTGTCGCCGCCTAGCCCAGCTCCCAGTTGCCACTTGCCACTTGGCATTTGCCAGTTGCCAGGTCGCCGCTCGAGTCACAGTCACATTCACAGAGCCACAGTCTGTGCCATCAGTTTGCTTTGCATGTGGGCAGCCATTGTCGTCCCAGTGCCCTGAGCACGTGCTCATAAACAATTATTTATACACGAAAATAAAGTATGGCTCTCAGTCGCGAGGATATGCGGGTCAACTTCTGCTTGTGATAAGGCGCTCTGGCAATGCGATGGCATAAAGTCGCGAGTGCACAAAAAGTCAACATTTTGTCAAAACAACGCAAAAGCGCAAATGCCGTTTGCTGTTGCCTTCGTTTATTTTCAAACATTCTCTCCAAAGACGTCAGTAATAATTCCATTTCGCGAACTTTGAATAACTTATTGCATGGCCATCATCACTGAGTTTTGATTGCTCTCATATTAACATAAATTTAAGTGCAAGAACACAACGTGGATTTAGTTAGAATACATTATTTAGTTTCAATAACGAATAAGTTTGCTAAAAATACAATTCTTAAAATGATCAAGTTTTTAACAAACTAAACTAGACCAATTACTTTCCTGTAAATGTCCAACTTCTAACGTGAATTCGGCGCATAAATTCAAAGAAATACAAATGCAAGTATATTATAAATCACACTGAGATTTGATTGCTCCTATATTAACATAAATTTAAGTGCAAGAACACAACGTAGATTTAGTTAGAACTCATAATTTAGTTTCAATAACGAATGAGTTTGCTAAAAATACAATTCTTAAAATGATCAAGTTTTTAATAAACTAAGCTAGACCAATTACTTTCCTGTAAATGTCCAACTTCTAACGTGAATTCGGCGCATAAATTCAAAGAAATACAAATGCAAGTATATTATAAATCACACTGAGATTTGATTGCTCCTATATTAACATAAATTTAAGTGCAAGAACACAACGTGGATTTAGTTAGAATAAATAATTTAGTATCAATAACGAATGAGTTTGCTAAAAATACAATTCTTAAAATGATCAAGTTTTTAATAGACTAAACGAGACCAATTACTTTTCTGTAAATGTCCAACTTCTAACGTGAATTCGGCGCTAAATTCAAAGAAATACAAATGCAAGTATATTATAAATCACACTGAGATTTGATTGCTCCTATATTAACATAAATTTAAGTGCAAGAACACAACATGGATTTAGTTAGAATACATTATTTAGTATCAATAACGAATGAGTTTGCTAAAAATACAATTCTTAAAATGATCAAGTTTTTAATAGACTGTAAAAGCCTAATTTCTAACGTGAATTCGGCGCATAAATTCAAAGAAATATAAAAGCAAATTTATTTTAAATCACACTTGGTAACTTTGGCAACCAAAGTCTGCGTTTTAATTACTTTTGTTTTGATTTAAATGCAGCCAGCAAACTAAGATTATACAAATAATACTATCATGCTGGTCTGCAGAGATCAACTCTGCTTTAAAATTGGCTCCATAATTCATACAGTCTGTCAGAGCACTGTGTTGTGTTTGTGCCACTTCTTTGTCATAATTTTGATAAAAATTTAAAAAGTTTCGCTTCGTCTGCCTTTCAGTGCTGGGCCCAATTGTAATTTAATACAGACCCGTATTCCGCATCCCGTGCAGCAGCACACGGCACACAATACAAGCAAATTGCGTCAAGTGTCCGCGGCTTTGCCACCTTGCTGGCATCGTCCTTTATGCCGCATTCAAGTTGACAGCTGCCCCCGCACCTCTCACAACAACAAAAAAAAAAACTTTTCAAATGAGCAGCAGGCTTTTTTCCTTTTCCATTTTTTTTTGCTTTTTTTGTTCATTTATAATTTTTTGGCCTGATAATATTTAAATAATAAATGAGTTTTTGACAGGCGGCCAACTGTTTGGTGTTCGGTGTTTTGGAGTTTTTGAGTTCAGCGTTTGTTTGGGTCAATCACTTGAGCGTCCTTTTTCGTTTTTTATTTTGTCGTGCCAAGTTGTTTATTCGCTCAATGTTGTCTGGAATTGAATAAATCACTTTAACTTCTCAGTTGCAGCTCATTACAGTATCTTATTGTTGTTGTTGTTGCTGTTGTCGCCACTGAAAGCGCGTGTGTTTTTACTGTTATTCGTCGTCGTTTCCTCAGTGTGGCCATTTTTCAAGCACTGTTGCTGCTGCGGCTTCCGTTTCCGTGCAACTTCTGTGCAATATTGTTGCTGTAGTTATTGCTGTGGTTCTCGCTGCCATTGCTGCTGTTGACATTATTGTTGCTGCCGTTGTCAGTGGCGTGCAAATGTAATTGGTTTAGCCGACAGTTTAACTCAGTGCTCAACCGATTTTGTTGCTGCACTCGTACCGTAATGAAATTTCATGACATTTGGCTCTTATGACATTACGTATACGCAGCCTTCTAAAGTTGCTGCTTGGCGTAGTCACATTATGGTGCCACATTTATCGAGCTGCACAAATCGACATCAAGCTGACTGAAGCTTGCGCCATTACTTTATAGATTTATCAATGTTATGGAGCGCAGCGGTCGCTTCGCTCCAGGCTGAATTAATTGTTATTTTCCTCACTGCATTTCAATTGCCAGCAATTTCTCAAATGACCAGCTCATAAATAAGCAGCGTGTACACCTGCTAATTGCCGCCCACCACTCACCGGAGTCGGCTTAACTTCCTTTGCGTAGCGTTGCAAAGCAGCTTTAAAATTGTTTACGGCAAACCCTTTTCATAACCTGGCACAGTTTGTGAAAAGGCAAAATTACTTATCAAATTGCTGATATCATGCCATAAAATGCTACAGCTTACTTTATTTGCACAGATGCCGAGCGGATGAAAATGAAGCGTTCTTTTCTTTCCCCGGCTAAAGCCATTGATTTGGCAGCCATAAAACTTTACTCAGCCACGAGTATTCATGCAATACCCTACCATTGCTTTCAGCATTCCGAAATTCTAGTTTGAATTACTATATTGCCAAAATGTGTATCCTTGCATTTGATCAAAAATGTGCTGGTAAATTTAATTAAAGCTTCCCATGTGGCAACTTTACAAATAATTTATTTACGCTGCTATTTGTAGCAAACTTGCAAATGATTTATAGAATATGATCTAGTCGTTTATGGCTACCTGCTCGTTTGCAGTGCCGTTTTGTCTGCTCCGCTCGTAAAACGAATGCCAGTTGCTGTTCCTTGTGGCGAAATTGCCGGAGCATGGGCCAAGAGTTTCGAAGTGGGTCGCCGGTTGTGTAGGTCTTTTGATTTAATTTTCGTAACCATGCTGATGGCCACGCTTGAGCGCACAATTAGCTGTCAGTTGGAGACTCTCCGGGTGCAGTTACTCGCATTGTGTTGCAGCAGGGTGCCAACTGTGCGCTTGAGTCTGACAATTCAATTTGTAGTCCCAATCTGCATCTTCGTCGCTATCTGCATGTGCATTTCAAGGCTGCATTTGAATTTTTTGGCAAACTGCAAATAATTGATGCCGCCCGATGTGGTACAGTGTGGCACAGTGTGGCACAGCGTGGCAGATGCCACAATTTGCCTTTGCTGCTGCAGCTCCTTGTTGCCACAAATGCTTTTGCATTATGCATTGACTTTACAGCTTATTATCCTCATCGTCATCGTCGTCGTCAACGAGTTTATCTACAACAAATTCATCGCTGGAGCTTATGGAAAATATGTTGGTGTATAACATTATGTCAATACGCACTTATTTGAAGCAAATACGACAGCTTCCTGTTGACAGCTGGCGATATTGTTGTCACCCGCTTGCCAAAAACAATTCGCAATTGTTAAAGGATGTTACGAAATTTGCTGACAACTTAAATAGCAACGCAATGCCGTTAATGCGCTTACTGATGCCATTCAGCTTATGGTCTTTGTGTTAGCTCTCTTTAAGTGCCACTATTTATGCGTCTGCTGACTTCAACTGCCACAACAAGTGGTGCATAAATATAGTATTAAGAGGCCCCTGAGAGCCATTTCACATTGCGCAAATGCTTTGCCTTAAATTCAAGGCATTGGAAAGTTATTTTAGACCCACTTGCACTGAAAGCAATTCCAAAAATTATTTCTAGCAGCCTTTTTATTATTTCAGCAACAAAAAAAAAACGTTAAATATACCGAACTTCAATGCCAATATTTAAGATCAAGTAGAAAACTACAATTTGTAGCTGAGACCAGTTTATTTGCAGTTTGCATTATTGAGCTTATTGCCATTTACAGTTGACAGCATCCTGACATTACTTAGTTTGAAACTTTGATAATAGCATTCGAGAAAGCATAAAAAGTTCGTTTCGTTTAAGCCTCAGGTTTAATGCATTGTTGCAGAACTACGAATTAAATTTTAAATGCAAAACTTTCGCCTGTCGCTGCAGTTTCAATTTTAAAGTTTTTCGCATAAATTAGCACGGTCGAACCGACAGCAAGAATTTAGAAAACAAACAGAACGACAAACGAAAAAGAGCTACAAAACAATAACAAAGTCGACTGGCACTTGCAATGAATTTCCGTTTCCCGTGTTGGCTTTGGTTTCGGTTTAAGCAAATGCTGGCTCTGGGACACTTCAAGCGACACCTCGACTCGTCTGTTGGCATCGCTTTCAATTTCCATTTGGCTGAAGTTTATGATCAGCAACAGACCCAACAAGCTCAAATAGAATGCGGTTTCAATACACAAATATGAATATAATATGGAGAACTCCATACGCTGCCTGAACTCCAAACCATTTCGTAATCAGCGGCCCCGTTTGCCTGGTCCGGGTAAGAACTCACCACAGTCACCACAGGACACGGCCAGGAGAGCAACAGTTAACGCGAGAGCACGACAGCCAGAGAGCGACTCTGAGCTGTGTGGGCGTCGTTGGTGCCGAGTCGCTGGCAACATGTTGCACTCACTTCAAATGTGTTGCCAACACTTGCCTCACAGGTTGACAAACGTGTGTGGGGCATGACACTGAAGCTAAAAACCTCCATTTTCAAATATGCATTTGGCCAGCACATTGAGTGGAGCACGCCAAACTTCAATGCAAGGCCTCATAAGAGCGAATACATAGAATGTATTTTGGGCAAAGTGCTCCTTAGATCTCCTCAACCCTGCGGCCCCAGGGAATGCCATAAAAAATGCTATACCTCGGGCCATCAGCTATGCAAAGGGGGAACGGAAACCCGAAACAGACAAAGGTGAGTAATGACGCCCTGGGCACAGACGCAGCTGATTTTCGTGTCTTGTGTTGTGTTGTGTTGTTATGTGATGTGATGTGTGTTGTGTTTTGTTCTGTGTCCTGTGGATTCGCATTTGCATTTTGCTGGAATACTTAGCCCATGACTTGCCAGCCTGCCAGGCTGCCAACCAGCCAGCCAGCTGGCAGCAGTCGATTGATTTATAAGCAATAAAACCAACCAGCCAGCAACTCCCAACTACGATGGCTCAGCAAAAAGTATTTTGGCAAATGCTGCATCTACAGCGACTAGCACACACTCTCTACTTTTGACTTATTGCTTACACCAGTTAATAGTTTATATACCCCTTCATTGTTAGATTTTCTTTTCCTGTTAGTTAATTATGCGAAGAATGTGGCAGCAACAATAGCAGCAGCATCAATCAGTCCCACAAAAAAGGTTAAGCCCGCAGATCTACCTCTATTACCTATGTGGTTTACATATCGACTAGCATAGATATACTGATAGCAATCATTACACAACCATTTTTTAGCAGTATCAATTATAATATTAATATTTAGCACATTATAGTGCTGAGACTTATATTTCCAATGACAATAATAACACAGTTGATTATTCATGAACGCTCTGAAATCTCAGCCAATTGTATAAAATCACATTTTCATTTTCTTTTATTTCACCTTAAATGCATGCCAGCGAACTTCATCGCCATGCATACACGTTGAAGTGAGCAAACTCCACACTTGTCCTCACTTGACTGTAGATATTTTACTTGTCAAAATAATAAACTACTGAAAGGTTTCATTTCACTTGACAAGTTGAAAGAACAAATTTAATTCTATTTTACGAAGTTTTGTTTTTCACAAAATATCAAAAATAGTGTGTAGAAGCTACTTGCTTCAATACTTCAAAATTTTTCGAGAATGGCGGGTATAGGTATTAACGGATTCGGACGCATCGGGCGCATATTTTTACGTGAGGCTCTTCGACGCAAAGATGTTCAGGTGCTGGCAATCAACGATCCAGCCATGGATCCCAAATACATGGCCTACATGCTGCGCTTTGACTCCGTTCATGGCATTTTCAACCAGAAGATTTCACTCGAAGGTGATAAACTTGTGGTAAACGGCAAGAAAATTCAGGTGACCAGCGAGAAGGATGCGAAGAAGCTCTGTTGGGCAGAAAAGTGTGTGGACACGGTTGTCGACTGCACTGGACGATTCACCACACTCAAAGCTTGTCAGGATCATCTGGATGCCGGCGCCAAGAAGGTTGTCATTTCGGCACCTTCGGCCGATGCGCCCATGTTTGTATGCGGCGTCAATCTCGACAAATACAAGCCCGATATGAAGGTCATATCGAACGCGTCCTGCACCACGAATTGTCTTGCTCCCCTTGCCAAGGTCGTCCACGAGAATTTCGAAATTGTTGAGGGTCTTATGACGACTGTTCATGCGGTCACAGCCACCCAAATGATACTGGATGGTTCCAGTCATAAGTTATGGCGCGATGGTCGCAGTGGCCTGATCAACATTATTCCAGCGAGCACAGGTGCCGCTAAGGCTGTTGGCAAAGTAATTCCCGAACTAAATGGCAAACTAACTGGCATGGCTTTCCGGGTACCTGTACCGAATGTGTCTGTCGTGGATTTAACGTGCCGCCTTGGCTGTGCGGCTAAGATGGACCAAATCAAAGAGGTAATCAAGGCAGCCGCAAAGGATGAAATGGAGGGCATACTGGGATACACAGATGATGAAGTAGTGTCGACAGACTTCAATGGATCCCATTATGCGTCCGTATTTGACGCCAAAGCGTCTATATCACTAACAGATAACTTCGTCAAATTAATAAGCTGGTATGATAACGAGACCGGGTATTCATGCCGCCTCTTGGATTTGGTTATTTTCTCTCAACTGATGGACAAGTGTGCTGAAGATGAACTGAAGAAGAAATGCGCAGAGGAAGAGAAACTGAGAAAAAAATGCGAAGAGGAGCAAAAAAATAAATGCAAGAAGTGAAATTGTTACAATAAATTAATTTGTTTAATCATAATACACCTATACTAAATTGCCATTAAACTATACTAGAGTTACGTTGAAACTGAACAGACGAGATGCTCATTATTTCATTGTCGGTGTTGTTTGCAGCTGTATCGCTGCCTGGTTGCTGTTGCTGATCTATGCCGTCAACATCAATGTCGTCCAGCGTGGGCGTCTTTATGCGATTGCGTATGATTAGATCACGCTCGGAAGGTGCTTGCAAATGCAGTGGATTGGTGGCTAACTCCGCGGCCACTAGCTCATCGCCCTGTAGGCCCAGCGTCATATTGACTTTGGCGTGCTGACCGGCTGCCAACTCGCTGCTGGGCGGCTCCACTGCAGGAGGTGGCCGCAAACGGGCTGGATCCAGCAAAGAGTGCATCTTCTGTTTGCGGGGTGTGCGCGCAGGTGACGCTTTTCTAGAATTGTAATTCTTCAGCTGCTTGGCACTGATGGGAGAGCAGAGAGTCACATGAATACAATAATAATCACAGGTCTAGCGGCCAACTTACGCTTCCATCAATTTGAGCAGCAAATGGTGATACGCCTGATACTCATCCTTACCAAACTCGTTGGGATCGTGTCGTGCATGCTCGTAGGTGTCGCAGAACTGATGTATTATGCGCTGGCCGGTGCCATTTAGTGTGACCGACAGCGTGGTCAGCAGGAACGCACGTAAACTCTCGTGGGCATGTCGGGTGCTTCCGTCGGCACGTGCAATTTCAGACTCCAGCAATTTGACGTCGTCCACTGCCTTCATGCGATAATAGTATGGTGGCAGGTCCGACTCTTGTTCAGGCTGAACGATATACTTATCAGTATCAGTCCACAGCAGCTTTGGTTCCTGCGCTATTTTTTGTATGCAATCCAATCGGCGCTCAATCTCGCGACGCAGCCCCTTCTTTGCATCAGTTCCCACTGCGACATGTGGACCACGGCGACTACGCAAAGTAAATCGCATTATCTGTCGCTTGGCGAATATGAAGAGCATCACACAGGTCAGCACGCCGCCGCCAATTATGATAATTATCATAACACCCGAAAGCTGCTCCATTTTCGGTTTTTTTTTTTAATCAATGAAACAGAATATTCTTTGTTTTGCTTAGATTGGTGGTCGCAACTGAAACGATTATCAACAGCATCGTTGCGTCCGATAATAGCTTATCGATAATTGTGAGCGCGCAAAAATATACAATTCAAACGATTCTTTTTTTTGTCATTTTATTATTTAAGCTGGTATTGCTTCAATTTTTGGTGGTCAACATTGTTGCGTGCAACGCATCTAAAATAATTACGTACTAATCCAAACCTAATACAGTCTCTTTGGCAACCATATGCTCGTCCAGTCAAATTTAAGTCCAGGGATAGTTGTTGCAGAACAGGACGGTGCCACATGCACAGTAAACGATGCACCAAAAGAAGAGCGCTCCGGCTTTTGTGCGAAACTTAAGCTGATCAAGAGATTTTGGCATATGATCTGCGGCAAACCAATAGAAAATGGGAGTTGCCGATGCCAGTAAACGAGTCGACACCTGAATGTGGACAAAAAGGGCACAGACCAGCGTTAAAAATGCGCCATGGAGCACAAACGGCAGCGTTTTCTGAGTCTTCAGCACATCTCGCCAGCCTGCGTTTGATGACCGTTTGCTTGTGACAAACATCCACAAATAATCACAGCAATGCCAGTTCATAAAGAAAAGCATGGGGAGCGCTAGAGCAAAGTTGGGTAACTGACTCCACTGGTAGTAGCGCAAGAAGCCAACATCCCAATAGTTCGATTGCACATAGTTGTAGGGGAAGGGCAAGGTATACTGGCACCATGGCGACCCTTCGGGCCCCCGACCGGCGAGCAGATAATTCCGTTCGCTGGCGTATTCTTGAACATGCTGAGGAATATTCACTTTAACGTTGGCAAGGCAATACAGCCGATAGATGTAGAAGTAGTAAGCGTGCAGGATGATTAGTGGCACAATCACAGTCAGGGTCATCTTGAAAACTTGCTGACAGCGCTTCGTGTTTGTAGTCAACAGCAGTATGTGGCGAACGAAGAAGTATAGTGGAAATCCCATTGCTATCAGCCCGTTCGAGCGGCACATGATACAAGCCGATAGACTGGCTCCGATTCGAATGTAGTTGAACTTTTGATTGGGCTTGACGCACTCCAGCATGAGGAAAAAGCTAGTGTACGCGAAGCACGACTCCGAGTAGACGGCGCTAAAAAATATGCTTGCTGGATTGAAGCAAAATATTAGCGCAGCATTCCAGCTTTTGTTCAAATCGTTGAACATTCGTTGCGTCAGCTGGTACAGTAAATTGGCCGTCTCACAGAAGAGCCACACATTTAACGCCACGCCCACGACCAGCGTCAGCGATTGCATTGACAGCGGCACATACAAGCTCTGGCAAGCCATGGCAAGGTATCGCACCATTGTGGGATACAGTGGATAGAAGGCCAGCGTATTCTCGTGCGTATATAAATTGTTGGCAATATGCAGAAAGTATTCTCCATCCCAATGACGCAGACCATTTAGGCAGCCCACAACCAGCTTGTCTAGCCAAGGCAGAGGACCTTTCACATCACCGTCCGGTGGCACAGGCATACGGAAAACATCTGGCTTATGATCGGGGACTATAAAGTTGGCCACTAGTTGCACCGCCAAAACGATGAGGCGGCTTGAAAGCGCCAGCTTTGTTACTTTCAGCGTCATTCTCTGTTAAATGAAGACGTAAGCATGTGATTCACGCTAGTCATTAACAGCCAAATGCAACTTACTCACCGACTTGCTTTGTAGATGTAGTCGTGTCGTAGATTTAGTTCAATACAGGTTTTCATATGTTTTGGAAGCGCACAGCTATGTTTACTGTGTGTCAATGAGTCTCAAGACTCCCCGTATAATAAAGTTGACATTAAATTGGCCGGCTATTCTGTTGTACAATAATATTTATTAAATTAGACAATCAACCGGCAAGCGTAGTAACACACAGTGTGTACACATTTATTCAGTGTGTACACAACAAAATATGCTATCGTTATCGCAAATAAAAATCGGCGCCAATATTAAATATATATTTCATTGCCGTCATCAAAATTCTTAATTTCAAATTCTATTGATTAGTTTTCAATATACAATACTATTATTTATTCTTATTCATTATATATGCAACCTATTTTTACAATATTTTTAATTATCCTTAATTTACTTATTTTAAGCCATGAAGCGCAAGTCGCCCACCTAATATTTTAAGCCAACAGGCTCTGCATTCGATATTATTTTACTTTTATATCGATACAAGTAGCATATTCGTAAATCGATACATCAAATATTCAATTATATCAATTATAATGTTCAAAATTGAAACGGTTTATTAGAATCTTTACATATATTTTACTAATACTTAATTGCGTACATATTATTGTTCGGTTTCAGACTCTGATTCATATGTTTGTTGAACATCTACATCATCGAACATACTCATGAGTTCCTCCTCCTTTCGCTTAATACGATCCTGTATATTTGTTAAGGACTCGGCTTTTGGAACTTCACGAGTAAAAAATTCATCCATAGACTTGAATACATTCCTATATTGGTTTGACTCGTAGTTGGGTAAAATAGAGGAAGGCTTTTTGGCAGCGCGTTTCGTTACGTAACTGCGTTCCGTGTATTCCTTCAGTTCATCCAAGTGCTGTTCCTCTTCATGTTCGTGGGATGCAAATTTGCGCTTTGATTCTCGCTGACCTTTATTTCTAACTTCCCAGCGCATCTTGTCAATCTGTTCGGCAATTTGCGCTGATGGCATTAGTAGCTTAATATCACCAACGAGTAGTTCTCGGTTCATTATTTCCGCCTCATTAGTTTGAATACCAGTGTCCAGCATGGTGGTAGTAACAGGCTGATCCTCTATCCTACCATCATTTTGGACTTCCTCTAGTTTATCTTTTTTTAAAATGGAAGCGCCGCCAGCAGTTTTCCGTTGTGACAACAAACGTTCCGGCTGTTTTGACCCGGCGATCGTATTTGCTCTATCTGAGAACTTTCTATCACCATTCACTGTCGGAGGAGGCCTTCCTTTACGGGGACTGACTGCTTTTTGATTCAATGCCTTCTGGCGAATACTAGCTGCACGCAGCGTTGAGGCAATAGTTGGTTTTTCCTGCCGGTTTGGTATCCGGC